>CM061557.1:48167503-49505628 GCA_030864225.1 Capsicum baccatum var. pendulum
AAAAAGCTTCCCCGCGACACGCCAGATGACCCATCGCTATACCCACCAAGATATAGTGGAATCGTGGTGAGCTACTGGAATTGACAATTGTTGATTTGGTCTTCATCGCGACATGGTGGCTTGTCAATCGGGAACACTGATACTAAAAAGGCCCTAACTTCTTCACCGAGTGTCTGTTTTGGGCAAACTTGATATCGATGGAAAGGTAATATGATTATCTACAATTTGGTGGGTCATGATTTGAAAGATTTTATATGTATATAAAGTTATACACATTCAAAGTAGACCCTTATAGAATCGAATATCGAATTTTTTATGAATGAATGACTCTTGTCTCAACCTTGAGCCAAGTGATTTTATGAACATTTATCACCTCATAATCACTTCATACACTAGGATAAAGATCATGGAATATTTATTCAAAAGAAATTCATGGGGTTAGATTCAACACACATGTGAATAATGCTTTAAAGTCTAGCACAAAAATGCGGGGTGTCACATTTTTAAAGGGATATTAGACCACAGATCATCTTTTTTAGAAGGTCTATGAGGCAACAGATCATCATTTTTAAAAGGAATAGTTGCTAAGAAATTTCTTAGCCATTCAGCCTCAGTACCAACTAACTCCAGAGCCACAAACTCTGATTCCATAGTTGATCTAGCAATGAGTGTCTGCTTAGCTGATCTCCAAGATACTGCACCACCACCAGACGTGAACACATAACCACTAGTGGATTTCATATCATCTGAATCAAAGATCCAATTTGCATCACAATATCCTTCTAAAGTAGAAGAAAATCCACTATACAAGATACCACAATTCACGGTTCCTTTCAAATATTTCATCAATCGCATTAATGCAAACCAATGCTCATTATTGGGATTATGAGTATATCTACTCAATCTACACACAACATAGGCTATATAAGGCCTAGTACAAATCATTAAATGCATTAGACTCCCAATAATCTGTGCATACTTAGACTGAGCAACTGGGTCACCATTATTCTTTTTCAATTTAGAATTAGCATCATAAGGAGTGGCTACAGGAGTTACCTCCCAACATTCAAACTTCTTTAGAATTCTTTCCACATAATGTTCTTGCGACAACATTATACCATCTTCACTCCTTATAAATTTAATTCACAATATCATATTCACTTCACAAAGATCTTTTATATCAAAGTTAGTAGACAAAAATAATTTGGTACGTTCCACAATATTTATACATGTACAAAATATAAGCATGCCATCAGCATATAAGCAAATTATCATATAATCAGTGTCTATTACTTTTGTATAAACACACTTATCCATCTCAACAGAAGAAAAGCCGTCTTTTATCAAGACTTGATGAAATTTCTCATGCCACTGTTTAGGAGCTTGTAACCATATAAATTTCTTCTTCTAAATCACCATTTAATAAAGTTGTTTTTATATCCATTTGATGGATAAACACTTTATGAATTGATGCTAGAGCAATTAATATTCAAATAGAAGCAATTCTAGCTACTGTTGCAAATGTATCAAAATAATCAATATTTTGTTTTTGAGAAAATCCTTCATCTACTAATCGAGCTTTATATTTATCTATAGATCCATCCGAATTAAGTTTCTTTTTGAAAATCTATTTAAAATCAATAGGTTTTGCATCAGGAGGTAAATCGATTAAAACCCATGTATTATTTTTCACAATTGAATCAAGTTCAATTTTTATTGCTTCTTTCCAAAATTTAGTATTAGAAGAAGATACAGCTTCAAAATAATTTGCTGGTTCATTATCAACAAGAAAACTTTAAAAATCATTTCTATAAGAAATATATTCTTTTCTAGGCCTTTTACTCCTTCGCATTTCCTCAATATTAGAGGTAGATTCATTTTCTCTTTCAACAGGTGCATGAGAGATTTTATCACATAGTGGAAAAGTGTGTCCATAAAATGCAACATTTTTTGTCTCAATTATAGTATTACTATCAAGTACATCACATTTCAAGACAAGAAATTTGAATGCAACACAATGTTCAGCATATCCAATAAGTATGCAATCCGCAGTTTTTGAACCTATTTCCCTCTTTTTAGGTTCAGGAAGAAGAAGTTTAGCAAGACAACCCTACACTATTAAATATTTCAAATTAGGCTTATAACCTTTCCACAATTCATAAGGGATTTTACCAGTTCTTTATGAAGAATTTTATTCTGTAAATGACATGTTGATAAAATAGCTTCACCCCACAAATTATCAGGTTCACAAGAGCTAATTAGTATAGAATTCATCATTTCTTTCAATGTCATATTCTTCCTCTCAGCTACACCATTAGACTCAGGAGAATAAGGCGGAGTAACTTCAAGAATAATACCTTTTTTTCACAAAAAGCATTCAAAGATACATATTCTCCACCTCTATCAGATCTAATTCTCTTGATTTTTCTACTAAGCTGATTTTCAACTTCAGATTTATAAGACACAAAAGCATCAAATGCATTATCTTTATTTCTAAGCAGATACAACTTAGTAAATCTAGAGAAATCATCAATAAAGGTCACATAATATCTTTTACCATCTCTAGTCATAGTTTGTTTTAAATCACCCAAATTAATGTGGATCAAAGATAACAATTCAGATTCTTTATTAACTGAAAAACATGACTTTTTAGTAATTTTAGCTTCAACGCTTATTTCACATTTATCAAAACTACTTAAATCCAAACCAAAAATTAAACCAAGTGATTCCATATTCTTTACATATTTAATATTAACATGTCCTAATCTAGCATGCCATAAGAAAATAGATTCAACCATATAAGTAGAAGCTGATGCATTATCATTGATAATATTAAGTACATAAACTCCATGGTTACAATAGCCTATTACCACAAATACATTATTTTTTGTCAAAATAACCTTATTAGATTCTAGAGACACTTTTATTCCAGTTTTATCCAGCAAAGCCATAAAAATCAGGTTTGCTCGCACTGTAGGAACATGTAGCACATCCATGAGGGCTAAAGTTTTTCTCGAAGTGAGTTTTAGAACTTTACCCTTGCCCAAGACTTTGGTTGTTCTTGAGTCACCAAGGTAGACCATTTTACTGTCATCTCCTGTTGATGTATAAGAGGAAAATGTTTTATTCTCATCAAGGCATCTTTCTCTCAATCCAAGTTGGTGATATACAACTTTCAAAATCGCAACGCTCTAACAGGTAACATTCTTTCTATTTGTATTTTTACTTTCTTTCTTATTTTCTTCTTTTTTTGCAGAGTTGAAACAAATATGCAACAATCAGCTTAAGGTGCGAGAGTTTAAATTTGCCTCCATCACCTCAAGACCAGAAGATTTTGCTTGAAGACGGTGTCCGTCGGCTTAAGGTGCAAGGGCCTTCGTTACCTCAAGACCCGACCAATTTCGCTTGAAGATGGTGGATGTCGGCTTAAAGTGCGAGGGCCTTAGTTACCTCAAAACCTGACCAATTTTGTTCGAAGATGGTGGATGTCGGATTAAGGCGCGAGGGTCTTCGTTACCTTAAGACTCGACCAATTTTGCTTGAAAACGGTGAATGTTGGCTTAAGGTGCGAGGGCCTTCGGTACCTCAAGACCCGAACAATTTTGCTTGAAGACGATGGACGTCGACTTAAGGTGTGAGAGATTTTGTTACCTCAAGACCCAACCAATTGTGCTTGAAAACGGTAGACATCGGCTTTAGGTGCAAAGGGAAGAATTTTGTCAACCTTAAGGTATGAAAATTTTGAGATCCTTTTAAGGATAAGCCAGTAAGAGGCCAGCTTAAGATGCAAAGGGATAAATTTTGTCCACCTTCAGGCATGGAAATTTTGAGATCCTTTTAAGGATAACCCCATAAGAGGCCAGCTTAAGGTGCAAAGGGACAAAATTTGTCCACCTTAAGGCATGAAAATTTTAAGATCCTTTTAAGAATAAACCCATAAGAGGCTGGCTTAAGATGCAACGGGAAAAATTTTGTCCACCTTAAGGCATGAAATTTTAAGATCCTATTAAGGATAAACCTACAAGAGGCCAGCTTAAGGTGGAAAGGGAAAAAATTTGTCCACCTTAAGGCATGAAAATTTTGATATCCTTTTAAGGATAAACCCTCAAGAGGCCAACTTAAGGTGCAAAGGGGCAAGTTTTGTTCACCTTAAGGCATGGAAATTTTGAGATCCTTTTAAGGATAAACCCATAAAAGGCCAGCTTAAGGTGGAAAGGGACAAAATTTGTCCACCTTAAGGCATGAAAATTTTGATATCCTTTTAAGGATAAACCCTCAAGAGGCAAACTTAAGGTGCAAAGGGACAAAATTTGTCCACCTTAAGACATGAAAATTTTGAGATCCTTTTAAGGTTAAACCCATAAGAGGCCAGCTTAAGGTGCAAAGGGACAAATTTATTGCACCTTAAGACATGGAAATTTTGAGATCTTTTTAAGGATAAACCCCTTAAGGTATTAAAAGTTTGAGATCCTTTTAAAGATAAAACCATAAAAGGCTAGCTTAAGGTGTAAAGGGACAAATTTTTTCCACCTTAAGACATAAAAATTTTGAGATCCTTTTAAGGATAAACCTGTAAGAGGCCAGCTTAAGGTGCAAAGGGACAAATTTTTTCCACCTTAAGGCATGAAAATTTTGAGATCCTTTTAAGGATAAACCCATAAGAGGCCAGCTTAAGGTGCAAATGGATAAAATTTGTCCACCTTAAGGCATGGAAATTTTGAGATCCTTTGAAACATAAACCCATAAGAGGCCTTGATTTGAAGACTTGGAAATTTTGTTTTCTCTCCTAAATTTGGTTATTTGAGCGGTTCAACTTCCAAATTTAGGGATTTTAGAGACCTCATCTTATGTGAATGAAGATCATATTTCATTGGAGTTTTCCCCCACTAAGCCACCAATACTTTGAGTGAGTCCAAAATTTAATTAGAATGTTTTCATACTTTGTATCCATATGGTGGATACTGCAGGAACTATTTTTTTTGACACTCATGCAACTAAACTCAGAATAAAGTTTCAAGCGCCTACGTACATCAGTTAAGAGCATCAAGTCATAACGTAGTTCAGGGTAAGTTTTTTTTTATGTCCTAACTTTTGCCTAGGCGCCTCTTTCGAGGTTTTCAACCCAGCGGACTTCTTTATTTATTTTCTTGAGCCGTACAAAGTTTATACTCTTGCGGGCCAAAAGTGGACATGAGTTTATACTCGTGCCTTAAGGAGTGTCATCTTCATTCAAGGATAGTACTTCTTTAAGAACTTGGCGTTGATAGGACCAATTTTCACATCGTCTGCATCGACAAGCTTGTACGCTCCATTTGAATATGCCTCTTGTACGACATATGGTCAGTCCCACTTTAGGGTAAATTTCCCCCCAGACTTACAAGAAGTGATAATGGGTCTCCTTACTGCAAGGACTTGATGTCCAACTTGGAAGTACCTTAAATGAAATCTTTTGTTGAAAGAACAAGATAGACAGGCTTGGTAACATTCAAGATTTTTTTAAGCCTATAGTCTTGTCTCATCAAGAGATTCTAACTCTGTAAGATGCAACTTATAATTTTCTTCATCGATGAGCCCTTCTTGGATAGACAGTCTCAAAGAAGGTATTTGACGCTCAAGTGGTATGACTGCTTTAACTCTAAAAGCATGTGAATATGGGGTTTCTTGCGTTGGCATGCGGTAAGTTATTCTTTATACCCATGAAACTTCTTCTATTCGTTCATGCCAGTCTCGCTTGGACTTGGAGATGAATTTCTTCAACAAGTTACATAAAGGATTATTGAATGCTTCGGCTAGACCATTGGCGACAGTATGGTACATAGAAGACTTGCGCCTCTTGAAGCCAAAGAGATCACAAATCTTATTCATCAGCTTGTTATCAAACGTCTTGCCATTGTCGGTTATTATAGATTGAGGAATTCCAATGCGGTAGATGATATTCACTGAAATGAAATTCTCAACATTCTCTTTCTTTACTTCTTTGAGAGCAACCGCTTCATCCTATTTTGAGAAGTAATTTATTGTGGTCAAGATGCATAAGTGTCCACTAGAAGATTTTAGTAGTGGAGCAACAATATCCATTCCCCAAGCATTGAATAACCAAGATGATATAGCAGGGTGTAGTACTTCAGGAGGTTGATGAATAAAATTTGCATGGAATTGACAAGCTTTGCATCTTCTAGCATAGTCCAAGAAATCTTTCACCATCATTGGCCAATAGTATCCCATCCTTTTAATGTGAAAATGGAGCTTTGTTCTAGACTGATGCAATAAACAAACTCCCGAGTGTGCTTCTTGCAAAACTTGAATTGCTTCTTTCTTTCCCAAACACCGTAAGAGTACTCCTCCAAATGATCTTTTGTACAGTGTGTCTTTTTAGTAAGAAAGTGGGGTGCACCACGATGAATGCCAGTCTTTCTCCTTGGATCTTCTGGAAGTATCCCATAACATAAATAATCAATAATAGGTTGTCGCAAATCTTCTTTTACATCTTCAAACACGGCAACAAGGCATTCAATCTTGTTTTCTACATCCTCATCTGACGACAGTACTACCCATTCTTGGGGGATAGTAACTCACGTCTGATTTGGAAGATTCAGGGTTGAGACCAAAGCAGTTAGGGCATCAACTTGCTTATAGGGTTACCTCTCTAAGTCACCCTATCCATTTCTGTGCATAATCATGAAATGATCATAGCTCAGGCTTTCTGACTTCATAGCTTTTCAAAAGCTTAATTAGGAGTCTCCAAAGACTTGTAATTATAGTTGTTTCGTGTAAACTGCCATCTCAAGTCCAAGTATTAACGTGTGATATTCAGCAATGTTATTAGAGCAATGGTTTGTTAGAATAAAAAAATATGGGATGACCTCCTATTGTGGAGTGATGAACACCACACCGGCAGCAATTCCATCTTGATGTGCGACACTATCAAAGTACATCTTCCACGGGGGTCTGGCTTCAATAATGATTACATTTTTATCAGGAAGTTCATCACTCAGTTCACAATCATCAGATATCAGGTGATCTGTCAAGAAGTCAACTAATGCTTATCCCTTTTTGGCCTTTTAGGGAACATACACATTCTCAAACTGTTGAAATTGAAGGTACCATCTTGCAAGTCGATCACTAAGAACTGATTTAAACATTACAAACTTGACAGAATTTGACCTAGACACAAGACGAACAACATGCACCTGAAAGTAGTCCTTCATGTTTTGAATTGATAAGGCCAATGCCAAACATAACTTTTTGATTGGAGAATACTTTAGCTCATTTGGTGTCATCAATCTGCTCAGATAATAAAGAAAATTCTCTTTGCCTTCATTATTTTCTTCATCCAGTAGTGCTCCAACTGACCTCTCTTGAACCGCGATATAGAGTATCAATGGTTTCCCACGCATGGGTGACGTAAGAACTGATGGCTTCATTAAGTATGATTTGATACTCTTAAAGGCATTACTACAAGCTTGGTACCATTTAAAGGGAGTGTCCTTCTTCATGAGGATACTAAATGATTGACATTTTACGGCCAGATTTGAGATGAACCTCCTTAAATATGCTAGCCTTACTTGAAGGCTTTTTAACTTATGAATATTTCGAGGCTCGGACTTTTTCAAAATTGCATCGACCTTGGCTTGATCAATTTCAATTTCTCAGTGTCATACAATGAAGCCAAGAAATTTTTCTGAAGTAACTCCACAGGCACACTTCAATGGATTCATCCTAAGTTGATATCTTCGAAGTAACTCGAATACCATTCTTAGGTCTTTTAAGTGGTCGTCTCTCTTTCTTGACTTCACCACTAGATCATCCACGTAGAATTCAACATTTTTATGGAGAAGACCATCAAATATGTTTTGCATAGCCCTTTGATAAGTGGCGCCAACGTTCTTCAATCCAAAAGACATCACCTTATAGCAATAAAATTCTTTGGACGTACGGAATGCAATGAGTTCTTCATCCTTTGGTGCCATGAAAATTTGATTGTAGCCGGATGAACCATCCATGAAAGACATTGTCTCATAACCAGTGATGGCATCAATCATCAATTCTGGTATAGGGATTGGAAATTCATCCTAAGGGCAGCGTTGTTGAGATGTCAAAAGTTGACACAAACTCGAATTTGGCCATTCTTCTTTTGTACTGAAACAATACTTGAAATACACATGGGATATTTGACTTCACAAATAAAAAAAGCTTCAATGAGTTTGTTAACTTCATTTTCAATTAATGGAACCAACTCTGGCCTAAAACGCCTTTGGGCTTGCTTAATAGGACTAGCACCATTTTTGACCGTCAACTGATGGATTGCTAATTTTGGATCTAAGCCAGGTATTTCCTTATAGATCCAAGCGAATACATCTATATATTGTTTGAGTGTGTCCATATAAGCAATTTCCTCCTCTACTTCTAGAAATGCACTCAATTTCCTCTTGAGGATCATTGTCGTTGACAGATATATGATAACACCAGAAAAGATCTTCTATCTCTTCAACAACCTTTATTTGAGATGAGATATCTTTCTCATTCTGGGTCATAACATGATATGAGGAGCCAACACTCTCTTCATCTTTCTCAATCTAATCTGAATATATATTATTCACTTAAACTTAATAAGTTACTATGTTATTTTGGTCATGAATAACATATCTTATTTCTTCTCATCATTGTAAAAAAATTCAGAAGTACAGAAATTAAAAAAAAAGACTCACAATATTAAACTCAAATGGAGATATATTTTAAGGATGTTGTTGCTACTAGAGATCATGTATGGAAACCATCATCTAAAGTTTTACCAGATGATATACGAGGGAGTATATGATTTCAATATGAGCAACCATTTGAGTTTGACACTCCAATAAATAATGAAGAATTTGTAACTTTTGATGATTTAGAAGAATTAATTGAAGCTGGAAAAAAAAAGTAACAGTGAGAGTAATACTAGAAGAAAAAGAAAGGTATCAACAAAAATGAAAAAATAATCCTAGTTAGAAAATTAGTTCATCAATGGAGAGAATTGCTGGCGTTATTGAATCACGTACTTCAATGGAGCCGAGAAAAATTTCACTTAGTATTAAAAGTGTAATGACTATAGTTCCCAATTTACCTGATATGATTGTTGGTACTGATTTATGGTGAAAAACGAGTGATTTAGTTGTCAAACAATCAATGAGAGAAATGTTCTTAGCCCAAGAAGATGTAGAATTGCAATTGCAATGGTTGGAAAGAAAGACCATGCTTCATAAGGATTAGATTAATGATGTTATTTATTATGATTTGCTTTTAAAACATATGATATTTTTCTTTTAATTGAGATTCTTTTAGCTATAAAAGTTTGTTTATTCAAATTATTTAGTTTTTATATTTGAATAATTTACACTATTATTCTATGAGCAACAAATAAATTGTCAATCTTGCATTATTAAATTTAATAATATTTATTTATTTATTTATTTTATAGTTAAGCCATTGACTAGAAATAATAGTGATGCGTTTGATGATGATGCGTCTGATGTAGATGTTTTAATTAAAAATAATGACAATAATATTGTTTTTGATGCGGCAATTTTCAGCATCGCTTTAGAAACAAAATATTTCATGAAGTTTTGCTTAAAGGTTCCATGCAGAACTTCTCTTCAAATTGATTTTTATTTCATTAAAGAAGTACTTGAAGGACATGATCGACGATGTTACGAAATATTTAGAAAGGAAAAACTTATTTTCTTGAATTGTATAAGACTTTAAATGAACAATGTGGCTTGAAAGCAACAATAAATATGACCATCGAGTAGATGATTGTTATGTTTTTAATGATAGTAGGTCATGGTGTTAGAAATCGAATGATCCAGGAAAGGTTTTAACATTTGAGAGAAACTGTTAGTAGACATTTTCATTATGTTTTATTTGCATGTTTGAAAATGACTAGGGACATTATTAAACTAAGAGATCCAACCTTTTATGATATACATCTTAAACTAAAAGAGGATAAAAGGTATTGGCCATATTTTAAGAATTGCATTAGAGCTATAGATGGAACACAGGTATCGTGTATTGTCCCTTCGAAGGATCAAACTAAATGCATTGGTAGAAAAAGTTTCACTTCACAAAATGTTATGACGGTATGTGATTGGGATATGTGTTTCACATTTGTATGGCATAGATGGGAAGGTACTGTACATGATGCTAGGATATTTGATCAAGCGCTTAGAAGATTGGATCTTAATTTTCCTCACCCACCACTAGGTTAGTGATTTTACTATTATGTTTTATATTATTTTATAAATTATATTATTTTTATATTAATTAATTTTTCTTTTATTGATGTAGATAAATATTATTTAGTGGACTCGAGTTATCCAACAATGATTGGTTATTTAGGACCATATCCAACAATTGAAAGAACATTTGGTGTTTGAAAAAATAAATTTGCTCTCCTGCATTTAATGTCATTATTTAAATTCGACATTCAAGTTCATCTTGTTACAACTACTATGGCTATACGTAATTCGTACGACAGTGCTCTACTATTGATAAAGAATTTAACTATTATGCTAACAAAGACATCATCACAGAGATCGAATAAGCAGACTAACCTTTTGGTATACTTTCATAAATATAAGACAAATTTTCTAAGACTAGTTAATATTTTTGATGTGTATTCATTTTTGTTTGATGTTTTAAGTAGTATTTAAATTATTTAAGACTATTTAATATTTTTAATGTATTTATGCATATAAATATTGATTTAAAATTTTAGAGTACGTACTTTTTAATTAACTAAAAAAATTAATTAAAAATATTATAATAGATATTTAAAATAAACTTTGTCTATAAATTGATAGATGTACTTTTTAGTCATTTTGTACTTTTTTATTTTTTAAAAGCACTTTTTTGAAAAACCATTTTATAAAAGTATTTCTCAAATAAGTAGCTTTGTAACAACATTCTTAAATGGACTCTTAATTTGTTGCGACCAAGACCAACAACTTCGTTAGCTGACTAAATACCGATATCTTCCTTCCCAATTTTTAGTTTTGCTCAGCTTTTTTTCTTAGTTATACAAGAAGCTTCTGTATGTTCCACCATATATCCAAAAGAAAAATCATTATATATGTGGAATAAGTTTATTTCCAATTTTTATGATTTAATTTGATTGGACACAAAGTTTAAGTAATTTGGGGGATTTCTGGTAATAAGACCCCCAACCGTTTATCCAATAATTTAATTTTGTGGTTGGCTTATCAATTATTATTCGGTTTTGAACAGTCCTAATAAAGACCCAGAAGCTCATATTCAGAACTTTTTGGAGATTGATGATACATACACATCACCGCAGGAGTGTTGGAAAGAGTACGTGTGACTCACCTTGTTCCCATTCTCTCTGTTGGAGGTGGCTAAAGGCAAAACATGAGTCTCTGAAGAGTCTCTAAAGGCAAAACATGATAAAATGAAGCTTTCATAAAATGAAGCTTTCATATATCAATATCTATAATATATTAAAATTGTGAAGATCGTTAGAAAAATGATTTTGAACTTTTTATCCCTCATTAAAATTTTTTGTAACAGACAAAATTATCTTTTCACTTATTTCTTTTAGTTATATATTTAAAATTAAGGAATCCTAAAATTGATAAGACAAAAATATATGGAGAATTAATGTTGGTAAGTTTTCTTTTTCCTTATGTACATAAGAAAGTAGTCCTAAAAAATATAATAACAAGAAGAAAAACATGTTGAGGTTTTCATCAAAATTGAAAAATAGTACCAACATTTATTCATAATTTGATTTCTTAAGAACTAATATAAGGAAAAAAAAATATGAAACTTGTAAAATAATTAGAGTTTTACTCTATAAAATTTCTACAATGCTGTTTAAGTAAGATACACTATTCTTACCTCTATGTTTTCTTCTTATATTAAATTTGGTCTGATTTAAGTTGTCTTTTTGTATTTATTATCACCCTCTTTTTAACAATTATACCTAAAACATGAATCTCTTCACTAATCAGGGATAATAAAAACAAAAAACTCTCTGCTGAAATATCACCAAAATACTCCGAAGCAACGAGTTCCACACAAACCAATAGAAAGGAAAACATATCCGTACCTTCAAACACAATCCCCAAATAATCAAAATAAGAATTGATTTAAAATAAAACAATAAAAACACAAACTTTTGCACCCCAGGTTGTTTGTCCTAACCTTGGTGGAGAGAGTTACATGGTACGTGAGAGGTGGCAGGTATCCTGAATTAGTCGAGTTGCACGGGCCTAACACAACAGCTATCAAAATGAAAACACAAACTTTTGCATGAACAGCAATTATAGAACATTTTATCAAAAATAGTAGTAATCAGAAAAAGCAATTATTTTGGTGACGCTTTGATTCTTGTTCCCCATCTTAGAATGAGAGACCTAGGGCATAAATATTACCAAGTTTAATTAAAATATTACATAAAATCAGTCTAGACATTCCCAAAAAATGAATTCCATCCTTGTCCATTTAAGCAACCGATAGCACATTTGCATCCATCAACTTCAAGAACCAAAAACTGCCAGAATCCTTAGAACAAGGTGCCTGCAATAAAAAAGGAAAGATTCAAAAATTCGAAAGAATCTAGAGAAACATAAATTTACATATGAAAATGATCAACTACAGCAAACATGCAGCTAAAACAACTTTAATATCTACACGAATCAAATACAATTTTAAAGTTCGCGGGAAAATAAAATAAACATAAATAACTTTTTACTTAAGATGGTAGAAATTCGTTATTATGGTAAATAAAAGAAAAAAAAGTGTTTTCCTTACCTTGTAATTGCCATAAAAGGTTGTCACAAGTTAAAAAGGTTCATCCTACAATTTTTGAATGTGATTAGTAGTCAAAATATTAAAAAAATTTAAAATAGAAGAAAAAACAGTAATAACATAGGGAAGACTTACCATATTAAAAATTGGGGTGAGGCTCTTGAAAACTTCATCAAACCTAAGATGAAAATAGAAACAAAAAAATTATTATCTTTATTGTTCTCACACCAACTTCTGAAAACTAAAAAAATATTTCAAAATTTATCTTACATCTTGCCATGTTACTTTACAGGTCCTTCATAAGTCTTGGCGTCTACAGATTTTCCCCTCATCTTGCTAAAGAAATCAACGTATGCCTTTCCGACAAGATCTTGGAAGACTCTCAAAACAAATCGACATGCATCCTCTTCGGTCATAGTTGGCTTACGATGAACTATGTAATTTGTACAGAGCCGGAGGACTGTAAAAGAGTCTGCATATTTGTGCGAACCTCTTCCCTTGTCATAAAAGTCAATTAGCTCAAGATTCTTACTCGACCTAAGTTATGTCTCCCCAATTTTTGGTAAAGTTGTTCTTTCGCATATAATCAGACAAATATTGACGACGGTTGAACTCGTGCTTATTATCAAAACTCAGAGAATCCCCCAAGAAAATAAAAGTCAGAACTTTAGCTATGTTCCAGCAAAAGATGGAATTATATATCCACACTCCGATCTCGTTCATCTGACTGAAACAAAGTATTCAAAGACGAGTCAGCAAGTTTGAAAACTTAAAACAGATTCACATAAAAACATATACCTAACAGTATGGACTGGGGAGTGCTTCTTGAAGTCACGCATGCTCTTTAATAAATTGATATCATCAGAGAAATAAGTATACTTTGAACAATCCTCTGCAGCACCTATAACCAGATCTATAAAATCTGTAATATCCTTTGCTATATCGTGTGATCTCTCCCCCTCTACTTTTTCCTTCTCCTCAATTTCCTTCGCCACGAAATCAATAACAAATTAAAGACGCGTATTTGAAAAGGATAGTAAATATTAAGCTTATTACGCACCAGTAGGACCAGAAGTCCATTTCAACTTTCTTACAGGTTCCTGAGAAATCTTAGCTCTCTTGTTTTCACTAGATTCCACTGCTACAAAACCAATTACAAATTAAAGCACAAGTTAAAACCAATGGTAATACCGAAAATATTATATACTACACACCAAAAGAACTAGAAGGTCATTTCAGTGTTATTGGTTGCGGAGAATTCTTTGCAGCTACTTGCACCATATTTCCACGTGGATATTAATCCACATCTGCTTCCAAGAAAAAAGATAAGAAATCAAGATAGTTGAGAAAAAAAGAGTACAAAATGGTAATGTAGAAACTGATAGGATTGTCAACTAGACCTGCAGGCAGAAAAAAATTACAGATTTGAATATTTCCATCCTGTCCAAACATAATTCCCTTCTTGAGATTTTTGTGGGGCACTCGATCGCTGTTCAATTTGATCATAGTTGCCCCAATTTGACTTATCGCATAAAAGAAAAGAGCAAATAACAATTAAAACGTCATACAAACTTCTAATATGAGATTCAATGGAAAATAAAAAAGAAACTTACTGAAACACTTTCTTGAACGTTGGTCCAAGACCAATGCATTCCGTATGATCATTAACTTCCCACATACCCATTTTACCTTTTTGATTTAGCCAATCATGAAACGAAGTTAGCGGCTCCAAAATAACCACTCCTCCTCGACCCCCCTTTTTGTCTCTGCATACAAACCTTACCTTCGCAACATTTCCTTCACCCTCATACTTTCGATATGCTTCCATGCATCTTTCGGCATCCTCATACTTTTCATATGACATTGCTGAACATTTTTCCTTACTGCTGTCAGTGGTAAGAGAGCAATCTTGACTTATACCAGTATCTTTATCTATCTTTTCTCCAAGTTCATAATCTAACTTCCCTGTGACTATAACAACAAACAAATTATTCAACAACATACACATTGTACAAAAAACTTTGTTCCTATACATAGTATTGACCAAAACATATGCAACTTGTCATTACATTCAGTGACAGGTTGAGCCAAGGGATCCATTAATATAGTCATAGTACATTACCTACAAGAAAAATGAGAATTGGAGTGTGAATGAACATAAGAAGCAAGTCTACTGAGGCACGTTGTACATAGTAGGAATTAGGTAAATGAGTTCAATAAACACATTAGGGACCACAAAAAAAAAACACTACACGAATAATCCCAATTTGTAAAATCAAAGCAGTGTGGCCCTTGGACTCTGACTTTTAAAACATAAAAAACAGGGACAATGACAATAAACAATGGAAAGGCAAAAACCTTATCAATACACTACAGTAACAAATTCATAGACGTAACATATTCATATTCATATACATATACATTCAGATTCGACAATAAAAACCCTAGTGAGTTGACATTAACATAAATTATTCATATGCAACCAAAAAAAGTATCAATAAAGGAAAAAAAGCAACAGAAAATAGACCCCCAAAACAAGATAAAAATGATACATTCCAAAAAAACTTTTAACTAATTCATTCATACGTACAATCTAAAACCCAAAACACATGAAAAATAGTATTTTTATCTCAAATGCAAGGAACCATCAGTATCGACATCAACATTTTATTAATATTTCTCAGTTACATATAGATTGTTACCTAGTATGTGAGATTCAAAAAGAAAAACCCTATCCAAAGTTAGGAGCTTGGGCTGAAAGGAGTTCACGGGAGTTCATCTTTTCTTTCTAATTAATTTTTACCTTTGAGAATTTGGACAATGCTTTGCCTTTAGCATAAGGGCCCGTTTGGCCAGGAGAAATTTTTCAATTTTTCAAAAGACAATTTTCATACAACTTCAAGTTAATGTTTGGTCATGAAAATTTCAAATATAACTCCATAAAAAAAAGAAAAACTTATTTTTTATTTTTTCATCTTTTTTCTCTCACAGAAATTCAAAAACAACTTCAATTATATTCATGGACAAACACTACTCTGGCGTCAACTCCAACTCCAACTGCAGTTTTTATGGACAAACACCCACTAAATAGCCGTTTGACCATAAATATTATTCACAATATCTCAAAATATATTTTCATTTTATTTCTAAAATATGTTTTCATCTATGTTTTCACTATTTTTGAAATCACCTTTTATAATTTTTAATTTATTATTTTACAAAAAATATATTGATCTTTTATTTTCATAAAATAACCTCATCGTCATAAAACTCTAAAATAATCTTAAGTTTATTTTCAATTTTTATTTTCTTTTAACTTCAAAATACCCCATTTTCAAAATACTTTGATCAAACACAACTTCAACTCTATTTTCAACTTCAAAAATACCAAATAAAATGAATATATTTTTTATTTTTATGGTCAAACATGTCCTTTGATTTTTTACTAAATTTTCGAAGATTTAGGCTCCGTTTGGCCATGAAAATCATAATTTTTCTGCTATGGATATATATACACACATTTGTCTGAATATGCATTTTTTTCGACTATGCATATGTATATGTATTTGTCCAGTTGAATATATATATTTTTTTTAGCTGATATACATATGTATTTAAGCAGATATGCATATGTATTTATGAGCTATCCATAGATTTGTTTCAATTATGCGTATATATCTATGAATAATGCATATTTATGTATGATTAATGCATATATTTAAAAAAAACATATGTATTTAAAGTTTTGATTACGTAATTAATATGTCTATATATGTATTTAATTTTTTTAATTTATTACATTCAGGTATGTTAACTTATTCTTAATTTTTATAGATGGGATGTAACACACCGTATTTAAGTACGTGTATTGGCGTATTCAAGTACGTGTATTGATCTTATTTATATGGAATTAATTTTTTTATTTTATTTATACCGGAATTTGCCCGTCGATGGTTCCATGCGAACGTTATTGAATAAGCTTTCCAATGATTTAAAGATTTCCAAAAACGGATAAGTTTTGGATATAATCGAGCACGTTCGAAACTATAAAATGGTGGCCGGGATATTGTGAATAGTAAATGTGCAGGAAAATTTCCTGCACACAAACTACTGAGGCCAACCAATTTTGTGGGTCAACTTTGAACGATCATAACTCCCTTAATATAATGAACTGGGAGAGCTACCACCTATCAAAAGAAAGATCTTTGAGTCTTCTTTCCAATGCAATACTTTCGATCTAAAATTTCACCTCAGAGAGAGAAAAGTAGAAGGTAGTCGTATGTTTCATGTAGAAGAATTGTAGAAATTTTCTTTGTATATCTAAGGTAAAATTTAATTAATTTAAAGGTATAAAAATGATATTAAGTTGGTTAAGAACACAATTGTGAATTATTTTTAGTTAATATAATTATAACCATTTAATATTTTGTAGTTTTATTAAGTAAAAAAGAAAAGAAAACCAAATTAAAGAAAAAGAAATAGGAAAACTATCAATTAAGTCTCATGGTGTTTACTTTGCAATTCCCTCCACTCACAATTTCGTTGTAATTTAGAACTTTTAACATAATTGTAATATGGAAAATTTTAATAACTAATTTTGGTTAATTTTAAAGTTCAAAATATCACATTAGTGATTTTGGTATCTATTAAATGAGTGACTTTTCTCATACAAACACTAATTCAAAGAATCCTAAATTTTAGGCATAACTTAAATAAGGATAGGTTTAATAACTAAATTTTAATGTACTTTTTAATTTTAAAAATTATTAAAAAATAGCAAAAAGATGGTTTTGTCTATTGCGAAGTATTTTAATGAAGGAAAAAAAGTTCAAATCACTTTTTTAAGGTTCTTCACACTTTTAATATATTATAGACATAGACTAGTTTTAACCTCACGTGCCTCGCACGTGTAATATTTGATTATTTAAAATTAAATAATTTAGTCTATTGCGGAGATTTTTAGTGAAGTATAAAATGTTTAAATGACTTTTTAAAGATCTTTCACACTTTAATATAATAATATAAATATAAACATATTTCTTAATATAAGCACACCTATATTTTACCACCAGGAGTTTCTAGTGTTTGATAGATTATCATTTTTGCCTTTGTTATGCAGTACCTTTTTTCTTTGTTGAGGCTAAGAGAGACAAATCAATTTGAACCATATTTGTGGTACGATTTTTTTTTCTATATTAATCTTTCCTTATTTTTAAAGTAAAAATCTTTACAAAATCATTTATTACATTCTTATTACATACTTAAAACTTTTAAAAATTTGGTACTTACTAAATGTTTCATATTCTAAAGTTTTTATATTTATTCTAGATTTTTCAAATATTCTTAAAATCAAATTTAGTTTATTTAGAATTCTTAAACTAATAAAAAAAGTATTAGTTGTCATTAATTCTGATGACTTTTAATAAGAAAAGGTCTTAAAAAATTTTAAAATTTGATACTTATTAAATTTTTCTTATTCTAGCGCTATTATATTTATTTCTAGTTTTTTCAAATATTCTTAAAATCAAATTTAATTGATTTAGAATTCTCAAGCTAATGAAAAACATATTATTTGTAATTAATTCTGATGACTTCTAAAAAGGAAATTTTTTACCATAAATATATTTAATTAATTTTCAACTCTTCAATATTAAAAAAAATAGAAAGACAAAGTTCAATGTACCCTTGTTTTTCACCTTTAATTTTCATGTGCGTAATTTTTCTTCTTTTCTATGTATATACAATCAAAGACTTTTATCCCAAAATATTTAATATAATTTTATATTGATACTAATTGTTGCAATATATTTTTACGTAAAACTTATAAAATAAACTAAACTAACAAAATAGAACCATAAATCTATCTTCCTCTTGATGGTGCTTAGGAAAAATCAAAATAAATATCATTAATTTATAATTTTAAATCCACATCCACAAAATATAAATTATTTCTTGTTTCAACTTGCCCCGCCCCACACTACACACGCATATATCTAAACCTGCTTCATCCCACACCTGCATATATCTAAACTCGCCTTGTCCCACATCGGCATATATTTAAAATCGCCCCCGCACCATTAATTGTCATCCCTAATCGATGTGCACTCCTATCATTTATAATAGAAGTCTTTGTATGCATAATTTAAAATAGAATAGAATTCAATGATTTAATAATTGTTTTGGGAATTGAAGACAATATTTGTAACTTAATTATATTCAATTATATTCTTATGTTAAAAATCTACTTTTTAATAGTGAAGATAACTAAAGCACATGAACTAAAATAGTTTAACTTGGTTGAATCATGAATAAATGTGTATCAAAAGGCTTTTAATAGTCTGTAAAAATATTCTCTTGGGCTTCATTCCTTAAATCATATTTACTTTCGATATACGAGCTACATTGAGTTCACAGATTTCTCCAATTTCGTTTTAGCTAAACGACAAAGCATTAGTAATCATTCTAAGATGGCTTCCGTGAGCTTAGTTGAAGCCAAATAATATTAAAATATTGAACAAAAAGTAGATCCAATTTTTTTAAAGTACTCATATGATCAGTGAGCAATAATTCTTAGTAACATACAGATCAAAGGCAGTTGACTTTTTGAGAAAAACAATATTTGTTACATTAGTTATGAATCAAAACTAAAATAAGGTAAGCAAAAACATAGGCACAAAGCCAAGTTGGGTAAAGGACTGAAAATTATAGTATTTATCCATGATTAAAATTATATTTTATATATATATATATGTCGTGAATGTTGAATACTCAAGCTTCTTCAAGTACTTATTAATATTTTGAACGCTCTTAGTAAAATTTTGATTGTGCTACTGATTAAACACATAAATAAAGTGAGTATACACAAATTAATTACATCAACAGTGCCCAAGAAAATACCCAAGAACGTATAAGAAATTCATCACATAATTACATATAAGAAATTCATCACATAATTACACATATGCTACCAATGTGAACAAGACCATAAAAAAGTTTACTTTTTTCACGTAAAAGAACAAATAAAATAAGGATAAAAAAGATTCAGAATTTGAGCATTTACCCTATGAACATTCGAATTCCAAGATCAGTATTATTAACATAGCAAGATCCAGAGGCAACGCTTTTCTTCGCATGGTGCAATCCACCCGCCCAATTTATAGTTATTCATAAAGTGACTATTTATTTTCTTGAGTTATAACTATCATTATTTTTGGTATTAATACAACTATTTTTGGGCAAAATAAAACTCCATAATTGTAGGACTCATTACTTGGTTATAGCATAAAAGTACTAATACAAATTATACTTTGAATTCAATTAAATTTTTGTCTCCAAACTTTATTAGGACTCTGTAATTTTATAATAATCAATTAATAATTGAAAAAAATAAGGTGAAAAGATGATTTTGTCTAATTGCAGAGTATTATAATGAAGGGCAAAAAGTTCAATCAATATTTCTAATGCCCTTCACACTTTTAATATATTATTATAGATATAGATTATAGATATAGATATAGATAGATAGAGATATTTGTTATACTTGAGTCATGCTAGACACTGTCCTAAAAAAACTATTTCAACAATGTGAAATATTTTCCCAGAATTAAACAAGCACTTTCCTAATTATTTAGAGGATACGTGAATAAATAAAACTATTAATACTAATACCAACATGTTAATTTAGAAATGAATATAACTAATAATAAAGGCCATATAATAAAAGATGAAGTGCAAGAAACGGAAAAGAAGCAGTAGGACTTAAGCAAAGATTGTTTGTTTTTTTATTTTTTATCCACTCTATCATGTTACACAAAGTAGCCTTTATATATAGGAAAATAAAGAAAGGTTCTCCCATCTATGCTATAACAAGTGTTAGAACACTTGTTTTTTATCAAAGAAGAAGGCCTCTTTTGCTATTTTTCAGACACATATCTAGCCAAATGCAAATTCAAAATAGTTACGTAACTTCTCTTCTCTTTCATGATATGATTCCTTTTTTTTCTTTTGTTTTCCTTTTTTTTATTTAAATACACCATAAATTATTTTGAAATAAATAATTTTCCTACAATTCCCACATTATTTCAGAATAATTTTAAAAACATTTTAACTTGTTGGCTTTGTATGGACAAAATGCAGTAGGTTTCATGTCTTTTGGACTATAAATCAAACTTAGACCAATAAAATTTAACTTACAGAATTACCCATGAAATATAATATTTCTATGAATCGAATAATTCTTGTTGTAAGCTAGAGATTTTATGAATCACATTTTGACCGTAATTTTGTTGTTCAATGCGGTTTTACGCCAATAGGCCATGTGCGTGCCTGGTATTCATGAGAGGTTTAGAGACTAAGACCAAAAGTCTCATAGGAACGACCTCATTCCACTTCTTATATAGGTGGATTCATCAACTGTACACTGCCTTAAATACGCCACCCATAAGGATTACAGATTCATTAAGAGTTAATAACCCATCGCTCTAGTTTAGTAGCAGTTCAAGTACTCTCAATAAGTACACAGAGTCAATATAGACTTGTTATTACCCATATGAACCTACTTCATGGGATCTCCAATCACATAGGTTGGGTCACCATCTCTATTGACAATAATATTAGCTTTAACCCCATCTCTTTTGAGGTTTGAAGAATTAATTTTCTTCCTACAGGTTTAGTCAGAGAATCAGCCGAATTCAATTCTAACTTTACAAAATCAATGGAAATTATTCCATCTCTCAGCAGATTTTTAACAACATCATGCTTCAACTTCATATGTCTACTCTTACAACTGTAAGATTTATTCTTTGCAATAGCAATTGTGGCTTGACAATCGCAGTATATATACACAGGAGGCATCGGATCATTATTTTTTCGTAACACACCAATTTTTTGAATCGGAACGCTGCACGGTGCCCATGACCCCTAAGGACCACAAGCTTACCCATGACTAATATCTGTACCTCTAAATAATACACTAAAATATATACAGAATTTAAGTTGTAAGGCCATAAGGTTCAAAACTATATAAACATCTGATAAAAATAATATATGAATATGGTATAACAATACCAAAACTGATAACAACTGTCTGAACATGATATAGTCTGAAAGCCTCTAAACTGAACTGAATAAGGAGTCGAAGGAACATGTCTCCAACTGTCTCCATCTACTGATACTGAACTGAAGTAATAAATAATAATAAAGTAATCATATCGCCCTTGAAAGATGAGGACTCACTGCTAATCTACTGCTACTGGAATTTAAAATTCTAATGATGCTATGGAGTGCGTGCTTCTGGACCTATGGCATAGAATAAAACACCATAGCACGAATGCGTCAGTACAATTAAATGTACTGAGTATGCAAGTAAGGTGGGCTGAATACATGGGGTTTATATGCATGAACAATGCTAACTTACATACTAACATAAATGTGAGAATACATACATGCATACGTAACTGTAACTGAGTTAGTGATACTACTGACTACTGAGTACTAGACTCTGAGTACTGATTTACTGACATCGGAGTTTACTAATACTGATAACTGAGTCTGATGATGCTGAACTACTAAGCAGAGGGACTATTATGATATTACTGATAAAGGAATGATTGATTTTTAACAGTTCTGATTATAAAAACTCGTCTAATTGACTGTATCTGACAGCTTGATTATGAAGAATTGATCTGGTTAACTGCATCTGACAGTCCTGAATCTGAATACTGCTAATATGATTTACTGATAACTGATATAACTGATACTGAATGACTGTATCTGACAGTCTAGATTCTAATGGAACTAGCTGAGTTTCGTAATGAGCTGAGTGATTGTAGCTGATAATCTTGAATATGAAGAACTATCTTAGTTCTGTTACTATGACTGAGACTTAAACTAAAACTGTGACTGTGGAAGGTTATCATCTAAAATACATATCCCAAATCTCAATTGGTGGGATCTAACCTATAACCCAATCCGGAAGGGTGTCAATACCGTGCCATGGGTAAAGACAAACTATGAGTAAACCTTTTTATATTTGGGAGCTCTTTTCGTCTACCCTGCTATTTGGAAACTCGAATGAGATTTATTGACCGTATGGGTAGAGACATCTCAACCTATGCTAGCTACGTAGTTTTAGAACACAAGGATTGCTTCTATGGATCGTACACTCTGACTCAGGTGAGTCCCCATCCTTGAGTTCACTCGGTGCTGAATCCTACCCCTAACTGAATAGACACTGAACTGATTTAACAGAACTTATTTAGACTAAGTTTACTAAATTTTGTGGACTGATAGAATACTACTAAATCTGATAGCTGACTGAGATTACAGAGATTTGCTGAGTACTAAGATTACATAGATTATTGAGTACTGAGTAGGACTGGACTGATACTGAAGTTACATAAGTTTTCCTGAGTCATTAGACTGACTGAAGTCTACTGAATATGGCTTGACTGAGAGTATCGTGAAAACATGACATGACTCTAGCCATATAGCTATATTTTTCGGGTACAAGTACCCCCAGGACTCGATAGAAGGAAAATGGAACTTCTTGACATTTTGAATACATGATCATATCAAACATTCATAATAAAATAAGTTGGAGATATTTCATGAGGCACATGTTTATCATCATACTATACATAGATAAGAATGCAATTATTCATGGTATGATTTCATACTCTAATAGCATGGGCATTCCAATAAAATATACATTCCACAACAATAGCATGGGCATCAATTAAACATAATGGGATGGCATTCATATATCACTTAGGTCATATTTTAGCTAATATGCATAATTTATATGTTCTTAGGCATTTTACCAAACACCTTTCATGCATAACTTTGGGCATAGGTATGATCAACAATTAAAACTTTAAAACCAATTCAATTCATATATTTTTCAATTCACATGATGTCATAGATTCATAAAATCACAAAAAGATTCAAAGTTGGAATCATTCAACATCATCAACATGGTTTAAAAACAATCCACAAAATAAATAGCATGATACATACTTTAAAACAAGATTTTTGGGCTTCATGGATGAAAGGAATCCATGAATGAACATTGTGCATACCTTTGAAGAATCTTTCTTGAAAGTTCTTGAAGAAATCCTTAGGCTTGTTCTTGATTTCTTGGCTAGGGTTCTTGCCCCTTTGAGAGAAAATATTTTGTTCTTGAGTGAAAAATGAGGAAAATAATGGAATAAGGATTTATTGGGCGTTTAATTTTGTGCTTAGGGTTGATAGGGGTCATGGGAAAAGGCTAATATGCCCTTGGAATTTAAAATCTGGAGCTGGAACGCCAAAAAAGCTTCCCCGCGACACGCCAGATGACCCATCGCTATACCTACCACAATATAGTGGAATCGCGGTGAGATACTGGAATTGACAATTGTTGATTTGGTTTCATCGCGATATGGTGGCTTGTCAATCGGGAACACTGATACTAAAAATGCCCTAACTTCTTCACCGAGTGTCTGTTTTGGGCAAACTTGGTATCGATGGAAAGGTAATATGATTATCTACAATTTGGTGGGTCATGATTTGAAAGATTTTATATGTATATAAAGTTATACACATTCAAAGTAGACCCTTATAGAATCTAATATCGAATTTTTTATGAATGAATGACTCTTGTCTCAACCTTGAGCCAAGTGATTTTATGAACATTTATCACCTCATAATAACTTCATACACTAGTATAAAGATCATGGAATATTGATTTAAAAGAAATTCATGGGGATAGATTCAACATGCATGAGAATAATGCTTTAAAGTCTAGCACAAAAACGCGGGGTGTCACATTTTTAAAGGGATATTAGACAACAGATCATCTTTTTTCAAAGGTCTATGAGGCAACAGATCATCATTTTTAAAAAGAATAGTTGCTAAGAAATTTCTTAGCCATTCAGCCTCAGTACCAACTAACTCTAGAGCCACAAACTCTGATTCCATAGTTGATCTAGCAATGAGTGTCTGCTTAGCTGATCTCCAAGATACTGCACCACCACCAGACGTGAACACATAACCACTATTGGATTTCATCTCATCTGAATCAAAGATTCAATTTGCATCACAATATCCTTCTAAAGTAGAAGAAAATCCACTATACAAGATACCACAATTCACGGTTCCTTTCAAATATTTCATCAATCGCATTAATGCAAACCAATGCTCATTATTGGGATTATGAGTATATCTACTCAATATACACACAACATAGGCTATATAAGGCTTAGTAAAAATCATTAAATGAATTAGACTCCCAATAATCTGTGCATACTTAGACTGAGCAACTGGGTCACCATTATTCTTTTTCTATTTAGAATTAGCATCATAAGGAGTGGCTACAGGAGTTACCTCCCAACATTCAAACTTATTTAGAATTCTTTCCAAATAAGGTTCTTGTGACAACATTATACCATCTTCACTCCTTATAAATTTAATTCACAATATCATATTCACTTCACCAAGATCATTTATATCAAAGTTAGTAGACAAAAATAATTTGGTACGTTCCACCATATTTATACATGTAAAAAATATAAGCATGCCATCAACATATAAGCAAATTATCATATAATCATTGTCTATTACTTTTGAATAAACACACTTATCCATCTCAACAGAAGAAAAGCCGTCTTTTATCAAGACTTGATGAAATTTCTGATGCCACTGTTTAGGAGCTTGTAACCATATAAATTTCTTCTTCTAAATCACCATTTAATAAAGTTGTTTTTATATCCATTTGATGGATAAACAGTTTATGAATTGATGCTAAAGCAATTAATATTCAAATAGAAGCAATTCTAGCTACTGGTGCAAATGTATCAAAATAATCAATATTTTGTTTTTGAGAAAATCCTTCATCTACTAATCGAGCTTTATATTTATCTATAGATCCATTCGAATTAAGTTTCTTTTTGAAAATCTATTTAGAATCAATCGGTTTTGCATTAGGAGGTAAATCGTTTAAAATCCATGTATTATTTTTCACAATTGAATCAAGTTCAATTTTTATTGCTTCTTTCCAAAATTTAGCATTAGAAGAAGATACAGCTTCAAAATAATTTTCCGGTTCATTATCAACAAGAAAACTTTGAAAATCATTTCTATAAGAAAAATATTCTTTTCTACAAGAGGCCAGCTTAAGGTGCAAAGGGATATGTTTTGTCCACCTTCAGGCATGAAAATTTTGAGATCCTTTTAAGGATAATCCCATAAGAGGCCAGCTTAAGGTGCAAAGGGATAAATTTTGTCCACCTTAAGGCATGGAAATTTTGAGATCCTTTGAAACATAATCCCATAAGAGTCCTTGATTTGAAGACTTGGAAATTTTGTTTTCTCTCCTAAATTTGGCGTTTTGTGCGGTTCAACTTCCAAATTTGGGGATTTTAGAGACTTCATCTTATGTGAATGAAGATCATATTTCATTGGAGTTTTCCCCCACTAATCCACCAATACTTGGAGTGAGTCCAAAATTTAATTAGATTGTTTTCATAATTTGTATCCATATGGTGGATACTGCAGGAACTATTTTTTTTGACACTCATGCAACTGAACTCAGAATAAAGTTTCAAGCGCCTACGTACATCAGTTAAGAGCATCAAGTCATAACGTAGTTCAGGGTAAGTGTTTTTTTATGTCCTAACTTTTGCCTAGGCCGCCTCTTTTGAGGTTTTCAACCTAGAGGACTTCTTTATTTATTCTCTTGAGCCGTACAAAGTTTATACTATTGCGGGTCAAGAGTGGACATGAGTTTATACTCGTGCCTTAAGGAGTGTCATCTTCCTTCAAGGATAGTACTTCTTTAAGAACTTGGCGTTGATAGGACCAATTTTCACGTCGTCTGCATCGGCAAGCTTGTACGCTCCATTTGAATATGTCTCTTGTACGACATATGGTCAGTCCCACTTTAGGGTAAATTTCCCCCCAGACTTACAAGAAGTGATAATGGGTCTCCTTACTGCAAGGACTTGATGTCCAACTTGGAAGTACCTTAAATGAAATCTTTTGTTGAAAGAACAAGATAGACAGGCTTGGTAACATTCAAGATTTTTTTAAGCCTATAGTCTTGTCTCATCAAGAGATTCTAACTCTGTAAGATGCAACTTATAATTTTCTTCATCGATGAGCCCTTCTTGGATAGACAGTCTCAAAGAAGGTATTTGACGCTCAAGTGGTATGACTGCTTCAAATCTAAAAGCATGTGAATATCGGGTTGCTTGCGTTGGTATGCGGTAAGTTGTTATTTATACCCATGAAACTTCTTCTATTCGTTCATGCCAGTCTCGCTTGGACTTAGAGACGACTTTCTTCAACAAGTTACATAAAGTCTTATTGAATGCTTCGGCTAGACAATTGGCGACAGCATGGTACATAGAAGACTTACGCCTCTTGAAGACAAAGAGATCACAAATCTTATTCATCAGCTTATTAGCAAACGGCTTTCCATTATCGGCTATTATAGATTGAGGAATTCCAATGTGGTAGATGATATTCACTGGAATGAAATTCACAACATTCTCTTTCTTTACTTCTTTAAGAGCAACCGCTTCATCCTATTTTGAGAAGTAATTTATTGCGGTCAAGTTGCATAGGTGTCCACTAGAAGATTTTAGTAGTGGAGCAACAATATCCATTCCCCAAGCATTGAATAACCAAGATGATATAGCAGGGTGTAGTACTTCAGGAGGTTGATGAATAAAATTCGCATGGAATTGACAAGCTTTGTATCTTCTAGCATAGTCCAAGAAATTTGTCACCATCGTTGGCCAATAGTATCCCATCCTTTTAATGTGAAAATGGAGCTTTGTTCTAGACTGATGCAATACACAAACTCCCGAGTGTGCTTCTTGCAAAACTTGAATTGCTTCTTTCTTTCCCAAACACCGTAAGAGTACTCCTCCAAATGATCTTTTGTACAGTGTGTCTTTGTAGTAAGAAAGTGGGGTGCACCACGATGAATGCCAGTCTTTCTCCTTGGATCTTCTGGAAGTATCCCATAACATAAATAATCAATAATAGGTTGTCGCAAATCTTCTTTTACATCTTCAAACACGGCAACAAGGCATTCAATCTTGTTTTCTACATCCTCATCTGACGACAGTACTACCCATTCTTGGGGGATAGTAACTCGCGTCTGATTTTGAAGATTCAGGGTTGAGACCAAAGCAGTTAGGGCATCAACTTGCTTATTTTCTCTCCTTTGCACATATTGGAGGGTTACCTCTCCAAGCCACCCTATCCATTTCTTTGCATAAGCATGAAATGATCATAGCTCAGGCTTTCTGACTTCATAGCTATTCAAAAGCTGATTGATCACAAATTGGGAGTCACCAAAGACTTGTAATTATAGTTGTTTCATGTAAACTGCCATCTCAAGTCCAAGTATTAACGTGTGATATTCAGCAAGGTTATTAGAGCAATGGTTTGTTAGAGTAAAAAAATATGGGATGACCTCCTATTGTGGAGTGATGAACACCACACCGGCACCAACTCCATCTCGATATGCAGCACTATCAAAGTACATCTTCCATGGGGGTCTGGCTTCAATAATGATTACATTTTTATCAGGAAGTTCATCACTCAGTTCCCAATCATCAGGTATCAGGTGATCTGTCAAGAAGTCAGCTAATGCTTGTCCCTTTATGCCCTTTTAGGGAACATACACATTCTCAAACTGTTGAAATTGAAGGTACCATCTTGCAAGTCGATCACTAAGAACTGATTTAAACATTACAAACTTGACGGAATTTGACCTAGACACAAGACGAACAACATGCGCCTGAAAGTAGTCCTTCATGTTTTGAATTGATAAGGCCAATGCCAAACACAACTTTTTGATTGGAGAATACTTTAGATCATTTGGTGTCATCATTATTCTCTTTGCCTTCATTATTTTCTTGATCCAGTAGTGCTGCAACTGACCTCTCTTGTACCGTAATGTAGAGTATCAATGGTTTCCCAGGTATGGGTGACGTAAGACCTGATGGCTTCATTAAATATGATTTGATACTCTTAAAGGCATTACTACAAGCTTTGTACCATTTAAAGGGAGTGTCCTTCTTCATGAGGATACTAAATGATTGACATTTTCCAGCCTGGTTTGAGATGAACCTCCTTAAATATACTAGCCTTACTTGAAGGCTTTTTAACTTATAAATATTTCGAGGCTCGGACTTCTTCAAAAATGCATCGACCTTGGCTTAATCAATTTCAATTTCTCGGTGTCATACAATGAAGCCAAGAAATTTTTCTGAAGTAACTCCACAGGCACACTTCAATGGATTCATCCTAAGTTGATATCTTCGTAGTAACTCGAACACCATTCTTAGGTCTTTTAAGTGGTCGTCTCTCTTTCTTGACTTCACCACTAGATCATCCACGTAGCATTCAATATTTTTATGGAGAAGACCATCAAATATGTTTTGCATAGCCCTTTGATAAGTGGCACCAACGTTCTTCAATCCAAAAGACATCACCTTATAGCAATAAAAATCTTTGGGCGTACGGAATGCAATAGTTCTTCATCCTTTGGTGCCATGCAAATTTGATTGTAGCCAGATGAACCATCCATGAAAGACATTGTCTCATAACCAGTTATGGGATCAATCATCAATTCTGGTATAGGGATTGGAAATTCATCCTTAGGGCAGCGTTGTTGAGATCTCGAAAGTTGACACAAACTCGAATTTGGCCATTCTTCTTTTGTACTGGAACAATACTTGAAATACACATGGGATATTTGACTTCATGAATAAAAAAAGCTTCAATGAGTTTGTTAAGTTCATTTTCAATTAATGGAACCAACTCTGGCCTAAAACGCCTTTGGGCTTGCTTAATAGGACTAGCACCATTTTTTACCGTCAACTGATGGATTGCTAATTTTGGATCTAAGCCAGGTATTTCCTTATAGCTCCAAGCGAATACATCTATATATTGTTTGAGTTTGTTCATATAAGCAATTTCCTCCTCTACTTCTAGAAACACACTCAGTTAAGTTGGTTTTAGGTCTTCACCGATTCCAAGATTAAATTTCTTCAAGGGATCTATTGTGGCCTTTACTCCTTATTCAAGTTGCACTGGAGCATCTCCAATATCTTTTTCCTCTTGAGGATCATTGTCGTTGATAGATATATGATAACACCAGAAAATATCTTCTATCTCTTCATTAACCTTTATTTGAGACGAGACATCTTTCTCGTTCTGGGTCATAACATGATATGAGGAGCCAACACTCTCTTCATCTTTCTCAATCTAATCTGAATATATATTATTCACTTAAACTTAATAAGTTACTATGTTATTTTGGTCATGAATAACATATCTTATTTCTTCTCATCATTGTAAAAAAATTCAGAAGTACAGAAATTAAAAAAAAAGACTCACAATATTAAACTCAAATGGAGATATATTGGAGATCATGTGTGGACACCATCATCTGAAGTTTTACCAGATGATATACGAGGGAGTATATGATTTCAATATGAGCAACCATTTGAGTTTGACACTCCAATAAATAATGAAGAATTTTTAACTTTTGATGATTTAGAAGAATTAATTGAAGCTAGAAAAAAAAAGTAACAGTGAGAGTGATACTAGAAGAAAAAGAAAGGTATCAACAAAAATGAAAAAATAATCCTAGTTAGAAAATTAGTTCATCAATGGAGAGAATTGCTGGCGTTATTGAATCACGTACTTCAATGGAGTCGAAAAAAATTTCACTTAGTATTAAAAGTGTAATGACTATAGTTCCCAATTTACCTGATATGATTGTTGGTAGTGATTTTTGGTGGAAAACGAGTGATTTAGTTGTCAAACAATCAATGAGAGAAATGTTCTTAGCCCAAGAAGATGCAGAATTGCAATTGCAATGGTTGGAAAGAAAGACCATGCTTCATAAGGATTAGATTAATGATGTTATTTATTATGATTTGCTTTTAAAACATATGATATTTTTCTTTTAATTGAGATTCTTTTATCTATAAAAGTTTGTTTATTTAAATTATTTAGTTTTTATATTTGAATAATTTACACTATTATTCTATGAGCAACAAATAAATTGTCAATCTTGCATTATTAAATTTAATAATATTTATTTATTTATTTATTTTATAGTTATGCCATTGACTAGAAATAATAGTGATGCGTTTGATGATGATGTGTCTGATGTAGAAGTTTTAATTAAAAATAATCACAATAATATTGTTTTTGAAGTTTCGCTTAAAAGTTCCATGCAGAACTTCTCTTCAAACAGATTTTTATTTCATTAAAGAAGTACTTGAAGGACATGATCGACGTTGTTACGAAATATTTAGAAAGGAAAAACTTATTTTCTTGAATTGTATAAAACTTTAAATGAACAATGTGGCTTGAAAGCAACAATAAATATGACCATCGAGTAGATGATTGTCATGTTTTTAATGATAGTAGGTCGTGGTGTTAGAAATTGAATGATCCAGGAAAGGTTTTAACATTCGAGAGAAACTGTTAGTAGACATTTTCATTATGTTTTATTTGCATGTTTGAAAATGACTATGGACATTATTAAACTAAAAGACCCAAACTTTTATGATATACATCTTAAATTAAAAGAGGATAAAAAGGTATTGGTCATATTTTAAGAATTTCGTTAGAGCTATAGATGGAACACATGTATCGCGTATTGTCCTTTCGAAGGATCAAACTAAATGCATTGATAGAAAAAGTTTCACTTCACAAAAAGTTATGATGGTATGTGATTGGGATATGTATTTCACATTTGTATGGCATAGATGGGAAGGTACTGTACATGATGCTAGGATATTTGATCAAACGCTTAGAAGATTGGATCTTAATTTTCCTCACCCACCACTAGGTTAGTGATTTTAATATTATGTTTTATATTATTTTATAAATTATATTATTTTTATATTAATTAATTTTTCTTATATTGAAGTAGATAAATATTATTTAGTGGACTCGAGTTATCCAACAATGATTGGTTATTTAGGACCATATAAAGGGAAGCCTTATCATCTCCCGAATTTCAGGAGTAATTCTAACTTTAGAAATTCAAATGAGACTTTCAATTTCTTTCACTCCAGTTTGAGATGTACAATTGAAAGAACATTTGGCGTTTGAAAAAATAAATTTGTTCTCCTACATTTAATGTCATTATTTAAATTCGACATTCAAGTTCATCTTGTTACAACTACTATGGCTATACGTAATTTCGTACGACAGTGCTCTACTATTGATAAAGAATTTAACTATTATGCTAACAAAGACATCATCACAGAGATCGAATAAGCAGACTAACCTTTTGGTATACCTTCAGAAATATAAGACAAATTTTCTAAGACTAGTTAATATTTTTGATGTGTATTCATTTTTGTTTGATGTTTTAAGTAGTATTTAAATTATTTTATACTATTTAATATTTTTAATGTATTTATGCATATAAATATTGATTTAAAATTTTAGAGTACATAATTTTTAATTAACTAAAAAAATTAATTAAAAATATTATAATAGATATTTAAAATAAACTTTCTCTATAAATTGATAGATGTCCTTTTTAGTCATTTTGTGCTTTTTTATTTTTTGATAGCACTTTTTTTAAAAACCATTTTATAAAAGTATTTCTCAAATAAGTATTTTTGTAACAACATTCTCAAATGGACTCTTAATTTGTTGGGACCAAGACCAACAACTTCGTTAGCTGACCAAATACCGATATCTTCCTTCCCAATTTTTAGTTTTGCTCAGCTTTCTTTCTTAGTTATACAAGAAGCAGCTGTATGTTCCACCATATATCCAAAAGAAAAATCATATATATGTGGAATAAGTTTATTTCCAATTTTTATGATTTAATTTGATTGGACACAAAGTTTAAGCAATATGGGGGATTTCAGGTAATAAGACCCCATAAAGTTTAATTCATTCATCAACCGTTTATCCAATAATTTAATTTTGTGGTTGGCTTATCAATTATGATTCGGTTTTGAACAGTCCTAATAAAGACCCAGAAGCTCATATTCAGAACTTTTTGGCGATTGATGATACATACACATCACCGCAGGAGTGTTGGAAAGAGTACGTGTGACTCACCTTGCTCCCATTCTCTTTGTTTGAGGTGGCTAAAGGCAAAACATGAGTCTCTGACCAGTACATAAAATGCAGCTTTCATATATCTATAACTATAATATATTAAAATAGTGAAGATCGTTAGAAAAATGATTTGAACTTTTTACCCCTCATTAAAAATTTTTGTAACAGACAAAATTATCTTTTCACTTATTTCTTTTAGTTATATATTTAAAATTAAGGAATACTAAAATTGATAAGACAAAAATATATGGAGAATTAATGTTGGTAAGTTTTCTTTTTCCTTATGTACATAAGAAAGTAGTCCTAAAAAATATAATAACAAGAAGAAAAACATGTTGAGGTTTTCATCAAAATTGAAAAATAGTAACAACATTTATTAACAATTTGATTTCTTAAGAACTAATATAAGGAAAAAAAAATATGAGTGATTCGGCATTTTTTATTCTCCAAGTTTCAATCAAAATTAGGTTGCTAATATTAAAGGAAAAGAAAAGGTCAAGGAACACAAATGAACGTTATTATTTCAAAAGAGCTAAAAACTTAACTTTTTTGGGTAATTTAATTTATGTAAAACAATTGTAATATTTGAAACTTGTAAAATAATTAGAGTTTTACTCTATAAAATTTCTACAATGTTGTTTAAGTAAGATACACTATTTTTACCTCTATGTTTTCTTCTAATATTAAATTTGGTCTGATTTAAGTTGTCTTTTTGTATTTATTATCACCCTCTTTTTAATAATTCTACCTAAAACATGAATCTCTTCACTAATCAGGGATAATAAAAACAAAAACTCTCTGCTCAAATATCACCAAAATACTCCGAAGCAACGAGTTCCACACAAACCAATAGAAAGGAAAATATGTCCGCACCTTCAAACCAATCCCCGGATAATCAAAATAAGAATTGATTTCAAATAAAACAATAAAAACACAAACTTTTGCACCCCAGGCTGTTTGTCCTAACCTTGGTGGAGAGAGTTACATGGTACGTGAGAGGTGGCAGGTATCCTGAATTAGTCGAGTTGCACGGGCCCAACACAACAGCTATCAAAATGAAAACACAAACTTTTGCATGAAAAGCAATTATAGAACATTTTATCAAAAATAGTAGTAATCAAAAAAAGCATTATTATTTTGGTGACGCTTTGATTCTTGTTCCCCATCCATTACACACAGAAACCTTAGGGTGGGTCTTGAGGTTTTTACTCTCTTTTTGTGTGTGTGATTGATTCTTGAGTTTTCTGCTTTCAGGGTTTTGTTTTTGTTTTAGCGCGCTAGTAACGCTAGGGAAGGAAGTGTTCCTTTTTGCAATTAACCCAACTATGTGAAATTTCACAGGAATATACCAATCCGCCGCTACCACATCGTTGGAAAACCCATAAAAAACGATGGTCAAGCCAGTCCTTCACCGGATCTACAAAACCACTGAATCATCAACTAAGGAAATCACCGGATCTGCACTTATACACATGCTTAAGCTACTGTCCAAGACATAATTACAGGGAGAGAGAGAGAGAGAGCGCTCCACCTAACAGAGAGCTCTTTCAGCTCATGAAATTGATGCCAATGAAAACATGCATGGCACAAAACTTAACATTTAAATGCATTAATGGATATAGTAAATCCAAGTGTATTTATCTAAATATTTGGTAGTTCAAGTAACTAGCAGTAGTAGAAAGATACTACAGTTTTCATACTATTAGATGAGAGACCTAGGGCATAATTATTACCAAGTTTAATTAAAATATTACATAAAATCAGTCTAGACATTCCCAAAAAATGAATTCCATCCTTGTCCATTTAAGCAACCGATAGCACATTTGCATTCATCAACTTCAAGAACCAAAAACTGCCAGAATCCTTAGAACAAGATGCCTGCAATAAAAAAGGAAAGATTCAAAAATTCGGAAGAATCTAGAGAAACATAAATTTACATATGAAAATGATCAACTACAGCAAACATGCAGCTAAAACAACTTTAATATCTACACATATCAAATACAATTTTAAAGTTCGCGGGAAAATTAAATTAAACATAAATAAATTTTTACTTAAGATGGTAGAAATTCGCTATTATGGTAAATAAAAGAAAAAAAAGTGTTTTCCTTACCTTGTAATTGCCATAAAAGGTTGTCACAAGTTAAAAAGGTTCATCCTACAATTTTTGAATGTGATTAGTAGTCAAAATATTAAAAAAATTTAAAATAGAAGAAAAAACAGTAAAAGCATAGGGAAGACTTACCATATTAAAAATTGGGGTGAGCCTCTTGAAAACTTCATCAAACCTAAGATGAAAATAGAAACAAAAAATTTATTATCTTTATTGTTCTCACACCAACTTCTGAAAACTAAAAAAAATATTTCCAAATTTATCTTACATCTTGCCATGATACTTTACAGGTCCTTCAGAAGCCTTGGCGTCTACAGATTTTCCCCTCATCTTGCTCAAGAAATCAACGTATGCCTTTCCGACAAGATCTGGGAAGACTCTCAAAACAAATCGACATGCATCCTCTTCGGTCATAGTTGTCTTACGATGAACTATGTAATTTGTACAAAGCCGGAGGACTGAAAAAGAGTCTGCATATTTGTACGAACCTCCTCCCTTGTCATAAAAGTCAATTAGCTCAAGATTCTTACTCGACCTAAGTTTGTCTCCCCAATTTTTGGTAAAGTTGTTCTTTCGCATATAATCAGACAAATATTGACGGCGGTCGAACTCGTGCTTATTATAAAAACTCAGAGAATCCACCAAGAAAATAAAAGTCAGAACTTTAGCTATGTTCCAGCAAAAGATGGAATTATATATCCACATTCCGATCTCGTTCATCTGACTGAAACAAAGTATTCAAAGACGAGTCAGCAAGTTTAAAAACTTAAAAAAGATTCACATAAAAACATATACCTAAAAGTATGGACTGGGGAGTGCTTCTTGAAGTCACGCATGCTCTTTAATAAATTGAACTCATCAGAGAAACAAGTATACTTTGAACAATCCTCTGCAGCACCTATAACCAGATCTATAAAATCTGTTATATCCTTTACGATATCGTGTGATCTCTCCCTCTCCAGTTTTTCCTTCTCCTCAATTTCCTTCGCTACAAAATCAATAGCAAATTAAAGACGCGTATTTGAAAAAGATAGTAAATATTAAGCTTATTACGCACCAGTAGGACCAGAAGTCCATTTCAACTTTCTTACAGGTTCCTGAGAAATCTTAGCTCTCTTGTTTTCACTAGATTCCACTGCTACAAAACCAATTACAAATTAAAGCACATGTTAAAACCAATGGTAATACCGAAAATATTATATACTACACACCAAAAGAACTAGAAGGTCGTTTCAGTGTTATTGGTTGCGGAGAATTCTTTCCAGCTACTTGCACCATATTTCCACATGGATTTTTATCCACATCTGCTTCCAAGAAAAAAAAAATAAGAAATCAAGATAGTTGAGAAAAAAAGAGTACAAAATGGTAATGTATAAACTGGTAGGATTGTCAAATAGACCTGCGGGCAGAAAAAAATTACAGATTTGAATATTTCCATCCTGTCCAAACATAATTCCCTTCTTGAGATTTTTGTGGGGCACTCGATCGCTGTTCAGTTTGATCATAGTTGCCCCAATTTGACTTATCGCATAAAAGAAAAGAGCAAATAACAATTAAAACGTCATATAAACTTCTAATATGAGATTTAATGGAAAATAAAAAAGAAACTTACTAAGAGAGCAATCTTGAATTATACCAGTATCTTTATCTATCTTTTCTCCAAGTTCATAATCTAACTTCCCTATGACTATAACAACAAACAAATTATTCAACAACAAGCACATTGTACAAAAAACTTTGTTCCTATACATAGTATTGACCAAAACATATGCAACTTGTCATTACATTCAGTGACAGGTTGCGCCAAGGGATCCATTAATATAGTCATAGTACATTACCTACAAGAAAAATGAGAATTAGATTTTGAATGAACATAAGAAGCAAGTCTACTGAGGCACGCTGTACATAGTAGGAATTAAGTAAATGAGTTTAATAAACACATTAGGGACCACAAAAGAAAAAACACTACACGAATAATCCCAAGTTGTAAAATCAAAGTAGTGTGGCCCCTGGACTCTGACTTTTAAAACATAAAAAACAGGGACAATGAAAATAAACAATGGAAAGGCAAAAACCTTATCAATACACTACAGTAACAAATTCATAGACGTAACATATTCACATTCATATACATATACATTCAGATTCGACTATAAAAACCCTAGTGAGTTGACATTAACATAAATTATTCATATGCAACCAAAAAAAGTATCAATAAAGGAAAAAAAGCAACTGAAAATAGACCCCCAAAACAAGATAAAAATGATACATTCCAAAAAAACTTTTAACTAATCCATTCATACGTACAATCTAAAACCCAAAACACATGAAAAATAGTATTTTTATCTCAAATGCAAGGAACCATCAGTATCGACATCAACATTTTATTAATATTTCTCAGTTACATATAGATTGTTACCTAGTATGTGAGATTCAAGAAGAAAAACCCTATCCAAAGTTAGGAGCTTGGGCTGAAAGGAGTTCACGGGAGTTCACCTTTTCTTTCTAATTAATTTTTACCTTTGAGAATTTGGACAATGCTTTGCCTTTAGCATAAGGGCCCGTTTGGCCAGGAGAAATTTTTCAAAAGATAATTTTCATACAACTTCAAGTTAATGTTTGGTCATGAAAATTTCAAATATAACTCTATAAAAATAAGAAAAAGTTATTTTTTTATTTTTTTCATCTTTTTTCTCTCACAAAAAATTAAAAACAACTTCAATTATATTCATGGACAAACACTACTCTGGCGTCAACTCCAACTCCAAATGCAGTTTTTATGGACAAACACCCACTAAATAGCTGTTTGATCATAAATATTATTCACAATATCTCGAAATATATTTTCATTTTATTTCAAAATATTTATTTAGTCATAAATATTCTAAAATATGTTTTCATCTATGTTTTCACTATTTTTGAAATCACCTTGTATAATTTTTAATTTATTATTTTTCAAAAAATATCTTGATCTTTTATTTTCATAAAATAACCTCATCGTGATAAAACTCTAAAATATCTTAAGTTTATTTTCAATTTTTATTTTCTTTTAACTTCAAAATACCCCATTTTCAAAATACTTTGATCAAACACAACTTCAACTCTATTTTCAACTTCAAAAATACCAAATAAAATGAATATATTTTTTTATTTTTATGGTCAAACATGTTCTTCAATTTTTTACTAAATTTTCGAAGATTTAGGCTCCGTTTGGCCATGAAAATCATAATTTTTCTGCTATGGATATATATACACACATTGGTCTGAATATGCATTTTTTTTTACTATTCATATGTATATGTATTTGTCCAGTTGAATACATATATTTTTTTTAGCCGATATACATATGTATTTAAGCAGATATGCATATGTATTTATGAGTTATCCATAGATTTGTTTCAATTATGCGTATATATCTATGAATAATGCATATTTATGTATGATTAATGCATATATTTAAAAAAAAACATATGTATTTAAAGTTTTGATTACGTAATTAATATGTCTATATATGTATTTAATTTTATTTATTTATTACATTCAGGTATGTTAACTTATTCTTAATTTTTATAGATGGACTGTAACATCCCGTATTCAAGTACGTGTATTGGCGTATTCAAGTACGTGTATTGGTCTTATTTATATGGAATTAATTTTTTTATTTTATTTATACCAGAATTTGCCCGTCGATGGTTTCATGAGAAGGTTATTGAATAAGCTTTCCAACGATATAAAGATTTTCAAAAACGGATAAGTTTTGGATATAATCGAGCACGTTCGAAACTATAAAACGGTGACCGGGATATTGTGAATAGTAAATGTGCAGGAAAATTTCCTGCACACAAACTACTGAGGCAAGCCAATTTTTTGGGTCAACTTTGAACGATCATAACTCCCTTAATATAATGAACTGGGAGAGCTACCACCTATCAAAAGAAAGATCTTTGAATCTTCTTTCCAATGCAATACTTTCGATCAAAAATTTCACCTCAGAGAGAGAAAAGTAGAAGGTAGTCGTATGTTTCTGGTAGAAGAATTGTAGAAATTTTCTTTGTATATCTAAGGTAAAATTTAATTAATTTAAAGGTATAAAAATGATATTAAGTTGGTTAAGAAAACAATTGTGAATTATTTTTAGTTAATATAATTATAAACATTTAATATTTTGTAGTTTTATTAAGTAAAAAAGAAAAGAAAACCAAATTAAAGAAAAAGAAATAGGAAAACTATCAATTAAGTCTAACGGTGTTTACTTTGCAATTCCCTCCACTCACAATTTCGTTGTAATTTAGAACTTTTAACATAATTCTAATATGGAAAATTTTAATAACTAATTTTGGTTAATTTTAAAGTCCAAAATATTACATTAGTAATTTTGGTATCTATTAAATGAGTGACTTTTCTCATACAAACACTAATTCAAAGAGTCCTAAATTTTAGGCATAACTTAAATAAGGAAAGGTTTAATAACTAAATTTTAATGTACCTTTTAATTTTAAAAATTATTAAAAAAAATAGCAAAAAGATGGTTTTGTCTATTGCGAAGTATTTTAATGAAGGAAAAAAAGTTCAAATCACTTTTTTAAGGGTCTTCACACTTTTAATATATTATAGATATAGACTAGTTTTAACCTCACGTGCCTCGCACGTGTAATGTTTGATTATTTAAAATTAAATAATTTAGTCTATTGCAGAGATTTTTAGTAAAGTATAAAATGTTTAAATGACTTTTTAAAGATCCTTCACACTTTAATATAATAATATAAATATAAACATATATCTTAATATAAGCACACCTATATTTTACCACCAGGAGTTTCTAGTGTTTGATAGATTATCATTTTTGCATTTGTTATGCAGTACCTTTTTTCTGTGCTGAGGCTAAGAGAGACACATCAATTTGAACCATATTTGTGGTACGATTTTTTTTTTCTATATTAATCTTTCCTCATTTTAAAAGTAAAAATCTTTACAAAATCAGTTATTACATTCTTATTACATACTTAAAACTTTTAAAAATTTGGTACTTACTAAATGTTTCATATTCTAAAGTTTTTACATTTATTCTAGATTTTTCAAATCTTCTTAAAATCAAATTTAGTTTATTTAGAATTCTTAAACTAATAAAAAAAGTATTAGTTGTCATTAATTCTGATGACTTTTAATAAGAAAAGGTCTTAAATATTTTTAAAATTTTATACTTATTAAAGTTTTCTTATTCTAGCGCTATTATATTTATTTCTAGTTTTTCCAAATATTCTTAAAATCAAATTTAATTGATTTAGAATTCTCAAACTAATGAAGAAAATATTAGTTGTAATTAATTCTGATGACTTCTAATAAGAAATTTTTTTACCATAAATATATTTAATTAATTTTCAACTCTTCAATATTAAAAAAAATAGAAAGACAAAGTTCAATGTATCCTTGTTTTTCACCTTTAATTTTCATGTGCGTAATGTTTCTTCTTTTCTATGTATATACAATCAAAGACTTTTATCCCAAAATATTTAATATAATTTTATATTGATACTAATTGTTGCAATATATTTTTATGTAAAACTTATAAAATAAACTAAACTAACAAAACAGAACCATAAATCTATCTTCCTCTTGATGGTGCTTAGGAAAAATCAAAATAAATATCATTAATTTATAATTTTAAATCCACATCCACAAAATGTAAATTATTTCTTGTTTCAACTTGCCCCGCCCCACACTACACACGCATATATCTAAACCTGCTTTATCCCACACCTGCATATATCTAAACTCGCCTTGTCCCACATCGGCATATATTTAAAATCGCCCCCGCACCATTAATTGTCATCCATAATCGATGTGCACTCCTATCATTTATAATAGAAGTCTTTGTATGCATAATTTAAAATAGAATAGAATTCAATAATTTAATAATTGTTTTGGGAATTGAAGACAATATTTGTAACTTAATTATATTCAATTATATTCTTATGTTAAAAATCTACTTTTTAGTAGTGAAGATAACTAAAGAACATGAACTAAAATAGTTTAACTTGGTTGAATCATGAATAAATGTGTATAAAAAGGCTTTTAATAGTCTGTCAAAATATTCTCTTGGGCTTCATTCCTTAAATCATATTTACTTTCGATATACGAGCTACGTTGAGCTCACAGATTTCTCCAATCTCGTTTTAGCTAAACGACAAAGCATTAGCAATCATTCTAAACTGGCTTCAGTAAGCTTAGTTGAAGCCAAATAATATTAAAATATTGAACAAAAAGTAGGTCCAATTTTTTTGAAGTACTCATATGATCAGTGAGCAATAATTCTCAGTAACATACAGATCAAAGGCAATTGAATTTTTGAGAAAAACAATATTTGTTACATTAGTTATGAATCAAAACTAAAATAAGGGAAGCAAAAACATAGGCACAAAGCCAAGTTGGGTCAAGGACAGAAAATTATAGTATTTGTCCATGATTAAAATTATATTCTATACATATATATCGTGAATGTTGAATACTCAAGCTTCTTCAAGTACTTATTAATATTTTGAACGCTCTTAGTAAAATTTTGATTGTGCTATTGATTAAACACATAAATAAAGTGAGTATACACAAATTAATTACATCAACGGTGTCCAAAAAAATACCCAAGAACGTATAAGAAATTCATCACATAATTACATATAAGAAATTCATCACATAATTACACATATGCTACCAATGTGAACAAGACCATAAAAAAGATTACTTTTTTCACGTCAATGAACAAATAAAATAAGGATAAAAAAGATTCAGAATTTGATCATTTACCCTATGAACATTCGAATTCCAAGATCAGTATTATTAACATAGCAAGATCTAGAGGCAACGCTTTTCTTCGCATGGTGCAATCGACCCGCCCAATTTATAGTTATTCGTAAAGTGACTGTTTATTTTCTTGAGTTATAACTATCATTATTTTTGGTATTAATACAACTATTTTTGGGCAAAATAAAACTCCATAATTGTAGGACTCATTACTTGGTTATAGCATAAAAGTACTAATATAAATTATACTTTGAATTCAATTAAATTTTGTCTCCAAAATTTATTAGGACTCTATAATTTTATAATAATCAATTAATAATTGAAGAAAATAAGGTGAAAAGATGATTTTGTCTATTGCAGAGTATCATAATGAAGGGCAAAAAGTTCAATCAACATTTCTAATGCCCTTCACACTTTTAATATATTATTATAGATATAGATTATAGATATAGATATAGATAGATATAGATATTTATTATACTTGAGTCATGCTAGACACTGTCCTAAAAAAACTATTTCAACAATGTGAAATATTTTCCCAGAATTAAACAAGCACTTTTCTAATTATTTAGAGGATACAGGAATCAATGAAACTATTAATACAAATACCAACAAGTTAATTTAGAAAAGAATATAACTAATAATAAAGGCCATATAATAAAAGATGAAGTGCAAGAAACGGAAAAGAAGCAGTAGGACTTAAGCAAAGATTGGTTGTTTTTTTATTTTTTATCAACTCTATCATGTTACACAAAGTAGCCTTTATATATAGGCAAATAAAGAAAGGTTCTCCCTTCTATGCTATAACAAGTTTTAGAACACTTGATTTTTACCAAAAAAAGAAGGCCTCTTTTGCTATTTTTCAGACACATATCTAGCCAAATGGCAAATTCAAAATGATTACGTAACTTCTCTTCTCTTTCATGATATGATTCCTTTTTTTCTTTTGTTTTCCTTTTTTTTATTTAAATACACAATAAATTATTATGAAATAAATAATTTTCCTACAATCCCCACATTACTTCAGAATAATTTTTAAAACATTTTAACTTGTTGGATTTGCGTGGACAAAATGCAGTAGGTTTCATGTCTTTTGGACTATAAACCAAACTTAGACCAATAAAATTTAACTTACAGAATAACCCGTGAAATATAATATTTTTATGAATCGAATAATTCTTGTTGTAAGCTAGAGATTTTATCAATCACATTTTGACCGTAATTTTGTTGTTCAATGCGGTTTTACGCCAATAGGCCATGTGCGTGCCTGGTATTCATGAGAGCTTTAGAGACTAAGACCAAAAGTCTCACAGGAATGACCTCATTCCACTTCTTATATAGGTGGATTCATCAAGTGTACACTGCCTTAAATACGCCACCCATAAGGATTACGGATTCCTTAAGAGTTAATAACCCATCCCTCTATTTTAGTAGCAGTTCAAGCACTCTCAATAAGTACACAGAGTCAATATCGACTTGTTATTACCCATATGAACCTACTTCTTGGGATCTCCAATCACATAGGTTGGGTCACCATCTCTATTGACAATCATATTAGCCTTAACCCCATCTCTTTTGAGGTTTGAAGAATTAATTTTCTTCCTACAGGTTTAGTCAGAGAATTAGCCGAATTCAATTCTAACTTAAAAAAATCAATGGAAATTATTCCATCTCTCAGCAGATTTTTAACAACATCATGCTTCAACTTCATATGTCTACTCTTACAACTGTAAGATTTTTTCTTTGCAATAACAATTGTGGCTTGACAATCGTAGTATATATACAAAGGAGGCATCGAATCATTGTTTTTTCGTAACACACCAATTTTTTGAATCGGAACGCTGCACGGTGCCCATGACCCCGAAGGACCACAAGCTTACCCATGACTAATATCTGTACCTCTGAATAAGACACTAAAATATATACAGAATTTAAGTTGTAAGGCCATAAGGTTCAAAACTATATAAACATCTGATAAAAATAATGTATGAATATGGTATAACAATACCAAAACTGATAACAACTGTCTGAACATGATATAGTCTGAAAGCCTCTAAACTGAACTGAATAAGGAGTTGAAGGAACATGTCTCCAACTAACTCCATCTACTAATACTGAACTGAAGTAATAAATAATAATAAAGTAATTATATCGCCCTTGAAAGATGAGGACTCACTGCTAATCTACTGCTACTTGAATCTGAAATGCTAATGAAGTTATGGAGTGCGTTCTTCTGGACCTATGGCATAGAATAAAACACCATAGCAAGAATGCGTCAGTACAATTAAATGTACTGAGTATGCAAGTAAGGTGGGCTGAATGCATGGGGTTCATATGCATGAACAATGCTAACTTACTGACTAACATGAACGTGAGAATACATACATGCATACGTAACTGTAACTGAGTTAGTGATACTACTGAGTACTAGACTCTGAGTAATGATTTACTGACATCGGAGTTTACTGATACTGATAACTGAGTCTGATGATGCTGAACTACTAAGCACTAAGGGACTGTTATGATAATACTGATAAAGGAATGATTGATTTTTGACAGTTCTGATTATAAAAACTGGTCTAATTGACTGTATCTGACAGCTTGATTATGAAGAATTGATCTGGTTAACTGCATCTGACAGTCCTGAATCTGAATACTGCTAACATGAGTTACTGATAACTGATATGACTGATACTGAGTGACTGTATCTGACAGTCTAGATTCTAATGGAACTAGCTGAGTTCCGTAATGAGCTGAGTGATTGTAGCTGACAGTCTTGAATATGAAGAACTATCTTAGTTTTGTTACTATGATTGAGACTGAAACTAAAATTGTCACTGTGGAAGGTAATCATCTAACCGACATATCCCAAATCTCAATTGGTGGGATCCAACCTATAACCCCATCCTAATAGGTGTCAATACCGTGCCACGGGTAAAGACAAACTATGAGTAAACCCTTTTCTGTTTGGGAGCTCTTTTCGTCTACCCTGCTATTAGGAAAACTCGAATGAGATGTATTGACCCTATGGGTAGAGACATCTCAACCTACGCTAGCTACGTAGTTCTGGAACACAAGGATTGCTTCTATGGATCGTACCCTCTGACTCAGGTGAGTCCCCATCCTTGAGTTCACTCGGTGCTGAATCCTACTCCTAACTGAATAGACACTGAACTGATTTAACAGAACTTATTTAGACTAAGTTTACTGAATTTCGTGGACTAATAGAATACTACTAAATCTGATAGCTGACTGAGATTACAGAGATTTGCTGATTACTGAGATTACATAGATTATTGAGTACTGAGTAGGACTGGACTGATACTGAAGTTACATAAGTTTTCGTGAGTCATGAGACTGACTGAAGTCTACTGAACATGGCTTGACTGAGAGTATCGTGAAAACATGACATAGCTCTAGCCACACAGCTATATTTTTTGGGTACAAGTACCCCCAGGACTCGATAGAAGAAAACTGGAAATTCTTGACATTTTGAATACATGATCAATATCAACTATTCATAGTAAAATAAGTTGGAGATATTTCATGAGGCACATGTTTATCATCATACTATACATAGATAAGAATGCAATTATTCATGGTATGATTTCATACTCTAATAGCATGGCCATTCCAATAATATATACATTCCACAACAATAGCATGGGCATCAATTAAACATAATGCGATGGCATGCATATATCACTTATTAAACATAATGGGATGTCATGCATATATCACTTAGGTCATATTTTAGCTAATATGCATAATTTATATGTTCTTAGGCATTTTATCAAACACCTTGCATGCATAACTTTAGGCATAGGGATGATCAACAATTAAAACTTTAAAACTAATTCATTTCATATATTTTTCAATTCACATGATGTCATGGATTCATAAAAACACAAAAAGATTCCAACTTGGAATCATTCAACATCATCAACATGGTTTAAAAACAATCCACAAAATGAATAGCATAATACATACTTTAAAAAAAGATTTTTGGGCTTCATGGATGAAAGGAATCCATGAATGAACACTGTGCATAACTTTGAAGAATCTTTCTTGAAAGTTCTTGAAGAAATCCTTAGGCTTGTTCTTGATTTCTTGGCTAGGGTTCTTGCCCCTTTGAGAGAAAATATTTTGTTCTTGAGAGAAAAATGAGGAAAATAATGGAATAAGGATTTATTGGGCGTTTAATTTTGTGCTTAGGGCTGATAGGGGTCATGGGAAAAGTGTAAGATGCCCTTGGAATTTAAAATCTGGAGCTGGAACGCCAAAAAAGCTTCCCCGCGACGCGCCAGATGACCCATCGCTATACCCACCACAATACAGTGGAATCGCGGTGAGCTACTGGAATTGACAATTGTTGATTTGGTCTTCATCGCTACATGGTGGCTTGTCAATCGGGATCACTGATACTAAAAACGCCCTAACTTCTTAACCGAGTGTCTGTTTTGGGCAAACTTGGTATCGATGGAAAGGTAATATGATTATCTACAAATTGGTGGGTCATGATTTGAAAGATTTTATATGTATATAAAGTTATACACATTCAAAGTAGACCCTTATAGAATCGAATATCGAATTTTTTATGAATGAATGACTCTTGTCTCAACCTTGAGCCAAGTGATTTTATGAACATTTATCACCTCATAATCACTTCATACACTAGGATAAAGATCATGGAATATTGATTCAAAAGAAATTCATGGGGTTAGATTCAACACACATTAGAATAATGCTTTAAAGTATAGCACAAAAATGCGGACTGGACTGATACTGATGTTACATAAGTTTTCCTGAGTCATGAGACTGATTGAAGTCTACTGAACATGGCTTGACTGAGAGTATCGTGAAAACATGACATGGCTCTAGCCACACAACTATATTTGTCATGTACAAGTACCCCCAGGACTCGATAGAAGGAAACTGGAACTTCTTGACATTTTGAATACATGATCAATATCAACCATTCATAATAAAATAAGTTGGGGATATTTCATGAGGCACATGTTTATCATCATACTATACATAGATAAGAATGCAATTATTCATGGTATGATTTCATACTCTAATAGCATGGGCATTCCAATAATATATACATTCCACAACAATAGTATGGGCATCAATTAAACATAAGGGGATGGCATGCATATATCACTTAGGTCATAATTTAGCTAATATGCATAATTTCTATGTTCTTAGGCATTTTATCAAACACCTTGCATGCATAACTTTGGGCATAGGCATGATCAACAATTAACACTTTAAAACCAATTCAATTCATATATTTTTCAATTCATATGATGTCATAGATTCATAAAAACACAAAAAGATTACAACTTGGAATCATTCAACATCATCAACATGGTTTAAAAATAATCCACAAAATGAATAGCATGATACATACATTAAAACAAGATTTTTGGGCTTCATGGATGAAAGGAATCCATGAATGAACACTGTGCATACCTTAGAAGAATCTTTCTTTAAAGTTCTTGAAGAAATCCTTAGGATTGTTCTTGATTTCTTGGCTAGGGTTCTTGCCCCTTTGAGAGAAAATATTTTGGTCTTGAGAGAAAAGTGAGGAAAATAATGGAATAAGGATTTATTGGGCATTTAATTTCGTGTTTAGGGCTGATAGGAGTCATGGGAAAAGTCTAAGATGCCCTTGAAATTTAAAATTCGGAGCTGGAACACCAAAAAAAGCTTCCCCACGATGCGCCAGATGACCCATCGCTATACCCACCACGATGCAGTGGAATCGCGGTGAGCTACTGGAATTGACAATTTTCGATTTGGTCTTCATCGCGACATGGTGGCTTGTTAACCGGGAACACTGATACTAAAAAGGTCCTAACTTCTTCACCGAGTGTCTATTTTAGGCAAATTTGGTATCAATGGAAAGGTAATTTGATTATCTAAAATTTGGTAGGTCATGATTTGAAAGATTTTATATGTATATAAAGTTATACGCAATCAAAGTAGACCCTTATAGAATCGAATATCAAATTTTTTATGAATGAATGACTCTTGTCTCAACCTTGAGCCAAGTGATTTTATGAACATTTATCACCTCATATCACTTCATACACTAGAATAAAGATCATGGAATATTGATTCAAAAGAAATTCATTGGGTTAGATTCAACACACATGAGAATAATGCTTCAAAGTCTAGCACAAAAATGCGGGGTGTCACATTTTTAAAGGGATATTAGACAACAGATCATCTTTTTTCAAAGTCTATGAGGCAACAGATCATCATTTTTAAAAGGAATATTTGCTAAGAAATTTCTTAGCCATTCATCCTCAGTATCAACTAACTCTAGAGCCACAAACTATGATTCCATAGTTGATCTAGCAATGATCGTCTGCTTAGCTAATCTCCAAGATACTGCACCACCACCAGGCGTGAACACATAACCACTAGTGGATTTCATCTCATCTGAATCAAAGATCCAATTCGTATCACAATATCCTTCCAAAGTAGGAGAAAATCCACTATACAATATACCACAATTCACGGTTCCTTTCAAATATTTCATCAATCGCATTAATGCAAACCAATGCTCATTATTGGCATTATGAGTATATCTACTCAATATACACACAACATAGGCTATATAAGGCCTAGTAAAAATCATTAAATGCATTAGACTCCCAATGATCTGTGCATACTTAGACTGAGCAACTGGGTCACCATTATTCTTTTTTAATTTAGAAATAGCATCATAAGGAAGGGCTATAGGAGTTACCTCCCAACATTCAAAATTCTTTAGAATTCTTTCCACATAATGTTCTTGTGACAACATTATACCATCTTCACTCCTTATAAATTTAATTCCCAATATCATATTCACTTCACCAAGATCTTTTATATCAAAGTTAGTAGACAAAAATAATTTGGTACGTTCCGCAATATTTATACATGTACAAAATATAAGCATGCCATCAACATATGAGAAAATTATCACATAATCACTGTCTATGACTTTTGTATAAACACACTTATCTATCTCAACAGAAGAAAAGCCGTCTTTTATCAAGACTTCGTGAAATTTCTCATGCCACTGTTTAGGAGTTTGTAACCATATAAATTTCTTCTTCTAAATCACCATTTAAGAAAGTTGTTTTTATATCCATTTGATGGATAAACAGTTTATGAATTGATGCTAAAGCAATTAATATTCGAATAGAAGCAATTCTAGCTACTGGTGCAAATGTATCAAAATAATCAATATTTTGTTTTTGAGAAAATCCTTTATCTACTAATCAAGCTTTATATTTATCTATAGATCCATCTGAATTAAGTTTCTTTTTGAAAATTCATTTAAAATAAATCGGTTTCGCATCAGAAGGTAAATCGGTTAAAACCCATGTATTATTTTTCACAATTGAATCAAGTTCAATTTTTATTGCTTCTTTCCAAAATTTAGCATTAGAAGCAGATACAGCTTCAAAATAATTTGATGGTTCATTATCAACAAGAAAACTTTGAAAATCATTTCCATAAGAAAAATATTTTTTTCTAGGCCTTTTACTCCTTCGCATTTCCTCAATATTAGAGGTAGATTCATTTTCTCTTTCAACAGGTGCATGAGAGATTTTATCACATAGTGGAAAAGTGTGTTCATAAAATTCAGCATTTTTTGTCTCAATTATAGTATTTCTATCAAGTACATCACATTTCAAGTCAAGAAATTTGTATGCAACATAATGTTCAGCATATCCAATAAGTATGGAATCAGCAGTTTTTGAACTTTTTTCCCTCTTTTTAGATTCAGGAAGAAGAAGTTTAGCAAGACAACCCCACACTATTAAATATTTCAAATTAGGCTTATAACCTTTCCACAATTCATAAAGGATTTTACCAGTTCTTTTATGAAGAATTTTATTCTATAAATGACATGCAGATAAAATAGCTTCACCCCACAAATTATAGGTGAACACGAGCTAATTAGTATAGAATTCATCATTTCTTTCAATGTCCTATTCTTCCTCTCAGCTACACCATTAGACTCAGGAGAATAAGGCAGAGTAAATTCAAGAATAATACCTTTTTTTTCACAAAAAACATTCAAAGATACATATTCTCCATCTCTATTAGATTTAATTCTCTTGATTTTTCTACTAAGCTGATTTTCAACTTCAGATTTATAAGACACAAAAGCATCAAATGCATCATCTTTATTTTTAAGCAGATAAAACTTAGTAAATCTAGAGAAATCATCAATAAAGATCACATAATATCTTTTATCATCTCTAGTCATAGTTTGTTTTAAATCACCCAAATTAATGTGGATCAAAGATAACAATTCAGATTCTCTATTAACTGAAAAACATGACTTTTTAGTAATTTTAGCTTCAACGCTTATTTCATATTTATCAAAACTACTTAAATCCAAACCAGAAATTAAACCAAGTGATTCCATATTCTTTACATATTTAATATTAACATATCCTAATCTAGCATGCCATAAGAAAATAGATTCAACCATATAAGCAGAAGCTGATGCGTTATCATTGATAATATTAAGTACATAAAGTCCATGGTTACAATAGCCTATTACCACAAATACATTATTTTGTCAAAATAACCTTATTAGATTCTAGAGACACTTTTATTTTAGTTTTATCCAGCAAAGCCATAGAAATCAGGTTTGCTCGCATTGTAGGAACATGTAGCACATCCATCAGGGCTAAAGTTTTTCTCGAAGTGAGTTTTAGAACTTTACCCTTGCCCAAGACTTTGGCTGTTCTTGAGTCACCAAGGTATACCATTTCACTGTCATCTCCTGTTGATGTATAGGAGGAAAATGCTTCTCGATTTGCACAAATGTTTCGAGTATCCCTAGAGTCTACCACTCATTCTTTTACATGTGCCATCATATTTACTTGAGAAATAACATCTGCAATTATTTCATCTCCTTCAGCTAAATTAGCTTTGGGAGGATTTCTAATTTTTTTGTTACTTCTTACTCTATGCCTATATTGAGTGGCATAATGACCTGATTTTCCACAAATAAAACAAGTGCCTTTTCTTTTCTTAAAATTGGGATTATAATGCTTGTAACCTTGAGACTTATTATCATACCTTCTGTTGTTGCTGTGTTAACCTTGTACCAAATTTTCTTTGGGTGCAGCCTGCTTAGCTTTGAATGACTCCTTCCTGTTGGTATCTTCAATTAAAATATGAGTTATTATTTCCTTAGTGGTAAAATTTGACTGCTTATGTTTCAAGTTATTTTTATAATCATTCTATGATTCTGGTAATTTTTCAATCAGTACTCCAGCAACAAATTTTTCTGGTAAAGTGATGTCCTTGACCTTCTAATCTTCTAACAGTTTTTTATATTCATTTATTTGAATTATTATTTCTTTCACATCACTCATTTGACAATTGTAAAACTTTTCAACCACAAACTTTTAATTTGGTACATCTTCAGCCGTAAACTTCTTGATTAAAGCTTCCCCAATGACTTTTGCTTCTTTACAACTGCAATACATATCAAATAGTTCATTAGAAATTATTTGTAAAATAGTATTGTGACATACTTTATTGGCGTGTTTCCATGATTCCAAAATTTTGCTATCAACATTTGCTCCAGGTTGTGTTTGTGACAAAGTATATGCAACACCATGAACATCAAGTAGTGAAGAAATTCGTTCTTGCCACCTTTTAAAGTTTTCATTAGCAAATATTTCAATATTTGAAACATCGAAAAATGGCTTAGGATATGGTAGAACAATCGATTGTTCAGGAACAATTGAACAGAAGTATTAGGAGTTGTATCGATAGTAGAATTATATGCCATAGTTTCTTAGATTGTTAGGGAACAAAGAAAAATAATACTAACAATACTATACAACTATTAACAAAATATTATATTAATAATATTAGCAGTACAATTATATAATAGTGTATATATATATATATATATATATATATATATATATATATATATATATATATATTATACTTGAGTCGTAATAGACACTGTCCTAAGAAACTATTTCAGTAGTGTGAAATGTTTTCTCAGGATTAAACAAGCACTTCCCTAATTATCTAGAGGGTACAGAAATCAACAAAATTATTAATACAAATACCAACAAGTTAATTTAGAAAATAATATCACTAATAATAAAGGCCATATTATACAAGATGAAGTGCAAGAAACGGAAAAGAAGCAGTAGGACTTGAACAAAGATTGTTTGTTTTTTTATTTTTTTTCCACTCTATCATGATACACAAATTAGCCTTTATATATAGGAAAATAAAAAAAGATTCTCCCTTCTAAGCTATAACAAGTGTTAAAACACTTGTTTTTTATCAAAAGGAGAAGTCCTCTTTTGTTATTTTTCAAACACATATCTAGCTAAATGGCAAATTCAAAATAATTACGTAACTTCTCTTCTCTTTCATGACATGACTCTTTTTTTTCTTTTGTTTTTCTTTTTTTTTCAAATATACAATAAATTATTTTGAAATAAATAATTTTTCTACAGAAGCATCATATAGAATCTTCAATACCAAGTTCAACAACTTAAACCGGTTAAATTTCATCAGCATGAATGCATCTTACCTGTGTAAACAACTTAGATCTCTGATTATTCGAACCAACATGGAAAATGCATGACGCAGATGGAAGCCAATTGAGAAACTCACTCTGGAAAAATAAAATGAGTAAGTACAAAGGGAAACCAGAAAGACACTATCAGCAGCAAATGAATACCAACCTTCCAATTCACTAGACTGCATTCGGCACAATTATAAGATGTGTCCATAGTTTTGTTTGAATTCCATCAAGTAAGCAATTAATGCCATAATCTGTTGAGACAAAGAGAATGAAAATCAGACGTGCATCACTATAGCAGAAATTACTGATTATCTGCTAAAAATGAAGTACCATGAAGTTGGCGTAATAATATGTAATCCCTCCGTTTCAAATTTAGCATGTTGTTCAATAATGTTTGACTTCTTCTTCACGCTTTTGACCCGCTTATAGTTATAAAGATCTAACTAACAAAGTAAAGTAGGATAGAAAACTAGATGACAGGGTAAATATATACCAGCATAGAAAAAGGGAGCCTTGGAGTAACCGATAAAGTTGTTGCCATGTAACTAGGAGGTCACGGGTTTAAATCTGCTTTTTTAATTTATATAATAAAAAAGTCATTAAATTTGGATTAAAATATAAAGATATGATGATTATTAAAAAAAGATATATATTGCAACAGATTGTCGATTTGTTGCAAATATTTGTTGTCAAAGATGGGTTATCTGATGCAAGTGATATATAATTTGTTGCCACAACTCAATAAAGTTTAATTAAGTCATAACTTATCAAGTCATAACTTTCCACAGTAATAAAAAAGTCACCAGTTTGAATATAATTAATAAACTGAGGTGAACAGTCGCGCCTTTTTGCCTAACTCATTCAAATTCAATCCGCTATAAATAGGTTCCTCCTTACTCATTTATTCTACTACACTCTATTTATTTCTTGCTTTTGTCTTTCATATTACAACTTCAACTACTTTCTCTTCAAGGACTTGATAGCTTTTCCCTGTCTCTGGTAAGTTTTAATCTTGTTTTTTATAAAAATATACGTTGTATTACTTTCGAATTCTTTTCTTTACTTTTGTTTTTGCATTTTTTATCAATTTATGCGTGTTTTAGTGTAAGACCCCGAAAAATTCTAAGTCTAAATTCAGCTTCTTAAGCTCCTTAAGGATCTATTAAAGCTCCAACACTTAGAATATTTTAGCTAAGTGTAAAATACTTAGTCTCATTTTAAGCCTCTGAACTTCGGAGATTTATTTCATGACCTTTTCGGCCTCCATTTTGCGATTTTCAAGAAGTGTTGCGATAGGGCAAGGTAATAGTACATCTCAGGTGAGTTTCGGAATTTTTGGAATAGCATAAGGGTACGTTTGGATTTCCAAAACAGTAAGGTCTCGCGATGGTCCCGCGTCGTGAGGGTCACTCAACTTGATTAGGGGTTGCGTCGCTATGGCCAATCAACTTGAATAAGGGCCGCGATGCGAGACCTGGTCCAGTCCAGTCAAATTTTGATATGGGTTATGAGGGCATTTGGATCAATTTTTCACCCCTATATACGACAAAAATACGGGATTAAGCCCCATTGGAACAAAAATATAGCCACTTCTCTAAAAAATCCTCTCAAGAACAAGTTAGGGTTTTTAATTGGGGATCCAATTTCAAGAAAGTTTCTTCGTCAATCTTCGTAGAATCACGAACTAAGGTATTTCAAGTGTTGATTCATGAATTCCTTTCATCCATGAAGCTCAAGAATCTTGTTTTATATATAAACCATGATGTTTAGGTTGTGGGTTATTATTAACCATGTTGTTGATGTTGAATGATTCCCAAGTTGGAATCTTTATGTGTTTTTATGAAACTATGTTAACATATGAGTTGAAATATATGAATTTGGTGGGTTTTGAAGTGTTAATTGATGATTATACCTATTCCCTAAGTTGTGCATGCACGGTGTTTAATAAATTTTGACCTGAATGATAAATACATGTTATTCTCTTATGTTCAACATGACTTCCATGCCATTGTTGTGTATTATGATTGTTTGATGGAATGCCCATGAGATTAGAATAATGAAACCATGACATGGTTATAAGTGCTTCATGAAATCCCCAAATACTATATTATTAATTGTTGATATTGGTCATGTCTTCAAGAAGTGTCAGTTTCATGCTATCAAGTCCTGGGGGTACTTATACCCAACAATTTAGCTGTGTGCCTAGAGCCAGTGTCATATTTTCACGATACTCTCAGTCAAGCCATGATCATTAGAATTAAATTAGTCTCACGACTCAGGAAATCTCAGTAATCTCATGAACTCAGTCAGTTAACAGAATTCAGTAATATTCTGTCAGTCTATGAAACTCAGTAAACTCGGTCCAGTTCAGTTCAGTATGATAAATTCATTGTATATTCAGATGGGAGTAGGATTTAGTATCGAGCGAACCCAAGGATGGGAACTCACCTACTAGTTGAGGGCGTGATTCTTATAAGCAATCCTTGCATTCCAGAACTGCGTAGCCAGCGTAGGTTGAGACATCAAAACCTGCTAGATGAGGGTAGGTGAGGTGTCTTAACCTACTAGTTGAGGGTTCCCACCGTTCTCATTAGAGTACCTGCTAGTTGAGGTTCACTCACAGCTTGTCCTTACAAGTAGTGCAGTACTGACACCCTTCTAATTGGGGCTATAGATTGGACTCCAACTCAACTATAACAGCTTATTAGGGGCATGTCGGTTAGATGAATACCTCCCACAGTCACAGTTACAGTCTCAGTCTCTGTAATAGAACTCAGTTAATTCTACAGAATTAGGACAATCAGAGACAGTCAACTCAGTTCAGAAATGAAGCTCAGTTAGCTCTATCAATATCAGGACTGTCAGATATAGTCACTCAGTTATCAGATATATCAATAAACTCATGTTATCAGAATTTAGACTCAGTAATCATGTTATCACGATCTTAGTTATAGTTACTATGTATTCATGCATATATTCCCATGTTCATATTAGTTAGCTAGTCAGTATTGTTCATGCATAGGAAACCCATGCATTCAACCTACCTCACTTGCATACCAGTACATTCTCTCGTACTGACGCGTACTTTTCTCCTGCACCATGGTGTCTTATACCATAGGTTTGGAAGTAGGAGATCCAAAGCATCAATAGCATCCCAGATTTCAGCAGTCAGAGTTAGCAGTGAGTCCTCTTCATTCGAGGACGATATGATTATTTTTTTATTTTAGTATTTCAGTTTAGCGTGCAGTAGATGGAGTTTGTTGGGGACATGTCCCATCAATTCCTTATTTAGATAGTTTAGAGGCTTTCAGAAACCAGCGAGTTTTCAGACTAGATATTTTCAAACATTATTTCAGTTTTGTTTTGGTATTGATATACCATATTTCAGACGTTATGATTTATTGGATATTTGAACCTTATGGCCTTTCATCCCTTATATTTCACATTTATATGATATATTATGCAGTGTTCAGGTACAGATATCAGTCATGGGTTAGCTAGTGGTCCTTCACGATTGTTAGCACCGTGTAGCATTTCGAGTATTAGATCTGGGGCGTTACATCTAGATATGACTGATCCAGTGTGGGATGTTGCTATTTTATGAGACTTCATGCGGGAACTCCAGACATAGGTTCATGACCTATAGTAGAGTTGGCCACCATCAGATTAAGATCCTGCTAGAGATCCGCAGGATGAAAAGCGCGCTGCTGCTACCGGTTGAAGATTGGTAGGCTAGCAATAATAATAATAATAATAATTAGATTTTTTTTCCTTTTACCTATGTATTTTTATTTTTCTTGTTTAATAAAAAAATTATGTTTGATCCACTTTGATGTTTCAATTCTTATTTAATTTTCATTCTGTCTATTTCTTCTTCGTAACAAACATGCTTACGATTAAGGAATAATTTGAATCCAATATTAATAGAAAGAGATCAACGTACGAGTTATATGTTGGGTTTGTGACATGAGTTGTATTGTGTTGTTCGAAACAGATTATTCATCTGTTGCAACAGAATTATAATATGTTACAACATATTACTTGAATGTTGGAACAGATTACTAATCTGGTGCAACAGATTAATTGTCTGTTGGAACACATTACTAATCTGGTGCAACAGATTAATTGTTTGTTGGAACAGATTACTAATCTGTCGCAGCAGAATACACATTTGTTCGATTCATGTTACGAACACTGTAGAACTATAGACATGAATCCAACATATGAGTGTCTGTTGGGACAGATTACTAATCTGTCGCAACAAAATACATCTATTCGATTCATGTTACGGTGACTATAGAACTATAAACATGAATCCAACATATAAGTTTTCTATTGCAACAGAATATCTATCTAGTGCAACAGACGATGGATTTGTTTAAACATATGGCTCTTATATTGCATTCATGTTCGCGTGCTAGCTATTTTTGAAAAAATAGCACACTAGCAGTTACCCACATGATAAATTCAACTACAAAGCATAATTTGACTTACCAAAGTCTCCTATCAAGTAAATGCCAAAGTTGAAAGTGATGTACGAATCAAAATTTGACCTAAGAAATTGGTCATTGCAGTAACAACAACAACAACAATGGTCAACAAAAAGAAAATGAAGAGAATAATAAAGTATAAGATGATGATAATGAAGCAGAGGATGATGAATAAAACAGCAACAATGAACAAAAAAATTGCGAAGAGAGAGAAAACGAAGACGGATGAGAAAAGAGAGAAATGCGCCCTTTTTTCCTCCGTTTCCCATTATTCAACTAACATTTGAATCAAAGTATAAATTTAAAAACTTGTGAGTTATTTTGAAATTTCTCCAACTTTCTTAATCCATAATAAAGATTGTCACCCCCACTCAATTATTAAGACTTGAGTCACCAAATCATCATTTTCAAACTCTTTTGTCACTTTTAGCTCAAAGCCCCTTTTAACTTAGTACATGCTTGATTATTAAATAAAATATTATTTTTTATATATAGTTAAACATGTTTGAAAATTTAATTTTTTTAAAAAATACAATTCAACTTTCCAAATATTAATGATACTAAATAACGTAAAATGAGATTAATTCTTTTTCACATTTTTTATGATGCAAAAAAAAGAGATTATCAACATTTTATAGAATTTAGGACAAAATAAGTAATTTAACATGAAATATTAAGCTAAATAAGTTGAAGGCTATTTTTGTAAACAAACTATCTATTCATAGAAAAGTGTAATGCATATCATTTTTAGTACCACAAATCAAACAATCACTAAAAGCTAATACCAACATAACTTATCCCAGGACAACTGTAATCCCAGCACAACTTATTTTTCAACCAAACGGCCCCTTATTGAAAACAAAGAATGCTCAATAACAACACGATTTGCACACAGGGAAAAAGAAAAAGACCTTTAAAGTGCCATTTTGGGGGTTAAATAAATGCTGGGAAAATTATAGGAATAACTTCAAAATAAGGTGGCTTTCAAATTTTGATCCCAAATAAAAAATCTTCATAAAATAGCCTTCAGCTATTAAGGGATATATTTTCAGACAAAATTGCCCCTGACCAATTGAGTAAATTACATGAATGATCCTCATAATGGATAACAAATTCATATTTATTCATCTTTTAACTTTTATTTTTTTCTCTTTTTAATTTTACTTTGATTTTTATTTTTTATTTTCTCTATTTATTTTTTATTTTTCTCAACCCTTACTTTTTCCTTTTTTTCCTCTCAACTTCTTTTTTTTTCTTTTTTATTGTACTTTGATTTTTATTTTTTCTTTCCTTTTTTTTTAAAAAAATATTTTAGTTTTTCTCGACCCTTAATTTTTTTTTCCTTTACTCCTCTCAACGTCTACTTTTATAAAAAAAAAACTTTTTTATTTTTCTTTAATTTTTATTTTTTATTTTTAAATTTTTCTCGGACTTTATTTTCATTTTATCTTTTTTTAATTTTTATCAACCTTTGTTTTTTTCCTTGTCTCTCAACTTCTACATTTTCCCTGATTTTCTTTTTAATATTTTCTTCTTTTTTCACAATTTTTATTATTTTTGTTCTTTTCTTTGATTTTTTCCAATCAAGTTGCATCTTAGGAGCAAGAGTTGACACTGTCACATTATAAAAGCAAGACTTATGACTTTCAAACAACAAGCTACATTTAATGGGCAAGACTTGATACTACCACATTATAGAGGCAAGACTTATGACTTTCAAACAACTCTTACCTTAGAGGCAAGAGTTGACACTACCACATTGTGTTTTGATTTATGAGATGTTCTATAACTCTTACCTTACAGGCAAGACTTATCTCAAAGACTTTCAAGCAACAAAGTATGTCCCATGGGCAAAAGTTGACTCTACTACATTATGTTTTCATGTATAAGATGTTCTGCAACTATTTTCTTAGATGCAAGACTTATCTCGAAGACTTTCAAACTACAAATTATTCCCCAAGGGCAAGATTTGACACTACCACATTATGTCTTTATTTATGAGATATTCTACAACTCTTGCCTTAGAGTCAAGACTTAGCTTAAAGACTTTCAAACTACGAATTATGCCCCACGGGCAAGAGTTGACACTACCATGTTATGTCTTCATTTATGAGATGTTCTACAACTTTTGACTTAGAGAGAAGACTTAGCCCAAGGAATTTCAAATAATAAATTATGCCCCGCGGTCAATAGTTGACACTATCACGTTATGTCTTTATTTATGAGATGTTACTCTTTTCATAGAGGCACGATTTATCCCTAGAATTTTCAAACAAATTACGCATATCGGGCAAGAGTCAACAGTAACACATTGTGTTTTTTACTTATGAAATATTTTATAACTCTGGTCTTAGAGGTAAGACTCAGCCTAAGGACCATCAAACAACAAGTTATGCCCCACGGGTAAGAGATGACACCACCACATTATGTATTGATTTATGAGATATTTTATAACTCTTTCCTTGGAGACAAGACTTAGACCAAGGACTTTCAAGTAACAAGTTGTGTCCCATGGGCAAGAGTTGACACTATCACATTGTGTTTTGATTTATGAAATATTTTATAACTCTTGCTTTAGAGGAAAGACTTAACCCAAGGACTTTCAAATAACAAGTTATGCCCCATGGGTAAGAGTTAACACTATCACATTATGTTTTGATTTATGAGATGTTCTATAACTTTTGCTTTAGATACAAGACTTAGCCCCAGGACTTTTAAACAACATGTTACGCTCCACGGACAAGATTTGACACTAATACATTGTGTCTTAATTTATGAGATGTTTTATAAATCAAAGACTTTTAAAAAATAAGTTATGCCCCATGGGTAAGAGTTGACACTACCAAATTATGTCTTGATATGTGAGATGTTCTATAACTCTTGTCTTAGAGGCTTGAATTAGTTCAAGGACTTTCAAACAACAAGTTATTCCCCATGGGTAAGAGTTGACACTACCACACCGTGTTTTGATTTACGAGATATTCTATAATCTTGCCTTAGAGGCAAGACTTAGCCGACAATTATGCCCCATGGACAAGAGTTGACACTATCATATTGTGTCTTGATTTATGTGATTCTCTATTAGTCTTGCCTCTAAAACAAAACTTAGCCCAACAACCTCGCAAAAGAACAAGTTACACCCAATGAATAAGTGTTAACACTACCACATTGTTTTTTAATTTATAAGATATTTTATAACTCTTGTCTTAGAAAAAAGACTCAACTCAGGGAGTTTTTTCAAACAACAAGTTATGCTCCACAAGAAAGACTTAACACTACCACATTGTGCCTTGATTTATGAGTTGTTTTATAATGTTTTCCTTAGAGGCAAAACTTATCCCAAAGAACTTTCTAACAACAATTCATGCCCTTAATTTGCTTTGATGTCAAAAAAAGAAGATTCCTTTGCCGATTATCCAATTTTTTATTATTAGCAAAATATAATAGAGTTGAAAAAAAAAAGTAAAAAGAGATCAAACAAAATAGAGAAATTAAAAAAAGGCAAGAAAAAAATTAAATACTAAGAAAAAAGTGAAGAATTAAAAAAATTGAGAAAAAAATGAGAGGAAAAAAATAAAAATAAAGTTTGAGAAAAATGAGAAAAAAAGGAGAAATGATAAAAACCCAAAATAAAAAAAAGGTTGAGACAAATGAATTAAAAAAATAAAAAAAATGAAGAAATAGGTAATGTTTGAGAAAAAAGAGAAAAAAATAAAGGCTGAAACAGATGAATTAAAACATGAAAATAAAATTAAAAAAAAAGATAAAATAGTAAAAATAAAAATAAAATTTGAGAGACAAATTAGTACGAAAAGTTTAAAAATATTTGAGGTGTAGAGGGACAAAATTATACTTGTACTATACTGAAAAGGGAAGGAAGACTAGTTTTTAAAGAATTTTCTTATTGGGGTCAAAAATGTAGTCACCTACTATTGAGATTATATCATGTAATTTCAAGCACAACCCTAGCCCAGTTTTTGCTTTTTTCAGATCTTAACCCTAGAAAATAAATGCAAAATAAATTAAGTGGGTATTTCTTAAATTAAATTTTCAAAGTGAGCATTTTACCAAAATTATAACGATAAAGATATAGATGAACCAAACTTTTAATTTTAAAACAAATGGCAAAGTTAGACTTCTACCAAAGTACAAGCTAAGGACACCATTCCCCTTTAAGTAAAACCTAATTTGGCTATTGAAAATGAAAATCTATGCCAAATAGAAAGGTTGAGATAAGACCTAAGGGAGTAGTAAATTTTAGGTGCACATTTTCTTAATGTGTCTCTTTAAAAATTTATAAAACAAAAAAAGAATTCTTGGTGATTTTTGGAAGCCAATTAGTACCAGATGACCATGTCCATTGAATTGAAAAAAAATTAATGAGGACTATTTTTTCAATGTCACTCTTCCACCAGGCACCAACACAAGAAGAGAATGCCAAAGTCATATATCACTTTCACTTAGATTTGAGATATATACATAGTTGGGTGTTATCATAAAAGTAACGATTGGTCTTTTAGTCACATTTGCATTTGAATTGACAATAGGCCCTTTCTTATTTTAAACCATGTAAACAGAGAAGATGTAGTTGTTAGGCCACTTTGAAAACTTATTTTGAGAAATAGACATCATTTTATTTTTTATTTAAATTTTAGGGTTTTGAATAAAGTGGTGGGGTATGGGTTAAAAAAAAGTTTTTGACACCTCTTATGTATTTATTAAATACCTTTTTAATCCCACCTTTCATTAAATACCAACCTTTTTTTCTCTCTCCTCTTTTCTCTCTCGTCTCTCCCACTTCTTCTCACCTTTCCACCATTTCCATTTTCTAAGTTGTTTAAAGCTTGAAGAACTTCGATCTTCAACTTCAGGTAAGTTATATTCATCTCTCGAGTAATTTGTGCTCCATAGTGATGGGGTCTTTTTTTATTTTTGGGGTGTTTTTGTTTCTGTCGATTATGGTTGAGGTTAAAAAAATTGAATTTTTTGAAAAAATGGGGCTTGATTTTACTGAAATTGATTGTTTTTAGTTGGTATTTATTTGATTGTTGATGGATAATTGATGTATATAGATTATCCTTGGCAATTGCATGTTGAAATATTTTTGCTAATTTCATCGGAATGTGCAAAGAAATGTGATTTTTATTCAAACTTTTATTTAGTGTAATGGTGTTGTAGAAGCATGTTGATGTTGGGGATTTCTTGGTTTGAATCATACTCGTATTATGTATTTGGATGAAAAAAAATTGAAATTTTTTTGAAAAAATGAGGCTTGATTTTACTTAAAATTTGTGTTTTTAAGTTGGTATTGGTTTGATTGTGCATTATTTTTGTTGGATTTTTATTTTCCTCGACGATTGCATTGAGTTTTTTTCCAATTTTTCTCGATTTTCATGCTAAAAACCTGGGTTCCTTCCTATTTTTGTTCATTATAATGGTGATTTAGATGCGTGTTCTTGTGGGTGATCGAGTTATTTTAGAAGAAATTTTGTTGTTGTACAAATTGACATTTGGTGTTGCAGTTGTTGTCATGTTAATCGACTTTTAGGTCGATTAGGTATTGTATTTGTTATAGTTGAGAAATGTTATCTTCTGTCTGTAGATCATAAAAAATGGCTATAGGTAACAAACGCAAGGCTATAGAAGTTGAGAGGTCTGAGAAAAGAAAAAAATGAGTAGTCAATGAATCGGAGAATAGAAATTGCAGCGAGGAAGCTGTTGAAACTTCGATTCGAGATGAGCCGGAGGAAATAGAAATTGAGCCTAGGATAGATGAGGAAGCATTGATCTTTTCCCACTATGCAAGGTTTATTTCAGTTGAGAGGTATGACATTTCCACAATCATGAATGATGTCGGATCATTTTCTGCTCCATTAGGTCCCGTTTGAAAATATTTTATGAATTCAAACAAGTCGTGGTTGATCAACGTCTGAAGTCTAGGTTTAAGAATCCCTGTTTTGGTGGTTTATGGGACTTTCTATAACATATGAAGTTCAACGGACAGCTTTTCCACTATACACTTCTTTGCGAGTTGAACAGGACAAGAAGCTGCATAAAATGTGGTTCTACGTCAATGACAGGCCTGCATGTTTTGTCCTGAATGAGTTTGCACTAATTACGGGTTTAAACTGCAGGCGTTATCCCCATAATTCAAAATATGTCGAAGCAATGGAGTAGGGTGAAGCTACTTTCAAAAAGATTATGACAAAGAGGAGTGTTAATGCGAAGAGATTGTTGAAGCTTATTGGAGGTGAGAGGCTGGACAAGGAGGACAAGTTCAAATGCTACTTGGTTTGGTTCGTGCACTGCATATTGCTTTAACCCGACTTGTCAAAAATCGTGGACATAGACACCATCAAGATGGTGGATAACTTGAGCTTCTTTGAGAGATAACCTTAGGGTAAGGAGCCATTTTCCTTGACTCTAAACTATCTAAAGAAGTGGATAGACTTCAGCAAGCAGAAAAATACATTTATGACAAAGGGAGTTTCATCGTACGCGCTCTACGGATTTTCCTGGGAATTTATGGTATTGATTATAAACCATTAAAGTAGTTTATTAAATACTGTAATTAATCTATGGTGTATATACTATACTGACTCAGTTATATGTTTTTATTTTTTCTTTTGATCACAGATTTGGATATACGAAGTCTTTCCTGCGCCCGATGGGAGAAATGGTAAATCAACTGAAGACCCATTTTCCATTCCCCGATTGCTCAGATGGCACACCTCAAAAGAAGATAAACTAATCGATGGTGATCCATATTTGAACGGATGGAGGACAAAGGTATGAAACTATTTTTCCAAAGAAAAATTTTACCAATATTGTATTGCTAATGAATCACATTTTCCTATTTATCTGTAGAGAGTGAACCCGTACCTTATCTCAACAGTCCATGAAATAAAGCAGTGTTATATGAAAAAGTTCAAAGAATTCACGGACAAACAGAAAGGCACATTCATCGATGGCTTGAATAACCATATGGAGGGTGTTACTGTCATCACCTCATTGAAGGATGGTAAGGATGGGGATGATGACTAGGATTTTGGTGGAAATATTGATTCAAGGCATGTCACTCGGGGTGCGGGGATAAGTAAGCCGAGAGCATCGAGAAAGACATCGATAATTAGAAATCTGGAAGAGCGCATATTTAGGATGGATAAATCGATCATGGACATTGTTGATTTTGTGAAAGAAGAGAGGCTGAGAAGAGCAAAAAAGGAGAAGTAGAAAAAGAGATATGAAGATGAAGGCAATATCTGCTTTGTATATTATAGAAGTTGCATATTTTATATAATCCCTTTTACTTATAATAGAATCTATACCATTCTTCATCAACCGATATCTTAGTTTATTATAAACAGTAAATACTTGAAAATACAGGTGCAGGTGCAAAGTCAGCATTCATCGGCGAGGGTTGTCCGCAATGACAACGACATTAAAGAAACTCTCCTTGAGACAGCAGCTTTGGAACAGGCCTCCATCAATGGTGATGATCCCTGATGAATCAGCTGGTGTGGAAAAGAAAAATCATGACGAAGGAAGGTGGGATGAAGAAGATGAAAATGAAATAAGTGTTTGTAAAGAATAAAACAATAAAGGAGATGGAGAGAAAGCAGAAGAGAAGAATGTATCAGGAGAAGTAGAGAAAGAAAAGGAAGAAGAACATAAAGAAGAAGGAAAAATTGATGCATCAGAAAAAGAAGGTATTGCAGAGAAAGAAAATGAAAATGAATTTTCAAACATAGATGAATTTCTTAATGAAGGCACTTAGGACATCGACAAGATGCAAGTGGAAGACGAAAATATTGAATGTTTAGACAATGTTTAATTTTTATTTGTGGTTGGCGATTATGTGTTAGACTAGACAATCTTAACATTTTATTTTTTAGCTCGGGATGTGTAGAGTTGAACAATTTTATTTTTGAAACTGCTTTTAAAGTTTATGATAAATGTTTTACATTCTATATAATCAATGTATCATTGCTTTTACATGAACGTCATTTGTAACACCCCGCATACGGGTCCCGAGATGTCACACGGTGCTTAAGGCTACAAGTAGCCCCAAGCTACTCCTTTGAGCCTGCTACTACAATTAGAGCTTACTAAAATATAAATAAATCAATCACTTGTGTTGTCTTCTCATAACCAAGAAAATACAAAGAAATATTTTTTCCGAATGGACCCAAATACTAAAAATTCAACAATCTGACAATCTGATAAGCTAGTCTAATCAAAGCCTTCTGATACTCAATGAACTAGAGAGCCATTGGGACAGATCCCTAACTGACTCGAAATAGACTGAAAACGATAAAAGTGTCTACTCATAATAATGAAACATCTAAAGATAGGTCCTCGAACCATGAGGACTCACCACTATGAAGATGTAGATAAAGTGCTCGGGAATCACTGATGATGCTAGGACTGAGCACCTGAACCTACATTAGGAGAAAATGTAGCACACAGACAAGTATGTGGATCAATACCTTGGGAATGTACTAAGCATATGGGGGTGCATGCAATATATATATATTTGAAACAATAATGTCACAAATTTTCAAATCATGCATGTCAACTGTAAATGGCTCATATAGCTCGATGAAATCTAGAATCTGAGATCATAAAAAATGAGTAAGAGAGCATAAAGATCTATATATTATGATCCATTACACTTATTTCAAATATCAAAGTTTCTCTCTTGTCCTCAAATCAAATAAGCTAAGTAAAATCTGGAATATAGGTTACATAGTAAATCTGTGTCTCAAACCTTTTTAAATCAATGAATTGCGCTAAGAATGAGGGACATCTACTTGGGAGGTTCTTCTAACCGACATGTACACCATGTGAGCATCCATGATGTCCCATGACTAGCCCCCATAAGGTTATGGCTATTCTACCCTTGCCATCGGAATAGAACAATCTGTCTTAGTGATCACTATCTCAATTATCCACATATAGTGGAAGTCAATGTCTCAACCTATGGTGGCACATAGTTTTGGGGAATGAAACCGTAGTAACATGCCCAACTCGGTGCTAAATACTACTCCCAATACTATGCTCAAAATCTTCAAGAAAAATCACTTTAAAATAATCTCGTATTTCATAAGAGAGTCAATTGTAAAGTCTTGTAATCTCATTCGTAAAGTGGATTTCAACTCTATGGTGACCAAATGGTCAAATTTTTCAAAAGCATTTAAAAATATTCTAAACATGGACGTATACAATGTATGAATTCTCAAACCATCAATCTCAATGAGGATTTAATAACCCATATATCAATGCTTAATCAATTTATTTCAAACACCATGCTTTATATCATAAACATGCATAATTTATAAGAAGATCTGGAAATTTCAGCTGTAAACATAATAATAGCATCAAACTCATGGAATTCATGTTCTAGACATTTGAAAATATCATAACTTCTTGTACAACCCATAGGGTATAACTAAATATTTCAAATTCCATTTTAAAACATGAAAAATCATATATTCTCGTAAAATAATATCAATTTTGGGAACAAGAACGAAAGAGTGTTCTTGTTCAAAGCCCCACATACCTTAAACTTGAAGCTTTGAATAAAATCTTAACCTAGGGACTCTATTCTTGAAATTGTTGGGTGCTTCTTGTAGTCCTCGGAAAAGAGAATTCGAATCTTGAAAAATCAATGAAAACCTTCGGTTGAATCTTGTGATATTTTGATCTTTGGGTTGGAACCCTAATGAATGTTCTTGGTGATTTTAAGAGATAATGAGCTAATTTTGGTATTCTAGGGATTAAATCCCATGTTAAGGAGGATAGAGGGGTGGAAAAGTACTATATTACCCTTAATAAGTCAGAATAGGAAGCTCATTTTTGGCCTGGGGCGATTGCCAGGGCGGCGCCCTGCCTAGAGCACCGAAGTACCCAGGGCGGCGCCTTGGCTAGAGAGGTGGGGAATCCAGGGAAGCGCCCCACTTACAACGGTGGAGTATCCTGCGTAGCGCCCCTTGATCGCCTCGAGCTACTGGAATTGAACACCAAACATGCCCTTAGGCTCGTCTAAAAATTCTGAAACTCACCCGAGATATACTACGACCTTTCCCCATCGCAACACAATAAAAAAAAATCAAGAAATGGAGGTTGGAAAGGTCGTGAAATAATTCAATGAAGATTAAATATCCAAAAGTAAACTAAGCGTTAGAACACTTAGCAAAATTTCTGAGTGTTAAGCTTCTAGTGACTCGTTTCGTAGGCTTTAAAGGCGAGGAAACTTTACAGGGTCTTACATCATCGTTGATTATAGACTGACTAAAAGATAAAGCATATATAGTACAGTGTTTTGTAGTCGGTGAATCAAAAAGGTGAACCATATATAATATAAATGAAAAGTAGTCGATTAATAAAAGATGCAGAATGCATTAAATTCCACTACACCCCATTACATCTTTCCAAAAAGCCAAAACTAATAGAAAACCATACACCATAATTGTCATGCCCTTTTCTTTTTCTTCAACCATAGCCAACCGATGCTTAAGTTGATCCCTCTCAATTTCGACGTCTTTCAATAATCCCTTTAAGTGATCACTCTTGTGTTTCGATTCTCTATATAATGTCATAAGTAGATCCGTATTTTCTTCGAAATCTCTACGCCTTTCCAACATTTCAAACATTGCAACACCTTGAAATTTTGATTCCTTGAAATCAGAGAAAATCCACTTAAAATAAGAGCATCCACCATTATCCTAAAATAACAAGGATAAATTAGTAAAATGGTTTATGCTATGAACATAAATAAATTTTTATTTAAACAAAAATAAACCTTTCCAACTGCACAGCTGTAGAATTGTTTACCTAAATTATTGTCGGTTCGTGATGTTTTCAACACCGCAGGATTACTACAACGACAAATATAAGAATTTTTGAACATTTGAGATAACTGCGACATTGTTATTGTTGAAGCAAAACTAAAAAGTGATGAATAAATGAACATGGAGGAGTTCAAAAGGGTCCCTTTAATTAATATAGTAGGGCTACCAAAATTTTAGCGTTGGAAAATTCTACCCATTTGAATTGTACCGTTGGAGGAAATTTAAATGGATTATCATTTACTTCAAAGGGTCTCTAAAGAATGTTTATGTATTCTATAATCGACTAGGTTACATATGCATTATATACTGGTATCTGTGTTGATGATCCAATGTATTGACATATTATCGATTTAGACTAAGGTCGATTATCGACATACCCAATAGTTTATGCTCAACTTACTGAATATATGGACAACTTAAAATAATGAAAAAGGGGAGAAATAAAATAAAATAAAATAAAATAAAAGTATATAAATTAATACCATAAAAACATTGTAAAGCAATTTTGATACATCAATTGTGACTCACAATCATTTTTTAATGAGATGAAGTGTTATCTAAGACACACTGTAGTCATAGATCATGAGATGAGACTAAAAAGAAGGAAATAAAATAAAATAAATATGAACCATCCAAGCACTAAAGAACGACTACATATCATGATAAGAGATTAGACTTGTGTAATGACAATAAGAAAGGGTGGTGGTTGTCACTTGTGAGTGATCAATAGACAAGTCGTGTCTAAGAACAAGAAGTCTTTCTCAACAAAGACGCTTGTTCTGAGTAATTGGTTATTACTACCATTTCCCTCCCTTATACTCATTTGATCGAGTGTCCAATTATTTTGTAATCTCATATTATGATATTTAGTCACTTTACATTGCGTGAATGATGTTTACTTTATTTTAGTTTATTTTATTTCTCCCTTTTTTTAGTCTCACCTCCTTTGAAAATAGACTCAGTTGGTCGATACATGACTAATAATATAGTATGGTATAGATAAAGATAATTATCTATAATATATTCAAGATATCATCATAGGTCTATTTTCAAGAAAAATGAGATTAAAAAGGGTAGAAATAAAATGAAATAAAATAAACATCATTCACGCAATGTAAAGTGACTAAATATCATAATATGAGAATACAAAAATAATTGGACACTCGATCAAATGAGTATAGAGGAGGGCAACGTTAGTAACAAGTGAACAACCAATTACTCAGAAAAAGTGTCTCTGTTGAGAAAGACTTCTTGTTCTCAGACACTACTTGTCCATTGAACACTCATAAGTGACACCTACCACTCTTCCTTATGGTCATTACACAAGTCTAATCTCTTGTTATGATATGTAGTCGTTCTTTAGTGCTTGGATGGTTCATATTTATTTTATTTTATTTCTCCCTTTTTAGTCCTAGTTCATGATCTGTGTCTTAGATAACACTTCATCTCGTTCAAAAGTGATTGGGATTCACAATTGATGTATCTAAATTACTTTACAATGTTTTAATGGTGTTAATTGACATACTTTTATTTTATTTTATTTTATTTCTTCTTTTTTTTGTTATTTTAAGTTGTCCATATATTCAGTAAGTTGAGCATAGACTATTGGGTAGGTCGATAATCGACCTTAGTCCAAATCGATACTATGTCAATACACTGGATTATCAACATAGGTATCAGTATATAATGCATACATAACCTAGTCGATTATAACCTTAATATTTCCTTTCTTACGTTTAATGAAAGAGTCTTTAGAAGAGTTTAAATGTATTATACTCAGTATTTCATAGTCGATTATATATTCGTATTGAGCATATATAATTCGTATTTAGCGTAGTCGATTATATATTCAATATATTTTCTTACATTTAACAAAATAGTATTTGCAAATCTTTAAGAATGCACTACTGAAGACATAAAATCATTATACATAAATAGAATACCATAAAAACACAAACTTGTTTATACGTGGATAAAAGTTCATTGCATCTACATTTACAATTTTTGGGGAAAAAATTTCAAACAAAAAGATAAAAAAAAAGCTTTCATTTACAAAATCCAACTATGAAAGCTTCATTCAGCAATGAACTACACTAAACTAAACTAAACTAGACTAGGGGGATTAAGGGGGTTATGAGTTTATGGGGTCGCAGGTTGAGCCTCTCGACTATGGCCCGAAGAAAATGGTCTATCCATCGGAGCTCCCTATCAATCCACCGTTGATCGACGTCCAGACCTGGAAAAGGAAATCCAGGTTGCTTCTAAACATAAGCAATTCTATGTTGTTGATGGTTGTCATTCTGTGCATTGGCCGTAATGTATACCTCTTTCTAACCATTTTCTTCTCTCCTTCGACTTTTCTTAAGAAATTTGGTTTGAAATCAACAAGAGCCTCTTTAAATAGGCCATATCTAGACAATCAACCTATAGAAATTGTGCACGTGTTGATAGAAAGGGAAAAGAAGTGTGGGAATAGTAAATGAAAAGTTACGGCGGTTGTGCCAGTCGAGGCATTTCAAATCGTATCATTTCCCGAAGCGTAACAATTACATTGACATGTTCAGTGTATGAGAAAAAGGATTTCTTTAATAGACTACTTGATTAGTCGATTATACACTATGTAGTTTAACCTATACTCCGTAGACTATGCATCGATCCCTTATATATTGTGAGTCTAGTCGATGTGTAATGTGTATAGTCGATTTCATAACTTGGGATGGCTGTTTTCAAAATGGCACCTTTTCTAATGTGGAATAATTATTTTGAATTCAATGTTGTATACAAAAAAAGGGTTTGTTCAATAGACAACCCGATAGGTTTATGATACACTACATATTGAATATTTAATCTGTAGATCAAACACTGATATATTATGAGGTTGATTGATTATTTTAGTGTATAATCTATTTAATACGTAGTATATAATATATGAAGTGGAATCAATAATGCAAAGAAAAAAAGTCAATTTTAACTATATTTCAGTGGCTTTGAAAGTAGAATACACATTACATAGTGTCCAGTGCATTTGATAAAACCAAAAACATAATGACAATCATATTATTCTACATTAAGGCTGCATATTGTTCTCTTATGTCCCGGTCTTTTACACTTGGTGAATTTGATCCTTTTCTTGTACCTTAAAGGCTCCAACACACCCTTAACGTGTTTCACCTTTCTCCTTCGGAGTTTGGGATCAAAATCAGGTGGAAGAACTTGCATTTCTAGATACTCCCACACCACACTCCATTCCGACTCCAGTGGTGCTGCACAAATAGGTTCCAAGTATGCAAGGAGGTATGATTCTTTCGAATATATTTACGTAGAGTAGTTGTAAATGCTAGTGTCGTATTCATCCCCGTGCTTCAAACACAAGATTGTCATTGTATGAGCGCATGACAATTCACCAAGTCGTGCTTTCTGCAAGAACATAACCTTCTCGATAGATTAACTTTAGCGCAAGGACCATACCCAAGCATGGTGAATTCGTCGGTGCTTTTGCTTATGTTGTTCACATATAATTTGTCGCCCTTGGTCATGTTTTCCCTAAAGATCTTCTCGAATAAGGGAACGAATGAAGTCCTTGAATTGTCCACCTCTATATACCTCTTCCTGGATATTTCTCCAAATATATGTGCAATTGAATTGAAGATGGCCTCCACTGGATACTCTTTTTCGTCTAAGAATATTAAGCTAAGCGATTCGATAATGTTTGTGGTCATGAAGTTGAATTGATTATCTGGAAAGTTAACTCGACTCCACTTTTCAAATCCAATGTTATGCTCGAGGCAAACTGCTGCGCTGGGGCATCTTTCTTTAAGGTCATTGAAGTAGTCATTAATTCTTCCAATGTGTACGCCTTGACCGCATGGTAGTACAAATAGAGAGAATCTACAAAATGGTGATTTGTTTGGAGATTTTTACCGAGATGCCTCATACAAATACTATGATGCGCAAACATATAATGCCTTGCGAATCCATTGGCTATGCTTACGTGTCTGTCAAAGATAATGCACAACTCTGGTTCATCAATGACAAAGGCCTTAATATTCTCAAAAAAGAAGTCGTACGTTGCATCATTGTCCTTATCCACCACACAATATGTTAAGGTATAGATATGATTCTGCGTATCTTGAGCGACAACGGACAGTACCACACCCTCGTACTTTCCGGACAAATGCATTCCATTAACGGCAACGACCTTTCTCATATGTGCATATCCATGGATGGAAGCCCCAAACGCCATAAATTAGTAAATAAAACTACTCGAATCCTCATCGACCATAGGGAAATCTATAGACCTGGGATTGAGGCCGTTGAAAATATATGAAAAGGCAGGCATCACTACATGTCCGTGATCAGGTGTACCTTGAACTATGTTCTTTGCAGTGACGCCTGCCATCCAACACTTCCAATAGCCCGACCTGCAATGTAGCTCCCAAAATACGATCCTCTCAATCTCTTTCGGGCTTGGACCTTTTTTGTCAACTAAAAAATTCAAAATAAGTGAGGCAATGACCTCCACGGTGATATTCTTGTGCTTTTTCGTGACATGATCAACATCACAACTATGCTCTCCCACGTACTTGTGGATATAAAACCAACTCAATTCTCCGATCGCACATCCGTGCACCATCTACCGGCAAGTAGGGTTTACGTACCTCACCTTCAAGTATTTCTTACAACTCTTCACCGTTGTGTAATTGAAAAACATTTTCACCAACATCTTCTTCAACAAAAGATTCAATGTTCTCTTATCCTTGAATGCTTGTCCTACAAAAAGATTGGTGTTGTCCGAGAAAGAGTAGCTTCCTTGTGGTTTGAACTACCCGTTCTCACCTTCTCCACACTTCTTCTTTATAATGTTCACTATTATCCCATTCATCACCATCCATGCAATCATATTCCGTTGACGTATCATCCACTGTCGGGGGTGGGGGTGCGGTTGATGTGGAAGTTTCTTCCCGGGACCTTTCAACAACTTTAACCCACAATATAGGTCTGGAGTTATTAGAATCAACACATAGCCTGTATAATTCCACGTGTCTATCATTCCTTATGAACGTTGGATATATTTTCCCCCTCTCGTTCATCAAGTAACTAATTACCACATCGCTTCGATCACAACTTAATTAACCGCTCTCCATTATGCTTTTAATCATATCGACGTATGAACCATTGCAACGAAGGGCAATGGACACTGTCTCCTTAGATGCAATTTTCCAAACCCAATATTTAGGAGTCTCCTTCCATTCACCAGAAAATATACCACCAATAACCACGTAATTTATAATAGGCATGATATACCTCGATGATAGTATTTAATAGACTTGAATAGTGGTTTATGAGCCTAGACTTAATAGATTGTAGTCATCTTCTTCTTAGCTGTTGTTCGTACAGTACACGATGGAACCTTTTTCGATGACCACCAAAATAATCTGACGAATTACAGCTTACAAACAACCTAAGGAGTGTTGAAATATTGTTATCGAGCCAAAAATCAATTACAAACAATCTAAGGAGTTGTTTATAAAAATATCTTTCATCTTATTTATTTTTAATATTTTTCTTGCAAACTTTATTTGTTTATTCTTAAAAATAAATCTTTCATCTTATTTAGCTTAAATATTTTTGTGCGTAAATTCTCATAATTGAATCGTGGATTTTTTTAAATAAAACTTTTATCTAACTAGAATTACGCACGCATTTCCACATTCTTCCACCTTTCTTTCTCCTGTATGAGATTAGGTATGGCCCCAATTGCTTTTCAAGTTTCCACGTTATCTAACCAAGTGAGATTTTGCAGCCAGTTTCTTGCAATTTATTTTGTTATTAAAAATCAAAAGAATAATTCCACGTGATAAGATTGATGATCCTTTAGATGGTTTATTTAGCATTATTTGTTATATACCTCTCAATATTTATGAATTTAAGTTTTATATGTGCGTGATATGTGTAAAAAAATGTAGACAATTATATTATTTATGATATAGTTACAAATAAATTTCTACAAACTTTATAAAAATGATACTTAATAAGATCGTAGTTTACATATCTACATCATATCATGAAATGAGCTTGTACTTCTGATCTATATCTTATATTAATTAAAAGTATGAAGGCCTTCGACGAAATTTGTTTGTTTTTTCTAACCTTTAAAAATAGATTTCATACTAATGGAAGTGTAATTAAATATTTTTCCAAATACTTAAAATTGATATTTGATTATTTTTGCTAATATAGGTGAGAAAAAATTATTTTTAAACCCCAAAAGGTCTTTTAACCTAATAAATTTTGTCTGACCTCATGTTAATTGAACATATACCCCTATATATATATATATAAACTCGGGACTTTGAGTTAAAAGTGACAAAAGAGTTTGAAAATGACGTGTAGGTGATTCAAGTTTTAATAATTGAGTGGGGTATATATATATATATATATATAAACTCGGGACTTTGAGTTAAAAGTGACAAAAACTTTGAAAATAACGTGTAGGTGATTCAAGTTTTAATAATTAGTGGGGTGACAATTACTTTATTATAGATTAAGACAGTTGGAGAAATTTGAAAATAACCCACAAGTTTTATTAGAATTAGTTTAACATTGTTGTAAGAATGAATAAATGCCAATAGAACATATAAGTAAAAAATAGTCAAAATTTTTATCTATGTCCGATATTTACATTAAACATGACTACTATTTAACTCAATACATCACTTTATTTTTGCAAATGTAAAACATGAAAAAGAGAATACCAATAAAAATAATACTTTCACCACCTAAGTCATAAAGAGATAATATTCCTTTAAAAAAAAAAAGAATTAATAAGTTATATTGCTTAAATCACTTCATTACTTTTGGTCCAATCTGGCAAATTTATTTTAATTTTTCATTAATTTATGACATATATGAATGGTGAGTAAGTAAAATTCGGACGTCTCATTTCAACTATAAGCTCTTATAACAAGTTATAACTTAAGGAAAATTTCATGAATAGCAGTTATAGAGAATTAATTGTAACTTTTATAATAACAAATTCATAATTATGAAAAATAGCAAATTGTATTTTGTATTTAAATAAACTGTTGTTATACAAATATATATACAATAAAATTTATTGTCCTTGTTTTACTCAAATTAGTTGAGTTAAATAAGGAATAATTATCCCATCTAATTAAATTTTCATAAATTACTCTTATTTAAATTAGTAGATTTCTTTTTCAAATCAAACTCCAATATGAAGATTATTATTTTCATGATCTTCAAATTTTCAAAATATCATTCTCTTATATCTCTAACTATTTTTTCTTGTTAGTTTTTTTATTTTTTTATTTTAATTTTTTTTTTCATTTTTTTCTTTCTACTTTATTTTCACTCTTCTACTTCTCTTCCTTTTTTTCCATTTTCCTTTTTTATTTTTTTTTTATTTTTTTCGTTTTCTTTTCTTCCTTTTTTCATATTTTTTTTCGTTTTCTTCTTCTTCTTTTTTTTTAAAAAATTTTTTTCGCTTTTGTTTTTATGCTTCTATTTCTCTTTCTTCTTCTTCTTTTTTTTGAATTTTATTTTTTGTTTTTATTTTTTTCTATTTTTTTCCTTCTTTTTTTTTACTCTTCTATATCTATCTTTTATTTTTAAAAGACAAATATCTATATCATATATACATATTCAAAAAATATACAAAATTAAATAGACATACAGATCTACATATGTATTTACGGTAAAAGACATACATATATATCTGCATATGTATTTACCGAAATACATATCTGACTCACGTGTCTATATAAACATATAAGACACAAAATCTCTGTAACAAAAATAGCAATTTATACATATACATATACATATAAGTAATAAAAAAATAAATGATATATATCTTAAACAGTACAAGAAAATAAATAGGTACACATGGTATCCTCTAAAATGACATAGTATTTACAGATCAAAGACAAATTCAACACCGTATAAAATACATATACCTCTGCATATGTATTTATAGAATACATACCTGATATATATGTATATTCTTATTTTATATGAGTCACCTTTGTATTTCGCAAATACATGTGAAGATATATAGTATAGTTATGTTTGTTACTGTTTAATATTAATGTGATATGCATTTCGTAAATACATATGTATGTTTGGTACTGTAAATACATATCTAGATTTGTATGACTATATATTTTGTATGTTTTTTGAATATGTGTAATTGACATATTGTCTTTTCAAAATAAAAGTTAGATATAGAAGAGTAAAAAAAGGAAAAAAAAAAGGAAAAAAGAGAAGTGAACAAAAAAAAAAGAAGAAAGAGAAATAGAACTGTAAAAATAAAAGAAAAAAAGAAACAAAATAAATTAGAAAAAAGAAGAAGAAAACAAAAATAGAAAAAAAAGATATGACAAAGGGAAAAAAAGAGAAAATAAAGTGAAAAGAAAAAAAATGAAAAAGAAAAAGAAATTAAAATAAAAAAATAAAATGATAAAAAATAGGATGAAAAAAAAAAACTAACAAAAAAAGGGTAGAGATATAAGAGAGTGAAAGTCAGTAATGATATTTTATTTTGAAATCTTGAAGATCATGAGATAATTATCTTCAAATATGAAAAACATAAAAAAAAAAAAAAGAAAAAATTAAAAAAATTAAAAACGAAAAAAAAATAGAACAGAGAAAATAAAGTAAATATAAGAAAATGAAAATAAAATAAAATGATGAAAAAAATAAGATGAAAAAAAAAGGTAAACGATATGGCTATATTTGGGGAAGGTGAAATAGTAGAGTGAAAGTAGAAAAATGTAAAGTAGTGAGAGTAAAACATGCACTTGTCTAGTTAATGAGTAAAATAATGCTACTCTTGTTATAAACTATAATTTTATAAAAGTGTTGCTATTTATTGTAATTATAGTCTTAAGTATGTTACTTTCTGTAATTTTTCATTTTTCGGGTAAAATTCACAGATATAGCATACTTAAGACCCTAATTATTAGTTTTATAGCAACAGTTTCATAATTACTTGGTGTAGCAACTTATATTTTGTATTTTTAAAATTGCTGCTATAAAAATACATATACAGCTAATTTTACTGCCCTTAATTAACTGAAAGTCGTTGAGCTAATATGGTATAATTAACAATTAATTAAAGAAAAAACTACAAAAAATAGCATATTTAAGACTTAAATTATATAAATAACAAAACTTTAATGAAATTACATTGTGTAGCAAATATAATATTATTTTAAGTATGGTCTCTCACTTACTACTTTTGAGAAGGAGTTACCATGTATAAGATTCCTTTTTTCATGTCACTTCTCTTTCTCTTTTCTTTGACCGATTTTTACTTTACCTTTTATAATTGAAATCTCTTAGATTCTTCTTTCAATTTTTTTCCTTTCCCCTAAATTACTCTTATTTAAATTAATAGATTTCTTGTCTAAATCAAACTCAATTATGAACATTATTATCTTCATGACATTCAAAATTTTAAAATATCACTCTCTTATATCTCTAACTTTTTTATCTTGCTAGTTTTTTCATTATTTTTTCATTTTATTTTTTAATTTATTTTTTTTCTTTTCCATTTTTTTCATTTCACTATATTTTCTCTCTTCTACTCCTCTTTTTTTTTTTTTTTTTGTTTTTTCTTTATTTTTTTTCTTTTTTCATTTTCTTATTTTTTTTTCCTTTCTAATATTTTTTTGTTTTCTTATTTTTTTTATTTTTTTGCTTTTGTTTTTACACTTTTATTTCTAGTTTCTATTTCTCTTTCTTATTCTTTTTTCCTTTTTCACTTCTTTTTTCAGATTTTTATTTTTTCGTTTTTGTCTTATTCTTTTTTTTTTAAAAAAAATTCTTACTCTTCTATCTGGGACTTTGAATTAAAAGGGACAAACAAGTTTCTCAATTAACTTAAAATAATTTAATGTTGTTTGATATCATTTTTATGTCTTTAATCATTTTTTTATCAATTTTGTTTTTGGCAAATAGTTTTTTGAATATTTAGTATATGAATTTTAAAAAAATAAAGGCGATTGTACTATTTCATCAAATTAGATAAAAATCGAACTGATTTATTATTTGTTCAAACTCAATTTTAATAAGTTAAATAGTAATTTTTTTAAAAAAAATTTATCAATTTTGTTTTCAGCAAATAGTTTTTTGAATATTTAGTATATGAATTTTAAAAAAATAAAGCCGATTGTACTATTTCATCAAATTAATATGTTTGTATATTCGGAATAGTAAAATTGTAATCTACTGATTTTTATCTGTATATATTATTTTCGTTTATATATGTTGATTATGTTTGTATATTTATAGGTCTGCATCTATATTTTAATTGTATTTTTTAGTTTCTGTATATGTATTCTTCTTTTCGAAATTTGTATTTTACAGGTCTGCATATGAATTCATAGGTCGTTATATATGTATTTTTCATATTTTCTAACTTTATATATTTATTTTATGCAAATCTATACATATATCTTTCATAACACATGTGAAAATACATTTTATTTTATTGAAATCAAATACATATATATTTACATAGAAGTTTTAGCAAGTACATATACGTAATTGTACATGTATTAGTTATTTGTAATGTAATTATATCTTTTTCTGACTATACATTTACCCAGATATGTATTGTTCTTTACATACAATACTTCAAAAATGGTCACATTCATACAATACATTTTTAGTATTTTGATTACCTATATATATATGTATATAGTTGTCATTTTTGTTATAAAGATTTTGTGTTCTATATGTTTATATATGCATATAAGTCAGATATATATTTCAGTAAATACATATGCTGGTATATATGTATGTTTTGTACTGTAAATACATATGCAGATCTGTATATCTATTTATTTTGTATATATTTTTTAAATATGTATATATGATATAGATATTTGTCTTTTAAAAAATAAAAGTTAGAGATAGAAAAAGTAAAAAAAAAACACAAAAAAATAAAAAATTAGAAAGGGAAAAAAAATTAAAAAATTAGAAAGGGAAAAAAGAAGAGAAATAGAACAAAGAAAATAAAGTGGAAAGAAAAAAATAGAAGAGAAAAAAGAAATAAAAATAAAAATGAGTGAATGAAAGAAAAAAACGTTAATGATACTTTATTTTGAATTTTTGAAAATCATAATCTTATAATAAATCTATTTATAAATCTCTTTATCAGCTCAGTTATCCGCACCCCCCTACAAATGGTATCAGAGCTCAGTAATTTAAAAGATACGGAAGTGATATATATGTTGGAATTATAAATAGATTATAAACACAATTTAAATGAATAAAGAGCAAAAATACAAAGAATTAAAACAATTTATCTCTGAAAAACGTAAAGAATTAAAAATAAGAAAAGAAAGATTACATTATAATATATTTGCCGGAGTTAGTAAAAATTCAATAAATATACAAAAAGATGAAATATCAAAATTAGAATCTCAAATAGATAGTTTAGAATATATATGTCAACACGAACTATTCACAATAAAATGAATAAAGAAGAATTTATAATAGATGAAAAAATATACGAAAATCACGAAGGTACAAAAATAAAAATAGTATTTTCTAATCTAGGAAGAAGGTATAAGAAAATAGGAGAACATTTATATTTAATGTTAGAAAAAGAAGAATTAAAATTAGAAGATAAATTAACAGCAATGGTAAGAATAGAAAAAGAAAATGAAGAGATAGATAGAAAAAAGGAAATAGAAAAAATTAAACAACAATCTACGGAAGAAATACGAAAAATAGAAGAAACTAAAAATAGTAGAATTGCTGAATTAGAAAAAGAATTACAAATGTTAAAAGATTTATACGAACAAAGACAAAAAGAAAAAGAAGAAATAAATAATGAACAAAAATTAATAAACGAGATAAATCAATTTAAGGAAAAATTAGAAATAAATAATATAGAGGTAGAAGAAACGGATAATTATGATTCAGAAGATAGTGAAACATATACGGAAATATTAACAAATATAAAAGATTTAGAAATTAACGAAAAACAAGAAAGAATTAATCAAGAAAACTTAGAAAATAATAATACAGAAATAAATACTCTTGACAAAAAAGAAGATGAAAATCTAATACCCAAAACAACAGAAATAAGAAAACCTATATATTATAAAAATAAATTTAAAAGATATAATGAATACGATAAATGGACACCAAAACAAATAGTTAATAAAAATTATAACTTTTTAGATCTAGACTGTGTAATAGATACAGAAAAAACAATACAATTATGGATAGGATATATGACAAAACAATTATTAGACAATAATATAAACATAACAGATGCACCAGAATACATAGAAAAAACTCTAATAGGATCAGTAAAATTATGGTTTACAAATTTAACTGAAAATAGTAAGAAAGTATTAAGAGCTAATAAACCTATGGAAGGAACAGCATCAACAACAACTAAATTAACACCTATAGAATTATTGAAAAAATATGAAACAGCTATAAAAGATGAATTTGGTAGTATGACAACATTAGAAGAAGAACAAGACGAAGAAAAAGATACAAATAGGAATTTAATGATAAAATTAACAATATGTAATATGTGTTATATAGATGAATATACTTGCGCATTTAAAGAATATTATTATAAAGGAGCATATAGCATAGAAGAAAGTAGAGAAATAAGAAAATTATATTTTAATAAATTACCCGAACCATTTAGTTCAAAAATAATAAAAAGTTGGGAAGAAGCAAAAATAGTAGATACATTAGGAGCTAGAATAAAATTTTTACAACAATGGTATAGAAAGTTATGTGAAAAATATAGAGAAGAATTAAAAATGGAAAAAACATTAATAAGAAATTTAGCATGTTGCAAAAATAAAATAGCACCCCAATTTGGATGCGAAGAAAGATATTACAAGAAAAGAAAAAGACATAAGAAATATAAGAAATATAAAAAATCAAAATATAAATATAAGAAACCAAGAAAAAGATATTATGTTAAAAATTATAAAAATAAAAGGCCATATAGAAAGAAAAAATCTATAAAAGAATGTACATGTTATAATTGTGGAAAGTTAGGACATTTAGCTAGAGATTGTAAATTACCTAAAAATCCAAAAAATAAACAAATATCCGAAATAAAAATAGAAAATACAAAATATATGCAAATAGATTATATAGATTATGAATTAGAAAGTGAAGATAGTATATATGAAATTTCAGAAAACGAAACAGATACTGAAATAGATAGTGAGATAGATGAATCAAATGACTGAAGAAGACATAAAAATAATAACAAAGGAAGAATATTTAAATGACGAAGGAACGGAACAAAAGATAATATTTGACAGTAATATATTTGATGAAATAAAAGGAAAAGAGTTAGATTTGAGTGTAGAAAAAATATTTAAAATACCAACAATAAAAAATATATTTAGTAGGAAAAAAGATGAATATTATGTAGTATGTCAAAAAGAACATGTAATAGACTGTAGATATGCAAAAGGAAAAGCTAGTATACCACTAGTAACAAAAAGGATAATTAATAAAGAAATAAATGATATAAAAAGTAAAGGAGATCCAATAAAATACGTACACCTCGGAGGTACAGAAATATTAATAAAAGCATGTTTTAGAGAAGGAATAGATACACCGATAGAATTATATTTAGCAGATGATAGAATTATAAAACCTATAGAAAAAAGCATAATAACTGCCGTAAAAGGAAATTTGATATACCAAAAATTTAAATTTATAATAAGTGCAAATTATTCAGTAGCAGTAACAGATAGGAATATAGATAAATCATTAGTATTATATTGGAAGATATCAGGAATAGAATTAACCCCAGGAAGTAAAATATTTACAGCGAGATGTAAAAATTTATATGTATTAACAACAAAACATAAAATAACAGGGAAAAATAAGATTAACAAAATACAAATAGATAGCCCATTTGAGCAAATTGTAAAAACAATAGATTATAATGACTATAGCTATAAAGACATAGATACAGAAGAGAATTTAGAAATAGTAAATGATAGAATAAGTACAACGAAAAGAATAGCTAATGAAAAACCAGAGTCATCGAGCTCATCAAAAAGAATCAGTTATGAAACAAATTCAATAAGTAATTTAAATCAGTATTACATAACAGGAAAAATAAATGAAAAAGAACATTTAATACTATTAAACACAGGACAAGAAGAAAATTATATAGCAAAATATCTAGTAAAAAATGAAGAAATAAAAACTGATAATGATATATGCCCAGATCTACCGAGAAGTTTAATAAATAATAAAAATATAGCAGAAAAAGAAATAATAATAGGAGGAATTAGAAATATAAAAATAGAATTTGAGGTAAAAGAAGAAATGCAAAAAGCAGATATAATATTAGGAATAAAATGGTTAGAACAAGTAAAACCATATAATATAGAACATACACAATTAGCTATAACATATAATAGGGAAAGATTATTCTTAAGAAGAGCCTTAACATAAAATGAAAATATATGTATTAATGAAGATAGTAGTGGAAGGATATTACAGTAGATATTATACGCCTATGATAGATACAGGAGCAGAAGCTAATTTATGTAGATATAATTGCTTACCAGAAAGTAAATGGGATAAATTAAAAATACCAATAATAGTTAAAGGATTTAATAATGAAGGAAGCTTAATTACTTACAAAGCTAGGAATGTAAAAACACAAATATGGGATAAGATATTGACAATAGAAGAAATTTATAATTATGAACTAACATCAAAAGATATACTTTTAGGAATGCCATTTTTAGATAAATTATACCCACATATAATAACTAGAAACGATTGGTGGTTCACAACACCATGTAAACAAAAAGTAAGAGCAAAAAGAGTTAGTAATAAAATAAGAAAGAAAACTGACTGGATAAAAGGAAGTGAAAAAATTACACAAAAGCTAGAAAATATAAAAACTGCTGAAGATACAATAGAATTAGTAGTATTTTCAATAAATAAAACAGAAATAACTATATTTTCAATAAATAAGATAGAAATAGTTAAGAAAAAATTAGAACAATTATATAGCGAAGATCCATTAAAAGGATGGGAAAAACATAAAACTACCATAAAAATTGAATTAATAGATAAAAATAGTATAATAACCCAAAAACCATTAACATATAATTTTGACGATTTAAAAGAATTTAAAATGCATATAGATGAATTATTAGAAAAACAATATATACAAAAAAGTAATAGTAAACATAATAGTCCAGCATTTATAGTAAATAAACATAGTGAACAAAAAAGAGGAAAAAGTAGAATGGTTATTGATTATAGAAATTTAAATGCAAAAACTATAACATATAATTATCCAATACCAAATAAGATATTAAAAATAAGACAAATCCAAGGATATAATTATTTTAGTAAATTCGATTGTAAATCAGGATTTTACCATCTAAAGTTAGAAGAAGAATCTAAAGAATTAACCGCATTTACGGTACCACAAGGATTTTACGAATGGAATGTATTACCCTTTGGATATAAAAATGCACCAGGTAGATATCAACATTTTATGGATAATTATTTTAAACAATTACCTAATTGCATAGTATACATAGATGATATATTATTATATACAAAAACTAAGGAAGAACATATAAAATTATTAGAACAATTTACAGATATAATAGAAAATTCAGGAATAAGTCTAAGTGAAAAGAAAGCCGAAATTATGAAAAACCAGATAGAATTTTTAGGAATACAAATAGATAAAAGTGGAGTAAAAATGCAACAACATATAGTACAAAAAATAATAAATTCAAAAGAAGAATTAGATACAAAAAAGAAATTACAATCATTTTTAGGATTAGTAAATCAAGTAAGAGAATATATTCCAAAATTAGCAGAAAACCTAAAACCCCTACAGAAAAAATTAAAAAAGGATATAGAATATAATTATAATGAAGAAGATAAAAAACAAGTTCAAAAAATAAAATTACTTTGTAAGGATTTACCAAAATTACAATTTCCGGATGAAAATAAAAAATTTACATATATAGTAGAAGCAGATGCCAGTGAATATAGTTACGGCGGAGTACTTAAATATAGATATGAAGCAGAAAAAATAGAACACCATTGTAGATATTACTCAGGTACGTTCAACGAGACAGAAATAAAATGGGAAATAAATAGGAAAGAATTATGTTCATTATATAAATGTTTATTAGCATTTGAGCCATATATTGTATATAACAAATTTATTGTGCGGACAGATAATACACAGGTACGCTGGTGGCTAACAAAGAAAATACAAAATTCAGTTACAACAAAAGAGATTCGGAGACTAGTTTTAAATATATTAAATTTTACATTTATAATAGAAGTAATCAGTACTAACAAAAATGTTATTGCAGATTACATATCAAGACAAAGCTACGCAAACTGAAATGATAGAAGAAAATATACATGAAAAGATACTCAACGCCCTGACTATGCTTTCATTGAAAGTAGACAGTATGGGTACTGAGATAGAAAAGCTAAAGCTAAAGACTAGTGAAGATAATCTGAAGTCTATAGCTATGAATCAGCTAACTCAGCAATGTGCAGAGCTATGTCGATCGGAAGACAATAAAATTCCAGAGCTAGAAGGAGATGTTGGGATACTCCATAAAACCCATAACGCTTATCAATCTACTTCTGCAGGTACAAGCAAAGGAGTTAGAAAAAATATGAACTTAAATAAGCTATTTGACAAGCCATATACACCAAATATACCAAAAGACCCTATGTTTACACCCCCACAAGTTACCACATATCGAGAAAGCCTAAATCAAGACAAAAAGACATATAACTACACAGCCCGCACATATATAGAAAATATCTACAACGTACAAACTTTCTTAAATAGCAACCCAAAAGCCACAAATATCCAAGAACCAGATACGAACTATATAACCCAAAAATTAACCGGATACAACAAGCTAATCGCCTTACCCAAAACTAGACCCAGCTTAGTAAAAACTTGCTACGAATATGGATTACTTAGTACCGTATATACCACAGACGGAACTGAGATATCTACTATACCCGAGATATATGAAGCATTTACCATATTTAAAAGAATAACCAAAGGTACTTTATTTTTTATAAAAATCTACACGGCACCGGCAGAGATATTATTTGACGAAGTTAAGAAACCTATACAAGTTGTAAAAATAGGAATGACAAGAGATATGATTATACCGCAAGATATTGGTACACAGCCAGAGATACCCAGAATCGAGATACCAAAATTTTATGCGAATAAAAGAGTTATCGGACTATCTACGATTTTACAAGAACTAGCAAATACATATTGTAATCAAAATCCTATATGGAGTTATTATTCAAGAAACCATGTATTGATATATTCAAATTCAAAAGAACTACGAGAAACAGATATGGAAACAATTAGGCAATGGATTATGACGTTGCTTAAACCGGAGACAGAACCTATCGCCAGAGCTATTAAAGAAAAATTTATTTCAGAAGAATTATTGACTAGATATTGCAAAACTATTGGACACAAATACCCAGACCACAGATGTTCAAAATGTAACGGAGGAGATAATGACGTCCCAGCAGTGCAGTTAGAATAAAAGAAGATAAAGACGACAGCTGAAAAGATAAGGACAGAGCAATAATGGAGATATAGCAGATATGACAAAATAGACGGAAGACTTATTTGCAGATATGGCAGAAAATTTATTTGAGTCTACGTAAAAGTTAATGTAAAGACTTTTTTTTATTAGTCTTTAGTAGTTAAAATAGTAGTTGAAATAGTAGTTGAAATAAATGTAGGTGAAGACTTTAGTAGGTAGGTAGACATTTTTAGTTTTTAGTCTTTTCAATACGGATGTATACACTTTGAGTCTATAAATAAGAATTCAGAAGGCATTGCAAAGGCAGGCCTTCAAACATTCAGCAAAATACTCTCTCCATTCCAATTCAAAAATATTTAGCCCAGTTAATTAAACATATACACCGCAATGGAAAAAGCTATGGAACAACAAACCTCAGAAATATCAAAGCTACCGGAACAGGTATATCTATTTACAATTATGGATAGCTAAATTCATAATTCCCGACAATCATGATATGATAAAATAAATTCATATTAGTTACTTTATAGTAGAATTATTCGAAAAATAATGTGTTAAGAAGTTTACTAGCAAAGTGGAAACGGAGAAAAATCCCAAGGAACTATGCCATCCTAAAGGTGAAACCAATGAGGCAAGAAGCCGAGGCGGGGAGTAACCAAAGTCGAGGCGCTGTTTAAGGGAGAATATCCGAATTACCATGCTAGTAGTGACCGAAGAACATGTTATTTAAGAATAATCTAGTATATAGTAATCTGAGATGACTATATTTTATTATGTATATGGTTGCAGGGAATATTTTGAAAAAGCAATTTTATGATAATGAATGATAATATATCTGATGTCATGGTAGATAAATTTAAGATACTTATTTTGTATGCACTTAGAGATATAGATATTGCAGATATAAGAAAAGTTATATTAGAAAAAGCATATGGAAAAAATTATACGGATAGAATAAATTATATACCACACATACCCAACTACTCTTATAAATATTTATCATGTTAAAGTTACGAAGGATTTTTAAAGATACGCAAAAAATACAGTTACTGGAAAAACAGATAAAAATAAATATAGACAATTACATGGAAAATAAAAAATATATAAAATCTCTTAATAAAAATATGCAAAAACTACTAAGTCTAAAACAAATAGCTATAAAATATCAATCTTAAAAAATAGCCCATTTAGACTACCTTAGAATTTTAGTCTTATATATACTTAAGGATATAGAAATATTAGATATTAAGAAAAAGATATTAGAAGAAGTAATAAACTATGAAATAAACTATGAAATAGAAATGATAAATGCCACAGCACAAATATACGAAGACATTTACCCAGAAGGATATTATTCAGACCAAGATTGTGGATGTTAGAATATATTAGAAAAACTAGAGAAAACCAAGATAATTTAAATAACGAAGTTAATTACAGAAACCGAATTAGAAAAATAATGGAAGATCTAAAAGAAAAGTTAATATGGATAGAAAAAACCTTAGAAAATTTAGAAAAAAGTACATGTAACAGTTTAAATAGTATAAAAAACTCACTACGAGAAGAACAACACAAAATAATAAATGACATAGAAAATCTAGAATTAGATATACACTACAGTACAGAAAGGATAAGTTATTACACGGAAATTTGTAACTCAGCAGTTACTACAGGATAAAATAATAAACTAAAAATTAATGAATACATTTAACAAAAAGAATAACTTATTAAAACAAAATCTAAAAAATAACCACGCACAAAAAAGAATAGATTCATCAGTTATAATAAATCTATTTATAAATCTCTTTATCAGCTCAGTTAAATAGATTTATTATAACTGATGAATCTATTTATGAGTTGATAAAGAGATTTATAAATAGATTTATTATAACTGATGAATCTATTCTTTTTTGTGCGTGGTTATTTTTTAGATTTTGTTTTAATAAGTTATTCTTTTTGTTAAATGTATTCATTAATTTTTAGTTTATTATTTTATCCTGTAGTAACTGCTGAGTTACAAATTTCCGTGTAATAACTTATCCTTTCTGTACTGTAGTGTATATCTAATTCTAGATTTTCTATGTCATTTATTATTTTGTGTTGTTCTTCTCGTAGTGAGTTTTTTATACTATTTAAACTGTTACATGTACTTTTTTCAAAATTTTCTAAGGTTTTTTCTATCCATATTAACTTTTCTTTTAGATCTTCCATTATTTTTCTAATTCGGTTTCTGTAATTAACTTCGTTATTTAAATTATCTTGGTTTTCTCTAGTTTTTCTAATATATTCTAACATCCACAATCTTGGTCTGAATAATATCCTTCTGGGTAAATGTCTTCGTATATTTGTGCTGTGGCATTTATCATTTCTATTTCATAGTTTATTTCATAGTTTATTACTTCTTCTAATATCTTTTTCTTAATATCTAATATTTCTATATCCTTAAGTATATATAAGACTAAAATTCTAAGGTAGTCTAAATGGGCTATTTTTTAAGATTGATACTTTATAGCTATTTGTTTTAGACTTAGTAGTTTTTGCATATTTTTATTAAGAGATTTTATATATTTTTTATTTTCCATGTAATTGTCTATATTTATTTTTATCTGTTTTTCCAGTAACTGTATTTTTTGCGTATCTTTAAAAATCCTTCGTAACTTTAACATGATAAATATTTATAAGAGTAGTTGGGTATGTGTGGTATATAATTTATTCTATCCGTATAATTTTTTCCATATGCTTTTTCTAATATAACTTTTCTTATATCTGCAATATCTATATCTCTAAGTGCATACAAAATAAGTATCTTAAATTTATCTACCATGACATCAGATATATTATCATTCATTATCATAAAATTGCTTTTTCAAAATATTCCCTGCAACCATATACATAATAAAATATAGTCATCTCAGATTACTATATACTAGATTATTCTTAAATAACATGTTCTTCGGTCACTACTAGCATGGTAATTCGGATATTCTCCCTTAAACAGCGCCTCGACTTTGGTTACTCCCCGCCTCGGCTTCTTGCCTCATTGGTTTCACCTTTAGGATGGCATAGTTCCTTGGGATTTTTCTCCGTTTCCACTTTGCTAGTAAACTTCTTAACACATTATTTTTCGAATAATTCTACTATAAAGTAACTAATATGAATTTATTTTATCATATCATGATTGTCGGGAATTATGAATTTAGCTATCCATAATTGTAAATAGATATACCTGTTCCGGTAGCTTTGATATTTCTGAGGTTTGTTGTTCCATAGCTTTTTCCATTGCGGTGTATATGTTTAATTAACTGGGCTAAATATTTTTGAATTGGAATGGAGAGAGTATTTTGCTGAATGTTTGAAGGCCTGCCTTTGCAATGCCTTCTGAATTCTTATTTATAGACTCAAAGTGTATACATCCGTATTGAAAAGACTAAAAACTAAAAATGTCTACCTACCTACTAAAGTCTTCACCTACATTTATTTCAACTACTATTTCAACTACTATTTTAACTACTAAAGACTAATAAAAAAAAGTCTTTACATTAACTTTTACGTAGACTCAAATAAATTTTCTGCCATATCTGCAAATAAGTCTTCCGTCTATTTTGTCATATCTGCTATATCTCCATTATTGCTCTGTCCTTATCTTTTCAGCTGTCGTCTTTATCTTCTTTTATTCTAACTGCACTGCTGGGACGTCATTATCTCCTCCGTTACATTTTGAACATCTGTGGTCTGGGTATTTGTGTCCAATAGTTTTGCAATATCTGGTCAATAATTCTTCTGAAATAAATTTTTCTTTAATAGCTCTGGCGATAGGTTCTGTCTCCGGTTTAAGCAACGTCATAATCCATTGCCTAATTGTTTCCATATCTGTTTCTCGTAGTTCTTTTGAATTTGAATATATCAATACATGGTTTCTTGAATAATAACTCCATATAGGATTTTGATTACAATATGTATTTGCTAGTTCTTGTAAAATCGTAGATAGTCCGATAACTCTTTTATTCGCATAAAATTTTGGTATCTCGATTCTGGGTATCTCTGGCTGTGTACCAATATCTTGCGGTATAATCATATCTCTTGTCATTCCTATTTTTACAACTTGTATAGGTTTCTTAACTTCGTCAAATAATATCTCTGCCGGTGCCGTGTAGATTTTTATAAAAAATAAAGTACCTTTGGTTATTCTTTTAAATATGGTAAATGCTTCATATATCTCGGGTATAGTAGATATCTCAGTTCCGTCTGTGGTATATACGGTACTAAGTAATCCATATTCGTAGCAAGTTTTTACTAAGCTGGGTCTAGTTTTGGGTAAGGCGATTAGCTTGTTGTATCCGGTTAATTTTTGGGTTATATAGTTCGTATCTGGTTCTTGGATATTTGTGGCTTTTGGGTTGCTATTTAAGAAAGTTTGTACGTTGTAGATATTTTCTATATATGTGCGGGCTGTGTAGTTATATGTCTTTTTGTCTTGATTTAGGCTTTCTCGATATGTGGTAACTTGTGGGGGTGTAAACATAGGGTCTTTTGGTATATTTGGTGTATATGGCTTGTCAAATAGCTTATTTAAGTTCATATTTTTTCTAACTCCTTTGCTTGTACCTGCAGAAGTAGATTGATAAGCGTTATGGGTTTTATGGAGTATCCCAACATCTCCTTCTAGCTCTGGAATTTTATTGTCTTCCGATCGACATAGCTCTGCACATTGCTGAGTTAGCTGATTCATAGCTATAGACTTCAGATTATCTTCACTAGTCTTTAGCTTTAGCTTTTCTATCTCAGTACCCATACTGTCTACTTTCAATGAAAGCATAGTCAGGGCGTTGAGTATCTTTTCATGTATATTTTCTTCTATCATTTCAGTTTGCGTAGCTTTGTCTTGATATGTAATCTGCAATAACATTTTTGTTAGTACTGATTACTTCTATTATAAATGTAAAATTTAATATATTTAAAACTAGTCTCCGAATCTCTTTTGTTGTAACTGAATTTTGTATTTTCTTTGTTAGCCACCAGCGTACCTGTGTATTATCTGTCCGCACAATAAATTTGTTATATACAATATATGGCTCAAATGCTAATAAACATTTATATAATGAACATAATTCTTTCCTATTTATTTCCCATTTTATTTCTGTCTCGTTGAACGTACCTGAGTAATATCTACAATGGTGTTCTATTTTTTCTGCTTCATATCTATATTTAAGTACTCCGCCGTAACTATATTCACTGGCATCTGCTTCTACTATATATGTAAATTTTTTATTTTCATCCGGAAATTGTAATTTTGGTAAATCCTTACAAAGTAATTTTATTTTTTGAACTTGTTTTTTATCTTCTTCATTATAATTATATTCTATATCCTTTTTTAATTTTTTCTGTAGGGGTTTTAGGTTTTCTGCTAATTTTGGAATATATTCTCTTACTTGATTTACTAATCCTAAAAATGATTGTAATTTCTTTTTTGTATCTAATTCTTCTTTTGAATTTATTATTTTTTGTACTATATGTTGTTGCATTTTTACTCCACTTTTATCTATTTGTATTCCTAAAAATTCTATCTGGTTTTTCATAATTTCGGCTTTCTTTTCACTTAGACTTATTCCTGAATTTTCTATTATATCTGTAAATTGTTCTAATAATTTTATATGTTCTTCCTTAGTTTTTGTATATAATAATATATCATCTATGTATACTATGCAATTAGGTAATTGTTTAAAATAATTATCCATAAAATGTTGATATCTACCTGGTGCATTTTTATATCCAAAGGGTAATACATTCCATTCGTAAAATCCTTGTGGTACCGTAAATGCGGTTAATTCCTTAGATTCTTCTTCTAACTTTAGATGGTAAAATCCTGATTTACAATCGAATTTACTAAAATAATTATATCCTTGGATTTGTCTTATTTTTAATATCTTATTTGGTATTGGATAATTATATGTTATAGTTTTTGCATTTAAATTTCTATAATCAATAACCATTCTACTTTTTCCTCTTTTTTGTTCACTATGTTTATTTACTATAGATGCTGGACTATTATGTTTACTATTACTTTTTTGTATATATTGTTTTTCTAATAATTCATCTATATGCATTTTAAATTCTTTTAAATCGTCAAAATTATATGTTAATGGTTTTTGGGTTATTATACTATTTTTATCTATTAATTCAATTTTTATGGTAGTTTTATGTTTTTCCCATCCTTTTAATGGATCTTCGCTATATAATTGTTCTAATTTTTTCTTAACTATTTCTATCTTATTTATTGAAAATATAGTTATTTCTGTTTTATTTATTGAAAATACTACTAATTCTATTGTATCTTCAGCAGTTTTTATATTTTCTAGCTTTTGTGTAATTTTTTCACTTCCTTTTATCCAGTCAGTTTTCTTTCTTATTTTATTACTAACTCTTTTTGCTCTTACTTTTTGTTTACATGGTGTTGTGAACCACCAATCGTTTCTAGTTATTATATGTGGGTATAATTTATCTAAAAATGGCATTCCTAAAAGTATATCTTTTGATGTTAGTTCATAATTATAAATTTCTTCTATTGTCAATATCTTATCCCATATTTGTGTTTTTACATTCCTAGCTTTGTAAGTAATTAAGCTTCCTTCATTATTAAATCCTTTAACTATTATTGGTATTTTTAATTTATCCCATTTACTTTCTGGTAAGCAATTATATCTACATAAATTAGCTTCTGCTCCTGTATCTATCATAGGCGTATAATATCTACTGTAATATCCTTCCACTACTATCTTCATTAATACATATATTTTCATTTTATGTTAAGGCTCTTCTTAAGAATAATCTTTCCCTATTATATGTTATAGCTAATTGTGTATGTTCTATATTATATGGTTTTACTTGTTCTAACCATTTTATTCCTAATATTATATCTGCTTTTTGCATTTCTTCTTTTACCTCAAATTCTATTTTTATATTTCTAATTCCTCCTATTATTATTTCTTTTTCTGCTATATTTTTATTATTTATTAAACTTCTCGGTAGATCTGGGCATATATCATTATCAGTTTTTATTTCTTCATTTTTTACTAGATATTTTGCTATATAATTTTCTTCTTGTCCTGTGTTTAATAGTATTAAATGTTCTTTTTCATTTATTTTTCCTGTTATGTAATACTGATTTAAATTACTTATTGAATTTGTTTCATAACTGATTCTTTTTGATGAGCTCGATGACTCTGGTTTTTCATTAGCTATTCTTTTCGTTGTACTTATTCTATCATTTACTATTTCTAAATTCTCTTCTGTATCTATGTCTTTATAGCTATAGTCATTATAATCTATTGTTTTTACAATTTGCTCAAATGGGCTATCTATTTGTATTTTGTTAATCTTATTTTTCCCTGTTATTTTATGTTTTGTTGTTAATACATATAAATTTTTACATCTCGCTGTAAATATTTTACTTCCTGGGGTTAATTCTATTCCTGATATCTTCTAATATAATACTAATGATTTATCTATATTCCTATCTGTTACTGCTACTGAATAATTTGCACTTATTATAAATTTAAATTTTTGGTATATCAAATTTCCTTTTACGGCAGTTATTATGCTTTTTTCTATAGGTTTTATAATTCTATCATCTGCTAAATATAATTCTATCGGTGTATCTATTCCTTCTCTAAAACATGCTTTTATTAATATTTCTGTACCTCCGAGGTGTACGTATTTTATTGGATCTCCTTTACTTTTTATATCATTTATTTCTTTATTAATTATCCTTTTTGTTACTAGTGGTATACTAGCTTTTCCTTTTGCATATCTACAGTCTATTACATGTTCTTTTTGACATACTACATAATATTCATCTTTTTTCCTACTAAATATATTTTTTATTGTTGGTATTTTAAATATTTTTTCTACACTCAAATCTAACTCTTTTCCTTTTATTTCATCAAATATATTACTGTCAAATATTATCTTTTGTTCCGTTCCTTCGTCATTTAAATATTCTTCCTTTGTTATTATTTTTATGTCTTCTTCAGTCATTTGATTCATCTATCTCACTATCTATTTCAGTATCTGTTTCGTTTTCTGAAATTTCATATATACTATCTTCACTTTCTAATTCATAATCTATATAATCTATTTGCATATATTTTGTATTTTCTATTTTTATTTCGGATATTTGTTTATTTTTTGGATTTTTAGGTAATTTACAATCTCTAGCTAAATGTCCTAACTTTCCACAATTATAACATGTACATTCTTTTATAGATTTTTTCTTTCTATATGGCCTTTTATTTTTATAATTTTTAACATAATATCTTTTTCTTGGTTTCTTATATTTATATTTTGATTTTTTATATTTCTTATATTTCTTATGTCTTTTTCTTTTCTTATAATATCTTTCTTCGCATCCAAATTGGGGTGCTATTTTATTTTTGCAACATGCTAAATTTCTTATTAATGTTTTTTCCATTTTTAATTCTTCTCTATATTTTTCACATAACTTTCTATACCATTGTTGTAAAAATTTTATTCTAGCTCCTAATGTATCTACTATTTTTGCTTCTTCCCAACTTTTTATTATTTTTGAACTAAATGGTTCGGGTAATTTATTAAAATATAATTTTCTTATTTCTCTACTTTCTTCTATGCTATATGCTCCTTTATAATAATATTCTTTAAATGCGCAAGTATATTCATCTATATAACACATATTACATATTGTTAATTTTATCATTAAATTCCTATTTGTATCTTTTTCTTCGTCTTGTTCTTCTTCTAATGTTGTCATACTACCAAATTCATCTTTTATAGCTGTTTCATATTTTTTCAATAATTCTATAGGTGTTAATTTAGTTGTTGTTGATGCTGTTCCTTCCATAGGTTTATTAGCTCTTAATACTTTCTTACTATTTTCAGTTAAATTTGTAAACCATAATTTTACTGATCCTATTAGAGTTTTTTCTATGTATTCTGGTGCATCTGTTATGTTTATATTATTGTCTAATAATTGTTTTGTCATATATCCTATCCATAATTGTATTGTTTTTTCTGTATCTATTACACAGTCTAGATCTAAAAAGTTATAATTTTTATTAACTATTTGTTTTGGTGTCCATTTATCGTATTCATTATATCTTTTAAATTTATTTTTATAATATATAGGTTTTCTTATTTCTGTTGTTTTGGGTATTAGATTTTCATCTTCTTTTTTGTCAAGAGTATTTATTTCTGTATTATTATTTTCTAGGTTTTCTTGATTAATTTTTTCTTGTTTTTCGTTAATTTCTAAATTTTTTATATTTGTTAATATTTCCGTATATGTTTCACTATCTTCTGAATCATAATTATCCGTTTCTTCTACCTCTATATTATTTATTTCTAATTTTTCCTTAAATTGATTTATCTCATTTATTAATTTTTGTTCTTTATCTATTTCTTCTTTTTCTTTTTGTCTTTGTTCGTATAAATCTTTTAACATTTGTAATTCTTTTTCTAATTCAGCAATTCTACTATTTTTAGTTTCTTCTATTTTTCGTATTTCTTCCGTAGATTGTTGTTTAATTTTTTCTATTTCCTTTTTTCTATCTATCTCTTCATTTTCTTTTTCTATTCTTACCATTGCTGTTAATTTATCTTCTAATTTTAATTCTTCTTTTTCTAACATTAAATATAAATGTTCTCCTATTTTCTTATACCTTCTTCCTAGATTAGAAAATACTATTTTTATTTTTGTACCTTCGTGATTTTCGTATATTTTTTCATCTATTATAAATTCTTCTTTATTCATTTTATTGTGAATAGTTCGTGTTGACATATATATTCTAAACTATCTATTTGAGATTCTAATTTTGATATTTCATCTTTTTGTATATTTATTGAATTTTTACTAACTCCGGCAAATATATTATAATGTAATCTTTCTTTTCTTATTTTTAATTCTTTACGTTTTTCAGAGATAAATTGTTTTAATTCTTTGTATTTTTGCTCTTTATTCATTTAAATTGTGTTTATAATATTTTGGTGGATATCTAAATCTAATTTTATCATAATTAGGTGGTATATGTCTCATTCTTCTAGATTTTAAATGGATTATTAATTTTGCTTCAATACTGGATATTAATGTAATTAAATAGGCTAATCTTTGTGGATTTTCTTTTGTTTTATTTAAACTTATATATTCTGAATAATTACTAACTAAATTTTCTTTAATTTTTCTAAAAGCTTCTCTATTTTTAAATGGTCTTCTCATAATTAATTTAATAAATAACTAAATTTAACTTAACTAATTTAAATCTAACTAAATCTAATTCTAGCTTAACTAATTCCAACATATATATCACTTCCGTATCTTTTAAATTACTGAGCTCTGATACCATTTGTAGGGGGGTGCGGATAACTGAGCTGATAAAGAGATTTATAAATAGATTTATTATACCATCCTTTTAATGGATCTTCGCTATATAATTGTTCTAATTTTTTCTTAACTATTTCTATCTTATTTATTGAAAATATAGTTATTTCTGTTTTATTTATTGAAAATACTACTAATTCTATTGTATCTTCAGCAGTTTTTATATTTTCTAGCTTTTGTGTAATTTTTTCACTTCCTTTTATCCAATCAGTTTTCTTTCTTATTTTATTACTAACTCTTTTTGCTCTTACTTTTTGTTTACATGGTGTTGTGAACCACCAATCGTTTCTAGTTATTATATGTGGGTATAATTTATCTAAAAATGGCATTCCTAAAAGTATATCTTTTGATGTTAGTTCATAATTATAAATTTCTTCTATTGTCAATATCTTATCCCATATTTGTGTTTTTACATTCCTAGCTTTGTAAGTAATTAAGCTTCCTTCATTATTAAATCCTTTAACTATTATTGGTATTTTTAATTTATCCCATTTACTTTCTGGTAAGCAATTATATCTACATAAATTAGCTTCTGCTCCTGTATCTATCATAGGCGTATAATATCTACTGTAATATCCTTCCACTACTATCTTCATTAATACATATATTTTCATTTTATGTTAAGGCTCTTCTTAAGAATAATCTTTCCCTATTATATGTTATAACTAATTGTGTATGTTCTATATTATATGGTTTTACTTGTTCTAACCATTTTATTCCTAATATTATATCTGCTTTTTGCATTTCTTCTTTTACCTCAAATTCTATTTTTATATTTCTAATTCCTCCTATTATTATTTCTTTTTCTGCTATATTTTTATTATTTATTAAACTTCTCGGTAGATCTGGGCATATATCATTATCAGTTTTTATTTCTTCATTTTTTACTAGATATTTTGCTATATAATTTTCTTCTTGTCCTGTGTTTAATAGTATTAAATGTTCTTTTTCATTTATTTTTCCTGTTATGTAATACTGATTTAAATTACTTATTGAATTTGTTTCATAACTGATTCTTTTTGATGAGCTCGATGACTCTGGTTTTTCATTAGCTATTCTTTTCGTTGTACTTATTCTATCATTTATTATTTCTAAATTCTCTTCTATATCTATGTCTCTATAGCTATAGTCATTATAATCTATTGTTTTTACAATTTGCTCAAATGGGCTATCTATTTGTATTTTATTAATCTTATTTTTCCCTGTTATTTTATGTTTTGTTGTTAATACATATAAATTTTTACATCTCGCTGTAAATATTTTACTTCCTGGGGTTAATTCTATTCCTGATATCTTCCAATATAATACTAATGATTTATCTATATTCCTATCTGTTACTGCTACTGAATAATTTGCACTTATTATAAATTTAAATTTTTGGTATATCAAATTTCCTTTTACGGCAGTTATTATGCTTTTTTCTATAGGTTTTATAATTCTATCATCTGCTAAATATAATTCTATCGGTGTATCTATTCCTTCTCTAAAACATGCTTTTATTAATATTTCTGTACCTCCAAGGTGTACATATTTTATTGGATCTCCTTTACTTTTTATATCATTTATTTCTTTATTAATTATCCTTTTTGTTACTAGTGGTATACTAGCTTTTCCTTTTGCATATCTACAGTCTATTACATGTTCTTTTTGACATACTACATAATATTCATCTTTTTTCCTACTAAATATATTTTTTATTGTTGGTATTTTAAATATTTTTTCTACACTCAAATCTAACTCTTTTCCTTTTATTTCATCAAATATATTACTGTCAAATATTATCTTTTGTTCCGTTCCTTCGTCATTTAAATATTCTTCCTTTGTTATTATTTTTATGTCTTCTTCAGTCATTTGATTCATCTATCTCACTATCTATTTCAGTATCTGTTTCGTTTTCTGAAATTTCATATATACTATCTTCACTTTCTAATTCATAATCTATATAATCTATTTGCATATATTTTGTATTTTCTATTTTTATTTCGGATATTTGTTTATTTTTTGGATTTTTAGGTAATTTACAATCTCTAGCTAAATGTCCTAACTTTCCACAATTATAACATGTACATTCTTTTATAGATTTTTTCTTTCTATATGGCCTTTTATTTTTATAATTTTTAACATAATATCTTTTTCTTGGTTTCTTATATTTATATTTTGATTTTTTATATTTCTTATATTTCTTATGTCTTTTTCTTTTCTTATAATATCTTTCTTCGCATCCAAATTGAGGTGCTATTTTATTTTTGCAACATGCTAAATTTCTTACTAATGTTTTTTCCATTTTTAATTCTTCTCTATATTTTTCACATAGCTTTCTATACCATTGTTGTAAAAATTTTATCCTAGCTCCTAATGTATCTACTATTTTTGCTTCTTCCCAACTTTTTATTATTTTTGAACTAAATGGTTCGGGTAATTTATTAAAATATAATTTTCTTATTTCTCTACTTTCTTCTATACTATATGCTCCTTTATAATAATATTCTTTAAATGCGCAAGTATATTCATCTATATAACACATATTACATATTGTTAATTTTATCATTAAATTCCTATTTGTATCTTTTTCTTCATCTTGTTCTTCTTCTAATGTTGTCATACTACCAAATTCATCTTTTATAGCTGTTTCATATTTTTTCAATAATTCTATAGGTGTTAATTTAGGTGTTGTTGATGCTGCTCCTTCCATAGGTTTATTAGCTCTTAATACTTTCTTACTATTTTCAGTTAAATTTGTAAACCATAATTTTACTGATCCTATTAGAGTTTTTTCTATGTATTCTGGTGCATCTGTTATGTTTATATTATTGTCTAATAATTGTTTTGTCATATATCCTATCCATAATTGTATTGTTTTTTCTGTATCTATTACACAGTCTAGATCTAAAAAGTTATAATTTTTATTAACTATTTGTTTTGGTGTCCATTTATCGTATTCATTATATCTTTTAAATTTATTTTTATAATATATAGGTTTTCTTATTTCTGTTGTTTTGGGTATTAGATTTTCATCTTCTTTTTTGTCAAGAGTATTTATTTCTGTATTATTATTTTCTAGGTTTTCTTGATTAATTTTTTCTTGTTTTTCGTTAATTTCTAAATTTTTTATATTTGTTAATATTTCCGTATATGTTTCACTATCTTCTGAATCATAATTATCCGTTTCTTCTACCTCTATATTATTTATTTCTAATTTTTCCTTAAATTGATTTATCTCGTTTATTAATTTTTGTTCTTTATCTATTTCTTCTTTTTCTTTCTGTCTTTGTTCATATAATTCTTTTAACATTTGTAATTCTTTTTCTAATTCAGCAATTCTACTATTTTTAGTTTCTTCTATTTTTCGTATTTCTTCCGTAGATTGTTGTTTAATTTTTTCTATTTCCTTTTTTCTATCTATCTCTTCATTTTCTTTTTCTATTCTTACCATTGCTGTTAATTTATCTTCTAATTTTAATTCTTCTTTTTCTAACATTAAATATAAATGTTCTCCTATTTTCTTATACCTTCTTCCTAGATTAGAAAATACTATTTTTATTTTTGTACCTTCGTGATTTTCGTATATTTTTTCATCTATTATAAATTCTTCTTTATTCATTTTATTGTGAATAGTTCGTGTTGACATATATATTCTAAACTATCTATTTGAGATTCTAATTTTGATATTTCATCTTTTTGTATATTTATTGAATTTTTACTAACTCCGGCAAATATATTATAATGTAATCTTTCTTTTCTTATTTTTAATTCTTTACGTTTTTCAGAGATAAATTGTTTTAATTCTTTGTATTTTTGCTCTTTATTCATTTAAATTGTGTTTATAATATTTTGGTGGATATCTAAATCTAATTTTATCATAATTAGGTGGTATATGTCTCATTCTTCTAGATTTTAAATGGATTATTAATTTTGCTTCAATACTGGATATTAATGTAATTAAATAGGCTAATCTTTGTGGATTTTCTTTTGTTTTATTTAAACTTATATATTCTGAATAATTACTAACTAAATTTTCTTTAATTTTTCTAAAAGCTTCTCTATTTTTAAATGGTCTTCTCATAATTAATTTAATAAATAACTAAATTTAACTTAACTAATTTAAATCTAACTAAATCTAATTCTAGCTTAACTAATTCCAACATATATATCACTTCCGTATCTTTTAAATTACTGAGCTTTGATACCATTTGTAGGGGGGTGCGGATAACTGAGCTGATAAAGAGATTTATAAATAGATTTATTATAACTGATGAATCTATTCTTTTTTGTGCGTGGTTATTTTTTAGATTTTGTTTTAATAAGTTATTCTTTTTGTTAAATGTATTCATTAATTTTTAGTTTATTATTTTATCCTGTAGTAACTGCTGAGTTACAAATTTCCGTGTAATAACTTATCCTTTCTGTACTGTAGTGTATATCTAATTCTAGATTTTCTATGTCATTTATTATTTTGTGTTGTTCTTCTCGTAGTGAGTTTTTTATACTATTTAAACTGTTACATGTACTTTTTTCTAAATTTTCTAAGGTTTTTTCTATCCATATTAACTTTTCTTTTAGATCTTCCATTATTTTTCTAATTCGGTTTCTGTAATTAACTTCGTTATTTAAATTATCTTGGTTTTCTCTAGTTTTTCTAATATATTCTAACATCCACAATCTTGGTCTGAATAATATCCTTCTGGGTAAATGTCTTCGTATATTTGTGCTGTGGCATTTATCATTTCTATTTCATAGTTTATTTCATAGTTTATTACTTCTTCTAATATCTTTTTCTTAATATCTAATATTTCTATATCCTTAAGTATATATAAGACTAAAATTCTAAGGTAGTCTAAATGGGCTATTTTTTAAGATTGATATTTTATAGCTATTTGTTTTAGACTTAGTAGTTTTTGCATATTTTTATTAAGAGATTTTATATATTTTTTATTTTCCATGTAATTGTCTATATTTATTTTTATCTGTTTTTCCAGTAACTGTATTTTTTTGCGTATCTTTAAAAATCCTTCGTAACTTTAACATGATAAATATTTATAAGAGTAGTTGGGTATGTGTGGTATATAATTTATTCTATCCGTATAATTTTTTCCATATGCTTTTTCTAATATAACTTTTCTTATATCTGCAATATCTATATCTCTAAGTGCATACAAAATAAGTATCTTAAATTTATCTACCATGACATCAGATATATTATCATTCATTATCATAAAATTGCTTTTTCAAAATATTCCCTGCAACCATATACATAATAAAATATAGTCATCTCAGATTACTATATACTAGATTATTCTTAAATAACATGTTCTTCGGTCACTACTAGCATGGTAATTCGGATATTCTCCCTTAAACAGCGCCTCGACTTTGGTTACTCCCCGCCTCGGCTTCTTGCCTCATTGGTTTCACCTTTAGGATGGCATAGTTCCTTGGGATTTTTCTCCGTTTCCACTTTGCTAGTAAACTTCTTAACATATTATTTTTCGAATAATTCTACTATAAAGTAACTAATATGAATTTATTTTATCATATCATGATTGTCGGGAATTATGAATTTAGCTATTTATAATAGTAAATAGATATACCTGTTCCGGTAGCTTTGATATTTCTGAGGTTTGTTGTTCCATAGCTTTTTCCATTGCGGTGTATATGTTTAATTAACTGGGCTAAATATTTTTGAATTGGAATGGAGAGAGTATTTTGCTGAATGTTTGAAGGCCTGCCTTTGCAATGCCTTCTGAATTCTTATTTATAGACTCAAAGTGTATACATCCGTATTGAAAAGACTAAAAACTAAAAATGTCTACCTACCTACTAAAGTCTTCACCTACATTTATTTCAACTACTATTTCAACTACTATTTTAACTACTAAAGACTAATAAAAAAAAGTCTTTACATTAACTTTTACGTAGACTCAAATAAATTTTCTGCCATATCTGCAAATAAGTCTTCCGTCTATTTTGTCATATCTGCTATATCTCCATTATTGCTCTGTCCTTATCTTTTCAGCTGTCGTCTTTATCTTCTTTTATTCTAACTGCACTGCTGGGACGTCATTATCTCCTCCGTTACATTTTGAACATCTGTGGTCTGGGTATTTGTGTCCAATAGTTTTGCAATATCTGGTCAATAATTCTTCTGAAATAAATTTTTCTTTAATAGCTCTGGCGATAGGTTCTGTCTCCGGTTTAAGCAACGTCATAATCCATTGCCTAATTGTTTCCATATCTGTTTCTCGTAGTTCTTTTGAATTTGAATATATCAATACATGGTTTCTTGAATAATAACTCCATATAGGATTTTGATTACAATATGTATTTGCTAGTTCTTGTAAAATCGTAGATAGTCCGATAACTCTTTTATTCGCATAAAATTTTGGTATCTCGATTCTGGGTATCTCTGGCTGTGTACCAATATCTTGCGGTATAATCATATCTCTTGTCATTCCTATTTTTACAACTTGTATAGGTTTCTTTACTTCGTCAAATAATATCTCTGCCGGTGCCGTGTAGATCTTTATAAAAAATAAAGTACCTTTAGTTATTCTTTTAAATATGGTAAATGCTTCATATATTTCGGGTATAGTAGATATCTCGGTTCCGTCTGTGGTATATACGGTACTAAGTAATCCATATTCGTAGCAAGTTTTTACTAAGCTGGGTCTAGTTTTGGGTAAGGCGATTAGCTTGTTGTATCCGGTTAATTTCTGGGTTATATAGTTCGTATCTGGTTCTTGGATATTTGTAGCTTTTGGGTTGCTATTTAAGAAAGTTTGTACGTTGTAGATATTTTCTATGTATGTACGGGCTGTGTAGTTATATGTCTTTTTGTCTTGATTTAGGCTTTCTCGATATGTGGTAACTTGTGGGGGTGTAAACATAGGGTCTTTTGGTATATTTGGTGTATATGGCTTGTCAAATAGCTTATTTAAGTTCATATTTTTTCTAACTCCTTTGCTTGTACCTGCAGAAGTAGATTGATAAGCGTTATGGGTTTTATGGAGTATCCCAACATCTCCTTCTAGCTCTGGAATTTTATTGTCTTCCGATCGACATAGCTCTGCACATTGCTGAGTTAGCTGATTCATAGCTATAGACTTCAGATTATCTTCACTAGTCTTTAGCTTTAGCTTTTCTATCTCAGTACCCATACTGTCTACTTTCAATGAAAGCATAGTCAGGGCGTTGAGTATCTTTTCATGTATATTTTCTTCTATCATTTCAGTTTGCGTAGCTTTGTCTTGATATGTAATCTGCAATAACATTTTTGTTAGTACTGATTACTTCTATTATAAATGTAAAATTTAATATATTTAAAACTAGTCTCCGAATCTCTTTTGTTGTAACTGAATTTTGTATTTTCTTTGTTAGCCACCAGCGTACCTGTGTATTATCTGTCCGCACAATAAATTTGTTATATACAATATATGGCTCAAATGCTAATAAACATTTATATAATGAACATAATTCTTTCCTATTTATTTCCCATTTTATTTCTGTCTCGTTGAACGTACCTGAGTAATATCTACAATGGTGTTCTATTTTTTCTGCTTCATATCTATATTTAAGTACTCCGCCGTAACTATATTCACTGGCATCTGCTTCTACTATATATGTAAATTTTTTATTTTCATCCGGAAATTGTAATTTTGGTAAATCCTTACAAAGTAATTTTATTTTTTGAACTTGTTTTTTATCTTCTTCATTATAATTATATTCTATATCCTTTTTTAATTTTTTCTGTAGGGGTTTTAGGTTTTCTGCTAATTTTGGAATATATTCTCTTACTTGATTTACTAATCCTAAAAATGATTGTAATTTCTTTTTTGTATCTAATTCTTCTTTTGAATTTATTATTTTTTGTACTATATGTTGTTGCATTTTTACTCCACTTTTATCTATTTGTATTCCTAAAAATTCTATCTGGTTTTTCATAATTTCGGCTTTCTTTTCACTTAGACTTATTCCTGAATTTTCTATTATATCTGTAAATTGTTCTAATAATTTTATATGTTCTTCCTTAGTTTTTGTATATAATAATATATCATCTATGTATACTATGCAATTAGGTAATTGTTTAAAATAATTATCCATAAAATGTTGATATCTACCTGGTGCATTTTTATATCCAAAGGGTAATACATTCCATTCGTAAAATCCTTGTGGTACCGTAAATGCGGTTAATTCTTTAGATTCTTCTTCTAACTTTAGATGGTAAAATCCTGATTTACAATCGAATTTACTAAAATAATTATATCCTTGGATTTGTCTTATTTTTAATATCTTATTTGGTATTGGATAATTATATGTTATAGTTTTTGCATTTAAATTTCTATAATCAATAACCATTCTACTTTTTCCTCTTTTTTGTTCACTATGTTTATTTACTATAAATGCTGGACTATTATGTTTACTATTACTTTTTTGTATATATTGTTTTTCTAATAATTCATCTATATGCATTTTAAATTCTTTTAAATCATCAAAATTATATGTTAATGGTTTTTGGGTTATTATACTATTTTTATCTATTAATTCAATTTTTTTGATTTGAAAAAGTAATCTACTAATTTAAATAAGATTAATTTATGAAAAAGAAATTTACTGCTTTAAATAAGAATTTACTGGTTTAAATACATGAGATAATTATTTCTTATTTAACTCAACTGATTTTAGTAAAAATAGGATAGTAAATCTTGTTGTATATGTATTTTAATAGCAACACTTTTATAAAATACAAAATACAAGTTGCTATTTTATGTAATTATGAAGCAATTGCTATGAAACTCTTAATTATGAGCTTAAGTTTGCTACTTTTGAAATTTTCCCTTAATTAAATTTATAGATTCCTTTTTCACTAAAACCTCTTCGATCATGTGATTTCCGTTGTATGTTAACAGCACTAAACAAAATTAAAATTTCAATTATTTCCATTTACGAGTTCATCCAAAAAAAAAAGAAAAAGCAAAATTTGCTAAACCATTTTCTGAGCAATCTATTCTAATTCAATTGTGTTTTTGAAATTCAACCATTACTGTTGTTGAATCAAATTCAACTAAAATTTCTTTGAATTCAACATCAGTTCAAAATGAAGCATTAATGTCTTTAAATCAAATTCAATTGAAGATCTTTTAGTTTAATTTGTTCGAATTCAACTACCAGTTGCAAATTCAACCATTACTGTTGTTTAAGGTACGTAATCAGTATTGTTTTTCGGTTCAATTTTTTTCAACCATTACTGATGCTCCTATCTAGTTTTTATTGTCGTCATTAATTTGTTTTTGAAAAAATTGTAAATGAATTTTGAGTTAGAAGCAATGCAGCAGTAAATTCAACATATAGAACGAAAAACTTTGGAATTCAACTATCTGTTGCAAATTTTAGCTTAAAAGTTGTTTCAAGTATTAAAACTTCAGTATTCGACTATTGTTTTGAGGATTGTTTGTTGTTATTTTGATCGTTTTAACAATTGAACAAATTGTGATGCTTTGTAGAATTTTTTTCACTTTAGTTTATAACTGATTATAAGTATATTATAAACAAATTTCTATTTGAAGTTTATTCAATTATTTTCTAAACTCCTAGAACAATGAATGATCGAATTCAGTTGTTCAATGTGATGAAATTCTATTAACACATATTAGAATATAAATTAGGTATCCTCCAGATGTATTTTTTATATGCTTAATGTTAACACTGCATATGTAGTTTTATTTCGCTTGTCGAAATTTAAGAGTGTAACTGTATATATGAAAAGATCTTTTATACCTGTTTTACTTGTGTTCGATTTAGTAGTTTCTGTAGTTGGTTGAAAACTTTTGTTGTGTTTGTATTTTACTTTAAATAAATATTGTTTAAATATATTTTTTTAAATGAAGATGTTGGCTGTGTAACTTTGTTTGCACTTAAAGCTGAAAAATGTATGTTATAACAAATGACATCTGACAAATATGTATATTTGTTTATTTTTGGTTAAATCAAGTAGAAATAGGAAGCATACCAGTCCTTGTGAAGCACTCTGGGAGATGGACGTATGAAAAAAACTACGAAGATTACGTCACTAATGCTATACTGTTGAGCACAATATCATCATTCATTGAGTTGCCTGATATTTTTGACATCACATTTAAATGTGGACTTAACGAACAAACGTATTCTAGTGGAATCTCAAATAGCTGGTAATACAAGGCAAATATAAATACATAATGATATGGGTTGAACGGTTTTATGTAGCAAAAATAAGAGATACACGACATGAATTGTCTTCCTTTATATGTAAGCATTTTGGAGAAAGTTGTAGGGAGCAACTTTGCAACTTCATCTCTGTGTGTTGCTGAAAGAAGAGTCGTCTATAACAATGTGCAAGCAGTATTAGGTGCATATAACGAAGGAGCTTTGGTGGCTTCTGAAGAAACTACAACATTAGATGTATTTGAGATGGATACGGTTGAGGTGATTATCTTCGATCCACATCACAAGAATATTGAGGCAGACCAGGTTTACTTGACGAAAAAGATTTTAAAGTCAGTCATGAAGGACTATTCAATTAGGGAAAAGTTTCAAACGCGAAGTGAAAGGTCAAGTAAGAAATGGTACGTACGTTCTATATCATTTTGATAATATTTAAAATGAGTTTGGGTATGTATTTTGATAGTATTACTAAGCGGTGGATGCAGTTATACAATATTTTACAAATCAAGAAACTACGATTTTTTAATGCGTGCATCTGGTATGGGAGATTCTGGAATGTTTAGAATAAGAGAATTCATACTTCAACATACCTGCCCGGTGAAGGACAAGGTCTATCCAAAAATGCATGCTACTAGTATGTTGATAGGGGGTATGGTTAAACAAAATTCAAAAGCCACAAAATAAAACACAGTGCGACCGAAATCAAAAATGACATGAAGGAAGAGTTTGGTATGGATTTGACATACACCTATGTTGGAGGGCCAAAAGAGCATTAGAAGAGTTGAGGGGTAAGCCATCTGCATCCTACAGAAAATTACCATCTTACTTATATGTTTTGAACAATACATATCCTGAGTCACATATTAGAATGAAAAATACGGATGAGAATGAGTTCTTGTATGTATTTATAGCCCTTTGTGCATTCATTAAAGAATTCGATCATTGTAAACCTGTCGTAGTTGTTGATGGTAGTCGTCTGATAGGAATGTATACTGGGATATTTGTAACTGTATGTACGATGGATGAAGCAGGTTAGTATAATTTTATATTTACATTGTAGAATTGTTTGTATGTTTATATGTATTTTCTGCATATCAGTTTAAAATACAAATGTCTAGTTGATATATATATATATATATATTTGTTTAAAAATATATATATTTCCAAAGTTGCATGGATGAAACATGTTTACTTGATAATGTATGAATGTGATGCATATTTACATGTTAGTATATGTAATTGTTGCTATTTCTTTGGTAAAATATACAGGTTTTTGGATCTGTATTTTTAAAAAATACATGCAGTTATTATATGTATTTATATCTGAATGTTCAAAATGTATTTATAAATACTGGTCATATATTTTCTTTGGCATATGGTGTGCTAGATTCTGAAAATGATGCATCTTGGACTTGGTTCTTTGAGAATCTAAAGAAAGCATACGGGGAAAGGCAAAACATGTGTATTGTATCTGATCGGAATCCAAGCATCATAAAGGCAGTTAGTGATGTGTACAAAGATGTTCCGCATTATGCATGTATGTGGCATCTATGAGAAAATATGAAAAAACTTTATCCAAAGTCACACGATGCATTATCGGAGATCTTTTATACAATGGCCAAAGCATATTCAAAGTCAAAATTCCACATGTTAATGGAAAAGGTTGAGGCAGTTGATATTAGGGTGAAGAAATATTTGGAATTGGCTGGTTACGAAAAATGGGCTAGGTCCTATGCAACAATTCAACGAGGATGGATTATGACCTCAAACATTGCGGAGTCAATAAATGGAGTACTTGTATCAGCTAGAGAACTGTTAATTTATGATTTTTTTGAGGAAGTTCGATTGTTGTTTGCTAAATGGAATGCGAAAATAGGCAGGAGGCTTCATATACCTTCACAACACTCATTGGAAAATTTAATGACATACTCAAAGAGAACGAGGCTTTGTATACTCATATGACGGTATGACCTTTTACATTTGTGGCATATATAATTATGAAAACATAAGTAAGAAAATAGCTTCCATTCAGTCCTAAATTAATGAAAACATATACAACATAATCAAAGAAGAACATTAAAAAACATTATGTATTCTGCATATGAATTTTTTGTAAACTTATCAACAGTGCATATGTATTTAGATGCTTTATTAAAATTTGCACAACATATGTATTTTTATTAAAATATCTGAACACTGCTTATGCATTAATGTCTATAAAAATAGTAAAAAACATCTTCATTAACAAATAAAAATATTTGTCATTTATTTTTATTAAATATATGTATTTATGTAAGGATTTATGCATGTCTAGAAAAATACATATGCTGTTGTGGTTGCAACATATCAAATAATATGGTTTGCATCTTTTTTGTAGCAGATCATTTACATATTTCTTTTGACATCAGGTTGTACCAGACATGGAATATGTGTATACGGTTCACGACAAACTAAAGCACTTCATCGTTTGCCTCAAGAAAAAAAAGTGCTCATGTAATACATTTCAATTCGATGAGATGACATATGCACATGCTTGTGCGGTGTTAGACAACAAGAATTTTCAGAAGGGACTATATTGTTGGGATTTGTTTAAACCAAAAACTGTGTTGAAGACATATGATGTTTCAATCTATCGGTTACCACACCAAGATAACTGGATAATTCCAGTTAGCATACTTAGTGAGATACTACTGCTACCAAAGTTCAAACGAACTCCAGGAAGACATACAAAGAAGGATCGTGAAAAATCTAATCGGGATATGTTTAGAAAGAAGAACATCAACTCATGCGTTGGTTGTGGGGCTAAGGGTCACAATAGGCGTTCTTGTAGGAAATATCGCAAATGATACATTTGTTCTTCGATATTATTTCTTAAAACTTTATTTTTCATTTTTTATAATAATGAACTACTTTATTTGAGTTAATACATTTATTCATCATTTGATAATTGAACACAGTAAGATGTGAATAAGTATATGTATATGTTTCAAAATCTGAACATTGCATATGTATTTTCAAGCTACAGTTCATATATATTTTTAACATTGTATATATATATTTTAGGTTAAAGTTGGTAACTTTGATTAACCAAACAAGTATGTAGTTCCTAATTGTTCAAAGATTTAAATACATATGACATATTCTGCATATATATATTTGAATTGCAAAATCTTAGCACTGCATATGTATTTTTATGCTAAAATACATTTGATGTAGAATCCATATTTATTTTTAATCAGAATATCAACACTGCATATGTATTTTGTAACTAAAATCTCACAATAAAATGTAGAATTGCATAAAAATCTCAAATTTATCTTTAATTCGAATTCTTATTTATAATGGTAATAAATGAACACATATTAAAATACATATTAGGTATGATAAAGATCTATTTTTGAAATGCTTAATCTTAACACTACATATATATTTTTAGGCTAAATATATTTGATGTATATTCCATATGTATTTTTTCGCAAAATATCAACAGCGCATATGTATTTCGTAACTAAAATCTCACAGTAAAATGAAGAACTGCATAAAAAACTCAAATTTATCTTTAATTCAAATCCTTATTTATAATGATAATAAATGAACACATATTAAATAACATATTAGGTATGATCAAGGTGTATTTTTTGAAATTCTTAATCTTAACACTTCGTACGTATTTTTAGGCTATATACATATGATGTATAATGCATATGTATTTTTAAGCAAAATATCAACACTACATATGTATTTTGTAACTAAAATCTCACAATAAAAAGTAGAACTGCATAAAAAACACAAGTTTATATTTAATTCAAATTAGCATTTGTATTGATAATAAATGAAAACATATTAAAATACATATTAGGTATGGTTCATATGTATTTTTGGAATGCTTAATCTTAATACTGCATATGTATTTTTAATCTAAAGACACTTGATTTATACTGCATATGTATTTTAAAGCATAATATGAACACTACATATGTAGTTTTTAACTAAATCTCACAGTAAAAGGTAAAACTGCATAAAATACTCAAATTAAACTTTAATTCAAATCAAAATTAGACCGACTTCGAAACTGAATTAATTTCATTCAGTTAAAAATAAGTACTATTATAACCTACAATTAGAACCACTTCAAAACATAAAAATTAGTTTGTAAAATCAGAACCTACATCCATAAACCAGTTTCCCAACTATACAAAGTAATAAATCCATCAACCATCATACTCAAAAACTTCAGCGACACTAGTTATTCTACTTTGTCTTGCAGGCCTCAAGGATTTGACATCACTATGAGCATTTGCTTCTTGTTTTCGGATCCCATAGTCCCACAAAAATGCAGCATATTTTGTACGGAGTGCATTAGGGTGGAACTCAGTTGTAAAAAATTTGTGACCATAAGAAAGGCACTTTACATACGTAACCGTAAAGAGACCACAATCCCTACAATAACAAGAAAAAAATTTGATTAAATAGTAAAATATATTTTGTACAAATATTCAATTTTGTTATATGTAAATAAAAAACTTACAAGCTTCCACTCCGTTGTTGAGTCAACTTCTCTTCAAATAACACATCAAACATATCTGAGTAATCTTTGTCTTTGTATTTTGGATGGTTTTGAAGATCAACTCCTTTCTTATTGTAGAAATCACAACCTTGAAGACACAAAGGGATAATCTCAGCTAATTTTTTGATCTCAACAAGAACAACTGGATAATGACCAGATGATTCATATGAATCATATAAGAATACGCACCTCTTTGAGAAGGATAAAACTGCTAGTAGCCAATGATGTTTTTCCTTTATATTGACTGGAATATAAATATTTTCCACTGTATTCTATGGCACAGCAGTATGCATACGGAATCCATTGATGTATTCATTAAGATGGGCCTCCTGTTCTCCCGCAGTAAGGTTTGGATCATCCATAGAATAAACATTATGAACAAACCTAATTATGTTCATAAAGTTGCAATCTACTGTGCTGAATTTGTATGACCTGTTGGGTTCATACTTCGACTTCTTCCTCAAGTAGTAGAAGTAAACATCGATTTGCTGCAATAATTAACACCACAAATTTTAAAACATTCAAACTATTTGTATACTAAATTTATCATGTGTATGGAATGTGAAATACATATGCAATTTAAAGTTTAATGTCTAAGATTTGCATATGAATAATTTCATTTGTAAACAACACTTATATACAGAAAGTTCAAGAAAAATAAATATTCATAAGTATATGATTTAATGGAAATTCATATGTATATTAATAAGTTATATATGAATTTTTAACACATCCTTTGTTAAATAATCGAAAACATAGTAAAAATACATATGTGTACTTGCATATATATTTACAAGTAACATAATATGTATTTTAAGTAGTGCTACAACTGTAAAGAAAACATTGTCAAAATAATATACTAACCGAGTATGTCCATGATTGATCAGGGAACCCCATTGTGTAGAACCAGTTTTTATCTTCAACACTCTCAACTCCTAAATGCATTATTGGAATGGATGATTTACCCTTTTTGTAATGATTCATGAAAACATAATGAAATTAAAAAAAAAAGTTAAAATAGTTCAATAGAAATAACTTTTAACATGAACTTTTAGAAGGTCGACAGAAATTCAATCCATGAACTTGTTGACAATCTTCATATCCACTATCCCATTAATCGGGTGATAAATAAATGGATGTTTCTAGGGGAATATACGTATGTGAGCTCTCTATATAGTTACATAATACAAAAATTTAATTAATAAAAAGTATTTGCATAACATATTACATTGAAAACTATATATATAACTTAGTGTACTTACCGGCAGTTGAACCAAATTTCATTGTGTAAGGTGACTCCTTGAATTTGGATGGTCGCCTAATCCTTAACTTTTAAACGGGAGTTTGAAGTTCAAGATTAGCATAAGGATGAACAATGATGCCTTTACTACTGTAGACATTCAAACTAGGAAGTAGCTCATCAGGGATTGTGTTTTGTGAATCATGCCAAACTGGTTTATTCCTTTGTTAATTAATGGTTAATTCTTGTATTTTAGGAGCTGTCATAATTTTCTCCTCTGTACCAAGATCAACCTCTCCGTGCATGTTTGATTTAGAGCTTAATCCAATGTTCTCTTTGTTTTTTCTTAATAAAATGAAAAAAAGTTTAGTTTGTTATGTCCAAAATAACCCACATAACTTTAAATATGTTCATAATACATACTTGACAATGATCTTGAATAACTGATAACGCTCAATCTACAGCTCTCGTAGGAGTGTAAAGCGGTTGCTAGCAAATATAGAACCCAACCTGGGTTGGGTATCGATCCCACAGGGAATAGCTTGGCCAACAAGTAAGCGACTATTACTAGACTTTTAGTGCAAGTCTCGTAAGTAGGGGGGATTGTAATGTGTAAACAAAGTATTAAAGTAAAAACTGAAAATAGCAACGTAAAAAGAAAGAATGTTTAGTAGGTTGTAAAACAATGAGAATTGAAGTGTTGGGGTTATGTCCTCCTTCTGAGTTATACGTCTCTATTGGCTATGAGTGTTTAGAATTCAGACATGTATGTGCTTATAGAGAATTGTATTCGATGGTAAATCCAGGCGTCTTTCGACCTATTCGAGGATTATTTCACTTTAACTCTTTCGAGCTTAAAGCGTGTCTAACGGTACGAATTCTCCAAGAGGTTAATCCAGTTACGGCACTAACTGTTTAATAGGGGATGGGACCCTACTACCTTGACACTATCTCTTTTCCAGACAAATAACCTTTCTTTCGAACAAGTTAAATGTTATACTGGCGTATTCTTGTGTTTGCAACCACAAAGAATTTAGATTAAGATGAAGAGAATAATGATATAAGCAGCATACGTGTCACAAACTCACAAACTCATAGTAATAGATAGTATCTCATTCGGCTTCCATAACCCCAACAGAGAGGTTTAGTTACCCATGAGTGCGTAGGAAATCACAATTGGCATTGTTGTTATACCACAATAATGATGAATTTCGTGTAGCACAAAAGTGGTAGGCGTTTAGGCGTGAATTCCTAGGCAAAGTAACGTTTCTCTTATTGCGGAAATTAAGAATTGAATAGATGAATAGAAGAAGAAAATAGAATTAAAGGAAGAATTCGGAATTGAGAAGTAGAATGTATATTTGAATGATGAATAAAAATCTCTAGCATGATAGGGTATTTATAATGCCCATATCCTAATCCTACTAAGCTAATGAAATATCTAACCAAATCCTACTAAGCTAATGAAATACTTAACCCAATTGTACTAGGTTAATGTATCATTATCCAAATCCAAATAAACTAATGAAATACTTAACCCAATTGTACTAGGTTAATGTATTATTATCCTAATCCAAATAAGTTACTGCAAGTCCCCAAAGTCTTCAGAAATGTTGTTTTAGCCCGGGACAGATTTTCCATGCATCACTTTTGGTCCTTAGGCGTCCAAGCTTCCTTTTCTCCTTTCGTGAAGCTTTCTTTGGCGTCAAGTAATCCATAAAATGCTGAATTCTGCATCATTTACACCTGAAACTTTGCTAATCATGTTCGTTAGCTCACTAACAGGAAAAAGGACTAAAAGTGCATGAAATATATAATTTGTTCTCGAAACATGGCACAAATATGGGCAAAATATATTGATATAGGCGCGTAATATCGCCTATCATCAACACCCCACACTTGAAGCTTTGTTCGTCCTTGAACAAAATATCATGTCCATCTAAACATCAACTTAGGGTTTTACAGCAACAACACAAAATATTCGTCAAGACAAGCACAACAATTACCAACAAAGAGTAGTTTTCTGATCATTAGTAGAAACAATTCAACCTCCAACATAGACTCGTGATGGTGGTCAACTCATATTCAAAATTTAAGGCACAAGGAATCATATACAACTACCCAAAACTCATCAACCATGTGTGTCTCACAATATATTACCCATAATCACTCACAAGTATAGCATATTTTTTCAAACATGGGTATCAAAATATCCTTGCTCTCGCTCTCACAAATATCCTTAGTGTAATGCTCCACTAAATGTCAGAATGCTAGGCTTAGGATCAAGTAGGTCTTTTGATGGTTGTAATGTAGGCTAAGGGACGGGTAGGACTATTTTGGCCAGAAATAGTGACTATGTTCCTAAGCACTTTAATACATCACATTGTATCATCAACATTTTTCTTTCAACCTTTCTTCTTTCTTTTATTCTACCACCCTTGTTCTCCTCTTTTGTTTTTTAATTTTAAGCATAACTCACTTTTCAGCTTTCTTTTCCTTTTTCCTTCTTTTCATAACATACCTCTTATGATAGCACTTTCTTTTTCATAACGCATTAAAGCACCACTGCAATTTAAAGCATCATACTCACCCAATTTCCTCTTATTTCATCGCATGACTTTATACGTTAAAGCACTTAGGAATTTGAATCAAATTACGGTCTTGAAAAAAATGGATTAGGCTTTCATATGAGGTTTGTCAAAGAAGTAGGCTAAAAGCTCAAAAGGGTTTAACTAGGACGATGTCCATGGGTAGATAAAATGAAGGTAAACATGTATAGGTTGCCAAAGAAACGCCTAAATCATCTCCTAAACTTACACTCCTTATTTTCGCTTTGCATACATACCAGGCAAGTTCTAGCATCAGCTACAAACATAGAATATACTATTAATCTCACACACACAAGGCACATGGTCGACTTTATTGGAAGTAGTATAGACTCTCGACCCAACAAGTGAAGGAATTGAACCACACAATATCACATAATGAGTCACAATTAGAGCCTAAACGTCTCAATAGTCATGATTTTAGCACAAACTCTTATTATAATCTCATGCTGCCTATTAGAATAATTTCATGCGAAGCTAAGTTAGAAAAATTTACTACTAAAAAAACTTATCAAAAAAAATGAAACATACAAAAAATACGAAACAGAAATAAAATGAAACAGAAATAAAAAAAAGTAAACAAACATAGATGCGAATAGAGAAGTATAGCATGCAATACCGCCACCCCACACTTAAATGGGACACTGCCCTCAGTGGAAAATAAATACGAAGAACCTGGTCAGTTGGACTCTTCCTCAATGTCGGGGGTCATACCCCCTTCGTCGGAATCATCATAAGAGTCGTCGTCAGAGTTCTCCTCCACGTCGGAATCTGGCAAGCGTCGATCATCATCGGTCGGCACATCATCGTCTAGAGGTTTCTCAAAGTATATGCCTACTCCACACATCTCCCATGCATGCATATTCATTGGATAGTCATGGTCCAGCTGTTGGAGCTCTACAACAGTTGGAACATGACCTCCACTCATCATTGTGAACGTGTCATGCCATAAACATGACGGAAGAAACTCTCATCTCGAGCATGTCTCTCCGCAGTAGTAAGGTTGACACCATGTGTTGTTTCAGCATCTTTGACCTTTGTGAGGTCAACCTTCTTCGGGTTATGTGGGAGTTTGTGATCAGCTGGTTCCTCTTCGATATCCTGCTTCCGCAAGATTGCTGTCAACAGATTACCAAAAGTGAAGTGGGACCTCTTGTGTAGTCTGGCCTTCCGCATTGTAGAGCGAATGATTTCCCCAATGTTGATAGGGACATTCTTCATCAATGCATAGACCAAACACACTCTATCTCTTGTTATTTTGGTGTATTGAGTCCCAGGAATAAGGCATGAGTTGACGATACACAACCAGATTCTTGCTTCCCTATTCAAAGGAGCATAGGGGTATATGTTGTGTCATCCGGTGTCTTGGTGTCTGCTCCACCTTGCCATGGATCTACTTCCACAAAGTGTGTGTCGAATTGCTCTATAAGGAGGTCTGCTGTACAACTCTTTGAATGGTGCTGGATCGACCGAAGGTAAGCCAAGAAAGGAGTTGATCAAATCCGCGTTGAGCTGTAAAACTTGGCCCCGAATCTTGACTTCGCTGCCCGTGGTTTTCGGCGACCAGTTGGCATAAAATTCTCTTGTCAAATCAAGATTACATTCTCCCATGTCGCGAAAGATGAAATCCAGATTCAATGCCATGATTTTTGCCAACATACGCGGTTCCTTCTTCGCTAGGTTGTCCTTGTTGATCAAGTCTACATGAACATATTTGCTTTCCTTGTTGTTCCTATACCATTCATTGGCTTCCTCCTCAAGAACCCATTTTATTCCAAACATTCGGCGGGGTAATTGCATTGAGGATGATTCTCCTTGGTCCTTGCGACCTCTCTTCTTGCCCTTTTGGGATGTGGTAGCCTTATCTTGTCTCGCTTTTGATGCCATTGTTCCTGAGATTTAAACGATATTTCATGTTAGCATCAACTCAATGGAAACAATCTATAAACAAGCCATCGGGGTACCACCCCACACTTAGGTTCTTTGATACAAATCAGTGAAGTGAAAGTGGTCGATTACTTATACTTTGTCGACATACGTTTAAGGAGCTATATTCCGATAGGAAAATCAGTGATGTATCACTTCTTGCAACCTTTGCAATACGTTCATGTTAGGTATAACAAGACTACTACATAGGGGTTTCATCATGGTATAGTTTCTATCAACAATTACAACCTCTTATGTCGGTAGGCAACTATAAGTCTTATCCCGATGAACGGGATAGCCTAACATGTAGGTATACAAGTGACAAGACTATGCAATGTTCATAACCATAGCAATTCCGCAAAGAGCATGACAATGCAATTAAAACCAAATTCAAGTCGGAAACAAGTTAAGATTATCCTAACGTACATGTTCACTCACATGGTTTTGCATCAACAATTCAAACACTTTAACATCACCAATATTTCTTCAAGATGTATCAATTCATGATAGACATAGCAACGTAGTACTTACGAGAAATAGATGAAGAATAAAAGAGTACTTACGTGATTGAAGCCTTTGGAGATGTTCTTGTGAATTGAAAGAGCAAAAAGAAAAATTTTGAGAAGATTTGGAATGGCTGTGCGGCGCCTTTAGGTCAAGTTTCAATGTGTTTATGTTTCAAGACTAAGTACCCTTTATATAGGAAAAGAATGGGTCGGGTTTTGACCCATGTAAAATCGGTTTTGGAGAAAAAAAGGGACCATAGGCGGCGCCTTTAGCTTTGCCTACGCATGGTATAGGCGGCGCCTAATGCGAAGCATAAGCTAGCATAGGCGGCGCCTAGTGTAATGCATAAAGGGACCATAGGCGGATCCTAGTGCATGGCATATGAGATTCTGAGACCAAATGCTTTAGCATAGGCGGCGCCTATGCTATAGCATACCTGAGCATGGGCGGCGCCTATGTCTTTGCACACTAGATTCCTAGACCTTAGGCTATAGTATAGGTTTTGCATTGTTCGTGGCCTAGTTTTACCTAGGCCTAGCCTTGCTCGATGCCTATTTTGTCATGAGCAATGCTCAATCCATAGCCTTATGCATCTTTATTCCTAACTTACCACCTTTACCATGCAATACGTCCAAATCGTTATTTGAAACCAATCTCCTCGTTGAATACATCTTGCACCTATATTTGCTCAAAACCAATGAAAACGATTAGTACGATGGGTTGCCTCCCACCAAGCGCCTTGGTTTTGGTCGTGGCACGACTTTTATTTTTGGATTTTCTTTTATCAAAAGCAAAACAAGTACTTAGAATGAAAGAAAGACAAAAACGATAAACGTCAAACAATAAACGATAAACGATGGGTTGCCTCCCATCTAGCGCCTTATTTATTGTTGTGGCTCGACATAGTTACCTCAAGTACTTAGACTTTGTCGAGATAAGTGATGGCCAGATAATTCATCGAGTCAAGAGGACCGATATAAGGTTTAACACGTTGACCATTCACCTTGAAGACAACACCATTATTGTCTTCGAATTCAACTACTCCAGACGAGTAGACATGGATAACTTTGTATGGACCAGACCACTTAGACTTTAACTTACCTGGGAATAGCTTCAATCTAGAGTTGAAGAGAAGCACCATATCATCCTTTTGAAAGTTTCATCAAACAATCCGCTGATCATGATACTTCTTCATCCGTTCCTTGTATAGGTCCGATCTCTCATAAGCATGGAGACGGAACTCATCTAATTCGTTCAGCTGCTCCAACCTCAGCTTCATCGCATCATCCCACTTCAAGTTCAATTGCTTCAATGCCCACAATGCCTTATGCTCAAGCTCAATGGGTAAATGACAAGCCTTTCCATAAACTAGTTGATAAGGAGACATGCCAATGGGTGTTTTGAATGCGGTCCTATACGCCCATAGTGCATTATCTAGCTTTCGAGACCAATCCTTCCTATTAGCATTGACCGTCTTCGCAAGGATTTGCTTGATCTCCCGATTGGAAACCTCTACTTGTCCACCAGTTTGTGGGTGATAAGGCGTGGCTACCTTATGTTGCTTGACACCATACTTGGCCAACACGGATTTGAATAGCTTATTGCAAAAGTGAGATCCTCCATCACTTATGATAGTACGTGGTACTCCAAAGAGAGAGAAGATATTTCTCTTTAAGAATGCTACAACACGCTTTACTTCGTTGTCAGCCAACGCTACAGCTTCAACCTATTTCGAGACGTAATCTACAGCGACTAAGATGTACTTCATTCCAAACGAATTCACGAATGGACCCATGAAATCAATACCCCATACATCAAAGAGTTCTACCTCAAGAATTTTGGACATGGGAATCTCATGGTGTTTCGAAATAGCACCTTGACGCTGGCATTGGTCGCACCTTCTAACATAGTCATAGGCATCTCGAAATATCGAAGGCCAATAGTAACCACTTTGCAATACTTTCCTTGCCGTCCGATTGCCTGCATGATGTCCTCCAACTTGGGAAGTGTGGCATGCTTCCAAAATATTAGGCACCTCTACATGGGATATACATCGTCGAATAATACCATCCGCACATCGTCGAAACAAATATGGCTCATCCCAATAGTAGTGTTGTACGTCATGCATAAACTTCCTCCTTTGGTGGTAAGATAAATTGGCAGGTGTCACATTACTCACCACGAAATTTGCAAAGTCAGCATACCATGGTAATTTTTCCATTGTAGTCGCTAATATCTCCTCGTCAGGGAATGCATCATCAATCTGAATTTCAGGTTGTGCCACATGCTCATTCTCGAGTCTAGATAGGTGGTCGGCCACTTGGTTCTCGCAACCTCTTCTATCTTTGACCTCGAAATCGAACTCTTGCAGCAGCAATACCCATCGAATTAATATTGGTTTTGCATCCTTCTTTTTCATTAGATACCTAAGAGCTGCATGGTCTGTATGAACGATCACCTTAGTACCCAATAGATAGGCACGAAACTTCTCAAACGCATACACAACTGCTAGGAGCTCTTGTTCTGTCACAGTGTAGTTCCTTTGGGCTTAATTTAGGACCTTAATCGCATAGTAGATAGGATTAAATAATTTCTCCTTTCTCTGACCAAGCACAGCTCCAACGGCTACACCACTAGCATCACACATGACTTCGAACGGGAGAGACCAATCTGGTGCTATCATGATAGGGGCTTCAATGAGTTTTCCTCTGAGGCATTCGAATTCCTTTAAGCAATCTTCATTAAAGTCAAACTTCGCATCTTTCTCCAAGAGTTTGCACAATGGACTAGCAATTTTGGAGAAGTCTTTGATGAACCGACGATAGAAACCTGCATGGCCGAGAAAACTACGAACTCCCTTCACTGAAATTGGAGGCGGTAGCTTCTCAATGACTTCGATTTTTGCTCGATCAACCTCAATTCCTCTTTTGGAGATTTTGTGCCCAAGAACGATTCCTTCTTTTACCATGAAGTGGCACTTCTCCCAATTCAGCACTAGGTTGAATTCTACACTTCTTTGCAACGCCATACTTAGGTTTGCCAAGCACGCTTCAAAAGAATCACCAACAACTGAGTAATCGTCCATGAATACCTCCAAAGTGTCTTCAACCATATCAGAAAAAATACACATCATACAGCGTTGAAAGGTGGCTGGTGCGTTACATAACCCGAATGGCATACGTTTGAAGGCAAACGTACCATATGGGCATGTAAACGTTGTCTTCTCTTGGTCCTCGGGGGCAATACAAATCTGATTGTAGCCTGAATAACCGTCCAAGAAACAAAACCATCCTTTCCCCGCTAATCGATCTAGCATTTGGTCCATGAATGGCATTGGGAAGTGATCTTTGAGTGTCCAAGAATTCAGCTTTTGGTAGTCCATGCATACTCTCCATCCAGTGATGGGTCTGAGTGGAATAAGCTCATTCTTCGCATTCGCGACCACCGTCATGCCTCCTTTCTTGGGAACACATTATACCGGGCTTACCCATGTACTATCAGAGATTGGATACACAACCCCCGCGTCTAACCACTTGATAATTTCTTTCTTCACCACTTCTTGCATAGCTGGGTTTAGACGTCTTTGATGCTCAATTGTGGGTGTGCAATTCTCTTCAAGCTGAATTTTATGTGTACAAATCCCAGGTGGAATACCAATAATATCCGCAATGGTCCATCCAATGGCTCTAATATACTTCCGTAGAATAGCAATGAGAGCTGCAACTTGTTGCTCACCCAAATCTACTGCAATAATGACTGGAAGTGTGTTTCGTCTTCCTAGGAATGCATACTTTAAATGACTTGGCAGCTCCTTCAATTCTAACGTGGGTGTCTCTTCAATAGATGGCTTAGCTGGTGGTGTGGGTCGATTTTTAAGATCAAGGTCCAGCTTCTTGGGAGCATAGCAATATGTCCCTAATCCCGATAGAGCACAAATAGCTTCTTCACAATTTTCAGCATCCTCATTCTCTCCATTCATGAGCACAACCGCCAAAGGGTCATCAATAATTTGCTCTTCTTCAAGTAATTCTTTCTTATCATCAAAGAAAACATCAGCCACCGAAAATACACTCAGATCTTTGGGTTACTTCATTGATTTGCAAACATCAAAGCGAACTACCTCGTCATTTATTCGGAATGAAAGCTCATTAGCTCTCAAATCAATGAGCACACTTCCTGTAGCAAGGAAAGGGCGCCCCAAGATTATGGGAACTTCTGAGTCTGCCTCACAATCCAAAATAACAAAGTCTGCCGGAAATATGAATGAAGAAACCTTTACCAATACATCACATAGAATACCAACAGGTCGTTTTACCGACCTATCCGCCATGACAAGCCTCATATTGGTTGGAGTAGGATCACCCAACCCCAACTTCTTGTAGATTGATAATGGCATCAAATTGATGCTGGCTCCTAAGTCACATAATGCTTTGGCAAAATTCAAAGATCCAACGGTGCAAGGAATAGTGAAAGCTCCGGGGTCGGCTTTCTTCTGAACTATTGTTCGGGTAGCGATTGCGCTGCAATGATGAACATCTTCTTTTAACTCATAAATTGCTGCCCGCTTCTTTGTCAAAAGATCCTTCATAAATTTCGCATACCCAGGCATTTGTTCAAGTTCCTCCACCAATGGAACATTAATGGTCAGCTACTTTAACATAGTCATGAATTTGCTGAATTTTGTGTCATCCTCCACCTTCTTCAATCTTTGGGGAAAAGGTGGTGGTGGGTATGGAATTGTTCTCTCCATGTCTTTCTTCTCCTCTTGCTTCCGTTTTTCCACTTTTTTAGGCTGCACGTCGCTGGGTGTGACGTCCTTGACGTCTTCCGCGGACTCCTCTCCTATTGCGTTGTCATCCAAGTCCGCAGCTTTGTCAACCACTTGCTTGCCTTTTTCTGAAGTTTCCAGCACCTTACCACTTCTGGTAGTGATGGCCATGCATGACCCATCATTCCTTGGGTTTTGCACAGTATCGCTAGGTAGAGTGCCGACCTTTCTTTGATTGAGTGCTGCTGAAAGTTGGCTCAATTGCTGCTCTATTTTCTTGATTGAAGTGGAATGTGAATCAACTAATTGTTTTATGGAGGACAAATCATTAATTACCTCCGTTACTCCCGCACTCGTTGCTTCCACTCTTTTCAATAATTTAGCCATCATGTCTTCCATACTTCCAGAATTAGATGTGGTGGTGTCACGTCTACCAGGGGGAACGTACAAACCACTCTTTTCATTCTTGTTCTTCCAACTACCTTGGTCCTTGTTTCCAGATTTATCATAATAGTTTCGACCTTGGTTTCCTTGGGTATTCCCACGGAAACTCCCCTGATTGTTCAAGTAGTTGGCCACTTCTTCCGAATCAGATTCGTCTCTTCCTTTTGACGCAATAGCTTTCACTTTTTCGGTCTTCCCTGATAGTAAATGCTTTGTAAGAAGATCCATTTTTGTTTTCATATGCGCCATATCTTGATCACGTTCTTCTTCTCTTCTTCTTTGTTCTACAGTCATGCCAATAGATATAGTAGAGCTTGCTACCTCAGAATCTCTGGTATGCGAAGCTCTACTTTGTTTCGTCATACGATCTAGCATATTGCTTGCTTGACCAAAGGTGAGTTCCATAAAAGATCCTCCAGCTGCATTATCCACCACTGGTTTAGTTAGTGAATTCAAGGCTCTATATAATATCTCCATTAGGTGAACATTAGTCATATGATGGTTTGGGCATCTCCCTAGCTTTGTCTTGAACCTCTCCCATGTTTCATGAAGAGCTTCAGTGGGAAGCTGACGAAAGTTGCTGATTTCATCTCGCAATTGTGCTCTTTTGGATGGCGGAAAGAATCTTTCTAGGAAAGCGTCTCTCAATTACCTCCAATTTGTAATAGAATCAGGAGTCAGCCCATTTAACCATAGAGTTGCCTCCCCTGACAGAGACAATGGGAATAGACGTAATTGAATTGCATTCTGACCAACACCAGGATTGTCAAACGACTTGCATGTAGAAATAAAGTTGATGAGATGCATATTCGGATCATCGCCTGCTAGTCTACCAAATAATCCCTTGAGTTGCAATAACTATATCATGGTGCTTGTGATGTTGAACTTGGCTCCGGGCGCTAATGGTGGAGGAATTATGGCTCCAGTGGCTCCGACACCATCAAGATCATCATCATCATCGTCGAAAGCTGGTTGCATGGGTTGGCGATCATACCTAAACCGAGCTTGTCGACCTCTTCGGTTGGCAGGTGTTATGATTTCAGCATCACACCTTGGGTTTAGTAACTCGTCATCACCTAAATCCTCATCGTCAGGATTTGTTGCTCGCCAACGGTTATCAATGTTTTGTTGTTGAACTTGAGCGGCGGCAAGAGCAGCTAATCTCGCTTGCTCCTGTTGAGCAACTATTCTTTCAATTTCCGTTTGTGCCTCCATTCTGCCAATACGTTGTGGTTCAGGATTGATAGGTAATAACGGTTGACCAGAACTTCGAGTATGGGGCATGCACTAAATAAAAACCTGCAGTAAACAAAAACAAAAACTAAAAGTAAAAGTACGAGAATCTTTGACCAAAGGGTCCAGTAATTATCACAAACTTAATTGACACTCGTATTCCCCGGCAACGGCGCCAATTTTTGATAACGCTCAATCTACAGCTCTCGTAGGAGTGTAAAGCGGTCGCTAGCAAATATAGAACCCAACCTAGGTTGGGTATCGATCCCACAAGGAATAGCTTGGCCAACAAGTAAGCGACTATTACTAGACTTTTAGTGCAAGTCTCGTAAATAGGGGGGATTGTAATGTGTAACCAAAGTATTAAAGTAAAAACTGAAAATAGCAATGTAAAAAGAAAGAATATTTAGTAGGTTGTAAAACAATGAGAATTGAAGCGTTGGGGTTATGTCCACCTTCTGAGTTATACGTCTCTATTGGCTATGAGTGTGTAGAATTCAGACATGTATGTGCTTATAGAGAATTGTATTCGATGGTAAATCCAGGCGTCTTTCGACCTATTCGAGGATTATTTCACTTTAACTCTTTCGAGCTTAAAGCGTGTCTAACGGTATGAATTCTCCAAGAGGTTAATCCAGTTACAGCACTAACTGTTTAATAGGGGATGGGACCCTACTACCTTGACACTATCTCTTTTCCAGACAAATAACCTTTCTTTCGAACAAGTTAAATGTTATACTGGCATATTCTTGTGTTTGCAACCACAAAGAATTTAGATTAAGATGAAGAGAATAATGATATAAGCAGCATACGTGTCACAAACTCACAAACTCATAGTAATAGATAGTATCTCATTCGGCTTCCATAACCCCAACAGAGAGGTTTAGTTACCCATGAGTGCGTAGGAAATCACAATTGACATTGTTGTTATACCACAATAATGATGAATTTCGTGTAGCACAAAAGTGGTAGGCGTTTAGGCGTGAATTCCTAGGCAAAGTAACGTTTCTCTTGTTGCGGAAATTAAGAATTGAATAGATGAATAAAAGAAGAAAATAGAATTAAAGGAAGAATTCGGAATTGAGAAGTAGAATGTATATTTGAATGATGAATAAAAATCTCTAGCATGATAGGGTATTTATAATACCCATATCCTAATCCTACTAAGCTAATGAAATATCTAACCAAATCCTACTAAGCTAATGAAATACTTAACCCAATTGTACTAGGTTAATGTATCATTATCCAAATCCAAATAAACTAATGAAATACTTAACCCAATTGTACTAGGTTAATGTATTATTATCCTAATCCAAATAAGTTACTGCAAGTTCCCAAAGTCTTCAGAAATGTTGTTTTAGCCCGGGACAGATTTTCCATGCATCACTTTTGGTCCTTAGGCGTCCAAGCTTCCTTTTTTCCTTTCGTGAAGCTTTCTTTGACGTCAAGTAATCCATAAAATGCTGAATTCTGCATCATTTACACCTGAAACTTTGCTAATCATGTTCGTTAGCTCACTAACAGGAAAAAGGACTAAAAGTGCATGAAATATATAATTTGTTCTCGAAACATGGCACAAATATGGGCAAAATATATTGATATAGGCGCGTAATATCACCTATCATCAATAACATACTCGGACTTTTTATCATTGAAATGTTCATTGCTGGGTTCTTCTTCACGGGTTGCTAATGGATGTGTCGTGATGCTTTCTCTCCGATAGACATTTAGACTTGGTAACAACTCATCTGGGATTGTAAACTGCGAATCAGACAAATTTGTTTCATTTATTTTCTCATCAGTGATCTGCAATAGAAATGAAAGAAAATATATAATTGTCCTGTGGATTGTTAGGATTGTTACATCATATCAACTAAAGTTCATTTCATTATACATACTTGACCATCATGATGAACAATTTTCTCAGAAAGATTATAATCCAAATTTATACTTTGGAGAAGATCATCAGGGATTAAATATTGAGAATTAATTTCAATGTTTGTTTTATCTGGATGCAAATCAGTACACCCCCTGCAAACAAGTAAACAAACATTAAAACAACATCAAACAAAAACCCAGTTGAGTATGTTTATACAGTTCTATATATAAAATAACATATAACTTCTAAAAAAACAAAATTACATATGTGCACTCAAATGAATAATCATATGTTAGTTATTATTTACCATTGTACCATCCTAATTTTCACCCAAATTCTGATCAACAGTAGGACTGAATCATTGTGGTGATGTTTCGGCACCAGCATAATCTATATGTTGAACTTCAGGATCTTTATCTTCATGTTGTTGCTACAAATATAAATTCAATAAACTATTAATACTTGAGTTCACTGAATATGTATATACCAACCCACTAAAAATACATATTACTATAAACATCATTCTCAATATACATACTAATATACAAAACAAAAAGCAAACTATTTTACGAATTCTTATATTTGCAAAATCAACCTAACAATACATATTGTTATAACAGAATACTAACAAATACAAATGTATTTTTGAACACACTGCATATGTATTTTTTACTACATTTCATATGTATTTTTGAATAAACTGCATATGTTTTTTTGAATACTCTGCATATGTATTTTTGAATACACTGCATATGTATTTTTCGAATACTCTGCATATATAATAATAAAACTTTTACCTTTCTTTGTTCAATTGCTTTGAGCATCTGATTGAACTTTTTATTTACTAATTTATGAATTTTTTTAAACTCTTAATGAACCTGTATTCATACAAAATCAGTAAAGACAAATTTTTTAATGTAAAATAAGTATTTGACAAACAAATTACCTCATCATGGAATGCATCAAAAACTTTCTTAGAAATAAAGGCTTCTTTCTCAACATGACTCTCTGGTTTTGACACGACTACTTTCTCTACATGACTCTCTGGCTTTGACTGTACCAAAGGAAAAATAACCCTAGCTGTTTGCTTCTTTTTCTTTGTTTTTGAAGAAGCTGCCTGTCGTGTTGGAATTGACTTGAAAATCGGTGTCTTTATTCCAGCAACCTTTGCAGCACGAGAAGTTGGTGCCCTCATTTGGGAATGCTCGTCAATAATATTGACTTGCTTTTTCCTTAAAGGTTTCTTCGTTGCTGGGTTTGATGAATCAACCTTTTGTTTCTTTTTTGAATGCTCGTTGATCTTTTTTGGTGGTGGATCCTGGAAGCCATCATCAGAATCTACTGAACGATCATCTTGTATTGCATCTTTCTGTGGTATTTGAAACTTCGCCAATTCCATTTGAGTTGGCTCTAGGTTCTTAAATACAACCTAGGAATATAGATAATATATGTTAAAGAATCAATTAAACAATTGTAAATGAAAATGTATATATGTAGACTATAAAATACATATTAATACATATGTATTTATTAACAACAAACCTTGTCATCGTCTTTGAACATAACATCCATTAAAAACTCAAAACGTGATCGAGCTGCATTTGTCTTCAAATTTAATAATCAGGGAATCCAATTATCAACTTTTGATAAAATCTTTGGTGGGACATTTGAACAACACTCGTAAAGCCACACTTGAATAGCTAGTGGCATTCCCTGAATCAAATAAAATTCACCACCATCTTTCAAAAGGTTGTTCAAACTTCTCGCTAGATCCTTAAAAGATAAAGTACCCCATGAAAAATACTTATATCTTCCACTATCTACCAAATAAAAATGAAAACGGAGTATAACCATAGTTTCAACATTAGATAATACAAAAAAATGCAAGAAATATAGAATTGCAAATTTCTCAGCATCTTCATCATTGTTCTCCCCTCAGACTTTCTCCGTGAATGCTAGAAATAGTTGTCTTTTCTGTATAATTCCTGCACCATTGAAATACTTTTCAACAATCTTATTTGGTATACCCTTATCAAAAATAAAGTCGTACCTATTAGACACACAATTCAATCCAGTAATGATAGCAAATTCCCTGGGAGTAAAATTAAGAGAGGTGCAATTAGCACAAATCAGAATCCCAGAAGAACAACTACCCTTAACCTCAAGCATCATAACGCATCTGCACAACTGTGCTTGCACTATAGATTGCTTTTTCTTCATAAAATAACCAAAAATGTTATTGTCGCAAAACTTTTTAAACTGTTCGTTGTTTAATATGGCGTGTATGCTTCCATAAATATCATTGCCAATGTACTAGCACATGTGTGGTGCAAATTTTGGAAGTTTTCTGAAATGAATATTTCATCCCGCATCACCTATACAAAGTAAAACTACCACTTCTTAATCTGTAAAAAAAATTCAAGCAGACAAAAAATACATATAACATGCATATGTATTTGCATGATAACAAAAATGCATCCAAATACTGAAAAATACATATCAATTATGCTAAAAATACATATAGCCAATAGATTGTTTTGGTGCTTAAACTAAAATTAACATGCATATGTATTTTGATCATATCAAAACTGCAGCCAATACTGAAAAATACATATCAATTATGCTAAAAATACATATAGCCAATAGACTGTTCATGAGTAGTTAAACTATAAAAAATATTAAAGCAGTCAAAACATACATATAACATGCATATGTATTTTGATCATACCGACACCGCAACCAATACTGAAAAATACATATCAATTATACTAAAAATGCATATAGCCAAATATTATTCATGAGTGGTTAATATAACAATATATTTTCCCAATTATACTATCATCTTCACAAATCAGCTTTCTAAAATTCCTAAATATCATCATAACATAAAATACGTATTAACTACTTGAGCACAATACTTAACAGACAAAAAAATACATTTACAAACAAAAAAATACTTCTTCCTCACTTTCTTTTTCAGATTCATCAGCATAAGATTTCTCAACATCATCTTCAATTTCTTTAGCTTTCCTTTTCTTCTTGTACCGCTTTTTAATTTTTGCTCCTTTGGAGGAGTTTTCTTCAACCCTTTTTTTTTTTTCAAAATTTCAGTCATCTTCACTGGGTCGTTGCGAAACTTCGACCTAATCTCCTTTGATCGCCCAGATTTCTTCAATTGTATAGGATTTGAAACAACTTTAACTAAATCTTCTTAAGTTAACCCAAGACTAAAAGATGGTGCATAATCAGACACTAAATTCATATTTCGTATACCACTATTTGTTGGTGTTTTTGCTGTGTGTTCAACCATTAAAACATAAAACCCTTAAATATGATTTTCAGATGAATTACAGTAGGAAAAAAAAGAGAAACCACTAACATGCAATATAAGATTAATAGTTATCTGAAATAGAGGAAGGAAATTCGTATCACAGATCATGCTAGAATCGTGCAAAAGGAAATAAAATTGAAGCGGGAGTAATCGTTAATATCCAAAAAAAGGAATAAAAAATTTAAATTAAGGAAAGATAAAGAAGAATGGCGTGAAAAGGGGGATTTTAGCACAGTAACATTTCTTAGGCGGCAAAAAGTAGGGGACCACTTAAAATAATGCTAAAAATGTTACACAATGTAATTAGGAAAAAGTGTTGCTATTTTTTGTAATTTAATACTTAAGTATGCTGCCATATGTATTTTTAACTAAAAATTACACAAATACACAACTTATGTTTTCAATATTACAAAAAATTCAACTTTCTAAACATATTACAAAAATCTCACATATACACAAAATGCTATGTATAGGTAGGCTATGTTATGTATATTAATAGGGAGAGAGAGTAAAGTAATTTAAAAAGTGAGAGAGAGTGTAATTACTATTAAGAAGTTAGTATTTATGTTATTTATACTTTTTATTTATACACAGAATGCTATTTATGACGGCTATGTTATGTCGGCTACATTATGTTTTTTTTGAAGTGACATATTTGATTGATTGGTGAAAAAATTTATATTTTATAGTCAAATAAATATATCATATTAATATATTTAAAAATATTATAAAAACTTAAGCAAACAAATTAAAGAGAGCAAGATTATGAAGTAGGGAAAATTGTACTTTTTTTTCTTATACGTTCCATATTGTTCATATTGGATATTTATAGCTGTGATACCTAATGGATATATATCGAGAAAGAGGGGGACATAATTATGCATTATTGTACTTTTCTTAATGGTGAGCCCAATGTCCTTTAATTATTTAGCCATGGACTCTACCATGTTTATAATACTCCCCCTTGGATGTCCATGTAAAGAAAAATTCATTGAATACGCATTTGAGTGTTGCCTCATTAAAAACCTTACCAGGAAAAACCCAATGGGATAAAACCCTTGGTTAAGGAAAAAAGAGTACAACGCGTATTCTTACTCCCCCTGATGAAGACCCTGATTCAACTTATTCAATCTTTGCATTCCAATCTTATGTACCATCTTCTCAAAGGTTGAAGTTGTTGAAGATTTGGTGAATAAATTTGCTGGATTGTCACAGGAACGGATCTATTGCACATCAATATCACCATTCTTCTGAAGATCGTGCGTGAAGAATAACTTTGGCAAAATATGCTTCGTTCTATATCTCTTTATAAAGTCTCCTTTTAGTTGAGTTATGCATGTTGCATTATCTTCAAATATGACTGTAGGTACCTTGATATCAAGCTTCAGGCCACATCTCTCTTTGATGGAATGTATTACTGATCTCAACCATATGCCTTCTCTACTTGCTTCATGGATTGCTATTATCTCAGCATGATTAGAAGAAGTAGCAACGATGGACTGATTTATCGATCACCATGATATTGCAGTACCTCTATATACAAACACATAGCCTATTTGATACCGTGATTTATATAGGTCAGATAAATAACCTGCATCTGCATAACCAGCAAGATCTAGACTAGCTTTGTGAGTATAAAACAGACCCATAGCAATAGTCCCTTTTAGGTACCTTAATATATACTTAACTCTGTTCCAGTGTCTTCGCGTAAGAGAAGAACTATACCTCGCTAGCAAATTAACAGAAAATGCTATATCCGTCCTTGTAGCATTAGCGAGGTACATTAGTGCACCAATAGCACTGAGATATGGTATTTCGAGACCAAGAATCTCTTCACCCTCTTCCAGAGGTCGGAATGGATATTTACTTACATTAAGTGATCGAAAAACCATTGGAGTACTTAATGGATATGATTTGTCCATGTAAAAAAATTTCAAAACCTTCTGGGTATATGCAGTTTGGTGGATGAAGATTTCATCTGCTAAATGTTCAATTTGCAGACCAAGACAAAGTTTTGTCTTTCCAAGATATTTCATTTCAAATTCTTTCTTTAGGTATTCGATTGCCTTTTGGACCTCTTCTGGAGTCCCGGTGAGATTTATATCATCCACATAAACAACGAGTATGATAAGACCCGACGTCGTTTTCTTGATGAAAATACAAGGCCAAATAACATCATTTATGTATCCTTCATTTTTCAAGTACTCACTTAGGCTATTATACCACATCCGTCCTGATTGTTTTAGACCGTACAACGATCTTTGTAATCTGGTTGAATATAATTCTCGAGACTTTGAACTATATGCTTCAAGCAATTTTAATCCTTCTGGGATTTTCATGTAAATATCGTTATCAAAAGAACCATAAAAATAAGCTGTAACCACATCCATTAGATGGATTTCAAGATTTTTATGTACAGCTAGACCGATGAGGTATCAAAATGTTATTGCATCCATTACAAGTGAATATGTTTCTTCATAGTCAATATCGGGTCTTTGAGAGAAACCTTGTGCCAACTGGTTTTACACCATTTGGGGTTTGGATTACAGATCAAAAAACCTCCCATTTAGCAATTGAGTTCAATTCAAATTGAATCGACTCTTGCCATTTTGGCCAATCTTTTCTTTGTCAACACTCGTCAACAGATAGAGGTTTAAAATCCTCATTATCTTGCATGATATTTAGTGTGACATTATATGGAAAAACATTATCCACCATAATTTTCGATCGATCTAAATTTACCTCATCAATAGTAGAACTTAATGAAAGTTCTTCATTCACTTGAGTCTCAAGTTCATTGATTTCTTCAGGAATATAAGGATTAATCAAATTTTGAGTCTCTTCAGGATAATCTTTTATAATACCATCTTTATCATTTTTTGCGCTTTTTTTCTAGGATTTTTATCCTTTGAACCCAATGGTCTACCATGCTTCAGGCATGTTTGGGATTCAGAAGCTACTACATTAGAATATGGTTCTTTTGAAATTTCAATTAAGTCAGGCACATTCACTGCAGGGATATGTAACTTGGTTATCCTTTTCAAATCAGTAAATTGTAATACCCATGCTTTTTCTTAGCTTGAAAAATCATCTCAGGGATGTTAGAACTTACTTTGAAATAATAATTCATTCTTATACACGTGTTATTTTCATAATTTTCACTTCCTATCATGTGGGAAATTGAATAAGCTTTCCCCCGATATATAATTCGCCTAAATCTAACACCCGGGCGAAGAGTTAGAGCCTTTTTAGTGAGACAGTATTTAACTTGAGCCTTCAGTGCATCGTGGAGATAGCTCAAATGGCAATTGTCAATTTCCAGTGTTTCTCCGCGATACTGGCGTGTCGCGCCAAAATTGTAGGTCGTAGACAAGGTGGCAACGCAATAGCTCCACGTCGCGCCACCATGCAATTTCCCAATTGTCAATTTCCAGTGACACGACGCGATAACGCTGCGTCACGCTAAAGGCCCAAATAGAGAAATTTTATTGAAAATTAAATTATGTGTCCAAGTTTAAAAGGGTCAATTCCCCCCCCCCCCCCCCATATAAGCTTCCAAACTCGGGATTTAGCCCTTATTCATCCAAAATATTGATGTTTTTCTCAAATACTCTTAAGAACTCAAGATAGGGTTTTCATAGAAGGTCCAATTTCAAGAAGGTTTCACCATCAATCTTCACGAAATCACGATCTAAGGTATGCATCGTATTCATTCATGGACTCCTTTCGTCCATGAAGTCCAAGAATTCTTTTTAACTATAAGTTATAGATTTTCTTCATGTTTTCATGCTTTGTATGTTCTCTTTCATGTTGATAAATGAGGAATTGATTTCTATTCCATGATTTGATGATAAATTCCATGTGGGTTGATTAGAATAGATAAAGATTTACGAAATCTCATGACTAAAACCTTGTATGATGGAATTGGAATTGAAGCATGATTTTTAATTGTTGTATAATGTGCTTTACGTGTACTATGCCTACAATATGTTTGATTAAATGCCTAGATGAAGAAAAATTATCTAACTAGCATGATATCATGAAATCTCCATGTATGTACAAGTTTATGCCTATTATATGTTTGATGAAAGGCTCCTATGTATGTAGTATGTATTATGCTGTTAGTCAAGTCTTCAAGTAAATCATGCTATGTCAGTTTCCTTTTATCGAGTTCTGGGGGTACTTGTACCCAAAATATTAGTTGTGTGCCTAGATCCATGTCATGTTTTTCACGATACTCTCAGTCAAGATATTAACTCTTAGACTTCAGATAGTCTTATGACTCAGGAAAAATCTCCATGATCTCATGACTCAGTCAGTTGTCAGATATCAGTAATATTCCATCAGCCACGAAAATTCAGTAACTCAGTCCATGCTCAGTTTAGTTTAGTAAATCATCTTCAGTGTCCATTCAGATAGGAGTAGGAATTAGCACCGAGTGAACCCAAGGATGAGGACTCACCTATTATACGAGGGTGTGATTCCTAGAAGCAATCCTTGCGTTCCAGAACTATGTAGCCAGCATAGATTGAGACATCGTAGCCTGCTATATGATGGTAGATGAGGTGTCTTAACCTGTTATGTGAGGGTTCCCACCGTTCTCGCTAGAGTTACCTGTTATATGAGGGTTACTCACATGTTTTCCTTACTAATGGCGCAGTATTGACACCCTTCCAATCAAGTCATAGATTGGACCCCAGTTCAACTATTATAGCATTTTTAGGGCATATCGGTTAGATACTACTTTCTACAATTTCATGTTACAGAATCAGGACTGTCAGATACAGTCAATCAGTCTCAGTAATAGAACTCACATAGTTCTTCAGGTTTCAGGACTGTCAGATACAGTCAACTCAGTTATAGTACAAAACTCAGATAGTTCCATCAGCTTCAGCACTGTCAGCTACAGTTACCCATGTTATCAGTTAGACTCATAGACAGTCATTAATATTATCAGTCATGTCATGTTATCAGTATTCAGATTCAGTAATCATGATATCACGTTGTCAGTTAGAGTTACATAATTATATATGCATTCTCACGTTTATGTTAGACAGTCAGCTAGCATTAGCATGCATGTGAACCCTTGCATTTAGCCTACCTCACATGTATACTCGGTACATATGTACTGACGCATTCGCGCTATGGTGCTTTCTTTTTATGTTACACCATAGGTTCAGAGACACGAGTTCCTTATCAGCAGTAGATTCCAATTTCAGCAGTCAAAGTAGAAGTGAGTCATCATCCTTCGAGGGCATAATGATTTTCTAGTACCTCATTGATTAGCTTATTAGTTAGAGTTAGTTGGGGACATATCCCATCAACTCCTTATTCAGATTCTTCAGACAGTAGAGGATTTCAGACTAGATACAGACTATCATGTTCAGACTTCAGTATTTTCAGTTTTATTTTGGATATTTTATTACCCCACACAGATGTTATATCATTCATCTATGTTCAGTATTGAACCTTATGGTCTTTCAGTGCATGTTTCCACATTATTAATTTACCTTACGTAGTGTACAAGTACAGATATCAGTCATGGGTTAGCTTGTGGTCCCTCGGGGTCATGAGCATCTATAACTTTTCGATTCAGCAAATTGGGTCGTTACATAAATGCATCTGGCATTTGATTTGCTAATTTCTGTAAGTGAATGATCTTCCGAATCTCACTTTCACATATGGGGGTATGTGGATCAAAATGAGATAATGATGAAACTTTCCATGCAATTTCTCTTTTAAGGTCACGTATTTCTCCCCCTAATTGTGGGAAATTTGTTTCATCAAATCGAAAATCTGCAAATCAAGCAGTAAATAAATCTCCCGTCAATGGTTCAAGGTAGAGAATTATAAAGCATGACTCAAACCCCACATATATTCCTAACCTTCTCTAGGGCCCATCTTAGTACGCTGAGATGGTGCAATTGGCACATATACAACACATCCAAAAATTCATAGATGGGAAATATTTGGCTCATGGCCCAGAACCAATTAAAACGGGGAGTATTTATTATAATGAGTTGGCTTGAGATGAATAAGTAATATTGCATGTAAGATAGCATGACCCCAAACAGTAGTAGGCAATTTTATTTTCATAATCAGTGGTCTTGCTATAAATTGTAGGCGCTTAATTAATGACTCAGCAAGTCCATTTTGAGTATGAACATGAGTAATGGGATGTTCAACTTTTATCCCAACTGACATTCAATAATCAACAAAAGCTTGGGATGTAAATTCTCCAGCATTATCTAGGCGAATAGCCTTAATAGGATAATCTGGAAATTGCGCCCTTAATCTTATTATTTGTGCCAATAATTTCATAAATGTCAGATTGCGAGATGAAAAGAGGCACGCATGCGACCATCTTGAAGATGCGTCTATTAGGACCATAAAATATCTAAATGTCTCATCAGGTGGGTGAATAGGCCCACATATATCCCCATGTATACGTTCTAGAAACTGAGGGGACTTGACGCTAACTTTCATTGGCGATGTCCAATTTATCAGTTTACCTTGATAACAAGCAGCACATGAAAATTCATCCGGTGTAAGAATCTTCAGGTTCTTTAACGGATGCCCTTTTGAATTTTCAATGATTCATCTCATCATTATTGAGCCAGGATGACCTATTCTATCATGCCAAAGCATAAATGTATTTATATCAGTAAACTTCTGATTTACAATAGAGTGTGCTTCAATTGTACTAATTTTGGCATAGTATAAGCCGGAAGACAAAGTTGGTAATTTCTCCATCATTTGTTTTTGACCTGAGACATTCTTGGTAATGCCAAGATATTCGGCATTCATTTCATTTATTGTCTCAACATGATATCCATTTCTGTGAATATCTTTAAAACTTAATAAGTTTCTTGGGGATTTAGAAGAGAACAATTCATCTTCTATAACTAATTTTGTCCCCTTAGGCTTCTATAGTAGCTCTTCCGGAGCCTTCAATTAATTTTGAATTACCAGCAATTGTTGTAACATTTGCTCTTCTTCTAAGTAAGTGAAAAAAGTATTTTTCATCTTTAAATATCACATGCGTTGTCCCACTATCAATTACACAAATATCGTCAGGATCGATTTTTGATCCAAATTAGACTTAAGGAGTATTCATATTTTCTTCAAAATAAAAATATAAACAAAATAAACATTATAATATAACTAGCAGATAACATATTATATAATATCTCATTATATACCAAATTTTGATATGGCGAAGATTGGATTAGTACTATTATACTTTAACTATTGGGATATACAATATTTTTACTTACATAACCTATAATTCATTAAAAATTAGTTAATTAACAGAGAATACACGTACTACAGGACTAATTACCACTACACATGTTTGGAAAGAAATTTAATAAACAATATTTGAGGTTAAATTCTCATTTCGAAATTAATTCGATCAATATTAGTTTTGTATATTAATCATAATACTATACTATGGCACTAGCACATAATATATTATATAAAATTTATAAGATTAATAAAATATTAATAATAGAAATGTAAACTAATATAACTTTAACAAACAAAAGAAAATAAACTAATACAAACTTAACAGAAAATTAACATAATCGGATTATATCATTATTGTCACTGACAGGGTGATTTACTATTCTTCAGGAACTATAACGAAATCTGAAACGTCCAAGTCCATGGGCTCAATGTTATCCTCTAGGAGGAAGTTTGTTTCAACATCATTTTCTGGCCTTTTAAGGGACGCCTGATATAGTTTTACCAGATGCTTAGGCATCGGGGGCGGAGCTATAGCCACCGAAGGGAGGTCAGATGAACACCCTTTTTCAAAAAATTTTTTTGAGTATATACTTTAAATATAGATATTTATGGTTATATACATGTTGTTGAACACCCTTGACAAGATAAAGAAGCATAGCCTACTAGTCAAGGGTATGCAAATCTGCAGCAATAACCTGGGTTCGATTCCTAGTTGGAGTAGCAACGTTTTTTTTTAATTTTTTTGAACACCCTTAACCCAAACTTTGGCTCCGCCACTGTTAGGCGTACGACAAGTATGCTCCCAGTGCCCCTTTCCTCCACATCGATAACATCTACTTTCAGGGTTCGTTCTTGGCACTACTTCTGGAGCTTTACGCCTCTTTTCACACTGTCGGTACTGAGGGTTATTATTTATTGCAAGACGATTACCCTTATTGAAATACCTGCCATGACCACGACCACGACCTCGACCTCGACCATGACTGGGGTCAGGATTTTGTTCACGTCAAGTTGCTACAACAAATGTGATATTTAGCTACAAATTTGTTAGCTATGATATAAAATTCGTCACTAATTGTTCACTTTTAATGACAAAAGTTACTTTTCGTCAATAAATGCATGGATCACATATTTTAAGTGACAAAATATAAATTTTTGTAGCACAATTTTGTCCTCTAAAGTTTCCCGCTAAAAAATGAGTTGGCGTCATTTAATTAAGCAACATTAGTCACGAATTATGTGTTATTAGTCACACATTATTCCGTCTCTAATAATTTGTCTAGTTTGTGACAAATCAACTTTTTTTCTTAAAACTAATTAATTTTTGGACACAAAAATATTTTGTCACAAAAAATATGTTGTTACAATAGTAACAAATTATATTTTGTAGTTAAATGTTGTAAGCTTTAGCCATAAACTTTATATTTAATTGTGACATTACTTTTTGTCACTAATAATATATATAATTAGTGACGATCATTTTATTGTCTCTAATCAATCTATGATTTAGTGACAATAAAAAATTATCACAAAATTTGCAAGGTATAAATAGTGACGACTTTGAAATTTGTAGTTGAATAATTCAACTATTTGTGACGAAAAAAATTCGTAGCAAAATACAAAATTTTCTTTGGCTACTATTGTTAATGATTACAAGTAGAGCAACGTATTATGTGGCAAGAACAGAAATGATGGACATTGATGGCCCAAGAAGCTTAGAAAGATTTTTAGCCTCTTTAAAATAGTTTCATTCCATATAAAATAATATCATTACTATATAGAAAATGTATCACTAATATATGTGTATGAAAAATGTATTATGCGCACAGAAAAAATTGTATCATTAATGTATACAACTATATTTTCATCATAGTATAGAAATTGTATCAATATGTATAAGTCTGAAAAATGTATCGTACATAATAAAACTGTATCATTGTTGTATAGAATAGGTATATGTATATACATAAGAAATGTATTATTATTGTATAATTTATGTATAATAAATGTATAAATTCTCACTAATTATACATATATATACAGTTAATATACACGTATTATACATATTTTGGATACTAGTTTAACTGCACGTGCCTCGTACGTATGCTATTTGATTATTTAAAATTAAATGATTTTATCTATTGCAGAGAATTTTAGTGACGTATAAAAATTTTAACTCACTTTTCGAAGGTCTAGTGTAAGACCATATATATTTTACCACGAAAAGTTTCAAGTGATTGATCGATCATCACATTTGTGTTTGTCATGCAGTACCTCTTTCCCTTGCTGTCAGAGGCTAAGAGAGACGCATCAATTTGAATCATATTTGTGGCATGATTATTTTTCTTTTTTTCTATATTTAAATTTTTTTCTTATTTTTAAAGTCAAATCTTTACCAAATCATTGATTACATTCTTATTATGTACTTAAATTTTTTAAAATTTGGTACTTCTTAAATTTTTCTTATTCTAACGCTTTTATATTTATTTCTTGATTTTCAAATCTTCTTCAAATCAAATTTAGTTGATTTAGAATTGTTAAACTAATGAAAAAAGTTTTAGTTGTCATTAATTCTGATGACTTCTAATAAGAAAAAGTTTTACCATAAATATATTTAATTAATTGTCAAAACTTAAATATTAAAAAAAAATTATTAATTCTGATGACTTCTAATAAGAAATTTTTTTACCATAAATATATTTAATTAATTTTTAACACTTAAATATTAGAAAAAAATATGAAAAAGACAATGTTACCTAGAGCAAAGACTTTTAATGAAGGACAAAAAATTCAAATAATATTTTTAGGGCTCTTCACACTTTTAATATATTATATATATTATAGATATAAATTATAGAATTTCTTGAACACACCAAGTATAACAACAACATCCTTGTTAATTTTACTATTTTACTCATATAATTTTAATTTAGTTATTAGTTTTAATTGATAAGTACTTTGAGGTTAGCTAATATTTTTTAAAACATTCCATAATTAAAATATTGTGTTGGGAATTCGTATCCTAATATAAAGAGAAAAAAGTTAGTTGCAAAATTTTTTTCCCAATTAAAATACCTTCCATGTTAGTTTTTCATTTTTATTGAAACATTCCATAGTTAAAAAATTATGTTGGTCATCTGTATCCTAACATAAAGAAACTACAATTAATTATACACAATAGATAAAATTATCTTTTTACTATTTTTCTCAAATAATTTTAGTTTAATTATTAGTACTTATTTGTAAGATATATAAAAATAAAGACACGAATATCAGCTAAATTTAATTGATAATTGTACGTTTTTTCATTATCCTTTAATCTCATCATTAATGTTATTTATATTATTTTCTTAAATGATTCTTTTTCGTTGTTTTTTATGCTTTTTACTTTCTCTTATCTATATCTATAATTTATAATCTATATCTATTACGTTATCATAAGTGTTGAATCTTAGTATGCATAACTTTTATTTGAATGATAAATCTATCAAGATTTTTCATAATTTGGGGTTTATCAACTTCCACTCTATGTTTTTTGTGTCATTTATTTCCTTTTATTATTATTAATTATTAAAAAATTTTAAAAGTCCTAAAATATATGATAAGAACAAAGTATGAGCTAAATTAATGTTGGTAAGTTTTTTTTTCTTATGTAAATAAAAAAGGTGTCTTAAAATATGTGGTAAGAAAAAAATATTATTTATATTTCCATTTGTTTGCTTGGTTCTAAAAATGCATCCTCTGCTTTTATGAATTTTATTTAATGAATACAATATAGATAAAATTAACATTGTTAATTTCAATATTTAATTTTTTAAAATATAAAGGTTTTGTAATAATGATAAGACAAACGTGGAATACATGTTTCAAGAGACTAGTCTATATCTATATCTATAATTTATATCTATAATATATTAAAAATGTGAAACACTTTAAAAATATTGTTTGAACTTTTTGTCCTTCATTAAAAGACTCCACAATAGACAAATTATCTTTTTACTATTTTCCTCAAACAATTGTCATTTGATTATTATTCTAACATTGAGAAAATACTCTATTACCATCTTGAACTATATGCGAAAAAGGCTGAGACACACCCGAACTTTAAGAGGGTCCTATTAACCCCCTAGACTAATTAAAATTGTATTTTTGACAACCTTAGTGCCTACGTGGCATATACGTGGCACAACACACTAAAAGGTCAACATAGGCACGTATGTGTGCCACGTAGGCACTAAGGCTGTCAAAAATGTGATTTTAAATAGTCCTGGAGGGTAATAGGACCCTCCTAAAGTTCGGGTATGTCTCAACATTTTCGCATATAGTTTAAGGTATTAATAGAGCATTTTCCTTTCTAATATTTAAGGTTATGTAAAAAAAAATCTATTTGTATTTTTAGAAAACTCAAAATTACCATAATTATCATTCTTTTATTGAATACAAGTTTACTTATAAGTTAGGATTCCGTTTCTATTTTTATTTCAATACCATTAATATTACTTACATTACTATTAAAATAGGAAAAGAATTTTGTAGTCTTTCTAGGGTTTGTAATATATTTGGATGGTCTTTTTTTATACTTAAAAGCTAATTGAGTCTATCTTACTGATCCTTTGTTTGATCCAGTCCAATATCAAGAATACAGTTGAATTTTTTACCATGGCTGATAGGGCTTGAGTGTTAGTCACTTCGACTAGCGATCTTGAAAAAATAGTAGCTTGTATGCACGGTAAATTTCTGTTCCATGATTTGTATGTTTTATATTTTTTTCTACTAATGTCTGACATTATGATTACAATTATTACGACTTATTTAGCTTTAGAAATTTTGTCACTTTGGCATGAAGAGTATGAAACACAAGTGTCAAGTAGATCAAATTATCGACATCTAAGGACTTTTTATTAACGCAAAACTAATCAATATTTTTTTAATCTATTTTATTTCTTCCCTTTTGTGCTATCGATTTTTGTTTTAATGTTATGCAGATGGAAGTCAAGTGCCAATGTAAGTCCTTTTAAGTTTTTTGTTTTCTTTATGCTTAAATTGTTTGTGCATAATTGAAATATTTGTAGAAGGAATAGTGAGTACAATTTTTGAACATGTTGTAATATTGGAGTAAATTCCTTAAATTGTCACTGAACTTTTACAAACATCCCACTAATGTCACTTATGATTTTTTTTTGGAAAATAATACCATTGAAATCTATAATTATTTCAAAAAACAAAAAACGAACAGAAATGTTAAAAACTTAACTGAATGACCCATTTGACTATATTTGACCCAATACTTAATTATCCATGACCCATGACCCATTTGAGCCCACCTTTAAATTAAAAGAAACCTTTTTTTCTTCTTTATTCCATCATTAGAAGACCATCGGTTTACAAAATAAGAACGACATTTCTTGAAGCTTCTGCAATTCAAAAAAATAAATCAAAAAATTCAACTGAGTTAATGGAGAATGGGAAGACTTCTCATCTCCCACAAGCCGCTGATAATGTTGATCGAATGAGAGACAAGGAGGTAAAATTTCTTTCTTTATTGTTGTATTTTTTTGGGTCTTTTTTACGAGAATAAAGTATTTTCAACTCCCCAACATGTTATTAGACTAATTTCTTAAAGTTATTTTCATTTGTCTTGAAATCAACATGGATTTTAGCTTCTTCTTTTTTAATTTTTGTATTGACTATAGGCTTGGGGTTGGACCATCGAGTATCAAGATTATATAACAAACCCAACGAGTTTAACAAATTCTATAACCAACCCATAAAGTATCAAGATTCTTTTTTCTTGCCTTCGGTTAACTTTCTAAACAACAACCAATGCTTGAAAGAAGTTCTAATTGCTTGTGCTAAAGCAATAGCGGAGAATAATTTGACTATAGCTGAAAGGTTTAGGAGTGTATATGCTGGAAGGTTTAGTTGCCAGATTGGACTCCTTGGGAAGCTCCATCTACAAGGCCTTAAAGTGCAAAGAGCCTACTAGCGTTGAGCTTTTCTCTATATGCACTTGCTTTATGAAATCTGTCCGTACTTCTGATGTTGAGATCAAGGATCTTAATGTTCGGCCTGGGGAACCATTGGAAGTCAACTTTGCTCTCATTTTGAATCATATGTACGATGAGAGCGCTGGAACTCAAAATCACAGACACAGACTTCTGAGGATGGTTAAAAGCTTATCTCCCAAGATAGTTACTTTAGTGGAGCAAGAGTCCAACACTTATATAGTCCAATTCTTTCCTTATTTTTTGGAGACACTGAACTACTACCTATCTGTATTTGAGTCTATAGTGATAACGCTCAATCTACAGCTCTCGTGGGAGTGTAAAGCGGTCGTTAGCAAATATAGAACCCAACCTGGTTTGGGTGTCGATCCCATAGGGAATAGCTTGGCCAACAAGTAAGTAAAATCACTAGACTTTTAGTGCGAGTCTCGTAAAAAGGGGGGAGTTTTGTAGTGCAAGTAAAGTAACCAAAATATTGAAGCAAAAGCTGAAAAATAGCAAAGTAAAAAGAAAGAATGTTTAGTAGGTTGTGAAACAATGAGAATTGAGGAGTTGGGGTTATGTCCACCTCCTGAGTTATACGTCTCTATTGATTATGAGTATGTAGAACTCCGACATGCATGTGCTTATAGAGAATTGTATTCGATGGTAAATCCAGGCGTCTTTCGACCTATTCGAGGATTATTTCACTTTAAATCTTTCGAGCTTAAAGCGTGTCTAACGGTACGAATTCTCCAAGAGGTTAATCCAATTATGGCACTAACTGTTTAGTAGGGAATTTAGGGTGTGACCCTACTACCTTGACATTATCTCTTTTCCAGACAAATAACCTTTCTTTCGAACAAGTTAATTGTTATACTGGCGTTATTCTAAGCGTCTGCAGCCACAAGAATTTGCATTAATATGAAGAGAATAATGATATAAGCAGCATACGTATCACGAACTCACAAACTCACAGGAATAGATAGTATCTCATTCGGCTTCCATAACCCCAACAGAGAGGTTTAGTTACCCATGAGTGCGAAGGAAATCATAATAGACATTGTTATTATACCACAATAAAGATCTCGTGTAGTAATATGTGGTAGGCGTTTAGGCGTGACTTCTTTGCAAAGTAACGTTTCTCTTGTTGCGGAAATTAAGAATTGAATAGGTGAAGAGAAAGTAACAAGAATTAAAAAGAATTGTTTTGATGGATGGATGGATGGTGGATGGATGAGAATTGATGGAATGGGTGGATGGGTGAATGGTGAATGAATCTCTCTACTAAGGGAGGAATTAATAAAAATCTCTAGCATGATAGGGTATTTATAATACCCATATCCTAATCCTACTAAGCTAATGAAATACTTAACCAAATCCTACTAAGATAATGAAATACTTAACCCAATTGTACTAGGTTAATGTAACATTATCCAAATCCAAATAAACTAATGAAATACTTAACCCAATTGTAATAGGTTAATGTATTATTATCCTAATCCAAATAAGTTACTGCAAGTCCCCAAAGTCTTCAGAAATGTTGTTTTTGCCCGGGATAGGTTTTCCATGCATCACTTTCAGTCCATAGGCGCCCAAACTCCCTTTCCTTCCTTCGTGAGCTTTCTTTGGCGTCAAGTTATCCACAAAATGCTGAATTCTGCATCATTTATACCTGAAACTTTGCTAATCATGTTCTTTAGCTCACTTACAGGAAAAAGGACTAAAAGTGCATGAAATATATAATTTGTTCTCAAAACATGGCACAAATATGGGCAAAATATATTGATATAGGCGTGTAAATTCACCTATCATCATATAGACGTGGCTCTACCTAGGGACCATAAGGAACGAATCAATGTTGAGCAACACTTCTTGGCTCGCAAAATTATGAACATACTAGAATATGAAGAGGCAAAGAGATTTGAGCGTCATGATCTTCTTGAAAGGTGGAGGTTACGATTTTCTATGGCCAGTTTTAAACCATATCCGTTAAGTTCCTCGATCAATGCTACTATCAAGACCCTACTGGAGAATTACTACCGAAGTTATACACTTGATATGAAGAATGGCGTTCTTTATTTTGGCTGGATAAATGGCGATGAATCACAATTTGGTTGCTTCTTGTGCCTGGAAATAGTCATCCTACCAGAAGTATAGGTTAATGTAACTTCTAGCTTGATAATGGTAAAATATAGAAACAACTTTTTTTCCTGTTTGTATTAAGTTGAAAGCACCATAAGTTAATCTTGTTAGGATCTGTTCCATCAGACACTAACCAATGTTTTTATCTATCACATTATGCATTGTATTGCTAGCTTAAAAAAGTTGTCATTTGTTTTTCTGTTTATTCATGTGAGAGACCCAACTATCTTTGAGAAACGTTTTGATGTGCCTCTAATTAAGACAAGGAAGTTCTATTTCAAAGGGCTTTCTAATTTCGGAGCTCATATACATTTGTATTCGTATACAAAATGAATTTCGAGGCTCATATATGAATTTTCAAAGGTATCTCTATGTATATTTAACTACTAAATTATAGAAGAATAATGGAGCCTCACACCTTTTGTTGGTTGTGCCGCATGCTAAAAATTAAGTGGAGTAGAAAACATCAAGTCATATTTAGGCAATTAGCCAAACAATAGAGCCTCACACACCTTTTCCAGTACACCACACAATAAAAAATTTCTCAAATGAAAATTCGCAAAAATGCGCTAGCATATTATCTTTGACCAAAAAAATTTCAGAAAGTACCCTCATTCTAATTATAGAAAATATAATACATTGGAAAAGTTCATCACAAATCCTAGAAAATGCCATAGATATGTTTTTATTGACATTTGCTTAGTCATCCACTGTTGTTCCAGTTCCTATATACTCTAGGCATATGTACAAAGATACGATGATAACTTTTGGTACTTACGTAATGGACACTAGGTGAAGGGGGCAAAATATCTATACTTCAACTAGAGATATCTTTGTAATCCACCAAGATGCAGGGGGAAAATAGATGGTGGCTTCTTATTGTTAAGCTTATACTTGATGGTAGATATGATAACCCATTCAAGGAGTATTTTTTTGTAGCTTTGGAGAGACTGAGTAGAAGGTTGTAAAGGCAAAGTTTCAAGGTAGAAAGTGTTACAACTGCACCTGGTTGTAATAGCATCATACCATAACGTGAATAGCTCTAACATTTGTGCACTTGTAATAGCTCCTGCATGACATGAAAATCGGGAGAAAAGATTGACCATTCGTGATTAGAGAAAACAAACCTCAAAGTGAGATGAGAAATTTTGAAATGCATTGACTAAACAAAATCCCACAAACAGCTGAGAATTGTTAATTGACATACAAGGCAGAGAACTAAAACCTAGACAGCAAATCAAAGACCAAAATATAGCAGAACTAAACAAAATAGTGTCTACATAACACACTTTATGACAATAGAAAGCAGTGAAAACACCATCATTACACTGCATTGTTCACTTTCCCTTCTTCTGGACAGCCTTGGTGACTTGGCACCAGTTGGATCCTTCTTAGCAACATTTTTAACAACACCGATAGCAACAGTTTGACTCATGTCTCTCACAGCAAAATGATCGAAGGATTTAACCAGTTGGATCCTTCTAAGCAGTACTCTTCTTCTGAGCGGTAACTACATAATTAGGTATGGATTTTCTTTTAAGATGTTCGCCGCTCTTCGATACAGAAGGTCTAGTAGGTAATTCGGTAACATGAACAAAGGTCTCATAATCAACACCACGTCCACCTAGTCCATTCAATATCTATAAAAATTCGTCAGCAACATGTAATGTTTCATCGGGTACTTCAACAGTAAGTGATTTCATAATTTGTGCACCTTTCTGAAACAAAACGAAAAAGAAAAAGCTAAGAAACTAAAATAAATGAAATAAAGCAGATAAAGAACTTATTACCTGAGTTAAGTTCAAATTCATCTGAGAGTTAATCCACAACTGAGAGTTATCCCAAAAGTAATCATTTTCATTCAGTTTAGTTGAATTTGTACCCTCTTCAGGTTGACTTAAAGATGCCTCACCAGATTTTTCGTCCCATTTATAATGACCTCTAGCATTATGACCGTCATTTTTGCAAATTGAACATCTTCCTTTTACAAAGCCCTTCCTGGATAACTTTTGAGCCTCTGTATTTTCAGTCCTTTTTTCAGCTCTCTTTTCAGCATTTTTTACAGTTGCAGTTGTTTTTTTCCTTTTCTAATTCTTCGACTTCTTTGTTCATATTCTTGGGATTCCTCCCCCCATTTTTTACAACTTTAGGAGGAAGAATTTCTGCACAGTCCACAACTTTTGGCCAATGATCTTCATGATTTGTTGGGTTGATGTAATGTGAATAAACACTCTTAAAAGTATCAACATGATAGAATACATTCACATACTTTTCTATTTTTTCATTGTTTCCAATAATAGAAACATAGGCATGAGTACACGACAATCCAGTTAAATCAAATCTCCTACAAGTAAAACTCCTAGCCACCAAATCCACCACATATGGTCCACCAGGCCCAATAACTCTAACCTTTGGCCCTCCTAAATATTCAGGTCTAAAAATAGTAGTCTCATCATTGATTTTGTTCAATTTCTTGACAATCTTTGGACAAATCATGCTTTGATACTTGTCAATCCAAATTTTCTTTTTGTACAACCTATTCATTAACTTATTTTTTATCATTTCAAACATCGTAATGATAGGTTTATCTTTGGAATCAAGAATGTACCTAAAAATATTAAAAATACATTAGTTAGACACATTAATAGTAGTTGATGTCTTCAGTTGGTTTTCTAAACCATCGGGTTAAATTAAGAAAAATGCTAACTAGGTTGCATTACATAATTATAGAAGATACTTTTTTACTTACCTGTTGAAGCTTTCACATAAATTGTTGAGCAACATATCACATCTAGTGTTTGTGCTAAAAAGTGCTCTAGTCTAACTTTCAAATGGTCTCTCTGAATGATTGAACCATTCTCTTGCTTCTTTATCTTCTTGTTTAATTTTTTCCATACATCTCTTGAACATTACTGTATTACTGGCCGTTGATGCTTTCCATACCAAATCTTTTAAAGTTTTACCTTTGTTTTTTCCTCTAAAATTCTGATACATATGTCTAATACAATTTCTATGTTCAGTCGATGGAAATAATTCCTTCACTGCTCTTATTAAGCCCTACAAAAATGATTAAACATAGTATTGAAACTTTAAATTGAATAACAAAAAATAGTATGTTAGAGAAGCATGTATGTGATTTATCTTTTGTCGGTCAGACATGAATGCAATATGATGGTTGTTCCGTATTTCTAAGTCATGTCCAGGATTTTTCAGGAACCAACTCCAAGTTTCTTTACTTTTATTTTGAGATATTACAGAGTATGCAATAGGAAAAATACAGTCATTGGGGTTTATAGCAACCACAGACAACAAATTTTCTCCAAAAGTTCCTTTTAGACAACATCCAGCAAGGCTAATAATAGGTCTACATCCTGACTTAAATGATTCTTTCAGTGCTCCTAAACATACATAAAAATCTTGAAATTTTCCACCATCTCTCCAAATCACAACTGTTCATCCAGGGTTAGAATTCAATAACTCAGCTCTATATGATAAAAGTTGACCATATTGAAGGCCTTCTTCTCCATGTACGCATTTCAAAGCTATTATTTTTGGCCCTTCATGCCTTCTTATATGAAATTGTATAGCTACAATCCTTCAGGACAGCTCCAATTAGTCCTTTTACACTCCAATAAGGGTCGGTTCTAAAATTATTAAGTTATCTTTTAGCAATATACTGCAGTGACATGTGAAAATTTGCCACCTATATTAGTCAAATTAATGGACTTAATCTGAATAGTAGGATCATCTTGAGTCAACTTGCTAGCATGAATCCTAAATGGACAACCATTTTCCTTGCAGGAGCTTATTACTCTTACTTTATCACTGGTAGGAAAGTAAAGTTGCCTCTTATGTTTAATACCGCAGTCTCTACGAGCTTGTTTAAATTCCTCAAAACCTCCAAACTTCATTCCTAATGCCAACGTTGGCCTATCTCTATGTTTAGTTTAATTATACTCTTCATATGTAACCTCATCATTTTCTTTTTCAGAATCAACCTAGTCAAGCAATTCATCTGAATTCGCATAATCAGAATCAACATCAGTAGTCTGTTGTGGTACTATAATCAAAGTCTTAGATGACGGGCCTAATGCTGAAGCCACATTTTTAGTTTTTCCTTTCCTTTTCCTAGCGTTTTCATTCGCTATAACCTCCTGAAAGTCATCATCTTCATCAGATATATTATAATCTGGATCACAAAAATCTTCCTCAACATCACTATCCCATCTTTCTATAGTAACTTGTCCTGTGATAAGTTATCATTCTCAACACTAATACGATTCAAAAAAGGCTCAAATAGTCGCACTTCTACGGACGAATACTCCTACAATAAACAAATGAAATCTTCCATAATAAAAGCATAAGCATCAGATTAAATAGGCCAAAAAAGACAGAAATTGACACAAAAATATCTCGACTTTTATAGGGAGAAAGAAAATGAGGACTATTCAAGGAGGTAATACTCTACATTTATTTTATAGAGTGTATTTTAAAAGGAAAAATATACAAAACACACATTCTAAAACACAAATTTATAGTGTAAAAATTTCAACCCCAAGCCTGTAGTCAATACAAAAAAAGAATAAGCTAAAATCCAAGAACATGCATGTTAATACAATGATCTATTCAAATAAAGATTTTATTAAATTAAGTAAATATAATAAATTGTCTTTACATAGGATGAAAATATAATACTATAACATAAACCAACTGGTTAATAGTATATCTTAATAATAATAACCCACCAAACCAATAAAACTCTAAATCTAGGTAGTAGAAGTAGGTCTAGCCAAATTATGAATCATTGCTATCTTAGCCAGATCAACCATAATAAAATTCTTAGTCTCCACATGACCCAAGAAAGAGATAGAATCCAATAAAAACTCACACTTGGAAACCTTGACATCCAACTTCTCATCGTGCAACCTCTGAAGTACAATCCTCAAATGTTTCACATAGTCACTCTCACTCTTTGAATAAACCAAGATGTCATCTATAAATACAATCACAAAAGAGTTGAGATATGGTTGAAACATCCGATTTATCAACTCCAAGAACCTTGTTGGGGAATTGATCAATCCAAAAGACATGAACAAGACGTCATAATGACCATATCAAGTTTGAAAACCTGCCTTCAAAATATCCAAAGCTCTAATCTTCAATTGGTAATCCCCGGATCTCAAATCAATCTTGGAAAAATACCGAAGATCCCTGAAGCTAGTCAAATAGATCATCAATGCGAGGAAGAGGATACTTATCCTTATCCATCACTTTGTTCAATTGCATTAATCAATACATATGTGCATTGAACTATCTTTTTTATTCACAAACTAAACAAGAGCACCCCAAGGATATACACTAGGTATAATAATCCCTTACTAAAAAAATTCTATAACTACTCCTTCAATTTCTTCAATTCAATTAGGACCATCCTATAGGGGGAAATAGAAATAGGTTTGGTACTCGGCTACACAACAATAGTAAAATTAATATCATGATCCAAAGGCATACCAGGAAAATTCATAGAAAACACATCCCTAAAATCGTGAACAACCTAAATTTAATCCATGGGAGGTGATAAGGCAACATTGGTATCATAGACATAGGCCAAAGAATAAAAACATGTCATTTCTATTATTCAACAAGTACGCATAAAACATATAACACCCTTCTAATCCGAATTAAACATACCTTTCCAACTAACCTCGGCACACCTTGTGTAACTAAGGTTAGAGTCTTAACATAACAATCCAAAATAGCATGATAATGAGCTAACCAATCCATACCTAAGATTATATCAAAATTAATCATATCTAGGACAATCAAGTATACCCAAGTCTCATGGTCTGTAAAGGTTACTGTAAAAGATTGATACACCCGATCCACCACTAAAGAATCTCCTACTGGGGTAGAAACATAAAAAGGCTTAGCAAGGGGCTTACATGTAATATCAAATCAAAAAGCAAAATAAATTAGGATGATACCTATAATAACTGCAGTAGAAGCCTTTGCCCCGGGTCTCCTCGGTATAGCATAACAATGACCATGTCCACTTCTGGAATATGTAATCCAATGACCACCTCTACGAGTACCCTTATCTCTATCTCTCACACCTCTAGCACTACTATCACCACCCTCACCATTCTATAAACTACCTCTATAATTAGAAATTAGAGTAGTTTAGAGTTAAAGCTGATAACCTTGCTTGGTAGATCCATATATAACTTAAGGGAAATCCTTAAATAAATAGACAAAATCTTTACATACTAAACATCCTCTATAACCGTAATATTAAAGGAGGTATGGATGAACTAGCATGATTACCCTGGTACAAAGAATAAATCTTATAACCCCACTCATATGACCTGATACCTAGCTATCAAAAGCAGCAAAACTTAAAGGTCTACAACCTGAACCCCATAATTCCACTTGAATTAAATTACCATGATAACTGTGGAAACTTTTTCTGGAGAAATCAATACCTCAAGAGGAGTGTCCACTAAACTTATCATAAAGAATTGCCTTCTTGGTGCCTCTTGACTAGCTTGGATAATAGACTGGACCATCTAGGCATTCTCAATAATACTCTAGAAAGAAGCCCCTGAAACTATCATCTGGTTTATATCCAATTGAGAAGTACCATATAACCTCTTCATAATATTTCTAATCCTCTCAAACTTGGTGGAGATTCTAGGGGCTGAGTATCTATATAACTTGTAAAAATAAACCTCATACTCATCAATAATCATAGATTCACACTCCAACTGATCAAACTCATCACACATCTAATCTTTTAATAGGTCTCTATAGTTCTAAAAAATAAGGTATTATCTACCCAGTGATCCAAGAATTTAAAATATTTGGTATGTGAGTCAGACTTTTCCTAAATATCCAATAATAAGAGGCAATGATCAGAACCAATAAATGACAGATGAGTGTTAGAAGTAAGGGGCATGTTTTCCAACCACCTACCAAATACTATTGCTCTATCTAATATCTTCCATATCCTAAAGTTAATACCTCTAAGAATGGACCAGGTGAAATTTTCGACATGGAAACCTAAATCAGTTAGTCCATATACTTCAATTCCCAAAATTTAAAATTTTTCCTCATATCATAAGGAATACCTCCTAGTGTTTCATCTACAATAGTGATGATATGAAAATACCCAATAGTGAACCAAAATAAACTAGTAGAGGCTAATTGAATCAACTTAGTCCATAGGGGTCTAGTGTGTCCTTATATTTGGCATAAATAAATGTCATAAGATAGGATTAAGCAAGCTCTACATGAGTGATAGAAATAGTAGCCTATTGATCATCAATATCAACAACTTCACAAGAAACATCCTAGGACTAAAATATCTAGATCTTTCCATTAGGATTACAACTAGCATGCTCTATCTTAAGTCTTCTTCTAGCCTCTTAAAGATGAGTATTATTAGAAAAAGTCTACAAAATTTCCATAAGGGATAAATGATGTATGAAAATGAGGTTTTGTTGGTTTCTCTCTAGGACACCTTAGGTATAAATACCCCCTAGAAGATATGATGACTAATCATTTGGATAAATGATGGGAATCAGACTTGGTAAAAGGTTTGCCTATGGAAATAGGAATATCAGACTGTACTTATTTGGACCCTCTATTAGTCTTAAGTAAGGACCCCTTAGGGGAAAGGCCCTGTTGACTAGAAATTTGGGAGACTTCAGCTATAAATTCATCATGATCACTAGGGTCAAAGATGTCAATCAACTCACTAAAAACACCTCCCTCTTGTCCAAATTTGTTAGTGTCATCCATTTCATCCTCAGAATGTATCACCCTATGCTCTATGTGATGAAGAGGAATATTAGAAGAGGTAGAATAATGGGATTGAGCTATATCTTATGGCTTATCAAGTGGTACAATATGAATAGTAGAAAGGATCTAAGAAAGACCCTCTAATAGATCACCAAGAACCTCAGCTATATAGTTAGTATTACCATCATTGACTTGATAATTAACACCTTTCACCATATTATTGTCCCGAGAACAAGAATTATATTGAATATAATCACCACATTAATCCTTACCATCGATACTTAATATCAAACTTTTTTCCTGCTGGATAGCGTGATTTGTGCCCATTCTAGCCACCCTACCAACAAGCTCAGTAGTAGAACACTCCAATTGTAGGTCTTGGTAATGAGAAGCTGATAACACATGGGTAGCCTCATCAATAACATCTAGAACATCAATATTAGGACTATGAGGAGAGTAGCTCTACTCTTATAGATGAACATAAACTTTTTATGACACAATAAATAAATTAGAATCAGGCTGAGTAGGACCATGATCCACAGTAACCTCAACCTATTTACCTGGGTACACACGGTTGAAACTTTTATTCTAACCCCTTTTAGCTATAAGTTTATCATGTCTCTGTATATAAGGCTAAGCATTCCTTCTTTCTTTCTTCTTTTGTGTCTATCAGTGATCATTACTTTGATCTTTAACATTATCAATAATAGGATCAGTAGGATCGAGGACATGTTATTTTTGAAACATATTTTATGAACTAGATTGACTAACCTGGTGGTTTGCCTCCTGACTAGCCTCACCCCTTGCGATTTACTCTAACTCCCTTCTTCTTCTGGTATCATAATCTTTTTGCTTATTAGCACAATCTATAATAGCACCCCTAATCCCTAAAGTAACTCTAGTAATCTAAAACTCTTTTATATTGAATAGCCTACCATCTCTCTTCTCCATGCTCATCTTTATAATATCCCATCCAGATATACTGAGGCCTTATTTTGTTAAGATCAATTTGGAGCTGTACCTTTGCCACACTACCTTAGTCTACTTGTAAGTTGCCAAATCCAAAAATAGTACCTTTCCTATAGGAGATAATAGAGGTGTCACTACTTTGTGGCAATAATAATACTAAGGCAGTTCAGATAAGACTGCCCAAATTGGGACATGAAGTGTCTCTTCATCTTGATTAAATGTGGGAGTCCACAACTGAAATCTCATCATTTGACCCTGAATATACATCTTACCCTTTGAAAAAAATTTTCAGTGGTCATACTCATTCTCTAAATCAATGTAAAAATGCCTAGAATTAAAGTGAGTAAGTTTAACCTAGCCCCTCAACTCAGTCTGATAAACTACTTTTTTATCACCTTCATCTTAGGAATAGTGTTATCAAACTTGACAATCAATGTAAACTTGCACATCTAAGCTAATTTAACCTTGTAATCCTCAAAGTTAAACACTACAACTGGAATACCTTATTTAGTATTTATCTTGGGGCGGGGGAGGGGGGTCAATCTGCATATGATCAGACTCCATTTCTTCCTAAGCTTTTGTTTTTGGACAAAGAGTGAGTAACCCTAGATAAGGAGGGTTCTGGGATGTGAGGATTTTTTGGCCAAGTTACATTTGGAACAGAAGTCCCTATATGTGTAGAGGTATTGGTTTGTGGGGAAATATAGTTGTTAGAAACTTCCATGGGAGTACAATTAGGGATATATGGGATTAGAAATACCCTATTATTATTCTACATATTACCCCGAAGGATCTTACTATGCTCAGATTCAATAACATTCTGGGCTCCTAAAGTCCCATCCTTCGAATAGCTAATCTTAAAACATGAATTAAGAGGCTTACCAACCAATTTGGTTGTATTAGTTGGCTCCCCTACATCCATCTTAGAACCACCTGAAGGAATAACTGAGGGGGTTATAGAAGACAACAGAACCTCCTTCTCAGACACATTCACTGGAATGAATTTATTATTCAAGATAACCTGCTTCCCATGTTGAGAACCACCATTGAGATTAATCTTTGCCTGAGCACCATCACTGATAATCATCTCCATTCAATCTTAAGGAATAATAAAAGTCGCCATTATTGGTTTAGAAATTGGTGTAGATTGAAACCACAACACCATCTATTTAGGCTCAACATTAACCAATTCACCATATAAGAGTAGCTTATTTTGATGAGATGTTGATTGAGGATAAATGGTCATATTTCTCTAAGATGAAACCAGTTCTGGCACCACCAATTGAGCTTGAGAGAGTAAACTTGATCCTTTCACAACTGTTCTTCCAAAATTTGATTCACTATCCCACTGTTGTTCTGTAAATGCTGAGAAATATAGGGTAAATGTATTGGGGAGGCCTTATAAGAGGAACACATACCAGCATGATGCCCCTATTGCAAATTATTCGGTGGTCAGAGAAGCTCCGTTAGCGGCAGCGAAGCCATAGCAGCGAAAATCAAAAGAGCTTGACAAACTTAACTAATAATTATCAAGGAGAGAGAAAACTTTTCATATACTATATCTCATATCTTAATCTCAACTCACATCTCTGGCTCTTTTTCATGGATAGGTTTGTTATAAAAATATCTCATTTTCTTTAAAAAGTAATATTTCTCATTGGTACCAGTATCTCATGAATGTATATGTATGGAATGAGGAAGTAATGCTCACAATCAACTTAATGTGATGATATCTCAATGTGATGATATCCATTCCATCCAACACGTATATATAAGTTAGTCTAGAAATCAACTTAATATGTCCAAAAATCACAATTATCGACTTAATTTAGGCACCATCAGAATATATATGCATGTAAGATGACATTTATATCATATCAACGCCTAACTCGGGTATTTCTATCATGATGACGGCAATGAATGCTTCATCATGGTTTCCCAAATTAAGTTTAAAAAAATAGAAAAATAAGGCAACCATTGCCAAAATAAGATCTACATTAGTAAAATAAGCTCCCACATGGGTATTATATATAGAGTTAAGGCATATAAATGCACAGATAAGTCCAATGATGACAAATAAAGCCCCCAAACTGGCAACACACAATATCATATATCACAAATTATTAACAACAAAATATAAGCCGCTATATAAGTATACAATAGTAAAAATAATTTCAAAATATAAACTCCATAGTTATTCTTCCCAATCCATAGCATGCTTTACTTTTACATTAGCTACTCAGCCTAATCTGAAAGAAGTTAAGCAATAACTTACCTTGAAATGATGAAATTTCAATCAAAAATGTTTCAACACAGAATCGTTCCCTTAAGAACGGCCTCAGAATCAACTACAATATTCAAATATAGCATCTACACATTAAAAGAAAGTTAACGATACTCATATTGCTCATATTTGGACCAGGTCTAACAGGATTTAAAAAATGAGTTTGAAAATAAAAGCGGCAAAACCAGAAGTTTATTTTAAAACCACATATTTTAAGGTTATTGGAGTCTATGGGAGAAAATTCACGTGAAGATGGGTTAAAAACGAAGTCCAAATCGAAGAAAATTCTTTTTAAACTTTACCAATAAAAAATCCAAATTTCCATTTTGAAATCACGATTTAAAGGTGTTTTCAAAGATATAATTGATGAAAAATAATGAGAATAAGATTTTGGAGCTTTCCCAAGCTCAATTGGTGAAGAAGTTCTCAAGAATCGCCCTAACCTGAAGCTCAAATCTCCAAAAATGGAGAAAAATATGAAAATGAGTTTTGATATTAGCGATGGCCGCTTAAGCAACTAATAGATCGCTTAAGCTAAAAGGTTGTTAAAGCGTTCAAGCCACTTAGGTCGGCCATAACTTAATGTCGCATCGCCACTAAAGCAGCTAATGCTTAAGCAGTCCTTGGCAACTTAAGCGGCTTCACCAGATAGAAGCACAATCAGCAACTTGGTTAAAATACCAAGTTTCTAATTAGACCAGGATTTGTTCAGAATCTAATGAATGCAAATAAACTATGCTACTAGGCTATTTTTGACATTCCAAACTTAATGGCGATATCAGATTTTTAAAAAAGATTATTTTTACTTAATTGACCCCCGGGTTTCCTTTTCACTATTTTCAAACAAAGGATCGAAATACAAGATAGGGTTCCTAAATCCAAACCAACCACGCTACAAACTCAAAATCAATATTCTGGATCTGCTGGCATAGTCTAAATTGTCATCCGATACTCAGAACAAAGAATGTTGATCCAAGTCAACTATATGGCTTTTCAAATGTCTAAAAATCACAAACTCGCGTAAATTATATTCGATCGCATCGAGAACCATGTAAACCATCTCCAAACCCCAAAATCAACATGTAGAGACTACGACAAAGGGAAAAATGATTAAAACACATAAAAATAAAAAATTCATAAATTCAGGTCATTACAGCTCAATAAGAAACATTTACCTATTTGTTCAACTCTATATTAAAAAAAATATGAGAAAATACATAAAGACACCACTAAAGTTATTTTAAATTTTCAAAAAAATACTTTAAGTTTGCGGAGATCCTATTAACCCACAAAACTTATAAAGACCATCATAAATACCGTCTTTTGACCCACATGACGTGGAGAGTGTACTTCAATCTCCAAAAGAACGTGAAACAAGTAAGTTTAGATTTTTTTATTTAAAAATCAACATTTGTTTGATTAGAAATGTTTTTTAATTAATTTACTTATTTTATTTTATTTTATTTTTTAGTTCTTTCTTTCTCTTATCTTCTTCATCAAACTTTTCACCAATTTCCTTCATTTTTTCAATATCTTTTTGCTTCTCTTTTTCCTTTCATTCTTTCTACTCATTTTTAAGCTCTTTCATCTTAAGTTTATAATCGATCCATTATTATACGTCTAGTATTTTTCTTTTATATTTGTTATGAAACTGTAATTTTTTAGTTAAGAAAAGTATAAGATTTAATTTTGATGAAATTTTGATACAACATAATCGTATTTGATTTTTAAATTTTAATTTGATGATAATTCAATGGTGATTTAGCAGTAATTGTGATGATGGAGATGACTATGACTAGAGCAACATCATTATAAGGAAAAAAAATTCAAGCTCAATCATATTTCTCAACCCACCTTATCTTAACTTTCTATCTAAACAAAAAGAAGACAAAATAAAATAAAATAAGAGGATCTTAGAAGGAGGTGGTAGCTGAACATTTATCAATGGTGAAATGTAAAGAGTGATGGAGATTCATGGAGGAGAGAGAAAGAAAAGAAAAAGGAAAACAAATAAAGTAAGAAAAACATAAAAAAAAATTAAATGAATTCAAACATGGCAAATAGTAATTTGTTCGTGATTACACTTCTTCTCTTGCAATTGATGTTGGCTGAAAAATAAGATATTTGTTTTACTTGTAAATTATTCAATGGGATCATAGGATACCCGCAAACTTTAAGTGTCTACTTGCAAATCTTAGACAACTTTAGTGGTTACTTAAAAAAATAAAACTTCTTGAGAGAATAATCTTCACTTGTAACTGTTACATTATTTGTGGGAGGAACGAATTCTCAATTTTTAGTAGAGATATTTTCCGTCAAGGAAACCTTTTCCATCGTCTTTTTATCTTAGTTTCTCTTACGTACTCAAGATTATGAGATTTGATTTCTCTCAAACTTTCATTAAATATAAGTTAAATTGTTCATTGCAATTTATGCCATAATGGGAAAAAAAAATCTTCTCTTGCTTCATTGTTCTTAGTTTTCTTTCTTCCTATTAATTTATTTCCAATAATAATCTAATGGTTTAAAAAGTCACTTTTAATATGAGGCAAAAAAAATTCTTTAATATCCCAATAATAAAAAAATAACTATACATGCAGAAGAAATTGAATCGTGCAATGTCCAAAATCAAAGGACTAATTAAAGTTTTCATTGATTTCAAGTTATCGTATAACCTAGAACTTCTTAAATCTTAATTCTTATAATACCTCTTGTCATTTAATTTCTCTTACCAAATATTTTAGGATTCTTCAATTTTAAATATTATGAAGATAGTTAATTAATAAATGGAAAATAAAAATGAAAAGAGGATTTTATCTGTTGCGGGATATTTAAATGAAGTATAAAATGTTTGAATCACTTTTCTAAGGGTCTTCAGACTTTTAGTATATTGTGTGTATATATTTACTAGTTTAAGGTACGTGCGTCACACTTGTGTTTCATATTAAAAAAGAAAATTGTATAAATTTATTTGTCCAATGTTTAAATATTTAATAACAAAAATATATGACATCATTCAAATAAGAACATAATTTATATGACATAATTGATTTAAATTAATATGAGGATTTTCTTGAAGTTCTAAATATTACAAAATAATTAAATGATAGTATTGTTCAAAGAGAAATCAGTTATTTAAAATGATAAAAAGAAGATTACTATTTCATTGTATAAAAGACATCAAATGTATCATGCAATTGTTCTGAAAATCAATTTTGTGCTCAAACTAATTGGGCAATCTAATACTCCATGCACATATTAAAAGTAAATCATAAAAGAAAGTGAGGAGATGTAGAGACGCATAATACCTCTGAAAGTACTTCATGGACAAATATGGCTAAAGAAAAGGCCTTTTTTAAAATAAAATAAAATAAAATTAGAGGATGGTATTTAGATATTTTTCATAAGCTTTGATAAATTTTCTTTAGCCCACAATCTCAAACAACACAATTTTTAATTCCTAAAAGAAATTTGAATGACAAAGAGAATAAGAAAGAAAAAAGGTTGTAGTCTCAAAGATTTTAAAAGAAATTATTATCTAAAAAAGAGAACATGAATAAAAACAAAACACATTATTTATACAATGGTGATGTTTAAATATTATATTTCGAACGTGAACCCTCTTAACCCAAAATATTAATCATCAAAATTGTTTACTTCCTTTTATAAAAAATAAAAAAATAAATGAAAGGTCACTATAAAAAAAGACTTGAATGAAAAAAAATTGATTTTTCAAATCATATTGTAATTTTTATGATAATAGTGTAATTAATTTACAAAATTAAGTACTTTGAAAGATATATAAGATAATTACTCAATTCAACATATAATTATAATAATATCAATCTATAAAATTAAGAAAAATAAAATCAATTATGGTGAAAATTCGGACAATCCCTAAAAAAACTAGTCATCCTTATATTTTATATTTTAATTCTCATTTCACCCCCCTTGACTCTTAACCCAAAGAAAATTGCATGAGGTGTTCATTATTAAATTGCTTTGTGAAGACCATTAAGTTTGTTATGTTTCTTTTGTTGCACTTCTAGCTTAGAATATGTGCATGTATTTCGCATAGGTTCATTAGGTTTCCATCTTCAGTATTAGAGATTAGTTATCACCCTAATTTCTGTTGACACTCAAGTACAGGCACAAGCACAGGAAAACACATTCACCATGCCCCCTTAAAGAAGAGACTTGTAAAACAATCCTAAATACTTTATTAGCTATATTAACTTTACTTTTACGCACGTGTATATCACATCAATAAATTATCTTGAATACTATAAATGTTTAAAATCTATGAATATTGTTGTAAGACTAAAGAATTTTAAATTTTTTTTTTACCTAGCATCCAAAACTACATTATAACATATTTGTTGTCACGACCCAAAAATAAGGGTCATGATGACACTTGTCGCACCGTATCTTGACAAGTAAGCCTATCTCCCAAATTGATATAAAAAAAAGAAAAGAAAAGAAATAAATACCCAAGGTAAGACTTCTAGAATAAAGCCAAACCATACAAGTAATCATAACGATACGGAAAGAGCTTATCCAAAATATCAGTCATGCCTAAAACCAGGTGTCAATAGTGTAAGAACTACAAATACAATTCAAGATTCAAATACATCAGAAAATTAACCACAAAGAAATAATATCTATCTCTAAATACTAATAAAGACATAACTAATACAGAAAGATAAGGGTGACCTCCAGACGTATGAATGTCCAACTGCTACCTTAAGTAATCTGAAGGCACCCAAAATCAACTAGTCTGAGGCGCACCCAAACCTGATGTTGCACCAAAAGGGTGAAGTAGGAGTGAGTATGGTCCACTTGTACTCAGTACGTATCATTGACCGACCGCGCAAAGTAGAAAATAAGGCATACAAAATACACACTAAGGGCATGTCACCTGCAATCAGAAAATATCCCATAGCGATAGCCCACACCGCTTGCACTAACAGTTCTAATATATCACATATATTACAACATCATACCAAGATAGAAAACAAGTATGCATTAAATCACATATAAGTAGAACAAGGGGGAACATGCACCTACAAGATCATCAAATACAAGTAAAAGAAGATAAGACAATTACATAGAGGGCAAGTCAATATGGAAATACAACACAATAAAGTAAGTGCAATGTATATGATAGTAATGATGATGATGATGATGATGCAAGAGGTCATCGTACAACCTCCAAGATCATTGCACAATCCCCATATATACCTACGGAGGCAAGCCTCCCAACACAGGACTCATGGAAGGTTCGTTAACCAGTATATAATCCGCATATCTCATTTCTCCTTTCTGACACATTCCTCAAAAAGGGTTTTATAAGATGTTACAATATCTCCTTCTTGGCACATCCTTCACAGAGGGTTTTTAAAGAGGTGTTTCCAGTGTTAGGTGTTTCCATGGTAGTACCAACATTTCATGAATGAGTATGATATGAGGATGTAATGCTCACAACCAATCATAATGAGTATTTCCACAACCAACCACATAATATATTTCCACAACCAACAACAATAATACATTTTCACAACTATGTGAGCCAATATCCACTCATTATTTTTATTTCATCCACGAATTTTCACATGTCTCCTATGCCAATAAAGTATGAATATAATCACAATACACCAATGGTACCACATTAAACATTTTAACAACAAAATACAAGTATTCACATGTATTTAATGCTATCAATACCACATAGGACCCCACACGATCACACGTATCACATAATATCTCAATTTTGATAATTACATCACGTATACACCCCTACAGGGGCACAATAAATCGATAGCCATTTTTTCATTGTTAATTCCCACCCTTAACATGAATTTTGTACCATTATTTTCTACCCAACCCACTCTAAAAGAGTAAAGCCATAACCTACCTCAAAAGCCAAAATACCGCAACCAAGACTTTTCTCCCAAAGCATTACTCCTCACGAATGGTATCGAAATCTATTAAAAACATCAAATATGAAATTACACATTAAAACAAAATCAACGATGCCCATATTGATTAATGTTCGGGTTCAAAGCGGACTCCCAAAATAGAATTTTTAAAAAGAAGGGTAAAATCATAACTTTACTTTAAAAATATGTTTTCTGTAGTTTTAGATACCCATAGCTGAAAATCAATGTAATCAAGTCAAAACGAGGTTCAAATCAAATAAAAACCATTTTAAGCTTTACCGAATAAAAATCTTTGAAATTCGGGTTAAAATCAAGAATCAGAGTTGTTTTGAAGGTTAAATTGATGAAAAACTAGTAATTATAAGATTAAAATATTATTCAAGTGAAAAAGAGTGAAATCGAAGTTTTAAATCATGCCATAAGATTTTTTGAAGTTTTGAGAAATTAATCAAAAAATTACTAAGAAAAGGGTGAATTCTTACCTTACATCTGTAAGTGAATTAAGAAATAGATGTCAATCTAGCATCTCAAACTCCTACAAGCTTCACGTTTAAGCTCTCACAATATTTTAGGATTTAAATCTCAAGAGGTAAGGTGAAAGAATGGACAAAATGGGCCAAAAAAAAGGGTAAAAATGTTGTTTTTTATATTGTGCACCAGCTGGAAAAACCAGTTTTTTAGTTCGACCAAGACTCTGATGGGGTGCCCAAAATTCATTCAGTGTCTGATAAACACAAAAAAACTATGAAACCACACTAAATTCAACATTCCGAATTCGTTGTCAAAGTCGGATATTTGAAAAGATATCATTTTCATAAAGTTGACCCCCAAAATTCGGAATCATAATTTTTTAAATCGAGGATCAAAATAAGATTTAAAAGTTGTAAAATCACACCAAATATGTTACCACCCTAAAATCGATATTTTGGATTGATTGGAGAAGTAAGATTTTCCATCCGGGATCGTTTCGACCATATGTGGGTCCGACACTTATATTTTTAATTTTCCAACTTTCCGACCAATAGGTCAAAATGAGCTTGGGTGCACCAGGACCCGAACCAAAGGTCTACCTAGCCTAAAATTGATATTCTAGAGCTGGTGGGGCATTCTACTCAGCCATTCATCGCACAGATCAAAAGATATCTACATAAGTCCAAAATAAGGCTCTTGAAGCCATCAAAAATCACAATATTACATAAATGGTATGAAAATGTATCAAAAATCATGTCAATCACTCCCATACTCCAGGAATACCATCATGCAACTACGGGGAGGGATAAAATTGTCAAATCATACAAACTTACAAATTTCACATATTTCATCAAAAAGACGATCATTACATCATCCACCACTAAAAAATCTAGTTTATCTTCTAAATAAGGCAAGGAAATACCTGAATCAACGGAGAACTAGAGATAAGAACTACACATATCAGACACGGCCTCCCAAGTATCCTCATCTATAAGTTGATGTCACCACTAGACCTTAACCACAGGGATCACTCTAGAGCACAACCACCTAACATCTCTAGCCAACATGGAGACAGGTTCCTCAACAAAACACAATCACTGATCTAACTAAACTGACTCATAATGAATATCATAAGACTCATCCGAAATATAATGACGAAACATAGAAACATGAAAAACTAGATGAATAGCAGATAGATCAGGGGGAAAAGCCAACTCATAAGCCATATCACCAACAGTCCAAAGAATCTCAAATGGGCCAATATACCGGGGCTAAGCTTGCCCCTCTTCACAAACCTCATCAAACCCTTCATGGGTGAAACTCGAAGGAAAACATGATCACTAATACCAAAACTCAAGGTATGAATCTACGATCAATATAACACTTCTTCCTGCTCTGATCCGCTCTAATTCTATCCTAAATGACCTAAACTTTATCAAAAGACTCATGAAGCAAGTCCGTACCTTAAGATCTCACCTCTTCAACATCAAACCAACCCACTAGGGAGCAACAACCACTACCATAAAACACCTCAAAATGAGCCATGTCGATACTAGAATGGTAGTTATTGTTATCTACAAACTCAGGTAAAGACAAATGCTGCTCCCACTGGCCACCAAAGTCCATTATGCACGCGTAGAGCATATCCTCCAAAACTTAGAAAGTCCGCTCTGAGTAGCCTTCACTTTGGAGGTAAAATGTTGTGCTAAGATCAACTTGAGTACCTAACTTATCTCGAAAGTCTTTCAAAAGTGAGATGTGAAAACAAAACCTCAATCTAAAATAATGGACACCAGTACATCATACAGATGCACAATCTCATGAATGTAGATACGAGCCAACCTCTTAGCATTGAATGAGACCTGAACTAGAATAAAATAAGTTGACTCGGTCAATCGATCCATGATAACTCAAACACTGTCAGAACCATGAGATATATGAGGCAAACCAGTCACAAAGTCTATGGTGAATTGTTCCCACTTCCACTCAAGAATGGGTAGCCTTTGAAGCAACCCACCAGGCCTTATATACTCACTGTTCACCTATTGGCAACATAGATAATGAGCCACAAAATCCACTAAATCTAATCTTATACCACACAACTAGTAATGTTGCCCTAAATCATGATACATTTTAGCCACACCTGAATGAATTGAATATCTGGAATGATGGGCCTCCACCAAGATCAACCTAATCCAGTCACCCACACTCGACAAATAAACTTAACCTTCAATCCACAAAACACCATCTGAATCAATTGAGGCTTCCTTAGCCTCCCTACTCAACACCTTATCTCAAATCAACCTCAATCCAACATCATTATACTGATGAGCTCAAATTTTCTCCATTAAAGAAGATCTAGCCGCCACAAATGCCAAAACACACCTAGGTGTTGAAATATCAAAGCTAACCATCTACTTAGCTAAAAATTAATCCAATAAGTACTAAAGGACTCTCCTAGCTCAAAATATGTGCCAAGCTACCCATGCTAGTTAACTTCCAGCTCAAGGCATACGAAACCACATTAGCCTTTCTTGGATGATAGAGAATGGTCAAGTCATAATCCTTAAGTAACTTAAGCCAATGACGCTGCCTCATATTAAGATTTGCCGGGTGAAGAAGTATTGAAGGCTACAATAATCTGAGAGTATCTTCAACAGAATCCATACAAGTAGAACCTCTACAACTTTAAGGCAAACACAACTGCACATAACTCTAAATCATGGGTACGATAATTCCTCTCATAAGGCTTCAACTGAAAGGGATGCATATGTAATTACCTTGCCCTCCTACATCAACACAACACCCAATCAAACACCTGAATCATCATAAAACATGGTAAATTCCATACCCTCCTTGGGAAAAGCCAAGATAGGAGCTAAAGTTGACAAATCCTTGAGCTTTTGGAAGCTCTCTTCACAAACATGGAACAACTAAAACAAATATTCTTCTGGGTCAATTTGGTCAATAGAGCTGCAATGGATGAAACATCTTCAAAAAATAATGATAATAACCTACTAAGCTAATAAACTTTGAATCTTAGTAGGCAAAGTAGGTCTATCCCAATCACGAACCACTGCAACCTTGGTTGGATCAATCATAATACCTTCCTTAGTCACCATATGACCCAAGAAAGAAAAAGGCTCCAACCAAAACTCACACTTAGAGAACTTTGCATACAACTCTCATCGCTCAATCTTTGAAGAACAATCTGCAAATGCTCCTCATGCTCAGCCCCACTCTTAGAATACACCAAGATATCATCTCTAAGAATAATAACAAAGAAGTCCAGATACAATCGAAGCAATCGGTTCATCAATTCCATGAATGCGTTAGGGACATTAACCAACCCAAAGGACATAGACAAGAACTTGTAATGACCATATCGAGTAAAGCCGTCTTCAGAATATTTGAAGCTCTAATCCTCAACTGGTGATAACCGAATCTCAAATTAATCTTCAAAAATACTACAACACCTTAAAATTGATCAAATAAATTATCAATGTGTGGAAGAGGATACCTTTTCTTAACCGTCACCTCATTCATCTGCCAATAATCAATACATATCCACATAGATCCATCCTTTTTCTTCACAAACAAGATAGGTGAACCCTAAGGTGAAACACTAGGTTAGGTAAATCCTTTATGTAATGACTCCTGCAACTGATCCTTTAGTTCCTTCAACTCTGCTGGGGCCATCCTATAAGGAAAAATAAAAATAGTCTTGGTGCCTTTTCATGACTCAAGGCTACCACCTAGTTTAGACAATGGTGCTTACAGCCACAAGTGACTACTAGCTAACCCATAAGCTGGTACCTACTGTGAGTACTAAGTAAAATTTTAATAAAGCACAAGTGCGGAAGATATGCTTATAAAGTACTGTAAATCTGAATACGAAAGTATGAAAAATGACATGTATGAAGTATCTGATAAAAATGACATGCTTAAAGTATCTGATAAAACAAAAACTTACTAACTGTCTAACTATTTGAAAGCCTATAAAAATCATAAGGAGTTGATAGGACAAACCCCCCAACTAATTCCAACTAACTAAATCATAATGAAATACCAAAATAAAAGAAATAACATATCTCATCCTAAATCGATGAGAACTCACCACTACTATTGTGGGGGACTGCTGAGCTGTCTAAGAAAGATTGAAAAACTGTGTGTCCAAACCTATGTTATAAGACAACATAGTGCAAAAGAAATATATGTGATCAGTACTTTGAATGTACTAGTACATGAGGCAAGGACTAACTGAAATACATATGTAAACTAAAGATAAATGCACAAATATGTAAATTAAGAATGCCAGACTAGAAATAAACATGTACTGAAATAATATATAAACTATATGACTTAGTCTGTACAAATAAACATTTGAAATTTACACACATGATCATACAAACCTAAATTGATTTATCCTGAAGACTACACTGAGACTGTGGGAGCTAGCTATGACCAACATTTCCTAATCTAAGCTATTGGGGTCCACTTGTAAGCCTAGTTGAAAGGGTACTAGTACTTTGCTAGGAGTACTAACACATGACTGACAGTATGGATCCCCAAGGCTGATGTCTCAAAGGATGAGGGTGTCACGCCCTACTAATAAGGGACACCTCATAATCTATGGTGGCGCTATAGGTCTAGAACTTAGGGCTTACTAGTAACGACTCATGCCTCTATTGACGGGGGAGCCGCCATCCCTATGTTCACTCGGTGCAAAGTGCTACTCCTAACTAAATGACATAGGTATTATTAGTTGTTTAATATGACATGGTACTATTCTTGTAAGTGATCAACATGAACATGATATTCTGAATGTAGCAATAAAACCATGGTCGGACTAACTTATCCCTTATAAATGAAATCATGTAAAGACACTTTGGTATCGGGTTTTCATAACCCACCAGGCTGAATGATTACAAAATCATAATAACAACACTTAAAATATCAATATGGAATAATAGTTCAAATACCCAACATATAAGAAATTTCCTGAAATAGGTGAAAAGCATGAAGGTAGACATGGAAATGTGTTAAAAATAAAGAAACAACATGATTTAATGATTTAAAACTTAAATTGATATTGTAGAATGAAATCACTTGAACATGAAATGGGGAATTGAAGTTTAAAACATGATGTAACCAAATCCCTCAAGGGATCATGTACCAACAAGGATTAAACTCAAATTACTAATGATAAACATGATTACACTCAACTTGAATAGGTAAAATCTCAAAATAAAGGAAAAAAAATCATACTTTAAGTTAAGAGAGGTTTTTTGGGCTCAATGGGTGGAAAGACCCATTGATGAACACCACAAATACCTCAATAGCTAGTTTCTTGAATTTTTTCTTGAAGTTGGAAGCTTGAGTTCTTGGATTCTTTAGAAAAAAGTTTGAATTTATTCATTATTGTGATGGAAGAGGGTTTCTTGAGATTTATGTTTGAGAGAAAGGGTCAAATAATGCTTTTATGAAAGCCCCCAATTATGTTATGGATGATTTGGGTTGAGGAAAGAGACCCAATTTCCCCTTAGTTTAAAGAACAAGGAGATGAATGAATAGCACCAACGCTCCGTGACCCTCAGTCTAGTAGAGCAAGCCCCGTGCCACAACCATTAATCTAGTGGAGCAAGACCCATGTGATGACCCTTAGTCCGGTGAAGCAATACCTGCGCTGTAGTATTATTGTGAGGGTGCACTATATCAACTGAAGTAATTTGATATGATATTGTGATCAGTCACTTTTGGTATACCCGCCTGGATATAATAGATTTACCCATCGGGGAAGACACTGAGCAAGGTTCTGCTATTATTTCAGGACTGACACCAAAGTTGATGACTATATAAGGAGTCACAAAAGAAAGTGAAGCTTTGGGGTCTAATAAAACATAAACATAAAGATGAAATACCTGTAACGTACCCATAACCACATCAGGAGAGCCTTCCCAATCCTACAGAGTTTGGAGAGAATATAGCCTTTTCTGGTGCTTTCCATTAGTGGTACTAGAGGCACTGCTGGTGCTACTGAGGTATTAGTCTATCCCTGTTGGTGATTATTCATGCCTTCCACGTACCTACAGGGCGAACCCTAATCCTATGTCCTGTCCTTCCATATACAAAACATACATCACTACCAACCTTGCATTTGCTCAGATGATTCTTACTATATTTTAAAAAAAATAGGTTATTACGACCACTATTCATACTGCACTAGGACTTAGAGCCTGGCACTCTATCCCGACTATCCTTCCTGAGCTTAGGCACTGGTACACTAGATGAAGACTGAGCTGGGGCTGAAAATTTTTGGCGAAACTAAGAACAGGTACCACCTTCTAACCATGGCTGAGAAAAGTTGAAACTACCTATTCTGGCCCTCTTATTATCTCTTTTTCTCCTTAAGATTCTCTTCTTCAATCTGCTGAGAATGAACTATAAGTGGATATAGGTCCATTTACTTAATCAACATGGTAGTTCTAAACTCCTTAACCACAGTGTTAGCTACGCCAAATACAAAGTTATTTTAGACCTATTATCCATCACCATAGTAGGAGCAAATATTCCAATTGAGTGAACTTAAGAGAGTCCCCTTTTATGCTCATACTTCCCTACTTTAAGTTTACGAACTCTTGAACCTTAGCTTTCATCAAATATAGGGGAAAAACTTGTCTAAGAAAGTTGTGGTAATCTCCTCCAACTCTACGAGCCCTGTATCAATACCTCGATTCTCTTTCTACTGCTTAAACCAGGTGTGAAATACACCCTGCAGCTAATATGCAACCAATTCTACACTCTCACTTGAAGTGACACCCATAATATCTATCACTTTCTGCATCATGTCCAGAAACTCCTGCAGATCCTCCTAAGACTTGGATCCAGAAAACATAGGGGGATTCATCCGAGTGAAATCCTGAATCCTAACTGCGGTTGTATTTTCCACTAGATTGGCTGAGACAATAACCTGCTAGTTGTTCTAAGTATCTATAGAATGGGCTAAGGCTATGAAAGCATCCCCGAACTCAGTGTGAGAAACATGGTTAGTTAGGGGGTCTTTCTAAATCAGTGGTGGTGCGGGCTTATCCCCATTCCTTTTTTCATTGTTTCTTTTACAAGGAATTATCTATAAATAGAATGAAGGATGATTTAGAAAGAGGAATTAAATAGATCTCATTCTCTTCCACAAAACATGAATATTGAAAGAAGGGAAACTTTTCTAAAACGTCTCATAGCCTCTTGCCCATAAGTGTAGTGCGCTTTACACCCATGAATAAGTCTCTACTCAATGCGGCGTTCAGACTTCCTAGGACACATTAAAAACTAAGGCTCTGATTCTAAGTGTTGTCATGACCCAAGGCTATCCCTAGTCGAGACAATGGTGCTTACGACCATAAGTGACCACAAGCTAACCCATGAACTGGTATTGCTGTGAGCACTGATTAAAATGGTAATACAACACAAGATTGGAAGATAAGTTAATAAAGTACTATAAATCAGAATACTAAAATATGAAAAATGACATGTTTGAAGTATCTGATAAAATTGAAAACTGACTGATTTTCTAACTATCTGAAAGCCTCTAAAAATCATAAGGATTTGATGGGAAAAACCCTCCAACTAACTCCAACTATCTAAATCATAATGAAATACTGAAATGAAATAATAACATATCTCATCTTCTGTGGATGAGGACTCACCATGATGTTGAGTGAATTTAAGTATTAATGATATAAATAAGTATTTATGTGTCAAAGTATGTATTTACAATGTTTAATGGTGGTTTCACATGATTTTTGATTCAATTTGAATATTTAGAGTGCAACCGAGAAAACTAGTGTAACTAGCTTATAGGTGTTTTTCTAGTTTATTATGTTGGGTTTTAATGTGTTTTAATAAGTTCTAAGGTATTTATTATGTATTTATATGTGAAACAACTTAGTTATAATGTTCAAGGATCAATTGGCTCAGTAAAAGAGTGAAAACAATGATTTAAAACTCAATGTGAATTTAGCCTATGCTTAGCTCGTGTTTCTAGTTCATCGTTGAGAATGTTGTGTTGTTTTGAGATCTTAATTGATGTTTTAATGATTGTGGATGCTTGGTGAATGTATTATGATGATATATGAAGGATATAAAATCTTCAAATAAAGTGGAAACAACTCAAAAAGTCTTGGAAATGACCACGGAAGCAGAAGACGCAAGTTGGATGGAATTTGGACCCCTGAAAAGTATAGGGAGTGTGTACACTGTAAAGATGGCCAATGGATGATTTAAAAACATTACTAGATTCATAAGAGGTGTATGTTTGTTAAAATATGGCGCGCATAGCTTATATTGGATTTTAAGGAGGCCCTATGATGCGCTGAAATCGCAAACAACTACCGGAATTTGACAGATTTTTTGACAATTGTGAATTTGCATGTCACTACGTCGCGCTGATGCCCAAAATTGGGAAAATTTCGCCCAGCTGAAGGAAAACAGCGTGTAAACCTAATCTAACTTGGTTTATAACTTTTCCACTATAAATATAACGTCCTAAAAAATATTTTAAACATCTTGGGACCTCTTGGAAACCCGAGATCAACTTGGAACATCATTGGAGGCTACCACAACTTATTTTTAGGTTTTAGTATTCTTTAATTTAGTTTTTTTTATGGGTTGTATCATCATTCCAAGGGATTTGATAATAAATATTTCCATTCAAGGTTAAACCCTCTTTCCAGGGTTAAAGCCAAGAATAGGATTACTATTGTTTTGGATTAATTTTGATAAATTTTTCCTTATAATATTTGGTTGTTTGTTTATTCTTGTTTTAATTATTCTAAGGATTCACGAACCTTATAATGCATATATTGTCAATCTTTTGATCTAGGACAGAGATGTACTTAGATGCCTTACTTGACACATGCGTATGATGATAGCTTTAAAGAACTTAATTGGATTATTACATCCCCGCTCAATGATGTAGTTGTAATATTCATATTAGGTAAAAGATTATAGGTTGGAGAACCATGATCATGCAATTAACCCTACGAATCAACAACAAAGATAAGAAAGTTAAGGAATGAAATTCAATAACATAGTATGATTGTTTGAAGTACTTTAACCCTGGGCTTTCTCTATTGATTGTTCGAAGAATTTATTTTTATCCATTATTTATTTTATTTTCAATTTACAAAATTACAAACTCTCTTTTTGTTTATTTTTTCTCAATTAGTTTAACTAAAATTAAATAGGCGGCGAACACAAGTTTCTGAGAGATCGATACTTGGGTTTATTTGAAGCCACTATATTACTTGATAAGACCATGTACACTTGCATGTGTACTTGGGTGTTGTCAAGTTTTTGGTGCCATTTCTGGGGACTTGTAACTAGGAAACTATCTTATTTTTAGTTTTTTTTTTAAATTGAGTTGTAAATAGTTTTTGTTTAGTTTATTTTTATTTTCTTTTATTTCTCTTTTTATCACACTTCTTTATATGTCAGACTGGGATAGATGGTTTTCAAGTGATGACGATTCTTATTTTTTTTTGTGAGGAACCACATCAAGCGACTTATTTTGATGAAAATGTGTGGACGGGGCCTTCACAATATGATGCGGATAATTCGAGGAAGTCTGAGTACTCGAAAGTTGATATTATGGAAATTATGATAGATCCACTGCCACCATATTTATAGTGGCTAAATAAAGAAATATATTCGAAGGATATTCTCCAATGTGTAGAGCAAACACAAGAATGGCAGCCACTCGATTGTCATCCTGATCTTGAGATTGAAATTGAGAAGGTGAATAAAAGTGAGTGTGTAGTAGATAGTGTAAATTATGTAGTAGGATTGGTTGCGCCTCACTTAAAGAACTTTTCTACATTATGTTTAGATGATGTCTTGTCTGTGCAAACATTTAAAATAGTGGAAGAGTGTGAAGATGAGGAACAAGAATCCTATATTTTTTATTTTACATCGGATAAGCAACATAAAAACGCACCTCACTTGAACGCTGAGTGGTTTATCATGCACATTCCATTTCTTGGTTTTTTAATTTTTGTACCACCTCCTTATGATTGATAAAAGAAGATGGATACAATGTTGGGGGTGAAATTTATATTCTTAAAGTGGAGGAAAAAGTTGATTGGGTCGTGCTGCGACACTAAATTAGGCGCTTCATAGGAGGAAACCCAAGTTAATTAGGTTAATGGGAAGTCTGAGTACCATAAACTTGAGCTTGAATTATGTCAAAGATGGAGTGTGGGGTCCCACGGATCCCCCTTTTGTGTGAAGATGCTACTAGCTAGGCCTAGAGGTTTCAGGGAGTATTTTTACATTTTCACTTTTAAATTTACTTTGGGGACAAAGTAGATTTTTAAGTGTGGGGTGGGGAAATTTCCAAATTTTGGCTCAATTTAAAATTTTTTAGGTTAAGAACAAGTGAGATATTCTTGTTGGTGCTATTTTTAATTATATGATGCAAGTGCGTTTATTTGAAAAAGCATGTTAAATGAGTGAATTGCTATTTTAGAGACTCCTAGGCTCAAGTTTTTGACTCTTTTTCATGATGGCTTACTTTTGAATTTGTGTTATTGTTTGGTTGGGGAGTCTATGATGATCCTATTGAGTTGAGCATGTGCCATGTATGTGTGAGGTATTTTGTATATTTCTTGTTGCATGTGATGTCTAGAACTTGCCTCGTGTGTGTGCAAAGCAAAATAAAGAATGTGAATTTAGTAGAGGATATAGGCATTTCTTTGATAGCCTTGTTTTTATACATTCTATTGTCCTACCCTTGTGCATTATCCTAGTTAACCCCCATTGATCCTTTAGCCTTTCTTTGATAGCCTCATAATGTAGCCTAATCCCTTCTTTGATAGACCATAATTTGATTCAAATGGCTCCTAAGTGATTTAATTGAAAAAAATTAATTTAGTAAGGAGTTTGAGAAATTGAAGAAGAAAAAGGTGAAGTTGATGCCCCAAGGTAATAGCTATTGGTGTTGAAAATTGATGTTTGGTGGATTGATGTGATATAATTGATAATAGAAATATTGCCAAGATTGTGAAAAAAGAAAAAAAATGATTCATGTGGTAATAAACTATATGCCCACCAAGTGTTTGTGAAAATGCTTAAAAGAGATGGGGCAAAAAAAATAAAAGGTATGGGTGGATGAAAGTGTAATTTGGTTGTTGGATATTGATTTTAAATGTATAATGTAGTCCATTAAAGCGCTTAGAGAGATTAGTCACTATTCTTGGACAAAATAGTTCCTACCCATGCCTTAGCCTATATTACAACCCGAAAAAGTCCTAATTGATCCTAAGTTCATCATTCCAACATTAATGGAGCATTACACTACGGGCAAGCCTATGTTTAATTATGTGTAACTTGTGAATTCTTTGTGAGAGTGAGCGTAATTTGATTCTTGTACCCATTACATTATAAATTGCATTATTGTGAAGTATTATGGGTAACTCTCTTGTTGTGAGGGGCACATGTTTGATGAATGGGTGATTTGTATGATGTCCTTGATTGAGAAATAATCATGAGTTTGCCAACTAGGCGAGTCAATTCATGTTGCTAGGTTGTTTTGGAGTAGTGTTCTTGAGCTTACAATTGTGTAAATAGTGTAGAAACTTGCATTCGTGTAGTTATTATAGTGCTAGCTTGAGTGTCTTAAATATAGTAGAACTTTGGAGTCTCTTCATATCATGGTGTTTATAGTTAAGAGTTTTTTGAGGACAAACAAGCTTTAAGTGTGGGGTGGTGATGTTGGGTAAATTTATGCATTCTAGAGCTACTATTCTAGCTTAATTAGCCTAGTTTTGAGGATAATTCTTATGATATATGTGTTGATAATGATATAAATGAGAATTTATGTGTACAAGTATGTGTTTACAATGTTTAATGGTGGTTTCACATGAGTTTTGATTCAATTTGAATATTTAGAGTTCAACCGAGAAAACTAGTGTAACTAGCTTGAGCTAGGTGTTTTTCTAGTCTATTGTGTTGGGTTTTAATGTCTTTTAATGAGTTCCTAAGGTTTTTATTATGTATTTATATGTTGAAAAACTTATTTATAATGTTCAAGGGTCAATTGTATTAAGAAAAGAGTGAAAACAATGAGTTATAGCTCAATGTGAATTTAGCCTATGCTTAGCTCGTGTTTCTAGTTCATCGGTGAGGATGTTATGTTTTTTGAGCTCTTAATTGATGTTTTTAATGATTTAGGATGCTTTTTGAATGTATTATGATGATATGTGAAGGATATAAAAGCTTTAAATCAAGTATAAACAACTCAAAAAGGCTCGGAAATGACCACAGAAGCACAAGACGCAAGCTAGACGCAATTTGGACCCCTGAAAAGCATGGGGCGCGTGTAAACTATACAGGTGGCCAATTGATGAGTTCAAAACATCAATAGATTGTGAATAGGCCCAAATTTGTGACCATATGGTGAGTTTATCTTATATATTTATTTAAGGAGGCCCCATGATACGCTGAAATCGCAAACAACTACTGGAATTTGACAGATTTTTTGACAATTGTGAATTTGCATGTCACTGCGTCGCACCGATGCCCAAATTCGGGAAAATTTCGCTCAGCTGAAGGAAAACAGCGTGTAAACCTAATATAAATTGGTTTATAACTTGTATACTATAAATATAACATCCTAAAAAATATTTTAAACATCTTGGGATCTCTTGGAAACCCAAGATCAACTTCGAACACCATTGGTGGCTACTACAACTTCTTTTTAGGTTTTATTATCCTTTAGCTTAATGTTTTTTATGGTTTGTATCATCATTCCAAGGGATTGGATGATGAATATTTTCATTCAAGGTTAAAACCCTCTTTTCGGGGTTAAAGCCAAGAACATGATTACTATTATTTTGGATTAATTTCGACTAACTTTTGCTTATAATATTTGGTTGTTTGTTTATTTTTGTTTTAATTATTTTAAGGATGCGCGACCCTTAGAATACATATATTTTCAATCTTTTGATCTCGAGAGAGGGAATAGGGAGATATAACATGGGAATAAATAAATTTTGGATTTTTATTCTTTTATAAAATAAAGAATTAAACTTAGCGTCTAGGACAGGGATGTACTTAGATGCCTTACTTGATTCATACGTAGGATGATAGCTTTAAAGAACTTAATTGGATTATTACATTCCCTCTCAACGATATAGTTGTAATGTTCATATTAGGTAAAAGATTATAGGTTGGAAAACCATGATTATGCAATTAACCCTACGAATCAACAACCAAGATAAGCAAGTTAACAAATGAAATTCAATAACATAGTATGATTGTTTGAAGTTCTTTAACCCTGGTCTTTTCTCCATTGATTGTTCCAAGAATTTATTTTTATGCATTATTTATTTTATTTTTAATTTATAAAATTACAAACTCTCTTTTTGTTTATTTTTTCTCAATTAGTTAGACTAAAATTAGATAGGCAGCGAACACAAGTCCCTGAGGGATGGATACTTAGGCTTCTTTGAAGCCACTATATTACTTGATAAGACCACATACACTTGTGTGTACGCTTGGATGCTGTCACACCACTATTGCTATAAAGTACTATTGAGCAGTCTAAGAATGATCGAGAAACTGTGTCCGAACCTATGTTATAAGACAACATATCACAAAAGAAATGTATGCGATCAATACTTTAAATTTATTGGTACGTGAGGCAAGGACTAACTGAAATACATACGGCAACTGAGCATAACTGCACAAATATGTAAATTGAGAATGCAAAGACTCGGCATAAACATGTATTGAAATAATCTATAATCTGTATGACTAAGTCTGTACATCTGAACATCTGAAATCTGTACACCTAATCATGCAAACCCTATCTGATATGTCTTGAAGACTACACTGAGACTCTGGGAGCTAGCTATAACCGACATGCCCCAATCTGAGCTATTGGGGTCCAACTTGTAACCCCAGTTGGAAGGGTGTTGGTACCTTTCCAGGGGTACCAAGACATAAATGACAATGTGGATCCCCAAGGCTAATGTCCCGAAGGATGAGGGTGTTATGCCTCTACTGACGGGGGATTACTCATAATCTACGATGTCTTCGTAGTATGGAACTTAGGGACTGCTACTAATGACTAATGCCTCTACTGATGGGGGATTCGCCATCCCTATGTTCACTTGGTATGTTACTCCCAACTGAATGACATAGGTATTATTAGTAGTTTAACATGACATGTCACTATGCTTGTAAGTTCTCAACATGAACATGATATTCTAAATGTAGTAATAAAATTATGGTCTGACTAACTTGTCCCTTATAAACAGAAATCACGTAAATACACTTTGGTATCGGGTATTGATAACCCATCAACACTGAATGATTAAAAAATCATGATAACAAGCCTTAAAAAATCAATATGGAATCATAGTTCAAATACGCAAAATACAAGACGTTTTCTCAAATAGGTGGAAAGCATGAAGGTAGACATGGAAATATGTTAAACATAAAGAAACAATATAATTTCATGATTTAATACATAAATTGATATTGTAGCTTGAAATCACTTGAACATGACACAGGGAATTAAAGTTTAAAATAGGACATAACTGAATCCCTTATGGGATCATGTGCGGACGGGGATTAAACTCAAATTACTAAGGATAAACATGATTACACTCAACTTGAACATGTAAAATCTCAAAATGAAGGAAAAATTCATACTTTAAGTCAAGAGAGGGTTTTTGGCCTCAATGGGTGGAAGGAACCCATAGCTAGTTTCTTGAAGGTTTTCTTGAACTTGGAAGCTTGAATTCTTGGATTCTTGGGAAAAAACTTGACTTTCTTTGTTTTTAGGATGGAGAATGGTTTCTTGAAGTAATTATTTTAGAGAAAGGGGCAAATAATGCCCTTATGAAATCCCCAATCGTGTAATGGATGATTTGGGCTGACAAAAAAGACCTAATTACCCCTTAGTTTGAGACCAAGGAGTTCGAATAGGTAGCACTGGCATGATGTGACCCTCAGTTCGGTGGAGCATGCCCCGTGCCGTGACCCTCAGTCCGGTGGAGCATGCCCCGCACCGCAACCCTCAGTCTAGTAGAGCAAACCCCGTACCGAGGGCTTATCACTAGGGTGCACTATTTTAGCTCACCAAACACCCCCCAAAACTCATTCAAAAATCACAAAACTCTCTCGAAAGATACTACAAATCTCCCTAATCATGAATCAACTCAAAAACCAACATCTTAGGGCCGGGAAGACCAAAATAAAAATTCGTGTAATTTAGAAGTCTTGGAAATGACTAAGTCCTTAACACTTAGTGGAAATTTTAAGCCTTGGACCCCTTAAGCATACAACTACCACTGAACCAAGCTTAGGATCTTATGGGATATTACATGCCCGAATCAACATCAATAGCAAAATCAATATCTTGATCCGAAGGCATACAAGTAAAGTCTGTAGGGAACACATCCGTAAACACACGGACATCACAGAAAAAATCCAAGAAATGAGGCAAAACAACACCGATGTCACGGATATGAGCCAAGTAAGATAAACATCCCCTCTAAACCAATTTACAATCCTGGATATAAGATATAATCCTCTTAGGACCTGAATAAAATGCACCCTTCCAAGCTATCCTTGGTATACCCAACAAAGCTAAAGTCACAGTCTTAGCAAAGCAATCTAAGACACCATGATAAGGATCCAACAAATCCATACCCAAAATAACATCAAAATTTACTCTATTTAACACAAGCAAGTCTACCAAAGTATCATGGCTGACAAAAGTCACAACAAATAATCGGTGCACCTGATCCATCACTAAGAAATCACCAATCGGGGTAGATACACAAATAGGCATGGCAAAAGGCTCACTAATAGAAGGAAAACCCAAAGCAAAATATACAAACACATAGGAGAAAGTTGATCTGAGATCAAATAATAAAGATGCAGGTCTGAAACAAATGGGGGCGATACCTATAATCATAATATATAAAGCCTTTACCTCAGGTCTGGCTGGTATAGCACAACACTGACCATGACCACCAGCTACCTAGGTGGCCCTATGACCACCAAATAACTGAGTGTCCCCATGACCACCCCTACGAGCTCTACTATCTCTACTCTTCACACCTCTAGTAAAACCTTTACTCCTCACAACTAGAATAGAAGTAGCTCGAAACACCTGACAGGGATAGTACCTAGCCACACACTAATCTCATCACACACATAGCAACCTCTACGACCAATATCAATAGGAAAAGGTACAACTTGGACCAAACGGCCACCCTGAATTGCTGAACTAGAAAATCTACCACCTGAACTCTGTAAGCCACCTGTACTGGCCTACTATGGTATTCACGAGAACCTCTAAAAAAATTTTCTCAAGAGGTCTAACTCTTAAATTCACAAAATTATCATGCCTTCTTAGCGTCTCCCTGGGATGCACTAATAATATTCTCTGTCATCTTATTATGATCCATAATACTCTGAAAAGAAGCCTCAAACACAACTATCTGAGACATAGCCAACTGGAGAGAGACATCCAAACCCTTCACATACTTCCAAATCTTCTTAGATTCAATGGAACTACTATCATAGGAATATCTGGACAGGGCATAAAAGTGTGCCTTATACTCAGCAAGTGTCATGGAGCCCTGCTCTAAATGATCGAACTCATCCTACATACGATCTCTAAAATTGAAAGGCATAAATCTCTCTAGGAAATCGTCAATGAACTAAATCCAAGTCATCTCGAGAGAATCACAGGGTCTACAACTGACAAGCTACCTCCACTAATCTCTCACCACATCTCTTAACTGATAAGATATATAAAAAAACTTTATAAAACTTGACCAAACTAAAATTATACAACTTCTCTCGGTGATCAAGTAGAAACTCATAGGCATCCTCACCCACTTAGCTACCGAATCTGGGAGGACCCAATTGACTAAACCTCTCAAACCTTTTTTATCCTCAAAAGACATTACTGCACTAGCCGCGAGAGGAGGCATATTAATTCTGGCAAGCTTTGATCCCATATTGAGAGGTAACATAGATGACGATTGGACTCGATCTCGAAACCTCATAGTCAAATATCACACTGAAGGTGGAATTGGACTCGAGGTATGAGGAGTACCCAAACTCAAATCAGGTGCAACACGAGGATCCACACTATGAACTTGAGTAACACCCGACACAACCAAAGGAGAACTCTCTAAACAGGTTAGGAAAACACACCAATAATCCCTCCAACACTAGGGCAGATGAACTCTGAACAACTAGAGTAAGACCTATACCTTAAACCTGCTCAACACAGGGCTTAGGGGAGAGTACCCTAGAACTCCTCCTATATAGGGATGCACCATGGGTCCATACCCTCTCTTGAGTCCGTCCATGACTCGAGGATCGCCCTTTGGGGAAAGTCTTTGCATCACTACTCTTGCAAGGACAAGTCAACACTATCTATGCAGAAAAAGTGAAACATAACTAAGAACACAAGATATGAAAGAACTTCACATGGTAAGGAATAAAAATAATGAAAGATTCCTACAGACATCCTATTGCATCACAAAGATAGATACAAGTATCTACATACTGATCCATAGCACTCTATTAGATATCTCATTCTAACACCGTTGAGACCAATAAAACCTGACTACTCTGATACCAGTTTGTCATGACCTAAAGTTAAGGTCATGATGGCACGTGTCACGGCATACATTAACAAGTAAGCCTATCACCCAAACTGATACAAAAAGAAAAAAGAAAAAATAGAAATACCCAAGGTAATAATACAATCCAAGAGTGAAATACATCAGAAAAATGACCACAAAAGAATAATATTTATCTCCGCGAACAAATATAGACATAACTAAAATAGAAAGATAGAGGTAAATTCCGGACATATGAATATCCAACTGCTACCTTGAGTAATCTGAAGGGGCTTAATATCAACAAATTTGAGGTGCACCCAAACCTAAAGTTGCATCAAAAGGGTGAAGTAGCTGTCTACTTTTACTCAGTAGGTACCATAGGCCGACCGAGCAAAACCCTCGGTTTGGAAAATTATAATTTTGGGTTTCGGGTGTCAACTTTGTGAAACTAATGTTTTTTGAAACTCTAGAACGTCGAATTTAGTATGGTTGCATAATTTATTTGTATGTATCAGACTCCGAATGAATTCCGAGTACCCGGTCGAAGTCCAATCGACCAAACAAAAAGTTGTTAGCAGATTTTCACCTCGTTTTGACCAATTTTACTCATTTTCATCTTGCCTCTCGGGAGTTAAACCCTAAAATAGGGTGGGAGATTAAAATTAAAGTTTGTGAGAGCTTGAGAGGCTAGATTAACACTCTTTTCTTGGTTTTATTATGGATTTAGGGTAAGAATTCATTTTTTTTAGTAATTTCTTAATTAATTTCTCAAAACCCAAAAAATCTTGAGACTTGATTTTGAATCTCATTTTTACTCATTTTCACTTGAATAATTTTTTTATCTTATAATTACAAGTTCTTCATCAATTTAACCTTCAAAAAAACTCTGATTCTTGATTTTAACCCAGATTTCAAAGATTTTACCCGGTAAAGCTTAAAAATATTTTTTCTTCGATTTGAACCTCATTTTTGACTCGATTTAACTTGGGTTTTCAGCTGTCGGTTCCTAAAAATATGGGAAACATATTTTTGAAGTAAAATTTTGATTTTGCCCTTCTTTTTCGGAAACTCATTTTGGGGGTCCATTTTGACTCCGAACCAAAAGTAGTCAATATGGGTGCCATTGGTTTTGTTTTGATGCATAGATTTTATATTTGATATTTCTAGTGAAGTTTGGATTGTTCATGAAAAGTAAGGCTCAGGTTGAAGTGTAGTGGACTGGTTTTGACTTTCGAGTAGGTTATGACTTAACGCTTTTAGACTTGGCTTGGTAGTAAATGATGATATAAAATGCATGTTAACAGTGAGAATTGTAGGGACCTATGTGATATTAATAGACTTGAATACGTGTGAATAATTGTATTGTGTTGTTAAGATGCTTAATATGGTACCATTAGTGTATTATTATTATATTCATACTTTATTTGGCATATCAGACGTGTGGAAATTCATGGGTGAAACTAAAATAATGAGTGAATATTGACTCACATGATTGTGAAAATATATCATTGTGGTTGGTTGTGAAAATACTCATTGTGATTGGTTATGATCATTACATCCTCATATCATGCTCATTCATGAAACATTGGTACCATCGTGGCAACATCTGAGGAACACTGGCAACACCTTTTTAAAACCCTCCCCAAGGGATGTGCCGGGGAGGAAATATTTTAACACCTTATAAACCCTTTCTAAGGAATATGCTGGAAAGGAGATATGAGATATATGGATTGTATACAGGTTTACGAACCCTCCATGGGACCTACATCAAGAAGCTTTAGCTATGTTGGTATATACGGGGATTGTGCGACGATCCTGGAGGTTGTGCGACGACTTCGTGCATCATTATCATCATCATCATCATCGTCATATACATTGCCCTTACTTTCTTGTGTTATGCTATGTTGTATTGGCATATTGGCTTATTATCTATGTATCTATCGTATATTCTTTTAGTTATATTTGATGATCTTGTATATGCATGTTCCCCCTTGTTCTTCTTATATGTGATATAATACATACTTTTTTTCTATCTTGGTGTGATGTTTCAATATATGTTATATATATTAGAACTATTAATGCAAGCGGTATGGGCTACCATTGTGGGATATTTTCTGATTGCAGGTGGCGTGCCCTTAGTGTATATTTTTTATGCTTTATTTATTACTTTTCTTTGTTGGCCTATGCTACTTACTGAGTACAAGTGGACCGTATTCATTCCTATTGCACCCTTTCGGTGTAGGTCCTAGCAAAAGTATGCCTCAGTTTAATTATCTCCGGCAATTATTAGAGATTTCACGGTAGCGGTTAGACATTCATGCATCTGAAGTTCACCTTTATCTTTCTATAGTAGTTATGTATTTGTTAGTATTCAAAGACAATTATTATTCCTTTGTGGTTATTTTTATGATGTATTTGACTATTGGATTGTATTAGTAGTTCTTACACTATTGACACCTAGTTTTGGACATGATTGGTATTTTGTATAAGTTTTTTCTACATTGTTATGATTACTTATATGGGTCGTCTTTGTTCTAGAAGCCTTACCATGTGATATTTTTGTCTTTTCCTCTTTTAATTTTAGTATGGGTGATAAGCTTACTTGTCAAGGTACGCTGCGACAAGTGACATCATGACCCTCATTTTTGGGTCGTGACAAATTGATATCAATGCAGCCAAGTTTCATTGGTCTCAATGGTGTAAGAACGGGATGTCTAATAGAGTCTTGTGGATCGGTATGTATATGTTTGTCTCTACCTTTGAGAGGCTATTAGATGTATTTAGGAAACCTCTCTCATTTTATTCTTTATTGTGCAAATTTTTTTGTATCTTATGTTTTGAGTTGTTTTTCACTCTTTCTGCATAGATGGTGTGTCTTATACTATATATCAGTTGAGAGATGCTCTGAGTAATTAGTGGATATCATTTTTTGATTGAATATTTGTTGATGCTCCTGAGTTGTCATGGGATCAGTTTGTTAATGCCTTTCTGGAGAGATTTATGGCTTTTAGTTTGATAGATCGTATGTGGGATGAGTTTGATCATTTGGAGTAGGGCTCTATGACAATTGTTTAATATGAGGCACACTTCCTTACCCTGTCCAGATATTTTTAAGATAGCATTTCCATCGAGTTTGGGATGATTCAAAAGTTTGTGAAGGGTTTGGATGTCTTCCTTCAGTGGGCTATATCTCAGATAGTTGTGGTCAGGGATTCTCTTTACCGTATTATAGATCACCCTAAGATGACAGAGGGTATTCTTCTAGTATCTCAGGGTGGATCTAAGAAGGTGCATCATTTTTGTGAGTTCAAAGGCCAGTCTCCCCATGGTAGAGATTTTAGTGGGTCTGATGGATAGTGTAGGCTAGTACAGCTGGCCTTACAGAGTTTAGGTGTTGGACCTCCTAGTTCAGTAGTTCAGGGTGACCATTCGGGCCTAGTTATGTGTTCTATTGAGACTGATCATAGAGGTTTCTATGTGTGTGATGAGATTGGCCGTATGGCCAAGGACTATTCTTGCCGTGTGTTTAGAGCTACTCCTATTTTATTTATGAAAGGTTAGAATTCTACCAAAGGTGCGAGAGATAGGGATGGTAGAGCCCGTAGTGGTAGTCGTGGGGCTACCCAGATAGTTGGTGGTCGTGGTCAGTGTTATGTTATACCAACCAGACCTAAGGCAGAGGCTTCTAATGTCGTGATTATAGGTATCTTCCTCTTTTGTTTCATACTTGCATCTGTATTATTTGATCCTGGATCAACTTTCTCTTATGTGTCTGTGTATTTTGCTTCAAGTTTTGATTCTGTAAGTGAGCCTCTTGCCATGCCTATTCGTATATCTACCCTGGTAGGTGATTCTTTATTAGTGGATTGGGCTTACCGTTATTATGTTGTGACTTTTGTATGGCATGTGAATTTGGTAGATTTTCCTGTATTAGATATGGTCAATTTTGATGCTATTTTGAGGATGGATTGGTTGACTCTTTATTATGCTATCTTAGATCATTTTTCCAAGAATGTGACTTTAGCTTCGTAGGGTATGCCAAGGATATTTTTAAAGGGTGAACTTAATTGGGGTCCTAAGAGGAATATATCTTATGTTCAAGCTCATAAATTGGTTGAGAGGGGATGTTTATCTCACTTGGATCATATTTGTGACACCAGTGTTGTTCTGCCTCCTTCCTTGGATTCTATCCGGATTGTCTATGAGTTTATGTCATGACCCAGGTCAATGGACCGTGCGAGCACTTACGCTATTCTAAGTAGCTAGGAGAACACTTACTACCCAATTAAAAATATGCGGAATACTTTTGTTTTTAAGAAAATACTGAATTAAATATAATAACGTAAATTCAATATTAATAAGTAAACTTTTTCAAAAATTTCTTACAATTGTCTTTCACTATCCCAGGACTTGGTCAGACATGTACAAGAGCTATCTACTATAGTATAAACTGACAATAAAATAATAATACAAAGACTCTAACATCTTCCAGGATGAAAGTGCAAAAGTTAGTGCTGAATATCGTCATCCATCTAGTAACTGAAACTAACCTGCATTCAGTCTATACTCCAAGAAGGAATGTAGAAGAGTAAGGTCAGTACAACCAGACATACTGGTAGGCATCATCGACCGAACATGTTAGTCCATATAATCATAAAATAGAATTTAGGAAAATAAATCATGACATCCTGAATGGAATATAATTCAATTAGTGTTGTAATAATATTATTAATTTACCTATATAATGTAACGTCCCAAGTATGTACCCCAGAAGTAACACGGTGCTAAAAATCCCGAACGAACACAAGCTAACCCATGAATGGTACCTGCTACAATCACTAAATAATAATACTATAAAAATACAGAAGTTTGGCTAAAACCGCCATAAGGTTCAAAACTGAATTAAATATTGAATATTGAAAATTAATATAGTAAATTGAACATCTATCTAAAATACTCTAGTCTGAATAGTCTCTAACTGAACTGTCTGAAAGTGGAGTTGATGGGACAAGCCCCCAACTAACTCAAACTACTGAGGTACTGATTACTGAAAATAATACTCTATCCCCCAAACTATGAGGAATCACCACTAAATTTGCTAATAATAATATGGGCTGCTAGGTACGGTTAGGAGCCCATGAATTTGAACCAATGATATAAGACATCATAGTGAAAAAGAAAGGCACGCATCAGTACTTTGAATGTTTTGAATGCTAGGTGAGGTAAGGCTGAATGCATGGGTTCATAAACATGAACAATAACTGATTGAATAGCATGAATAAAACTGAATAGAGTATATGTATATCTAAAATTATTGTAAATGCAGATTATGCAATGCTATGCACATAACTATGAATACTATAACTACGATTTCATTAACACTAGCTAATGAAATATGAAAACTGAATGACTGATATTTGAGTTTAATGATATTGTATTACTGTTAACTAAGAGGCTATTTCTGACAGTCTTGATTCTATAGAACTGAACTGAGTTCTATACTGAGCTGGGTAACTGTATCTGACAGTCCTAATTCTTAAATGGAATTGAGGTTTATACTAAGCCTGAAACTGAAACTGTGGGAGTGTTCATCTAACCGACATACCTTGATTATGAACTGAGTTGGGGCCAAACCTGTGACCTCAATTGGAAGGGTGTTAGCACTTTGCCAAGGGATACTAACAATGGCTATGAGTTAACTCTCTATGACAGGAAGCCCTTTTGTCAACCCTCATTGGCAGGAAAACTCGTACTAGATGTATCAACCCTAGACTGGCAAAAAGACATCTCAACCTACACTGGCTATGTAGTTTTGTAACGTAGGGATTGCTACTAAGGGTCAAACCCTCTACTGAAAGGAATTTCTTCATCCCTGGGTTTGCCCAGTATTGATTCCTACTCCCAATTGAATAGACACTGAACTAATTTCTAGACTGTACTAGGCTTGACTGAACTATTACTGATCGTGTTGTCTATCTAAACTGGACTGAGTTCACTGAGTTTTGATAACTGATTGAATACTTTGAGTTCTGTTAACTGGATGAATGTGCTGAGTTCTATTATCTATCGGAGTACTACTGGATGTGACATCAATGAGACTATTCTGAAACTGTTGTAGATCTAAGTAAATAGCTACATTGTCGGGTATTAGATACCCCCAGGACTCAATTTCATAAATTGTAAAACATAGCATAATCTTGAAAGCGTGATGGCTAGAAACTTTTTCACAATTCATTCATTGAGGAATTTTAGCAATCGCTTGCATAGCATGAACTTGTATACATGCTAACATGACATGATTTAATTACTAGACTCATATGAACAGTTTATCAAACACTTGGGGAGCATAATTTATACACATGACAATACTACAACATGCAAACATCATGATCAAAATCCCAAACTCACAAATTTAAAGGTTTTTAACATTAAACCATATAACAACACACATATGCTATTTGTTTCTCAAGAAAATTACAATTAATCATGCATTATAAACCCAACTACATCATAATCATGAATACAATCAAACTAAACATCAAATTTGTGAAAATAAATCAACTTGTATTGTGGAAAGTATTCTTGAACTCCAAGGGTGGAAGGAAACCCTTGGATGAACACCTAGCATACCTTAATGCTTGAATTCATGAAGATTCATGGTGAATTTCTTGAATCTTGATCTTGACTTGATGGAATTGGGTTTGTTCTTGAGAGGATTTTAAGAAAAATGAGTGTTTTTTCCCTAGGAATGACATAATCTCATGTTTTTGGAGGCTGAATATGGGTGGAAAATAACCCAACTACCCTCTAGATGCAAGCTTTTAATTGTCGAAAAGGGTGCCAAGTGATGCGCGTACCGACGCACCACATCGAGTTTGCATTGGTTCATTGGAATTGCATTAAAAGCTAGGGAAAAATTATCTGTCGATGCGATGGGTGACGCGACGCATCGACCCACTATTTTGGTCACCTGAATATGATTCAAACTAGGTTTGAAAAATCCGAAACTCATCCGGAGTGACCTATTGACACACCTGATCATAATTAAATCCAAGGATCAACATTGTAAGCTCATAAGTGTCATAAAATAAGATCGCCTACTTATGAAGGCTAAAATAAATTCTAAGTTTAAACACTTGGCTGAAATTTCTAAGTTTGGGACCTTTTTTAAGCATTAACAGACTGAGTTAATCTTAGTATTTTGCGGGGTCTTACAATATATCTCCCTTGGGAACATTCGTCCTCAAATAAGACTGACTAAGCTGAGAATACTGATAGACTGAATTTATATATACTGAACATGCACAACTGAAGCATTATTACATGATAGAAAGTACTGATATACTGAGTTATCATACTGAAATACATGACTGAGTTCTGAAAACTTGAAACATAACTGAGCTATTTCATAAAGTTATGCATAATATGAGAATGTTATGCAACTGAGCCAATACAGAGTTATAAAGGTAATTTGAGCATGGAACTATGTAAATTCAAGAAAAACTGTTACCTTGAGTTGAGTCTGAGTTTGTGGAGAAGAGGTGAGGATACTTGGTCCGTATATCTACTTCTTCTTCCTAAGTAGCTCCCTTAATGGACTGATTCCACCAAAGAACTTTGACTAGAGGAAACTCTTTTTTCCATAGTCTATGAACCTAAAAATTAAGAATTTCGACTGGGATTTTCTCATAAGAAAGGATGTTCTGGACATCAATGACCTCTATTGGGACTACAACTGTTGGGTCACCTATGCACTTTTTTAGAAAGGAGATATGAATCACTAGGTGCACTGAAGCTAAGTCTGAAGGCAACTCAAGCTCTTAAAGACCGCCATATTGGGGATTGAGTTTTCCCTTCTTTCCAAACCTCTTCACGCCCTTCATAGGAGAGATTTTAAAATACATAAAGTCACTAATCTCAAACTTGAGATCCTTTCTTCGCACGTCTGTATACAATTTCTATCAGCTATGAGTTGTCTTATGCCTTTCCCTGATAAATTGAACCTTTTCTAAGGAATCAAACACCAAGTCAGGCCCTACCACTATTGCCTCACCAACTTCAAACCAACCAATGGGAGATCTACATATCCTCCGATAGAGCATCTCAAACGGAGCCATCTGAATGTTGGAATGATAACTTTTATTATGTACAAACTCAATCAAGGGCAAGTGGTCTTACCAACTACCCTTAAAGTCAATGGCACACACTCTTAACATATCCTCCAAAGTATGAATGGTCCTTTCTTCTTGACCATCTATCTGGGGTGAAAGGCTGTACTGAGGTGAACTTGGGTACCAAGACCCTTTTGGAAGAATTTCTAGAAATGAGAGGTAAACTAGGTACCTCTATATGAGAGAATAGATACAGGGACTCCATGCTGACCAATTCTCTGATATAGAGTTTGGCGTAGTCCTCAGTTGGATAGGAAGTATGAACTGGTAAGAAGTGAGATGATTTGGTCATCCTTTCTATAATGGCCCAAATAGAATCGTGTTGACTACAAGTACGAGGCAAACCCATCACAAAGTCCATGTTCACTCCCTCCCACTCCTACATTGGAATACTAAACTCTTGTATGGACCCACTAGGTTTCTGGTTCTTAATCTTAACTTGCTAACTTGTAGAGAACTTAGCCACCAACTCTGCAATGTCTTTCTTTATCCCACTCCACCAATATACCACAAATCACGGTACATCTTAGTGGCCCCTAGATGAGTAGAGTAATGCGTATCATGCGCTTCTACAAGAATTCATTGCGTCAAGTCATATACACCTAGCACGTATAACCAACCCTGGAAATGCAACACACCGTCTCCCCCTTGGGAGAAAACCTCTACTTTCTGATCTCTAACTGACTCTTTCAACTTGACTAGACTGGGATCTCTATCCTGCTTTGCCTTTACTTTGGAAGCCAGAGATAATTCTAAACTATTCTGCACCCACACACTACCTTCTACTGAATTGACTAAGCGGACACCTTATCTTGAAAGCTGATGAACTTCCTAAACTAATTTCTTCTTACCATCCTCCACATGAGCAACACTACCCATAAACATCCTACTATGAGTATCAGCCACTACATTAGCCTTACCTAGATGATATAGGACGCTTATGTCATAGATTTTCAACAAATCTCACCACCTTCTCAGACATAGGTTCAGATCTTTCTTAGAAAAAACATACTGTTGGTTTTTATGGTCTGTGAACACATCTACATGTACCCCATACAAATAATGCCTCTAAATCTTTAAGGGAAATACAACAACTGCTAACTTAAGATCATGAGTGGGGTAATTCTTTTCATGAGGCTTAAGCTGTATAGAGGCATAGGCTATGACCTTACCTCTCTGTATCAACACACACCCCAAACCCACTCTAGAAGTATGAGCCTCTGGTAAAGTCAAAACTGGGGCTGAAGTGAGTCAATTCTTTAACTCTTAAAAACTCTTCTCACAAGAATCTGACCACTGGAACTTAACTTTCTTCATAGTAAATCTAGAGATTAGGGATGCAATGGATGAAAATCCTTTAACAAACCATCGGTAATAGCCAGCCAAACCTAAAAACTACTAATATCTGATAGAGAGATGGGTCTGGGCTAGTTTCTTACTTCTTTGATCTTTTAAGGATCAACTATAATGCCATCATCGAAAACTATATGACAAAGGAAATCTACTTACCATAAACAAAATTTGCTCTTACTAAATTTGGCTATCAACTGATGGGTTCTGAGAGTTTGTAATACTATTCTGAGATGGTCTGCATAATTATGTTCACTGCGGGAGTAGATAATAATGTCATCAATGAAGACTATGATGAACATGTCCAAGTACTGCTTGAACACACGGTTCATCAAATCCATGAAGGTTGCTGGAAAATTGGTTAGACCAAATGACAAGACTAGGAATTCAAAGTGATCATACCGAGTTTTAAAAGCTATTTTTGGAATGTCATATTCTCTGACTCTGAGCTGATGATATCTTGATCTGAGGTCTATCTTAGAAAAGTAACTGGCATCCTAAAATTGGTCAAACAAGTCATCAATTCTAAGAAGTGGATACTTGTTCTTGACCATAAATTTATTTATTTGATGATAGTCTATACACATTCTAAGAGAACTATCTTTCTTACGCACCAATAGAACTGGTGCACCCTAAGGGTATATGATGGGTCTGATAAATCCCTTATCTAGGAGATCCTTCAACCGTTCTTTTAAATCTTTGAATTCTGTTGGGGCCATTCTGCATGGTGGGATAAAGATAGGCTGAGTATCTGGAAGAAAGTCTATTCCAAAGTCAATTTTCCACTAGGGAGGGACTCTCGGAAGATCCTTGGGAAATATATCTGGAAATTCACATGCTACTGGAATTGACTAATCATTAGGGGTCACTGAACTAGAGTCTTTAACTCAAAGGAGATAGTAGACACACCTCTTGGCTATCATTTTCCTCTCTCTAAGGTAGGAAACAAGTTGACCTCCAAGTGTTGAAGTACTAACCCTCCACTGAAGGACAAGTTCATTCAAAAATTGAAAATGGACAACTCTATTTCTGTAGTCAACTGAATCATAGCATGAAAGAAGCCAATCCGTGCCTAGAATGACATCAAAATTGGTCATCTCTAATTCTACTAAGTCTGTTAAAGTGACTTTCTGAGACACCATAATCGAACAGTTCCTATATACTTGTCGGGCTATGATACATTTACCTACTAGGGTAGAGACTGAGAAGGGTTCTGCTAGGATTTTAGAGTTGACTCCAAAGTTAACCGCTATATGAAGAGTTACAAAGAACAAAAAAGCTCCTGGATCTAGCAAAGCATAAATGTTTAAATGATAAACTTGTAATGTACTAGTGACCACAACAGGAGAACTTTCCTGATCCTATCAAGACTGAAGTGTATATATCCTATTTGGGCATTTCCCACTGGTGGCACTGGAAGAAGCACCCTGCTGATTCGGGTGACCGGACTGAGCTGGGGGACGATTATACTGACTCTGCAAATCCACCTTATGACTCTCTCTGACCTTGTGTCCTGGCTTACCACAACTGAAATATACATCACTTCCAGCCCTGCAAGCACCCTGGTGATTTCTGCCACACTTTTAGCAAAAGGAATTTGTTTGGGCACTTCTGACACTACCCTGAGGTTTAGTGCCTGGTACCCCATCTTTATTGCCATTTCTGAATTTCAACACTAGAGCAAAGGATAAGGATGAAGCTAGAACTGAAGATTTCAAGAAAAATTAAGAACGACTCCTACCCTCCTACTTAGGCTGCGCGAAATTTAAGCTACCTATTCTAGCTTTCTTATTCCCCCTCTTTTTCTCCTTATTCTTAGCCTCCTCTATCTACTGGGCATAGACCATGAACCTGTAAATATTAATCTCTTTAATCAGCATTGCGGTCCTATACTCCTTGCCCATACTGTTAGACACACCAGACATAAACTTACTCATCTTCGATCTGCTATCTACTACTACATGAGGGGTATAACTGACTAACTGAGTAAACTTAAGAGAATACTCTTTCACTGTCATGTTGCCCTACTTCATATTAATGAACTCCTAAACCTTTTCTTCCCTTAACTTCGATTGGAAGAACCTATCAAGAAAAGTAGTAGCAAACTCCTTCCATTCTTCGGGCCCTGCAACTGTGGCCCTCTCTGCCTTTCACTGCTTGAAACATGAGTGATCCACATCCTACAACTGATATGTGGTTAACTCTATGCTCTCACTTACAGTTATCCCCATAATATCTATGAATTTTTGAACCTGATCAAGGAATTCCTGTGGGTCCTTAACTAACTTAGACTCTGTAAAGGCTGGAGGGTTCATTCTGGTGAAGGACCGAATTCTAGCTGTAGCAGTATTAGCCATTGGGTTGACCGAAATGGTAACTGGTCATTCATTCTGGGATACCAAAGAATGAGCTGGAGTGCTGAAAGATGCTTTAAATTCTGCGTGGAAAATATGCTTGTCCAGGGGATCTACTTGAACGTGCGGAGGTACTAGCTGATTTCTTATTCTCTAACCGTTGTTCTTTTTGAGAGGCATGTTCTATAAGTGAAACTAAGAAAAGGATTATACTGAGAGTGTACCTTGAACTCCTAATCACTCGCACAATATGAATATTGAAAGAAAGGAAACCTTTCCTAAAATTCCCCATAGCCTCTTGTCCATAAGTGTGGCGTGCTACACACCCATGAACAAGACCCTACTAGACGCACCTTTCAAACTTACTAGGACTCTGTTGAACCTTAGGCTCCAATACCAAGTTTGTAACATTGTGAGTATATAACTCAGACGTCACAAGGTGTTCATAATCCTGAAGGACCACAATCTAACATATGACTGGTACCTGCTGCAACCACTGAATAATAATATTATAAAAATGCAGAAATTTGGCTAAAACTACCATAAGGTGCAAAACTAAATCAAATACTGAATACAGAAAATCAAATAGTAAACTGAATATCTATCTAAAATACTCTAGTCTGAAAAACCTCTAACTAAACTTTCTGAAAGTGGAGTTGATGGGACTATCCCCCAACTAACTCAAACTACTAAGGTACTGATAATTAAAAATAATAGTCTATCCTCAACCTATGAGGACTCACTACTAAATTTACTGATGATAATTTGGTCTACTAGGTACGGTCAGGATCCTGTGGCTTTAACCTATGATATAAGACATCATAGCACAAAAGAAAGGTATGCGTCAGTACTTTGAATGTAATGATATGCTAGGTGAGGTAAGGATGATTGCATAGGTTCATATACACGAACAATAACTGACTGAATGGCATGAACATAATTAAATTAGAGTACATGCATATCTTAAACTGCTATAAATATTGATTTTGCAATGCTATGCATATAACAACAAATACTATAACTGAGATTTCATTAACACTGGATAATGAGTTCTGAAAACTGAATGACTAATATCTGAGTTTACTGATACTGTATTACTATTAACTAAGAGATTGTTTCTGACAATATTAATTCTGTAGAACTGAACTGAGTTTTATGCTGAGTTAGGTGACTGTATCTAACAGTCCTGATTCTGAAACTGAACTGAGGTTTTATACTAAACCTAAAACTAAAATTATGGAAGTGTTTATCTGACCGACATACCCCGATTATGAACTAAGTTGGGGCCCAACCTGTGACCCTAGTTTGAAGGGTGTTAGCACCTTGCCAAGGGATACTAACAATGGCTATGAGTTAACCATCTCTGATAGAAAGCCTTTTAATTAATCCTCACTGGCAGGAAAACACGTTTAAGATATATCAACCCTAAACATGCAGGAAAACACCTCTACACTGGCAATACAATTTTGTAATGCAAGGATTGCTACTAAGGGTCAAACCCCCTACTAACAGGAATGCCTCCATCCGTGGGTTCACTCGGTGCTGATTCCTACTCCTAACTAAATAGATACTGAACTGATTTCCAGAATGTACTATGCTTGAATAAACTATTACTGATCATTCTGTATATCTATATTGGACTGAATTCACTGAATTTTAAGTATTGACTGAAAACTTTGAGTTCTGTTAAATGTCTGAATATACAAAGTTCTTGTATTAGTTTGAGTACTACTGGATGTGACATCACAAAGACTATTCTAAAACTATTGTAAATCTAGGTAAACAGCTAGATGGTCGAGTATTAGATACCCCTAGGACTCAATTGCGTAAATTGTAAAATATAGCACAAACTATAAAGCATAATAGCTAGACACTGTCACAATTCAATCATTGAGGCATTTTAGCAATCACTTGCATGGCATGAACTTTTATACATGCTAACATGATATGATTTCATTACTCAATTCACATGCAAGCATTACGATCAAAATCCCAAACTCACAAATTCAAGGGCTTTTAACATAAAACCAAATAATACCAAGTTTGTAATGCCCCAAGTCTATACCCCGGATGCTACACGGTACTCATCATCTCTAAGGAGAATAAGCTAACCCATGACTGACACCTACAGTAATAACTGTGTAATAAATACTATAATGATTACGAAAATAGGCAAAACATATGTCATAAGGTTTAAATTTGTAAATAAATTTGAATGCAGTATCAAAATACCAAAAATGAATATGAGCACTGGAAAACTGAACAACTGTCTGAAAATACTCTAGTTTGAAAAGCCTCTAAATTTTTTGAATTGGGGATTTGATGGGACAAGTCCCCAACTAACTCCATCTACTAAAAATAATACTTAAATACTGAAAACAACCATGTCCCCAAACTATGAGGACTCACCACTACTCTAACTGTTGAAAATCTAAACTACTAAGGGTGCTAGGGCCCGTGCATCTGAACCTATGATATGAGACATCATAGTGCAAAAGAAAGGCATGGGTCAGTACTTTGAATATACTCGTATCCTCAGTGAGGTAGGATGAAATTCATGGGTTCATATACATGAACAATACTAACTGACTAACATGAGAATGAATGAATAAGAGTACATGCATGAATACATGGACTGTAATTGAGATTGTGATAACACTAAATACTGAGTCTGATTATTGAAATTGATTAACTAATACCTAGGAATACTGATACTAATTACTAATAATTGAGTGACTGTATCTGATAGACCTAATTCTGCGAACCCATACTGAGTTCCATGCTGATCTAAGTGACTATATCTGATAGCCCTAAATCTGTAGAACTGATTTGAGTTCTTTTTGAGACTGATACTAAAACTGAGATTATGGGAGGTAATTAACCTGATTGGGGTCCAACCTGTAACCCCAGTTAAAATGGTGTCAATACCATACCATGAGTAAGGTTAAGCTGTGAGTTAACTCTTTCTAACAGGAAACTCTTTTGTTAACCCTCGCGGGAAGGATAATTCAGGTGAGAAATATCAACCCTCATAATATCTGGCAGGAAGATATCTTAACCTACGATGGCTACATAGTTCTTTAATGCAGGGATTGCTACTAAGGGTCAAACCCTCTGCTGGCAGGAATGCCCCATCCCTAGGTTAACTCAGTGTTGAATCCTACTCCCAACAGAATAGACACTAAACTGATTTCTATTCTGTACTAGGTTGTACTGAGTTGTTGCTGATGTTATTGTTTAACTAAATTGGATACACTGAGTTCTGTGGAATGACAAAAACTACTGAATTCTATTAACTGATTAAATTTACTGAGGTCTGGACTGAGTACTAAACTAGATTGGAAAAATGCTGAGTCTACTGAGTTTTCCTGAGTTTTGTAACTGTCTGAGAGTACTACTGATAGTGATGTAACTGTTACTATTCTATGACTGACCATAGCTCTAAATAATCAGCTGAATTGTTGGGTACAAGTACCCCTAGGACTCAATAGCATAAAATAAGAGACATGGCATAAAAATGAAACATGTAAACTAAGCATTTGATTATTCTTAATTCATTGGGGCATTTTAACAAACACTTGCATGTCATAAACTTAAATACATGATATAACTTCACTAACTCACATGCTTAATTCATCAATCACTTGAAAGGCATAAATTATGCACATAGTACTAATCAATATGTGAGCACACACTTTCAAATATTAAATTCACCATTTGAAGGCTTTAGCATGATTTCACATGATAACAAATATAAATCAATTAACCCCACATGAAATTTATCATGAAACATGGATTTGAAACCCAATTAATCATTATAAACTTGGATATTATCAAACCCAGTATGAAATTCATGAAATCATATACTTGAAGTTTAAAAATAGTTTCTTGAACCCTAAGGGTGGAAGGGACCCTTGGATGAATACTTCCCATACCTTAGTTAAGGAATTTCTAAAAGTTGATGGTGGAATCTTATGTTTTTTATTTGAAATTGAATCTTCTAGGGTTTTGTTCTTGAGCAATTTTGAGAAAAAATGAGTTTAATTGCTTTCTAAGGTGTTGAATTCTGTGTTTTAGGGGATGAAGGTTGAGGAAAAAAGACTCAAATACCCCCAAGTACACGATCTTTTAATGACTGAAATGCTGTGTTACCGATGCACTGCGTCATTGGTATCAACGCGATAGCCAACGCGCCACGTCGAGTCTGTATCGGTTCACTAGAATTTACAATAAAACTAGGGAAAAACTATCTTATCGACGTGGTGGTCGACGTGACGCATATAGATTGAGTCGACCCACAGTTTGGGTACTCCAACATGGTCCAAACGAGGTCTGAAAAATCCAAAACTTATCCAGGAACCTCTATTGATATTCCTGATCATGAATAAACTTGAATATCAATATTTAATGGACGTAAAGGTCTTGAAATAGTATTGCCAACTTTCAAAGGCTAAAATAGCACTAAGTCTGAATACTTAGCTAAAATATTTTACACATACACATACTATTTATTTCTCAAGAAAATTACAATTAATCTTGGATTATAAACCCAACTACATCATAATCATGAATACAATCAAACTCAACATGAAATTTGTGAAAAGAAATCAGCTTGTAATTTGGAAAAAGTTCTTGAACTTCAAGGGTGGAAGTAAATCCTTGGATGAACACGTAACATACCTTGATGTTTGAATTCGTGAAGATTGATAGTGAATTTCTTGAATATTGATCTTGACTTGATGGTGAATCTAGAATTTTGATCTTGACTTGATGGACTAGGGTTTGTTCTTGAGAGGATTTTAAGAGAAAGTGAGTGTTTTTTCCCTAGGAATGACTTAATCTCGTATTTTTGGGGTTGAATATGGGTGGAAAATAACCCAATTAACCCTCTAGACATAGGCTTTTAGATACTGAAAAGCATGCTCAGCGATGTGCATGCTGACGTTCCGCGTCGATGACATCAATAAGATAACCAACACACAGCATCGAGTTCACATTGGTTCACTGGAATTGCAATGAGAGCTGGAAAAAAATTATCTATCAATGCGATGAGTGACGCGACGCGTCAAGACCGCGTTGACCCACTATTTTGGTCACTTGAATATGATTCAAACGAGGTTCAAAAAATCTAAAACTCACTCGGAGTGACCTATTGACACACCTGATCATGATTCAATCCAAGGATCGACATTTTAAGGTCATAAGGGTTGTAAAATAGGATTGCCAACTTATGAAGGCTAAAATAAATTCTAAGTATAAATACTTAGCTGAAATTTTTCTGTCTGGGACCTCTTTTAAGAGTTAACGGATTGAGTTAAACTTAGGATTTTGCGGGATCTTACATATAAGATACCACATCCCACTACTTTTCCAGCTCCATCAATATTATATTCGCTACTAACGTACTCTAGCCTCATTAATTCACACCATCAACCACAATCCAATGCTAATAAAATGCTATTCCTTTTTATTCATCTTGTCTTTTTCATTACTCATATTCATAGGAACAAACCCACAATCATAGACAATCCACACTAAATTCTTGGGCTAACAACCAAATAATCTTTTATAATATTAAAGAATGAAGTACGTAAACAGACATATAAATAAGTACAAAGTTTCATTTTTTTCAAATACATATCACACAATCAAATACCCAATGATTAACAATACAACAATAATATATCAAATAGTGTTCGCAAATAAGCCACATAACCATTAAGAGTATCAACCATACTGTAAACATCCATAGACTCAACACAAATACGTACAAACATGCTATGGGACTTATTTTTGCCCAAATATTCATGACCTACAGGGAACAATCGATGTTCATGTACCGTACCGGTGTGGTATTTGATCCAACATATACATATTTTTATCGGTGTGGTACCCGATCAAACATGTACATATCCGTACCAGTATGGTACCCGATCCAACATATACATATACATAACAACATGGTACACAATCCAACATGTACATATCCATATCGGCGTGGTACCCGATCCAACATATACATATCCGTACCGGCGTGGTACCCAATCTAATATATACATATCTGTACCGGTGTAATACCCGATCTATATATATCCGTACCGGCATGGTACCCAATCCAACATATACATATATGTACCGGCGTGGTACCCGATCTAACATATGTATATCTATACCGGCGTGGTACCGATCAAAAATATGCATATCCATACCGGTGTGGTACCCGATCTAACATATACATATCCGTACCGGTATGGTACCCGATCCAATATATACACATCCATCCGGTGTTGTAACCAATCCAACATATAGATATCCGTACCGGAGTGGTACCCGATCCACAATAAACATGTATTATCAATATCAAATGTAGACAATCTCTCAGCATACAACAACGTACCAAGTTTACTAGTAAGTTTAAAGTTATAAGACAATTCCATCAAGTAAAATTTCAATAGTCATTTATACATGCATCAACAATCCAAGCATCAATAATTTCAAGCATGTCCGAATACCAATCAATAAGTATTCATTGAATTACTTTAAGGAGTTATCATTATCAAACAAGCCACTCATAGTCACAATTCAATAAACCATCATTATCACAAATTTAGACTCTCATGGGCATCTAATAGATATAGTGTTTTTATCAATATCAAAACAAGAATATCATTAAAAAAATCTCAATTCAATTCTTACGCATACAAGACACTATTGGAGCCTTAATTACTCATTAAATTCTAAAAATATCATTATCTTCTTAAATACTACAATCTGGGTTCTAACATCACCACCTATAACTAGCACATTCACGCGTATCATTGTCCTCTACCTTTTTCCACATAATACAACCATCACTCTAATTCAAGTCATCTATCCCTTAGATATTACTATGCTTATCAATATTCGATCTTATCATAATTCTCCTCATCATATTATTGCACAATACATACAACTTAATACCATTACAACTCAACTAGGTTCATCACTAGAACAACTAAAAAAATAATATCATGTTCATATATTACGTATAAAACAATCTCCTTTTGGGAACTTAACACATAATATCATAAATATCACATATTCAATCAATAATATAGTTTTCGGGATTAAAGTTAAGGACTCGTGCCTAGACATGCTTTCTCCCATCAATTCTAAATTATGAAAATATAAAATAACACAGTCTTCTACTCATTAAACCTAGCCTACCTGGATACCAAGATTTTTGAAGAAACAAGTTGCAACAAAGATGCTCTTTCCTTTCCTTCATGCCTTGGAATAATCAATCATCTAAAGATCAAGCAATTATAAGAGTAATTAAATATTTACTCTTCAAACAAATATCTTGGGAATTCAAACACACTAATTCTACCCATAATTTAAAGGTCTATATCATTCACCAATATCAGTTAGCCATTAATTAGCACTTTCAAGCTTAACTAATCTCCATTAATGGAGTTTTTATGCTAAAGGTCTCATCTTTATGGAATTCAAGGTTCCTAACCATCAAAATTCATAATCTAGATTATGATATTCACGTTAGGAATTTTTAATTTATAGATTAGAATCAGCTTTAGGTCATATTAAAAAAACCCATGAGTATTTCACAAAAGAATTCCAGTATTAAAGGTCTTTCTAAGGATTCTAAGATGTTAAAGGATTAAAAGACGAAGAAAATAATGGAAAAATTTACCTCAACGAAGGAATTTCACCTTAAGCCTTGGGAAATCACCTCTCTAGGGTTAAGAAATGAAATTTGAGGGTTTTGGACATACAATATGGCTGAAGCTGATTTAAATACCATCAGAATTTTAGTTTCTGCAAAATCTTGCTTCAGCCCGGACAGTGCTCAGTAAAATAGTCAAAACTTTTTACTCCAAATTCGAATTGAGGAATGGTTTGTTGCGTTGGAAAGAGGACTCAGGGATCTTTAGTTTTATGGGTTTTTGGTTTTGTAACTCCTTATATTATATAAGAAATATGATCGTTTGAAGTTGACCCTAATAAAACCCATATCGAAACTTTATCGAAAATAAAGTTTATAGCTTAACTTTGTGTTAGGGATATTGTATGACCTTAATTAATAGCTAAAGAAATTCTAACTAAGTTATTGATATTAGAACTCATGAATAATTAAATTCATCGGGATTGAGTGTACCAGATACATCTAAAGGCTAAAATCTTTGCCGAAAAGTTTAAGGTGACATAATAAATAAAATATTGGCTAATTTGGACCCAAATTAATATTGAGGAATAAAAATTAAGAATTTTCATGAATTTATTACAAATAATTTAGTAACAACGAAATGGGTCGTTACAATCAGATACCAATTTAACATCCGTTCATCTTCGAATGAACATTAAATGGAGCAAAGCACGAGATTGGAATTAGAGAGACATTACTAATATTGTTGGTTATACTGCACCCTATTCACTCACTCGATATTCTTACCGACCAACCCACATTCTATACTCAATCATTCTATCAACGCTTTTCATAATACTAAGATGTGGAGCCAAATATTGACACACGAATCACTTATTCTCCTCTCAATGGCTTAAGTCTGAAACTTGAGTTTTATGAAAGCCAGATAAAGATGGTTAAAAGATTCACCTTGAAGAAGATGAATATTCTAAGATACCTTTTATTTTTTACCGAAGCTCTAGAGATCCAAATTCAATTCTGAAAAGTGCTACGAGATGCTACATGAATCTACTACCTAAATTTTCAACACTAGATAAGTCACATCTAATCCATCCAACACACAAGATCTACCTGAGACACCTAACTCAGTTTCTAGCCAAGACTATCCCATGGAGAATCTACATTTATTATATTTAAGCCACCACACCACTTACAAGTCACATAACTTACACATCCAAATGAACTCAATCAAAACTAATAAATTTATTCTATAAAGCTAGCTTCAACATTTCACAAACACTATTGTTTTCACCTCAAGATCACCCACAGTTCAAGCTTAGTATTTACTACTAAACATAGATGACAACATAACCTCCCACTCATTACAAAGACTTACAAAAATTGGCCATAAAGGTCCCAAAGAATTATATCCTACAAGACCTTCTCCTCCACAATTTGTTAATATTCATCTAATCATCATACCTTAATCACTCAACAAGCAATATCTACCAAGAATCACCCAAGAAAGGATCAATCATGCCATTTAACAATTCACTTATGTCCCATCCACGATCATTCTTAGTTATTTTATGAATATAACTAAGCCATTTGATTTTACATTGCTACTATCATGGAAATTACTATCCTCTAAATGTGTCATATATAAACCAACTCTGTGGGACATGTAAATATATAATTCAGCCATAAGGTCAAGTCAATAATAATTTATCTTCTCAATATTTTTCCTAATGCATAAATCCACAGCTACAACTTATGTCTTAACAATCACTAACTCAATATTTTTCAAAGACAAATACTTCATGGTCAAGACAAACTACTCTTATATCCCCACACCACTAGTACATAAGCAAGGCCAAACAGAATAAATCGATTACACGTCATTGGCAGTCTCATCACCAATATCACATTCCAGACAAGTCATTCATCAAATTCTTTAGGTATCAACAACCTCTACTAGTTTTTGTCACTTTTTTTTAAAACTCATTATTTTGCCAAACATTAAGAATTCATTCACATAAGGAACTCAAAGGTAATGTCACTTAGCTAGTCCTCACAAGGGGCCTATTATAATTTCAATAATATAAATGCACAAAAATTCTAAATATAGTCTCAATGACCGGACCACACAAGGATCCCCACATAATATTAAATAATTGAATCACACAAGGATCCATCCACGACATCATTAACAAGAATTTCTGATTATAGAAAGCACATATCACCTCAGTCTTTTATTCATGTAACTTTTTCACCATTTTTTCTTGACATCATGTTCTCATATCATCCTCTCAATTCTCATACCATCAATTTCATCAGTATAATAGTACAAAAAAATAAGTAAGCGCCATAAAATTTCTAGTTTCACAATAACAATAAATCAAATAATCCCATCACAATTATCAACAAAAACAACTTAGTCAATTTTCATCACTTAAATTCAAACAAAAACAACTCACAACAATAAAAAAAATCTATCAACATTAGTTTAGCCAAATATCAAACACAACCGATCAATAAGTTTACAACTTTCACAACTCTTTACCTATTAACAATAACTTTTAGTCCTTATTAACAGATACCAATTGAAATATCCTAGATTTATATTCAAAATTACTAAGGTACCAATTGAAATCAACTATATCTCAATTGATCTTTGTTAAGATACCAATTGAATTCAATCCAATAGTCCAAGATTAGGATGGCACGATAGAGAGAAAGAAAGAAAAATGACTTCTACATGCCTCATAGCCTTCCGAAGATTGGGTGTGGGGGCCTACATACCAATCCACGAAACTCTACTTGACATTTCTCTTGTACTTGTGGGACCGGTGAACCTAATGCTCTGATACCAACTGTCAAGACCCAGATCAACGGATCGTGCGGGCACCTACTCTATTCTAAGTAGCTAAGAGAAACCTTACTACCCAACTAAAAATATGTGAAAAACTTATGATTTTAAGAAAATATGGAATTAACTATAATAATGTAAATTAAAAATTATTAAGTAAACTTTTTCAAAAATGTCTTACAATTGTCCTTCATTATCCATGACTTGGCCATACATGTACCAGAGCTATCTACTATAGTATAAACTGATAATAAATAATAATACAAAGACTCTAACATCTGCCAGGATAAAAGTGCAAAAGTTAGTGTTGAATATCGTCATCCATCTAGTAACTACAACTGACTTGCATTCAGTCTACACTCCAAGAAGAAATGTAAAAGAGTAAGGTCAATACAACCACACGTACTGGTAGGAATCATCAGCCAGCCGTGTTAGTCCATATAATCATAAAATAGAATTAAGGAAAATAAATCATGACATCTTGAATGGAATATAATTCAACTAAGGTTGTAATAATATTATTTCTTTACCTATATAAGTTACCACATCCCACTACTCTTCCAACTCCATCAATATTATATTAGCTACTAAGGTACTCTACCCTCATTAATTTACACCATCAACCACAATCCAACGCTAATACAACACTATTTATCTTTATTCACCTTATCTTTTTCATTACACATATTCATAGGAACAAACCTATAATCATAGACAACCCACACTAAATTATCGGGCTAACAACCAAATGCACTATTATAATATTAAAGAATGATAACTAGCCATTCTGGTAAGGTATCATTAAACCAAGTACAAATGAAGTAAGTAAACCAACTTATAAATAAGTACAAAGTTTCACTTTTTCAAATACATATCACACAATCAAATACCCAATGAATTAAAAATACAACAATAACATATCAAACAGTGCTTACAAACAAGCCATATAACTATCAAGAGTATCAATTATACTGTAAACATCCTCAAACTCAACACAACTATGTACACACATGCTATGGGACTTATTTTTACCCAAATAGTCATGACCTGCAGGGAATAATCTATGTCAATGTATAGTACCGACATGGTACCTGATCCAACATATACATATTTGTACCGGCGTGGTACCCAATCCAAAATATACATATCCATATCGGCGTGGTACCTGATCTAAAATATACCTATCCATACCGGTGTGGTACCTGATCCAACATATATATATCAGTACTGGCGTGGTACGTAATCCAATATATACATATCCGTATTGGCGTGGTACCTGATCCAACATATATATATCTGTATCAGTATGGTACTGTAACACCCCGATTATCTAAACTAGAATGGTACATGGTGCTCATGACCCCAAAGGACTGCAAGTTAACTCATGACTGATATCTGTACCTGTACACTACATAATATGACATGATAATGCGGAAACATATACTGAAAGGCCATAAGGTTCAATACTGAACATAACTGAATAACAAAACATATACGTGGGGTAGGAGAATACCCAAAGCAAAATTAAAATAACTGAAGTCTGAACATGATAGTCTAGAAAGCCTCTAACATGACTGTCTGAATAAGTAAGGAGTTGATGGGATATATCCCTAACTAACTCCAACTAATAAACTGATTAATGAGATAATAGAAAATCTTCATGTACTCGAAGGATAAGGACTCACTTCTACTCTGAATCCTGGAATGCTACTACTTTTACTGATCTGGAAGTCGTGTCTCTGAACCTATGGTGTAAAATAATAAGAAAGCACCATAGCGCAAATGCGTCCGTACAAAAGAATGTAATGAGTATACGTATGAGGTAGGCTAAATACATAGGGTTTATATGCATGAATAATTATAACTGACTGACTAATATGAATGCGAGAGTACATGCATGAAAACCTAGTAACTTAGATCGTGAAAACATGATATCTGAATCTGCATACTAATGACATGAATTTATTGATATCAAAAATGATAGATAATGAGTTCTGATAATTGAAAACATGAGTAACTATTTTTGAAAGTCTTGAATATGACGGAACTATCTGAGTTTCATGTTATAACTATGTTGACTGTATTTGACAGTCCTGATAATCTAAAATCTGAAGAACTATATGAGTTCCTTTACTGATACTCATACTGATACTATGGGAACAGTTATTTAATCGACATGCCCCAAATGCACTATAATAGCTGAGCTGGGGTCCAATCTATACCCTGATTGGAAGGGTGTCAATACTACCCCACTAGTAAAGATAAGTTCTGGGTAACCCTCATCTGACAGTGTTCCCAAAAGAGTATGGTGGGGCCCTCATTTGACAGTGCTTATCCACATCATCACCCCTCATCTGATAGTGTTGATGTATCAACTTATGTTGGCTACATAGTTCTTGAATGCAAGGATGACTGCTAAGAATCACACCCTCATCTGACAGTGTGTGTTTCATCCTTGGGTTCACTCGGCTCTAATTTCTACTCCTATCTGAAAGAACTCTGAACATGGTTAGCTGACTGTTCATTGACTGAGTTACAGACTTCCATTGACTGATGGAATATTACTATTATATGATAATTAACTGAGATTATGAGGTTTCTGAGATTTCCTGAGTCAAATGACTGACTAAATTCTATGGAACATGGCTTAATTGAGAGTATCGTGAAAAATGATATGGATCTAGGCACACATCTATATTATTCAAGTACGAGTACCCCCAGGACTCGATCGAAGGAAACTGACATCACATGACATCTCGATCATAGGACTAAAGTCCAAAATTTATAATACCATAACTTGGGGATTTCATGAAGTACATAACTGTCATAATCTTAGGCATGGTAGGAATAATTATATAATCAAGATCACAATTTCATGCTCTAACATCATGGAATTTCCGACAACATATTATGTGTACAACAATAGCTTGGAAATTTTACAAACACAAAGTTCATGGAATGACTTCATCTTTTGGGCCATATTGATTCATAACACATGTTTCTTGTTCATGGAAGGGATTGAATTTAACTTGTAATTACTTGCTTGATTTCTATAACATGGATGTTTCATAGCACAAAAATCAATACACAATAGTAGCACGCAACTATGTTGACCCATAAAGGATAAAGCATGAACTTTGTCATTTAAGCACCTATTGAGTTATGAAACATGATTTTCATCATTCGAGGCATCTTATCAAACACCTTACACAGACAACTTTGAGCATAGGTGTCCTTATCAATTTAACAATCTAAAACTACCCAAATTCATAGTTTTGAAATCAAGAAACTCACATACTTCATGAATAGTCATCTTGACACCATCTTGAAACATAAATAACAACTATCAACATAAACATGATCAGATCATAACAAGAAAATCACAATATACTATTGAAAACATGATTTTTGCAGTCCACGAATATAAGGGATCCATTGATGAAGACTATGCATAGCTTAGTTTGTGATTTCATGAAGATTGACGGAGAGATTCTTGAAATTTGATGGTGAATTCTCTTAGAATTGAACCTTCTATGAAAACCCTAGGGCTTGTTCTTGAGAGTTTTTGAGAGAGTTTGAGTATAAGTTGCTGAATTGAGACCAAATCTTGTGTTATAAGGCTTATATAGGGTAGAGAAATTGACCCTTTTTACCCTAGGAAACGACTTTATTCTTTGAGAAAATTTTCCAATTTTCATCCTTGGCACGACGCGCCACTATCGCGCCAAGTCTCGAGAAAGTGAAAAATGGAAAATTGCACGGTGGCACGACGCGGAGCTATCGCATTGACACCTTGTCTGCAACATGAAAGTTTGGAGCGAAATGGCACTATCATGGAGCAACACTAGAAATTGACAATTTCCATTTGAGCTATCTTCGCGACGCGCTGAAGGCTCAGGTGATACGTTGTCTCACTAAAAAGGTTCTAACTCTTTTTCCGAGTGTCGGATTTGGGCAAATTTGATATCGATGGAAAGCTTATTAAATTTACCAAATGAAAAAAAGTGAAAATATTAAAAATTCCACATGGAAAAATCATTATTCACTTTATAAGCTAATAGTGGCCATTCTTGGGATGAAATTAGCTAGGAAAAATCTGGAGTATTCTAATATCTCCCCCTTGGGAACATTCATCCTCGAGTGAGACTAGCTCAGAGGGAAAGGATAAGCTAAAAATGAACTATACATAGATAACTAGAACATGATCTCATGACTGACATAACTGACAAGCTGAACATAACATACTGAACATGCATATCTGATGCATGTGTAACTGATTCATGAATGCATGACTAGGGTTTTTGATAACCAAACCTCTCGCAATGAGAATGCATGTCTGATGCATGACTATATACTGGACTGATATATGTATGCATGACTGAATATGCAATTGTAACCACTAGATTTGCTAAACCGGAATGCTACACGATGCTCATGAACCCGAAGGAGCACTAGCTAACCCATGACCGATATCTATACCTATATACTACATAAGATAACATAATAATGCAGAAACATGCACTTAAAGGTCATAAGGTTTGATCATGAACATAACTGAATAACGTAACATCTGTGTGGGGTTATAGAATACCCAAACAAAACTGAAGTCTAAAATATTATAGTTTGTATCTAGTCTGCATCTAGTCTGAAAGCCTCTACTTTCTGAAGAATCTGAATAAGGAGTTGATGGGATATATCCCCAACTAACTCCAACTAATAAGCTAATCAATGAAATAATAGAAAATCATTATGTCCTCGAAGGATGAGAACTCACTTCTACTCTGACTGTTAAATCTAGAATCTACTGCTGATCTGGAACTCGTGTCTCTGAAACTATAGTGTAACATCAAAAGAAAGCACCATAGTGCCAATGCGTCAGTACATATGTACTGAGTATACATGTGAGGTAGGCTATATGCAAGGTTTTGCATGCATAAATAATACTAACTGACTGTCAAACATGAATATTAGAATAGATGCATAAATACGTAACTATAACTGACAATGTGATTTTGTGATTTCTGAGACTGTATACTGATGACGTGATATTCTAGTAATTGATATGACTGATAACATGAAGGACTATATCTGAATAATGCTGATAACATATCTTACTGTATCTAACAGTCCTAAATCTAATAGAACTATCTGAGTTCCGTACTGTATCTGAGTTGACTGTATCTGACAGTCCTGAAATTTGAAAAACTATATGAGTTCTATTACTAAGACTGATTTACTATATCTGATAGTCCTGATTCTGTAACATGGAACTGTGGGAAGTAGTATCTAACCAACATGCCCCAAAAGTGCTATAATAGCTAAACTAGGGTCAAATCTATGCCCTGATTGGTGGGGTGTAAATACCGCGCCATTAGTAAGGACAATATGTGAGTAACTCTCATATAATAGGTAACTCTGAGAATGATGGGAACCCTTATATAACAGGTTAAGCCACCTCATTTACCCTTATATAACAGGCTTCGATGTCTCAACCTATGCTGGCTACATAGTTATGGAATCCAAGTATTACTTCTAAGAATCACACCCTTATATAACAGGTGAGTTCCCATCCTTAGGTTCAATCAGTGCTAATTCCTTCTCCCATATGAATAGACACTGGACATGATTTACTAAAATGAACTGAGCATGGACTGAGTTACTGAATTTCAATGGCTGACGGAATACTACTGATATCTCACAACTAATTGAGTCATAAGATCATGGAGATTTTTCTTGAGTCATAAGACTATATGAAGTCTAAGAGTTCATAGCTTGACTGAGAGTATCATGAAAAAAAAGACATGGCTTAAGGTACATAGCTAATATTTCGGGTATAAGTACCCCCAGAACTCGATGGAAAGAAATTGACATGACTTGATATTCTTGAATACATGATAATCACCACAATACGTTTATTGAAGTATTTCATCAAATGTCTAATAGGCATAATGTTGTAAATTTATGGGGATTTTCATGATATCTTGCAAGTTAGGCAAATTTCCTTCATCTAGGCATTTTATCAAACATATGGCAGGCATAGTACATGTAAACATCATTATTCAATTCTAATTTCATCATTCAAGGGTTTAAATCTTAGGGTGCATGAATCTATGGCTATAGTAATTGAACCCACATAGAAACTATCAACAAACATGGAGTAGAATCTAATTTCACATTTATCAAACATGAACTTGAGTAGCCAAAATATGAAAACATAGAAAAAATCGATAACTTGAGTTTAGAAAAGGGATTCTTGAATTTTATGGATGAAAGGAGTCCATGAATTAACACTATGCATACCTTAATTCATGATTTCGTGAAGGTTGATGGTAAAACTTTCCTGAATTTGAATCCCCAATAGAAAACCTAGTTTGTTCTTGAGATAAACTTAAGAGAAACTAATATGTTTTGAATGAAAAGTGGATGAATCACATGTTAAAGGGATTATATATGGGTAGGAATTATACCCTTTTAACCCTGGACATGTCATTAAATTTTCAGTAAAATTTCTTGAGTTGGGCCCTTGGCGCGACGCGGCATTATTGCGCCTGTCACTGGAAATTGAGAATTGAGAAACTGTACGGTGGCGCGACATAGAGCTATCACGTTGCCACCTTGTCTACGACCTGGAATTTTGGTGCGATTCCCCAGTATTGCAGATCAATACCGGAATTTGACAATTTCCATTTGAGCTATCTCCGCGACGCGCTAAAGGCTCAGGTCAAACACTATCTCACTAAAAAGGCTCTAACTCTTCACCCGGGTGTCGTATTTGGGTGAATTATATATCGATGGAAAGCTTATTCAATTTTCCACTTGATAGAAAGTGAAAATTATGGAAATACCTCATGTATAAGAATTACTTATTATTTCAAAGAAAGTTCTAACATCCTTGAGATGATTTTTAAGCTAAAAAAAGCATAGGTATTACAATATCTCCCCCTTGAGAACATTCTTCCTCTAATGAGATTGTACATTCATCCTCGAATGAGACTGAATAATAGGGGAAATAATAAATTAAGCATGAATAACTTGAACATGATCTCATGACGGACGTAATTTACAAGCTGAACATAATATACTGAACATGGATATCTGATGCATGCATAACTCATTCATAAATGCATAACTGAAAGTTCTAAAAAAGATAAATTTTCTCACAATGAGAATACATGTCTGATGCATAACTATATAACTGATCTGATACATGAATACATGACTGAATATGCGGTGGTACTTGATACCAAGCTTATCATGGGAACATGAGCATGAGACTAAATACTAAGTTAGTGATGCACACTAATCATGTAATTGAGTAATCTTAAGGAGAACTATTACCTTGAGCTTGATTTAAGATGGCAGGGAAAAGGTGAGGATACTTGGTACGCATATCTGCTTCTACTTCCCAAGTATCTCCCTCAACGGACTGATTTCACCAAAGAATTTTAACTAGAGGGATTTCTTTGTTCCTTAATCTACGAGTATGATAGTCTAGGATTTCGACTGGAATCTCTTTATGAGAGAAGTTGTTTTGAACATCTATGCTCTAAATAGGGACTACGACTGATGGGTCACCTATGTACTTCTTGAGCAAAGAGACATGATAGACTCGATGAACTGAGGCTAGATCTGAAGGAAATTCAAGCTCATAAGCTACCTTGCCGAAATGACTAAGAATCTTGAAGGGACCGACATATCGGGGACTGAGCTTTTCCTTCTTACTGAATCTCTTCAATTCCTTCTTAGGAGAGATCTTGAGATAGACATAGTCACCAATCTCAAACTTGAGATTCTTTCTATGAAAATCTGCATAAGACTTTTGTCGGGTCTGAGTAGCTCGAAGTCTTTCTCTCATTAACTAAACTTTCTCTAAGGCATCAAATACTATGTCAGGACCTATGACCGAGGCCTCACTAACATCGAACCAACCGATTGGAGATCTACATCTCCTACCATAGAGATCTTTGAATGGAGCCATCTAAATACTGGAATGATAATTATTGTTGTTTGCAAATTCAATCAAAGGAAAGTGGTCATCCCAACTACCCTTGAAATAAATTACATATGCCCTTAGCATATCTTCCAAAGTTTGAATGGTCCTTTCTACTTGATCATCTATTTGAGGATGAAAGGCTATACTGAGATGAACTTGGATACTAAGACCATTTTGGAATACTTTCCAAAAATAAGAGATGAACTGGGTACCTCTGTCTGAGATGATAGACAACGGAACACCATGCAATCTGACCAACTCCTAAATATAGAGCTTGGCATAATCCTCGGTTGAATAAGAGGTATGAACTGGAAGGAAAAGAGCTGATTTAGTCATTCTACCTATAATGACCCCGACTGAATCATGATGATGATGAGTTCGAGGCAAACCCACACAAAGTCCATGTTCACAACTTCCTACTTCCAAGTCGGAATACTGAACTCTTGCATAGGACCACTAGGCTTCTAATGCTCTATCTTAACTTGCTGACATATAGAGCACTTAGCCACAAACTCTACAACATTTCTTTTCATCTCACTCCACCAATAGATTTCTCGCAAGTTGCGATACATCTTAGTGGCCCCTAGATGAATAGAGTAACCCGCACCATGCGCTTCTACAAAAATTTACTGCCTGAAGTTATCTATTTCTAGAACACAGAGATGACCCTGACAATGAAGAACACCACCTCCCCCTTGGGAGAAAACCTCCTTTTTATGATTCTGAACTAACTCTTTTAGCTTGACAAGGTTAGGATCCTTATCTTACTTTTCTTTTACCTTGAAAACTAGAGATGATTTTGAACTACTCTGAACATACACACCACCGTCTGAAGAGTCGACTAAGCGAACGCCTAGTCTGGAAAATCAGTGCACTTCTTGAGCTAACTTCTTCTTACTATCCCCAACATAAGAAACACTACCCATAGAGACTCTACTGAGAGTGTCGGACACTACATTGGCCTTGCTTGGATGATAGAGGATACTCATGCCATAATTTTTCAAGAGATCTAACCAACTTCTCTGACAAAGATTGAGATCTTTTTTAGAAAAGACATACTGAAGGATCTTATGATTTGTGAAGACATCTACATGAACTCCGTAAAGATAATGCCTCCAAATCTTTAAGGTAAATACTATGGCTTCTAACTAAAGATCAGGAGTAGGATAATTCTTCTCATGGGGTTTAAGCTATCTAGAGGCGTAGGCTATGACCTTACCATGCTGCATGAGGACACAACCTAAACCCACTATAGAAGCATCACAATATACTACGAAAATATCTAAACCGTCTGGTAATGCTAGAACAGGAGCTGAGGTGAGTCGAGTCTTTAATTCCTAAAAACATTTCTTGCATGGATCTAACCACTGAAACTTGACCTTCTTCTAAGTCAATCTGGACATAGGAGATGCAATAGAAGAAAATCCATCCACAAACCTCCTGTAATAGCAAGCCAAACCTAAGAAACTCCTAATATCTGATGGAGAAATAGCGCGATTCCAGTTTCTTACTTCTTTGGTCTTTTAAGGATATACTCTAATGCCATTACCGGAAATAATATGTCCAAGGAATGCTACTGTTCTTAGTCAAAATTCCCACTTACTGAATTTGGCGAATAACTAATGATTTTTTAGCGTCTGGAGTACTATTCTGAGATGGTCTGCATGATCACGCTTAGTGCAGGAATTGACAAGAATATCATATATGAAAACTATGATGAACATGTCTAAGTACTACTTGAACACGCGGTTCATCAAGTGCATGAAAGCAGCTGGGGAGGTGGTAATACCTAATGACATGACTAGAAATTTGAAGTGGCCATACCACGTATGAAAAGTTGTCTTTGAGATATCACATTCTCTAACTCTGAGCTGATGATAGCCGGATCTGAGGTCTATCTTAGAGAAATAACTGGCACCTTGATATTGGTCAAACAAGTCATCAATTATGGGAAGAGGATACTTTTTCTTGACCATAACCTTATTGAGTTGACGGTAATCTATACACATTCCGAGTGAATCATCTTTCTTGTGCACGAATAAGACTGATGCACCCCATGGGGAAATGTTGGGTCTCATGAATCCCTTATCGAAGAGATCCTTCAACTATTCTTTTAGTTATTTGAGTTTCGATGGTTCTATTATGTATGGTAGAATAAAGATAGGCTAGGTGTATGAAAAAAGATCAATACCGAAGTCTATTTCCCTTTTAGGAGGAATTCCTAGAAGATCTTTGGGAAAGACATCTGAATATTCATTCACTACTGGGACTGATTCAAGACTGGGAGCCTCAAAATTTGAATCTCTAACATGAACTAGATGATAAACATATCCCTTAGATGTCAATTTCCTTGTCTGAAGGTGGGAAATAAGTTGACCCCTAAAAGCGGATACACTACCCTTCCACTCTAGGATCGGTTAATTTAGAAACTGAAACTGAACTATTTTGTTCCTGCAGTCGACTGTGGTATAGAAGGAATAAATCCAATCCATACCGAGAATGACATCAAAATCAATCATCTTTATTTCAACTAAGTCTGCAGAAGTGAATTTTTGAGATATCATAATCGGGAAGTTCTTGTATACCCGCCGAACTATGATGGTTATACCCACTGGGGTAGAGACTTAGAAGGGCTCTGCTAGAATTTTGGGACTGATTATAAAATCAACTTCTATATAAGGAGTAATGAAAGAGAAGAAAGATCCTAGATCTAGCAAAGCGTAAACATGCACATGAAAGATCTTAAATGTACTAGTAGCTACATCAGGAAAATTTTCCTGATCCTGTCGAGTCTGAAGAGCATAGACACTATTTGGGCGTTGCCCACTAATAGCATTGGAAGTGGCACCCTGCTAATTTGGGTGACTGAAATATGCTGAAGAGCGATTTTATTGACCCTGAGGACCTGGCTGTGGATAGTCTCTAACTCTATGTCCTGGATTTCCACAAATAAATCAAATGCAACTACTCGCTCTACAATCACCCTGATGGTTCTTACTGTAAGTCTGGGAAAGAGGATAGGTTCGGGCACTACTAACACTGCCCTAGGTATTAGAGCCTAGCACTCTATCTTTGTTACCCTCTCTGAACTTAGGAACTGGAGCACTAGCTGCAGAGGGAGCTGGAACTGATGACTTAGGATGAAACTGAGAATAGTTTCCTCCTTCTAATTTAGGCTGAGCGAAGTTGAAACTACCTGTCTTTGCTCTCTTATTCTATTTTTACCTTTTCTTAATCTTCTGCTCTCCTATTTACTGAGCATGGGTTATAATTCTAGCTAAGGTCATGTCACTGTTAAGTATGGAGGATCTAGACTCATTAACCTCGCTGTCGTTCACCCCTAAAGCGAACTTACTCATCTTGGATCTATTGTCTGCAACCACATGAGGAGCATACCTGGATATTGAGTAAACTTAAAAGAATACTCTTTCACTATCATATTGCCCTGCCTGAGGTTGATGAACTCTAGCACCTTGTCTTCTCTAAGATCTTGGGGAAAGAATCTGTCTAAGAATGCAGTGACAAACTCCTCCCACTCTATAGGACTTGCATCATCTAATATTTTAGACTTCGACTATTTGAACCAATCATGAGCTACATCCTGCAAATGGTATGTAACTAGCTCAGCACTCTCAATAGTAGTCACCCCATGGCGTCTGTCACTTTTTGAACTTGATCTAAGAATTCCTGAGGGACTTTATCTACGTTAGACTTAAAGAAGGTTGGAGGATTCATTCGGGTGAAGTCCCAAATCCTCACAGCAGCTGAGTTGGCCACTGGGTTGGCTGGAATGACTGTTGGTCATTAATTATGAGAAGCGACTTATTGAGCAAGAGTGGTAAATACGGTCCTGAAGTCTGCATGAGAAACGTGATCACCCAAAGGTTCTTCAGGCTGAGGGGTTGACTGATTTCTTCTCTTAGGAGGCATATTCTAAAATAAAGACAAGAAGCGAATTGGACTGAGAGACTGACTTGTGATTAAGCTCACTGGCATGACATAAATACTGAAACAAGGAAAACTATTCTTAAACATCTCATACCCTCATGCACATAAATATGGCGCGCAACACACCCATGAACAATACTCTACTAGATGCGGCTTTTAGACTTCCTAGGAATCTATTGAACCTTAGGCTCTGATACCTAGTTTGTAACAACCCGATTTGCTGAACCAGAATGCTACACGGTGCTCATGACCCTTAAGGACCACAAACTAACCCATGACTGATATCTATGCCTGTATACTGCATAAGATAACATAATAATACGGAAACATGCATTGAAAGGCCATAAGGTTTGATCATGAACATAACTGAATAACGTAACATCTGTGTGGGGTAATAAGATACCCAAAACAAAACTGAAGTCTAAGACATGATAGTTTGTATCTAGTATACATCTATTCTTAAAGCCTCTACTATCTGAAGAATCTAAATAAGAAGTTGATAGGACATGTCCCCAACTAACTCCAACTAATAAGCTAATCAATGAGATAATAGAAAATCATTATGTCCTCGAAGGATGAGGAATCACTTCTAATCTGACTTCTAAATCTGGAATCTACTGCTAATTTAGAACTCGTGTCTCTGAACCTATGGTGTGATATAAAAAGAAAGCACCATAGTTCGAATGCGTCAGTACATATGTATCGAGTATAAATATGCGGTAGGATAGATGCAAGGGTTTACATACATGAATAATGCTAACTGACCATCTAACATGAATGTGAGAATACATGCATAAATATGTAACTGTAACTGATAATATGATTTTGTGATTTCTGAGTCTGTATACTGATAACGTAACATGCTAATAACAGATCTGACTGATAACGTGAAGGACTATATATGAATAATGTTGATAACATGGGTGACTGTATCTAATAGTCGTAAATCTAATGGAACTATCTAAGTTTCATATTGTATCTGACAGTCCTAAAATTTGAAGAACTATCTGAGTTCTATTATTGAGACTGATTGACTGTATCTGATAGTCCTAATTTTTTAACATGAAATTATGGGAAGTAGTATCTAACCAACATGACCCAAAAGTGCTATAATAGATGAACTAGGGTCCAATCTACGCCCTGATTGGAAGGGTGTCAATACCACACCACTAGTAATGACTACATGTGAGTAAACCTCATATAAAAGGTACGTCTAACGAGAATAGTGGGAACCCTCACATAACAGGTTAAGCCACCTCATCTACCCTCATATAATAGGCTATGATGTCTCAACCTATGCTGGCTACATAGTTATGGAATGCAAGGATTACTTATAAGAATCACACCCTCATATAATAGGTGAGTTCCCATCCTTGATTTCACTCGGTGCTAATTCCTACTCCCATCTGAATAGACACTGAACATGATTTACTGAATTGAACTGAGCATGGATTGAGTTACTGAATTTTTATGGATGACGAAATACTACTGATATCTGACAACTGACTGATTCATAAGATCATGGAGATTTTTCCTGAGTCATAAGACTATCTGAAGTCTAAGAGTTCATAACTTGAATGAAAGTATTGTGAAAAATATGACATGACTCTAGGCACACAGTTAATATTTTGGGTACAAGTACCCACAGGATATGATGGAAGGAAACAGACATGACCTAATATTCTTGAATACATGATAATCACCACAATACATTTATTACAGCATTTCATCAAACATCTAATAGGCATAAACTTGTACATTTATGGGGATTTTCATGATATCATGCTAGTTAGGCAAATTTCCTTCATCTAGGCATTTTATCAAACATATGGCAGGCATAGTACATGTAAACATCATTATTCAATTCTAATTTCATCATTCAAGGTTTTAAATCTTAGGTTTGCATGAATCTATGGCTTTAGTAATTAAACCCACATAGAAACTATGAACAATCATGGAGTAGAATCTAATTTCACATTTATCAAACATGAACAAGAGCAGCAAAAACATGAAAACATATAGAAAATCCATAACTTGAGTTTAGATAAGGGATTCTTGAACTTCATGGACGAAAGGAGTCCATGAATGAACACTATGCATACCTTAGATCGTGATTTTGTGAAGATTGATGGTGAAACCTTCCTAAATTTGAATCCCCAATAGGAACCCTAGTTTGTTCTTAAGATAAACTTGAGAGAAACAAATATATTTTGGGTGAAAAGTAGTTGAATCACGTGTTAAAGGGATTATAGAGGGGTAAGAAGTTAAATGCTCAAGCTAGTTACACTAGTTTTCTCGGTTGAACTCTAAATGCTCAAATTGAATCAAAAATCATGTGAAACCACCATTAAAAATTGTAAGAATATACTTGGACACTTGAATACACATCTATATCATTGTAAACACACTAAGAACATGAATTATCCTCAAAACAAGGTTAATAAGGCTAAAAAAGCAAGGCTAAAATGCATAAATATACCCAACATCATTCGTATTTGGTTTTGAATAGGGTTTGAAATGTTTAATATGAATTATAATTGACTTGTAGCTTTAGCTCTATCTATCGGATCCTCCATGTCCCAATGTCGATAAAGTGCATGGGTGATCTTTCATTTGTTGTTTCTATGAAAGGGGTGAGCATTTAGAGTTCAACCAACAAAAATAGTGTCACAGTAAGGTCTAACATCCTTGAGATGATTTTCAAGCTAAGAAAAAGTATGGGTATTACAGCAATGGTACTTGATACCAAGTTTCTGATGAACTATCAGCATGAAACTGAATACCAAGTTATATTGAATACTGAACGTAAAGCTGAATAAGATTAAGGAGAACTGTTACCTTGAGCTTGATCTGAGTTGGTGGGGAAGAGGTGAGGATACTTGGTATGCATATCTACTTCTGCTTCCCAAAGAGGTCCCTCGACGGACTGATTTCGCCAAAGAACTTTAACTAGAGGGACTTTTTTGTTCCTAAGTCTACGAGTCTGATAGTCTAGAATTTCAATCGGAATTTCCTCATAGGAGAGACTGTTCTGAACATCAATGCTCTGAATAAAGACTACAACTGATGGGTCACCTATGCACTTCTTGATCAAAGAGACATGAAACACTGGATGAACTAAGGATAGATCTGAAGGCAATTCTAGCTCATAAGATACCTTGTCGAAATGACTGAGAATCTTGAAGGGGCCGACATATCGGTGACTGAGCTTTCCCATCTTGCTGAATCTCCGCACTCCCTTCTTGGGAGAGATCTTGAGGTAGACATAATCACCAATATCAAACTCTAGATCTTTTGTACAAACATCTACATAAGACTTTTGTCAGCTCTGAGCAGCCCGAAGTCTTTCTTTAATCAATTGGACTTTCTCTAGGGCGTCGAATACCAAGTCAGGCCCTATAATTAAGGCCTCACTAACTTTGAACTAGATGATTGGAGATCTACATATCTTACCACAGAGATCTTCAAATGGAGCTATCCAAATACTTGAATGATAGCTATTTTTGTATGCAAACTCAATCAAAGGAAAGTGGTCATCCCAACTACCCTTGAAATTAAATGCACATGGCCTTAGCCTATCTCCAAGAGTCTAAATGGTTATTTATTTTTGACCATCTTTCTAAGGATAAAATGTTGTACTAGATGAACTTGGGTACCAAGACATTTTTGGAATGCTTTCCAGAAATAAGAGGTGAACTGGGTACCTCTGTCTGAAATGATAGATAATGGAACACCATATAATCTGACCAACTCTCTGATATAGAGTTTGGAATCATCCTCGGCTAAATAAGACGTATGAACTGGATGGAAATGAGTTGATTTAGTCATTCTATATATAATGACCCAAATGAATCATGCTGGTGATGAGTTCGAGGCAAACCCATCACAAAATCCATGTTCACTTTATCCCACTTCCAAGTAGGAATGGTGAACTCCTGCATGGAACCACTAGGCTTCTGATGCTCTATCTTAACCAACTGACATGTAGAGCACTTAGCCATAAAAGCTGCAACATCTCTCTTCATCCCATTTCACCAATAGATATTTTGAAAGTCGCGGTATATCTTAGTGGCCCCTAGGTATATAGAGTATCGCCCACCATGTGCCTTTGCAAGAATTCGCTGCCTCAAGTCATCTGCACCTGGAACACATAGATGATTTTGTCAACGAAGAACACTATTCCCTCTTAGGAAAAAACCTCTACTTTATGATCTCTGACTGACTCTTTTAGTTTGATAAATCTAGGATCCCTGTCTTTCTTTCTTTCACCTCAAAAACTAAAGATGATTCTGAAATACTCTGAACACATACACCACCCTCTGATAAATCTACTAAGCGGATGCCTAGACTGGAAAGCTGGTGGAATTCTCGGACTAACATCTTCTTACTATCTTCAACATGAGAAAGACATCCCATAGACAGTCTACTAAGAGCGTCGTCCACTACATTAACCTTGCTCGGGTGATAAAGGACACTCATATCATAATCTTTCAAGAGCTATAGCAACCTTCTCTGCCGAAGATTAAGATCTTTCTTAGAAAAGACATTCTGGAGACTCTTATAAACTGTAAAGACATCTACATGAACCCCATAGAGATAATGCCTCCAAATCTTCAAGGCAAATACTATGGTTGCTAACTCAAGATCATGAGTAGGATAATTCTTCTCATGTTTCTTTAACTGTCTGGAGGCGTAGGCTATGACCTTACCATGCTGCATGAGGACACAACCTAAACCTACTCTGGATGCATCATAATAATCTACGAACCCATCTGAACTATCGAGAAGATCTAGAACTAGAGCAGAGTTGAGTCGAGTGTCTAATTCATTAAAACTCTTCTCACAAGAATCTGACCACTGAAACTTGACCTTCTTCTGAGTCAATCTAGACATAGGGGATGAAATAAAAGAAAATCCTTGAACAAACTATCTATAATATCTAGCCAATCCTAAGAAACTCTTGATATCTGAAAGAGCTATAGGGTGAGGCCAGTTTCTTACTACTTCGATCTTTTGATGATCTACTTTAATGCCATCATCGGAAACAATATGGCCAAGCAATGCTACTGAACTTTGCCAAAATTTACACTTGCTGAATTTGGTGAATAACTGATGATCTTTGAGAGTTTGAAGAGCAATTCTAAGATGGTCTGAAAGGTCTTGATCACTGCGGGAGTAACCAAGGATGTCATGTATAAGGACTATGATGAACATGTCCAAGTACTACTTGAACACATTGTTCATTAAGTCCATGAAATCTGCTGGGTCATTGGTTAGACAAAAGGGCATGACCAAAAATTTGAAGTGACTATACCGAGTACGGAAAGCTATCTTTGGAATGTCCCATTCTCTAACTTTGAGCTGATGGTAGCCTGATCTGAGGTATATCTTACAGAAATAACTAGAACTCTAAAGTTGGTCAAACAAGTCATTGATTCTGGGAAGAGGATACTTGTTTTTTACCGTGACTTTATTAAGTTGATGGTAATCTATACACATCATGAGAGAACCATCTTTCTTGCGCACGAATAAGACTGGTGCACCCCATGAGGAAATTTTGGGACTGATGAATCCCTTATCTACGAGATCCTTCAATTGTTCTTTCAATTCCTGGAGTTCTGCTGGTTCCATTTTGTATGGCAGAATAGAGATAGGCTGAGTATCTAGGATGAGGTCGATGTCGAAGTCTATTTCCTTTTCTGGAGGAAGGCCTAGAAGATCTGCAGGAAAGACAACTGAATATTCATTAACAACTGAGAATGATTCAAGACTGGGAGATTCTAAACTAGAGTCCTTAACATGAACGAGATAGTAAACACATACCTTAGATATTATTTTCCTTGCTCGAAGGTAGGAAACAAGCTGACCTCTAAACAATGAAGTATTACCCTTCCACTTTAGGATGGGTTCATTCAAAAATTAAAATTGAACTATTTTATTTCTACAGTCGACTGTGGCATAGAATGAATAACGCCAGTCCATGCAGAGAATGACATCAAAATTAGTCATCTCTAACTCGACTAAATCTACTGACGTGACTTTCTAAAATATCATAACTGGGCAGTTCCTGTATACCCACCAAGCTATGATGGTTTTACCCACTGGGGTAGATACTGAAAAGGGCTCTACTAGAATTTTAGGACTGTCTCCGAAATCACTTGCTATATAAAGAGTAACAAAAGACAAGGATGCACCTAGATATAGCAAAGCATAAACATGAATATAAAATATCTGTACCATACGAATAATGATATCAGGAGAATTTTCCTGATCCTATCGGGTCTGAAGAGCATAGAGATGATTTGGGTGTTGTCCACTAGTAGCACTGGAAGTGGTACCCTGCTTGTTCGGGCGATCGAACTAAGCTGCGGAATGGTTCTGTTGACCCTAATAACCCAACTGGGGACAATCTCTAACTCTGTGGCCTGGGTTGCCATAACCAAAACAGACATTGCTACCAGCTCTACAAGCACCCTTGTGGTTCTTACCACAAGTCTAACATAGAGGATTAGTTCGGGTAATGCCGACACTTCCCTCGGACTTAGAGCCTGGTGCTCTATCTTTGTTACCCTCTCTAAACTTAGGAACTGGAGCACTGGCTGTAGAAGAAGATGGAACTGATGACTTAGGATGAAACTGGGAATGGTTTTCTCCTTCTGATTTAGGTTGTCTAAAATTGAAGCTACCTGTCCTAGCTTTCTTATTCTGCTTTTCCCTCTGCTTAATTTTCTGTGCCTCTATCTGCTAAGCATGGGTCATAAGTCGGTCTAAAGTTATGTCAATATTTATCATGGTGGATTTGTACTCATTAACCATGCTGTCATTTACCCTTGAAATAAACTTGCTCATCTTAGCTCTATTGTCTATAACCATACAAGGGGCATATCTAGCTACTTGAGTAAACCTGATAGAATACTCTTTCACCGTCATATTGCACTTCCTAAGGTTGATAAATTCTATAACCTTAGCCTCCATCAGCTCTTGGGGAAAGAATTTGTCTAAGAAAGTCGTGACAAACTCCTCCCACAATAATGCAGCTAACTCAGCACTCTCAACAGTAGTCACTCCCATAATATCTGTCACCTTCTATACCTGATCAATGAATTCCTGAGGGTCTTCATCTACCTTAGACTCGAGGAACGTTGGAGGATTCATTCGGGGGATGTCCTAAATCCTAGCTACGGCTGAGTTGGACACTAGGTTGGCAAGATAATTGTTGGTCGCTCATTATAGAAAGCTACTAACTGAGCAAGAGTGGTAAATGCAGTTCTGAATTCCGCATGAGATACATGATCACCCAAAGAGTCTTCAAACTGAGGAGCTGGCTGGTTTCTTCTCTTTGGAGGAATGTTCTAAAATACCGAGGGGAAACAGATTAGACTAAGAGATTAACTTGTGATTATGCTCACTGGAACAACATGAATACTGAAAGAGAGGAAACTATTTCTTAAAACATCTGATAGCCTCTTGCACATAAATGTGGCGCATAACACACCCATGTACAAGATTTTACTAGATGCAGCTTTCAGACTTCCTAGGACTCTATTGAACCTTAGGCTCTGATACCAAGTTTGTAATGCCCCGATTATCTAAACTGGAATGCTCCACGGTGCTTATGACCCCGAATGACTGCAAAATAACCCATGACTGATATCAGTACCTATACACTACATAATATGACATGATAATGCAGAAATATGTACTGAAAGGTCGCAAGGTTCAATACTGAACATAACTGAAAAAACATAACATATACGTGGGGTAGTAGAATACCCAAAGCAAAATTGAAATAACTAAAGACAGAAAATGATAGTCTAGAAAGACTCTAACATGACTGTCTAAATGAGTAAGGAGTTGATGGGACATTTCCCCAACTATCTCCAACTAATAAGCTAATTAATGAGATAATAGAAAATCTTTATATCCTCGAAGGATGAGAACTCACTTCTACTATAAGTACTGGAATGCTACAACTCTAGAAGTCGTGTCTCTGAACCTATGGTGTAACGAAAAAAAGAAAGCACCATAGCATAAATGCATCAGTACAAAAGAATGTATAGAGTATACATGTGAGGTAGGCTGAATACATAGTGTTTATATACATGAATGATAATAACTAACTGACTAATATGAATGTGAGAGTACATGCATGAAAATGCAGTATTAAAATCGTAAAAACATGATATCTGAATCTGCATACTGATGTTATGAATTTACTGATATCTAACATGATGGATAATGAGTTTTGATAACTAAAAACATAAGTGACTATGTCTAATAGTCCTGAATCTGATAGAACAATCTGAGTTCCTTGCTGTAACTAAGTTGACTGTATATGACAGTCTTGATAATCTGAAATCTAAAGAACTATTTAAGTTCTTTTACTGATACTCATTCTAAAACTATGGGAATATTTATTTAACCAACATGCCCCAAATGCGCTATAATAGCTGAGCTGGGGTCTAATATGTTCTCTGATTTGAATGGTGTCAATACCGTGCCACTAGTAAAGACAAGTTGTGGGTAACCCATATCTGATAGTGTTCCCAAAAGAGAATGGTGGGGCCCTCATCTGACAGTGCTTATCCACCGCATCAACCCTCATCTGATAGTGTTCATGTCTCAACCTATGTTGTCCACATAGTTCTGGAATGCAAAGATTACTGCTAAGAATCATACCCTCATATGATAGTGTGTGTTCCCATCCTTGGGTTCACTCGATTCTAATTTCTAATCCCATCTGAATGGAGTTTGAATGTTGTTAGTTTACTGTTCATGGAATGAGTTACTGACTTCCATTGACTAATGGAATATTATTATTATCTGATAATTAACTGAGATCATGAGGTTTCTGAGATTTCCTGAGTCACATGACTGACTGAATTCTATGGAACATGGCTTGACTGAGAGTATCATGAAAACATGACATGGCTCTAGGCACACAACTATATTTTTTGGGTATGAGTACCCCCAGAATTCGATAGAAGGAAACTGACATAACATGACATCTCGATCATAGGAATAAAGTCCAAAATTTATAATACCATAACTTGGGAATTTCATGAAGTATATAGTTGTCATAATCTTGGGCATGGTAGGAATAAATATATAAACAAGATCATAATTTCATTCTCTAACATCATGGCATTTCCAACAACATATTCTTTGTACAACAATATCTTGGAAATCATTCAAACATAAAGTTCATGGCATGACTTCATCTTTTGGGCCATATTGATTCATAATACATGTTTCTTGTTCATGGAAGGGATTGCATTTAACTTGTAATTACTTTCTGGATTTCTATATCATGGACGTTTCATAGCACAAAAATCAATACACAACAATAGAATGCAACTATGTTAATTCATAAAGGATCAATCATGAAATTTGTCATTTAAGAACCTATTTAGTCATGAAACATGATTTTCAACATTCTAGGCATCTTATCAAACACCTTACATGCACAACTTTGAGCATAGGTGTCCTTGTCAATTTAACAACCTAAAACTACCCAAATTCATAGGTTTGAAATCAAGAAACTCACATACTTCATGAAAAGTCATCAAGACACCATCTTGAAACATAAATAACAACTATCAACATAAACATGATCAGATTATAACAAGAAAATCACAATATACTATTGAAAACATGATTTTTGGACTCCACAAATGAAGGGATTCGTACATGAACACTATGCATACCTTAGTTTTTTATTTCATGAAGGTTTATGGAGATATTCTTGTAATTTGACGGTGAATTCCCTTGGAATTGAACCTTCTATGAAAACCCTAGGGCTTATTCTTGAGAGTTTTTGAGAGAATTTGAGTATAAGTTGCTGAATTAAGGTCAAATCTCGTGTTATAAGGCTTATATAGGGTGGTGAAATTGATCTTATTGACCCTAGTATACATCTTTAATTTCTAAGAAAATTTTCCAATTTTCATCCTTGGTGCGACGCACCACTATCGCGCCAAGTCTCTGGAAAGTGAAAAATGGGATATAGCACGGTGGCGCGATAAGAAGCTATCACATTTCCACCTTTTTTGTGACCTGTAAGTTTGGTGTGATGTGCCACTATCGTGGAGCAACAAGGGAAATTGACAATTCCCATTTGAGCTATCTCCGTAATGTGCTGAAGGCTCAGGTGATACACTGTCTCACTAAAAAGGTTCTAACTCTTCGTCCTGGTGTCGAATTTGGGAGAATTTAGTATCAATGGAAAGATTATTGAATTTTCCATATGAAAAGAGTGAAAATATTGAAAATTCTTCATGGAAGAAATCATAATTTACTTTAGAAGCTAATAGTGGGCATTCTTGGGATGAAATTAGTTAGGAAAAATCTGGGGTATTACAGGTACCCGATCCAACATATGAATATCCGAATCGGCATAGTACCTGATCCAATATATAAATATAATTACCATTATGGTACCCGATCCAACATATGCATATCCAATACCGCCGTGGTACTCGATCCAATATATACACATTCGTACCGGTATGGTACCCGATCCAATGTGTATCTATATCCATATCGGCATGATACCCGATCCACCATAATAAAGTATTATCAATATCAAATTAATACAATCTCTCAACATACAATAATGTATCAAGTTCACAAGTAGACATAAAGTCATAAGACAATTCCATAAAGTAAATTTTCAATAGTCATTTATACACGCATCAATAATTCAAGCATCAACAATTTCAAGCATGTCCGAATACCAATAATAATTATTCATATCATTATTTTAAGGAGTTATCATTATCAAATAAGCCCCTCATAAAAATAAGAATATCATTAAATAAATCACAATTCAATTCTTAAGCATACAATTCACTATTGGAGCCTTAATTACTCATTAATCACTAAAAATATCATTATCTTCTTAAATACCGCAACTTGCGTTCTAACATCACCAACTATAACTAGCGCATTCATACATATCATTATCCTCTACCTTTTTCCACATAATACAAGCATCACACTAATTCAAGTCATCTATCCCTCAGGTATTACTATGATTATCGATATTCTATCTTAGCATAATTCTCCTCATCATATTATTGCATAAAACATACAAGTTAATACCACTACAACTCAAATAGGTTCATCACTAGAAAAACTAAAAAAATATCATGTTCATATATTACATTTACAATAACCTCTTTCGGTCACATAAAACACAATATCATAAATATCACATAATCAATCAATAATATAGTTTTTGGGATTAAAGTTAAGGAATCGTGTCTTTGTCCACCTCAACTCCATGCCCGCAGGCCTAGACATGCTTTCTCCCATCAATTCTAAATTGTGAAAATATAAAATAACATAATATTCTACTCATTAAACTTATCCTACCTTGACACCAAGATTTTGGAAAAAACAAGGTGCAAGAAACATGCTCTTTCTTTTCCTTCATGTCTTAGAATAATCAATCATCTAAAAATCAAGCAATTATAAGAGTAATTAAATATTTACTCTTCAAACAAATATCTTGGGGATTCAAACCCACTAATTCTACCCTTAATTCAAGGTTTATATAATTCACCGATATCAATTAGCGATTAATTAGCTCTTTCAAGCTTAACCTATCTCTATTAATGGAGTTTTTATGCTAAAGGTCTCATCTTTATGGAATTCAAGGTTCCTAACTATCTAAATTCATAGTATAGTTTATGAAATTAGTGTTAGGAATCTTTAATTTATAGATTATAATTAGCTCTAGGTCATATTAAAAATACCCAAGAGTATTTCCCAAAAGAATTCCACCATTAAAGTTCTTTCTAAGGATTCTAAGATGTTAAAGGATTAAAAGACAAAGAAACTAATGGAAAAACTTACCTCAATGAATGAATTTCATCTTCATCTTCAATTAGGGTTGAGAAATGAAATTTGGGGTTTTGGACTTAAAATACGTCTTAAGCTGATTTAAATGCAATCAGTATTTTCGTTACAGTGAAATTCTACTTTAGCTCGGACAGTGCTCAGTAAAACAGTCATAACCTTTTACTCCAAATTTAAATTGAGGAACGGTTTTTTGCGTTGGAAAGAGGGCTCAGAGATCTTTAATTTGAAGGGTGTTGAGTTTCGTAACTCCTTATATTTTAGGATATGTGATCGCTTGAAGTTGACCCTAATAAAACCCATATCGAAAATAATGTTTTAACTTAACTTTGTGTTAGGGATATTGTATGACCTTGATTAATAGCTACAGAAATTTTTAACTAATTTATTGATATTATAATTCATGAATACTTAAATTCATTGGGCTCGAGTCTATCTAGATACATCCGCAGGCTAAAATCTTCGTCAAAAAATTTAAGGTGACATAATAAATAAAATATTGGCTAATTTTGACCCAAATTAATATTGAGGTATGAAAATAAAGAATTTTCATAAATTTATTATGAATAATTTAATAACAATGAAATGGGTCATTACAATTTATGGATGTGTTCCCTATAGACTTGCCTGGTATGCCTTTGGATTGAGATATTGATTTCGCTATTGATGTTGAGTCAGGAATCAAGCCCATTTATATTCCTCCTAATAGGATGGCCCCAAAAAACTAAAAGGAGTTTTTGGATAAAGAATTTATCCAACCTAGTATTTCACCTTAGAGTGCTTCTGTCTTGTTTGTGAAGAAAAATAATAGGTCTATATGGATGTATATTTATGATCAACAATTGAATAAGGTGACAGTTAATAATAAGTATCCTCTTCCTTGCACTGATAATTTATTTCTTCAGCTTTAGGGTGTTGCGGTGTTTTTAAAGATTTATTTGAGGTTCGGTTATCACCAGTTGAGGATTAGAGCTTCACATATTCCAAAGACAGCTTTTTGGACTCGATATGGTCATTATAAGTTCTTAGTCATGTCCTTCGGGTTGACCAATGCACCCTGTCGTATTCAAGGAGTTGATGAACCAAGTGTTTCGACCATATCTTGACTCCTTTGTTATCATATTTAGAAATGAAATCTTGGTTTATTACAAGAGTGAGGTTTAGTACGAGGAGCATTTGTGGATTGTGTATTAGAGATTGAGGGATGAGAAGTCGTATGCTAAGTCCTCTAAGTGCGAGTTTTGGTTGGAATCTTTTTTGGATCATATGGTGACTATGGAAGGTATTATGGTTGATCTAGCCATGGTTACGGCAGTTTGTGATTGGGCTAGATCTACTTCGCCCACCAAAATTCAATGTTTTATTGGCTTAGTGGGTTATTATCGACATTTTATTGATGGTTTTTCATACATTGTAGCTCCATTGACCAAATTGACATGGAAGAAGATTTTTTTTCAGTGGTCTGATGCTTGTGAGGAGACCTTCCAAAAGCTCAAGGATTTGTTAACTTTAGATCCTATCTTGACTTTGCCCAAGGAGGGCGTGGGTTTTACCTAATTTTGTGATGATTTGGGTAGTGGGTTAGGTGTTGTGTTAATTCAAGAGGATAAGGTAATTACATATTCGTATCGTTAGTTGAAGCCTCATAATTGGAATTATCCTACCCATGATTTTGAGTTTTGCATAGTTGTATTTACCTTGAAGTTGTGGAGGTAATACTTGTATGGAATTTGTTGTGAGACCTTCTCAGATCACCATAGCCTTCAGTACTTCTTCACCCAACGAGATGTTAATATGATGCAGCATCGTTGGCTTATTTTGCTTAAGGATTATGACTTGACTATTCTCTACCATCTGGGCAAGGCTAATGTGGTGGTGGATAACTTAGGCCGAAAGTCGACTAGCATAGGTATCTTGGCGCATCTTTTGACCCAAGAGAGGTTGTTGGACTTAGAGGTCCAGTCTTTGGCTAACCAGATAGTTAGACTTGATATTTTGACACCGGGGCATGTTTTGGTATTTAAGGAGGCTAGATCATCTTTGTTGGAGCTGATTTGAGCTCATTAGTTAGACGATGTTTGATTAAGGTTGATTCGAGATAAGATATTTAGTGGGGAGGCTAAGGAAGCCTCACTTGATTCTGATGGAGTTTTGAGGATTTTATGGCTCATTGCCTATGTTGTCAGCAGGTGAAGGCCGAGCATATGAGACCTGGTAAATTTCTTCAGAGATTACCCATTCCCGAGTGGAAGTGGGAATGAATCACCATAGATTTTATGAGTGGTTCGCCTCATACATCTTATGGCTCTGACAGTGCTTGGGTCATCATGTATTAATTGACCAAATCATCTTATTTTATTTTGGTTCAGATCTTATTCAATGCTAAGAGGTTGGCCCCTATCTTTATTTTTGAGATTGTGCATCTTCATGGTGTGCCGGTGTCCATTATTTTAAATAGAGTTCATGTGTTCAATCTTACTTTTGAAAGACTTTTCAGGATGATTTGGGTTCTTGGGTTGATCTTAGCACAGAGTTTCACGCCCAGATTGAATCCAGTCAGAGCGGACTATATAGGTTTTAGAGAATATGCTTCACTCATGCATGATGAATTCTGGTGGCTAGTGGGGGTAGTATTTAGCTTTAGCAGAGTTTGCATATAATAATAGTTACCATTCCAGTATTGATATGGCTCCTTTTGAGGTATTGTCGCTCTCTAGTGGGTTGGTTCGACGTTTCAAAGGTGAGACCTCAATGTATAAACTTTCTTTGTGAGTCCTACGATAGGGTCTAGGTCATTCAGGATAGACTTAGATCAGTTCAAAGTAGGCAGAAGTGTTATGCTAATTGTAGACTTCGAGCTTTGAGATTTAGTGTTGCTGATCATGTTTTCCTTTGAGTTTCACCCATGATGGGTGTGATGAGGTTTGGGAAGAGGGGCAAGTTTAGCCTCATGTTTATTGGTACATTTGAGGTTATTTGGACTATTGGTGATATGGCTTATGAGTTGTCTTTGCCTCCTGATCTATTAGTTGTTCATATGTTTTTCATATTTTTATGCTTCATCGTTATATTCCAGATGATTCTTATGTCATGCATTGGGAATCAGTTCTGTTAGATGAGCAGTTGTCTTTTGTTGAGAAAAAAGTCTTCATTTTTTTTTGGCTAGGGATGTTAGGCAGTTGCACTCTAGAGTTATTCCTGTGGTTATGGTTTAGTGGCGACATCGACCTATAGATAAGGTTACTTCGGAGCTGGAGTCTGATATAAGTAGTTTTATCCTCAGCTCTTCATTGATTCAGGTATTTCTTTGCCTTAGTTAGAGGACGAACTAGATTTTTAGTGGTGGATGCTATAATGACCTAAAAATTTGATGAAATATGTGAAATTTATGATTTTGTGTGATATAACTATTTTACCCTGCTTGTAGTTGCATTATGATATTGCTGGGATGGGTGTAATTGACATGATTTTTGATGTATTTTTGTATCATTTATGTGATATTGTGGTTTTCTATGGCTTCGAGAGCCATATTTTGGACTTATGTGGATACCTTTTTATTCGTGCGATGGATGGACGAACGGGCTATGCCAACATCTACGAAATATCAATTTAGGCTAGGTAGACCTTTGGTTTGGGCCCCGACACACCCGAGCTTATTTCGACCTATTGGTCGGAAAGTTGAAAAATTGAAAATATGATTGTAGGATGCACATTTGGTCAAAACAACCTCGGATGGAAAATATGACTTCTCCAGCAAATCCAAAATATCAAATTTAGGGTGTTAGCATGTTTGTTATGGCTTTACGGCTTTTAAATCTCATTTTGACCCTCGATTCAGAAAATTATAATTTCGGGTTTCGGGGGTCAACTTTGTGAAAATGATATTTTTTTTGAAAATCTGGTATCTCCATCGCATCCGGAACATCAAATTTATTATGATTGCATAATTCGTTTGCATGTATCGGACACCGATGGAATCTCGGGCACCCCGTCGAAGTCTGATCAACCAAACACAAAGTTGTTATTGCAGAAAATCTGCTATAAATAGAAGATTTTCACCTCTTTTTGACCCATTTTGCTCATTTTCATCTTGCCTCTTGGAAGTTAAACCTAAAATTGTGTGGGAGCTTAAAATTAAAGTTTGTGAGAGCTTGAAAAGCTAGATTAATACCCATTTCTTGATTTTATTACGGATTTAAGGTAAGAATTCATCATTTTCTTAGTAATTTCTTAATTAATTTCTCAAAACCCCAAAAATCTTAGGGCTTGATTTTAAACCTCATTTTTACTCATTTTCACTTGAATAATATGTTTATCTTCTAATTACTAGTTTTTCATCAATTTAACCTTCAAAACAACTCTGATTCTTGATTTTAACCTAGATTTCAAAGATTTTATCCGGTAAAGTTCAAAAATAGTTTTTCTTCGATTTGAACCTCATTTTTTACTCGATTTAACTTTGATTTTCAGCTGTAGGTTCCTAAAAATATTTTTTTGAAGTAAAGTCTCAATTTTTCTCTTTTTTTCGAAAATCCATTTTGGGGGTTCGTTTTGATCCCGAACCAAAAGTAGCTAATATGAGTGTCGTTAGTTTTGTTTTGATGCGTAGATTTAATATTTGATGTTTTTTTAGTAAAGTTGGGGATTATTTTTGAAAATTAAGGTCGCAGGTTCAAGTGTAGCGGACCAGTTTTGGCTTTCGAGGTAGGTTATGGCTTAACTCTTTCAGACTGAATTGGGTAGTAAATGATGATACAAAATGCATGTTAAGGGTGGGAATTAATCATGAATAATGGCTATTTATATGTTGTGCCTGTGTGGGGGCCTATATGTGATGTAATTGTCAAAATTGACCGTGTGGGGTCCTATGTGATATTAATAGCCTTGAATACATGTGAATAATTATATTGTGTTGTTAAGATGCTTAATATGGAACCATTGGTGTATTATGATTATATTCATACTTTATTTGGCATATAAGATATGTGGAAATTCGAGGATGAAACTGAAATAATGAGTGGACATTGGCACACATGGTTGTAGAAATATATCATTGTGGTTGGTTGTGAAAATACTCATTGTGATTGGTTATGAGCATTATATCCTCATATCATACTCATTCATGAAATATTGTTACCACTATGGGAACATCTGAGAAACACTGGCAACACCTTTTTAGAACCCTCTCTGAAGGATATGCTGGGGAAGAGATATTGTAATACCTTAAAAACCCTTTCCGAGGGATGTATCAGAAAGGAGATATGAGATATGAGGATTATATATGGGTTGACGAACCCCCCATGGGTCCTACGTCAGGAACCTTTAGCTCCGTAGGTGTATACGGGGATTATGTGACCATCTCGGAGGTTGTGCAATGACCTTATGCATCATTATCATCATCATCATCATATACTTTGAACTTACTTTATTGTGTTATGTTGTGTTGTATTGGCATATTGACTTGTCATAAGAGTATTTATCGTATCTTCTTTTACTTGTATTTGATGATCTTGTATATGCATGTTCCCCCTTATTCTTCTTATATGTGATATACTACATACTTTTATTCTATCTTGGTGTGATGTTGCAATATATATCAGATATATTAGAACTGTTAGTGCAAGCGGTGTGGGCTACCGTTGTGGGACATTTTCTAATTGTAGGTGACGTGCCTTTAGTGCATACTTTGTATGCTTTATTTACTACTTTGCTTGGTCAGCCTACGATACCTACTGAGTACAAGTGGACCGTACTTATGCCTACTGTGCCTATTCAATACAGGTCCTGGATAGAGTGCACCTCTGCTTGATTGACTTGGGAGATTGTTGGAGCTTCCAAGGTAGCGGTTCGACATTCATACATCCGAAGTTCACCTCTATCTTTATATAGTAGTTATATTTTTATTAGTATTCAAAGACAGTTATTATTCTTTTGTGGTTATTTTTTCGATGTATTTGACTCTTGGATTGTATTAGTAGTTCTTACATTATTGACACCTGGTTTTGGGCATGATTAATATTTTGGATAAGTTCTTTTCGTATTGTTAAATTTACTTATATGGTTTGACTTCGTTCTAGAAGTTTTTCCTTGGGATATTTTTATCTTTTCTTCTTTTCGTATCAGTTTGGGTGATAGGCTTAATTGTCAAGGTACGCCGTGATAAGTGTCATCATTACCCTCATTTTTAGGACGTGATAGTTAACCTAGTGTTATTTTCTGCTACGACTAATTCATTTCATTTTCCAATGTCAAGATTGAAAAAAATTAAATTTAAGTGGTCACGAGAATTATTTTTTTTTTATAAAAATTTTATTTAATCAGTAACAACTATCCAAACAGTATGTAAGTAGCGATCCAAACACTCGAAAGAGGGTGAAATAAGTAAATGGGATTGACCTTTGAAGGATTAAGCAGTGAATTAAAGAAAAGTATAATCGAGTTCAAAATCGAGGAGGAATTCATGCAATTAAAGTTTATAAGTTCAAAATCAAGAAATGAATTTCCGAGGTTCAAACATTTTTATGTTCTACCTTAAATACGATTATTTTTGTCTAAAGTTTGTTCTGCATTAAATTGTGGCTATTACACTAGTACTTTTTGTTATGATTGGACAGAATAAGCAATCACAAGCAAAAGAAAAAGTAGGATGAACACACAGATTTACATGGAAACCCTTGATGGAAAAAACCAGGGCAGAGGGAAAGGAATTTCACTACAACGGATGGAGAATATAATTAGGGGAATGATGTTTTTTCTGGATGTTCAAAATGACCCACTAAACGCACTTATATAACACATGTGTACAAAATAAATCCTCAGCCCAAAAACATACAGGTGCAGAGGCTTTCTTTCTTTAAACTGATTAAAATGAAAAGTAAGACAAATAAATTACAACAGATAATAATTTTAGTACTCCTTCATGTGACACATTTTCCTTTCTATTCTGTCCCCAAACAAATCTCACCTATTCGTGGAAACAATTCAACTTTAAAACCTCGCATAAATAACTAAGATTTATTTAAATCACAAATTTTAAAAGTTTATTTTTTTTAAAAAAAAATTCTCATGTCAAACCGTGAGACATAAATCAAAACAAAAGAAGTATTCATTTTGAAAATTATGGAGTGTCTAACTTCAAAAGTTTATTTTCTTAAAAAAATTATCTCATGTCAAACTATGAGAAATAAATCAAAACGAAAGAAGTATTGATTTTGAAAATTATGCAGTGTCTAACTTCAACTAGTATTAAAATGGTCAATTTGATATCAAATGTCAGAAACATATAAATGCATTGCATCAATATAATAAAGTGAGAAACAAACCGAAAAAATTTGAATAAAAGGTATCATTTAAGTCTTGAATGAAGAATTGGTGACATTGACCAACTTAAAGGGTCAAACATAATTACAAAATTTGATCAAGTTAAATTGGACTTGATTAATATTTTCAAAATTTTTTAATCTTTTAAAAAATACAAATCAAATCACTCCGCCCTCCTTTCAAAATCAACCGTATGTCACCTCTCTCTCTCTCGACAGTCCCTCTCAACTCCCTCCCAACCAATTATTCTGTAAAATTTCTCCCTTCAATTTTTTGAAACTTCAAGCTCCGGCAACAAATAGCTGGGCGAGTTCCTTTTTGACTTTCATCCATCAATCAACGTGACAAGCAGTGTTCGCCGGCGATAACAACTTTGAATTCTTCATCATCCCAAATCTTCTTTCACAAGTAAAAAATATGTTTTTTTAGTTATGAAAAAACAGAGAAACTTGAGTCAACTTCTCTTTTAGTATTGGTTAATAATTTCAATATTTCTTACTTAAAACTGAAATATGGACCGAATAAAATCCTAATTTCTGGCATTTCTTCTCTACTATTTCAAGTGTGAAATATAATTTATTGTTATTATTGTATTTCTTGTTGTTGAACTGTTGATTTAATTTGTTGGTGATTTTTGGTCACTATTGATATTTTTAGTATGTGTGTTGTGTTGGTGTTGTTGGGTTGATTTGTTATTTTTCTTGGTAAAAATGGTATTGTAACAGATGAACTATATGACTCAATAGAGAACCATCTAATGTAATAGATAAAATATCTGATGCAATAGATGAACCATCTGATGTAACAAATAAAAAATTTGTTGCAATCGATGAAATATTTGATGCAACAGATGCAACATCTGATGCAATAGATTAAACATCTGATGCAATAGATAAAAATATGATGCAACACATGAAAATCTGATGTAACAATGAAAATTTGCTGCAATAGATGAATAATCTAACAGATCATTCATCTGTTGCGATAGATGACCCTTTTGTTTGGAAGAAATCTAAACCACATTAATCTAAAAGATAACTCATTTGGCAATAGATGAGTGATCTATTTCAGTAAATGAGTGATCTATTTTTATTGTTTCCAATAGATTACTCATTTGCTGCAATAGGTTGGTTATAGATTGCAACAAATAACCTACCTGGTGCAACAGATGAGTAATCTTTGTTATTGCTTCTAATGGATTCCTCATCCACTATAACAAGTTGGTATAAGTTGCAACAGATAACCTACCTGGTGCAACAGATAAGTGATATGTTTTTATTATTTCCAACAGATTACTCATACCTTGCAACAGGTTGCTTATACGCTGCAATAGATATCCTACCTAGTACAAATGTGTGGTCTATTTTTATTGTTTCCAATGGATTACTCATCCGCTACAGCAGATTGGTTATATGATGCAATAAATAACCTACTTGATGAAATAGATGGGTGATTTATTTTTATTATTTCCAATGGATTACTCATCCCTTGCAATAGGTTGGTTATATGCTGCGACAGATATCCTACCTGGTGCAATAGATGTGTGACATATTTTTATTATTTCCAACATATTGCTCATCCACTGCAACAGGTTAGTTATATGTTAAAATAGATATCCAACCTGGCACAACAAATGTGAGGCCTATTTTATTTTTCCAACAGATTGGTCATCCACTGCAATAGGTTGGTTATATACTGCAACAGATATCCTACCTGGTGTAATAGATGTGTGATCTGTTAGAACTATTATTTTACTATTGTACATATTTGATTTACTGTTATCCTTTTTTAACGATGTATTAATCAATTATAATCTTTTTTATGTTCATGTTAATTTTAGATGATATAGCTCCCAAAAGAAAAGAAACCAAATCAAGTCCAAGTAAAGGAACAAGTGAAGCAGCTAGGCTACATCCACCACTCGATGAGCTTACTTTACAAGGGTTATCTCAATCAGGAGCAGAAGATGATAACATGGGGAAGAGGAATATTTCAAAAGAGAAGATCCAAATATATATATCCCTTCCACAGAAGAGTTGGTCAAAATCTTCAGCATTGATCGTTATCTTATGAGAATGCAGTGTGATGGTGCCACAAATTTAATGGGTGATTTCATGGTTAAGTCAACCATGGTAAAATATTTTGACGCCTTTAGAAAAATACTTTAAGAACAAAAATGAGATGCTTATTTTAGGGACAGCTGCTTTGGGCAATATCTTGATTTTCCAGAGGACAATAATGCTCATTTCTAAATGAAAGTGGTATATGATCTTCTCAAGTGTAGGTTTATGTATGAAAACAGAGCGAAGATGGATGATGTGTGGATAAATTATTGTGGATGCCTGTTTGTTTTTGGTAGAAAGAGTTTGTCCTAGTTACTGGATTAAAATATTATCCTCCTTCTCCTTCTCAAGTTATACCTATTCTAACCTATAAAAAGCACCCCTCACACTCAAAAAGGCAAAGAAAAGTCGAGTGATCGTGATGACCTGGTGTCCCTTGTTGGTCCAAGCTTCAAAAATATAAATTTGATAGAAGCGTTGAAAGGTAAAAGACTTTCAAAGAAGCACCAGCAATCATTGTGCTAGGTTTGGTTTGTACATAATATTTTTTGGGCAAGAGATGTTAACAACAACATACCATTTGGTTTGTTAAAGCTCTCCGTGGATATTAAGCCATTTAACAGCTATCCTTGGGGTTATGAAAGCTTAAAAATGACCGTCAAATATTTGTTGACTCCATTAATGCCAAGGTCATTCAACTTATATGGCTTTCCACGGGCTTTCATGGTAAATATTTATTTTACTATGAAATGATTCATTTTTTTTATTCAGTAATGTGTTTAATTTACTGGCGTTATTTTATAGGCTTTGGCATTTGAAGCTATTTCTTATTTGAGACAAAAAGTGAACTACGAGGAAGAAGTTTCCTGTCAAAGAATCCTGAAATGATTGTCGGCCAAAACTGATAAAAATTCAAAAAAAATTGACCTCTTCAACCCCCGAAAGAAATAATAACTCTAATTCTAATTAAGTTTTTTTTTAATTAATGATTTTTTAAAATTATTTCATCATTATTCTAATATATGTACTGATAAATTTTGGATTGTCCATCTGTGCCTTGTTCAAACCAATCGATAGTTGAATATGCTATTTTTCCTTACTTTATGGTCTATGCAAACTTTATCGAACCCTAAGGTCATTGATAGAATAAAGAAGGAATTGTTTGGAGCAACAATCATCTCAAGAAAAATAATTTTGGAGGGCGGGCTTGATGTTGATGATGATGGTAGTGGTAGTGGTGCTCCTCTTACGAGTTTTAAAATAACAAACTATTATGATTATGATCATACTAGTTATATAGAGTTTGCCACTTCTAGCGAATGTTCTGCATGCAAATGTCAAGACTACAAGATGAAACATGATGGAGTGACTAATGCTATTAATGGATTAACTGCTTCTATAAAAGAAATTCCATCAAAGAGCATTTCATATCCATACACTACACCAGAGATCAAGGTGGCTAATATGAGAAGGAAAAAAATGTCCAAGGCATTATCAAGCATTGGAAAAAGCAAAATTGTAACTCCTCTGTCTTTGTCTTGCACCTTTGATCAATGAAAAGGGCTACAAGAGAGCAACATGATCTGAAGAAGGTGAATATATATTATATATTCCAACAAACAAACAGACACATCACTGTTTCAACAGATTATACATCTGCTGAAAATTATCAAATAGATATATGCATCTGTTGCAACTATTGTATAATCTGTTGCATTAGATATGTTATCTGTTGCAACATATATCCGTTTGTTTTAGCAAATCAAATAGGTCTTCATATTATTTTAATTTATACCAACAGATGAGTCATATATTGAAATAGATGGGTCATCTGTTTGAAATTATCGTAGAGCTCTGTTTTAACTATTCAAGTTTATCCCAACAGATGATTCATCTATTAGATAATCTATTGTACATCTGTGATTATCATTAACAATTCTAGCTTTCCAGGTGGATGTCATAGTAGAAGCTACTACTGAACAGCATAATATCATAGTTAATAATCCATCAACTGCTTTTATGGAAGAAAAAAGTGGAGTCTATCAGTTTGGGAGAATGGAAGAATTACCTATGTAAAGGGTTCAACATCTTGGATGAGGCTCCAAAAAACTAACAAAGTTGATCAAAAACTATTCAGAATGGATTGCCGATGGGCTGTTAAAGCATCACGCCAGCAGGTACATAAATCTTTTTTAAAGATATTGATTTATAAAATTCTTGTTGTAAAAACATGACATTAACATATATAAATCATGTAGAAAACAAAATGACGAACACTACAAAGTGAACAAATCGATTCTTGGTTTTGATATGTTCTGCTTTGTGTTTGCACATCCAGGAATAAAAAATTGGTTCTATTTGATGTCACAGCCTCAAACTTGTTGTAATGATAAGGTTTAAATATCATACATATTAGTATTAATTAATACTTTATTTAATTACATTTGTGTATTATTTTTATTGTCACATAATTCAAAATATTTAATAATACATGCAGCATATCAATGTTATTATTTACTACCTTTGAAAGAAGGCCAAGTTGCAAGCACAAGAACAAGACAAATATATGACAGGCAATTGGTTGTACAAAGTTTACATCAATAATGCCTACAATAGGTATTGTCAGCAAAAGTCGAAAGTTTCCCAAAATGAGGAATGCTTAATCAACATCATTAATGGTTTTAGAATTCTAGCTAGCTTACCTTGGCATTTGGTCGACGCAGTGTACATCCCAATCAATTGTGATGATGAATTCCATTGGGTATTGGCTGTTGTTGTTCTAAAAAAAGGCACATCCGAGTTTATGATTCAATGTCGTGAAGGAGACGTTTTGAGCCGTCATCTGAGATACAAAATCTAGCCAAAATATTTCCTACTTACCTTGATATGAGTGTCTTTTTGGACCAAAAGGTTCGTATTGATTGGTCGACGATTGAAGCATACCAGGATAAAATGGGTAAACCATTTGATGTAGAATATGTTGAAGGAATTTCTCAATAACCCATTAGTAGCCTATAAGTATCATGATTTAGTTTCATTTCATAAATTCCATATCTCTTACATGAACTGCAAGATATGGATTATCTATTTTTTTAAAATGCAGGGATTGTGGTCTTTTTGTTGCCACTTACACCGAGTATTTGAGCGATGGATTACAAGTACCAAATGATGGACTTGATGTCAAATTATTTCACAAAAGCTATACTGCTCTTTTATGAAAATATGGAGAAGAAAAAACTCAGAAACCATATGCAAGTGATATTAATGATCCACGACAATTAAAGTCGAATTTCATGGCACCAGATGAAGAACAACTTGTCCATATTGAGTAGATCCTTATAGCTTGATTCTGTCGAAGTAATAACCTCTTGTTGGTTATTATTAGCACCAAAGGTTAAATTTTTGATGTATTTGTAAAGTAGATCATTTTTTTCCATAATGATTTTTTTACATTTCATTTATTTGTTGAGCTATTTCATGTAATTTTTGAAGGCTTCGATTTACTTCATGTTGTGTATGAATATAATTTAATCCTTAGTTTTTAACTTATTATTTGAAATGGAATACTAGATTCAAATATTGTAACAGATAATACATCTATTGGAAATTATCAAATAGAATTAGACATATGTTGCAACATGTAGGTCATCTGTATTAAATTATCAAACAGGTCTTCCTATTTTTTATTTGTTCCAATAAATTACCTATAAGTTGCAACAGATAGACTATATGTTGCAACGGAATGTATATTTTTATGACAGAGACAGAGAAACATCTACATAATGCAACAGACGACCATCCTATTGTAATAGATAATCAATCTGTGACAACAGATATACAATCTGTTACAACAGATAGACAATCTGTTGCATTGTAAAAAAATTAACTTTTGTTAAACATAAAAAATTGTTATGGTGCTTGTCTTTGTACATTTTATTCTTTATACACAGGTTCCAAGAATTTAGTTAGTACCCTATAGGCCCAGACCTCTTCCATCTTTTCCATAACAGTGTTGCACAGACCGAGCATTTCTGTGTCGGTCAGTAAATATTCAATGTATGCAAGTACGTATGACCCACACACGGCACCGATTTATTTTTTAAAGGTCTATGCCCTTTGTTCCACCTTCAAAATCCCATGCTTTTTTCATCAAGACTTTCGCTGGCAAATGATCCATCAGTTTACTCTTCCTTAAAAAGCTGCGGAGCAACTCTAATAGTGGTTGCATGTGGATAAAAAAGTGCCATCATCGAAGATAGGTAAGCTGCAGTCATAAACCATAATCTTTCCCTCCTCGAGAAGTATCTCAATAATGAGAAAGTATTTGACTTTCATATTTATGACTACAAGAATTCTCCTTGCCTTGGTCCAACTCTTGCCGTGTGGATATGGCCTTTTCCCTCTAACATAGTTAATCATATCTTCCTTCCATTCGTACGTAGAAACTAACCAATCAAATTCGAGAGTTTCAGCTAGATCCTTGAGATTATTGTACCTATTCTAGAAATTATTATAGAAGTTGTGGTCCATTATCCTATCGGCAACATCATAAGTATCCGGGTATGCTAATTTCCTGCCCCTCATGAGGCAGAGAATTTCATCAACATACTGTGATACAAGAAGATAAAGTTTAAATAAGTAAATTTTAAATATAGAATACCCAGCTAACTTAACTTATGCAACAGATGTTTAATCTGTTGCAACAAAACAACCACCAGTTGTTATAGAATACCCAGTTATTGCCACCAATGACACATATTTTATTTAACTTCTTCTTCATGGAGTAGATTAGAAGGCTAGGTTAGGAAAAGTAAACTTACCTTATCCACATACCACTTACGCATAGTTGTCATACTCCTAAAGTCTTAGTTTTCAAATATATGCATGGTGTATTTTTTTGTAGGTTTTTTCTTCTTGGGATACTTGGCATTTCATATTTCCGTCCTCTCTTGGTTGCCAAGTTCCGTGTATATTTACACCTTCTTCAGTGACCCTAAAACTTTAATAACTTTTGGAGAGAGAGGAGTTGCAATTTTTTTTATTTTCAAACTGGAGAGTATTTGGCTAATTTTTCTTTTATTCTCCCTAACCACCATTGTATGAGTGTATGGATCTCTCACCTTCTTGAATGGTGTGACACCGCTCTTGGATTTTAATTTCTTGTCAGCTTCAGAGATAATCTCTATTTTTTTAAGAAGTTTATCCTGTCTTTCCTTACATATTTTGCAGTTGCAATGAGAACACGTGGGTGAAGAGGGGTGAGAGGTACCACTGTAAGGGTTGGAGGGACCGGTGTAGGGGTGAAAGGGACTTATGTAAGGGGTGATTTCAAATGTATTTATTTTTTCTTGAGCATCAACATGCTCATCATCACGAATGGTTGTACATCAGCATCAGGATGGTTGCCACCAACATTAACAACTCCACAAGTAACACCCCTAGAAGAAGCACCCAGATCTGTTGCAGTAGGTTGGTCATGAAGAGCTTCAACATTAGGTTGACCTTTCCTAACTTCTCTTCTTATGGATGTTGCTCCAGCCAATTCCTTTTTTATTAACTCCACTGTTGGGCCTGCTATTATATCAACAAGGTCTAGAGGAATAAAAGAAGTCATCTCCAACTCTTGCTCAGTAGGCATGATCCAAGGATTCACAACCTATAAAATAAAGAAAGACACATTTAAATTGTATAATAATAATTTGCAGTCAGTAGGGTTACATATTTACACAGTTAACCTATGTAATAGATGATCTATTTGTCGCAACATCTGATTGGTATGTTATAACAGATGGGTAATATGCTGCATTAGATTACCCATCTTTTGGATAATTTGCAGCAGATGGGTAATCTATTGAGTCAGGTTCAGAGAACCAGAGAAGCATATAGCTAACCTGTTGCGAAATATGGATCATCTGTTGTAACAAATTACTCATCTATTGCACCAGTTGCAGTAGATGGGTAATCTATTGCAATAGACAACCCATCTGTCACAACAGATGGAATATTTATTTCAATATCTTTCTTTGAGTCAAATTATTTTACTCAAAAGAAGACGTTTTGCATCATCTAAAGGGTTAAAGAGATCAGCCTCCTTAATTCTTATGTTGTTGTTTGTAGGAAACCACATAAGGATCCTTTGATGAGAAACCTCATTCGGGTAATCCTTGACCTGCTTTCGAAGGGGAAGAATGGTGTCAAATGCCCAAGCCTAAAATGTGTAAACTGGAAAGAACCAAAAAAAGTCATAATAATTATTCAATATAATATAAATAATGGATGAGTAATCAAATAGTGATTAAATTTACCATGAAAAACCAAGGAAATCCATATAATGTGATAGTCTTTGGGGATAGCTTCATCAATAAATATTTGGCAGTCAAGTTGTAGCTATCATATCCCCAGGGATAATTATTAAATTTCACAAAATCCTTAGCAAGCACCAATAAATCATCTTTTATGACTTTCTTGATGTCTCTTGCCAATATGACGGAATGGGCAAACCAAACCAAGAACAATTGCTCCCTGTACTACTTTGTTAAGGTTTTATCCTTGATTTCTTCTATCAAATTCACCTCTTTGTAGCTACATCCAGTAATTTCCAACAACCCATCTATTTTTTCCTTGTATTTGTTGGTTTTAGTGGGTGGTTGCTTTGATAATGCCGTACTTCTATTTGATATGGTGGTGGTTTGGTTGTCCTTCTTGCCTTGGACCTTTTTTGAGGTGTTTCCTTAGTGAGAGGTTCTTCTGGATGATCCATCTCATGCCTATTACTATGGTACACTCTTTCAATCTAAAATAAATCGGCATGCCACAGTAGTTAATCCAGACTTCATCTATCTTTTTCCCCCTCCTTCAAATCTTTATCATCCCCGAAATTTTTGATCCTATGATTGAGAAAACCATATACCATGCTCATTTGGAAATAGGCGGTATGGTCCTCAGGTAGCTCAAAAAAGTGTCCAAAGCAACTCTTCTTAAAAAGTTCATCTATATTTTCATTCTTCATAGTTTTCCTAAATTCATCAAAAGGTTTCCCTAACTGATATTTAAGTAGAAGATCATCAGTTAGTTCTACAGGGTCATCTATCGACATTGCAACTTGAATCCTATCAATACTAATAGTTTTGACCGCCTCATGCTGGGATTTTGATCTTAATTCACGCCATATTGGTGATGCATTATCGTCATGTTGATCATTGTCCTCTTTCTTACTTTCTACTTCTTCCTCTTCTTGTTATCTTCATGTTGATCAACATCCTATTTCTCACTTTCTACTTCTTCCTCTACTTCTTTTTTTCTCCTTAGTTTTATTTTTCTCACCAGCCTCTATATACCCTTCTCCACCTCCCTTTTTATAACTTTTCTCAGTTTCATTTTTCCTAGATTGAGATTGTTTAGAAAGTTCCTCAGAATCTATTTGTACTCTAGCCTTTTTTGTTGGGCGGTCAAAATTTGATCCACTTTCAGTTTCTGTTCTTTTGGGAGACATATTTTAACTACAAACACTAAAAACAAACAATACATTACATTTTATGTTTGCATAAATTTTTAAAAAAAGGTAAGACAAATTTAAATAAATTATTATATGTCACATTACAAAAAAAATACCCCAACATATAACCCATTAGTTGGAACAAATGGAGAATCTATTTGAAGACCTATTTAATATCTCCCAACAGATATTCCACCTGTTGCAACAGATAGACCAGCAAAACCACCACCAAGGCCACTAAGACCACCACCAATGCCACCAAGACCACCAACAATTCCAGCAATACCACCACCAAAAGCACCAGGACCATGCCTAAGACCACCGCCACCACCGCCACCACCAAGACAACCAATGCCAACAATACCAACACCAAGACCAATGATACCACCACCAAGACCACCAATACCGATGCCACCAACAACAACCACCAACAATACCACAAATACCATCCAACTATAACATGATAGTCAACGAAACACTGCAACAAAAAGTAGGGTTTCCTTGGGTTATTTCTACATTTTTTAGCATCAAAACTCAAAATTCTTACCCTATTCTCAAAGGTAATACAACTAAAAATCTTCTTTTTCATCATTATCTAAAAAGCCCTAATTTTAGAATAATGAACAAATATAGAACTCTTCTCGAACTCCGTTACCTATGAAGACAGAGCAAATGATGGATACAAGTGAGAATAAAGTCAAAATAACAACAATGTGGTCGGAAACGGGAAGAAAATTAATTTGTTTTGAAGGGTTGAGCAATATGCTGAGTAGTTGTTGTCTTTGTAGTATAGAGAGAAAGAAAAGAGCGAGAACTCATGATTTGAAATGATGAAACATTTTTCCCACAAATGGATGATTTGTATTGGGTTGATTTGTATTTTTTGGAAAAGGATGACAAGTTTTGAAATTGTTAATTTGGTTTGAATTGATGTTAATTATTTTTTAAATCAATTGCAAAGAAATCTGTTGCGACAGATGACTGAGCTGTTGGAAATGTTCAAATAAATATAGATATCTGTTGCAACAGATGACATATTTGTTTGAAATTTTTTTTTATTTCGAAGCAATTTTTTGTCCGAAAGAATAAAGATAAATACTACTAAGGCGGTAAAAAATATTTCTTGGATAACTCTATTTTGCAAAATAGACACATTGAAAGCTTTTTTAGATTTTCTGACACAAGTCTTGAAAAATTAAGTATTTGGACACTAGGTTGGCATCATCACTTCTTATATACAACCCTAGCACACATAGTTTATTGGGATATATTGTGTGTCAAGCCTATTGGGATTATTCTTTGTATACCACATAGTTTATTATCGATTGTATTTCAAGTCTATTAAAAAATCTAATAATTCAAATGAACAGATGAAGAGCCGACCATTTATGAAACATCAAAAAATCATCTGCATATCCACTCACACCTTGCGTCGATTGGGTATACACTATCTCCCCGAATTCCACCGATGCACGTGTCTACCTATAACTAGTTGGGAAGACCAAAGGCTTCTATTTTGGTCAATATAAACAACCATCAACTATACACAATATTCATCTTCATCAACTAAAAAAATTGATAAATACGACCAGATGTCGAGCATTCCACTCAGACCATGAAGGAAGGTTCGTTTCTAGTGTAGTCATGACATTCTCCTCCTCCAAAATGATCTAAATTGTCTCTTCTACGGTCTGGGTCAGGACATGGGGCACCTCTACTGTGAACTCTGATGTATCACCCAATTCTTACGGGTGATCGTGGAGATGATGAACATGCATCCCAAGGATTTCATCAACCCCCACCATCCCCTTAGTTTAGGTTTTTATTTCTACTATAGTTGTAGTTATAATTTCATTGAAAAGATGCTTTCATGGCTAGGGAATTTGTTAGATCAAAGCTTCTTTATTTTGCCCTTTTTACTCATATTTTGCTGTAAATATGGTGTTAAACCATTGTTGCAATGAACTTATGACATGAAGTTTTTGAAATTTTGTTTTAATGCCCTTTCTGTTTGTCTCTACATTACTTATACAATTTTGTTCTTGGTTGAAATTTTACAATTTCCCCTTTTAGAAGATGAATGAAATAGTTGTCAGACGTTAAAACTAATGGTCTATCATATATATATATATATATATATATATACGAATTCATATATGCTAATAGATAATGAATCTGCTCTATCAACAATTGTATAGATTTCTATAAAATTAATTGGATGGTCGATATAGTATATGATTCACCAGGATCAATAACTATGTGTGACTGTCTATGCAATCGATGGATTCCATTATGTAGGTTCATGAAATATAAATAATTAAATAAATGTAATTGTGTCGATTGTAAATCATAGACTGGAAGCTTTGTCACTAATATACCATACTGTCGGACCTTTTGCATAGACCGTAAATATAATTGATGCCTTCTCATGTGTTGGGTAGATGTTAAACTGTATAGATCCACACTCAGTCAATTCTAAGGTATGTACGGGTTGGTGCAATGATTAAAAAAAATATTAGTTCATAGTAAAAGATATAAATAATTAAATAAGTGAAAGTGATTTGAGGGCCATATATTGTGTCCATTGTAAATCAGACTTAAAGTCTTGTCAATAATATACCGCATTGGTTTATTGCTCTTAGTAGAATATTTGGAAAAAAGAATAATTAATTAATAAAATAATAAATAATTAAATTTTATGCAATTAAAGGAGCTTGAACAAGTCATGTGGTCTTATAAGAGTCCACGTAAATTGAAGAAGTTGATCAAAGATGTGTGCGGATGGGTAGTGGATGAACAAATGAATTCCTCACAACATACTTGTGCTTTGGTAAGCATTGCCCTAAGGATGTTTGATCACCACAAGTAATCACATCACACATCTTTGATCACCATTTTCAATTTACGTGGACTTTCATATGATCACATGACTTGTTTAGGCTCATTCAATTGCATAAAATCCAATGATATATTATTATATTAATTAACTAATCATTTTCAAAATATGTGATAGTCATGGTCTATGAATATGTATCCTCGTCTAGTGCATTTATTAATGAAGTAGTATGAAATTTATGCTAAACTATGCTTAGTTATTTACTCGACATGATATAATTTAGAATAGACTGGGAACTACTTCCACAATTAAATAACTTAACGAGGATATTTATTTATAGACCATGATTAGCACATAGTTTGAAAAGGATTATTTAATTAATAAAATAATAAAAAAAACTTGGATTTTATGCAATTAAATGAGCCTAAAAAAGTCATGTGATCGTATGAGAGTCTACGTAAATTGAAGGTGGTGATCAAAGATGTGTGAAGTGATAACTTGTGGTTGAAAAGATGATGACTTGTGGTTGAACAAATGAATCCCCACAACATACTTGTGCTTTGGGTAAACATTACCCTGAGGATGTTGGTTGTACAACCACTATCCATCCTCACACATGTTGGATCACCTTCTACAATTTACGTGGACTCTAATACGATTACATGACTTGTTTAAGCTCATTTGATTGCATAAAATTCAAATACATATTTATTATTTTATTAATTAATTATTCATTTTTTTCTAATATTCTACTAAGGGAAATAAACCAATTGGTATATTATTGACAAGGCTTTGCATCTATGATTTACACTGAACACAAGCTATGGACCTTTATAAACCATGATAGTTACTAAATTTGTGACACAATGCAACATATAACAGTAAAGTTGTTTGTCATCATTGTAAATATATGATTTATTCAATTGATCATGTGTTCAGTCTAAAAATTATAGAGAACAACTTCTATAATACTTGTCATCGAACTCTATAAATTAGAACAATAGCAGAACTGGTAACACAATCAACTATTTAATGTAATAAGACAATGGAATAACTGAACATAATTTCACTAGTAAATGTCATCATTTACAAGACAAATATTTGTAATTCAATTATCCATAAAAAAATCATTAAAAACAACAAATCATTAAGAAAATTATTTGTACCAAACCACCGAACTTCATATTATCATCAATGAGTTCCTTAACAATGGCCATCACATCCACTTCATTTTCTTCATGCTTTTTCTCCTCTTCTTCAACTTCTTACTTCTCATTTTCTTTCTTTTCTTCTTCTTCTTCTTCTTCTTCTTCTTCTTCTTCTTCTTCTTCTTCTTCTTCTTCTTATTCTTCTTCTTCTTCTTCTCTTCTTCAGTATTTTTGTCCTCCTTTCAGCCACTCTTTCTTCATCAACTGTCTTCTTATTTTTCTCTTCTTTTGTTTTCTCCTCATTTCCTGCTTCTTTTTCAGCTGTCCTCTCCTTATTTTCTTTTTCTTCTTCTTCTTCTTCTTTTTCTTCTTTCACATCTTCTTCATCTGTTGCCTTCTCCTCTTCCGTTTCTTCTTCTTTCTTCTCTTCTTCAGCTTTTTCATTTTCTATAGCAATTTCAATCACTACAACTGCAAGTTCTTCACGGTTTACTTGATGTCGGCTATGAGGGGGACTGTCGAGGTGCACTGCATTATTTTAAAAGGGTTACAAAAATTATGCAAGAAAATTAAATTGGAAGAATAAAAAATACATTAGTTTACCTTCATCTTGATGCTTCTTCTTTTTCTTCTCGATTCTCTTCAACCTGTCATCTCTAAAAAAAGATGCAATAGCTAGAATACTTTTCACGAGCACAGCAACACGCTCACGCAGGTCATCATCATTAGAAGCATTGGGTGTAGTTTTGAGTCCACTTAAAACAACATGATCAAAAGCACGTGCTGGACTTGGAACATAATTGTGACCACCCAAATCTTTGTCTTCTTTCGCGACTCTGCTAATGAAGTCAAGACAGTCACACCTTTTATCTGTGTCTTTAAGGTATCGATAGATGTATCCTTAACTTCATCAGTGTATGTCTTAAATGTTTTCATGTATCGCTGCTCCATATCACGAAAAATAGAGGTAAGGTACTGGCGCATAATCTATAAAACTAAATATAAATTACACAATATTTACTAATATAATAATATCCTTATCATATTATACTAAGTATAATATTACCTTTGTGTTGTTTTTTTTGTACTTGAATGGGTTACCTTCCATTATGTTGTCACACTTCGATGTGTGCCATCTAAGAAGATGAGGAATGGGTAAAAGAGAATCTAACGACTTACCAACGTACCTTCCCGGATAAGGAAAATCCTCATATATCTAAACTTGCAATCAATAGAATCATAAGTAAATCTACAGAGTCTATGTATTATTACATAAATAGGTAAGAGTCTATAATAAATCAATAAGCTCACAAATGCTTCTTTCCTCATGGACAAATCAATCTTCTTTTTCAAATAGCTTAATATCAGCCCAAATGACTTTTTTTCCCATGGATACCCCTCGATGAAATCTAAATCAGTCGCCATCTTGATGTTTTTTGAATCCACCTTCTTTGACGGGTACTTTCACAGAAGCATCGAGTGCACGAACCAAACCAAGTTCACTTCAACTTTTGTTGATTAGTCAACCTATTACCTTTGATCATGCTAACCAACCTTGAGGCAGTAACGCCCTTGTTCTTCGTCACCTTAAAATGAAATATTTCACCATTTTGGAGGTCTTTGTTTATTTTTAATTCACAGGGATATGCTGAACAATTCAGCCCCGTAATCAGAGCAAATTCCTTTAAGACAAAACAAGTTGGCTTACTGTTCACACAGTACTAAATTGCATACAGTTTTTTTATTATTTTTTATACGTCGCAGCAACACATAATGGACCATCTATCCATTAAACTTAAAATGTTCCGTCATATTCCTCAAGTGTCTGAAACAAGTGTTTTTAAAATCAACATACAACTTTTGTTCAACAAGAATCCTTTTAAACTCTCGATAGATCTCTATTCTTGCTCTTACGGAAATCTTTACAGGAAAAAAACCTAGATCATCCATCCAAGTTGTTGGGCCGTACAACTCAACAAAGATATCTCTCACACAAATTGTCAATGATAACAGATCATCCTCCTCCCCATCTCCACTATCTCTCTTGTCCTCATCTTTACTGCTATAACTTTAACTTTCTTCTTTGCTTTCCCCTTCGCTTTCCCCTTCACTATCCTCAACATCATCACTCTCATGTGCACTACTTTCGTTATATTCAGAAACATCAACAAGTATTTTTATTCAATTTTTGACTTGGATTCATCGACTATAGCTTTTCCTCTTTGAAATTTTGAAAACTTCGTCGGATTTTCGCTTCCTACTGCTAGAAGCAGTGGAAGTAGGCCTTTTTACTGCTCTATAAACTCTCACCATTTATGATCTGCAACCAAAAATAAATCTGCAGTGGTCGATTTATCGACCACTAGTCTATTAATAAAAATAGAAAAATGTAGCAAAAACAAATTTGTAGTGGTCGATTTATTGACCACTGGTCTATTAAGAAAAATGGAAAAATGCCTCCGATCAAAAATGAAAATCAAGTTCCAACTTCTCCAGATATTGGCAGTGCAATTCACAACAACAAGAACACCATTAAAATGGGTCCAAATTAGTACAACAAATTTAAAATTAATATGCCATATAAATACAAAAATTTTCTAGTCACTATCCAAAGCAAAACATGATTAAATATGCGGAATCAACAATGTTAACTAACAAATCTCAAATTTCAACATAAAGAGACCCAACACAAAGAGAAAACAAAAAAAAATTATAAAATGGATCTAAACTGATCGGGGAAGAAGATTAAACTTACCTGAGCAAGAGAAACTAAAAAATTTTGACTTGGGATGCAAGAGTCGACCCAAATTTATTTATTTTTGAAAAAATATGAAGAAAAATCCAGAGAAGGAGAGTATTTGAGGAGAGAGAAAAGTTTTTGAATTTATTAAATAATTTTAATAAATGTTTGAAACAATAATAAATATAAAAAGGGTTCGTATTGTATGTTTTTATAAAGTTGTATTCTACAAATTAAGTTTTCAAAGTGAGCTATTGGAAATTTTCAACAGACATTTGAATTTTTTTGATAGATGACTGAGATGTTGGAAATTTTTAAATATATATTGATATCTATTGCAACAGATTACCTATCTGATTTAATTATCAAATAGTTATTTACATCTATTGCGACAGATGATTGAGTTATTGGAAATTTTTAAACAGATATTGATATCTGTTGTAACAGATTACCTAATTTAATTAACAAATAGACATTTCCATCTGTTGTGATAGATGACTAAGTTGTTGAAAAAATTCAAACAAATATTGACATTTGTTGCAACAGATGACATATCTGTTTAAAAATTATTTTTTAAACTTTAAAGAAATCTTTTGTTCGAAAGAAGAAAGATAAAATAATAATAAGGTGGCAAAAAAATTTTCTTTGATAACTCAAAAATCTCCTCCTTGAGTAGTTTTATCTTGTCTTTTCAGTGTCACCCGTCTTCCTCAGGGACCTCAAGTTATTACTGAATATTAATAAATATTTAAACCCATGTCTAGAATTATCTCTCCTTTAGCCCTAAATTTATTTATCTCTCTTCTTTTTCTTTCTCTCCTCTTTAGGATTATCACAGTCGTCTTCTTTTTCTATCTTTTCTCTTCTCTTTCTCATAAGGATCCTTTCTGATCTAATCGATCAATATCTTTCCCTGACTAAAATTGCTAGTTTGATTCCCTTGCTTTTGACATTGCAGGTATGGTTCACAGTTACTCTTTCATTCTCATCTTCTTCTTTGCAAGTTATTTAAATTATTTATTTACATCTATTTTTTAATTTAACTACCCTATATCCATACCATATTTATTTAGAAATTTTGAAGGAAAGGTTACTTTTAAGTCTTGAATGAATGAGCCATTGTTATTATTAAAATATATGAAAAAAGTCATTTGCTTGGAGAAATTTAAAAGCCATGTTAGCATATTTTTTTGGCATGTATTTTTTTTGTTTCTTTGTTGTTGATATTTTTGGTGGGGTTCGTGTTGTTGGAACTTGTGGTATAGTGTTGTTTATGGTGTTGGAACGAAAAATGTTGTTTCTTTGTTGTTGATGTTGTGTTGACTATTGGAACAAATCAAAACACTAGCAAGGCTAGTTTGATGTATTCTAACAGCTTACACATCTGTTGTAACAGACTTCACATCTGTTGAAATAGGCTCCATATCTGTTACAATTGATTTATAATCTGCTGAATAGATAGGAAGCTGCTGCAGAAGATGTGGCACCTATTAAATAGATGGGTGATCTATTGCAATAGATGGATAATGTTTTTTTTGGTTCTTCTCTTGTTTAACATGAATTTTTTTTCTCTTATTTGTAGATATAAGGAAATGAATACTGATCAACTTTTGTCGGACCACCAAAAGAGGCTACAGTATAGATGGGTTCGAAGGAATAAGCTGCTTGCAAATGGAATGACTTCCATTGTGGGAGGTATGTATTATTGATAATGTTGTCGTGAAAACACACATAGAGTACACTAATTTTGTGAGTGCTATTTTTTACTGATTAGACATTGATCATTCAAACAACATATCTGTAATTTTATAGTTAAGTTTAATAGGTCCAAAATGATAAGGATGAGGGAACATGAATATGGTTCTGATACCTTGTTAATATTTAATGATGGTTGTTTTTCGTTTCTATGTGTCAAGCTTTGTGAAGTTATCAAGTTTTGATGGCATTGTAAAAAGATTTGATAGCAACTGGACTAACTTTCAGGGTGCATTGAACTTGGAGATGGCCTTCGAAGCCTCCCACTTCTTCAACCAAAATGGAACACCAATAGAAATTCCCCTTTCCCCAATTTATATGGAAGGGTTGTTCGAGAAGATAACTATACGTGAGAAGGAGCCACAGGAGAACGGTTGCAAGAGAAAGGGGGAGTTGATAAAAGACTTTATCCTCTAAGAGCTACTTGAAGAGGAAAACATAGGGTAGCAAGAAACTTCTAGCGAATCTGGACGATAAAGTTGAATTAGAACACGAGAAATCTGAATCAAGTGCAAATATGAAAGTGTATCAAGTACTAAAAATCCATTTGTTGTTGCTCTCAAAGAAAATTAGTGTAGATGGGCACTTTTCTAGGGAGCTACGACTAGGTAGCATGGTTAGAATGATCACCTATATAGAAAATAATAGAACACCAAGAAAAAATCTTTGTGGGCACCAAAAGTTGAAATAATGTACCGTAAGTAAAGAAAACTTAGCCCCAGTACTGCTACATTAAAAATAAGAAATCTAATTGATGGTGGAAATTTCTAAATTTTAAATTTCATCCCATGCCTTCTAGTTTGTGGTTTCGATTAGTTCACTGCTATTGACCTGATCGGAACCATAAACAAGATTTAAAGATAGATTGAGTATCATTACTTCTTAGCAATAAGGATATAATTGATTGTGTTTTCTTACCTTATAATGAGTTCAACATATCTTGGAGAAGATCATATGCATCTGATGGCTTTTTACAATACCACAACTTTAAAGAAAGTGTTACTCCCTCATTGATGAGCTTACAAAAGACCAAGAAATCTATCCTAACCTCAAAGAGGGCAACAACAAACTTGAATCCAGAATCAGCAAGTGGAAGGCAAGCTTTACAATAATTGAGATTCACATACTACAGAATGCATTTGATCTTCTCCAAGATATATTGAAATAATGCTTAGGTAACAAAACAAAATAAATTATAACCATATTGGTAAGAAAGTAATGATACACAATCTATCTTTCAATCTTTTTTGTGGTTCCTATTAGGTCAATAGCACTAGACCTAATTGTAATACCGTGTATTTCCCTAGCCTAAATTTAACTCTTAGTACATGAGTTATTCCATATAAATTTTTAAAATACTCAGCATTTTTTAGTTTATATCTTACCATTACGTAGAAAATTTAGTCATCTTTTGAACAATATAAAGTTCTCCCAAATCTGATACTCAGGTGAAGAGTTAGAATCATTTTTGTAAACTAGTGTGCTAATTGGCACTTCACCGCGTCGCGGTGGCTAGCCAAATGGCGATTGTCAAATTCTAGTCTTGCTCCATAATAATGGCGTGCCATTCCATATACCTATTTCATAATTGTCAATTACCAGTGAGGCTCCGCAATTCCACCGCATCGCACCAATCTTCAAGGTTCCAGTTGTCATTTTCCAATGACACGGCACCCCAGCGCCGTGTCGCGCTAGCGCCGCGTCGCGCCAGCATGCCAAATCGAGATTTTTCAGTCAGTTCTGAGTTTTAATCCCAGGGGATTTTAAGTCCTTTTCCCTCACTCCAGTCAGCCCAAACATGCAATTTAATCCCTAATAACCTAATTAGTCATTATTTTATTCAAATTTTCCCCAAAATCAAGAACATTCTTTCAATTAGCAAAATCCTAACCTTCAAGAATCAAGGTCAAATCTCAAGAACTCACCATCAATTCTCATGAATTCGTCAACCTAGGTGTGTTAAGTGTTCATCCATGGAGTCCAAGTATTTTATTTTAATTAAAAAGTCATAATCTTCTCAAGTTATTATGATTTTGAAATATGATTTTAACCGTGAATCTCCATGAATCTTAATTTTAAACCATGCTTCAATGAAATTATTGTTGTTGTCAACTCCCACATATTTTAATGTTATTATTCATCGAATTGAATCATGATTTAGTGCCGTAGATGTTGAATTCATACTATTACTTCAAGTTCCATATCATTCTCATGACTATATTAAACTATGAACTACAAGTGTTTGATAAAATGCCTACAAGAAGGAATATCTGATAAATGCTTTCATGCTATGTCCTCAAAGCTCAACATTATTTTACTATTATTTCCTTTGAGTCCTGGGGGTTTTGAATACCTAAAAATCGTAGTTGTTTACTTAGTCTCATTTCAGTATATTCAGAATAGCTTCAAAATATATTATAAGCATTATCAGATCAGTCAGTTAAACTCAGAACAGTTTAGTACTCTAGTGTCATTCAGTTGGAAGTATGATTTATCACCGAGCGAGTGTAGGGATGATGTCTTCCTCATCAGATAGGAAGATTCGTTTATAGCAGTCCCTGTACTCCAGAACTACATAGCCAGCATAGGATATGAGAAGTCACCCATCAATTTAGGCTTGACTATCTCGCAGCAGTCATCCGTCAGTTCAGGATTGACACCCTTAGTCCTTCAGGACAATACAGTACACTAGCTTAGTGGGTCTACACAGCCAACGTTAGTACCCATGGCACAGTACTTACACCCTTCTAACTAGCGTTATAGGTTGGACCCCAATTATCTCAAATTATGGCTTGTCGGTTAGATGATACCTCCCATAGTCTTAGTTACAGCCTCAGTTCAGTTATTTAATTTCATTTACTTGACCATAGCATACAATTACCAGTAACTCAGTTATCAGATTTTTAGTATTTACAAATTATATTTAGATCATGTTATATGCTTGGTAATACATCCCCAGTATCTATAGATTTCATGTATCATCAGTACTTACAGTTTTCATGCAGCTTCAGTATTTATAGATTTCATGCACTCTATTTAGTACCTCATGTTATTCATATATATATTCAGACTATTATTTGCTCATGTTCATGAAACCATGCATATCATATATGCCTACCTCATTTAGTATACCAGTTCATTCAAAGTATTTATAGTATACACTTTTCTTGTGCTATGATGTTTCATATCATAGGTACGAACGTCCAGTTCCTGGATCGCGCATAGACTTCTCAGGCTTTCAGTAGTATCAGTGGTGAATCCTTATATTTCAAGGACAGATTATTTTACTTCATGATTTCAGTTTAGTAGTCAGTTGGAGTTAGTTGGGGACTGTCCCATCAACTCATATTCAGTCAATTTAGAGGCTTTCAGACACTACAGTCAATTTTTCAATATTCAAACTTCAGTTGAAATTGTTAGATTATTTTATCAGTTTGGCATTTACAGATTTTATCAATTTTCATTACTTAAAACCTTATGGTATAACAGTTGTTCTTATGCATTATCATTATATTATTCACTACTCATAACAAGTACCAGCTCATGGGTTAGCTTGTGGTCCCTCAGGACTGTATGCACCGTGTAACACCAAGGGTGTACTCTCGGGGCATTACACTAATCGAAACCACAAACAAAAAGGCATGAGATACAATTTAAAATTCAAAAATTATTTCTTCGCTTAGATTACTTATTTTAAATGCAGCTGTTCTTGGGCCAAGTTTTATTTACTTACGGTACATTATTTCAACCCTCGGTGCCCACAATGTTTCTTTCTTGGTGTTCTGTTATTTTCTATGTAGGCCATCATTCCGACCACACTACTTAGTTGCAGCTCCCAGCAAAGTGCCTAGTTGCACTAATTCCCTTTGAGAGAGACAACAGATGAATTTTAGTACTGGATACACATTCATATTTGCACTTAATTCAGATTTCTCGTGTTCTATTTCAACTTCATCGACCAGATTTGCTAAAAGTTCCTTGCAACCTTATGTTTCCACTTCAGCTAGATCTTAGATGATATAGTGTTTTATTAACTCCCCCTTTCCCTCGCAACTATTCTCCTACGGCTTCTTCTGGCGTATAATCATCTTCTCGAACAACCCTTCCCTGTAAATTTAGGCGAGGTGAATTTCTATTAGTATTTCGTTCTTTTTTTATCTAGGCTGATTCTTTGAAGGCCTTTTCAGTGTCCAATGCATACTTAAAATTATGTTCAATTGCTATTGGATCTCTACAGTAACAAAAAATATTGATTTCTTTTCAAAAATTGACACGTATAAACATGAGAAATAACCATCATTAATTCATAACACGGTATCGGCACCATCTTTATAGGCCCCTCGGCCTCATCAATTCGAACCTATCAAACTAAACTATACAATGCGGGGTCTTGTTTGAATGATAAATGCCTAGTTGGTTAACAATTGCATTCATAAAATCATTGTACTTTATGAGTATTATCTTGATGACCTTATCAGTAATACATTACTCCCACACATGAAAGTGGATTCATCCATCTGCACGCATCTTATTCTTCCTATCCCATCTAGTGCTTGATTTGAATAAACAAATTACTAACCTGTTGCAACAGATGATACATCTGTTAAAATTATCAAACAATTATATACATCTGTTATGATAGATGATCAATCTATTGCAACATATAAATTACCTATTGGAAAAATCAAATAGATATATCCATCTGTTGCAACAGAATGTCAATATGTTGTAAATTATCAAACAGATATAATATATTTTGTAACAAATTACCATCTGTTAGATTTATTTTAAAGCAATCTTCCTTTCTTTCCAAAATGCAATAAGGGATGTATTTATACATAACTCCACTTCTAGACATGACTGATCCAGATCTGGACAAAGTGATTTTGCGTGACTCCTTGAAGGAACTTGAAAGGCAGATTCATGAAATCCGGTGGGAGTTGAACGACATGTGACCAAGGCTGAGGAAGGCCCTGCTGCCGAATGATGATGTGTCGGTTGACACTTCTGTTAATAATAGTAGTAATAATAATTAGGTTATGTTTTTTCTTTTAGTTTATGTATTTTCTTTTATTATATCGTATCTACCTAAGGGTATATTTTTTTTATTTTATATATTTGTATATAATGGATTCAAAAATCTATGTTTGGTCGACTTTGGATTTATAATTCTAATTTAATATTTAGTTTTCATTTTGCCTATTCCTTATTCTCAACATATCGACGGTTGGAGGTTGGGATTGAGAATTTATGGTAATGAATGAATGATATGTTGCAATATATGGCTAATATATTACGACAGGTGGTTAATCTATTGCGACAGATGGATGATATATTGCAACAGGCGGTTATTAATTAAAAAAGGGTTATTGTTGTTATTTAGGGTGAAAGTCATGACTTTTTGATTATTTAATATAAAAAATGATTTGTAAATAAATGATAAACACAATTTATAACCATGAAAGAACGGTTATTTTATTTTAATAACTGATCGTGACTTTTCACCAATTTTGATTTTAAATCTTTTTTTACATTATTTAATATATAATAAAAAAGTCACAACATTGGATTAACTAAGGTATATGATGATTATTAAAAAAAAAGGTGAACAACCATGACTTTTTGTAAAAACTCACCAGCTTGATTTAATTAGGTCATTTCTTTTCACAGAAAATAATAAGGAAATAAATGATAAACACAAGTTATAACCGTAAAAAAATGGTTATTTAATTTGAATAATTGATTTTAATATAAAATAGGCGACAAGTAGTGACTTTTAAATTTATATAATAAAAAAGTCACCAAATTTGGATTAATGATATGATGATTATTAAAAAAAATAGATTATATGTTGCAACAGATAGATTTTATCTGATGCGATAAGTTGTCAATTTGTTGCAACATATGATATATCTGTTATCACAAATGGGTTATCTGATGCAACAGATGGTATATCTATTGTCGCAGATGGGTTATCTGATGCAACAAATATAGAATTTGTTTCCATAACTCAATAAAAACGGTTATTGAAAAGAACTAATTAATAATAATAAGCTAAAAAGTCATGACTTATTACAATAATCAAAAAGCCATTCAGCAGCTTCATTTAATTAAGTCATAACTTTTCAAAGTAATCAAAAAGTTACCAGTTTGTATATAATTAATAAATAGACGTGAAAAGTGGAGGTTTTTTTGCCTAACTTATTCAAATTCAATCCTCTATAAATAGGTCTTTCCTTACTCATTCACTCTACTAAATTTTTTTCTTACATCTTGTGTTTCATATTACACCTTCTACCACTTTCTCTTTCCTAATTCAAGTAAGTTTTTTTCTTGATTTTAGTGTAAATATACCTAATTAGTAGTATACATTGTATTACATTCATATTTTTTTATTTACTTTTGTTTTAACGCTTTTTGTCAATTTATTCACATTCTAGATATGGTTGATCCAGTATGGGACGTTGCTATTTTACAAGACACCGTGCAAGAACTTCAAACTCAAGTTTATGACTTGTAATGGGAGTTGTTTCCAATGAGAGCAAGGATGCTCTTGGAGATTCGGAGGCTAAGTAGGGCACTGGTGTTGCCGGTTGAAGATTGATCGGCTGGCAATAATAATGATAACAATAATTAGAGTTTTTTGTTTTAGCCTATGTATTTTTATTTGTTTTTGTTTAATAAAAAATTGTGTTTGATCAACCTTGACGGTTTAATTCTTAGTTAATTTCCATTATGTCTATTTCTTCTTCTCAACAAACATGTCGATAATTAAGGAATTATTTGAATCCAGTAGCAATAGCAAGAGTTAAAACTTAAAACTTGACCCATTGCGTACATTAATACTCAAGTAGAGACCACTATTAGATCATATTAATTAAACACTTAGTAAATTATTAAAGTTGATCAGATAAAAATGTGAAACTAAAATCTACAACATACCCAGTATAATCCGAAGTGAGATATGGGGAGGGTGTTGTATCCCCAGACCTTAACCCCCTACCTCGTGAAGGCAAATAATTTTTTTCTATTAGCCTATGTATTTTTATTTGTTTTTGTTTACTAAAAAAATTATGTTTGATCGACTTTGACGTTTTAATTCTTATCTAATTTTCATTTTGTCTATTTCTTCTTCTCAACAAACATGTCAATGATTAAGAAATAATTTGAATCCAGTATCAATAGCAAGAGTTGAACATATGGGTTATCTATTGGATTTGTGGCAGGAGTTGTATTGTGTTGTTCTAAACATATTACTCATCTGTTGCAATAGAATAATTATCTGTTACAACAGAATAAGGATGTGTTGCAACAAATAAATAGTCTGTTGCAACAAATAAATATTTTGTTGTAATAGATTTCTCATCTGTTGCAACAGATAATTGTCTGTTTCAAAAAAATAATTATCTTTTGCAACAGATAACATGTCTGTTGCAACAGATTAACCATCTATTTGATTTATTTTACGAGCACTATAGAACAATAAATATGAATCCAACATATGAGTCTTTTGTTACAATAGAATATGTATCTATTGCAACAGACTAAGTGATCTATTTAAATTATGGGTTCTTATGTTGTATATGAACGGGTTCTACTAATTGTTGAAAAATCAGCATTAACAGTGTACCCAGATGACAAATTCAACTAAAAATCATAATTTTACTTCCCACAGTCACATATGAAGTAATGACAAAGTGAAAAGTGATGTACGAGATAAAATTTCACCTAAATAATTGGTCAAGTAGCAGCAGTAGCGGTAAAAACAGCAACAATGGTCGACAAGAAAAAGATGAAGATGATAATGAAGTAGAAGATGATGAATAAAGCAACAGCAACAATGAACAACAAAAAATACAAAGAGAGAGAAAACAACAACAAATGAAAAGAGAGAGAAACACGTCTTTTTTTCCTTCGTTTTCTATTATATTAACTAACATTGGATCAAAGTGTAAATTTAAAACTTGTGGGTTATTTTCAATTTTTTCCAACTTTTTTAATTCATAATAAAATAATTATCACCTCCACTCAATTATGAAAACTTGAGTCACCTACACCTCATTTTCAAAACGCTTTTGTCACTTTTAGCTCAAAGCCCCAAGAAACTGATATTAGTACTTTTTTGTATAAGTTTGACATGAAAAATTTGAGTTCCCCTATAATATAAAATGTCAGAATGCTTTTTAGCTTATACGAATCCGTTTTATAACATAGAGATATTATTCCAGCCTCTCTGTTTACCTAGTACTATTTTCTGCTACTACTAATTCATTTCATTTTCCAATGCCAATATTAAAAAAAAATTGAATTTAAGTGGTCATGGGAATTATTTATTTTTTTTATCAAAATTTTATTTAATCAGTATCAACTATTCAAACAATATGTAAATAGTGATTCAGAGACTCGAAAGAGGACGAAATAAGTAAATGTGATTGGAACTTGAAGGATTAACCAGTGAAATTCGAGAAAAGTATAATCGAGTTCAAAATCAAGGAGGAATACATGCAATTCAAGTTTATAACTTCAAAATCAAGAAATAAATTTTCGAGGTTCAAACATTTTTACGTTCTACCTTAAATAGGGTTATTTTTTTCTAAAGTTTGTTCTACATTAAATTATGGCTATTACACTATTATTTTTTTTATGATCAGACAGAATAAACAAACACAAGGAAAAGAAAAATAGATGAACACACAGATTTATGTGGAAAACCTTGATAGGAAAAACCATGGGTAGAGGCAGAGGAATTTCCCTATAACCGATGGAGAATACCATGAGAAGAATGAATTATTTTCTTGACGTCCAAAATGACCCACAAAACGCACTTATATAACATGTGCGTACAAAATAAATCTTAAGCACAAAATTATTGTAACGCTCCAAAATCTGATTTCGAGACATCACATGGTGCTTAAGACTACAAGTAGACTTAAGCTAACCCTGTCTGCCTACTACTGAGTCTGAAACTCATAATAATAGAAATATAGACATAAAGTCATGCCAAATGCGGAAAACTATCTAAAAATAATATCTGAAATAATGTCTGAAATCACAATACTGAATAAGTTGAATCATAATTAGTAGTCTGACAAGCCTCTACTACTAATAACTAGAGAGTCACTGGGATAAACCTCGGCTAACTCAAACTGTCTGAAAAGAATGCTAAAGCATAAAAATTAATAAGTTTAAATGTCCTAATGACTAAGTCCCCGAACTATGAGGACTTACCAATTGTCGGATGTAGATGGAGATGCTTGAACTACTCATACTGCTGAAACTGGGCACCTAAACCTACATTATGAGATAATGTAACACATAGACATATATGTGGATCAGTACTTTAAGGATGTATTGAGTATATGGGGTGAAATGCATAAGTAAAATATCATCTCATCATCATAATTTGTAAAACAATGTATGTTAAATGAAAATGACTCACATAAGCTGGAATATCTGAAATACTAAAATCAATCAATCATACTTTATAAATCTAGTGAGTCATAACATTTAGTTCTAAATGTTGTACTTGTATTCTCTCTTTAAATCATACTGTCTACGTGTAAAGAGGACTCACTCTTAAATCTGAAATCTGAAAGCTAAAAACTGTAGCTAATATCTTTCTGTAAATCATAATCTGAGTAAAACTTGTGAGCCTTCACACTTCGTTTTCTAAAAGTTTTTCTGTTATTCTTTTCTTTTTATTTTAGCTAACAAGAGGTTCTCTTGACACACATAAATCATGTGATCTAACATGGAGTCCAACGTCTTGTCCTCCTAATAAAGAAACTTCATATCTGGGAGAGGTGTCATACCCTTACCATGGAGTATAACCTCAGCTTAAGTGATCACTATCTCAGCCCACTATGGGCCCTTTAATCTAAAATCTATGGTGGCACGTAGTTTTGGGGTATGAGACCATGGAATCATACCCGACTTGGTGCTAAATACTACTCCCTTTAATTTGCTACGGTTATCTCATTGGAAATCTACTTAAAAACTTGCATAAGGGTTCATTATGAAACCAATTATGCACTTATCTGAATCAATCTGTAAATAAAGCTATTTTGCTTTCTCTAATCTGTAATAAATTTGTAAATTGGATTCCAAAACTTATCTAAGGATTAAAAGATCAAAACTTTATTGTAAATCTGATATAATCAGCTCATAAGATGCTTAAAGCACCGTCTTTCTCAAAATCTCAACATATAAACTTGGGGCTTAATAACCCATGTATCAAACACATGTCAAATCATCATAATAATCATGTTTGTTAATTAATACAATGATAATTCATCTCAAAATCTGTAATTTACTGCAATAGGCATGAAAATATAAAAATAGATATGCAATTCATCTTCAAAATATCTCAAAACTCATAACTTTGCAAATAGCAATAATGGGTATCGACCATAATTTAGAACTCATGTAATATCATTCAAAATCATATGAATTTAATGTAAAAGCTTTGTTTTGGGCACAAGGATGGAAGAAGATCCTTGTTCATAAACCCCATATACCTTGATGGAAGAAGATCCTTGTTCATAAACCCCATATTCCTAATTGAGTTCTTAGAGATAGATTCTTGATTATCTTGCCTTGGAAATTCTCAATCTTAAGATTTCTTGGAGAATGAACGGAGGATTTTGATTTCTTAAAGAAGAGGTTTTAAAGCTCTAGGGCTTTGCTTTTGAAAAGAATGGTGAATAATGAGCACAAAGTGCTTTGGATATGATAAATCTTGTGTTTTGGACAGATTGGGGCCATGAGAATTGACCAAAATATCCTTTTAAACTTCTAAACGAAACTGGAAAAGAGGACTGAAAATTCCAATTTAATGATCCACCGCGACGCACCACTATCGCGGTGGCTCACTGGAAATTGACGACTGGAAAATTGGGGGTCCCAGCGATGCGGAGCTATCGCATTGTCCCACGGGATTTTGACAATTAGGACCTGGAACTTTAACTCAATGCGCCACCATCTTGGTGCCCTATAGAAATGCCATTTTGGTCTTTGGTGCGACATGTCAATATCGCGTTGGGCTACTGAAAATCGACAATTAGGAAATTGACCCTCTCCGCGACATGGGGCTATGGTGGAGGGCCACTGGAAATTGAAAATTATCATTTTACTCACCTCTGCGATGCGCCAATGCCCAAGTGGCAAACTGTCAACTTAAAAGAAATGCTCTAACTCCTCAATCGAGTATCGAAATTGGTCGAATTTGGTATCGATGAAAAGCTTATTCAATTTTCCACACAATGGGAGGTCTAAATCTAGAAAAATTCACATGAAATAAATATTCTTCATTTTGGAATTTATTTCTTAACATTCTAGGAACAAATTCAAGTTAGGAAAAGTGCGGGGTATGACAAACATACTGGTCCAGAGGCATTATTTCTTTAAACTGATTAAAAAGAAAAGTAAGACAAATAAATAACAACAGATAATAATTTTAGTACTCCCTTATGTGACACCTTTTCTTTTCTATTCTGTCCCAAAACGAATCTCACCTATTCGTGGAAACAATTCAAATTTAAAACATCACATAAATAACTAAGATTTATTTAAATCACAAATTTTGAAAGTTTATTTTCTTAAAAAATTATCTCATGTCAAACTGTGAAACATAAATCAAAACGAAAGAAGTATTGATTTTGAAAATTATGGAGTGTCTAACTTCAACTAGTAATAAAATGGTCAAATTGATATCATATGTCAGAAACATATAAATACACTGCATCAATATAATAAAGTGAGAAAGAAATTGATACTACTACTTTTTTGTATAATCTTGAAATGGAAAATTTGAGTGCCCCTATAATATAAAATGTCAGAATACTTTTTGACTTACACGAATCTGTATCATAACATAGAGATATTATTTGTCTGTCCGTTTACCTAGTGCTATTTTCTGCTACTACTACTTCATTTCATCCTCCAATGCCAAGATTAAAAATATTTTAATTTGAGTGGAATTATTTATTTTTTTATCAAAATTTTATTTAATCAGTAACAACTATTCAAACAGTATGTAAATAGCGATTCAGACACTCGAAAGAGGACGAAATTAGTAAATGCGATTGAAACTTGAAGGATTAACCAGTGAAATTCAAGAAAAGTATAATCGAGTTCAAAAATCAAGGAGGAATTTGGGCGATTCAAGTTTATAAGTTCAAAATCAAGAAATGAATTTTTGAGGTTCAAACATTTTTACGTTCTACCTTAAATAGGGTTATTTTTTGTCTAAAGTTTTTTCTACATTAAATTGTGGCTATTACACAATTGCCTTTTGTTATGATCGGACAGAATATGCAAACACAAGAAAAAGGAAAAATAAGATGAACACACATATTTACGTGAAAATTCTCGATGGGAAAAATCACGGGTAGAGGTAGTGGAATTTCACTATAATGGACAGAGAATACAACGAGGAGAATGACGTATTTTTTGAACATCCAAAATGACCCACTGAATGCACTTATATAACACGTGCCTACAAAATAAATCCTAAACACAAAAATATACAGGTCCAGAGGCATTCTTTCTTTAAACTGATTAAAAAGAAAAAGTAAGACAAATAAATTACAACAATAATAATTTTAGTACTCCCTCATGTGAGACCTTTTCCTTTTTATTCAGTCCCAAAACGAATTTCACATATTTGTTGAAACAATTCAACTTTAAAACTTCATATAAATTACTAAGATTTATTTAAATCACAAATTTTGAAAGTTTATTTTCATAAACAAATTATCTCATGTCAAACTATGAGACATAAATTAAAACTAAAGAAGTATTGATTTTGAAAATTACGGAGTCTAACTTCTATAGTTTATTTTTAAAAAAAATTATCTCATGTAAAACTTTGAGACAAAAATCAAATCGAAAGAAGCATTGATTTTGAAAATTATGGAGTGCCTAACTTCAACTAGTAATAAAATGGTCAAATTGATATCAAATGTCAGAAACATATAAATGCACTGCATCAATATAATATAGTGAGAAAGAAACTGATACTACTACTTTTTTGTATAATCTTGAAATGGAAAATTTGAGTGCCCCTATAATATAAAATGTCAGAATGCTTTTTGGCTTACACGAATCTGTATCATAACATAGAGATATTATTTCAGCCTCTCCGTTTACCTAGTGCTATTTTCTGCTGCTACTACTTCATTTCATCTTCCAATGCCAAGATTAAAAAAAAATTGAATTTGTTTGGTCACAAGAATTATTTAATTTTTTATGAAAATTTTATTTTATCAGTAACAATAATCCAAACAGTATGTAAACAGCGATCCAGACACTCGAAAGAGGACGAAATAATAAAATGTGATTGAAACTTGAAGAATTAACTAGTGAAATTCAAAGTATAATCAAGTTAAAAATCAAGGAGGAATTTGGGCGATTCAAGTTTATAAGTTCAAAATCAAGAAATGAATTTCCGAGGTTCAAACATTTTTACGTTCTACCTTAAATAGGGTTATTTTGGTCTAAAGTTTGTTCTACATTAAATTGTGGCTATTACACTGTTGCTTTCTGTGATAATCGCACTTATATAACACGTGCGCACAAAATAAATCCTAAGCCAAAAAAATATACAGGTACAGAGACATTCTTTCTTTAAACTAATTAAAATGGAAAGTAAGATACATAAATTACAATAGATAATAATTTTAGTACTCTCACCTTTTCCTTTCTTTTCTATCCCAAAATGAATCTCACCTATTCGTGGAAACAATTCAACTTTAAACCTTCGCATAAATAACTAAGATTTATTTAAATCACAAATTTTAAAAATTTATTTTTTTAAAAAAATTATCTCTTGTCAAACTATGAGACATAAGTCAAAACGAAAGAAGTATTGATTTTAAAAATTATGGAGTGTCTAACTTCAAAAGTTTATTTTTTTAAAAAATTAACTCATGTCAAACTATGAGACATAAATCAAAACGAAACAAGTATTGATTTTGAAAATTATGGAGTGTCTAACTTCAACTAGTAATAAAATGGTCAAATTGATATCAAATATCTGAAACATATAAATGCACTGCATCAATATAATTGATAACGCTCAACTTACACGTTCAATTTAGTGCAAGGCAGTCGTTGTCAATATATTTACCCAACTAATAGTCCGAGTCGAATCCATGGAGAACAATGTGAGTGACGATTAATTAGGTTCGAAATGAGAGCCACAAACTAGATTCAAACCTATGATACAAAATAGTTTGGGGGTTTTGAAATTTCTTTTAACATATAAACAATTCTTGGGCTTCTAAAGGACTAATTTGAGACTAAGAATAATTAGAGCGTAAACATTTACGAATAGATCTTGGGGTTATGTTTTTATAGGGGCAACCTATGCATGAGAGTATGATGATTTAGTGCAAATTCTAAAAAACGATGATGTGGTTGGCTAGGTTTAAAGTCTTTGAGGCTAATTATTCAACAAAACCTCAAAGATGTCACCCATTGACCCTTTCGAGTACCTAACGAGTGTGTCAATTAAAATCACCTAAAACCTCAATTGGGCACCCCTATTTCTAGGATAGTACCCATGGTGTAGTAAACCTCATAATCACCCATATTTCCAAGATAGCAAAAATTAACCAACTATGCCATTAATTGTCTACTATTGCCTTGATTCCTACATCCCTCTTTCAAGGATAATGTAGGTTCCTAAAATTCACCCAAACCCCTCTTTCCAGGATAGTTTGAGCTTTCAATAGTTTGGGATCTTCACCCATCAAAATCATTTGGGTATTTGGGGCTTTCACCCACAAATCCCAACCAAATTAATCAAGCAATAGGAGAACCTATCATCAAAATACTAGAATCTACAGAAAGATATCACTACCCATACACACTTGCACCCTATTCAAACACAACCCTAAGAAGTAGATCTAGTAAATCAAACACATAATAAACACAAATAAACCAAAACTTCCATCAAAGTTATTCATCAAAAATAAAGATAAGGAAAACCACACTTTAAGCTCCAATGAATCTTCAATGGAAGATGCCAAATCCACTCTTTGGATTTACTCTAATTAAGTATTGGCTCAAATTAGTACAAATTTAGGCACCAAGCTTCAAGAATATTACAAAACCCTAAACTATAGATAGAATAATATGTAAGATAAAGATGATGTGAAAGGTGAACTAAAAACCCCTATTTAAGCCCCAATTCCACATTTTCCAAATATTACAAAAATGCTCTTCAAATTTTTCTATGCTACCGCTACTACCATCATTGGACAGCGATCGCGGCACAGCTATCGCGGTAGTCATATCGTGATCGCACTCCACCTAACTTATTGGTTGATAACGATCGCGACCCTTAGGCTGTGATCGCGGAAACTGAAGGTCGACTCCTAGGCCTGCAATTTCAGCTTTTGTTCTTTTTGCTCGCATTTCTTCTCTTTCAACTTCTCCTTAGCTCATTTTTATCAAGTTTCCTTGCATATATTTTCATTTCACTTTTACCTATACAAATGAGCATTAAGTTGTAACGCCCCGATTCTAAACCCTTTACTTCACACGGTGCCCAAAATCCAAAAGGACCACAAGCTAACCCATAAGTGGTACCTATTGCAAACACTGAATAACAACACTGTAATTATGTGGAAGTTAGGCTGAATCTGTCATAAGGTTCATAACTGAAAATAAATACTGATGAATAAATACTGGAAACTGAACATCTGTCTGAAATAGTCTAGTCTGAAAGCCTCTAACTATATGAGTATGGAGTTGATGGGACAAGTCCCCAACTAACTCCGACTACTGAATATACTCAATACAAAAAATAATGAAATGATAACTTTATCCTCGGACTATGAGGACTCACCACTAAATCTATTGTTGCTGAAAGTCTGGCCTGCTAAGTACGGTCAGGAACTCGTACATCTGAACCTATGATATAAGACATCATAGCGTAAAGAAATAGTTTGCGGCAGTACTTTGAATATACTGGTATGCTAAGTGAGGTAGGCTGATATGAAAGGGCTCATATGCATGAACAATAACTGACTGAGTAATGTGAATATAACTGGATAAAAGTACATGTATATATGAAACTACTATAATTACTGATTATACAATGTTGTGTGTGAATCTGCTTTACTATAATGAAGATCACTGATAACTAAATTACGGATAATTGGGTGATTGTTTCTAATAGTCCTGATTCTATGGAACAAAATTTAGTTCCGTATTGAGTTGGGTGACTGTGTCTGGCAGTCCTAATTCAAAAAACTGAACTAAGATTTTATACTAAATCTGAAACTGAAAATGTAACTATGGGAGTGTTTATCTAACTGACATACCCTGATTATGAACTAAGTTGGGGTCCAACCCGTGACCCTAGTTGGAAGGGTGTTAGCACCTTGCCAAGGAATACTAACAATGGATGTGAGTTAACCCTATCTGGCAGGAAGACCTTTCGTCAACCCTCACTGGTAGGAAAACTTGTACGCAATGTATCAACCCTGATCTAGAAGAAATATATCTCAACCTACGCTGGCTACAAAGTTCGGTAACATAGGGATTGCTACTTAGGGTCAAACCCTTCACTGACATGAATTCCCCTATCCCTGATTCCTACTCCCAACTAAATAGACCCTAAACTAATTTCTAGATTGTACTTGACTTGACTGAACTGTTACTGGTAGTGTTGTCTAACTAAACGGGACTGAGTTCACTGGGTTCGGTGAACTGACTAAATACATTGAGTTCTATAACTGACTGAGTACTTTTATATGTGAAATCATTGAGACTATTCTAAAAATTGTGAAATTCTAGGTAAACAGCTAGGTTTCAGGTATGGAATACCCCTAGGACTCGATAGCATAAATAGTAAAACATGGCACAATCTTAAGAGATGATAACTAGTCACTTTGTTATAATGCATTCATTGAGGTATTTTATCAAATACTTGCATGGCATGAACTTGTACACATACTATTATGTCATGATTTCATCCTTTAACTCTCATGACAACTTTATCAAACAATTGGAGTGCATAATTCAGGCACATAATAATAATAATAATGTAAGGATTATGATTAAAATTTCAACTCACAATTTCAAGTGGCTTTAAACATAAATCCACATAACACCACACATAGGTTAATTAGTTCACATGAATTTTGTCAGAAAACATAGATTAGAAACCCAAATAACATCATAATCTTAAATACAATCCAATTCAACATGAAGTTCAAGAAAGCAATCAACTTGTGATTTTAAAAGAGGTTCTTGAATTCCAAGGGTGGAAAGAATACAATCCAATTCAACCTGATTCTAAAAACTAAACTGAGGTTTTGTAGTGAGACTGAAACTAAAAATGTAATTGTAGGAGTGTTTATCTAACCGACATACCCCGATTATAAACTGAGTCGGGGTCCAACCTGTGACCCTCGTTGTAAGGGTGTTAGCTCTTTGCCAAGGGATACTAACAATGGCTATGAGTTAACCTTATCTGGCAGGAAGACCGTTCCTCAAATCTCACTGGTAGGAAAACTCGTATGAGATATATCAACCCTGATCTGGCAGGAAGATATCTTAACCTACACAAGCTACGTAGTTTTATGACACAGGGATAGCTACTAAGGGTCAAACCAATCACTAACAGGAATACCCCCATCCCTAGGTTCGCTCGGTGCTGATTCATACTATCAACTAAATGGACACTGAACAAATTTCTAGACTTTACTAGGATTGACTGAAATGTTACTGATAGTGATGTCTAACTGAACTGGACAGAGTTCTCTGGGTTTTGTTAACTGACTGGATACATTGAGTTCTGTAACTGACTAAGTGCTTCTGTACGTGACATCACTAAGACTATTCTAAAACTACTAAAAATCTAGGTAAATAGCTAGGTTTCGGGTATGGAATACCCCTAGGACTCGATAGAGTAAATAGTAAAACATGGCACAATCTTAAGAGCATGATAACTAGTCATTTTGTCACAATGTATTCATTGAGGCATTTTATGAAACACTTGCATGGCTTGAACTTGTACACATACTATTATGTCATGATTTCACCTTTAACTCACATGAACACTTTAATAAACACTTGGGGAGCATAATTCATGCACATAATAATAATAATAAACAATGTAAGCATCATCATTAAAATTCTAACTCACAATTTCAAGGGGCTTTAAACATAATAAATCCACATACCACACATAGGTTAATTACTTCACATGAATTTTGTCATAAAACATGGGTTAGAAACCCAAATAACATCATAATCATGAATACAATCCAATTCAACATGAAGTTCATAGCTGCAATCAACTTGTGATTTTAAAAGAGGTTCTTGAACTCCAAGGGTGGAAAGAAACTCTTGGATGACCACCTAACATACCTTGATTGTTAATTTTATGAAGATCGTGGTGAGTTCTTGAGACTTGATTCTTGAACTTGGTAAAGCTAGGGCTTGTTCTTGAGAGAGTTTATGAACAAAGAATGAGATTTTTCCCTATAGGATGATTAATTTTGTGTTAAGACTGAATAAGACTGGGGAAAAATCACCTATTTGCCCCCACAAAATCGGATAAAATAATGTTGTATGTGGTCCCCATCGTGTCGCGACCCCTGCTTGGGTCAAGCGACCATTATGATGCAACCCCTGCTCGGGTTAAGTAGTCCTCACCATGTGACCTTGAGTTGGGTCAACTGGCTCTCGCAACGGGGGAAAATCATGACCCCTTGCAATTTTTGACATCCAAACTCACCCTTACGCTAGTCCAAAAAGTTTGAAACTAGCCTAAGATAACCTACAAGTGACCCTGATCATGAATCAATTTGAAAATTGATATACTAAGGTTAGGAAGGTTGAAAATAAGACCCTCCAATTTTAAAGGCTAAAATAATTATATGTCTTGACACTTATCTAAAATTTTCTATGTTTGTGGCCTCTTTTGACATGTTGTTTAGGATGGAAATGACTAGAATTTTGTGAGGTCTTACAATATCTCCCCCTTGGGAACATTCGTACTCAAATGAAACTGACTGAACTGAGATTACTGATAGACTGAGCTTACATACTGAACATGCACAACTGAAACATAATTACATGACTGAAACTACTGATGTACTGAGTTTTCATATTGAACATCCATAACTTACGCATGACTGAATTCTGTTGACATAACATATGACTGAATTGTTTCATAAAGTTCTGCATGATATGAGAATATTATGTAACTTAACTTATATCAAACTCGTAAAGAAAATCTGAACATGGAATTGAGTAAATTCAAAGAAGACTATTACCTTGAGCTGAGTCTGAGTTTGCAGATACGAGGTGACGATACTTGGTCCACATGTTTGTTTTTCTTCCCAAGTGGATCCCTTAATGGAATTATTCCATCAAAGAACTTTGACTAGAGGAACCTCTTTGTTCCTCAGTCTTCGAACCTGACAATTAAGAATTTCGACTGGATTTCTCTATAAGAAAGACTATTCTGAATGTCTATACTCTCTATAGGGGCTACAACTGCTGGGTCACCTATGTATTTCTTTAGTAAGGAGACATGAAAAACTTGATGTACTGAAGCTTGGTCTGAAGGCAACTCAATCTCGTAAGCTACCTTTTTGAAATAGTTGAGGATTCAGTAAGGATCAATGTATCTGGGACTGAGTTTCTACTTCTTGCCAAACCTCTTCACTCTCTTCATAGGAAATATTTTCAAATACACAAAATCACCAATCTCAAACTCTAGATCTTTTCTTCGCACATGTGCATACAATTTTCATTGGCTCTAAGCTGTCTTAAGCCTTTCCCTAACCAATTGAACTTTTTCAAAAGCATCAAATACCAAGTCAGGCCCTACCACTGCGGCCTTACCCACTTTAAACTAACTAATGGGAGATCTACATATCCTTCCATAGAGCATCTCAAATGGAGTCATCTAAATAATGGAATGATAGCTGTTGTTATATGCAAACTCAATCAAAGAAAAGTGGTCATCCCAACTACCCTTGTAGTCAATGGCACACGCTCTTAACATATCTTCTAGAGTCTGAATAGTCCTTTCGGATTAACTTGGGTAAACTTGGGTACCAAGACCCTTCTAGAAGGCTTTTCAAAAGTGAGAGGTGAACTGTGTACCTCTGTCTTAAATCATGGACAATGGAACTCTGTGCAATTTGACCAACTCTCTGACATAGAGCTTGGCATAATCCTCGGCTCAATAAGAGGTATGAACTGTTAAGAAGTGAGATAATTTGGTCATCCTATCTATAATGAGCCATATCTAATCATGCTGGCAAAGAGTACGGGGCAGACCCGTCACAAAATCCTTGTTCACTTCCTCCCACTTCCAAGTCGGAATACTGAACTCTTGCATAGCTCCACTAGGCTTCTGATGCATGATCTTAACCTGCTGACATGTCGGGCACTTAGCTACAAATTCTGCAATGTCTATTTTCATCCCAATCTACCAATAGACTTCCCACAAGTCGCGTTACATCTTGGTGGCCCCTAGGTGAATCAAGTAGCGCACACCATGTTCTTCTGCAAGAATCTTCTTTCTCATGCAATCCACGCATGACACAAATGGTCTACCCTGGCAGCATAATACACCATCTCTCCCTTGGGAGAAAACCTCTACTTTTTGATCTTTGACTGACTCTTTTAGTTTAACTAAAATTAGGATCCCTATCCTATTTTTCTTTTAATTTGGAAACCAGAGATGATTCCAAACTATTTTGTAGCCATATGCTACCCTCTGCTGAATCGACTAAGAGGATACCTACTAGAGAAAGATGATGCACTTCCTAAACTAATTTCTTCTTACCATCCTTCATGTGAGCAACACTACCCATAGACATCCTACTAAGAGCTTCAGCCACTATATTGGCCTTGCCTGGATGATACAAAACACTTATGTCATAGTCTTTCAACACCTATAACCACCTTCTCTAGCGGTTGTTCAAGTCTTTATGAGAAAACACATATTGCAGGCTCTTATGGTCTGTGAACACATCAACATGTACATCATACAAATAATGTCTCCAAATCTTTAAGGAAAATACTACAGTTGCTAACTCAAAATCATGAGTGGGATAGTTCTTTTCATAGGGCATAAGTTGTCTAGAGGCATAGGCTATGGCCTTACCTCTTTACATCAAAAAACACCCCAAACCAACTTTGGAAGCATCATAATATACCATAAACCTATCTAAACCATCTGGTAAAGTCAAAACTGGGTTGTAATGAATAAAGTCTTCAACTCCTGAATACTCTTGTCACAAGAATTTGATCACTGGAACTTGACTTTCTTCTAAGTCAATCTGGACATGGGGATGTAATAGATAAAAACCCTTCTATAAATCATCGGTAATAGCCAACCAAACCTAAAAAACTCCTAATATCTAACAGAGAGATAGGTCCGAGCTAGTTTCTCACTACTTTAGTCTTTTAAGAGCCAACTCTAATGCCATTACCGAAAATGATATGACCAAGTAAGGCTGATGACCTTAGCCAAAATTTGCACTTACTTACTTTGGAGAATAGTTGATGGGTTCTAAGAGTTTGTAATACTATTCTGAGATGGTCTGAATGATCATGTTCACTGTGGGAGTAGACAAGGATGTCATTGATGAAGACTGTGACGAACATGTCCAGGTACTGCTTTAACACGCGGTTTATCAAGTCCATGAAAGCTGGTAGGGCATTGGTAAGACCAAATAACATGACTAGGAATTCAAAGTGACTATATTGAGTTCTTAAAGCTATTTTTGAAATGTCACATTCTCTGACTCTGAGCTGATGATAGCCTGATCTGAGGTCTATCTTAGAAAAGTAACTGGCACCCTGAAGTTGGTCAAAAAAGTCATTGATTTTGGGAAGTGGATACTTCTTCTTGACCATGACTTTGTTCAACTGACGGTATTTAATACATATTGTGATAGAACGGTCTTTCTTACAAATGAATAGAATTGGTGCACCCCAAAGGAATACGTTGGGTCTAATGAATCCCTTATCTAATAGATCCTTTAACTATTCTTTTAACTCTTTAAGTTCTATTGGATCTATTATGTATGGCAGAATAGAGATAGGTTGAGTATCAGGAAGAAAGTCTATTCCAAACTCAATTTCCCTTTCAGTAGGGACTCTAGGAAGATCTTTGGGAAACACATATGGAAATTCACATGCTACTGAAACTGACTCAAGACTAGGAGTCTCGAAACTAGAATCCTTAACCCAAACAAGATGGTAGATGCACCCCTTAAATAACATTTTCTTTGCTCTAAGGTAGGAAACAAAATGACCCCTAAGTGATAAAGTACTACCTCTCCACTCTAGGATAGATTCATTCGAAAACTTAAATGGACAATTTTGTTTCTATAGTCAGTTGAAGCATAGCATGAATGAAGCCAGTCTATGCCGAGAATGACATCAAAATCTGTCATCTGTAATTCTACTAAGTTTGCTGAAGTAACTTTTTGAGATACCATAACCGAACAGTTCCTATATACCCATTGGACTATGATAGATTTACCTACTGGGGTAGAGACTAAGAAGGGCTCTGCTAAGATTTTAGGATTGACTTCGAATTCGACAGCTATATAAGGAGTTACAAATGACAAGGAAGCTCTTAGATCTAGCAAAGCATAAACGTGTAAATGATAAACTTGTAACGTACCAGTGACTACATCAAGAGAACTTTCCTGATCTTGTTGGGACTGAAGTACATAGAGTCTATCTGGGCGTGGTCCACTGGTGGCACTGGAAGCGACACCCTGCTGATTTGGGTGACCTGACTGAGCTGAGGGATGATTATGTTGACTTCGAACCCACTTGAGGGCACTCTTTGAACCTATGGCCTGTCTTACCTCATCTGAAGTACACATCACTTACAACTCTACAGACACCCTAGTGGTTTCTGCCATACTTCTGGCAAAGAGGATTTGTTCGGGCATTGCCAACACTACCCTGAGGTTTAGGTCCTGGTGCCCTATCTTTATTTCCATCTCTGAATTTTGACACTGGAGTACTAGCTGAAGACGGAGCTGATTTTGGGAGAAACTGAGAACAATTACCACCCTCTAACTTAGGTTGAGTGAAATTAAAGCTACCTGTTCTAGCTCTCTTATTCTCTCTCTTCTTCTCCTTATTCTTAGCCTCTTCTATCTGTTGAGCATAGACCATGAGCCTGTATATGTCCATCTCCTTAATCAGCATTGTGGTCCTATACTCTTTGACCACACTGGTAAACACACCCGACATAAACTTACTCATCTTAGACTTGCTACCACATGAGGGGAATATCTGGCTAAGTGACTAAACTTAAGAGAATATTCATTCACTGTCATGCTTTCCTATTTCAGATTAATAAACTCTAAAATCTTAGCTTCCCTCAACTCCAGTGGGAAGAACTTATCCTAAAAAGTAGTGACAAACTCCTCCCATTCTATAGGCCCTGCATCTGTAGCCCTCTCTGCCTTTCACTGCTTGAACCATGAGTGAGCCAAATCCTGGAACTGATATATGGCCAACTCAACACTTTCACTAGCAGTCACCCCCATAATATCTATGACTTTCTGCACCTGATCAAAGAATTCCTGTGGGTCTTTATCTGACTTAGACCTTGTAAATGATGGGGGATTCATTCGGGTGAAGTCTTAAATCCTGGCCGCAGTAGTATTGGCCACTGGGTTGTCCTGAACAGTAGCTGACCGCTCATTCTCGGCTGCTACAGAATGGGATAGGGTGGTGAATGCAGTTCTGAATTCTGCATGAGAGACATGCTCGTCTAGGGGATCGGCCTGACTGGGCTAATGTGCTAGTTGGTTTCCTGTTCTGCTTTTGTTTGTTCTTTTGGGAGGAATATTTTGTAAACGAAAGGGGAAAACTATATTAGACTGAGAGTCTAACTTGAGTTCATGCTCACTCGTATGATATGAATACTAAAGAAGGGAAACTTTTCCTAAAACGTCTCATAGCCTCTTGTCCATAAGTGTGGCACGATACACTCTATGGACAAGACTCTACTTGATACAACTTTCAGACTTTCTAGGACTCTGTAGAACCTTAGGCTCTAATACCATATTTGTAACACCCCAAGTTTTCACTCTAGATGTCACACGGTGCTCATAATCCTGAAGGACCACAAGCTAACCCATGACTGTACCTGCTACAAACACTGAATAATAACACTGTAATAATGCAAAAGTTAGGCTGAATCTTCCATAAGGTTCATAACTTAAAACATATACCAATAAATAAATACTGGAAACTGAACATCTGTCTGAATTTATCTGAGTATAGAGCTGATGGGACAAGTCCCCAATTAACTCCGACCACTGAATATACTGAATACTAAATTACTAAAATAATAACTCTGTCCTTGAACTTTGAGGACTCACCACTAAATCTGTTGCTGTTAAAAGTTTGGGCTGCTATGAACGGTCAGGAGCCCATGTGTCTAAACCTATGATATAAGACAACATAGCACAAAAAAAGAGTATTAGTCGGTACTTTATATGTACTGGTATCTAAGTAAGGTAGGCTGATATGTAATGGTTCATATGCATAAACAATAACTGACTGAGTAATACGAATATAACTAGATGAAAGTATGTGTGTATCTGAAATTGCTGTAATTATTGATTATGAAATACTATGTGTGAATCTGCTTTACTGTAATAGAGATCATTGATAACTGAATTACCGATAACTGGGTGACTGCTTCTAAAAGTTCTGATTATGTGGAACCAAACTTAGTTCCATACTGAGCTAGGTGAATTTGTCTGTCAGTCTTGATTCTAAAAAGTAAACTGAGGTTTTGTACTGAGATTGAAACTAAAAATGTAACTGTGGGAGTGTTTATCTAACCAACATACCCCGATTATAAATTGAGTTGGGGTCCAACCTGTGACCCAGTTGGAAAGGTGTTAGCTCCTTGCCAAGGGATACTAATAATGGCTATGAGTTAACCCTATCTGGAAGGAAGACCATTCGTCAACCCTCAATGGTAGAAAAACTCGTACGAAATATATCAACCCTGATCTGGCAGGAAGATATCTCAACCTACAGTAGCTACGTAGTTGTGTAAGACATGGATAGCTACTAAAGGTCAAACCAATCACTAACAGGAATACCCCCATCCCTGGGTTCACTTATTGCTGATTCATACTCTCAACTGAATGGACACTGAACAAATTTCTAAACTTTACTGGGATTGACTGAAATGTTACTGATAGTGATGTCTAATTGAACTAGACAGAGTTCTCTGGGTTTTGTTAACTGACTGAATACACTGAGTTCTGTAACTGACTGAGTACTTCTGTATGTGACATCACTAAGACTATTCTGAAACTACTAAAAATCTAGGTAAATAGCTAGGTATCAGGTATGGAATACCCCTAGGACTCGATAGCGTAAATAGTAAAACATGGCACAATCTTAAGAGCATGATAACTAGGCACTTTGTCACAATGTATTCATTGAGGCATTTTATGAAACACTTGCATGGCTTGAACTTGTACACATACTATTATGTCATGATTTCACCTTTAACTCACATGAACACTTTATCAAACACTTGGGGAGCATAATTCATGCACATAATAATAATAAACAATGTAAGCATCATCATTAAAATTCTAACTCACAATTTCAAGGGTCTTTAAACATAATAAATCCGCATAACACCACACATAGGTTAATTACTTCATATGAATTTGTCATAAAACATGGGTTAGAAACCCAAATAACATCATAATATTGAATACAATCCAATTCAACATGAATTTCATAGAAGCAATCAACTTGTGATTTTAAAAGAGGTTCTTGAACTCCAAGGGTGGAAGGAAACCCTTGGATGAACACCTAACATACCTTGATTGTTAATTTTGTGAAGATCGTGGTGAGTTATTGAGACTTGATTCTTGAATTTGGTGAAGATAGGGCTTGTTCTTGAGATAGGTTATGAATAAATAATGAGATTTTTCCCTATAGGATGATTAATTTCGTGTTAAGGCTGAATAAGCGTAGGGAAAAATGACCTATTTTCCCCCACAAAATCAGATAAAATATGTTTTACGGGGTCCCCATCGCATCGCGACCCCTGCTTGGGTCAAGCGACCATCACGATGCAACCCCTGCTCAGGTTAAGTAGCCCTCGCGATGTGACCTTGAGTTGGGTCAACTGGCTCTCGCAACGGGGTCCAATCATGACCCCTTGCTATTTTTGACATCCAAACTCACCCTTACGCTAGTCCAAAAAATTTGAAACTAACCTGAGATGACCTACAAGTGACCCTAATCATGAATCAATTTGAAAATTGACATACTAAGGTCAAGAAGGTCGAAAATAAGACCCTCCAATTTCTAAAGCTAAAATAATTCTAAGTCTTGACACTTAGCTAAAAAATTTTAAGTCTGGGGCCTCTTTTGGCATGCTGTTTAGGACGGAAATGACTATAATTTTGCGGGGTCTTACATAAGTAAGAAAGTAAAAACAAAACAATGAAAAAGCATGATAATTTAGGCTTAAAAAATACTAGTAAGTTATCAAATTGATGACTTGTCAATAATAAAATGAGAAAGAAACGGATGCTACTACTTTTTTGTATAAGGTTGAAATGGAAAATTTGAGTGCCCCTATAATATAAAATGTCAGAATGCTTTTTGGCTTATACGAATCCGTATCATAATATAGAGATATTATTTCAGCCTCTCCGTTTACCTAGTGTTATTTTCTGCTACTACTAATTCATTTCATTGTCCAATGTCAAGATTAAAGATAATTGAATTTTAGTAGTCACGAGAATTATTTATTTTTTATCAAAATTTTAGTTAATCAGTAACAACTATTCAAACAGTATGTAAATAGCGATCCAGACACTCGAAAGAGGATGAAATAAGTAAATACGATTGAAGCTTGAAGGATTAACCAGTGAAGTTCAAGAAAAGTATAATCGATTTAAAAATCAAGGAGGAATTTGTGCGATTCAAGTTTATAAGTTCAAAATCAAGAAATGAATTTCCAAGGTTCAAACATTTTTACTTCTACATTAAATAGGGTTATTTTTGTCTAAAGCTTGTTCTACATTAAATTGTGGCTATTACACTATTGCTTTTTGTTAAGATCGGATAGAATAAGTAAACACAAGCAAAAGGAAAAACAAGATGAACACACATATTTACATGAAAATATTTGACGAGAAAAATCACGGGCAGAAGCAGAGGAATTTCACAATAATGAATGGAGAATACAATGAGGGGAATGACGTATTTTTTGAACGTCCAAATCGACCCACTAAACACACTTATATAACACGTTCATACAAAATAAATCCTAAGCCCAAAAACATACTGGTGCAGGAGCATTCTTTGTTTAAACTGATTAAAAAGAAATGTAAGACATATAAATAACAACAGATAATAATTTTAGTACTCCCTCATGTGACACATTTTCTTTTCTATTCTATCCCTAAACGAATTTAACCTATTCGTGGAAACAATTCAACTTTAAAACTTCACATAAATAACTAAGTTTTATTTAAATCACAAATTTTAAAAGTTTATTTTCATAAAAAATTATCTCATATCAAACTGTGAGACATAAATATAAATGAAATATGTATTCATTTTGAAAATTATGGAGTGTCTAACTTCAAAAGTTTATCTTTGAAAAAAAAAATTATCTCATGTAAAACTGTGAGACATAAATCAAAATGAAACAAGTATTAATTTTGAAAATTATTGAGTGTCTAGTAATAAAAGGGTAAAATTGTCATCAAATGTCAGAAACATATAAATGCACTGCATCAATATAATAAAGTGAGAAAGAAACTGATATTACTACTTTTTTGTATAAGCTTGTAATGGAAAATTTGTGTGCCCCTGTAATATAAAATGTCAGAATACTTTTTGGCTTACACGAATCCGTATCGTAACATAGAGATATTATTTCAGTCTCTCCGTTTACCTAGTACTATTTTCTGCTACTACTAATTCATTTCATTTTCCATTGCCAAGATTAAAAAAAATTGTATTTGAGTGGTCACGAGACTTATTTATTTTTTTTTATCAAAATTTTATTTAATCAGTAACAACTATCCAAACAACATGTAAATAGAGATCCCGACACTCGAAAGGGGACGAAATAAGTAAATGCGATTGAAACTTGAAGGATTAACAAATGAAATTCAAGAAACGTATAATTGTGTTCAAATTTCTAGGAGGAATTCAAGAGATTCAAGTATATAAGTTCAAAATCAAGAATTGAATTTCCAAGGTTCAAACATTTATACGTTCTACCTTAAATAGGTTATTTTTGTCTAATGTTTGTTCTAGTTAAATTGTGTCTATTACACTATTGCTTTTTGTTATGATCGAACAGAATAAGCAAACACAAGCAAAAGGAAAAAGAAGATGAACACACAAATTTATATGGAAACCCTTGAAGGGAAAAACCATTCACTATAATGGATGGAGAATACAATGAGGAGAATGGCGTATTTTCTAAACGTCCAAAATGACCCACTAAACGAACTTATATAACACATGCATATAAAATAAATCCTATGTCCAAAAAACATACAGGTCCAGAGACATTCTTTCTTTAAGCTGATTAAAAAGAAAAGTAATATAAATAAATTACAACATATAATAAATTTAGTAATCCCTCATGTGACACCTTTTCCGTTTTATTCTGTCCGAAAATGAATCTCACCTATTCGTGGAAACAATTCAACTTTAAAACTTCACATAAATAACTAAGATTTATTTAGATCACAAATTTTCAAAGTTTATTTTTTTAAAAAAATATCTCATGTCAAACTATGAGACTATCGGCCCGATCCCTACGCTACCACCACAGATCCCATGAAAAATTATAAACATGGGTCGCACGGCAAACCTAAGCTTCCTTCATCCCTTCCTTTTAGTCTATAAGGTTAGATTAGACTGACATGCTAAGTCAATCCAGGTAGGAATAGGAAGAGTAGCTATGACCGTGGCATACTTTTACTGGATGGATGCCCTTCGTTTTTGAGTAAGCTTTTTGGTTTGACTTGAACGCACGTGACTCACTCAACCGAAAGAGTGCTTGAACATCACTCAGATTAGCGTCTTCATAGGCAGGCTAACGAGTGGGAATAGTCCCTTATTGACATGGGAAGAGAGCTTCAAGAAAAAAGGGCTTGTGCAAGCAAGTGACACTTCACTTCAAGCGAATAGTGCTGCCTCAATTTCTTTAGCTAGGCTGAGAAGATGATTCCTGACATAGACTATTTCCTTCTCATCGAAAGATGCCTAAGACCCTTTTTAAAATAAAAGAAAGAATAAGGGACTTACTTCTTTCTTGACAAGGATCCTGAATAAATCGCACATGCTCCAAGGACTTCACGGAATTAGGAGGCACACAAGTGGGTATACCAACAGAATTTAGGACCAGATCAACAAAATTTGAGTTACAAACTCTAACACTTTTTTAACGACATCTTAAAAAAAAAAGAGGTACATGAGAGGGACTTTAAATTAAAAGGGACACACAAATTTCTCAATTAAGTGAGGGTCCTTCAAGTTTTAAAAATTAGGTAAAAGGGACCAAAAAATATTTCATTTTTTTATTTTAACATTTTCACTCCAACAACTAAAGAGGTTGTCTCAATAACTATAGAATTTGTTTCAATAACTACCAAAGTTGTTCGACAACTTTGATAGTTGTTGGGACAACTAAAGTAGTTGTTGAACAACTGTCCTAGTTGTTTAAGCGACTTTACTTCTTTTAACTTAATAATATTATTAGATCGGTTTAGCCTCTTTCTTTAATTAAAGACTTGAGAGGATCTATGAGCTCATTTTTCTCTACAGGAGATTCAACTTGAGTAAACGAAATATACAAAGCAAAATTGTATCATACATGCTCCACTAGCAAGAATCTAGTGTTCTGAGGATAACAAAGAAGGGAAAAGAGCAGCCCGTAGAGTTTAATTTATTCCCCCCATAGTGAAAATATGTGAGGATTTTGGGAAGGATCTAACCACAAATTTATTATAGACGGTCTTATCTTGTAGAAAGTATTATCTTACAGTATTTCCATGGCTTGAACTCGTGAGCAAAAGTACACATGATAGTCCTTTTCTAATCTTAGAAGGACTCTTAACCATTCAAGTTTAAGCTATAAAAACTGCATATATACTCTTTCTAACATTCCCATTCATTCATATTTCTTCCAAAATTAATTAACCAAGTCCAATTGACTCTAGAATCAGCTAGTACGAAGGCATTTGAATATGAGACAACATCGTACAAATCTTGATACGGGCACGATCATGAAGATGTGTTAGCAACACGACCATCTTTGTGGTCAGTCAGTAGTTAGTTTGTTGCATTTATTTAGGAGTCAATAAGTAGTTTCCTAGTCTTTAGGTTGTAGGAGCAGTGGATTCAGCATTAGATTCAGATATTTTAGGAACAAATAAATGTTTGTTTAATGTTTTTTATCTTATTTAAGGACTCTAGTAATTTCATATTCGTAACTTGAATACAGAGTAAATTTCCACACTTCCAATGTCTCTTTCTTTTCATTGTTGCTGTAGTGTATTTTTCTATCATTTGTTATCTAAGTCAGAAAAAGTTTTTTTCCTTTTTGGAGTACTATTGCAATAACAAAACAATGACCACTAAAAATTTTGTTCAGCCCACTATTCTGCGTTTTGATGGTCATTACGACCATTGGAGTATGTTGATGGAGAACTTTCTTAGGTCCAAAGAGTTTTGTCCAGTTGTGAGTGTTGGCGTACAAGAGCCAGCCACTGGTACTACCTTGTCGGAAGCACAAAAGGCAGAGTTGGACAGTGTAATGTTAAAAGATCTCAAGGCAAAGAATTACCTTTTTCAGGATATTGATCTCACAATACTGTCACAACCTGAGCCTAGGCCCTAACCGTGATGAGCATCCCGAACCATGAAGGCCTGGAACACCCATTCTCTATCTGGTTATCATGCACAACATTCGTAATCATAATAAAATGCGGAATTGAAACTGAGTACGGAATACATGGTCAAGTTCTGCAACATTTCTGAATAATACTATCTGACATCAGTCTGCGAAATCTCTACTAAGAACACAAACATCTGTCTGAAAAGAAACTGGGACAAGGCCCCCAGTAAACTAAAAACATAATAAATAAGATAATGTCTGACATAATTAGGCCTTCTGAATAATAGAAGGCTCACCACTGCGATATCAAGTCTGCAAATCCGAGAATGTCTACTGAGTAGCTGGACCCCTAGACTGTGCCTCAGGACCTAGAAGAGGGAGGGGGGGGGGGGGGGTCAGCACAAAAGTACTGGCACGCAAAGCAATCCAAAAATAGTATAATGGAACATACATATATATATATATATATATTAAGTGAAAGCAATTTTTCATCAAGACATCATGTATAAAACTGTTTTCGAAAAATACATGGGCCCTTTCTGAAAACATGTAACCTGCCTGTTCATTTCAAATTAAGATCTGTGTTTTACTTCTGAGTTAGGTGGTATTCCCCTAGAAGTCTGATATTCCACGTGCTGTATGGAATCCGTCATTGACTCGGCGGGGAAGCCCCCAACCCAAGTGTGCCACAAGGGTTGGAGTGTCTGAGTCTGATACGCCACAGGACATTTAAGTCAGCGCATACTAGTATACCCGGGTCGGCAAACCACGGTTTTAGGCAATGAGTCACTTGAACTCAAGCCCTCTTTGGGGAACCACTTAACATCTCTGTATGCCCATTTTTAACCTTTTCTGTACATGCAACATTCTGAATGTCTAAAATCATGAAAGTTTGAAATGTCTGTTAGTGTGAGTCTGATATGGCGTTAGTCTGAATTGGTATCGTCATACCCAGACATTGCAAGTCATGATTTTTCTGAGCCATAATGTATTAAGCAAGAGCTTTCATTCAAAACATAGTTTAGACCACCAAAACATGCAACTGATGTAAAGGATTTCATATTCCGAAACTTAAAGTTCAATTCATGCAGAAATTTCATCAAACACCTGGTGGTCAAATGTCTTTATCAAGTTCATGTATTCAAAATTGAGACACATTCATTCATATATGTATATAAACTGTCAAATCGCTTTGCAGACGGTCAAAAGACCAAAACAATGATGTTAAAACATCTTATACATAAATATATATACATAATTTAAAACCCCATTCTAAAACATGATTTTTTCTATGCCCATGAGAATTTAGGAAAAGTCCCGCGTACCTTGTGCTCCACGAATTTTGGGTGTCTATCGAAGCCTACGTCAAGAGGATTTCAAATCTGTAATTTGTTTCACGAACCCGCGGTTAAATCTTGAGTTGCTTGGGTTTTAATGTTGAAACCCTAGGGAGAGTTCTTGAGCAAATTTGAAGAATATAATGATATTTTGGCTCTTTAGGGATTTAATCCTGTGTATAAGTTGGTAGGAGAATGAGTATTTACGGAAATGCCTTAAAAATCTGGATGGACTGAACATTTTGGCCGGCGCGATCCAGCAGGCGGCACGGGCTAATCGTGCGCTGCCACTGGATCGAAATCCAAACGAGGCCTTAGGCTCATCCAAAAATTTTGAATTTTCTCCGAGACGTATTACAACCTTGACCCATCGTAACGCAATAAAAAATCCAAAAATAAAGGTCGGGAAGGTTGAGAAGTTGTATCCCGAAGGTTGCCAGCTAAGAATGAGTCTAAGTCATTTCAACACTTAGAAGAATTTAAAACTTAAGTCGAAAGCTAAGAAATTATAGTCTAATACATGCATGACTTTTTACGGGGCGTTACATTATCCCCCCCTTGGGATCATTCGTCCCCGAATGATGACGCGGAAATAGTCACGCACGATTTCAAGCAGATTCATACATAGAATGAAACATAAAGCAAGAATTGTACCTTCCAATTCGTTATTTGATGGTTCAAATAGGCTTGGGTATCTCACTTTCATGTCATGTTCCGACTCCCAAGTTGCTTCTTCAACTTTCTGATTTCGCCATAACACTTTAACTGAGACTATCTCCTTACTCCTCAATTTTCTCACTTGTCGATCTAGGATTTCCACGGGCTCTTCCTCGTAAGACAAGGAATCGTCCACCTTGATCTCATCAATGGGCACCACCAAAGAGTGATCTCCGATACACTTCTTCAACATGGATATGTGGAATACTGGATGAACAGAACCCAAACTTGCAGGCAATTCTAATTCATATGCAACTCCACCTATTCTCCTTACAATCTGATACGGGCCTATATAGCGAGGAATTAGCTTACCCCTCTTCCCGAAACGCATAACTCCCTTCATGGGAGAAACTTTGAGGAAAACCCAATCTCCAATCTCAAACTCTAACTCTCTTCTTCTGACGTCGGCATAGGATTTCTGACGACTCTGAGCTGTCTTAAGTCGTTCCCTAATGAGTTTCACATCCTCCATTGCCTGATGAACAAGATCAGGCCCATACATCTGCATCTCACCTACTTCATAACAGCCTATTGGAGACCTACATCTTCTACCATACAATGCCTCAAAAGGTGCCATCTTAATACTAGAGTGGAAACTGTTGTTATAGGCAAACTCTATCAGTGGCAAGTGATCAACCCAACAACCTTTAAAGTCAATCACACAGGCCCTGAACATGTCCTCCAGGGTATGGATGGTGCGTTCAGCTTGCCCATCAGTCTGAGGGTGGAATGCTGTACTTAAGTTCACCTGGGTACCTAAACCTTTCTGAAACGATCTCCAAAACTGAGAAGAAAGCTGCATACCTCAGTCGGATATAATGGAGATAGGCACTCCATGCAAACGGACAATTTCTGCAATGAACAGCTTAGCATAATCTTCCCCCGAATAGTTAGTCCTGACCGGCAGAAAGTGAGCTGACTTGGTCAGCCTATCTACAATCACCCATATAGAGTCATACTGATTTTGGGACTTCGGAAGTCCTGTAATAAAGTCCATATTGATCATTTCCCACTTCTATAAGGGCAACGCTATTTCTTGGGAAGTACCTCCTGGCCACAAATGTTCTACTTTCACTTGTTGGCAATTCAAGCACTTAGAAACAAAGTTAGCCATATCTCGCTTCATATTATTCCACCAAAACATAGATGTCAAATCATGGTACATCTTAGTAGAACCAGGATGGATAACATACCTCGAGGTGTGAGCTTCATCAAGAATTCTTTCTCGAAGCCCGTCGACATTCGGAACACATAATCTACCCTGAAACCTCAGAACGCCATCACCACCAATTTCAAAAGACATCACCTTCTGTTGACCCACATCTTTCTTGATTTGCATCAAGATGGAATCTTCAACCTTCTTCTCCTTCACTTCAGCACAAAGGGATGACTTAGCTAACTCATGAACAATCACCCCTCCGTCTTCGGAATCTAACAGTCGCACTCCCAGATTTGCAAGGCGGTGAATGTCCTTCACCATCTCTTTATTTTCTTCTTCTACATGAGAAAGGCTGCCCATAGACAACGTGCTGAGGGCGTCGGCTACAACATTTGCCTTGCCCGGATGGTAATGCAGGATCATATCATAGTCTTTCAGAAGTTCCAACCACCGCCTCTGCCTGAGATTCAGTTCTTTATGCGAGAAAACATACTGCAGACTCTTGTGATCAGTGAAGATATCAACATGAACACCGTACAAGTAGTGCCGCCAAATCTTAAGGGAAAACATCACAACCGCTAACTCTAAATCATGAGTAGGGTAGTTCCGCTCGTGCACCTTCAACTGCCTAGATGCATAAGCTACCACCTTACCATGTTGCATCAAAACGCAGCCAAGTCCCACACGGGACGTATCACAGTAAACCACAAAACCATCAGCACCCTCGGGAAGAGTCAAAACAGGTGCAGTGATCAGTCTGTCTTTCAACTTCTCAAAACTATTTTCACATAAATCAGACCACACAAACTTTACCTTTTTCTGAGTCAGTTTAGTGAATGGGGTCGCTATGGATGAAAAACTTTCTACGAACCTTTTGTAATAACCAGCCAAACCCAAGAAGCTCTGAATATCGGTTGGAGTCGTGGGTCTGGGCCATTTTCTCACTGCCTCAACTTTCTGGGGGTCCAGTCTAATCCCGTCACTGGACACAATATGCCCTAAGAAGGCAATAACATCTAATCAGAACTCACACTTGGAAAATTTGGCATACAACCGATGATCCTTAAGGGTCTGAAGAATGATTCAGAGGTGATCGGCATGATCCTCTTTACTCTTAGAATAAATCAGAATATCATCAATAAATACAATGACAAACGAGTCAAGAAACTGACGGAAAACTCTGTTCATAAGATCCATGAAGGCTGCAGGGGCATTAGTTAACCCGAAGAACATGACAAGAAACTCATAGTGACCATATCGGGTTCGGAAAGCTGTTTTGGGAATGTCTGACTCCCTAACTTTCAACTGATGATAGCCCGAACGAAGGTCTATTTTTGAAAAACATCTAGCACCCTGAAGCTTGTCAAAAAGATCATCAATCCTAGGAAGAGGATATTTGTTTTTAATTGTAACCTTATTCAACTGACGGTAATCTATGCACATACGAAGGGAACCATCTTTCTTACGCACGAAAAGTACAGGTGCACCCCAAGGAGATACACTGGGGCGTATAAATCCCTTATCTAGAAGGTCTGCTAGCTGCTCTTTCAACTCTTTTAGCTTTGCGGGAGCCATTCTATATGGCAGAATAGAAATGGGACAGGCATCTGGTAACACATCAATACCAAACTCTATCTCCCTATCAGAGGGTATCCCTGGGAGATCTTCGAGAAAGGCTTCTGGAAATTCATTCACCACCGGGATAGACTGAAGAGAAGGATTTTCAACTTTAGAGTCCTTGACTCGAATAAGGTGATACAAGCAACCCTTAGAAATGAGTTTTTGGGCTCTGAGATAAGATATCAAGTGCCCTTTGGGTGCTAAAGAATGTCCCTCCCATTCTATCATTGGTTCATTCAGGAAGGAAAAGGTAACTCTACGGGTCCTACAATCTAATATGGCATAGCATGAATGGAGCCAATCCACCCCTAAGATAGCATTAAATGCGACCATGTCCAACTCTATAAGGTCTGCCACCGTATCCCGACTACCAACAGTCACCACACAACCCCTATATACCCTTCTAGCAACAACAGAATCCCCCACCGGGGTAGAAACAGAAAAGGGTTCAGAAATCACACTGGGCTCAAACCCGAAACCAATAGCCACATAAGGGGTCACATAGGATAAGGTAGATCCGGGATCAAGTAACACACAGACATCACAGGAAAAGATTTATAACATACCGGTAACAACATATGGGAAGCTTCCACCTCCTGGCGGTTGGTCAAGGCATATAACCGATTGCGACTATTCCCGACAGCTGATGTGATGCCCTTCTGAGATGGGGGTGGCGCTGTGGAATTGCCCTGAAACTTTGCACCACCAATACTCCTCCTAGAAGATGGACAGTCCCTCTGAAAGTGGCCTGACTGACCATATGAATAACATAAAAGTGTGCCCAACTGACATTTCCCTGGATGATTCCTACCACAATTTTCACATCGCGGGTAAGTGCGATGCTGCTGAGCCACACTACCCTGTGACTGAGTATCTCGTGCTCTAGATCCATGAGGAGTCTAAAAGCTCTGAGTCTGTCTGTCTGCAGGGGGTCTGGGCGCTGGGGCGCTGGCTGCTGACTGTGTCTTATTCCAAAACCTCATCTTCTTCGACCACCTATTTCTCCAGTTACCACTCTGCGGCTGACTCTAGTGCTGGTCCGCAGATTTGACTCTCTTGGCCTGTCTGTCCTTCTCTCTAGATTCAGCAATCTTTGTCTTCTTCTCTTCCACCTGCTATATGTGGACTATCAGTCTAGCAAAGTCTAACTCCCTATTCAACATTGCCCCCTGGTACTCAAGTACCAGGTTATCAGCAAGGCCGGATACAAATTTCCTCGTCCGGGCTCTCATATTGCTAGTCAATTCTGGTGCATAGCGGGCTAGTTGATTAAACTTCAAAGTGTACTCCTGTACACTCATACTGCCCTACTTTAGATTCATGAACTCTTCTGCTTTGGCCTCCCTCAACTCCAGAGGAAAGAATCTATCAAGGAAAGCTTCTACAAACTCACCCCAAATTGTAGGCTCAGCACTCTCACCTTTTGCATCTTCCCAGTCTGCATACCACTGATTTGCAACATCCTTAAGATGATAAGTTGCCAATTCCAGTCCTTCAATCTCATCTACATGCATTACCTTAAAGATCTTCTCCATCTCATCCACGAACTCCTGTGGATCTTCCTCCACCTTTGTACCAGTGAACTTAGGTGGATTCATCTTCATGAAATGTCCGACTCTAGTAGCCTCAGACGTAACAGATGCAGACCCAAGATCTTCCGATCTTTGAGTCTGGTTAGCTACCAGCTGTGTCAGCATATGGATAGACTGTCTGAACTCTACATTTGAGATATATCTCTGAGCAGTTGGTGGACAGTTGACATTAGTCCGCGGAGCCCGAGGTGGACTGGTTGGGACTGGAGGGACTCTCGGATTAGGGATAGGTTCTGGCGTGGAAGCTCTATTATGGGTCCGCATCCCATGGGTAGGACGGACCACATCTGTCTGAGCACTCTGATCGATGTTGCGACAGGGAGGCATAGTCGTGTTTTTGAAATACAAGAGATCATTGATTAGGGGATAGTTTAGACTCTGAAGCACGAACTAAGTCACAAAGAATGGAAACATTCCTAAACGCCTAGTAGCCTCCTGTTTATAAGTGTGGCGCGCTACACACCCATAAACAGAACTCTACTCGAAGTGATTTCGCAAACACCCTGGGACCATGAACCGTGCTTTGATACCAAGTTTGTCACGACCCGAGCCTAGGCCCTAGCTGTGACGAGCATCCTGAACCATGAAGGCCCGAAACACCCATTCTCTATCTGGTTATCATGCACAATATTTGTAATCATAATAAAATGCGGAATTGAAACTGAGTACGGAATACATGGTCAAGTTCTGCAACATTTTTGAATAATACTATCTGACATCAGTCTGCGAAATCCCTACTAAGAACAAACATCTTTCTGAAAAGAAACTGGGATAAGGCCCCCAGTAAACCAAAAACATAATAAATAAGATAATGTCTGACATAATTAGGCCTTTCGAATACTAGAAGGCTCACCGCTGCGAGATCAAGTCTGCAAATCCGAGAATGTCTACTGAGTAGCTGGACCCCTAGACTGTGCCTCAGGACCTGGAAGAGGGGGGGGGGTCGGCACAAAAGTACTGGCACGCGAAGCAATCCAAAAATAGTATAATGGAACATACATATATATATATATATTAAGTGAAAGCAATTTTTCATCAAGACATCATGTATAAAACTGTTTCCGAAAAATACATGGGCCCTTTATGAAAACATGTAACTTGCCTGTTCATTTCAAATGAAGATCTGTGTTTCACTTCTGAGTTAGGTGGTATTCCCCTAGAAGTCTGATATTCCATGGGCTGTATGAAATCCGCCATTGACTCGACGGGGAAGCCCCCAACCCAAGTGTGCCGTAAGAGTTGGAGTGTCTGAGTCTGATACGCCACAGGACATTCAAGTCAGCGCATAATAGTATACCCGGGTCGGCAAACCACGGTTTTAGGGAATGAGTCGCTTGAACTCAAGCCCTCTTTGGGGAACCACTTAACATCTCTGTATGCCCATTTTTAACCTTTTCTGTACATGCAACATTCTGAATGTCTAAAATCATGAAAGTCTGAAATGTCTGTTAGTCTGAGTCTGATATGGCGTTAGTCTGAATTGGTATCGTCATACCAAGACATTGCAAGTCATGATTTTTCTGAGCCATAATGTATTAAGCAAGAGCTTTCATTCAAAACATAGTTTAGACCACCAAAACATGCAACTGATGTAAAGGATTTCATATTCCGAAACTTAAAGTTCAATTCATGCAGAAATTTCATCAAACACCTGGTGGTCAAATGTCTTTAGCAAGTTCATGTATTCAAAATTGAGACACATTTATTCATATATGTATATAAACTGTCAAATCTCTTTGGAGATGGTCAAAATACCAAAACAATGATGTTAAAACATCTTATACATAAATATATATACATAATTTAAAACCCCATTCTAAAACATGATTTTTTTCTATGCCCATGAGAATTTAGGAAAAGTCCCGCGTACCTTGTTCTCCATGAATTTTGGGTGTCTATCAAAGCCTACGTCGAGAGGATTACAAATCTGTAATTTGTTTCACGAACCCGCGGTTAAATCTTGAGTTGCTTGGGTTTTAATGTTGAAACCCTAGGGAGAGTTCTTGAGCAAATTTGAAGAATATAATGATATTTTGGCTCTTTAGGGATTTAATCCTGTGTATAAGTTGATAGGAGAATGAGTATTTACGGAAATGCCATAAAAATCCGGATGGACTGAACATTTTGGCCGGCGCGATCCTGCAGGCGGCGCGGGCTAATCGCGCGCTGCCACTGGATCGAAATCCAAATGAGGCCTTAGGCTCATCCAAAAATTCTGACCAAAACAATGATGTTAAAACATCTTATACATAAATATATATACATAATTTAAAACCCCATTCTAAAACATGATTGTTTTCTATGCCCATGAGAATTTAGGAAAAGTCCCACGTACCTTGTGCTCCACGAATTTTGGGTGTCTATCAAAGCCTACGTCGAGAGGATTCCAAATCTGTAATTTGTTTCACGAACCCGCGGTTAAATCTTGAGTTGCTTGGGTTTTAATGTTGAAACCCTAGGGAGAGTTCTTGAGCAAATTTGAAGAATATAATGATATTTTGGCTCTTTAGGGATTTAATCCTGTGTATAAGTTGATAGGAGAATGAGTATTTACGGAAATGCCATAAAAATCCGGATGGACTGAACATTTTGGCCGGGCGCGATCCTGCAGGCGGCGCGGGCTAATCGCGCGCTGCCACTGGATCGAAATCCAAATGAGGCCTTAGGCTCATCCAAAAATTCTGACCAAAACAATGATGTTAAAACATCTTATACATAAATATATATACATAATTTAAAACCCCATTCTAAAACATGATTTTTTTCTATGCCCATGAGAATTTAGGAAAAGTCCCGCGTACCTTGTTCTCCATGAATTTTGGGTGTCTATCAAAGCCTACGTCGAGAGGATTCCAAATCTGTAATTTGTTTCACGAACCCGCGGTTAAATCTTGAGTTGCTTGGGTTTTAATGTTGAAACCCTAGGGAGAGTTCTTGAGCAAATTTGAAGAATATAATGATATTTTGGCTCTTTAGGGATTTAATCCCGTGAATAAGTTGATAGGAGAATGAGTATTTACGGAAATGCCATAAAAATCCGGATGGACTGAACATTTTGGCCGGGCGCGATCCTGCAGGCGGCGCGGGCTAATCGCGCGCTGCCACTGGATCGAAATCCAAATGAGGCCTTAGGCTCATCCAAAAATTCTGAATTTTCTTCGAGACGTACTACAACCTTGCCCCATCGTAACGCAATAAAAAATCCAAAAATGAAGGTCGGGAAGGTCGAGAAGTTGTATCCCGAAGGTTGCCAGCTAAGAATGAGTCTAAGTCATTTCAAAACTTAGAAGAATTTAAAACTTAAGTCTAAAGCTCAGAAATTATAGTCTAATACATGCATGACTTTTACGGGGCATTACAAATACTGGAAACAATTCTTTGTAAGGATAATTCTCAACAAATATAGGATTCCATGAAGAAGAAGTATCAAGGAACGGCGAAGGCAAAATGAGTGCAGCTTCAAGCATTTCATTGTGAGTTCGAGGCTCTACGTATGCAAGGTGGTGAGTCGGTAACAGAATATTTCTTAAAAGTTTTGGTTATCGCAAATAAAATGTGAATTCATGGACAAAAACTAGAGGATGTTAACATCATTGAGAAAATACTTCACTCGATGATTGCAAAGTTCAATTATATCATCTGCTCCACTGAAGCATCCAAAGATGATGTTTTTCCTATTGATGAGTTGCAAGGTTCTTTGTTGGTTCATGTGCAGAAATTAAACCAACAAGAAAAGGATGAAGTAGCATTGAAGGCGGTGATGTCTTCAAAAGGAAGAGATCCAGAGAAAGACAAGTGGAAAGGAAAAAATTATCACCAGAAGGGGAGAAAAACAAAGTTGGCAATTCCTAGGAGAGGGAAAAATGACACGACAAGTCTCAAGTTGAAAGACGTGACAAGTCTCAAGGTGAATGCTATCGATGCCATCAATTTGGACACTACCGATCTGAGTGTCATACCAATTTAAGTAAGAATTGTGGTGGTAGATCTAATTTTGCAGCAAGAAAGGAAGACGCGGAAATAAAGGAAGAAGAAGAGAAGGTTTCACTTCTGATAGCGTCTACTTCCAAATGGAAAGTTCCTATGAAATTGTGGTATCTCGATACCGGCTACAATAATCATATGTGTGGGAAGAAAGAGAAAGAATAAGAGAAGGTTTCACTTCTGATGGCGTATACTTCTAAAGAGAAAGTTCCCAAGAATTTGTGGTATCTTGTACCAGTTGCAGTAATCATATGTGTGGGCAGAAAGATGCATTCTCAGAGTTGGATGAAACTTTTCAAGATACTGTGAGATTTGGAGATAATTTTGGGGTCTCTGCTCAGGGAAATGTAAAGGTAAAAGTCTCAACCAAAAACAACTCCATTGATGTGTTTTATGTCCCTGCATTGAAAACACATCTATTTAGTGTCGGGAAGCTTCAAGAAAAGGGATATGAACTTAATATTAAAGGTGGAGTTTGTAAGATACAAGATCCTCGTTTGGTGTTAATCTCTCAGATTAACATGTCATCAAACCGCTTATTTCCTTTATATCTTCACAACTACATAAAATCTTATCTTTCTGCCAAAGTTGAAGAGGATGCCAAGAAGTGGCATTTTCGGTATGGGCATTTAAATTGTGGAAGCCTAAAGTTCTTAAAGAAAAATAGTGGGTGTTAGGTCTTCTGCAACTTGAATCTCTCGATGAAGTATGTGAAGAGTGTGAAGTTAGAAAGCAACATCGTGAATCATTTCCAATAGGAAAGTCCTGAAGGGCAAAGAAGGTGCTGGAGTTGGTGCACTCAGGTATCTATGGTCCGATAAGTCCTACGTCTAATTGAGGTAAACGCTATTTCATTAGCTTCATTGATGATTATTGCATAAATACATGGGTCTATTTCTTAAGAGAAAGATCAAAAGCATTTGAAACTTTTAAGAAGTTTAAAGTGTTTGTTGAAAATGAAGTTGGTTGTAAAATTAAATGTTTGCAGACTGATCGAGGTGGCTAATACAATTCACTAGAATTTGTAGAATTTTGAGAGAAGCATGAAATTAAAAGGCACCTTACAGCAGCCTACACACCTCTACAAAATGGTATGTGTGAAAGGAAAAATCGCATAAATCTTGATATGGTGCGTAGTCTTTTAAAGAGAAGTGGCTTATCAAAAGACTTTTGGGCAGAAGTAGTTCATTGGAGCATTCATATATTAAATAGATGTCCTACCATCTATATTCAAAATATGACACCTCATGAAGCTTGGAGCAGGCGTAAACCAAATGTTGAGTATTTTTGGATTTTTGGGTGTATAGCATATGCCCGTATTCCAGATGCTGCAAGGAAGAAGTTGGACGATAAAGGTCAAAAATTCATTTTCCTTAGTGTTAATGACAAATCAAAAGCTTATCGCTTGTTCAATACTATTACCAAGAAAATTGTTATTAGCTGAGATTTTTTTTTTGATGAATAAGCAATTTGGAATTGGAGCGACAACAGTTCCTTCAATAATTTCCCTTTTCTGTTGAAGAAAATGAAGAACCAGAACGGTCTTTGGAGATTAGTTCACAAGCAAGTCCAACAGTACAAGATGTTGGAGGTGTTGAACATGAATCAGGTGATGCTCACTTCAGTAATGAACGTCCTCAACGTAGTAGAGGTGCACTGAGCTAGATGGAAGATTATAAGGTATATGGGATCAGTAAATCTAGAAATACGGCTAGTCATTTCTATTTGTTTTCAGATTGTGATCCTATATCTTTCACTGATGTTGTCAAAGATCCAAAGTGGTAGCAAGCCATGGATGAGGAGATTAGATCAATTGAAAGAAATGATACCTTGGAGTTGACAAATCTTCCAGAAAATCAAAAAACCATCTGTGTCAAATTGATTTACAAAACAAAGCTGAAGGAAAACGGAGAGGTTGACATGTTTAAAGCTCGCTTAGTAGTAAAAGCCTATAAGCAAGAATATGATATTAACTACGAAGAGGTGTATGCTCCCGTTGCTCGATTAGATACTATAAGATTGATGATTGCTTTGGCTGCTCAAAATGCTTGGAAAATATTCTAGTTGGATGTGAAGTCTGCCTTCCTACATGGTGAACTACAAGAAAAGGTATTTATCAAACAACCTCCTGGCTATGTGAAATATGGTGCTGAGAATAAAGTGTTTAGATTGAAAAAGGCTCTGTACGGACTAAAACAAGCTCCAAGATCTTGGTATAGTCGTATAGATGTTTATTCTTTCAAGGAGGGATTTTGTAAGTGTCCATATGAACATACTCTTTATATAAAACAGAGGGGTGAAAGGGTTTTAATGGTTTGTTTATACGTGGATGAATTAATTTATACCGGAAGTAATCTGCCATGATTTAGAATTTTAAGAAGTCCATGATTTTTGAGTTTGACATGTTGGATTTAGGTATGATGCATTATTTTCTTGGTTTAGAAGTGAATCAATCTGTTGATGGCATTTTTATTTCTCAAAAGAAATATGTGCAAGATATTCTGGACAGATTCCAGAATCAGAAGGGTCTGAAGCTCATCAAAGGGAAGAAAAGTGGGCAGAACTTTATACAAACAAATTGTGGGAAGCTTGATGTACTTGATGGAAACAAGGCCTGATGTTATGCACGCTGTAATTCTCATTAGCAGGTTCATGGAGAGTCCAAAAGAAATGCATCTACAAGCTTCTAAGAGGACCCTGGGGTACTTGAATGATACTAGTGACTTTGGAATTTTTTATCAGATGAAAGCAGGTGGACATTTGGTTGGTTATACTGATAGTGACTATGCCAAAAATCTTGAAGATAGAGAAAGTACATTGGGATATGCTTTTATGTTGGGGTCTGGAGTGATTTCTTGGTCTTCAAAAAAGCAACCTATTGTTACTTTGTCGACCATAGAGGCAGAGTATGTTGCTGCAGTTTCATGCGCTTGTCAAGCTATTTGGCTAAGGAACATGCTTGAAGAACTTCATTTTATGCAGGAAGGATCAATGCCAATCTATTGTGATAATACTTCGGCTATTAATCTTTCAAAGAATCTAGTTGAACATGGATGGAGTAAGAATATAGATGTGAAGTATCACTTCTTGTGTGATCTAAGTAAAGATGCAAAGATTAGTCTTATCTATTGCAGAAGTGAAGAGAAGGTTGGAGACATATTCAAAAAGCCCTTGAAACCAGTGTCATTTCTAAAGCTACGTGATCAGCTTGGTGTTTGCAAATTAAACTAAAAGTTGTTTCAGTTTAAGGAAGGGAATGTTAGCAATATGACTAGCTTTGTGGTCAGTTAGTAATTAGTTTGTTGCATTTATTTAGGAGTCAATAAGTAGTTTCCTAGTCTTTAGGCTGCAAGAGTAGTGGGGTCAGCATTAGATTCAAATGTTTTAGGAACAAATAAATGTTTGCTTAGTGGTTTTTATCTTATTTAAGGACTCTTGTAATTTCATATTTGTAACTTCAATACAGAGTAAATTTCCACACTTACAGAGTCTCTTTCTTTTCATTGCTGCAGTAGTGTATTTTTCTATCAATATGGGCATACGTGAGCATGCATGGAATCAAGCCAAGGAAGTGTACAAGTTGAAATGTACAGAGGGCTTTGGAAACAACAAATACGCCCCTACATACACTCCAATGACGCCTCTTTTGCTCCCTTCATTAAGGGTTTTTTGGACCTTTCACTCAATGTTGTAATAAGTCTATAAATAGACTAGTATTAGGTCTTTATTTCTTTAGTTGTTGTATGATATTGTAATACTAAACTTGGAACACCTTTCTTCTCTCTATGGAGAGTGTAACACCATAGTTGTATGGCTTGGAAAAGCCACAAAGCTGAAATGAGGGTGATACTAGTGTGGAATCACTAGTGTTGCAACCTTTGCTAGAAACGTGGGTACTTGAGCGGTGGAATCCCTCTTGTGTCTTCGTAAGAGAGTGGTGATTGTGTATGTAGGTGTTAAGGGTCCTTAGATTTGATATATCTTAGGGTTCTTAGGGTTTTTACATCCATTTTTCATTCTATCTATCCATTTTATCTATTGAAATCGTTTGCTTTTGTGTTTGTGTTCTTGTAGCCGTGTTGTATTCTTCTTGTTCTTGTGTTATTTGTGGACTGTTTTGAGTCATTGTGGGTTGTTCCGTATTAAATCTGGGAGTTGGTTATTTAAAGGACCTAGTCCCTCTATCAGCATTCAGCACAAAACATTTTTCCAAGTTTCCTTGATGAATTTAGTAACTTTATTAATTATTCAAAATCGATGTCCCAGTAGTCGATAGTACCGAAGATTAGTCCTCCCCTAACTGCAGCACTCCAATATCTACATGGATCAAATAAAGTACACTTCAATGATGATAGGCGAGTTTGCAAACCTATAGTGCTATATTTTACCCATATTTTAGCAATGTTTTGAGAACAAATTATATATTTCATGCACTTTTAGTCCTTTTTCCTGTAAGTGAGCTAACGAACATGATTAGCAAAGTTTCAGGTATAAATGATGCAGAATTCAGCATTTTATGGATAACTTGACGCCAAATAAAGCTTCACAAAAGGAGAAAAGGGAGTCTGGGACGCCAAAGACCAAAAGTGGCGCATGGAAAATCTGTCTCGGGCTAAAACAACAATTCTGAAGACTTTGGGGACTAGCAGTAATTTATTAGGATTAGGATAATGATACATTAACCTAGTACAATTGGGTTAAGTATTTCATTAGCTTAGTAGGATTTGGTTAAGTATTTCATTAGCTTAGTAGGAATAGGATATGGGTATTATAAATACCCTATTTTGCTAGAGTTTTTTAATTCATTCTACTTCGAAGACATTCTTCTACTACTCCTCAACAATTCTCATTCTAGTTTTAATTCATCTTTCTACTTCTTCTTCTATTCATCTATTCTTAATTTCTACAACAAGAGAAACGTTACTTGCAAGAAATCACGCCTAACGCCTACCACACTTGTGCTACACGAAATTCTTATTGTGGTATAATAACAATGTCAATTGTGATTTCCTTCGCACTCATGGGTAACTAAACTTCTCTGTTGGGGTTATGGAAGCCGAATGAGATACTATCTATTACTATGAGTTTGTGAGTTCGTGACACGTATGTTGCTTATATCATTATTCTCTTCGTCTTAACCTAAATTCTTTGTGGTTGCAAACGCAAGAATACGCCAGTATAACATTTAACTTGTTCGAAAGAAAGCTTATCTGTCTGGAAAAGAGATAATGTCAAGGTAGTAGGGTCCCATCCCCTATTAAAAAGTTAGTGTCGTAACTGGATTAACCTCTTGGAGAATTCGTACTGTTAGACACGCTTTAAGCTCGAAAGAGTTAAAGTGAAATAATCCTCGAATAGGTCGAAAGACGCCTGGATTTACCATCGAATACAATTCTGTATAAGCACATGCATGGCGGAATTCAACACACTCATAGCCAATAGAGACGTATAACTCAGAAGGTGGACATAACCCCAACTCCTCAATTCTCATTGTTTACAACTTAATAACTATTCTTTCTTTTTACTTTGCTATTTTTAGTTTTTATTTTATATTTTGTTTACATTACTTGCACGGCAAGATTCCCCCCTTTTTACGAGACTTGCACCAAAAGTCTAGTACTTTTTGCTTACTTGTTGACCAAGCTATTCCCTGTGGGATCGATACCCAACCCAGTTGGGTTCTATATTTGCTAGCGACCACTTTACACTCCTACGAGAGCTGTAGATTGAGCGTTATCAAAAATTGGCGCCGTTGCTGGGGAATACGAGTGTCAATTAAGTTTGTGATAATTACTAGACCCTTTGGTCAAAGATTCTCGTACTTTTACTTTCAGTTTTTGTTTTTGTTTACTGCAGGTTTTTATTCAGTGCATGCCCCATACTAGAAGTTCTGGTCAACCATTATTACCTATCAATCCTAAACCACAACGTATTGGCAGAATGGAAGCACAAGCAGAAATCGAAAGGATGGCTGCTCAACAGGAACAGGCGAGATTAGTTGCTCTTGCCACCGCTCAATTTCAACAACAAAACATTGATAACCCTGGGAGAGCAACGAATCCCGACAATGAGGATTTAGGTGATGACGAGTTACTAAACCCAAGGCATGATGCTGAAATTGCAACACCTGCCAACAGAAGAGGTCGTCAAGCTCGGTTTAGGTATGATCGCCAACCCATGCAACCAGATTTTGACGACGATGATGATGATCTTGATGGAGCCGGAGCCACAGGTGCCATTATTCCTCCACCATTAGCGCCCGGAGCCAAGTTCAACATCACAAGCACCATGATTCAGTTATTGCAACTCAAGGGATTATTTGGTGGACTAGCAGGCGATGATCCGAATAAGCATCTCATCAACATTATTTCGACATGCAAGTCGTTTGACAATCCTGGTGTTGGTCAGAATGCAATTCGATTACGTCTATTTCCATTGTATCTGTCTGGGGAGACAACTCTATGGTTAAATGGGCTGATTACTGATTCAATTACAAATTGGAGGCAATTGAGAGACGCTTTCCTAGAAAGATTCTTTCCGCCATCCAAAAGAGCACAATTGAGAGATGAAATTAGCAACTTCTGTCAGCTTCCCACTGAAGCTCTTCATGAAACATGGGAGAGGTTCAAGACAAAGCTAGATGCCCAAACCATCACATGACTAATGTTCACCTAATGGAGATATTATACAGAGCCTTGAATTCAATAACTAAACCAGTGGTGGATAATGCAGCTGGAGGATCTTTTATGGACCTCACCTTTGGTCAAGCAAGCAATATGCTAGATCATATGACGAAGCAAAGTAGAGCTTGGTATACCAGGGATTCTGAGGTAGCAAGCCCCACTTCATCTATTAGCATGACTGCAGACTAAAGAAGAAGAGAAGAAGAACGTGATCAAGATATGACGCACATGAAAACACAAATGGATCTTCTTACAAAGCATTTATTATCAGGGAAGACCAAAAAAGTGAAAGCTATTGCGTCAAAAGGAAGAGACGAATCTGATTCGGAAGAAGAGGCTAACTACTTGAACAATCAGGGGGGTTTCCGAGGTAATACCCAAGGAAACCAAGGTCGGACCTATTATGATAAATCTGGAAACAAGGACCAAGGTAGTTGGAAGAACAAGAATGAAAAGAGTGGTTTGTACGTTCCCCCTGGAAGACGTGACGCCACCACATCTAATTCTGGAAGTATGGAAGACATGCTGGCTAAAATATTGAAAGGAGTGGAAGCAACAAGTGCGGGAGTAACGAAGGTAGTAAATGATTTGTCCTCTATGAAACAAATAGTTGATTCTCATTCCACTTCAATCAAGCAAATAGAGCAGCAATTGAGCCAACTTTCAGCAGCACTCAATTAAAGAAAGGCTGGCACTTTACCTAGCGATACTGTGCAAAACCCAAGGAATGATGGGTCATGCATGGCCATCACTACCCGAAGTGGTAAGGTGCTGGGAACTTCAGCAAAAAGCAAGCAAGTGGTTGACAAAGTAGTGGACATTGATGATAAGGCGAAAGGAGAAGATGCCGCTGCAACTAATTCTATCGTCAACGACGTCAACCCCAACAATTTGCAGCCTGAAAAAGCTAAAAAAACGGAAGAAAGAGGAGAAGAAAGCCGTGGAGATAACAATTTCATACCCACCACCACCTTTCCCTCAAAGATTGAAGAAGGTGGCGGATGACACGAAGTTCAGCAAATTCATGACTATGTTAAAGCAGCTGACCATTAATGTTCCATTGGTGGAGGCACTTGAACAAATGCCTGGGTATGCGAAATTTATGAAGGATCTTTTGACAAAGAAGCGGGCAGCAAGTTATGAGTTGAAAGATGATGTTCATCACTGCAGCGCAATCGCTACCCGATCAATAGTTCAAAAGAAGGCTGACCCCGGCGCTTTCACTATTCCTTGCACCGTTGGATCTTTGAATTTTGCCAAAGCATTATGCGACTTAGGAGCCAGCATCAATTTGATGCCATTATCTATCTATAAGAGTTGGGGTTGGGTGATCCTACTCCAACCAACATGAGGCTCGTAATGGCGGATAGGTCGGTAAAACGACCTGTTGGTATTCTATGTGATGTCTTGGTAAAGGTTTCTTCATTCATCTTTCCGGCAGACTTCGTTATTTTGGATTGTGAGGCAGACTCAGAAGTTTCCATAATCTTGGGGCGTCCTTTCCTTGCTACGGGAAGCGTGCTTATTGATTTAAGAGATAATGAGCTTTCGTTCCGAATAAATGACGAAGTAGTTCGCTTTGATGTTTGCAAATCAATGAAGCAACCCAAAGATCTGAGTGTATTTTCGGTGGCTGATGTTTTCTTTGATGATGAGAAAGAATTACTTGAAGAAGAGCAGCTGATTGATGACCTATTAGCGACTTTGCTTATGAATGGTGAGAGAAAAGATGCTGAAAATTGTGAAGAAGCTATTTGTGCTCTATTAGGATTAGGGACATATCGCTATGCTCCTAAGAAGCTGGACCTTGATCTCAAGAATTGACCCACACCACCAGCTAAGCCATGTATTGAAGAGCCACCCACCTTAAAATTGAAGGAGCTGCCAAGACATTTAAAGTATGCATTCCTAGGAAGCGGAAACACACTTCCAGTCATTGTTGCAGCAGATTTGGGTGAGCAACAAGTTGCAGCTCTCATTGCTATTCTACGAAAGTATATTAGAGCCATTGGATGGACCATTGCGGATATTATTGGTATTCCACCTGGGATTTGTACACATAAAATTCAGCTTGAAGAGAATTGCACACCCACCATTGAGCATCAAAGACGTCTAAACCCACCTATGCAAGAAGTGGTGAAGAAAGAAATTATCAAGTGGTTAGACGCGGAGGTTGTGTATCCAATCACTGATAGTACATGGGTAAGCCCGGTACAATGTGTTCCCAAGAAAGGAGGCATGACGATGGTCGCGAATGCGAAGAATGATCTTATTCCACTCAGACCCATCACTGGATGGAGAGTATGCATGGACTACCGAAAGTTGAATTCTTGGACACTCAAAGATCACTTTCCAATGTCATTTATGGACCAAATGCTAGATCGATTAGCGGGGAAAGGATGGTTTTGCTTCTTAGAAGGTTATTCAGGCTATAATCAGATTTGTATTGCACCCGAAGACCAAGAGAAGACAACGTTTACATGCCCATATGGTACGTTTTCCTTCAAACGTATGCCATTCGAGCTATGTAATACACCAGCCACCTTTCAACGTTGTATGATGTCAATTTTTTTTGATATGGTTGAAGACACTTTGGAGGTATTTATGTACGATTTTTCAGCTATTGGTGAGACTTTTGAAGCGTGCTTGGCAAACCTAAGTATGGCATTGCAAAGATGTGTAGAATTCAACCTAATGCTGAATTGGGAGAAGTGCCACTTCATGGTAAAATAAGGAATCGTTCTTGGGCACAAAATCTCCAAAAGAAGAATTGGGGTTGATCGAGCGAAAATCGAAGTCATTGAGAAGCTACCGCCTCCAATTTCGATGAAGGGAGTTCGTAGTTTTCTCGCCCATGCAGGTTTCTATCGCCGGTTCATCAAAGACCTCCAAAATTGCTAGTCCATTGTGCAAAATCTTGGAGAAAGATGCGAAGTTTGACTTCAATGAAGATTTCTTAAAGGCATTCGAATGCCTCAAAGGAAAACTCATTGAAGCCCCTATCATGGTAGCACCAGATTGGTCTCTCCCGTTGGAAGTCATGTGTGATGCTAGTGGTGTAGCCGTTGGAACTGTGCTTGTTCAGAGAAAGGAGAAGTTTTTTCATCCTATCTACTATGCGAGTAAGGTCCTAAATGAAGCCCAAAGGAACTACACTATGACAGAACAAAAGCTCCTAGCGGTTGTGTATGCGTTTGAGAAGTTTCATGCCTATCTATTGGGTACTAAGGTGATCGTTCATACATACCATGCAGCTCTTAGGTATCTAATGACAAAGAAGGATGCAAAACCAAGATTAATTCGATGGGTACTGCTGCTGCAAGAGTTTGATTTCGAAGTTAAATATAGAAGAGGTTGCGAGAACCAAGTGGCCGACCATCTATCTAGACTCGAGAACGAGCATGTGGTGCAGCCTGATATCGAGATTGATGATGCATTCCCTGACGAGGAGATCCTAGCGACGATAATAGAAAAGTTACCATGGTATGCCGACTTTGCAAATTTTGTGGTGAGTAATGTAATACCTGCCAATTTATCATACCATCAAAAGAGGAAGTTTATGCATGACGTACAACACTACTATTGGGATGAGCCATATTTGTTTCGACGATGTGTGGATGGTATTATTCGACGATGTATATCCCATGTAGAGGTGCCTACTATATTGGAAGCATGCCACACTTCCCAAGTTGGAGGACATCACGCAGGCAATCGGACGGCAAGAAAAGTATTGCAAAGTGGATATTATTGGCCTTCGATATTTAGAGATGCCTATGACTTTGTTAGAAGATGCAACCAATGCCAAAGACAAGGTGCTATTTCGAAACACCATGAGATGCCCATGTCGAAAATTCTTGAGGTAGAACTCTTTGATATGTGGGGCATTGATTTCATGGGTCCATTCGTGAATTCGTTTGGAATGAAGTACATCTTAGTTTCTCTAGATTATGTCTCAAAATGGGTTGAAGCTGTAGCATTGGCCGACAACGAGGGAAAGCGTGTTGTAGCATTTTTGAAGAGGAATATCTTCTCTCGCTTTGGAGTACCACGTACTATCATAAGTGATGGAGGATCTCACTTTTGCAACAAGCTATTCAAATCCGTGTTGGCCAAGTATGGTGTCAAGCAACATAAGGTAGCCACGCCTTATCACCCACAAACGAGTGGACAAGTAGAGGTTTCCAATCGGGAGATCAAGCAAATCCTTGCGAAGAAGGTAAATGCTAATAGGAAGGATTGGTCTTGGAAGCTAGATGATGCACTATGGGCGTATAGGACTGCATTCAAAACACCCATCGGCATGTCCCCTTATCAATTAGTTTATGGGAAGGCTTGTCATTTACCCATTGAGCTCGAACATAAGGCATTGTGGGCGTTGAAGCAATTGAATTTGAATTGGGATGGTGCGATGAATCTGAGGTTGGAGCAGCTTAACGAATTAGATGAGTTCCATCTCCATGCATATGAAAGGTCAGACCTATACAAGGAGCGGATAAAAAGGTATCATGATCTGCGGATTGTTTGACGAAACTTCCAAAAGGATGATATGGTACTTCTCTTCAACTCTAGATTGAAGCTGTTCCCAGGTAAGTTAAAGTCTAAGTGGTCTGGTCCATACAAAGTTATCCAAGTCTACTCGTCTGGAGTAGTTGAATTGGAAGACAATAATGGTGTTGTCTTCAAGGTGAATGGTCAACGTGTTAAACCTTATATCGGTCCTCTTGACTCGATAAATTATATGGCCATCACTTATCTCGACGAAGTCTAAGTACTCGAGGTAACTATGTCGAGCCAAGACAATAAATAAGGCGCTAGATGGGAGGCAACCCATCGTTTATCGTTTATCGTTTTGTCTTTCTTTTGTTCTAGTACTTGTTTTGCTTTTGATAAATGAAAATCCAAAAATAAAAGTCGTTCCACGACCAAAACTAAGGCGCTAGATGGGAGGCAACCCATCGTACTAATCGTTTTCATTGGTTTTGAGCAAATGTAGGTGGAAGAGGTATTCAACGAGGAGATTGGTTTCAAATGACGATTTGGACGTAGTGCATGGTAAAGGTGGTAAGTTTGGAATTAAGATGCATAAGGCTATCGATTGAGCATTGCTCATGACAAAATAGGCACCGAGCAAGGCTAGGCCTAGGTAAAACTAGGCCACGAACAAGGCAACGCCTATACTATAGCCTAAGGTCTCGGAATCTAGTGTGCAAAGGCATAGGTGCCGCCCATACTCAAGAATGCTATAGCATAGGCGCCGCCTATGCTAAAGCATTTGGTCTCAGAATCTCATATACCATGCTAAAGGCACTGCCTATGGTCACTAAAGGCATTGCACTAGGCGCCGCCTATGCTAGCAAATGCTTTGCATTAGACGCCGCCTATACCATGCATAGGCAAAGCTAAAGGCGCCGCCTATGGTCACTTTTTGTCTCCAAAACCGATTTTAAATGGGTCAAAACCTGACCCATTCTTTTCCTATATAAAGGGGACTTAGTCTTGAAACATAAACACATTGGAAACTTGACCTAGGCGCCGCACATACTCTCCAAAACATCTCAAATTTTTTCTTTTTGCTCTCCCACTTCACAAGAACATCTCCAAAGGCTTCAATCACGTAAGTACTCTTTTATTCTTCATCTATTTTTCGTAAGTACTACGTTGCTATGTCTATTATGAATTGCTACATCTTGAAGAAATATTGGTGATGTTAATGTGTTTGAATTGTTGATACAAAACCAGCACCATTCAAAGAGCTGTACAGTAGACCTCCTTATAGAGCAATTCGACACACACTTTGTGGAAGTAGATCCATGGCAAGGTGGAGAAGACATAAAGACACCGGACGACACAACAGCTTCCCCTATGCTCCTTTGAATAGGGAAGCAAGAATATGGTTGCGTATTGTCAACTCTTGCCTTATTCCTGGGACCTAGTACACCAAAATAACAAGAGATAGAGTGTGTTTGGTCTATGCATTGATGACGAATGTCCCTATCAACATTGGGGCAATCATTCGTTCTACAATGCGGAAGGCCAGACTACACAAGCGGTCCCACTTCACCTTTAGCAACCTGTTGACAACAATCTTACGGAAGGAGGACATCGAAGAGTAACCAGATGATCACAAACTCCCACATAACCCGAAGAAGGTTGACCTCACAAAGGTCAAAGATGCTGAATCAACACATCGCGTCAACCTTACTACTGCGGAGAGACATGCTCGAGATGAGAGTTTCTTCTGTCATCTTTATGGCATGACACGGTTCACCATGATGAACGGAGGTCGTGTTACAACTGCTGCAGAGCTCCAACAGCTGGACCATGACTATCCAATGAATTTGCATGCGAGGGAGATGTCTGGAGTAGGTACATACTTTGAGAAACCTCTTGATGATGATGTGCCGACCGGTGATGATCGACGAATTCCAGACTCCGACGTGGAGGATAATTCTGATGAAGACGACTCCAATGATGATTCCGACGAAGGGGGTATGACCCCTGACATAGAGGAGGAGTCCGACTAACTAGGTTCTTCTTATTTATTTTCCACTGAGGGCAGTGTGTCCCGTCTAAGTGTGGGGTGCTGGTATTTGCATGCTATACTTCTCTATCTACATTTGCATTTATGTTTGTTTTGTTTTTCTTTTTATTAGTTAAAATTTTTTTTTAACTTAACTTCGCATGAAATTATTCTAATAGGCAGCATGAGATTATGACAAGAGTTTGTGCTAACATCATGACTAGTGAGACATTTAGGCTCTAATTGTGACTCACTATGTGATATTGTGTGGTTCAATTCCTTCATTTGTTGGGGCAAGAGTCTATACTACTCCCAATAAAGTCGACCATGTGCCTTGTGTGTGTGAGATAATAGTATATTCTATGCTTGTGGCTGATGCTAGAACTTGCCTGGTATGTGTGCAAAGCGAAAATAAAGAATGCAAGTTTAGGAGATGATTTAGGCATTTCTTTGGCACCCTATGATTATTTACCTTCATTTTTACCTACCCATGGACATCATCCTAGTTAAACCCTTTTGAGCCTTTAAAGCCTATTTTCTTTGACAAACCTCATATGTAAGCCTAATCCATTTTTTTCAAGACCATAATTTGATCCAAATTCCTAAGTGCTTTAAAGTATAAAGTCATGTGACAAAATAAGAGGAAATTGGGTGAGTATGATGCTTTAGAATGTATTGGTGCTTGAATTTGTTATGAAAAAGAATTGCTATCATAAGAGGTATGTTATGAAAAGAAAAAGGAAAGAAAAGCTGAAAAATTGCTTAAAATTGAAAAACAAAAGAGGAGAATAAAAGAAGGTAGAAAGGTTGTTTGAAAGAAAAGTGTTAATGATACAATGTGATGTATTAAAGCGCTTAGGAACATAGTCACTATTTCTGGCCAAAATAGTCCTACCTGTCCCTTAGCCTACATTACAACCCGTAAAAGACCTAGTTGATCCTAAGCTTAGCATTCTGACATTTAGTGGAGCATTACACTAAGGGCAAGCCTATGGTCATCAGTTGCTACATATGAATTCTTTGTGAGAGCGAGAGCAAGGATACTTTTATACCCATGTTTGAAAAAGATGTTATACTTGTGAGTGATTATGGGTAAGATATTGTGAGACACACATGGTTGATGAGTTTTGGGTAGTTGTGTATGATTCTTTGTACCTTAACTTTTGAGTATGAGTTGACCACCATCACGAGTTTATGTTGGAGGTTGAATTGTTTCTACTAATGATTGGAAAACTACTTTTTGTTGGTAATTGTTGTGCTTGTCTTGACGAATATTTTGTGTTGTTGCTGTGAAACCCTAAGTTGATGTTTAGATGGACATGATAGTTTGTTCGAGGATGAACAAAGATTCAAGTGTGGGGTGTTGATGATAGGCGAATTTGCACGCCTATAGTGCTATATTTTACCCATATTTTAGCAATGTTTTGAAAACAAATTATATATTTTATGCACTTTTAGTCCTTTTTCCTGTAAGTGAGCTAACGAACATGATTAGCAAAGTTTCAAGTATAAATGATGCAGAATTCAGCATTTTATGGATAACTTAACGCCAAAGAAAGCTTCACAAAAGGAGAAAAGGGAGTCTTGGACGCCAAGGACCAAAAGTGGCGCATGGAAAATCTGTCTCGGGCTAAAACAACAATTCTGAAGACTTTGGGGACTAGCAGTAATTTATTAGGATTAGGATAATGATACATTAACCTAGTACAATTGGGTTAAGTATTTCATTAGCTTAGTAGGATTTGGTTAAGTATTTCATTAGCTTAGTAGGAATAGGATATGGGTATTATAAATACCCTATTTTGCTAGAGATTTTTAATTCATTCTACTTCGAAGGCATTCCTCTACTACTTCTCAACAATTCTCATTCTAGTTTTAATTCAACTTTCTACTTCTTCTTCTATTCATCTATTCTTAATTTCCGCAACAAGAGAAACGTTACTTGCAAGAAATCACGCCTAACGCCTACCACATTTGTGCTACACGAAATTCTTATTGTGGTATAATAACAATGTCAATTGTGATTTCCTTCGCACTCATGGGTAACTAAACTTCTCTGTTGGGGTTATGGAAGCCGAATGAGATACTATATATTACTATGAGTTTGTGAGTTCGTGACACGTATGCTGCTTATATCATTATTCTCTTCGTCTTAACCTAAATTCTTTGTGGTTGCAAACGCAAGAATACGCCAGTATAACATTTAACTTGTTAGAAAGAAAGGTTATCTATCTGGAAAAGAGATAATGTCAAGGTAGTAGGGTCCCATCCCCTATTAAAAAGTTAGTGCCGTAACTGGATTAACCTCTTGGAGAATTCGTACCGTTAGACACGCTTTAAGCTCGAAAGAGTTAAAGTGAAATAATCCTCGAATAGGTCAAAAGACGCCTGGATTTACCATCGAATACAATTCTCTATAAGCACATGCATGGCGGAATTCAACACACTTATAGCCAATAGAGACGTATAACTCAGAAGGTGGACATAACCCCAACTCCTCAATTCTCATTGTTTGCAACTTAATAACTATTCTTTCTTTTTACTTTGCTATTTTCAGTTTTTATTTTATATTTTGTTTACATTACTTGCACGGCAAGATTCCCCCCTTTTTACGAGACTTGCACCAAAAGTCTAGTACTTTTTGCTTACTTGTTGACCAAGCTATTCCCTGTGGGATCGATACCCAACCCAGTTGGGTTCTATATTTGCTAGCGACCGCTTTACACTCCTACGAGAGCTGTAGATTGAGCGTTATCATTCAACAAATCAAAAACTACATTATTTCCTTTCGAAACTCAAAGAACAAGTCAATCTGTGTAAGCATACACAATTTCACAAATAACAAGACTCAACAGTAGTAGAATAACACAAAACATAAGAAAGAGATTATGATACCTTTTTTCTAATTTCCCTTTAGTGATATTCTCAGAAGAAGAGCTTCAATACATCCAAATTGATTGTCTTTTCTCTATCGCCCAAACAGCGATAATGTACAAGATCAATACAGTATGTTACACAAATAAACGGAAGTACTGCAAGGAATAAAGCAAGAGATACAAAATTTCTCATTACATTTATAAGTTCTTTGATCCTTCTAAACAATAGATCACCTATTTCTAGGAACTTGGTGTTACATCTCAACCAGAGCAGCAGTAAAACCTGGAGAAGCCATTTGGAAATACACATGCATGATCTACAAAACAGAGCCCTTTGATACAGCTACTTCAGATTCACGCCAGTCGGTGGAATCTAAAACATTTAGTTTGTTAGCAGGAGTTGGTGTCGTAACAAACTATTGGAAACAGTTGAGTATAAAACATTGTATTCCCATGATTTCTTTACATTCATGAATGAAAGCATTTACGTTTCTGATCTATACTTCTTCCATCTCTTCCCTCTCATTCAAATACTAACTAGCTATTCCACTCGACCAAATTCCGATTTTAGCTTAGATAGAACTCTCGAGCATCCAGTTGAGCTCCTACAATTATGTTATCACCCTTCCCCTAATCATTCTTCCTAGTTATGCGCCTTCTCTTCATCATCTTCCTGTCGCTTCCTATCATCCCTTTCATCTCCATTCTTTCGAGTCCTCTACTTACAATCATTCCTTACATTTGAACTTTCCAAGCTAGCTCCGATACAACTGCTATTGAATTAGCTCTTGGGGATATCATAGGTAAGAAGAAGGAAGCCAATGCTGGAGGAAGAGAATCAATCATGAGAGATTTTGAACCTGTTATTTTAGGCATTCTAGCACTACAACTTTTCTTGATACATTCTATTAACATATGATAATCATAGTATTTGTGCAACATATTGTATTTTTTTCCTTTTGTGTCTCCAACTATAATCTGCTTCTTTTCATTTTATCTCACTGTTGTATTTGTTTCATTTATTTTTGTCCGCACTTACTTTATTTGTCTCCCTCCATATTCGATAGTTTATTTTTCACCATCAGTATGTCATGTCCATAATCAGAAGTAAATAGTAGCTGATAATGACTTTCGCGGAAGGCAGAGCTCATGCAGCCAAGCGTACGTGATTGAGCACAATGAAATTAATCAAAATAGTGCACTGCCATAGATCAAAGTGAAGCAACACCATGCTATAAAGGATTTTTAGAAACAACTTACTCCGATAAATGCTTCATCATCAAACATCAATAGAATTAAGACGACATCAAAACACCTTTTTCCTTGTGTTAGTAATAACATAAATAAACCCACTTCCTTGATAAAACAACTTTGAGAGTAGAAGACACATCACAACACTTTTTTCCATCTCTTAATAAATACACAAGTAAATGACGCTACATTTTCAACAAAAACTACCATAGTAGAAGATCAACATGAGCTTAAAGAGATGGCAAGCTCACTGTGCAGCTTTCTCATCAACATTGGAATCGGGAGGGCACTCAACACCTGCCAAAAATATAATGTTAGTAATTCTAACAAAGAAAAACAGAGCAGGGCTAACCCAAACAAATTTAAAGCATCAATTTCTCCATAATTTTTTTTTTTGTATATATATATATATATATATGTTTTTTGATAGCCTTGGTGTCCGGGCCAACATTCGTGCACCTCGACTAAATTCACGAGATACTTATCACCTCCAACTAGCAACATATAACAAGTAACTCTGTCCATCAAGGCTAGGTTATATGAGAAGAACCACCTAGTATTTTTTTTTTGCCCCTATTGGGCTAACAGTAAACTTTTGAGCTTAAAGTTTAATGAAATGGATGTTCCCAGCAACCACACACAACAACAGCTACACAATTTTTACAACATTTGCAACAAATTCAAATGGAATATAAAGGGTCCAATGGACTGAAATGTATAGTGATACAACAGACATTAGGATTCAGGCAGTTGTAGTTGTGTAGCAATATCAAATAGGCATAGGCATAAATACATGACTTGTATGCCAGAGAAAACATATACCCCCTCTCCCAACCCAATAATGCCAGAAAAAACCCTCAAGGAACAAGTTAGCCTTGAGAGGGCACACACATTGGAAGTTTATATTACTAAGCATAAGTAGGTGGCATGTATAAGCAACGTATGTAACAAACGTATTAAAAAGTTTACCTTGACCACTAGATGTTTTCTTAAGCCTGCAAAAGTTAATAATTCTTTCTCCACAAATTCCCCAGAACCCCAATGCTTGAAAGGACTTTACGTTGTTGGGAGCGTCCGAATCCCTGGCTAGAAATGTGTTATGACACCAATATCCAGCAGCAAGGGATGTGGTCACAGTGAGATTTTCGACAAACTCGTACCTTGTATTCTAATAAAGAGAAGCAACCCAAATTACAAAAGGCAAAATAACATTTTTCTCTCAAATAACCAAAAACTGTTGGAGAATTGAAGAAAAGAGGAGCAATGCATAAGAAGCACTGTTTTGAAAAGCGAGAGGCCAAAAAGAGTGATGAGGGCTCACTTCACAGAAGCGAGATGCGTGAAGCGAAGCGCACACTTTTTCCATTAAAGCACTATTTAGTGCAAAATTTTAAAATATTAAACATGTATAAATAAATAACCAAGAGCTCAATAAATAACATAATCTTTCATTACTCAAATTAAAAAGAGAATAGATAGTCATAACAAGCATTCAAACAAACTACTAAAATACTAAAAATTAGTCTTGCGTCTTAATCAACCAACACAAAGAGAGAAACCAACAATGAGAGAGAAGTTTAGAACTTCTATTCTACATCCAATTCCTCAACAAAGATATACTGATAAACAGAATTCAGATTAAATACAGCAAAAAAGTTTAGAACTTCTACTCTAAAAATATATAATGACAAATAGAATTCAGATTACATACAGCAAAAAAAGAGTAAAAAGAAGAAAAACAAAGCTGGAATTCAGATTACATACAACCAAAAAAAAGTAAAAAGAAAAAAACAAAGTTTGAAGTTAGATTACATACAGCAAAAAAAAGTAAAATAGAACTAGAAAACAGAGAAGAAGAAGAAGAGAAATAGAAAAGAAGAAGAGAAAAAAAACAGACATGTAAAAGAGTAATTGAGAAGAAGAAAACAAACTAGAAAACCCTAATAGAAGAAGAAGAAGAAGAGGAGGAGGAGGAGAAATAGAGAAGAAGAAGTCGCATACCTTCAGTAGTTGTTCCAGAAAAGTTGCAGCAGCAGCAATGTAGTCATATAGTTACTTGAGGGCTTTAAGTAAAGTAAATTAAAAAAAGCAATAAAACCCTAAAAAAACAACTTAAATGTCCACTTAAACGAGCTTTTCTGTACTTTTTTTGCTTCAGCGCTTCTCACTTCTGGACCTAAAACGAGAGCTTTTTTCTCGCCCCAACGCTTCAAGTGTAAAAAGAGACCCACTATCGCTTCGCTTCGCTTCACGCTTAAAGCGAGCGCTTCAGCGCTTTTCACAACACTGAATTAAGAAGAAGAATATAGCTGCGGAGAATTCACGTATTTTTCATTCATATAACTAAACCAAGTTACATAGGACACTTTAAATAGGAATAAAAAAAACCTAACCACTTACTAAAAAACATACCCACTTACTTGACACTAATTATCCGCTAACCTAAATATTAGCAACTAACAGAGATATGCTTTAACTAAATTATGACTCCTAAAAAACGTGTTACTCTGCCAACTAACTAGGAAGCACTAACGACCTTAGAATCAATACTTAAATCTCCCCCTTGATTCAAAATTACAAACTCCAAGTTCTTCCTGAAATTTTCATGCTTGGCTTGTGGGAGTGCCTTGGTGAAGACATCTACAATTTGATCCCTTGTACTGCAGAAATTTAACTCTATATCACCTTTTACTGTCAGGTCATGAATGAAATGATAACGGATGTCAATTTGCATTGTTTTGCTGTGAAAAGACGGATTCTTTGTCATTGCAATTGGTGCCTTGTTATCACAGAATATCTTTGTTGTATCCTTCTGCCAATAGAAAATGTCAATCAACAATATTCGTAGCCATATGGCCTTACATGCTGCTGAAGTTACAGCAACATACTCTACTTTTGATGATGATAATGAAACCACATTCTATTTCTTTAAACTCCAAGAAATCGCTCCAGATCCTAAACTGAAAAATTTTCCAGAAGTACTCTTTATGTTATCTATACTTCCTTCCCAATCACTATCACTGTACCCTATCAAGCTGAAATCTGCAATATTGGAGTACCAAATCCTGAAGTCAACAGTCCCAGCAACATAACACAACACTCTTTTGGCAGCACCAAGATGTTTCTTGGTAGGAAAATGCATATACCTAGATAACATACTCACAGAAAACATGATATCAAGACGAGTATGTGTTAGGTAGTTCAAACCTCCAATCAATCTTCTGTAGTGACTAGGATAGGCAAGATATGTGCCATCTTCAAGCTAAAACTTTTCATTTGCATTCATGGGTGTGGCAACCACTTTACAGTTATGCATACCAAACTTAAACAGGAGGTCTTTTGCATACTTCATTTGAGAAATAAACAACCCATTGTCTACCTGTTTCACTTGAAGACCAAGAAAGTATTGCAAAATACCTAAATTTGACATTTCAAACTCCTTCACCATGCAAGATTTAAATTCAGCAACTAAATTTTCACATGATCCCATATAAATCATGTCATCCACATAGCGATAAACTACCGAAAAATTACTCGTACCTTGTTTCTTTACATACAGTGTAGGCTCATTCTCACTCCTTTCAAATCCACACCTCAGAAAGTACGAGTTAATTTTCTTTTATTATACCCTCGGCGCTTATTTTAGCCCATAAAGTGCCTTTTTGAATTTGTAAACTTTGCTCTCATTGCCACTAATAACAAAACCCTCAGGTAGGGAAACATAAAATTCCTCTTCCAAATCCCCATTTAGGAATGAAGATTCAACATCAAATTGATAAATGGGCCAGCTCAATTTAGCAACCAAAGATAAGGTTATTCTAATCATTTCAAAATTAGCAACAGGTGAAAACGTTTCATCATAATCAATATCTTGATGATGTGCATATCCAAAGACACGTAAGTGGCTTAGCTTTTGCTTGTTACATCTCCATGCTTCATATGGTATTTGATTAAGAACAACCTTGGTGGTTGAAATATTCAGTACGTAGATAGCAGTAGCAATAGCTTTACCCTAGAAACACTTTGGTACACCTCTGGCTTGCATCATGCTTCTGCCTATTTTAACAACCGTCCGGTTCTTTCATTCGGCTACACCATTCTGCCCCGGTGTATATGTTATTGTGAGGTCTTTGTGAATACCATTTTCCTCACAAAAAGTATTGAATTCATTTGACATAAATTCACCACCTCTATCAGTCCGAAGAGTCTTGATTCTACAACCACTTTGTTTCTCAACAAAAAACTTATATTTCTTGAAATTCTCAAATGTTTCAGATTTGAACTTTAAGAAATATACCCAACTCATTAAACTATAATCATCCGTAAAAAGTAGAAAATATTGACTTCCACCTAAGGACTCAACACTCATAGGACCACATAGATCAGCATGCACTAGTTCAAGACAACCAGAAGCTCTCCAAGACTTGCCTACAGGAAATGAATTTCTATTTTGTTTTCCATACACACATCCTTCACAGAAATCAAGTGCATCAATTCTAGTCAAACCTAGAACCATATTTCTACGACCTAATAATTGTAACCCCTTTACATTCAAATGACCTTACCTCAAATGCCATAAATTAGTTTCGGTACTATCTTTGGTAACTAATGCAAAACTGTTAACATCAGAAACTTTAAGAGGAAACATTCTATTTTGAGTCATTTGAATGTCAACAATTTTGTATCCTATTTTTTTTATCTTGAATGCTACAAAAATTGTCATCAAACAGAATGGAGTATCCACAAGTTATCAGTTGCCCAACACTCAACAAGTTATGGGCTAGACAAGGAATATACTGCACATCATGGAGAAGTTTTACATTACCATGAGAAGTTTTTAGAGAAATTATACCTTTCCCTTCGACTTTCACTGCCTTGTCATTCACAAGTTGAACTTCTGACTTCTCCAATTCATCAAGTTCTTTGAACAACAACCTTCTACCAAACATGTGGTTGGAGCAACCACTATCAATGATCCAAACATCATCTGAACCAGCATTCACTGAGGAGTGAACCATGAATAGATTACCCTCCTCTTGTTATTTCTCAGTAAAATTTGCCTGTTGTTGTTCATACTTCTATTTAGTCCAACAATCAACTTCCTAGTTCCCCATTTTTCTGTAATAGCGGCACTAAATATTGCTCTTGAACTGTCGGTGCTCACCACCAAATTGATCTCATCCTCTGCCATGACCTCGACCACGTAAACTACCTCTGCCTCTGTATCCTCTGGCATTTGAGACTTCTAATTTGCCTTTGAAAGAACACTCTCCCTTGATCTGAAATGCCTTCTCTTCCCCATTTTCTTGAGAGGCATTTAATCCAACCTCATGAGCTTTTAAGGAAGTCATCAATTCATCAAAACCATAATCAGATAAATTATGGGATTCCTCAATGTTAGCTATGACATGATCAAATCTTTTATTAAGACTTCTTAGAACTTTAGAAACTACAGTTTCATCATAATTTTGTCACCATACCTTCATTTGATTAACAATTGCACTTCTTTGGAGGTAGTGGTATTGACTTCGTATATTTTACCCTCCCCAGACCCCACTTTGTTGGAATAAACTGGGTTTGTTATTGTTTTTGTTGTTGTTGTATAGATTCACTATTTTTCATGAATGAATTTTTGAAATCACGTCGGAATGACTGGAGTCTGATAGTCATTACCTTTGTTGAGCCATGGAATTCTTTCTTCAGAATATCGCCTGCTTTGAAGTTTTTGCAGCAACAATTCTGGAAAAAAACCGAGTCATGCATAGCTTGTTGGATGTAGAACAATGCCTTAGAGTCCTTTTTGTTCTCCCGCAACCTTTGTGCTTCATCTTCCTCAGCATAGCCATTCTCCACCAAATCCCACAATTCTTGAGACTTGAACGTTTTCATCTTTGTGCTCTAGAATTCATAATTATCTCCATTAAAGATGGGAATTAGTTGCTGAGATGTGGAAGATACTGCATTGGTAGCCATTATTTGCCCTTAATTTTGATTTTTTTCTTGCTCTTGCCTTATCTCCCAGTCTGACCTAACCTGGACAGAAATAAAAAAAATTAAGAAAAAGATACTCTTTCTCCGCTTTGATACCAAAAACTATTGGGGAATTGAAGAAAAGAGAAGCAATGTAAAAGAAGAAGAATATAGCTCCAGAGAATTCACGCTTTTTTCATTCATACAACTAAACCAAGTTACATAGGACTCTTTCAATAGGAATAAAAAAAATCTAACCACTTACTAAAAAACATACCCACTTACTTGACACTAATTATCCACTAACTTAAATATTAGCAACTAACAGAGATATGCTTTAACTAAACTAGGACTCCTAACAAACGTGTTACTCTGCCAACTAACAAGGAAGCACTAACGACCTTTAAATCAATATTTAACAAAAAGAACAAGGCAGGGCACTAATATTCTCTGAATTGTAAGTATCAATGGCTAAATGGGAAATCGCAGTGAATTGTGGGCCGTTCTTGTTACGTCGTAATGGAAAAATTGGAGCACAAATACTAGCACCCAAATCCAAATCCAGGCTGATATCAAAACCATAATTGCATAAACCAACAATATGAAAAACATAACCATCAATAATATATCCATAATAAATCCACAAGTGGGGAAGGATAGAGTGTATGCAGATTTTGAATCATAACCCTCATGGAAAAAACCAACAAAACAGTCAAATCAAAAATAGGGTAAATTCCGCGAGTGGAGTTCAGAGAGGGTGGAGAGTGTACGCACAAGTTACCCCTACTTGTATCAAAACCTAGGGACTATTTTCTAGATAATTAAGAGGTAGCTTTTCCTTGTATTAATTTCAGTATAAATATACAAGTTTCACAGCTAGTTAGGAAATATGTTTATTAATGTATAACAACGTTTGGTTTTAGAAACCCGTATAACTAATACATATATAAGTTATGGTGTAGTATGGAAAAAGTAATACCCTAAGAAGATAGCAAGTGACCCCTAATTCCATAAACCAGCAAGATGGACAAATTAAAGCAACAACTAAGTACATACTAAGTGTAATCCGACAAGTGCATTTTGGGAAGAATAGAGAGTAGACCCCAAAGGTAGAGAGAGAAGATGTTTTCGGTAGACCTCAGGCATTAAAATTCAAAATTTATGCAATAATCAAAAAAAAATATATAGGATACGATACGATACAATAGCATGGGTAAAAACATACCTCACTCTCAGCCACCTGCCTCTTATACTTATTCTAAATTTCTAGGCTCATCCTATTTTTTCCGACATATATATCATGATCAGAATCATCACACTACTCTACCCAATTTCCACTTCCCTTGATCCGCCATTATAATTGATCAATCAGAAACCTATTGAATTAGAACAGATATCCTTTTAGCTCTAACCCGAGAAAATTAAGTGTAGGGTAACAAAGAGTAAGTCTTCAAATTATAATTAGTGACAATTTTGACCAACTTAAGTCAATTCCTTTTTATTTTGTGGTTAACTCAAATTGGGGTGCAAAATATAATTTTAAAATTCTTAAACTTTACAAAAATACAAAATAAAGTTAATTTTTTTAAAATTAGTTACTTTTGAAAAAATTCTTAAACTTTACATGAGTTACTTAACCAATTTTTTCAAAATTAGTCTCACAATTTTTTTTCTCTCTCTCTAAAACTGAGAGAAAAGGATGACTATCAGATTCTCATGCTTCTCTCAAACATCATATTTAATCTAACCTCAAGTTGTCATTTTCTTGTATTGCCATTGTCTCTCCGACCTAAGTTAGGATTTTGATTCTTCAAGGTAAAGTTGTTTTCTTTACTTTCACAATTAGGGTTTCATCCATCTAGAAGAATTTGTTGATTTTAAAACAATGAATTTAGATTTTTAAGATTTGTGATGTTCTCTTTTGGGTTTTATATTTTTAAAAAGTGAATTTTCAATCTCATTAATCATGAAATAATTTCAATAAAGTAGTTTCTTGAAAATTCATTTATTTAGTAGAATTTGAAAAAAAAAATGATATTTTTAGAAATGAGATGGGCCATTTTGTGCTACATTTGAATATTTTACAATAAAAAATAAATCTAAATTTATTTTGAATTTGTTCTTTTTATAGGTATGTTTGAATTGAAGTAATGAATTTATGCATTTCTTGAAAAAAAAAGAGCTTTGTTAACTTAGATTTGTATAAAGTTATAATTTTTATGGGATAGAAATAATTCTCGTTTGAATTAATTTAATATTATTATTTTTTACATGTAGCTTGTGCATTCATGGATAAGTTCGACACCTAATGAGATGTGGGTTGTTATGAGGTTTCCAAGGCATTGCCAAATGTTCAAAAAAAGACAAAGAGACAGGTTGAACCTACCATTGAGAAGGAATTTGTGTCCTAGTTGATCCAAAGATAATTTATTTTATGCTTTATTTATAGTTGATTTGTTAAGATTTGTTGAACATTTTTGTTATGTTTTGTTGTACTTTTATAGTGGTGATGAGATGAGATTCACATGTAAATTGGTTCTCTTGGATTTAAATAACTTTTGTAGTGTGGTAGGAGATAGAGTGCATAAATGTTGTTTTATTAATATAAATGTTGTTTGTTTGGAATAATAGTTATTGATATAAATTAGTCATTTGTTTCAGCAATTGTTGTAAGTTGCTAGAAATTTCATAGCAGTTGCTGAAATATGCTACAACAAGTAAGTTGAGAAAATTGATGGAAAGGTGTTTTTTAAGTCTTGAATGCAGGATTGGTGACATTGACAACCACACTCTATCTCTCCAGCTTCTTTCAACTCTCTCCCAACCAACAGTTCTGCAAAATTTCTCCCTTCAACCTACGACAACAAATAGTCGGGCGAGTTTTTTTTGGACTTTCAACCGTCAATCAACATGAAGACTTATCCGATGACAACAACTTCAAGTTCTTTGTCGTCCCATTTTTTTTTGCACAGGTAAAAAATTATGAAGAAACAGAGAAACTTGAGCCAACTACTCTTCTAGTATTGAAATGTGAACTGAATAAAACCTTAATTTCTGGCATTTCTTCTTATTGTTGTCGTACTGTTGATTTGAATTTGTTGGTGATTTTTGGTCATAGTTGACGTTCTTAGTGTGTGTATGTGTGTGATGTGTTGGTGTTGCTGGGTTAATTTGTTGTTTGCCTTGGTAAAAATGGTATTGCAACAGATGAAACATCTGATGTAACATATGAAACATCTGATGTAATAGATGAAAGATCTGATGCAACAGATGAAAATCTGAAACAACTATGAAAATCTGATGCACTAGGTGAACAATCAATAGATCATTCATCTGTTACAACAGACGACTCTTCTGTTTGGAAGAAACCTAAATAATATTGATCCTACAGATGACTGATTAGTGATCTATTTTTATTCTTTCCAGCAGTTTACTCTTCATTTTGCAATAGATTAGTGACTATTTTTATTATTTTCAATGGTTTACTCATCCATTGCAATAGGTCGGTTATCTGTTGAACAGATAACATACCTGGTGCAACAAATTAGTGATCCATATTTATTCTTTCCAACAGTTTACTCATCCGTTGCAATAGGTTGGTTATATGTTGCAACAGATAACATACCTAGTGCAACAGATTAGTGATCTGTTTTTATGGTTTCCAAGGGATGAATCATCCATTGCAACGGGTCGGTTATATGTTGCATTAAACAAAATACCAGGTACAACAGATTAGTGTTGTTTTTATGGTTCCCACAGATTACTCATCTATTACAACAGGCCGGTTATATGTTACAACAAATAACATACCTGGTGCAACAGATTAGTTGTCTGTTGGAACTATTATATTACTGTTATGCATTAATCAGTTATAATCTATGTTATGTTCCTGTTAATTTAAGATAACATGGATCCCAAAAGAAATGAAATCGAATCAAGTCCAAGTAAACGAACAAGTGCATCATCTTAGCTACATCCACCACTCTATGATCTTGCTTTACAAGCATTATCTTAATCAGGAGCAGAAGTTAATGAACACGGGGAAGAGGAATCTTTCTAAAGAGATTATCCAAATGCTAATAGCCCTTCCACCAAAGAGTTGGTCAAAACCTTTAGTACTGATCATTATTTTGTAAGAATGCAGTGCGATGGACCACAGATTTAACGGGTGATCTCATGGTTAAGTCAGTCATGGGAAAATCTTTCGACAACTTTAGAAAAATACTTTGAGAATAAAAATTGGATTCTTATTTCAGGAAAAGATTCTTTGGAAAATATCTTGATTTGTCGGAGGACAACAATGCTCATTTCCAGATGAAAATGGTATATGATCTTCTCAAGCATAGGTTCATATATGAAAACAATGATAAGATGGATGAGGTGTGGATAAATTACTGTGGCATGCCTGTTTGTTTTGGTTAGAAGGAGTTTGCCATAGTTATCGGACTAAAATGTTATCCTCCTTGTCCTTCTCAAGTTATACCTACTCTGACCTAAAAAAAAAGCACCCCACACACCCAAAAAAGAAAAAGGCAAGTCGAGTGATCATGATGACCTGGTGTCTATTATTGGTCCAAGCTTTAAAAACAAAAATCTGATAGAAGCGTTCAAAGGTAAAGGACTTTCAAAGAAGCACAAGCAATCATTGTGCTTGGTTTGGTTTGTACATAATGTTCTTTAGGAGAGAGATGTTAACAACAACATAATCCTCAATTTAATAAATCTCTCCGAGGATCTTGAGGCATTTAACGTCTATCCTTGGGGTTATGAAAGCTTTAAAATGACTGTCGAATATATGTTGACTTCATTAACTCAAAAAAAAATCAACTTATATGGCTTTCCATGGGCCTTCATGGTAAATATTTCTTTTATCATGATATGATTCATTATTTTTTTATTCAACAATGCTTTTGATTTATTAGAGTTATGTTATAAGCTTGGGCATTTTAAGTCATTCCTTATTTGAGACAAGTGAACTACCAGGAAGAAATTTCCTGTCCAAGAATTCTGAGATGGTTGTCGGCCAAAACCAATAAAAATACAAAATATTTTGATCTTTTCAATGCCCCCAAGAAAGCAGTAAGTCCAATTCTAATCAATTTTTTGTTTTAATTAATGATTAAATGATTTCATCGTCATTCTTAATATACGTACCAATTTATTTTAGATTATTCATTCGTGGCTTGTTCTGACCAAACGAGAGCTGAAGATGTCATTTTTCTTACTTTACGGTCTGTGCAAACTTTATTGGGACCTAAGGTCATTGATGAAATAAAAATGGAATTGTTTAGAGCAACAACCATCACAAGAAAAACAATTTTGAAGGATGGGGATAATGATGCTCCTCTTACAGTTTTTGAAACAACAAGCCATTATGATTATGATCATAATGGTTGTACATATTTTTCTCTAGCTTTTGCCGCACCTAGCGAATGCTTTTCATGCAAATGTCAAGACTGCAAGGCGAAACACTATGGAGTGATTAATGCTATTGATGGACTAATTGCTTCTGTAAAGGAAATGACATCTAAGAAGGGTGTCATTCTATCAAAAAGGATTTCATATCTAGACACTCCACTAGATATCAAGGCGGGTAAGAGAAGAAGAAAAGAAACTTCCAAGTGATCGTCAATCATCAAAAAGGAAATATTGCAATGCCTCTGTCTTTGTCTTACACCGATGTTCAGTGTTCAAGGGCCACAGAAGAGCAACATAAGCTGAAAAAGGTGAATGTACATGATCTATTCCAAAAAAACAAACAGGCACATATTTGTTTCAACAGATGTATCATCTGTTGAAAATTATCAAATAGATATATATATCTGTTGCAATTGTTATCTAACCTATTGCATTAGATTTATTATCTATTTCAACAGATGAGTCTTATGTTGCAACAGATGGGTCTTCTGTTCAAAATTATCGTACTGCTCTAATTTACCTATTCGAATTTGTCCCAATAGATAATCCATTTGATTCAACATAAGACTCATCTGTTGTGACAGATGGAAAATCTATTGTATATCTCTACTTAGCATTGAAATTCTGGCTTCCCAGGTGGATGTCACATAGAAGCTACTGCCGAAGATCATAATATCACAGTTGATAATCCATCAACTTCTTCCAAAGATGAAGAAAAAGTGGAGCCTATCAGTTTGGGAGAACGGAAGAATTACTTGTTTAAAGGGTTCAATATTTCGGATGAGGCTCCAAAAAAACTAACACAGTTGATCAACGACTATTCAAAATGGATTATCGATGGGTTGTTAAAGCATCATACCGGCAGGTACATAAATCAATTTTATAGATATTGGTTTATACAATTCTTGTTGTAAGAACCTGACATTAACACATATAAATCACCATGTAGAAAATAAAATGACGAGCGCTACAAAGTGAACAAATCGTGTCTTGGTTTTGATATGTTTGACTTTATTGTTGCACATCCCAAAATGAAGAATTGGTTTTATTTGATGCCACAACCCCAAACTTGCTAGAATGATGAGGTTTAAATGACATACATATTACTATTAATTAATACATTATTTAATTGCATCTGCGTATTGATTTTTTCATCACATAATCCAAAATGTTTGATAATATGTGTAGCACATCGATGTTATTTTTTAATACCTCCAAAATAAGGCGAAGTTAAACACAAGAATAATATAGATACACAATAGGTAATTATTTTTATAAAGTTTACATCAATAATGCGTACAATAGGTATTATCAACAGCAGCCGGAAGTTTTCCGAAACAAGGAATGATTAATCAACATCATCAAAGGTTTTAGCATTCCAGCTAGCTTACCTTGGCATTTGGTCGATGAAGTGTACATCCCAATCAATTATGTTGATGAATTCCATTAGGTGTTTGTCATCATCATTCTAAAAGAGAGGCGCATCCGAGATTATGACTCGATGTCGCAAAGGAAACATTTCGAGCCATCGTCTGTGATACAAAAGCTGGCCAAAATATTGCCTACTTTTCTTGATATGAGTAGATTTTTTGACTAAAAGGTTCGTACTGATTGGTCGACGATTGAAGCATACTGGGATAAAATGGCTAATCCATTTGATGTACAATATGTTGATGAAATTTCTCAACAAACCATTGGTAGGATGTAAGTTTAAGTGTCATGATTTAGTTTTATTTCACTAATTTCACAACGCTTGCATGAACTGCAAGATATGGATTATTTATTTCTTATAATGCATGAATTGCGGTCCTTTTGTTGCCGCTTATGCCAAGTATTTGAGCGATGGATTACAAGTACCAAATGATGGACTTGATGTCCGATTACTCTGCAAAAGATATATTGCTCTTTTATGGAAATACGGAGAAGCAAAAGCTCAGAAGCCGTACGCAACCGACATTAAAGATCCACGACGACCAAAGCCGAATTCCATAGCACCGGATAAAGAACAACTTGTCCATATTGATTAGATCTTTATAGCTTGAGTTCGTCAATGTAATAACCTATCCTCCCTGGTTTAACTTGTTGATTTATTTGTACAGTAGATCGTTTGTACCCATAATGATTTCTTTTACATTTCATTTATTTGTTGAGTTATTTCATGTAATTTCCGAAGGCTTCAATTTATTTTATTCTTTCTATGAATATAATTAATCCTTAGTTTTGAACATATTAATTGAAATGGAGTACTAGATTCAACTATCACAATAGATAATACATTTGTTGTAATAGACGACATATCTTAACTGACGGATTTAGACATATACTGCAATATGAGATGTAACACGTAGGTCATCTGTTGGAAATTATATAATAGGTCTTCCTACTTTTTTTAATTTCTCCAACTATGTTGCAATGGATCATATATTTGTTGTGAAAAATAGACTGGGAACATCTGCATAATGCAACAGATGACCAACTTATTCCAATAGATAATCAATCTGTTACAACAAGTACTATATCTGTTACGACAGATATAAAATCTATTGCATTATAAAAATTCAACTTGGCCAGACATAAAAATTATTGCCACTATATGTAAAGTGAATTGGCTTGAAATAAAAATTTGTTATTGTGTTCATCTCTATCTTTGTACATGTTCTTTTTTATACACGGGCTCCAACCATTTAGTTAGTACCCCATATGCCCAGACCTATTGCATTTTTCCCGCAATGGGTGTCGCACACACCGGTCATTTGTGTGTCGGTTAGCAAACACTTGATGTATGCAAGAAAGTACGGCCCACACACTACACCGGTTTATTTCTTGGGAGCTGGATGTTCTTATTTCGACCTTCAAAATCCCATGATTCCTTCGCCAAGACTTCAACCAAAAAATGATCCATCAGCTTACTCTGCGTTAATAACTTGGGCAAAAACTTCAAAAGTGGCTTCATGAGGGTTAAAAATGTCTTCTCGTTGAAGACAGGTAAGTTGTATTCATAAACCTTAATATTTTCCTCGTATAGTAGTATCTCAACAATGAGAAAATGTGTGATATCCATGTTCATGACTGCAAGGATTCTCTTTGCCTTGGTCTAGCTCTTGCCGTGTGGATATGGCCTATTCCTTCATTGGAATGTAGAAACTAACTGATCAAATCCCAAGGGACTGAAATCAGCTATCTTACAGAGTTTAGCATACCTATCCTTGAAATTGTTGTAGAAGTTGAGGTCCATTATCCTATCGGCAGCATCATAAGCATCCAGGTACGCTAATTGTCTGCCCCTCACGAGGCAGAGAATTTCATTAACATACTATGATATAAGAAGACAATTTTTAAATAGGTTAGTAATTTTAAAGAATGAAAACATAGTGGAAAGAATCTGATGCAGAGGGTTTTCTGAATCAGTTCACAGATTACCCATCCAATGCAACTTATGCAATGGATGTGTATTATGTTGCAATAGAATACCAAGTTTTTGCAACAGATTACACATCTGCTGCATAGATTCTTCTTCATGGAGTAAATTGGAAGGCTAGGTTAGCAAAAGTAGAATTACCTTGTCCTTGTACCACACTCACATATTTGCCATATTTGAGAAGTCTTTGGCGGCAAATGAATGCATGGTGTAGTCTTTTTGAACCTTCATCTTGATGAATTCATCTAGTTCCTTCTTCTTCTCCTTGCCAAGCGTCGCGAATATGTCTACCTTCTTTGGTGGCCCCTGAACTTCAATAACTATTGGAGCGGGGGGAGTTGCAATTTTGCTAGTTTCAGAATGGAGAGAATTTGTCTAAGTTTTCTTCTCTTCCGCCTAATCTCCACTGTAGGAGCTCATGGCTCCCTCACCTCATTGGATGGTATGACACCCCTCCTAGATTTTAAATCCTCGACAGCTTCAGCAATAGACTCTAGCTTTTCAAGGAGTTTATCCTCTCTGTTCTGCATACTTTGCATTTATAATGAGAACATGAGGGTAAGGAGGGGTGAGAGGGACCACTGTAAGGGTAGGAGAGATCGGTGTAGGTGTGAGAGGGAGGACCTATGCAATGGGTGTTTTCAAACATATTTATTTTTTACTGAGCACCAACATGCTCATAATCACAACTGGTAGTAGAAGCAGTGGTAGGATGGCTGCCACCATCGCAAACAACTCCACCAGCTACAACCCCAAAAGAAGCACCCGAATCTATTACAGTTTGAGGTTGGTTGTGAAGATCTTCAACATTAGGATGACCTTGCCTAACTGCTCTTCTTATGGATGTTGTTCCATCCAATTATTTCTTTATTAACTCCATAGTTGGATCTTCTTTTGTATTAAAAAACCAGAGTAAGAAAAGAAGTCATCCCCATCTCATCAATAGTAGGCACGATCCAAGGATGCACAACCTATAAAAAAAAGACAGGAGGAATTTAAATCATATAATAATAATAACATAACTTATTCAACAGATGATCTAGCTACCGCAACAGCTGGTTTGTATGTTGAAACAGATTGATAATATATTGCATCAGATTACCCATCTGTTGTATAATTTGCAGTAGATGGGTAATCTATTGAGTAGGGTTTGGAGAACCAGAGCAATATATGGTTAATCTGTTGTAAAATATGGATTTTCTGTCATAACACATTACCCATCTATTGCACTAGTTGCAGTTAATGGGTTAATCTATTGCAACAGACGACCCATCTGTCGTAACATATAGAACATCTGTTTCAATATATTTCTTTAAGGCAAATTATTTTAGTTGAAAGAAGATGTACTACATCATTCAGAGGGTTAAAGAGATTAGCCTCGTTAATAATTTTTTTGTTGCTCTCTACTGTAGCCAACCACCTAAGGATCCTTAGATGAGAAACCTTATCTGGGTAATCCTTTAAATTCTTTCGGAGGGGAGGAATGGATTCACATGCCCAAGCCTAAAAATTGTAAACAGGAAGCAAGCGAAAAAAAGTCATAAGTATATTCAATATAAATTAATGAATGAGTAAAAATAGTGATCAATTTTACCATGAAAGCCCAAGGAAAGCCGTATAATGTGGTCGTCTTTAGCTTTAGATTTTTCAGTAAATATTTGACAGTCAAGTAGTAGCTGTCGAATCCCCAGGGATAGTTGTTAAATTTTCCAAAACTATCAGCAAGCACCAACAAATCATGTTCTATGACTTTACTGACGTCTCTTGCCAATAAAATGGAATGGACAAACCAAACTAAGCACAATTTCTCCCTGTAGTGCTTTGGTATGTCTTTATTCTTAATATCCACCATCAAATCCTCCACTCTGTATCTAGGTCCAACAATGCCCAACAACCCATATTTTTATACCTTGTGTTGGTTGGACCCTTTGTTGGGTGTTTTCTTGATGGGTGGTTCTTCTGGACGATCACATCTCAAGCCCGTCACTATGGCAAACTCTTTCAATCCAAAACAAACCGGCATGCCACAGTAGTTGATCCAAATTTCATCCATCTTTTTTTCGCCCTTCTTTGGACCTTCATCATCCCCCAAGTAGTTAAAAAGTCTATCTATGTTTTCCTTCTTCATAATAATCCCAAGTTCGTCAAAAGGTTTCCCCAACTGACATTTAACTACAAGATCACCAAATACTACTTTAGGGCTATTCATCGGCATCACAACTCAAAACTTGTCAATACTAATGGTTTCGACAGAATCATGCTGGAAATTTGATAATATTTCATGCCCCTTTGGTGAGGAGGAGTTATCACTTTCTTCGGCTTTATTTTGCCCTGACTGAGATTGTTCTGGAAGTTTCTCTGAATCTAGATGTACTCTAGGATTTTTTGTTTGGTGATCTGAAGTTGATCCACTTTCTCAACTTTTAGTTTCATTTCTTTTGGGAGACATCTTTTAACTACAAACAATAGAAAAAAACAAAAAATACATTACATTTGATGTCTGCATAATTTTTTTAAAAAGGTGAGATAAATTTCATTAAATTTTTCTACTTCACATAACCTAAAAAAATACATCAACGGACAACCCATCAGTTGGAACAAATAGGGAACTCAAATCTGTTTGAAGACCTATTTAATATGTCCCAACAGATATTCCACCTGTTGGAACAGATGGACAAATTTCAATAAATTATTCTATTCCACATTACAAGAAAATACTTCAACGAATAACCCATCAGTTGGAACAGATGTGGAATCTGTTTGAAGACCTATTTAATATCTTCCAACAGATCTTACACCCATTGCAACAGATGGACCACCACCACCATAACCAATGCCACGACTAATGCCACCAAGACCACCACCAATGCCACCACTACCAATATCAAGACCACCAACACCACCACCAAAAAACACAAATATCAACACCACCAACAACAGCCACCAGCAACACCACAAACACCATCAAACAATACCATGACAGTCAACAAAACACTAAGAGAAAAACTAGGGTTTTCTCGGGTGCTTCCTACTTTTTTAGCATCAAAACTTAAAATTGTTAACCTACTCTCGAAGATAATATAACTAAAAGTCTTCTTTTTCATCATTAACTAAAAATCCCTATTTTTTAGAATAAAGAACAAATATAGAACTCTTCTCAAACTCTGTTACTTGTGAAGACAGAGAAGACGACGAATACAAGCAGGAATAAAGTTGAAAAAAACAACTATCCTGTTATGAAGGGTTGAGTAATATGTTGAGTAGTTGTTTTTTGTATTGTTGAGAGAGAAGAAACCCTGAGAGAGAGAAACAGAGAGAAGAGAAAGAACTTAAGATTTGAAATAAAAAGTTTTTTGCGCAAATGGATGATTTGTATGGGTTGATTTGTAATTTTGGAAAAGAATGACATTTGAAATTGCTAATTTGGTCCGAATTGATCTTAATTATTTTTAAAATTTTTAAAATATATAGTTTTTAAAACATTGAGTTGATGAGAACTCATTTCAACTCAGAGTTATCGATCAATGACTTGGGTCAAGATGAACGCAATACCAATGCCATGCAATTCTAAAGACTCGATGGGATTTGTAGTTGACCTTGCGAGCTCATTCATTCATGCCTAGTTTCACCTAAATCAACTTAGGTTCTATCACTATCCTAACATTGAGTTGATGAGAACTTATTTCAACTCAGAGTGATCGATCGACGACTCGAGTCAGGATGAACGCAATACCAACACCATGCAATTTAAAAGACTCGATTGGATTTGTAGTTGACCCTACGAGATCATTCATTCATCCCTAGTTCCACCTAAATCAACTTAGGTACTATCACTATCCTAATATTGAGTTGATGAGAACTCATTTTAACTCAGAGTGATCGATCAACAACTTGGTTCAGGATGAATGCAACACCAATGCCATACAATTGCAAAGACTCGATTGGATTTGTAGTTGACCATGCAAGCTCATTAATTCATCCCTAGTTCCACCTAAATCAACTTAGGTACTATCACTATCCTAACAATGAGTTTATGAGAATTCATTTCAACTCAAAGTGATTGATCAATGACTCAGGTCAAGATGAACGCAATACCAATGCTATGCAATTCCAAAGACTTGATGAGATTTGTAGTTGACCATGCGAGCACATTCATTCATCCCTAGTTCCACATAAATCAACTTAGGTTCTATCACTATCCTAATATTGAGTTGATGAGAACTTATTTCAACTCAGAGTGATTGATCGATGACTCAGGTCAGGATGAACGCAATACCAATGCCATGTAATTGAAAAGACTTGATTGGATTTGTAGTTGAACCTACGAGATCATTCATTCATCCCTAGTTCCACCTAAATCAACTTAGGTACTATTGTTATCCTAACATTGAGTTGATGAGAACTCATTTTAACTCAGAGTGATCGATCAACAACTCGATCGGGATGAACACAACACCAATGCCATGCAATTCCAAAGACTCAATTGGATTTGTAGTTGACCTTGCAAGCTCAATCATTCATCCCCTGTTCCACCTAAATCAGCTTAGGTTCTATCACTATCCTAAAATTGAGTTGATGAGAACTTATTTCAACTCAGAGTGATCGATCGACGACTCAGGTCAGGATGAACGCAATACCAATGCCATGCAATTGCAAAGACTCAATTAGCTTTATAGTTGACTCTGTGATCTCATTCATTCATCCCTAGTTCCACCTAAATCAACTTAGGTACTATCACTATCCTAACATTGAGTTGATGAGAACTCATTTCAACTCAGAGTGATAAATCGATGACTCGGGTTGGGTTGAACGCAATACCAATGCCATGCAATTGTAAAGACTCGATTGGATTTGTAGTTGACCCTACGAGATTATTCATTCATCCCTATTTCCACCTAAATCAATTGCAATAAAATCTTATGCAACAAACGACTGAGCAGTTGAATATTTTTAAACAAATATTCATATCTGCTACAACAGATGACATATCTGATTTAATTATCAAATAGACATTTACATCTGTTGTGACAAATAACTGAGCTATTGGAAATTTTCAAACAGATAGTTATATTTATTGTCACATATGAATGAGCTGTTGGGATTCTTAAATAGATATTGATATCTATTGTAAGAGATGACTGAGCTATTCGGATATCTAAATAGATATTTATTTATGTTGCAATAGATGACATATCTATTTGAAAATCTTTTTTTCTCTTTTAATTTTAAAGTAAGCTTCTGGTGTGAGTAGATAATATCAAGTAGTAGTACTTACTACTAAAGAAGGTAAGAAATGTTTCTTGGATATCTCAAAAGTGAGACTCATTTATTGAGCAGTCTTGTCTTGTCTTTTCAATGTCACTAGTCTTAGTCCTCCTCGTTCCCATCAAATTATTAATGAAATTAATGAATATTAATTAATGAATATTGAAAACCCCCACTTCTACGTACACAATACATCTATAGAAATTATCTCATCCCTTCCTTCAGCTGCATTTTATTTTATTTCAACTCTTATCTTTTTCTTTCTCTCTATTTTAGGGTCACAACCTTTTTTCTATCTTTTCTCTTCTCTTCTCATAAAGATCTTTTCATATCTAAACTGATCCATATCTTTCCTCGACTGAAATTACTATTTTGATCCCCTTTTGATATTAAGCTATGGTTCATTATTGCTTTTTCATTCTCGTCTTCTTCTATGCAAGTTATTTACAACTGTTTTTTAATTTAATTACTATTTACCCATATCATATTTATTAAAAAAAATTGAAAGAACTTTTAAGTGTTGAATAAGCAAATCGAGAATTTTTATTATAATATGCTAAAAAAGTCATCTGTTGGGAGATGTTTAAAAGCCTTGTTGGTAGTATCATTTTTTTGTGTATTTTGTTTATTTCATTATTGTTGATGTAGTTATTGATGTTGTTGGTGGGATTGAAGTTGTTGGAACTTGTGGTGTGGTAGTGTTGATGGTTCTAGAATAAAGGATATTGCTTCTTTATTATTGATGATGTTGTTGGAACAAATGTTGTTGTTTCTTTGTTGTTGATATTTTTTATTTGTAGTTTATGTTGTTGTTGATGTTGAAACAGATGGAGAAACCATTGGAACAAATCAAACCACCAAAAAGGTTGGTTTGATATATTCCATCAGACTTCACATCTATTACAACAGACTCCACATCTAATGCAAGAGATGGATAATGTTCTTTTTGTGACATCAATTTTTTTCCTCGTCTTTGTTGATATAAGGAACTAACAATCGATCAATTTTTACCGGATCATCACAAGAGGCTACAGTAAATATGGGTTCGAAGAAATAAGTTGCATGCAGATAGAACCACTTTATATGTGGGAGGTATGTATTACTGATAATGTTATCATGGAAACACACATAGAGTGCACTGATTTTGTGAATATTGTTTTAACTGATTAGTCATATATCATTCAAACAATATATTTGCAATTTTATAGTTAAGTTTGGTAGGTCCGAACTGATAAGGTTGAGGGACCTTGAATATAGTTCTGATACCCTGTTAAGATTTAATGTTGGTTGTTTCTCATGTTTATTTGTCAAGAATTGTGAAGGGATCTAGTTTTGGTGTCATTGTAAAGAGATTCAATAGTGATTGGACTAACTTTTAGGGTGCATTGGACCATTAGAGGGCCTTCGAAGCTTAGCACTGCATCTAACAAGAATGGAAAACCAATATAGTTATTGCCCTAGCCCAAATTTATATGGTTGGGTTGCTCTCTCGGGGTGATGATTATACGCTAGAAGGTACGGTAGGAGAATGCCTTTGAGGGAAAATTAGTGGTTGATGGAAGACTATATCATCTGAGAGCTAACTGAAGAATATACATAGGGTAGAAAGTAACTTTTAGTGAATCTGGCCAATGGAATTATCTTAACAGATGTGAAATCTGAATCAAATGCAAATCTAAAAGTGTATCCGGTAATGTATTTTCATCTGTTATCTATCTAAAAGAAAAATAATATAGATGGACACTTTACTAGGGAGCTTCGTGGTCGGGATTATCACCTAGATAGAAAATAGGAGAAGACTAACAAAGCAGCCTCACGGGCATCAAGGGCTAAAATGATGTACAACAAGTCTAGAAAACTTACGCCACTGCAACTGTAGTTAAAATAAGGAATCTAAGCGAAGGCGACAATTTCTGAATTTTAAATTTCATCCTATGCCTTCTTGTTTATGTTTTCGACCAGGTCCACTGTCGTTGACCTGATCGGAACCACAATGAGATTAAAAGGAAAATTGAGTATCATTGCTTACTTAGCAATATGGTTATAATTGATTGTGTTTTCTTGGCTTAGGAAGCTTTTAATGTTCCTTGCCTCCAGCTTGCTGATTCTGTATTCAAGTTGGTCGTTGCCTTCTTTGAAGTTGGTAAGGAGTTCCTCATCTCTTGTGAGCTCAATCAGGAACACCACCTTTAAAGTTGTGGCATTCTAGAATCCCCTCAGAAGCCTTAAAGGATAAATGGAGGGTCGCTCTGTTTGTTTTAGGTCAAAATGTGTTGATGCACATTGAAGATGTGGTCCCAATAGTTGAACAACACACTTTTATCGAGGGTTACTCAATGTATCTTGCTCAACTAATTTGATAAATTATTAATCATGGAGTTACGTAGCGTGTGATCTAAACTGGCTCTACGAAGCCTATCAAATGTTACGTAACTCTGAGCTCATTACTCTTTCAAAAAATATGCCCGAGTTAGTGTACAAATCAAATAAGCTCAATCTATCATCCTTTCTGATGATCTCTCTTCTCCAATATAGATGAGAAGATATCTGCTATGCAAAATTCTTCAGAAGACATCAACAGATATCTTCAGAAGAATTACTCCCATGCAAGCATGTCTGGCAATGGGGTAGACTTTTGCATAGAAGATATATTGTCATTTATATTAGAGAAGAGTGATTAGCAGAAAGTCTGACAGATTGAGCTTTTTTGATTTGTGCACTAACTCGGGCATATTTTTTTAATAGGGTAATGAGCTAGGAGTTACATAATATTTAATAGGTTAGGTATAGACGGTTTAGATCACACGCTATGTAACTCCATGCTTACTAATTTATCAAATTGGTTGAGCAAGATACATTGAGCAACGCTCGATAAAAGTGTGTTGTTCAACTGTTGGGACCACATCTTCAACATGCATCAACATATTTTGACCTAAAACAAACACAGCGACCCTCCATGTATCCTTTAAGGCTTCTGAAGAAAGTGTTCTGAAGGGCTTCTAGAATGCCACAACATTGAAGGTAGTGTTCCTGATCAAGCTCGCAAGAGTTGAGGAACTCCTTAGCAACTTTGAAGACGGCAACGACCAGCTTGAATATAGAATCAGCAAGCTGGAGGCAAGCTTGAAAATTATCAAGATTCACATACTACAGCAAGCATCTGATCTTCTTCGAGGAATGTTAAAAGCATGCTAATGCAAGAAAAAACAATCAATTAATCCATATTGCTAACGAAGTAATGATACTCTATTTGCCTTTCAATCTCATTTGTGGTTCTGATCAGGTCAACGGCAGTGGACCTGATCGGAAACACAAATAAGAAGGCATGGGATGAAATTTAAAATTTAGAAATTGACTCCTTCGCTTAGATTACTTATTTTAACTGAAGTTCTTGTTGGCATAAGTTTTCTAGACTTACAGTACATCATTTCAACCCTCGATACCCGTAAGGCTGCTTTGTTGGTCTTCTCCTATTTTCTACCTAGGTGATAATCTCGACCACGCAGCTCCCTAGCAAAGTGTCCATCTGTATTATGTTTCTTTCAGAAAGACAACAGATGAAGTTACATTACTGGATACACTTTTATATTTGCACTTGATTTAGATTTCGCATCTATTAAGATAATTCCATCGGCCAGATTCATTAGAAGTTATTTTCTATCCTATGTCTCTTCCTCAATCAACTCTCAGATGATATAGTCTTCCATCAGCCACCTATTTTTCCTCGAAGGCATTCTCTTACCGCACCTTCTGGCATATAATTATCACCCCGAATGATCAACCCAACCATATAAATTTTTTTCAGGGGAATTTCTATTGGTTTTCCATTCTTGTTTGATGCAGTGCATGGATTCGAGGGCCCTCTAAGGGTCCAATGCAAACTTAAAGTTAAGTCCAATCGGTATTGGTTCTCTGCAGTGACGACAAATATTGATCCCTTCTCAAAACTTAACACGCATAAACACGAGCAACAACCATCAGTAATTCATAATAGGGTATCTGCACCATCTTTATGAGGTCCTCAGCCTTATCAATTTCAAACCCATCAAACTTAATGGTACAATGCATGATCTTGTTTGAATTATCAATGCCTAATCAGTTAAAAACTGCATTCACAAAAATATTGTACTTTGTGTGTGTTGTCTTAGTGACGTTATTAGCAATACATACTTAACTCCCACACATATGATAGTGGATCCATTTGCACGCACCTTATTCTTCCTAGCCCATCTATGGCTTAAATTGAATAAATAGATAACTAGCTAGTTGCAATAGATGACACATTTGTTTATGCTATTAAACAATTAGAGACATCTATTACAATAGATGATCAACCTGTTGCAACATATGACGTATCTGTTGGACAAATTAAACAGATATATACATTTGTTACAAAAGATTGCCAGTATGTTGTAAGTTAATTATCTAACAGAAGAATATATTTTGCAACAGATTACCCATCTGGTAGATTTATTTTAAATCAATTTTCTTTTCTTTTCGATATACAATAATTTATAAATAGGTCCCTCCTTACAAATATGGATGATCCATATTCGTACAAGAATATTTATATCGAGTCTTTGCGTGAACTTCAAAGGCAATTTGATGAACTCCAGTGAGATTTGGCTGACTACGGAGCAAGGCTGCCGGATGAAAAATGTTTGATTGACAATAATAATAATAGTAGTAATAATAATTAGGTAATGTTTTTTATTTTAGCACATGTATTTTCCTCCTTTTGTATATCGAATCTACCCAAGGAATTCAAAAATCTGTGAACATTCATTTTATTTTGTTGTCGACTTTGAATTTTTAATTCTTATTTAGTATTTAATAATTATTCTGTTTATTTCTTGTTCTCAACATGTCGACGGTTGGCGGTAGGGATTGAGCAATATATGTCAACAGAGGTTAATCTACTACGACAGATCGATCATATGTTGCACCTGGCAGTTATTAAGAAAAATGGGTTATTGTTGTTAGTGAGAGGGTGAAAAGATATGACTTTCCGATAATTCAATATGAAAAATATTTTATAAATAAATAATAAGGAAATAAATGATAAACACAATTTATAACCGTAAAAGAACAGTTATTTAATTTTAATAACTGATCGTGACTTTTCACCATTTTTTCTTTTGAATTTGCTTTTTTAAATAATTTATTATATAATAAAATGGTTATTATTTTATTAAGGAATTTGAAAAGGTGTTTTTTTATTTATAAAATAAAAAAGTAAGCAAATTTTGATTAATGATATGATGATAGTTCTCTTTTTAAAAAAAACTAGATTATATGTTGAAACAAATATATTATCTGATACAACAGGTTCACTATTGTTGCAACAGATGATTTATCTGTTGTCACAAATGATTTATCTGATGAAACCGATATCGAATCTGTCGTCACAACTCAATAAAAATGGTTCTTGGAAAGAACTTATTAATAATCATAATCTGAAAAGTCATGACTTATCACAATATTTCTTAATTTAATTAAGTCATTACTTTTCACATTAATCAAAAATGTAATTAATAAATGGAGGTGAACAGTTAGATTATATGTTGCAACAGATAGGTTATCTGATGCAACATATTTTATATTTGTTGCAATAGATAATATATCTGTTGTCACAGATATGTTATCTGATGCAACAGATATATAATCTGTTGCCACAACTCAATAAAAACGGTTCCTTGAAAAAACTAATTAATAATAATAATAATTTGAAAAGTCATGACTTATATCACTGTATTTATTTTCTTAATTTAATCAAAAATATAATTAATGAATGGAGGTGGATAGTCGCGTCTTTTTACCTCTCATTCAAATTCAATCCTCTATAAATAGGTCCCTCCTTACTCAATCGTTCATTCAACTACACTCTATTTATTTATTGCATCTTGTTTTACACTTTAGAAGATTATGGCTAACCCTGCGGGATGTTGCTTTTCTGCAAGACGCCGTGAATGAACTTTGGAATCAAGTTCGTGACCTGCAATGGAAACTGGGAGGAGTTAGAGCAAAAATGCTCCGCAAGATACGCAGGTTGAGGAGTGCCTTGCTACTTCCGGTTGAAGATTGGCCGGCTGGAAATAATGATGATGATAATATTAATAATAATAATAATAATAATAATAATAATAATAACTGGATTATTTTTTTTAGTCTATTATATTTATTTTATTTGTTTTTGTTTAATAAACAAATTATGCTTGATCTTTGATGTTTTAATCCATATTAATTTTCATTCTGTCTATTATCTTCTCAACAAAAATGTCAATGATTCGACGTAAAAAGGATTTATTTAGAATCCAATAGCAATAACAAGATTCATCTGTTGGGTTTGTGGCAGAGGCTGATGTGTTGTTCAAAACAGATTACTCATTTTGCAATAGATAAGAAGTCTGATGCAACAAATAAATAGTCTGTTTCAATAGATGACTAATTTGTTGCTTGGCTCTGACGTTTTAATTCGTAAGAGACGTGTTTAGTTTACCATAACCCACTGATCAGTTGGTGGGACAATAGACGTGTTTGAAATAACCATTGTTTGCAATTCAATCAAAATTTCATAAGAGAAGAAAGCTTTTAACGTCGGTTGGTGTATAGTCCCTCTATTAAATGATGTTTCCATTTTAATTTGAAGAAAAAGTGATTAATACAAAGGGTAAAACATGGATTTTTTAAAATCTTTTCTTGATTAATGAAAAACACAAGAAAAATAAAAGATAAAATTAGGAAATTTGGGACGGGTAATTGGATGTAAGGAATAATTTTGAATCCAGTAGCAATAGCAAGAGTTTAAACATATTGGTTATCTGTTGGGTTTGTGGCAGGGGCTGAGTTGTGTTGTTCCAAATAGATTAATCATTTGTTGCAACAGATAATTAGTTTGGTGCAACAGATAAGCATCCTGATACAATAGATAATACATCTGATGCAACAGATAATACGTCTGATGTAATAGATAAATATTCTGATGCAACAGACAAACAATCTGATACAACAAATAAATCTTCTGATGTAACAGATTACTCATCTGATGCACCAGATGATTGATCTGTTTAAATTGTGGACACTTATGCTGGATTCATGATCGGGGTTCTATCCATTGTTGGAAAAACAGAAGTTTACCCAGATGACAAATACGAATAAAAATCGTAATTTTACTTACCAAAGTCAGCTATGAAGTAATGCCAAAGTGGAAAGTGATGTAGTAAACAAAATTTGACCTAAGAAATTGGTCAGATCGCAATAATAGGCTATACCAAAAACAACAACAACAAATGGTCGACAAGAAGAAGATGAAGATGATAATGAAGTAGAAGATGATGATAATGAAGCAAAAGATGATGAATAAAGCAGCAGAAACAATGAACAACAAAAATCTCTAAGAGATAGAAAACAACAATGGATGAGAAGAGAGAGAAATGCGCCTTTTTTCCTCTGTTTCCCATTATTTTAGGTAAACATTGGGATCAAAGTGTAAATTTAAAAACTTGTGGGTTATTTTCAAACTTCCCCATCTTTCTTAATCCATAATAAAGTAATTGTCACATCCAACTAATAATTAAGACTTGTGTCACCTACACCTCATTTTAAAACTCTTTTATCACCTGTGGCCCAAACCCCCAAGTAAGTTGCTGAAAATTTTATAGTAATTGCTGAAATATGCTACAAGTATGCTAGTTCCTGAATGTTTTACAACACCTTCTAAAATATGCTACAACAAGTACGTTTGTTGTTGAAAGCTTCACAACAACTGCTGAAATATATACTAGACGATCTATATTTGTTGATAAAATTAAAGTATCATTTTATTACATTTGATAACTCTAAAATCTAAATTACATCTAATTTTAGAATGTAATTTAGATTTTAGAGTTATCAAATGCAATAAAATGATAATTTAATATATACTAGACGATCAATTAAACTATCACAAATGTGATCAACTAAAACTAAGTTAAATGAAATCGCTAATTGATTAGATCAATTATATTTAATGATAAATAGAGTAATATTAGTCTAATTTAAGAGTGTAATTAAGATTTGATTACTACCTTCATTAAATGTAATTAAGATTTGATTACTACCTTCATTAAATTTGCTACAACAAGTAAGTTAGTAGCTAGGAATTTCATAACAATTGTTGTAATATTATACAATAAGTACGTTAGTTGCTTAATGTTTTACAACAATAGCTGAAATTTGCCACAACAAGTAAGTTAGTTGTTGAACATTTCATAGCAATTGTTGCATTATGTTACAACAAGTATGTTAGTTGCTAAACATTTCATTACAATTGGTGACAATGTAATCAACTAAAATTGAGTTAAATAATCACTAACTGATTTAATCAACCATATTTAGATAAATAGGGTGATATTAGTCTAATTTAAGCCTAAAAGTTATATTTTATAGTTATCAAATAAATGACGATTAATTAAACAGTTGCACATGTAATCAACTAAAATTGAGTTAAATGATGATTAATTGATTGGCTCGATCATATTGAATGATAATAGTCTAATTTAAGATTAAAATTTAAATTTTATAGTTATCAAATACAATGAGATAGTAATTTGAAATATACAAGATGATCAATTAAACAACTGCAAATATAATCAACTAAAATTGAGTTAAATAACCGCTAATTGAATGGATCAATCATATTTAATGATAAAAAAGTTGATATTAGTCGAGTTTAAGAGTAAAATTTAGATTTGGTCATGATCTTAATTGAATTTGCTACAACAAGTAAATTAGTTGTTAGTAATTTCATAACAATTGCTAAAATTTGCTGCAACAAATATATTAGTTGTTGAATTATGCTAAAACAAGTATGTTAGTTGTTGAATGTTTCATAATAATTGCTTCAAATGTAATCAACTAAAATTGAGTTAAATGACCACTAATTGATTGAATCAATCATATTTGATGATAAATAGGGTGATATTAATCTAATTTAAGATTAAAATTTAGATATTATACTTATAAAATACAATGAGATAGTAATTTGAGATATATTAGACGATCAATTAAACGATTACAAATGTAATCAACTAAAGTTGAGTTAAATAACCTCTAATTAATTGGATCTATCATATTTAATGATAAATAGAGTAATATTAGTCTAATTTAAGAGTATGATTTAGATTTTATAGTTATCAAATACAATCAGATAGTAATTTGAGATATAATAGACGATTAATTAAACGGTTGCAAAAAAAAATCAAATAAAATTGAGTTATATGATGATTAATTGATTAGATCAATCATATTTAATGATAATAGGTTGGTATTAGTCTAATTTAAGAGTGAAATTTATATTTTATAGTTATCAAATACAATGAGATAGTAATTTGAGATATACTAGACGATCAATTAAATGATTGCAAATGTAATCAACTAAAATTAAGTTTACATGAATGCCAATTGATTGGATCAATCATATTTAATGATAAATAGAGTAATATTAGTCTAGTTTAATAGTGTAATTTAAATTTACTTGTGATCTTAATTGAATTTGCTACAACAAGTAAGTTGCTAGAAATTTCATAACAATTGTTGAAATATATTACAACAAGTACGTTAGTTGTTGAATGTTTCACAGCAATTACTGAAATGTGTTACAACAAGTACATTAGTTATTGAACAATTCATAGTAATTGTTGCATTATGTGACAACAAATACGTTAGTTGTTGAATGTTTCATAACAATTCCTGCAAATGTAATCAACTAAAATTGAGTTAAATGATTTATAATTTATTGAATCAATCATATTTAGTGATAAACATGATGATATTAGTATAATTTAAACTTAAACTTAAATTTTATTGTTATCAAATACAATGAGACAACAACTTGAGATATACTAGACGATCAGTTAAACGATTGCAAATGTAATCAATTAAAATTTAGTTAAAGGACCGCTAATTGGTTGAATCAATCATATTTAATGATAATATTAGTCTAATTTATGAGTAAAATTTAGATTTGACAATGATCTTAATTGAATTTGCTATAATAAGTAAGTTAGTTGCTAGAATTTCATAACAATTGCTGAAATTTGCTACAACAAGTACGTTAGTCGTTGAATGTTTCATAACAATTACTGAATAATGTTACAGCAAGTATGTTAGTTGCGAAACATTTCATAGCAATTGTTGTAATCTGTTGAATCTCCTAGACAATATAACATGCATTTTTTTTTAAAACTGAATAACAAGAACAACAATAAGATAAAACTTATTCACAAATAATAAAAACAACAATAAGATATGCTCACAAATAATAAAAATAATAAGATCAAATGTGTTTTTATGGAGCATTTCGCTCGAAGCATGTAGTCCTGTTGTGTCCAACCTTTTGCATATATATGAAACATTTATTTTCTTGGTTGAAAATAATTCTATGACTCATTTTTTTATTTTTAATGGTCTTCTTCCAATCTTGCCTAGCTCAACAAATGGAGGAAATATTTTTCTCTTTAAAATCTCAACCCTTTTATATATTTTTAGTAGTTGCCATGATTGATGAAGCATTTGCTGAATAAATTATTCAGCAATTGCTGCATATTTTTTAGTAGTTGCTGCATCTTTTTCACCACCTGCTGTAGTTGCTGAAACATATATTGCAATGGAAAGATCAACAAAATCAAACTCGAACTCAGATGAATAATACACACCAGATACATACTTTATTTATTAAAAGGATTGAAAATCATTTTTTAAGCAATTTTCAATGCTACACGAACAAAATTTTGTCCAAAATTAAGAATATTTTATACTTTTAAGCTCTTCGTAGAAGAAATTCAAATCAATAGCAGCAACAACAGTACCAAGAACAAAGCAACAAAACAGGTAAAGGGAAGAGAAGAAGAAGAAGAAGAAGAAGAAGAAGAAGAAGAAGAAGAAGAAGAAGAAGAAGAAGAAGAAGAAGAAGAAGAGGAAGAAGAATGACGAAGAAGAAGAGGAAGAAGAAAACAACAGGAGAAATCGTTGGGAGAGAAAAGAGAAAAAAAATTATTTTCCCTTTTAGGAATTAGGATTTTAATTAAAATTTGGGTTAAAGTGTAAAAAAATCAAACTTGAGGACTTATTTAAAATAAAGTCAATTATTGTTAAACTCTAATTATAAAATTGTCACCTACACCTAATATTTAAGACTTAAGTCACTCTTTTTACATTTTAACTCTCGTTTGTCACCCTTAATTAATTGGGATAACTACATATTTTAGCAAATATAGAATCCTAATTACCCTATTTAGCCTAAATTTCAATTAATTACAATTCATAGCCACCTCTTGCGTATTAATTATTTCTAATTACAATTTATAGTCTATCTCATGTATTTTCCCTCTTTTTCTATTTTCTATAATTCTCTTTTATTTATTTTTCAGTTTTTTTTCTTGGGTATTTCTTTTCCTTTTTTTTTTGTTTTCTCTTTATTTTATTTTTTTCACTTTTTTATTATTTTTTATTTTTATTTTTAGTTCATTTTTTTCTTTTTCTTTTTTTCCTTTTCGTTCTTCTTTTTCTTTCTTTTTTTTGTATTTTTTCTCTATTTTCTATTGCTCTCCTTCTTCTTTTTTTGTATTTTTTTCTTCTTTTTCTCTCATTTTTTCTCCTTTTTTTTCTTTTCAATTTTTCTCCTTCTTTTCATTTGTGCGAACTAGCAAACACAAATACAAGTGTGAACTATAAAATACAAATGCAAACTATAACATACAAATTTAAGTGTGAACTATAAAATACAAATTCAAATGCGAACTATAACATATAAATATTGTGAATTATAAAATACAAATACAAATGTATGTGAACTATAAAATATAAATACAAGTGTGAACTATCATTCGTATTTTTTAATTATTGAAAAGGAACGATTGATTTTCTTTCTACGAATACTTATTTGTATTTACAAATAAATAAAACACAAATTTTTATACAAATACAATATATACAAATACACATTGTATTTGTATTTGTAAAATCATTTGTTTCATTTATTTGTCATAGTATTTGTATCAAGTAATATTTGTTTATTTACAAATATGAATGATAATTTTGATATATAAATACAAATGGTACATTTGTATCAATTGATACATTACATATTTATATATTTTAGAATCAAGAAAATATAATTAATGCATTTAGTTTTTTTGTATACAGATAAAAATGATAAATTGTACATAGTCACAGCTAAATACAATATGCAATCAACTTACAAATACAAAATAATTTTTTAAAAATAAAAAGGAATCTACGAAAATAGAATACAAATATAAGTACAATCCAAATATAATCTAAATATCAAACACAATAAAACCATAATGTAAATATAATTCAATATAATATGTAGTTAATTATAAAATACAAATACAAAATAGTTCTTTAAAATACAAGTGTGAATTATATAAAATATAAATGATGACGCAAACTAACAAATAAAAATGCAAGTGTAAACTATTAAATAAAAATACAAATGTGAACTATAAAATATAAATACGAGTGCGAACTTTAAAATACAAATATAGTTGTATCAATGAATACAAAAATATAAATGATGGTGTGACTACAAATACGATAAAAAATTGTGGTATTTACGTTATCATCCATGACTTGTGCTTGACTAGTCATATTTTTTGAAAATATAAAAAATAGAAAATAGAAAAAAAAATGATAAAGAAAATAAGTACAAAAAAATAAAAAAAATAAAGAAGAAAAGAAGAAAGAGAAATAGAAGTTAGAGATTAAAGAGAGAAAAAAGGAAACAAAAAAAATAAAAATAGAATAAAAATGAAAAAATAAGAAAAATGGGAAAAACACGAAAAAGAAAAAAAAAGATAATGGTAGTGTTAGACAAGAAAATATTCAGTTCAACGAGATAAGCGTGAATGATATTTTTTTCTCTTTTAAAATATTGAATTTTATTTTTGGTGCGACTAAATAGGGACTGTATTCATATTTTATATGAATACATACTATATGTAAAATCGGATACATCGAGCGTAAATGAATACAATGGCTATAAATGGTAATTATGTAAAATGTGGCTATGGAAGGTGGGTTTTATAGCAAAGTACTGCTATTTTTGAAAGATCCCCTAATTAATTCACCCCTCTAACTCTAAGGGATCATTTGATGTGAGTAATAATACAAATAGTCCCAACATAAAAATTTTGGTGCTTCGTTTGGTTGCCTAATTCGGGAGTTATCCCATACATTTGGTGTATAACAATCCACCTTAATGTATCTCTAGGATATATATATATATATATATATATATATATATATATATATATATATATATATATATATATTACTACTATATATAAGAGAGAACGTGAGATTTTTGTAGTCTTCACATAATATTTTTTTTGTAAATTTAATCCTAGCTTAAATTTTATTTACTCTACAAATTTTTATCCATTTGCTAAATTTTAACAATTATATGGACTTATTAAATGCTACAAAAATGATGAATCATGAAAAAATGATCCAAGGGTTTATTGTCTTATTTATTTTATAAATATGTTTATTAATCTTATTTCAAATTTTAATTTTTTATAACAAATTTATCATGGACAAGTAATTAAAGTATCTTAACATTCCCTTTCTATCTTAATACATACTTAATTATTAAATAAAAAATTATTTTTTATATTTATCTAAAAATATTTGAAAATTTATTTTTTAAAAAACTATAATTTGACTTTTCAATTAATAATACTAAAAATGGAAAATGAGAGTAATTTTTGTTTACATTTTTTGATGATGAGTTTTTAAACAAAAAATGAGTTTATCAATATTTTATTGAATTTAGGACAAAATAAGTAATTTAACATAAAATATTAAAACTTCATGCACGTTTAAAAAATATTAACATAAATTTCTTAACATGTATTTTTAGGAAAAAGAAATTAATAAGTTGAAAAAATAGTAACTTTTTAATTTCTTTTGTATGGTTTAATATGAAGGAAAATAATTAAGCTATAAGGTGAAGTGTATTTTTGTAAAGAAATTATCTATTTTTAAAAAGAATGCAATGGAAATAACTTTTAGTACCACAAACCAAACAATAACTAAAAAGTAATACCAAGATAACCAATCCCAGTATAACTAATCTCCTTCTCTGATTTTCTTAATCATTGTAAGTTCATGGACCTAGGGTTTAAAGGTAGAAAATTTACGTAGACTAACAAGAGATACAGAAATAGAAAGGATCTCATACTGGAAAGGCTTGATAGATGCCTAACCAATGAATCTTGGATCCACCTGTTCCCCGAGGAAACTATTATACACCTGCATAGGACCCATTCTGACCACTTCCCTCTTCTTATTGGCCTTAGTAGGCCCCCTGCCATTTAAGATAGGCTTTTTAGAATTAAGTCTAGTTGGTTTTCCCATTCCACCTTCCCCCAGATGGTCTTAGATACTTTTGTCGAAGGAACCCCCTATCTGAGGCCATCCCCTAATTTGAGAACATTGTCAAAGTCTGGAACAAAGAAGTGTTTAGTAACTATTTCCACCCCAAAAAGGAGAATCCTTGCTAGATTAGCTGTCATCCAGAAATCTAACTCTTATCCATCTATCCCCTTTCTTCAGGACCTAGAAAAAAGTCTAACCAAAGAATTCATCTATATCCTTATGCAAGAGCATGAATTTTGGAGACTTAAATCTAGGATTACCTAGCTAGCTGAAGGTGATGCCAACACTAGGTTATTTCATAACTCCACTCTAAATAGGAGAAGAAGAAACAAAATTAATTCTATTAGGGATGATAATGGTAACTGGTTCTACTCTTCTCATGATATCAGTTTCAATATCCTCTCCTTCTATAGAAACCTCTTCCATACTGAGCATTAGTTCTCTCACATAGCTTTGTAAGGAAACCCTTTATCCAGGGGCTCCATCAGCATAGAGTACCATGATCTCTTGGATAGCATCCCCTCTCCCCAGGAGATCAGGGAAAAGTTATTTTTCACTTTCATACCCTATAAAGCCCCAGCTTTGATGGCCTGTATCCTTTCTTCTATCAAAAGTATTGGGATACTCAGAGCCATGCTGTTACCCAATTCTGTGTCAACACCTTCTTCTTTATCCATATTGAGCCTAAAGTAAACTCCACTTACCTTTGCCTCATCCCCAAATGCCTCAATCCTAGTAATCTTAAGAACTTCAGACTCATTGGCTTGTGCAACACCCAGTACAAGATTATTACTAAAATTATAGCCAAGAGCTTAAAGCCCTTCTTAGCCTCTATCATTAGTAGTAGTCAGGGTAGTTTTCCTTAATAGTAGAACCTCTGAAAATGATATTATTGTTCAAGAGGTTATCAATCACTTCCAAAAAATGAAAGGGAAAAAATCCAAAATGGTCCTTAAGATTGATTTGGAGAAGGCCTTTGACAGACTTGAGTGGTCCTTCATTAGACATGCTCTTCATTTCTTTAACATACCCCCTAAGTTCACCTCCCTCATCATGTCTTACATTTCATCCTTCTCTATATTTGTTCTAGTTAATGGGGGTAAAACTGACTTCTTCTACCCCACCAAGAGTATTAGACAGGAGGACCCTATCTCCCCCTATCTTTTCATCATGTGTATAGAGTTTTTGTCCAGGAGGATAGACTATGAAGTTGATACCCTCAACTGGCTCCCTATTTCCATCAGTAAGAGAGGTCTTAAGCTCTCCCATCTTTTCTTTGCTGATGATCTCACCCTTTTTTTTTAGGTTAATGCCAATAGTACTTCCACCATTAATAGAGTCCTCAATTCCTTTAATCTCTACTCTGGTAAGAAGATCAATCGTACCGAATCAAAAATTATCTTCTTTACCAATTAAAAACCTTAGGTCAAAGACCAGATAGTCTCTACTCTCTCTATCAAAGCTAAAGAAACCTTAGGGAAATATCTTGGCTTCTTAATCGTCCAATACCAACGCTGTAACAATAATTTTCACTTCATTATTGATAACCTAAATAACAAGTTGGCTGGGTGGAAAACTAAATTCATGAATCTTTATGACAGGGTCACCCTTGACAACTCCTCCCTTATCAGTATCCTCACTTGTGTCATGCAGTTAATAGGCCTCCCTAGTAAAATTCGGGAATCTTATTAATAGAATCCAAAGGAATTTCATATGGGGATCTACTCTTGAAAAAAATGCATATGGTCAGCTGGGATACCTTAACCAAGCCCAAGAAAAATGGTGGCTTAGGCCTCCATAAAGCTAAAGTTAGGAATGATACTATGCTCATAAGCTTGGCTTGAAAATTCTCCCAAAGTAAAGATAGCCTCTGGAGGTAGCTTCTGGGATCTCAATATGGGCCCCCCTCACCCCTATGTAGACCCAATGCCTCTAGGACTTAGAAAAATATTTATCAAGTTTGGAAAAACTGTATCCTTGAAGCCAAATAGTTTATCCATAAAGGGACCAATGTTAGCTTCTGGTTTTATAGATAGATCCCAAACCTTGAACCCCTAAGGATATTAATTAAGGGCCCCCTAAGCCTGGACTAATCTAAGCTCAAAGTATCTGACATCTGGAGGGAAGGTTCCTAGGATTTCTCTAGACTATCTCCTCAGCTCCCAAACTATATCACCAATGGTATCCAAACCTCTTTCCATCACAATCCTAGATTACAAAAGTACAAAATGATCTGGATCCTTATCAGTAATGGGACATACTCTAGTAAAAGTACCTACAGCCTCATCTCCAACTTAACCAAGGCTAATATGTCCAATTTAAATAGAAACTTTAGTTGGATTTGGAGAATTTATTGTCCTTCTAAGATTAAATATTTTCTCTGGCTAGCTCACCACAATAACCTCTCTACCAAAGTTGTCCTGTATAAAAGGGGTTTTCGTATTCCCCCCCCCCCCAAGTGTGATGTCTGCAGCCACTCCTTGAAAGATATTACTCACCTTCTTTTTGAGTGCCCCATCACTTTGGAGTTCTGGTGTAAGATTATTTCTAAGAACTAGGGGGGTTTCTCTATTCCCATTACTAGTCTCTACCCTAAACACTAGGGTGATATTTGGTCTAACCTTTGAAATAAGAACTTCGACCATATATTGGACTGGTATACCCTTCTCCCCTTCTATCTATGGTCTATCTAGAAGAACAGAAACCATAACTCCATTGATAAGAAAAAGGATTAGCCTTTCTTCCACTAGGTTTATGCCGAAGCTGTTGAGCACAAGCTTACAATGTGTAACACTCCAACTTACACCACCTCCTTCCAAATATCTGTAGGTTAGATCCCCCCCATAATCATTATAAGCTTAACACTGATGGTTCTTGTCTTGGTAATCCTGGTAAGGATGGTATTGGTTGTGTAATATGGAATTGTTTAGGAGGTTGGGTCATGGGATTCTCTAAAAGGTTCCAATGGACTACAAATAACCAAATGGAATTGTTAGCCCTTAGAGAAAGTCTTCAAATTATTGGGGATCATTGACTTACTCCTGTTGTAATCAATATTGATTCCACTGAGGTCATCTCTATGCTACAGTATGGTAACTTACATTACAATACTTTTATTGGTGAGTGTCAGTCAAGACTAGGAAGAATCGAAATCCCCCCGGTGGTCCATTGCTTTAGAGACCAGAATGGTGTTGTGGATGGAATGGAAAAGGAAGGAGCAACTGATATAGTATACCTAACCACTAGTATTTTTGAAGTTCCCCCAGTGTGTGCACAACAACCATTATGGGTAAGCATCGCTAGAACTCTTTTTGTTAGGAGTTGTAAAACCTCCACAAACTCAATTGAGGGGAATGCCCCCATATCTTTTTTACTTAACCCGAATTAATCATGTACATTTGGTTTCTTTAATCAATGCATCTTCTTCTTAACCAAAAAAATGACTAGCAAAAAGGAGCAAAAAGTCTCTCTCTATGTATTTGGTGGTTTAGAGGGGCATGCATGCATGCAAACATACTTCATTTAATTGTTTACTATTCTTATGATTGTGATCGATTGAGTGTTAGTATTGACTTTCTTTCATGACTTAAATTACAAAAAAAATGGCTTGTTTTTTGCTCTTTTTAACATAAAATAGTACAAACTTTTGCTATACACAAGGTCTAGAAAAGGGCTCCATTGTATGTAGTCTTATCTTATATTTTTGCTAAAGGTTGTTTTCAATCGACTTGGAAATGCTTTACTTAAATTAAGGGTTCATTGGTGACATTTTTCTATTTCTCTGAGTTGGAGATAAAATCTATGCACATTTTTTTTCTCCAAATTTAATTTAATTTACTTGTGAGATTACATTGTTTATATTATTGGAGTGCATAAAGTTGTATACTTACTTTCCCAAAATACTTCTTTCAGACTACTTTTACTATAAAGAAAAGGTGAAATAAGCTATTGGTTTTACTGTTATTTTATTTTGTTCTCTTGGTGGAGAAGGAGCGAACAAACTTAAGGATGTAGTGAAACAATTGTATAATGAGTGGGAAGAGGTGAAGGGTGAGAGTGTTGAGCCCGCAGTTTGGGGCAAGTTCGTGGAAGCTTTTCTTAACTGATTTTTTCCTCTAGAGTTGAGGAAAGCCAAAGAATAAGAATTCATGAATCTTAAACAGGGGAAAATGAGTGTCCAGGAGTACACTCTGAAGTTTAACTAACTGGCTCGTTATGCACCAGAAATGATAGGTAACATGAGAGCGAGGATGAGAAAATTTGTATTCGGACTTTTAGATGATCTAGCACTTGAATGTCAAGGGGTGATGCTAAATAAGGATAGGGACTTTGCTAGGCTATCAGTGCATATGCAGCAGGTAAAGGAGAAGAAAAAGAAAATCACCCAATCTAGAGAAAAGGATAGACATGCGAAGAGAGCCAGAGTAGCGGATCAGAACCATAGTCAGCCACAGAGTGGTAACTAGAGAAATAGGTGGCAAAAGAAAATTTTTTGGAGTAATGCGCAGTCTACACCTAGAGCCCCAGCTCCCAGACCCCCAGTTGATAGACAATCTCAGAGTTTTAAGGCTAGTCATGGACCCAGAGCTCAGGATGCTCAGCCCCAGGGTAGTGTGGCTTAGAAGCATCATACTTTTTCATGGTGCGATACTTATGATAAGCATCATCTAGGAAGGTGTCAGATAGGCTCATTGGTATGTTATTCATGTGGTTAGTCGTGTCACTTTTAGATAGATTGTCCCTCAACTAGGAGGAATGTTGATGGAGCTAAGTCACAGGCAAATTTTTCCGCACTACCACTACCTCAAAAAGGTGCCACTTTATTTGCCGGGAGTGGTCTCAACTAGCTGTGTGCTTTGTCCCACCGTCAAGAGGCAGAGGCCTCACCCGATGCAGTCACTGGTACACTTTAAATTTTTCCCATGATGTTTATATGGTACTAGACCCCGATTCTACCTTATCCTATGTGACCCCTTATGTGGCTGTTGGTTTTAGGTTTGAGCTTGATGTGATTGCTGAACCTTTTTCCATTTCCACCCCAGTGGGTGACATTGTTGTGGCTAGGAGAGTGTACAAAAATTGTGTTGTGTTTATTTTTAGTCGGGATATGGTGGAAGACCTCATAGAGATTGATATGGTTGCTTTTGATGCTAACCTAGGGATGGACTAGCTCCATTCGTGTTATGCCACACTAGACTGTAGAACCCAAAAGATTACCTTTTTTTTCGAATGAGCCAACAATAGAGCGGGAAGGGCACTCTTTAGCACCTAGAGGGCGCATCATATCTTATCTCAAAGACCGTAAACTCATTTCCAAGGGTTGCTTGTGTCATCTTATTCTGGTTAAAGATTCTAATGCCGAAGGTCTTTATCTTCAGTCTGTCCCTGTAGTAAATAAATTATTAAAAGTTTTTCCTGATGATCTCCTAGGAATTCCACCTGATAGGGAGATAGATTTCGGCATTGATGTGTTGCCAAATACCCATCCTATTTCTATTCTGCCATATAGAATGGCTCCTGCAGAGCTAAAAGAGTTGAAAGAACAGCTAGCAGATCTTTTAGATAAAGCTTTTATCAGACCTAGTGTTTCTCCCTGGGGTGTACCTGTACTCTTCGTGTGAAAGAAAGATGGTTCCCTGTGTATGTGCATAGATTACCCTCAGCTGAATAAGGTCACTGTTAAAAATAAATAATCTCTTCCTAGGATTGATGATCTCTTTGACCAACTTCAGGGTGCTAAGTGTTTTTCTAAAATAGACCTTCAATCGAGATATCATCAGTTAAAAGTTAGGGAGTCAAACATTCCTAAAACAGCTTTATGAACCAGATATGGTCATTATGAATTCTTAGTTATGTCCTTCGGGTTAATTAACGCCCATACAGCTTCCATGGACCTAATGAATAGGGTCATTTATCAGTTCCTAGACCTGTTTGTCATAGTATTTATTGATGATATCTTGATTTACTCCAAAAGTGAGAAGGACCATCCCAATCACCTTTGAATTATTCTTCAGACTCTTAGAGATCATAAGTTGTATGCGAAATTCTCCAAGTGTAAATTTTGGCTTACTGCTATTGCTTTCTTGGGTCATATTGTATCTAGTGAGGGGATTCGGGTAGATCCCCAAAAGGTTGAGGCAGTGAGAAAATAGTCCAGACCCATGACTCCAACCAATATTCGGAGCTTCTTGGGTTTGGAGAGATATTATAGAAGGTTCGTATAGAGTTTTTCTTTCATAGCTGCACCACTTACTAAGTTGACTTAGAAAAAGGTAAAGTTTTTATGGTTTATGTCTTGTGAGAATTATTTTGAAAAGTTGAAAGACAAGTTGACTACTGCTCCTATTTTGTCCCTTTCGAAAGGTATAGAGGGTTTTTTTGTGTGTTGTGATGCATCCCGAGTGGGACTTAGTTTTGTACTTATGCAGCAAAGTAAGGTAGTAGCTCATGCATCTCAGCAGTTGAAGGTGCACGAGTGGAACTATCCCATGTATGACTTAGAGTTAGCGGCTGTGGTTTTTACACTTAAGATCTAGCGGCGCTATTTGTATAGGGTACATGTTGATATATTCACTGACCGCAAGAGCTTACAATATGTTTTCTCGTAGAAAGAATTAAACCTCAGGCGGAGGCGCTGGATTGAATTCCTAAAGGATTATGACATGAGCTTGCACTATCATCCGGGTAAGCGAAACATGGTAGTCGATGCCCTCAGAAGTTTATCGATGGGCAGTCTTTCTCATACAGAGGAAGAGAAGAGGGATATGGTGAAGGATATTCACTGTCTTACAAATCTAGGAATGCGACTCTTGGATTTTGAAGAGGGGGAGTAGTTGTTCATGAGACAGCTAAATCTTCCCTTTGTGCAGAAGTTAAAGAGAAGCAGGTTGAAGATCCCATCTTGATGCAAATCAAGAAAGATGTGGGTCAATAAAAGGTGATTTCCTTTGAAATTAGCGGTGATGCTATATTGAGGTATCATGGTAGATTGTGTACCAGATGTTGATAGTTTGTGGAAGAGAATCCTTGCAGAAGCTTACACTTTGAGGTATGTTATTCACCCAGGCTCTACTAAGATGTACCATGATCTGAAATCTATGTATTGGTGGAATAATATGAAGCATGATGTGGCTAACTTTGTTTCCTAGTGTTTGAATTGCCAACAAGTTAAAGTAGAGCATATGAGGACAGGTGGTTCTTCCCAAGATATAGCTTTTCCCTTGTGGTAGTGGGAGATGATTAATATGAACTCCATTACAGGACTCCCGAAGTTTTGAAACTAGTATGATTCTAAATGGGTAATTCTGGATAGGCTGACCAAGTCATCCTATTTTCTGCATGTCAGGACTAACTATTTGGGAGAGGATTATGCTAAGATGTTCATTGTAGAAATAGTTCGTTTGCACGGGGCACCTGTGTCCATCATATCCGATCGAGGTACACAGTTTTCTTCTCAGTTTTAGAGATCTTTTTAGAGAGGTTTAGGAACCCAAGAGAACCTAAGCACTGCTTTTCACCCTAAGACTGATGGGCAGGCTGAGCGCACTATTCAGACTCTTGAGGATATGTTGAGGGCCTGTGTGGTTGATTTTAAAGATAGTTAGGTGGAGCACTTTCCCCTGATAGAGTTCGCGTATAATAACAGTTTCTATTCTAGTATTAAGATGGCACCATTTGAGGCATTGTATGGGAGAAGATATAGGTCACCAATAAGGTGGCATGAAGTGGGTGAGACACAGATGGTTGGGCCTAATCTTGTTCATTAGGCAACGAAGGATGTAAAAGTCATTAGAGAATGACTTAAGATAGCTCAAAGTCTTAATAAATCCTACGCCGATGTTAGGAGAAGAGATCTAGAGTTTGAGGTTGGAGATTGGGTGTTTCTCAAGGTTTCTCCCATGAAGGGAGTTGTACGATTTGGGAAGAAAGGTAAGCTGAGTCCTCGCTATGTAGGGCTATTCCAGATTGTGAGAAGGATAGGTGGTGTTGCGTATGAGTTGGAATTTCCTTCCAGTTTGGGTTTTGTTTATCCGGTATTTCATATATCTATGTTGAAGAAGTGCATGGGAGACCATTCTTTGGTGTTTCCTATCAAAGAAATCAAAGTAACAAACTCCTTATCTTATGAAGAAGAGCCTGTAGAAATTTTGGATCGCTAAGTTAAAAGATTGAGGAACAAAGAGAGAGCCTTAGTTAAAGTGTTGTGGAGAAATCAGAAAATTGAAGAAGCAACTTGGGAATCAGAAGTTGACATGAGAGCTAGATACCCAAACCTTTCTGATCCAATGGATGATGAATTAGAAGATACAATCCTTGCCTTATTCTTTCTTTGCCTTAGTAATCTTGAAATTTGCTTGTTTGTGTCCCGCATCGACATTCGGGGACGAATGTTCCCAAGGGGGGGATATTGTAACGCCCCAAAGTTTTTCCTAACTGAATTTTTGTCCCTAAAGTATCAAGAGTTGGCTTCTAAAACGATTTATACTTATTTTCCTGTGGAATTTCTTAGATTTCAACTTTTCATTATGTAGATGATTGAATAAGTTTTTCGTCGACATAAGATTCGTCCAAAACAGACACTCGGTGAAGGAGTTATGGTTAATTTATGTCCTAATCGTAAAATAACATCATTCTGTCCTTGGCGCATCACAAAGATGGTTTAAATGACAATGGTCAATTTCCAGTGAGACTCCACAATGGTGGCATATCGTGGAGTAGGCTAAATTCCCATTCGTCAATTTCCAGTAAGCCACTGCAATAGTGGCACCTCGCGGTGGCCCATGAAATTGGGCTCCCAGTTATATTTTAATACCGGTCTCATTAAGGGCATTTGGGGTATTTTCAAATCCCTTAACACCTTGAATATGGGATTAATCCCTATTACACTAAAATAAACCTACTCTTACCAAAATCCATCAAGAACTCTCCCTAGGGTTTCAAACAACAATCCCAAATAACTCAAGACTTAACCGTGGATTTTTGAAACAAATTGCAGATTTGGAATCCCCAATCCGTAGGCATCAAGAAGAATCCTTTAATTTCCTAAATAGAGATACGCGGGGGTGTTCCTAAAAATATCATGGGCATAGAAATCATGATTTTAAGAAAGGGGTTTTTATATTTATGAATATAATCATGCTTTAGAATACTTGATGGAATTGTTTTGGTCTTTAGACCTTCCCCCAAATTGATTTTAAATAATTTATATATATATGTAAGTATGTGTTTTAGGGTTGATGGTTGAATTGAGGGCATGACTCATGAAAAATTCCTCTCTTGTTATGATTTTTCCTTTACTTATGATATGCTATGAATTATTTTGAATGCATCTTGAAAAGCAGGTTATGAAATGTCTTGAATAATGTTATATTTGGATTATGATTTTGATATCAAAAGAAAGATGGTTGTTTATGTTGATGAATGTTGAACATAATCATATAATGAGAAGAGTTGCATGGTTTGTTAAAGATTACATGACTACCACTTGTTATTGCAAGTATGGGAATTTTGCATAGTTTTGAGTTATATTTTCGGAACATGAATTCTCTTTGTTCAAATGCATGTTTGGGTGGTCTGAATTATGTTTTTATGAAAGATCATGCTTAATGCATTATGGCTCAAAATTACGACTTGCAAGTCTTGGTATGACGAAACCAAATCAGATAATGCCATAATAGACTAAGACTAATACAGAAATCAGACTTTATCAGATTTTCATGATTTAAACTTCAGATTGACTCATATTCAGAACAGGTTAAAATTGGGTATAAAGAGATGTTAGGTGGTTCCCTGAAGAAGGCGTGAGTTCCAACAACTCATTGCCCAAAACCATGATTTGCCGATCCGGGTATATTATTATACGCTGGCCTAGTGCCCTATAGCATATCAGCTCAAACCCTTGCGGCACACTTGGGTTGGGGACTTCCCTGCCGAGTCAGTGGAGAATTCCATATAGCCTATGGAATATCAGACTTCTAGGGGAGTGCCACTTAACTCAGAAGTAATACAAAGATCAGACATCACATTGACAAGAATGATTTATGATCTCAGAAAATGCCCATGTATTTTAGAACTATTATATGTATGATATTTTGAAAATTTCCTCTCCAACTATTTTATATATATTCAAGCTTTATTTTGGATTACTTTGCATACCAGTACAACTGTATTGAACCCCTCTCCCTACCTCTCAGGTTCTGAGGCTCAGTCTAGGGGTACAGATAAGTAGTAGATCTCATGTGTCAGAGTTGCAGTGTTCAGTTGGTGAGCCTTCTATATTTCAGAAGGCCTATTTATTTGAAGAAAATTGTTATAGATTATGATTTTGGTCTACTGGAGGCCTTGTCCCAGTGTTTAGATAGTTGTCTGATTTTCATTTAGTAGAGATTTCGTAGATGGTTTCCAGATGTTGTTAGATGGTTTTGGATTTTCATTTTCTATTATCAAATTTATATTCGATTTCTGACCATGATCCCGTTTTGTTGAAATTTTCGTATTCCTTATTTGGGTATGAATGGTGTATATTATTTCAAGTTAAAAAGGGTGTCTGGGCCTTCATGGTTCGGGGTGCTCGTCACGGCCAGGCACTCGGTTCGGGTCGTGACAAAAATGAACACTTTTTTTCTCTCATAAATAAGAAGCATTCATTTTCCACTTCCAGCTTTCTAAGTTACTATACTTTCTTTTCTCTTTTTCTTTCCATTTTAAGTATCTATGTATGTGTTCGGTTTTTGTTCATCTTTTGAGTTTTTTTTTTGTAGTTTCTTCTTCACATTAATCCAAGTTCTACCCTTATTCTCAAACATGTATTATATATAGCTTCTCTGTAATACCCTGATCATTTCTTAAGTTTAAATTCGTGTTTTGAGTGAATATGTACAATTTCAAAGTGATTGATGTTGAAACCATATTGTATTTCTCTAATTTATACTTTTTGTCATTTAGACTATTGATTAAGCTTTCCATCTATACCAATTTCATCAAAATCCGACATCGGACGAGGGAGTTATGGCCATCTTACTAAACGATATCGGATCACCCAGGTTTGACGGTGGACCTGGCGGACCATCAGGTCCCTGGTGGACTGTCAAATGCCCAGTCAAGCCAGGGCAATGACTCCTTTTTTAGGCTATCGTGCGACGACCAAGTTGGTGGACCGTCAGTTTCCTGATGGACCGTCACTTCGACCGTCACGTCGAGGAAGAATGTTCTAGTTTTGGCACTCAAGTGACGAACGATCTGGTGGACCATTAGTAGACTTGACGGACAATCAGTTCGACCATCATAGGCCCCGATCAGCAAATTTCTGCTTCTTCAAAAGGGCATTTTGGTCATTTCTGCCCCATATGGTCTTTTATGTATATATATCCTAGAGAATAGACATTCATTTTTCTCCTTTCCTCTTCCAAGAAACATCGAGAAATTAGGTTTCTTCAAAAACCCAAAAATTCAATCTTCTTCTAAGAAATTCAAGGATCTTACATGGATTTCTCCAAATTTTCGAGAATTATGTTCCCCAATTCAAGGGCATCAAGAATCTTAGTCTAAGAGTGTGAGAAAGAAGTTCCAAACAAGTTTCTACATCTCCAAAATTTTAATCCAAGGTATGTGGGGCTTGAATAAGAACACTCCCTTCGTTCTTGTGCCTAAAGATTTACTTTTTATTATTGATTTAAATGATTTTGCAAGTGGGGTTACACCAAAATTTCTTTATTTATGATTTATGAGATTTGAGTTGAATAAGTTTGATATTTATGATTATTTCAGCATCATGTTTCTTAAATTGAGAATTTATTCCTTGAGTTCTATATTGTCATTACGTATTGATGATTTTCTAAGCGATTTGAGACAAGTGTCAAGAGTTATGACTTTCTATGAGAAATTTGACTATTGAATATATATTGATATTTGAGATTTAATGTCAAGAATGAGTCCTATGATGCTTCCTTGAAACTTTGATATTTGAAAATGATTCGAAAAACAAATGTACTTGACATTGAGAAAGATTGTGTTGAGTTGAGTCGGGTTAGGAATCCACAAGATGTTTATGATTTACAAAGGAGATATATATTTATGTTCTGGTCTATAAAAAGAACCATGAGTTGATATTGATTAAGGTGGATTTCCTAACATATTCTGAGCTGAGTCTAGGAGGAGTATTTAGCACCGAGCGAGAAATGTGGTATTTCCCTGAAACTATGTGCCACAATAGGATTGATGTTGATAATTGTGGGCCAGAGGCCGATTATGGGATTGTGATAACGAGATTGAGGTTACAATACCTGGCAAGAGTACAACACCCCCGCCAATATAGGGTTCTCTCCCTAGGAGGGCAAAACGTTGGACTCCATGCGGCTCACATGGTGTAGTTTTATCTGTTATAAGAAACTCCCACGTCCATAATGATCTAAGTACCATGAGTTATCGAGTCACTCTAAGTCATGAGTCAAAGAGTTTGAGTTGAGTTAAATGATTTACGAGATTTATGAAGCATATGTTATTACTAATGACTTACTAAAATGATGTTTTAGATAACTCAAGCGAAGAGAGTTATTATTGTCAGCATGCATGATTTTATTATACATTTATGATATTATTTAAAATGTTGCATCCACCCCCACATACTCTGTAAATTCCCAAGTACTGACTCTAATACTCTTTTGTACTCTATATTTCCTCATGATATAGCTTCAGGTGCTCAATCTCAGCAGCGACAGTGATCATTGAGTACCTTCATCTATATTTCTGCTGTTGGTGAGTCCTCATGGTTCGAGGACCTGTGTCTCCAATTTTGTCTTATTAATAGATGGTTGTTTACTTTCAGTTCAGTACGAGTCAGTTGGGGATCTGTCCCAATGGCTCCTCAGTCCTATGTAGTAAAGGCTTTGTTAGACTAGTCTACCAGTGTGTACATAGATTTTAGTATTTTGTGTGTACAGGGCAGTATTACTTTGTATTTCAGTATATTCATGACATGATTATTCCTCTTTATATTAGCATTATTTGAACTTTGATGAGTTCTAAAAGTGATGACAGGCTTAGAGGGTTAGCTTAAGGCCACGTGTGGCCTTGAGCACCATGTGACGTCTCAGGATAAGTTCTTATGGCATTACAAGCTTGGTATCAGAGCCTAAGGTTCAAGGAGTCTTAGGGAGTATGATAAGCCGCGTTACGTAGAGTCTTGATCATCAGTGTGTAGTGCGCCACATCTATGAGCAAGAAACTATGGGATTTTTTAGGAAAAATTGTTTCTTTCTTTGAAGAGTCTATCGTACCTATGACTATTTCTCTCTGTTATTAATTCGTGCCCTCTTATGACAGAAACTGCCTCCTTGTAGAGCTTGCATAAACAACGAACGACCTCAACCCATTGATCCTTTAGTTAAGACATTGTCCTATGTCGAATTCTGGGCAGCTTTCCAAGCGTTATCCCAGGCGGTCACCGCCAACACCCAATCCAACACCCAGACTATTGTTCCACCTCTGCAAGGGAATAATTTTGCTACAGCCCAGGTTTATGACTTTATGTAAATGAATCCACTTGAGTTCTATGGGTTAAAAGTAGTTGAGGACCCATAAATATATTTAGATGACGTGAGAAAGATCACTCCGATTATGCACGTGACTGAGGAGGAGAGTATTGAATTGGCTACCTATTGAATGAAAGATGTTGCTTATGATTGGGTGGAGATGTGAAAGAAAAGTAAAGGGGAGAATGATACTCCTGTGACTTGGCAATTATTCCAAGATGTCTTCTTAGATAGATTCTTTCCCCCGGAGCTAAGGAAAGCAAAATTAAAGGAATTTATGAACTTGAGATAGGGCCCCATGATAGTTAAGGAGTATTGCCATAAGTTTAACCAGTTATCTAAGTATTCTCCCGGTATGATGGCTAATTCTAGAACTAGTATGAGTAAGTTATTGGTCGGTATATCTGGTTATATTATGAAAGAGTGTAGATCCGCTATACTTAATAGGGATATGGACCTTTCAAGACTAATGATTTATGCTTAGTAGATTGAAGTGGATAAGGTGAAGGAGAGACAGAGAGTGAAAGGGAATAAGAGAGTTAGATAAGAGCAACTGGGGTATAGTCAAGTTAGATTTTATGAAGGGATCCACCCTCATTTCCAGAGCTGTTCTCTTGTGCCAGTAGGTTTATTAGCCAGTACTCCTGCATTCAAAATTAGGTTGGAGAAGGGTAATAGGCCTACTATATCCAGGTCCCAGGACAGTGTAAGTAACAGACCTCGTCCTCCCCTATGTTCGAAGTGCGTAGAGACCATATCGCTGAGTGCTTAGTCGGTTAGAGGGATTGCTTTGGTTTCGGGAAGTTAGGCCACAAGTTCAGAGATTGCCCATATGCTAGATAAGGGAGTCGCGATGTTCATCCTCAGAGTCAGACTATTAGTGCTCCAGCCCCTGTAGTTCATCCTACTCCTCTTTAGGGCGCCTCGTCTAGTACTGTAGGTGATCAGAGGTAGATTCACTTTTATGCTATACCACCCCACCAGAAGCAGGAGGATTCATCAGATATTATTACTGGTATGCTCCGTGTATTTTATTTTGATGTGTATATGTTGCTGGATCCTGGGTCAAGTCTTTATTATGTGACTCCTTTGGTGGCTGTGAATTTTAAAATCAGTGCTGAAAAGATTTCTGAGCCTTTTCTAGTCTCTACACCTGTGGGTGAATCTGTTGTTGCTAAGAAAGTATATAACAAGTGTCCTATGACTGTTCTTAATAGAGTCATGTTTTCAAATTTGATTGAGCTAGACATGGTTGATTTTGACATTATTCTGGGTATGGATTGGCTTCACTCTTGTTATGCGTCTATAGACTATCGTACCCGTGTTGTCAAGTTTTAGTTTCCCAATGATCCAGTATTTGAGTGGTCTAGAAATTTTGTATCTCCCAAAAGTCATTTCATATCCTATCTTAAAGCTAGGAAATTGATATCCAAGGGTTGTATCTATCATTTAGTCCAAGTTAAGGACACTAAGTTTGAGACTCCAACTATTCAGTCTCTTAGTATTGTCAATGAGTTTCCTGATATTTTCTCGAAAGATCTCCCAGGGGTACCTCCTGATAGAGATTTAGAATTCGGAATTGATCTTCTCCTTGATACGCAGCCTGTTTCTATTCCTTCGTATCATATGGACCTCGTAGAACTTGAGGAGTTGAAAAAGCAGCTCAAAGATCTTCTTGATAAGGGTTTTATAAGGCCTAGTGTGTCTCCCTGGGTTGCACCCATTCTATTCATGCGAAAGAAAGATAGTTTATTATGCATGTGCATTGATTATCGACAGCTTAATAAGGTCACAGTCAAGAACAAGTACCCTCTTCCTAGAATTGATACCTATTTGATCAGCTGCAAGGTGCCAACTACTTTTCGAAAATAGATTTGAGATCCAATTATCACCAACTTAAAGTCAGAGAGTGTGATCTTATGAAGATGGCTTTCCACACTCGTTATGGTCGTTTTGCATTCTTGGTTATGTCCTTCGGGCTAACAAATGCCCCGACAGCTTTATGGACCTCATGAATCGGGTATTTAGATCGTACCTAGATATGATCATTATTGTATTTATAGATGATATCCTTGTATATTCCATGAGTGAAAACAACCATGCAGATCATCTTTGAATTGTCTTACAGACCCTTAGGGATCAACAGTTGTTTGCCAAATTTAGCAAGTGTGAATTTTTGCTTTGGTCTGTTGCCTTTCTGGGTCATATTATTTCTTTTGATGGTATTCTAGTTAATCCTCAAATGGTAGAGGCTGTGAAGAATTGGCTTAGAACTATTTCCCCATCTGATATTAGGAGTTTCTTGGGTCTAGCAGGCTACAATCGTCATTTTGTCAAAGGTTTCTCTTCCATTGTTGTTCTTTTAACCTGGTTGACCCAAAAGAAGGTTAAATTCCAGTGGTCAAATTCTTAAGAGAAGAGTTTTCAGGAGTTAAAGACTCGACTTACTTTAGCCTCTGTGATAATCCTGCCTAATGGTGTAGATGAATTTATGGTATATTGTGATGCTTCCAGAATTTGTTTGGGTTGCGTGTTCATGTAGAAGAGTAAGGTTATAGCTTATGCCTCCAGGCAGTTGAAATCTCATAAAAAGAATTATCCAACCCATGACCTCAAGTTAGTTGTAGTGGTTTTTGCTTTAAAAATCTGGAGACACTATTTGTACGGTGTTCATATTGATGTCTTTATGGATCACAAGAGTTTATAGTATATGTTCACTCAGAGAGAGTTGAATCTTTGGCAGAGGCGATGGTTAGAATTACTGAAGGACTATGATATAAGTGTGTTGTACCACCCGGGCAAGGCCAATGTAGTGGTAGATGCCCTTAGCATATCGTCCATGGGTAGTATAGCACATATTGCGGAAGATAAGAGGGACTACGCCCGTGAAGTACATCGTTTGGCTAGGTTAGGTGTTAGATTGCTTGACTTAGTTGAGGGTAATGTTTGGGTCCAAAGTAGTTTCGAATCTTCCCTAGTTTCGGAAGTGAAGGAGAAGCAGGATACGGATTCTCATTTGGTCGAATTGAAAGAATCAGCTAAAGACCCAAAGGTGGAGGTTTTCTCTCAAGGGGGAGATGGTGTATTGAGATTTCAGAATAGATTGTGCATGCCTGATGTTGATGATCTGAGGTGGAAAATCATGGCAGAGGCGCATGGTATTCTATTCATCCCGGTGCTACCAAGATGTACCATGATTTGCAGAAAATTTATTGGTGGAATGGTATAAAAAAGGATATAGAAAAGTTCATAGAAAAGTGTGCAACTTGCCAACAGGTAAAGATAGAGCACCAAAGACCCGGTGGTGTGATGCAAGAATTTAACATTCCTACTTGAAAGTGGAAAGTGGTGAATATGGATTTCGTGACCGGTTTACCTCTCTCTCTTCGTCATCATTATTCTATTTGGGTCATTGTAGACAAGTTAACTAAGTCAGAACATTTTTTGCCAGTGCATACATCTTTCACCATGGAGGACTATGCTAAGTTGTATATTTGGGAATTAGTCAGGTTGCATGGAGTTCTATTTTCTATTATCTCCGATAGAGGTACTCAGTTTACTTCTCAGTTTTGGAGAGCCTTTCAGAAGGGTCTTGGCACCCAAGTTTATCTTAACTCCACTTTTCATCTGCAGACAGATGGTCAGGCTGAGAGGACTATAAAAAATTTAGAGGATATATTGAGGGCTTGTGTTCTTGATTTCAAAGGAAGTTGATATGAATATTTCTATTGATTGAATTTGCTTATAACAATATTTTTCATGCTAGTATTGGAATGGCTCCGTTTGAAGCTTTGTATGAGAGAAGATGTAGATCGCCTATAAGTTGGTTCAAAGTCGGTGAAGCTGCTGTGATTAGACCTGATGCTATATTTGAGGCTATGGATAAAGTTAAGTTGATTCGGGAGAGGTTGAAGATGGCCCAGAGTCGTCAGAAGTCGTATGTAGATGTGAGAAGAAGAGCTCTTGAGTTTTAAGTTGGTGATATGGTGCACTTGAGAATTTCACCCATGAAAGGTGTGAAAATATTTGGAAAGAAAGGAAAGCTGAGTCCTAGATATGTTGGCCCTTATAGAGTTTTGAATCGTGTCGGGAAAGAAGCTTATGAGGTTGAGTTGCCTGCAGAATTGTCAGTTGTCCATCCTGTGTTTCATGTTTCTATGCTCAAGAAGCACATTGGAGACTCTATTGTTGTTGATCTGTCGAAAAGTTTTTATGTTCAGAATAGCCTTTCGTATGATAAAATCCCAGTTGAAATCCTAGATTATCAAGTCCGTAGACTAAGGAACAAAGAAGTTCCCTTGGTTAAAGTTTTGTGGCAAAATCAATCAGTAGAGGGTGCCACTTGGGAAGCAGAAGTAGATATGCGATCTAGTTACCCTCATCTTTTCTCCGCGAATCCAAATCAAGCTGAAGTTACTATTCCCCTAATTTAGTTTCCTCCTAATCTAATGTATTCAGCTATATGGTTATTCCCTCTATGATTCGTGCATTTGGTGAGGTGCATAAAAATTGAGAGTATAATGACCCCTTTAATGTGAATTGTTCCAGCTGGGCGTCCTCATTTTCCCTTGTTCTTGCCCTATTTTGCAACATTTGAGGAAAAATATATCCAAGGGGGAGATATTGTAATACCTCGATCATTTCTTAACTCTAAATCCATATTTTGAGTGGATATACACGGCTTCCAAAGTGATTGGTGTTTAAACCACGTTGTATTTCTCTAATTTCTACTTTTTGTCATATATAGAATTGAATAAGCTTTCCATCGATACCAATTTCATCAAAATCCGACATCGTACGAGGGAGTTATGGCCATTTTACTAAATGGCATCGGATCGCCCAGGTTTAACGGTCGACCTGGCAAACCGTCAGGTCCCTATGGACCATTAAGTGCCCCGTAAAGCCAAGGCAGTGACTCCTTTTTCAGGCCATCATACGACAGCCAAGTTGGTGGACCGTCTGTTTCCTGATGGACCGTTACTTCGACCGTCACGTCGAGGGAGAACGTTCCAATTTTGGCACTCAAGTGACAGAGGATCTAGTGGACCGTTAGGAGACTTGACGAACCGTCAGATCGAATGTCACAGGCCCCGATCAACGAATTTCAGCTTCTTCAAAAGGGAATTTTGGTCATTTTCGCCACATATGGTCTTATATATATATATCCTAGTAGAGAATAGCCATTCATTTTTCTCCTTTCCTCTTCCAAGAAATATCTAGAAATTAGGGTTTCTTCCAAAACCCAAAAATTCAATCTTCTTCCAAGAAATTCAAGGATCTTCCATGGATTTTGTCCAAGTAAATCGAGAATTAAGTTCCCCAAGTCAAGGGAATCAATAATCTCGGTCTAAAAGTGTGAGAAAGAAGTTCCAAACAAGTTTCTACAACTCCAAAATTTTAATCCAAGGTATGTGGGGCTTAAACAAGAACACTCCTTTCGTTCTTGTGCCTAAAGATTTAATTTCTATTATTGATTTACATGATTTTGAAAGTGGGTTTACAACCCAAATTTCTTTATTTATGATTTATGAGATTTGGGTTGAATAAGTTTGATATTTATGATTATTTCACCATCATGTTTCTTAAATTGAGAATTTATTCCTTGAGTTCTATATTGTCATTACGTATTGATGATTTTCTAAGCGATTTGAGACAAGTGTCAAGAGTTATGACTTTCTATGAGAAATTTGACTATTGAATATATATCGATATTTGAGATTGAAAGTCAAGAATGAGTCCTATGATGTTTCCTTGAAGCTTTGATATTTGAAAATTATTCGAAAAGTAAATGTACTTGACCTTGAGAAAGATTATGTTGAGTTGTGTCGGGTTAGGAATCCACAAGATATTTATGATTTACAGAGGAGATATATATTTAGGTTTTGGTCTCTAAAATGGACCCATGAGTTGATATTGATTAAGGTGGATTTCCTAACGCGTTCTGAGCTGAGTCTGGGAGGAGTATTTAGCACCGAGCGAGAAATGTGGTATTTTCCCAAAACTATGTGCCACCATAGGATTGATGTTGATAATTGTGGGCCAGAGGCCGAGTATGAGATTATGATAACGAGATTGAGGTTGTACTCCCTAGCAAGAGTACAACACCCCGCCAATGTGGGGTTCTCTTCTTAGGAGGGCAAAACGTTGGACTCCATGTGTCTCACATGGTGTAGTTATGTCGGTTATAAGAAACTCCCACGTCCATAATGATCTAAGTACCATGATTTACCGAGTCACTCTAAGTCATGAGTCAAAGAGTTTGAGTTGAGTTAAATGATTTATGAGATTTCTGAAGCATATGTTATTACTAATGACTTACTGAAATGATGTTTTAGATAACTTAAGGGAAGAGAGTTATTATTGTCAGCATGCATGATTTTCTTATACATTTATGATATTATTTAAAATGTTGCATCCACCCCCACATACTCTGTACATTCCCAAGTACTGACTCCCATACTCTTTTGTACTCTATATTTCCTCAAGATATAGGTTCCGGTGCTCAGTATCAGCAGCGACAGTGATCTTTGAGTACCTTCATCTACATTTCTGCGGTTGGTGAGTCCTCATGGTTTGAGGACCTGTGTCTCCGATTTTGTCTTGTTAAGAGATGGGTTTTTACTTCTAGTTCAGTACGAGCCAGTTAGGGATCAGTCCTAATGGCTCCTCAGTCCTATGTAGTAGAGGTTTTGTCAGACTAGTATACTGGTGTGTACAGAGATTTCAGTATTTTATTTGTACAGGGCAGTATTACTTCGTATTTCATTATGTTTATGACATGGTTATTTCTTTTTTTTTCTTAGCATGATTTGTGCTTTAATGAGTTCTGAAATTGATGGCAGGCTTAGAGGGTTAGCTTGAGGTCACGTGTGGCCTTGAGCACCATGTGAAGTCTCGGAATAGGTTCTTAGGGTGTTACATTCTCTATCTATCTATCTATCTATGTTTTTTTTTTTATGTATGCTTGAATTTGAAGCCATTTTATTTTTGTTTTTGTTTTTGGTGTTTTTTGCTAACCATCTGTGTATTTTGTTCTGAAGAGCTTGTATTTTTAAGTTTAATCGTTGTTACTTTTGTTATGCATATGTTTGAATCTAGATAGGAGGGTGTTGATGGTTGTTTGTTGTAGTACTAGTCTTATTTTTGTAGTGTCTCGCTTTTGATTTCTATCGTCATCTGTGTTTTGTTGTTGTTACTGTTTTTTAAACTAGTAGTTATGTTTTCTTCATTGTTATTTTTTTCTCCCTTTCATATCTATTCTGATTTATTGTCCCCGAGTTGAGGACCTAGCGAAACAGCCTCTCTGCGCCTCATGGAAATAATTAAGGTTTACGTATGTTGTAGCTATTGTTGTTGTGTTTGAATCTCTTCGGTTTTCTGGGATGTCTTTCTATTTAAAGTAGGATTGTTGGATTGTTACTTTAATAAATTGTACGTACTTCCTTTTATTTGGAGTTATAAAAAAAACAATTTTTTTCACGTTGGGTTTGTGACATAAGCCATAAGGTATGTATGTTGTCTTTTTCCATCAAAATCAAATAGTTACTAGTGGAATCAGTAATGGTTTTTATTTAGTGTTTGTATGTATGTGTAATTAATAGTGGAATTTGTTTACAACATGTTTGTTGTTTTTTTGTAGTTGCGTGGTGTGATTTTAGGGAATGTTATCGCTGGGCTGAGACTTTGCGATGGTTCGATCAGGTGGTGCTGGATGAGCTGGGAAATGAGAGGACAAGTTCAACGTTAGACGAATATATATATACAGATAGCATTTTGTAATAGTAGTCTCTTGAGTTTGAACTGAGAGGCATTTTGTTATCCTTGATCTGGATGACAACAATCTATGAGATTTTATCATTTTGTGTTAAAATGAGTGTCCCATTAGAAGTACATGCATACAGATAGACAGGGAGTGACATTCGTGCCTTAACCTCTAATGTTAGAAAAACTATACAATGAATAGATCACACAGTACAAGCCTATAGCAAAAAATTGACTATGCATCTTGATTTTGAACTTTTTATGTACGAACCTTCAAAAGGCTTTTTGTAGATCTAGCTGTGGTTGGTGGACTACCTTGATGGCACATGGTCAGGCACGCTAGAACTAAAATTCTTTATAGACCTTATGAAATGGTTAAAAGGAAACTGTTGAAGTCCAAAACGATGCTGAAATACATCCTAAATGGTGTCAAATTCCACCAAAGGTAATTCATGAGGAAGTTAATGTTAGCTCCCGCCGATACGGGTACGTAGAATCTGTATAATATAGAAACACAACTTCAACCCTAGTTCAAGTACAAAACAAGAACGTTATGAAGTTAAGTAACACCCTCAACACAAGATCAAAATAGATCTTTCAAAGAAGTGTGTTTTTTCAGAAAAATTAGATGAAACAGAAATGTTGTTAAGGCCAAGTCGTCCGAATTCACGGACTTTCCTTAAGGAAATAATTCCCCTCACTGTACCCGAGGTTGTGGAATTTTCCTCCCAGGATAAAATGGCCTTCAATCCGACTATAGCGGTACCTCAAATAGGCGGATTCTTCGAACACACTCACGGTTTGAATGATCACACTTGGAGTATTTTTTAAGAGAAGAAGAATGTTTTTTTAATCTGAAAAAATTCTGTATCAAAACCTGTGAATCAAAGCAGGTTTTTATAGCCAAATGATGTCTCTTCTGAAAAGAGACAAAGGTTCATCAAAAAGGTGTTACCTTTTCTGAAAATTCATGTCCATTCGGCCAAACAGTGTGACTGTTCCTGAACAGGCATGTCCTTTCGGATGAAACAGTGTGTTGTTTCATGAAGAATCGCAACTTTCAGCAGCATCTGTTCATGAAACAGTGCATCTGTTCGTGAAACAGTGCATCTGCTGAAGAACATTACATCTGGAAACATTGCAACCCTTTAACGTTTCTGCAGCAGTTCACTGCATGCATATAAATGGAGTCCAAATCACAGAAAAAATAATTTCCTGCGTTTTTACACATATTCAGATTTTCGTCAAATAAAATTTGTCCAAAAAAATAGATCTCATCGATCGATCATTTGACCAAATCCAAATCCAAATCCGAAGCCGAGCCGAGCGAGCGACGACGACGACGGCGCGAGGCATCTCTATTTCCTTGCCTCACTTACCATGTGAAGTAAGTGTTTCACTTTTAAACACTTTAAAGTTATCTTCTTCCACCAATGTGGGAGAAGAGTAAACTTTCCTTAGCAAAGAGTACACTTTCCAATTTGGGTGTCTCCTTCCCTTCACTTTGGTTTCTCCATTTTCCATTCAACACACTATGAACCCAACAATCCCCCACATGAATGGGGAATGGCTATTTTTCAAAATTCGTTTACGGACAGTATGTGATCATCAAGCAAAGACTGATTGCATCTGGATAAGTGGGTTTCCCTTTGAACTTTCCGTAGTGAACATGTATCGGATGCACTCGGTCAATCGGTAGATTTGATATCTTTGAACCGTCGAGCTTTAATGTACACCTAGACAACACATGTCACACAATCAGCCTTTTACCATTTATGGTTCTTACGGTTTTGTTCTTTTCAGCCATGAACACGTCCCGGTTTTCATGAGAGCTTAGAGAATAGGCCTTTACTAACATTCTCTTTGAAGCGGCTTCCACTTCGCCCTCACATAGGTGATTTCTAAACGTTTCAATCCTTTAGATTGAACTATTTGGTCAAATCTGCCAAATTTAGATAATCATTAAAAGACTTTTCACCTTAAGTCTTATCCTGGTTTACTATACATTGTCTATATCATGAGAATGGGTTGGGTAAATGACAATGTTGAACCTGTCAGACATAACTTTGTTTGATCTCCTTGAACCTAGCTCTTGGGATCTCCAGTCTGCTAGGTAGAGTTACCGCCATGCTGACTTGTCCTAGGCCTTAAACCCATTCCCTTGGATGTCCTTTCTACTCCTTCTCTAGATAGGCCTTTTGTAAGTGGATCCGACACATTATCCTTTGACTTTACATAGTCTATAGTGATAATTCCACTAGAGAGAAGTTCTCTAACGGTATTATGTCTTCGACGTATGTGACGAGACTTACCGTTGTACATCATGCTCCCAGCCCTACCTATTGCCGCTTGGCTATCACAGTGTATACATACTGGTGCCACTGGCTTGGGCCAATAAGGAATATCTTCTAAGAAATTCCGGAGCCATTCTGCTTCTTCACCGGCTTTATCCAATGCGATAAATTCAGACTCCATTGTAGAGCGAGCGATACAAGTCTGTTTCGACGATTTCCAAGAAACTGCTCCTCCACCGATAGTAAATACATATCCACTTGTGGATTTTACTTCGTTCGATCCGGTGATCCAATTTGCATCACTATATCCTTCAAGTACCGCGGGATATTTATTATAATGCAAAGCATAGTCTCGAGTGTATTTAAGATAACCCAAAACTCTTTTCATTGCCATCCAGTGAGTTTTATTGGGATTACTCGTGTACCGACTCAATTTACTGATAGTGCATGCTATGTCTGGTCGTGTACAGTTCATTATATACATTAAACATCCTAATACTCTTGCGTACTCCAATTGAGAATCACTTTCACCTTCATTTTTCCGAAGTGCAAAGTTCGCATCCAATGGAGTCTTGGCAATATCGAATTCCATATACTTGAACTTGTCAAGTACTTTTTCGATATAATGAGACTGTGACAGTGCTAGCCCTTGTGGAGTTCGATGGATTCTTATACCTAAGATCACATCTGCAACTCCGAGGTCTTTCATATCAAACTTGCTCTCGAGCATTCGTTTGGTTGCATTTATGTGACAAATGTCTCTACTGATGATCAACATATCATCCACATATAAACATACAATGACTTGGTGATTTGGTGTGTCCTTAATATACACACATTTATCACATTCATTTATCTTGAATCCGTTTGCCAACATGGTTTGGTCAAACTTTGCATGCCATTGCTTGGGTGCTTGTTTTAGTCCATAAAGGGACTTAACAAGTTTACACACCTTATTTTCTTTTCCTGGAACCACAAAACCCTCAGGTTGTTCCATGTAGATTTCTTCCTCCAATTCTCCATTTAGGAATGCGGTTTTCACATCCATTTGATGGATTTGAAGATCATATACTGCCGCCAAGGCAATTAACATTCGAATTGAGGTTATCCTTGTCACTGGCGAGTATGTATCAAAGTAATCAAGACCTTCTTTTTGATTGAAGCCTTTTACTACAAGTCTTGCCTTGTATTTATCAATAGAACCATCCATTTTCATTTTCCTTTTGAAGTTCCATTTAGACCCTAAAGGTTTATTTCCTGGAGGAAGATCAACTAATTCCCACGTATGGTTACTTAAGATTGAATCAATCTCACTATTGACTGCCTCTTTCCAAAAGGATGAGTCTGATGACGACATCGCTTCTTTAAACGTTCGAGGCTCATTTTCTAAGAGAAATGTTACAAAATCCGATCCAAACGAAGTTGATGTTCTTTGACGTGTACTACGTCTTGGATTTTCTTCGTTATGTACATTCTCACTTGGTTCATCTCGGGGTCGTTTAGATCCTCCACTAGACTGTTCATGTCTAGTTTTATACGGATAAATGTTTTCAAAGAATTCAGCATTATCTGATTCAATTACCGTATTTTCATTTATATCCGAATGTTCGGATTTATGAACCAAAAATCGACATGCTTTACTGCTTTTAGCATATCCTATGAACACGCAGTCCACCGTTTTAGGTCCTATCTTAACCCTTTTAGATATAGGAACTTGAACCTTCGCTAGACACCCCCACACTTTGAAATATTTCAAGTTGGGTTTCCTTCCTTTCCATTTTTCGTAAGGAATTGATTGTGTCTTACTATGGGGAACTCTATTGAGTATACGATTGGCCGTAAGGATAGCCTCCCCCCACAAGTTTTGCGGTAAACCAGAACTTATTAGTAAGGCATTCATCATTTCCTTCAAAGTTCGATTTTTCCTTTCCGCAATTCCATTAGATTGAGGTGAATACGGGGCCGTAGTTTGATGGATTATTCCATTCTCTACACATATTTGCGCAAAGGGAGATTCATATTCTCCGCCCCTGTCACTTCTTATCATTTTGATCCTTTTGTCTAACTGATTTTCAACTTCAGTTTTATATTGCCTAAACGCATCTATTGCTTCATCCTTACTATTTAGCAAGTAGACATAACAATATCTAGTGCAATCGTCAATAAAAGTTATGAAATACTTTTTTCCACCACGTGATGGTGTTGACTTCATATCACAAATGTCAGTGTGTATTAAGTCTAAGGGATTGGAATTCCTTTCAACAGACTTATAAGGATGCTTAGCATACTTTGATTCTACACACGTTTGACACTTAGATTTATTGCACTCAAAATTTGGCAAAACTTCTAAGTTAATCAGTTTTCGTAACGTTTTGTAATTAACATGGCCTAAACGTTCATGCCATAAATTATAAGACTCAAGCAAGTAAGAAGAATTTGAATTTTTATTCATTTCAATATTCATTACATTCATCTTATAAAGGCCTTCCTCGAGATAGCCTTTTCCTACATACATTTCTCCTTTGCTAACTACTATTTTTCCAGAAACGGTTACACATTTGAAACCATTTTTATCTAGGAGTGAAACAGAAATTAAGTTCCTACGTAACTCCGGAACATATAACACATTATTTAGTGTCAAAACCTTTCCAGATGTCATCTTTAGGCAAACTTTTCCTATTCCCTCCACCTTAGCAGTCGCGGAGTTGGCCATGTATATTGTTTCTTCCGCTTGAGCCGGAGCATATGTCGAGAACAACTCTTTACTTGCGCAGACATGGCGTGTGGCCCCTGAATCCATCCACCAAGCGCGTGGATTGCCTACCATGTTGCATTCCGTGAACATGGCACACAGGTCGTCATAATCCTTGTTGGACTCAATCAGATTTGCTTGGTCCTTTTTCTTCCCTTTTTTCGGGGCTCGACAGTCTGTTGATTTATGGCCAACTTTGCCACAGTTGAAGCACTTTCCCTTAAACTTTTTCTTGGGATGATTGCTTCCATGTTCAACATTCTTTCTTTTCTTCGAGTTGTTTTGGCCATCTTCTACAATATGCGCTCCATTCATTGCAGAATTTCCCTTTGACCTTCTTTCGGAAGCTTTATTGTCTTCTTCAATCCGAAGTCGGACAATAAGATATTCAACGGTCATCTCCTTGCGCTTATGCTTTAAGTAGTTTTTGAAGTCTTTCCATAAAGGTGGTAGCTTCTCAACCATTGCTGCTACTTGAAAAGCATCATTCACAATTAAACCTAAAAAACAGTTTATGTGAGTATTATGAACATTTTTAATTTGTTCAACTAAGGCATTTTTCAAAATTATACCTTCTGCTAGGAGATCATGTATGATGACTTGCAACTCCTGTACTTGAGAGACAACAGATTTGCTATCAATCATTTTAAAGTCCAGGAATCGTGCAACAAGGAATTTCTTAATTCCCGCATCTTCCGTTTTATATTTCCGTTCAAGCGCCTCCCACAGTTCTTTTGCTGTCTTGGTCCCACTATAGACATTATAGAGATCATCTTGGAGACCGCTCAGAATATAGTTCCTGCAAAGGAAATCTGAATGTTTCCAAGCTTCTATAATGACGAATCGATCCTTGTCCGAGGTTCCCTCGGGTACCTCGGGTGCATCTTCACTAGTGAACCTTTGTAGACATAACGTGGTGAGATAAAAGAACATCTTTTGTTGCCACCGTTTGAAGTCGATGCCAGAAAATTTTCCGGGCTTCTCCGCCGGGGCCATCGATGGCGGAGCAGTTGTGCGACTAGATGTGGCAATGTTAGTTGCCCCCACCGACGTTGTTGCACTCATAATTTGACCTTCAGTTGTCATTTTTCCTGTCACCACAAGACAGAAAATTAGTATTTTCCAGAATACTATTAATAAAGTTAAATAACTTTATAAGTTTTTCCTTCTTGTTTCTAATTAACGACGAAGTTTTTATAACTTCCAATCGTCAATCGAGTGAACTTCAACTTTTGATGAAGATTTTATGTCTTCTAATCACAAGTTAAATTCAAACGGAGTAGTAAGCAAAGGCTTTAATCTCCAAAAACAAGTTATACAGATTCCAAGGATTATTTCCTTAAGATTGTTAGCTCCCGCCGATACGGGTACGTAGAATCTGTATAATATAGAAACACAACTTCAACCCTAGTTCAAGTACAAAACAAGAACGTTATGAAGTTAAGTAACACCCTCAACACAAGATCAAAATAGATCTTTCAAAGAAGTGTGTTTTTTCAGAAAAATTAGATGAAACAGAAATGTTGTTAAGGCCAAGTCGTCCGAATTCACGGACTTTCCTTAAGGAAATAATTCCCCTCACTGTACCCGAGGTTGTGGAATTTTCCTCCCAGGATAAAATGGCCTTCAATCCGACTATAGCGGTACCTCAAATAGGCGGATTCTTCGAACACACTCACGGTTTGAATGATCACACTTGGAGTATTTTTTAAGAGAAGAAGAATGTTTTTTTAATCTGAAAAAATTCTGTATCAAAACCTGTGAATCAAAGCAGGTTTTTATAGCCAAATGATGTCTCTTCTGAAAAGAGACAAAGGTTCATCAAAAAGGTGTTACCTTTTCTGAAAATTCATGTCCATTCGGCCAAACAGTGTGACTGTTCCTGAACAGGCATGTCCTTTCGGATGAAACAGTGTGTTGTTTCATGAAGAATCGCAACTTTCAGCAGCATCTGTTCATGAAACAGTGCATCTGTTCGTGAAACAGTGCATCTGCTGAAGAACATTACATCTGGAAACATTGCAACCCTTTAACGTTTCTGCAGCAGTTCACTGCATGCATATAAATGGAGTCCAAATCACAGAAAAAATAATTTCCTGCGTTTTTACACATATTCAGATTTTCGTCAAATAAAATTTGTCCAAAAAAATAGATCTCATCGATCGATCATTTGACCAAATCCAAATCCAAATCCAAATCCGAAGCCGAGCCGAGCGAGCGACGACGACGACGGCGCGAGGCATCTCTATTTCCTTGCCTCACTTACCATGTGAAGTAAGTGTTTCACTTTTAAACACTTTAAAGTTATCTTCTTCCACCAATGTGGGAGAAGAGTAAACTTTCCTTAGCAAAGAGTACACTTTCCAATTTGGGTGTCTCCTTCCCTTCACTTTGGTTTCTCCATTTTCCATTCAACACACTATGAACCCAACAATCCCCCACATGAATGGGGAATGGCTATTTTTCAAAATTCGTTTACGGACAGTATGTGATCATCAAGCAAAGACTGATTGCATCTGGATAAGTGGGTTTCCCTTTGAACTTTCCGTAGTGAACATGTATCGGATGCACTCGGTCAATCGGTAGATTTGATATCTTTGAACCGTCGAGCTTTAATGTACACCTAGACAACACATGTCACACAATCAGCCTTTTACCATTTATGGTTCTTACGGTTTTGTTCTTTTCAGCCATGAACACGTCCCGGTTTTCATGAGAGCTTAGAGAATAGGCCTTTACTAACATTCTCTTTGAAGCGGCTTCCACTTCGCCCTCACATAGGTGATTTCTAAACGTTTCAATCCTTTAGATTGAACTATTTGGTCAAATCTGCCAAATTTAGATAATCATTAAAAGACTTTTCACCTTAAGTCTTATCCTGGTTTACTATACATTGTCTATATCATGAGAATGGGTTGGGTAAATGACAATGTTGAACCTGTCAGACATAACTTTGTTTGATCTCCTTGAACCTAGCTCTTGGGATCTCCAGTCTGCTAGGTAGAGTTACCGCCATGCTGACTTGTCCTAGGCCTTAAACCCATTCCCTTGGATGTCCTTTCTACTCCTTCTCTAGATAGGCCTTTTGTAAGTGGATCCGACACATTATCCTTTGACTTTCATAGTCTATAGTGATAATTCCACTAGAGAGAAGTTCTCTAACGGTATTATGTCTTCGACGTATGTGACGAGACTTACCGTTGTACATCATGCTCCCAGCCCTACCTATTGCCGCTTGGCTATCACAGTGTATACATACTGGTGCCACTGGCTTGGGCCAATAAGGAATATCTTCTAAGAAATTCCGGAGCCATTCTGCTTCTTCACCGGCTTTATCCAATGCGATAAATTCAGACTCCATTGTAGAGCGAGCGATACAAGTCTGTTTCGACGATTTCCAAGAAACTGCTCCTCCACCGATAGTAAATACATATCCACTTGTGGATTTTACTTCGTTCGATCCGGTGATCCAATTTGCATCACTATATCCTTCAAGTACCGCGGGATATTTATTATAATGCAAAGCATAGTCTCGAGTGTATTTAAGATAACCCAAAACTCTTTTCATTGCCATCCAGTGAGTTTTATTGGGATTACTCGTGTACCGACTCAATTTACTGATAGTGCATGCTATGTCTGGTCGTGTACAGTTCATTATATACATTAAACATCCCAATACTCTTGCGTACTCCAATTGAGAATCACTTTCACCTTCATTTTTCCGAAGTGCAAAGTTCGCATCCAATGGAGTCTTGGCAATATCGAATTCCATATACTTGAACTTGTCAAGTACTTTTTCGATATAATGAGACTGTGACAGTGCTAACCCTTGTGGAGTTCGATGGATTCTTATACCTAAGATCACATCTGCAACTCCGAGGTCTTTCATATCAAACTTGCTCTCGAGCATTCGTTTGGTTGCATTTATGTGACAAATGTCTCTACTGATGATCAACATATCATCCACATATAAACATACAATGACTTGGTGATTTGGTGTGTCCTTAATATACACACATTTATCACATTCATTTATCTTGAATCCGTTTGCCAACATGGTTTGGTCAAACTTTGCATGCCATTGCTTGGGTGCTTGTTTTAGTCCATAAAGGGACTTAACAAGTTTACGCACCTTATTTTCTTTTCCTGGAACCACAAAACCCTCAGGTTGTTCCATGTAGATTTCTTCCTCCAATTCTCCATTTAGGAATGCGGTTTTCACATCCATTTGATGGATTTGAAGATCATATACTGCCGCCAAGGCAATTAACATTCGAATTGAGGTTATCCTTGTCACTGGCGAGTATGTATCAAAGTAATCAAGACCTTCTTTTTGATTGAAGCCTTTTACTACAAGTCTTGCCTTGTATTTGTCAATAGAACCATCCATTTTCATTTTCCTTTTGAAGATCCATTTAGACCCTAAAGGTTTATTTCCTGGAGGAAGATCAACTAATTCCCACGTATGGTTACTTAAGATTGAATCAATCTCACTATTGACTGCCTCTTTCCAAAAGGATGAGTCTGATGACGACATCGCTTCTTTAAACGTTCGAGGCTCATTTTCTAAGAGAAATGTTACAAAATCCGATCCAAACGAAGTTGATGTTCTTTGACGTGTACTACGTCTTGGATTTTCTTCGTTATGTACATTCTCACTTGGTTCATCTCGGGGTCGTTTAGATCCTCCACTAGACTGTTCATGTCTAGTTTTATACGGATAAATGTTTTCAAAGAATTCAGCATTATCTGATTCAATTACCGTATTTTCATTTATATCCGAATGTTCGGATTTATGAACCAAAAATCGACATGCTTTACTGCTTTTAGCATATCCTATGAACACGCAGTCCACCGTTTTAGGTCCTATCTTAACCCTTTTAGATATAGGAACTTGAACCTTCGCTAGACACCCCCACACTTTGAAATATTTCAAGTTGGGTTTCCTTCCTTTCCATTTTTCGTAAGGAATTGATTGTGTCTTACTATGGGGAACTCTATTGAGTATACGATTGGCCGTAAGGATAGCCTCCCCCCACAAGTTTTGCGGTAAACCAGAACTTATTAGTAAGGCATTCATCATTTCCTTCAAAGTTCGATTTTTCCTTTCCGCAATTCCATTAGATTGAGGTGAATACGGGGCCATAGTTTGATGGATTATTCCATTCTCTACACATATTTGCGCAAAGGGAGATTCATATTCTCCGCCCATGTCACTTCTTATCATTTTGATCCTTTTGTCTAACTGATTTTCAACTTCAGTTTTATATTGCCTAAACGCATCTATTGCTTCATCCTTACTATTTAGCAAGTAGACATAACAATATCTAGTGCAATCGTCAATAAAAGTTATGAAATACTTTTTTCCACCACGTGATGGTGTTGACTTCATATCACAAATGTCAGTGTGTATTAAGTCTAAGGGATTGGAATTCCTTTCAACAGACTTATAAGGATGCTTAGCATACTTTGATTCTACACACGTTTGACACTTAGATTTATTGCACTCAAAATTTGGCAAAACTTCTAAGTTAATCAGTTTTCGTAACGTTTTGTAATTAACATGGCCTAAACGTTCATGCCATAAATTATAAGACTCAAGCAAGTAAGAAGAATTTGAATTTTTATTCATTTCAATATTCATTACATTCATCTTATAAAGGCCTTCCTCGAGATAGCCTTTTCCTACATACATTTCTCCTTTGCTAACTACTATTTTTCCAGAAACGGTTACACATTTGAAACCATTTTTATCTAGGAGTGAAACAGAAATTAAGTTCCTACGTAACTCCGGAACATATAACACATTATTTAGTGTCAAAACCTTTCCAGATGTCATCTTTAGGCAAACTTTTCCTATTCCCTCCACCTTAGCAGTCGCGGAGTTGGCCATGTATATTGTTTCTTCCGCTTGAGCCGGAGCATATGTCGAGAACAACTCTTTGCTTGCGCAGACATGGCGTGTGGCCCCTGAATCCATCCACCAAGCGCGTGGATTGCCTACCATGTTGCATTCCGTGAACATGGCACACAGGTCGTCATAATCCTTGTTGGACTCAATCAGATTTGCTTGGTCCTTTTTCTTCCCTTTTTTCAGGGCTCGACAGTCTGTTGATTTATGGCCAACTTTGCCACAGTTGAAGCACTTTCCCTTAAACTTTTTCTTGGGATGATTGCTTCCATGTTCAACATTCTTTCTTTTCTTCGAGTTGATTTGGCCATCTTCTACAATATGCGCTCCATTCATTGCAGAATTTCCCTTTGACCTTCTTTCGGCAGCTTTATTGTCTTCTTCAATCCGAAGTCGGACAATAAGATCTTCAACGGTCATCTCCTTGCGCTTATGCTTTAAGTAGTTTTTGAAGTCTTTCCATAAAGGTGGTAGCTTCTCAACCATTGCTGCTACTTGAAAAGCATCATTCACAATTAAACCTAAAAAACAGTTTATGTGAGTATTATGAACATTTTTAATTTGTTCAACTAAGGCATTTTTCAAAATTATACCTTCTGCTAGGAGATCATGTATGATGACTTGCAACTCCTGTACTTGAGAGACAACAGATTTGCTATCAATCATTTTAAAGTCCAGGAATCGTGCAACAAGGAATTTCTTAATTCCCGCATCTTCCGTTTTATATTTCCGTTCAAGCGCCTCCCACAGTTCTTTTGCTGTCTTGGTCCCACTATAGACATTATAGAGATCATCTTGGAGACCGCTCAGAATATAGTTCCTGCAAAGGAAATCTGAATGTTTCCAAGCTTCTATAATGACGAATCGATCCTTGTCCGAGGTTCCCTCGGGTACCTCGGGTGCATCTTCACTAGTGAACCTTTGTAGACATAACGTGGTGAGATAAAAGAACATCTTTTGTTGCCACCGTTTGAAGTCGATGCCAGAAAATTTTCCGGGCTTCTCCGCCGGGGCCATCGATGGCGGAGCAGTTGTGCGACTAGATGTGGCAATGTTAGTTGCCCCCACCGACGTTGTTGCACTCATAATTTGACCTTCAGTTGTCATTTTTCCTGTCACCACAAGACAGAAAATTAGTATTTTCCAGAATACTATTAATAAAGTTAAATAACTTTATAAGTTTTTCCTTCTTGTTTCTAATTAACGACGAAGTTTTTATAACTTCCAATCGTCAATCGAGTGAACTTCAACTTTTGATGAAGATTTTATGTCTTCTAATCACAAGTTAAATTCAAACGGAGTAGTAAGCAAAGGCTTTAATCTCCAAAAACAAGTTATACAGATTCCAAGGATTATTTCCTTAAGATTGTTAGCTCCCGCCGATACGGGTACGTAGAATCTGTATAATATAGAAACACAACTTCAACCCTAGTTCAAGTACAAAACAAGAACGTTATGAAGTTAAGTAACACCCTCAACACAAGATCAAAATAGATCTTTCAAAGAAGTGTGTTTTTTCAGAAAAATTAGATGAAACAGAAATGTTGTTAAGGCCAAGTCGTCCGAATTCACGGACTTTCCTTAAGGAAATAATTCCCCTCACTGTACCCGAGGTTGTGGAATTTTCCTCCCAGGATAAAATGGCCTTCAATCCGACTATAGCGGTACCTCAAATAGGCGGATTCTTCGAACACACTCACGGTTTGAATGATCACACTTGGAGTATTTTTTAAGAGAAGAAGAATGTTTTTTTAATCTGAAAAAATTCTGTATCAAAACCTGTGAATCAAAGCAGGTTTTTATAGCCAAATGATGTCTCTTCTGAAAAGAGACAAAGGTTCATCAAAAAGGTGTTACCTTTTCTGAAAATTCATGTCCATTCGGCCAAACAGTGTGACTGTTCCTGAACAGGCATGTCCTTTCGGATGAAACAGTGTGTTGTTTCATGAAGAATCGCAACTTTCAGCAGCATCTGTTCATGAAACAGTGCATCTGTTCGTGAAACAGTGCATCTGCTGAAGAACATTACATCTGGAAACATTGCAACCCTTTAACGTTTCTGCAGCAGTTCACTGCATGCATATAAATGGAGTCCAAATCACAGAAAAAATAATTTCCTGCGTTTTTACACATATTCAGATTTTCGTCAAATAAAATTTGTCCAAAAAAATAGATCTCATCGATCGATCATTTGACCAAATCCAAATCCAAATCCGAAGCCGAGCCGAGCGAGCGACGACGACGACGGCGCGAGGCATCTCTATTTCCTTGCCTCACTTACCATGTGAAGTAAGTGTTTCACTTTTAAACACTTTAAAGTTATCTTCTTCCACCAATGTGGGAGAAGAGTAAACTTTCCTTAGCAAAGAGTACACTTTCCAATTTGGGTGTCTCCTTCCCTTCACTTTGGTTTCTCCATTTTCCATTCAACACACTATGAACCCAACAATCCCCCACATGAATGGGGAATGGCTATTTTTCAAAATTCGTTTACGGACAGTATGTGATCATCAAGCAAAGACTGATTGCATCTGGATAAGTGGGTTTCCCTTTGAACTTTCCGTAGTGAACATGTATCGGATGCACTCGGTCAATCGGTAGATTTGATATCTTTGAACCGTCGAGCTTTAATGTACACCTAGACAACACATGTCACACAATCAGCCTTTTACCATTTATGGTTCTTACGGTTTTGTTCTTTTCAGCCATGAACACGTCCCGGTTTTCATGAGAGCTTAGAGAATAGGCCTTTACTAACATTCTCTTTGAAGCGGCTTCCACTTCGCCCTCACATAGGTGATTTCTAAACGTTTCAATCCTTTAGATTGAACTATTTGGTCAAATCTGCCAAATTTAGATAATCATTAAAAGACTTTTCACCTTAAGTCTTATCCTGGTTTACTATACATTGTCTATATCATGAGAATGGGTTGGGTAAATGACAATGTTGAACCTGTCAGACATAACTTTGTTTGATCTCCTTGAACCTAGCTCTTGGGATCTCCAGTCTGCTAGGTAGAGTTACCGCCATGCTGACTTGTCCTAGGCCTTAAACCCATTCCCTTGGATGTCCTTTCTACTCCTTCTCTAGATAGGCCTTTTGTAAGTGGATCCGACACATTATCCTTTGACTTTCATAGTCTATAGTGATAATTCCACTAGAGAGAAGTTCTCTAACGGTATTATGTCTTCGACGTATGTGACGAGACTTACCGTTGTACATCATGCTCCCAGCCCTACCTATTGCCGCTTGGCTATCACAGTGTATACATACTGGTGCCACTGGCTTGGGCCAATAAGGAATATCTTCTAAGAAATTCCGGAGCCATTCTGCTTCTTCACCGGCTTTATCCAATGCGATAAATTCAGACTCCATTGTAGAGCGAGCGATACAAGTCTGTTTCGACGATTTCCAAGAAACTGCTCCTCCACCGATAGTAAATACATATCCACTTGTGGATTTTACTTCGTTCGATCCGGTGATCCAATTTGCATCACTATATCCTTCAAGTACCGCGGGATATTTATTATAATGCAAAGCATAGTCTCGAGTGTATTTAAGATAACCCAAAACTCTTTTCATTGCCATCCAGTGAGTTTTATTGGGATTACTCGTGTACCGACTCAATTTACTGATAGTGCATGCTATGTCTGGTCGTGTACAGTTCATTATATACATTAAACATCCCAATACTCTTGCGTACTCCAATTGAGAATCACTTTCACCTTCATTTTTCCGAAGTGCAAAGTTCGCATCCAATGGAGTCTTGGCAATATCGAATTCCATATACTTGAACTTGTCAAGTACTTTTTCGATATAATGAGACTGTGACAGTGCTAACCCTTGTGGAGTTCGATGGATTCTTATACCTAAGATCACATCTGCAACTCCGAGGTCTTTCATATCAAACTTGCTCTCGAGCATTCGTTTGGTTGCATTTATGTGACAAATGTCTCTACTGATGATCAACATATCATCCACATATAAACATACAATGACTTGGTGATTTGGTGTGTCCTTAATATACACACATTTATCACATTCATTTATCTTGAATCCGTTTGCCAACATGGTTTGGTCAAACTTTGCATGCCATTGCTTGGGTGCTTGTTTTAGTCCATAAAGGGACTTAACATGTTTACGCACCTTATTTTCTTTTCCTGGAACCACAAAACCCTCAGGTTGTTCCATGTAGATTTCTTCCTCTAATTCTCCATTTAGGAATGCGGTTTTCACATCCATTTGATGGATTTGAAGATCATATACTGCCGCCAAGGCAATTAACATTCGAATTGAGGTTATCCTTGTCACTGGCGAGTATGTATCAAAGTAATCAAGACCTTCTTTTTGATTGAAGCCTTTTACTACAAGTCTTGCCTTGTATTTGTCAATAGAACCATCCATTTTCATTTTCCTTTTGAAGATCCATTTAGACCCTAAAGGTTTATTTCCTGGAGGAAGATCAACTAATTCCCACGTATGGTTACTTAAGATTGAATCAATCTCACTATTGACTGCCTCTTTCCAAAAGGATGAGTCTGATGACGACATCGCTTCTTTAAACGTTCGAGGCTCATTTTCTAAGAGAAATGTTACAAAATCCGATCCAAACGAAGTTGATGTTCTTTGACGTGTACTACGTCTTGGATTTTCTTCGTTATGTACATTCTCACTTGGTTCATCTCGGGGTCGTTTAGATCCTCCACTAGACTGTTCATGTCTAGTTTTATACGGATAACTGTTTTCAAAGAATTCAGCATTATCTGATTCAATTACCGTATTTTCATTTATATCCGAATGTTCGGATTTATGAACCAAAAATCGACATGCTTTACTGCTTTTAGCATATCCTATGAACACGCAGTCCACCGTTTTAGGTCCTATCTTAACCCTTTTAGATATAGGAACTTGAACCTTCGCTAGACACCCCCACACTTTGAAATATTTCAAGTTGGGTTTCCTTCCTTTCCATTTTTCGTAAGGAATTGATTGTGTCTTACTATGGGGAACTCTATTGAGTATACGATTGGCCGTAAGGATAGCCTCCCCCCACAAGTTTTGCGGTAAACCAGAACTTATTAGTAAGGCATTCATCATTTCCTTCAAAGTTCGATTTTTCCTTTCCGCAATTCCATTAGATTGAGGTGAATACGGGGCCGTAGTTTGATGGATTATTCCATTCTCTACACATATTTGCGCAAAGGGAGATTCATATTCTCCGCCCCTGTCACTTCTTATCATTTTGATCCTTTTGTCTAACTGATTTTCAACTTCAGTTTTATATTGCCTAAACGCATCTATTGCTTCATCCTTACTATTTAGCAAGTAGACATAACAATATCTAGTGCAATCGTCAATAAAAGTTATGAAATACTTTTTTCCACCACGTGATGGTGTTGACTTCATATCACAAATGTCAGTGTGTATTAAGTCTAAGGGATTGGAATTCCTTTCAACAGACTTATAAGGATGCTTAGCATACTTTGATTCTACACACGTTTGACACTTAGATTTATTGCACTCAAAATTTGGCAAAACTTCTAAGTTAATCAGTTTTCGTAACGTTTTGTAATTAACATGGCCTAAACGTTCATGCCATAAATTATAAGACTCAAGCAAGTAAGAAGAATTTGAATTTTTATTCATTTCAATATTCATTACATTCATCTTATAAAGGCCTTCCTCGAGATAGCCTTTTCCTACATACATTTCTCCTTTACTAACTACTATTTTTCCAGAAACGGTTACACATTTGAAACCATTTTTATCTAGGAGTGAAACAGAAATTAAGTTCCTACGTAACTCCGGAACATATAACACATTATTTAGTGTCAAAACCTTTCCAGATGTCATCTTTAGGCAAACTTTTCCTATTCCCTCCACCTTAGCAGTCGCGGAGTTGGCCATGTATATTGTTTCTTCCGCTTGAGCCGGAGCATATGTCGAGAACAACTCTTTGCTTGCGCAGACATGGAGTGTGGCCCCTGAATCCATCCACCAAGCGCGTGGATTGCCTACCATGTTGCATTCCGTGAACATGGCACACAGGTCGTCATAATCCTTGTTGGACTCAATCAGATTTGCTTGGTCCTTTTTCTTCCCTTTTTCCGGGGCTCGACAGTCTGTTGATTTATGGCCAACTTTGCCACAGTTGAAGCACTTTCCCTTAAACTTTTTCTTGGGATGATTGCTTCCATGTTCAACATTCTTTCTTTTCTTCGAGTTGTTTTGGCCATCTTCTACAATATGCGCTCCATTCATTGTAGAATTTCCCTTTGACCTTCTTTCGGCAGCTTTATTGTCTTCTTCAATCCGAAGTCGGACAATAAGATCTTCAACGGTCATCTCCTTGCGCTTATGCTTTAAGTAGTTTTTGAAGTCTTTCCATAAAGGTGGTAGCTTCTCAACCATTGCTGCTACTTGAAAAGCATCATTCACAATTAAACCTAAAAAATAGTTTATGTGAGTATTATGAACATTTTTAATTTGTTCAACTAAGGCATTTTTCAAAATTATACCTTCTGCTAGGAGATCATGTATGATGACTTGCAACTCCTGTACTTGAGAGACAACAGATTTGCTATCAATCATTTTAAAGTCCAGGAATCGTGCAACAAGGAATTTCTTAATTCCCGCATCTTCCGTTTTATATTTCCGTTCAAGCGCCTCCCACAGTTCTTTTGCTGTCTTGGTCCCACTATAGACATTATAGAGATCATCTTGGATACCGCTCAGAATATAGTTCCTGCAAAGGAAATCTGAATGTTTCCAAGCTTCTATAATGACGAATCGATCCTTGTCCGAGGTTCCCTCGGGTACCTCGGGTGCATCTTCACTAGTGAACCTTTGTAGACATAACGTGGTGAGATAAAAGAACATCTTTTGTTGCCACCGTTTGAAGTCGATGCCAGAAAATTTTCCGGGCTTCTCCGCCGGGGCCATCGATGGCGGAGCAGTTGTGCGACTAGATGTGGCAATGTTAGTTGCCCCCACCGACGTTGTTGCACTCATAATTTGACCTTCAGTTGTCATTTTTCCTGTCACCACAAGACAGAAAATTAGTATTTTCCAGAATACTATTAATAAAGTTAAATAACTTTATAAGTTTTTCCTTCTTGTTTCTAATTAACGACGAAGTTTTTATAACTTCCAATCGTCAATCGAGTGAACTTCAACTTTTGATGAAGATTTTATGTCTTCTAATCACAAGTTAAATTCAAACGGAGTAGTAAGCAAAGGCTTTAATCTCCAAAAACAAGTTATACAGATTCCAAGGATTATTTCCTTAAGATTGTTAGCTCCCGCCGATACGGGTACGTAGAATCTGTATAATATAGAAACACAACTTCAACCCTAGTTCAAGTACAAAACAAGAACGTTATGAAGTTAAGTAACACCCTCAACACAAGATCAAAATAGATCTTTCAAAGAAGTGTGTTTTTTCAGAAAAATTAGATGAAACAGAAATGTTGTTAAGGCCAAGTCGTCCGAATTCACGGACTTTCCTTAAGGAAATAATTCCCCTCACTGTACCCGAGGTTGTGGAATTTTCCTCCCAGGATAAAATGGCCTTCAATCCGACTATAGCGGTACCTCAAATAGGCGGATTCTTCGAACACACTCACGGTTTGAATGATCACACTTGGAGTATTTTTTAAGAGAAGAAGAATGTTTTTTTAATCTGAAAAAATTCTGTATCAAAACCTGTGAATCAAAGCAGGTTTTTATAGCCAAATGATGTCTCTTCTGAAAAGAGACAAAGGTTCATCAAAAAGGTGTTACCTTTTCTGAAAATTCATGTCCATTCGGCCAAACAGTGTGACTGTTCCTGAACAGGCATGTCCTTTCGGATGAAACAGTGTGTTGTTTCATGAAGAATCGCAACTTTCAGCAGCATCTGTTCATGAAACAGTGCATCTGTTCGTGAAACAGTGCATCTGCTGAAGAACATCACTGCATGCATATAAATGGAGTCCAAATCACAGAAAAAATAATTTCCTGCGTTTTTACACATATTCAGATTTTCGTCAAATAAAATTTGTCATCGATCATTTGACCAAATCCAAATCCAAATCCGAAGCCGAGCCGAGCGAGCGACGACGACGACGGCGCGAGGCATCTCTATTTCCTTACCTCACTTACCATGTGAAGTAAGTGTTTCACTTTTAAACACTTTAAAGTTATCTTCTTCCACCAATGTGGGAGAAGAGTAAACTTTCCTTAGCAAAGAGTACACTTTCCAATTTGGGTGTCTCCTTCCCTTCACTTTGGTTTCTCCATTTTCCATTCAACACACTATGAACCCAACAGTTAAATCTATGCTGATTAGCTGTGATGGTGTGACTATTCAGGCAACAGTAGTTCTTGATGAAATAGGCTTCTCTAGATTATCTTGTTCAGTATGATAATCCTGGGTTTTAAGTAGCGTAAAATGGACTAACATCCCTTCCCTACCAGTAGGATGGCTTTCATGGATTCTCGAGATTTCCATCTTAATAATAATATGAAGTTGAAGGAGAGAAGTATAAAAGTTCCAACTTTTTTATATGCCATACCATTTTTGTCGAACAAAATATTTCTCGAAGAAACCCCCCCTTGTAGCTCGTCCTGGATTACGTATGGATGATATCCAAGAAAGAATTGTGGCTAGTTTGAGTGACTTGGGCATAAAAGTTAAGAGCATTGTGTAATTCCAATGGGAGGCCCCCTTCCTGAGTGGTCAGAATTGGTGGTAGAGATGGTATGGTTCATCTTAAAACGGGTTATATGGTAGCAAGGACCCTGGCTGCAACTCCTCTCATTGCTAAAGCAATAATTCAGTACCTAGATTCAGAGAAAAACAGCTAGGTAATGAGTTATTGACATCGATCTGTTTGGAAAGATTTATGGACCATAGAAAGGAGACACCATAGAGAATTTTGTAGCGTTAATACAGATATTATTCTAAGGCTTGGTTTATCTGCTACGAGAAGTTTTTTCAATGCCTTTTTTGATGTAGAACCTCATTATTGGCATGGTTTCTTGTCATCTTGGTTTGTTTCGTCCTGTACTTGTATTATTCGGGCTGCCCCTTTTCTCTTATGCTTCAAATACTTATAGAATAGACATAATGACAAAGGGAACTCCTCCAGACTATGATTAACATTTTTTAACAGGATACAAATTTCTTTTTTATTACTTTTTCAACACAGGATACAGAATGACATATCAGGAATCTTGTTCAATAATACATCACATGTGTTACTATATATACTGTGTTGGTTTTAATAGATATGAGTTAGAGAAGAACGTAGAGAAGTTTATTTTCCTTTTCTGGTAAAACTACATGTCTTATTGATCATCAACTCCTCCTTAAATAGTAACCAAAAATAGGTTAAACTTACCATAAAATAAAACAACCTATTTGCTACCAAAAATAACCGAAATAACTAATCATTTTCCTACCAAAAATAGAAATTCCAATTTGACTAGGAGTTGTATGTAAAAAGAGTTAGAAAAATAAAAAATAAATCACGTGCATTATTTATTAAAGCAACTTTTAAGACTCCTCCTTTCTTTAGGAATTGCAAAATTTTGGTCTTCTATCTTAGGATCTCCACACTTGATAATCAAAAGCAATCTTGCGAATAAATCTGCATATTCATCTTTTGGCTAGTAGTGAACTGATACAAGTACGACCACGAAGATGGACGCACGTGAGAGTGTGATGAGCCCGAGACTTGAAATGTGTGAGTGAAGGACTTAAAATACATCAACCCGACCCTAATCTCACACTTGAAGTGTAAATAGGATATTTGGAACACAACGAGGCAGCCCTTACACTTGAAGGGTGCCTAGCTCTTAAAGGGCATTTTGGATATTTTAGCTCCTATTTTCTAATCGCCATATAAATAACACTTTCGGGTTTCATTAGTTAGATTTTGATGAATATGAAAGTGTAACACTTAGAAACATTTCTCTTGAGAGAAAGGCCCTCCTTGGCCGAAATTGTAACTAGGTTTCAACTTGAGTGTGGAATCACTCATGTTGGATTTGAGCTTGGAAACGTTGGATGCTTGGGAGATCGAGGTCCCTCTTGTGCCAACGTAAGAGATAGGTTAATTTTTGTGTGTAGTGTTAAGGGTCCAAGAGTTGAATAGGCTCTTGGGTTCTTAAGATTACATCTTCATGTAGTCTATCTATCTATCTATCTATCCTTTGTTTTATTGTAATCGTTGTTTCTTGTTCTTGTTAAAATAACCCGTGAGGTTTATTATTGGTGTTATTCTTCTTGTCTTCATATTGTTGCTGTAAAAATCTAGTTTGGGTGGCTGTTTACGTGTGGAAACACACCCCTATCTCGTGTATTGTTGTTCTTGTTTATGAATCCGAGTGAGGTCATCAAAAGGGTCCTCGGTTCTTTGACCTTGTGGACTGATTTTGGTGTTTATTTTGTGCTATCTAGTCTTTCTTGCATCATTTGGTATCAGAGCATGGATTGATTGTGTCCCCCCAAGATCAATCTTGGGCTCATAAACTTGAAAATAAAAATAAAATTGTTGAAAAACTAAAAATTTCAGAAAAAGGTGCAATCTGTCCATTTTTGTTCTTGGCCGAGAAAGTTTAAATTATTGTTGTTGTTGTATTGTCCGAGATTATGGTGTCTAGATCTAGGTGTCTTTGCTTTGTTTTGTTGTTTCTAGTGTTAGTTTTATTCTTTACTAACACTTGAGTCTAGATCTAGATTTGAGCTCGAACTTGTTGAAAGTTGTGGTTGTGAACAAAGTGTGTCTGATTGGATGTTGTTGTTGTTCTAGCCTTGACTGAGTTGAAGGCCTTGTGTTTTGGTGTTGTTGTAGATCTTGAAAGGTTGTTGTTGTGTTCTTGTTGTTCATCACAACCTTCATCTTTTGTAAAATAAAAAACACAAAACAAAAGGGGACTTAACCGATTGTTGTTGTTATCCTTGTGGTCTTTGCCGTGAGATTGTTGTCACGACCCAAACTGGGGTCCTAGCCATGATGAGCTCCCAAACTATGAAGGCCCGGGCACCCTCCTATATCTGGTAATCATGCACAATATTAACAATACCATAAGAAAAATGTGGAAGTAAACAAACAGAATGATGGTCATGCTCTGAGTTCAATTTAACAACACAAAATGTGATCTATAGGTGTCTAGACAACATCCATCTCAGTCTGCAAAATCTCTAATACATCAAAATATAATAACTTATTTAAAATTGCGTCAAGGTCCCCAGTCAGACCCGAAACCAAAATGAAATAATAATGTTCTAAAAATAGTCATTCCGAAATAAAGAAGGCTCACCAACTACACACTTATGGCTTAGCGGGACCTTTGTACTTAGCCTCAGACCCTCAAATATAGGGGGTCAATACAAACGTACTGGTACGCAGAGCAATCCAAAATAATGTACTTTTATATATAACATAAGTGAGAGCATTTCATAAACCGTTATGCATGAAATAGCTTAAAATAATTTTGTCAATGAAATTCCTTTCTTTGTGTTACTTTTGAGCTAAGTAGTACACTCTATATATCTGAAAGTATCCCACGGGCAATATGGAATCTGCCCATAACTCGGCGGCCAATCCCCTAATCTAAGTTTGCTACAAGGATTGGAGTATCTGAATCTGATATGCCATAGGGAACTAGGCCAGCGTATAATCCCTCTTTGGGGACAACATAAACCTGTATCGGCAAATATGATTTAGGCAATGAATTGTATGACTCATGCCTACTTTGGGTAACCACCTAACTCTCTTTGTGCCCATTTTTAACCTTTTCTAAACATGCATTTTCTGAATTCAAAATCTAAAATCTGAAATGAAATCTGTATTCTGTTCTAAGTTTATCATGACCTTATCTGTTGTGGTATCATCATACCAAGACTTACTAGTCATATTTTGAGCCATAAAATATCATGTTACAGTCTCTTAATTCAAAACATAATGTTTGGACCACCATATATTTCAAACAGTTCAAGAGAATTCATACTTCAAAACATGTGTCAAATTATGCAAAGAATCTCTCTTTTCAACATTTCAACAAACATGTGGTGGTCAGGTATTTTTGACAAATCATGTAATTATTTTATTATATGTCTTCAACATTTATCAACATGTAAAACCCTCTCTCATCAATTTGAAATCAATCTTAAATCATTCAACAATAGTCAAGAACATTGATACCATGCTTCTAAATATAACGTTTTTCAATTTGTAACATGAGAAAATTAAGAGGTGTTGCAACATAAGAAGGAGTGTAAATAGTCACTCTATCAATTCGATTATCAACTTTAAATACATACATATATATATATAAATAAAAATAAATTTTCTTTAAGGGAAGGCCTCAAGACCAGAACAATAGATCAAAAGGATTCACAATGCACAATTGTAAATTTAATTCAAAACCCTTTATAAATTCATGATTTCTAAAAATTTAAACCTTATTCAAAGTGTTTTCAACATGAGCATGTAATTTAGGTAAACCCCATGTACCTTGGATTGCAAGGTTTAAAGGGTAGAACTCGAATGTTGATTTGTTCCTTGGAAAACTTAGACTTAAAGGTTGATTCTTGACTTCTTGTTCTTGGAGGAAACCTAGATTGATCTTATTTTTGAGAGTGAAGAGGGATTTTTGATGATGTATAACTGATGAGAATAGACTAATAACATGTTTAGGGTGTAATTAAATCCATTGAGTAGGTTTTCTGAAGAGGAAAAGTACCAACACAATCCTTTAAAAAAATCACATTTTTGCACTTCGGATCTCCCGATAGCCGACCGACAGACCGTCGGGATGGGGAAGGACTATACCTTAAATCGTCGAACAATTTATAGTGACTGAGTCACTATTTTTGGGGTGACGGGCCCCGCAACGGACCGTCACGGGATCGACGGATAGTCGGCCTGGCCGTCACTCCTTAGACAACCTAATACCTTATTATAAAATAGGCATAATGTTTTACCCCATTATTGGATTAAGTCAAAACAGATGGCATTGGAAAGATAACTCAAAGATCTTTCATTTGATATATAGAAGACTCTCTAATTTTATATAAACAAAAAGTTATGGTTGATTAAAGTTGACCCAAGTTTAAATGCTCACCAAAACTCAATCGATAGGAAGGCTTTCAACTCGTGCTTGAGTTAAGGGACCTGTATGATCTAAATTCATGCTAAACAAGATTTCCACACTACATAATTTATTAACATACTAAATTTTCATAGTATTTATGGCTTTTGGAACATTTACGCGTAGGGACAACGGTTTACGTTCTAGCCCAAAAATGTAGGTTGTTACAATTGTTAACCTTATTATGGTGAACTTGTTGTTGTTCTTGGGAGATTTATGTTGGTTGTTATTATTGTGGCTATTGTGTTCTTGAATTTCTTCACCATATTCATCACTTTGTTAACATTAAAGTGAACTTTAGATCTTAGAAAGGTGAAAGACAAGGTGTAGTACTTGTTAAGTCTTGAAAGACCCTCAACCAACCAAGACATATCAATCATGTTTCAACCACTTTCCAACACTTTTTCATGATTTAAGTATCCATGTTATAAGGAGAAATACAAGAAAATGTCAAGTCTTAAAAATTAAAAATTGAAAAAGGCTCCAAGACTTATTTTTTTCCCTCTTAAAATAAAATTCCACCAATCCAAATTAAATTTTTGACCAATACATGAACATTTGAGAATAACCATTCATTAGAAAGACCGCAACCAATACGTGGCTTCCACTTTATCAAGTTACTATTTATGCAACAAATTTTGGCTCAAATTTCAGATTTCGTAGAGTTTTTTTGTTGTTCCTTAGTTTCAATTTTGTTGGTTCTAATACTAATTGGTAAACTAGTACCTATCTACTAGATTGTTAGTTAGTCTTTGTGTTTGTTCATTCATGTTAAGCATTTGTTGTGTGATTTTTTCTTTTTTGAATTTGTTGTATCTTGTTGGTTCAAATCCATAAACTAACTTTCTTTGAGTCAACTCAAATGAAAGTCTATTCTGGGAAAGAGTAGACTCGACCCCCAATCACTCGCTAAGTACAAACTGGCTTTTAACACTTGTGAAACCAAGTGTGCGGTAAAAATGTGAGTGAAAGTGTGGTGAGGCTCTTTTTGAACTAACTAGTTGTTTTCTTTTGTTTGTTGTTATCTTTTGTTAGGTACCATAGCTGACCATAATATCTATGCCACATTTGATTGCATCGATGACAATCTTGAAGATATGAAATGACACGTTGAAATTATATGCCAATTATTAACCAAACGCTTCCCTCAAAATCCAATTATCCAAACACCTTGCGATGAGAGATTCTCGAAGGAAGTTGTTGCCCAAGCTTGTGAAGGACTTTCACACCGAGGTAAATATGAACATACTTATGAACTTCAAGGTAAAATAGCTAACTCTTACACTTTGGTGCATGTGAATGATGATCGTGTCGCTAATAAACCATTGAGTATGAGTAGTAGTTTACCTATATATGAGTATATTGATTCCTTACCTCTTGTGGATGATGTACATATTGTGTGAGTGGATACACTAGTTGATCCTATAAATGACCGAATTGACTCTTCCAGTAAGATCGATTTGTGTCCACCTAGTGTTGAAGCTATTGTGTTGAATGAAAGTACTTAGTCGTGTGAAAATTGTATTGACCAACTTGTGTGTAAAACTTGCCGACTAATTGAGAATATGTGTGATGTGATTAATGAATCTCAAGTGAGTAAAGAATTTGAAGATACTGGTCAAGGAAATAGGAGTGAGCCCATGATCTTGTCTTATGGTGTAGATGCTAATGTTTGTTTGGCTCATTGGGATGATCATGTACGTGAAACATCTTTGAAACTTGATAGTGAACTTATAGAGAATGAACTTGCTTATCCCAAAGCTTTTCGAAGGGTAGATCTTTCTCTTTTTAGGTACAATGTCTTATTTGAAGATATTTTAATCACTCCTAAGGAACCTAGTACCATGAGTGAAGTTCATAGCATAGATTGTCTTGGAGGCTATAGCCTATATGCCAACCCATTATGGTTTGACAACATTCCTCCTCAAGGCGGAAATCTCTTCTTGGAAGATAAAAGTACTCTCACAGGCAAGGAATGTGTAGTCTCAAAAATGACTTCTTTTTCTTCTTTGTGTGGCTTTCCCTAGGACACCATAGTAGAAGTAGACTTGAGTACCACCATTTTATACTCTCTCTTTTCTTGTGATGATATGTATGATAACGTAGAGAGTAGACTGTGTAGTTGTGGTAAAGGCTACGGGAAATGGGAGTGTTGTCTAGACCCGTGTCTATGGCCCCTTTTCCCATTTGATCCCAGTGCCATCTTAGGGTGGGGAAGATTTACTCTCGGCTTAGGTGCATTTCTTTTTTATGCTTATCATATCCAAGTCCTTGATGAATTTTTGTACTAACCCTAACCCTCATGCCATAAGGAAATGTGCTTGTTTGGCTCTCTTTGATTTGCAAGGTATGGATTCGAGGTCGAATCCTTTTTGAGGAGGGGAGGATGATACTAGTACAGCCACAAAGATGGACGCATGTGAGAGTGTGATGAGCCCGAGACTTGGAGTGTGCGAGTGAAGGACTTGAAATACACTAAAGCTACCCTAATCTCACACTTGAAGTGTAAAGAGGAGCCTTAGAACAAAACAAGGTAGCCCCTAAATACATTTGAAGGGCGCCTAGCTCTTAAAGGGTATTTTGAATATTTTAGCTTCTATTTTGTAATAGCTATATAAATAACAATTTAGGGTTTTATTAGTTAGATTTTGATGAATATTAAAGTGTAACACTTAGAAATATTTCTCTTGAGAGAAAGGCCCTCCTTGGATGAAATTTTAACTAGGTTTCAACTTGGGTGTGGAGTCACTAGTTTTGGATTCGAGCTTGGAAACGTTGGATGCTTAGGAGATCAAGGTCCCTCTTGTGCCAACGTAAGAGATAGGTGAATTATTGTGGGTGGTCTTAAGGCTCCAAGAGTGGAATAGACTCTTGGGTTCTTAAGATTACATCTTCATGTAGTCTATTTATCTATCCTTTGTTTTATTGTAATCGTTGTTTCTTGTTCTTGTTAAAGTAACTGGTGAGGTGTGCTGTTGTTACCACATTATTGTTGTTCATATTGTCTTCATACTGTTGTTGTAGAAATCTAGTTTGGGTGGCTTTTTAGGTGTTGAACCACACCCCTATTTCGTGAATTATTGTTCTTGTTTGTGAATTTGAGTGTGGTCATCAAAAGGGTCCTCGGTTCTTTGAACTTGTGGACTGATTTTGGTATTTGTTTCGTGCTTCTTAGTCTTTCTTGTATCATGAACTAAATTTACTTCTCATTTTGAATGCAATCCTTAAATATTAAATTCCTTTGGCATGTTTTCCTCCTTAGTTTGCATATTGAAAGCTCCTTTGAACCTAGCGGGTTCACATATTGCTTGTGCTTTTTTCAATTAGAGGATCATCTTTTAATTTTTTCAGTCTATGTTCTTTTTCATGTTCTACAAAAATATCTCCCACAAATAAGAAATGCTTAACTCTCATTTTAATGTTTAAAACTTCTTTTCCAGCACCATCATTATTGAAACAATTGTTACCCTCAAAGGATACTTTATCTCCTTTTTCTACCAATTTATAAATACTCAACAAGTTTTGATCAATATCAGTTACATAAAGAACATCTGAAATTATTTAATTACCTGAACTTGTTTTGATGACAACAGTTCCTTTTCTAAGAATGTGATCACCATTTTTGATCCTAACTTTGGACCTTTTAGTAGGCTTTAATTCTATAAACAAACTCTTGTTATAAGTCATGTGGTTGGTGCAACCGCTATCAGTCAACCAAAAATTTGTTCAAAGACATAAAGTGAATCAAGTGCAATCAACGTGGCCATGAAGCAGTGATTTGCAAGAGCAAATTCAAGAACCATTCTTTACATGGTATCAACAAATCTTTGTTCACCTATGTTGGCCTCCCATATTTTATCGTCCACGCTCCTGTTAACGAGGTCTCGGCATGCGGGGAAGTGTTAAGTATCCCACATCTGAAAAGGGATGAGTAATTAGTCTCCTTATATGTAATTGGGCAATCCTCCCCTCACGAGCTAACTTTTGAGGTTGAGTTAGGCCCAAGATTTGTTCTTTAACATACTGCACTCTTTTTTATTTCAAAATAATTGTCATCGTAACTATTCTTCTATTCTCATTTCCAGCATTGTTACTCACTGTTGTGTTTGCCATTTTACTTTTTATTCTCGTTTCTTCCTCTTTCAATAACCAAGGGGCACGCTGCTAATGAGAACACTGTCGTGATGTAAGAGTTTTCTGTGGGCAGAATGTTTAGTGGTCTCTAAAATTACAAGTGAACAGAATTAGTGTTGAGAAACTTTTTCCTTTCATTATTTCTCTGTATGAAGACTCACTACCTGTATGTTCATGTTTATATACACAAGTAAAACTGCTAGTTTGTGAAAGTATAGTTGCAGCTCTAGTATGAGTTGTATGTACTAAATATACATATAACTAAGTGAAAAACAGGGGGAATTTATATACTAATATAACTTGTTGAGTTCTGATATCTTGTTGTCTTTCCCTCTCCTAGCCTTCTTTATCTCTCATTCTAAAGACAATTATTCTTACAAATAGAGGAAAATTTAGGATTTAAATATGATGGGTTCGACCTTTAAATTTCTTAGCATTGATTTTCGAGTCCATCTCTAGATTAAGATTATTTCAGATACAGTATCATCTTTTTCATTTGTATGTTGTTGATTTTTTTATTTTTTTTTGTAGTCACCACATATGGTAAATGAATTAGGAGATTTCGAATTAAGTTTGAAATATACTCCTATACTTCTCCCCTACATTCGAAGGCAGGGTCAAATGGGGAAGTATATAAGAGTAGTTATACTTTTTAAATAGGATATACTATTATAAGATATATAATTTGATTGCATTTTGTGTTTCAATTTTGAAGATATATGTTATGCATATAGTACGACAGAAGCTATATCGTCTTTGTTTGCAAGAGAATACGGTGAACCACCTGTTGAACAGTCGACCCAACAAATTGCTGACCAAATGCCAAGAAACTTCAATTATGCACAAAAGGGCAAAAAAAGAGATAAAATTCTTGGGTGTTATTATGGCTCCCATTTTGATGCTCTTTACTATGCAGCGAACGTTGGTTTGTTTGAAGACAGTGTATCCCAAAAGAGAGAGAAGCTGGGAAGTTGATTTTCCTAATCCCCTTCCAAATAAGGCTTTTTTTTTTTTTTTTCCAAAATATTTTAGATAGAAAAAGTATATTTTTATAATAGAAATTTTTTTATTTTATTTGTTTGGCTAACACATGGTAGGAGGTGAAATATAAAATTTCATTTACCACTAAGGTCCGTACGGAAAATATTGATGAAGAATGGAAAAGGGAGGGTTTTGAGGACTTGGTAATGGAAAAACCCATAAATAGTGTTGGAGCACCAACCTATTGTTGGTGCAATTAGGGTGTATGAGAATTTCGTGCATTTCAAAGGAAAGGTATATATTTGATTTTCAAAAGAAAATGACTTAGTTCTTAATATTGTAAAGATTTACTTTTCGCTAATTAAGATTGTAGTTTTTTTGTAGGAAGTTTATATGGGACCTATTGGAGATGAAGCTTCTATTGATGAGTTACATCATGGAGGTCACTCTATTCTAGTCATAGGATGGGGAATTAAGAATGAGGTGGAATATTTTGTAGCTAAGAATCAATGGGGTGATGATTGGGGAGATATATTAACTATCTTTATTTACCTCTTGTTACTACAGTATAACCTCGATAAATTAATACTCGATAAATTAATAACCTCGCTAAAATAATAATATTCTTCGGTCCCGAGTCGGGATCAACGTGGTAAATTAATAATTCGCTAAATTTATAAGATAATACAAAAAAAAATTCATATAGGTCCCATTTGATATATAAATTAATAATTCATCTCTATCAAAATATTTCATACATAATACATAAGTAAACTAAACAGGTTTCTGAAAATATGAATCTAATGTTGTTTGTTTCTTCTTGAAATCAATATCACCTTGAATCTCATCTCTAACCCTTCTTACTGCATTAAGAATATCAGGTGTAGTCTTCTCATATTGCAAAAGGAAGTGATGTAAGGTGATTGTTGCTTTCAGAGCATCTTTGCGCGAAACTTGTTCTAATTCCACACTACAATTAGAAGCCTTCGTTACAATTAGTTCCCCATTCATATTAACACGCTCTTGGTAATGAATAAACCACTCGAACAGAGCCTTCTTTAATTCTGAAAATTTGGCAGCTTTATGTCTTTTAGCCTCATCTTTTGGAATGTCGGTTGCTGATAGATACTCTGTTGACCTCTTGATCGTGTTTGATATTGTGGCTTGACTCACTTGCAAATTAAACTTCTCTAACACCCATTGTTGCAATTGCTTTTGAGTGCATGCTAGATTTTGTTGTTTATACTCACACAGTTCTCTACGTATACCATTAGTCATGGTTGATTTTTTAACACCTTTGAGATGAGAAGCCATTTTTTTTTGTTTTTTGATTTGAAGACTTGCATAATACATCTATTTATATAGTAACTTAGTTAATGTATGTACGTGTAACTACATTAATAATTGAGTGGATTTATACATTTTAATGAATGTAGCATGTAACTACATTAATAATTAAGTAGATTTATATATTTTATTAAGATATACATAGAATATTGAAAATGTATCAGCAAAAATACATGAATTTGGTTAAGTATGCATAATTAATAGTCAATGTAGAAATTAGTTTTCACGTACACCTAGGTACATTAATAATATGGACCCAAAAAGTATATAATTTATAAATTAATAATTATTAATTTATACGATTAATTAATACCTCGCTAAATTAATAAAATTTGACGGTCCCAACAGTATTAATTTATCGAGGTTATACTGTAGTTGTTATAATTTGAATAAGTTTCTAATGTTTGGGGTATATTTAGGAATATGTAGCTTCATTTAGTTAGTTGAAGATAATGTGCAGAGAGTGGAGTTAGCAAATAGTTAGCTTTAGTTAGTTAGATGTAGATAATGTGCAGATAGTGGCCTGCACTTTAGGTCCAGTTAGTTGTATGTTGTGTATTTAAAAACCTGTTGCCAGAGTTAATAGAATTATCCTTTCGATCTCCTTCTCTGAATATTTATATGGTATTAGAGACCCATAAGCTCCACCGAGTTAGATCCATTTCATTCTCCTTAATCTTTCTCATATATGGATCCAGTAAAAGATGCTACTGATGCCAATGCCAGTGGTTCTGCAGTTTCTACCACTACTCATGTGGTACAATTTAATCCCGTCGCTCAATTACCTATTAAACTACAAGGTAACCTCAACTTCTCAACATGGAAAGCACAACTTGTAATGCTACTAAATGAGCATCAACTCATGGGACATCTTTATGGAACCACAATTTCTCCATCACCTACTATTACCCAAAATGGTCTTACTGTACCAAATACCAATTATTAGATCTGGTTCACTCAGGATCAATTAATCCAATAAGCAATAATGGCATCGATCGATCCTACGATTTCTCCAACTATTGCAGTAGCACCATCTGCTAACAAAGCATGGGAAATCCTTCACATAGCCTATGCCAACAAAATCCATACTTGCATCTCCAGCTTGTGAGATCAACTACAAAACACCATGAAGACTTCCAAAACCATTATAGAATACTTGTAGGAGGTTCGTTTCCTCTCTGATGCTCTTAAAGTTGTTGGTTCAGCTGTCAATGATGATGAACTTATTGTCAAAATTTTAAGTAGCCTTGGCCCCGAGTATCATGAAATCTCTTCTGCGATACGAGCACGAGACTCTCCTTTGAGCTTTGAATAATTATTTCACAAGATCACAGATCATGAGCATTTCCTAAAGCATCAAGATCTGGAAAAACCATCTATGATCACAACTGCTATTGCTTAGAAGTCCAAATGCCTCCGCAATTTAATAGGAACAATCCCCGCTTCAACAATCAGCCATGAAAACTATCTCAGTCTCGGCAATGGAATTCCAACAATCAACAATCAAATCCCAACAATCAGCAAAACAGGTGAAAATCTAAGCAATCTGTCAAATGTCAATTGTGCCAAAAGTTTGGTCACACGGTAGATGTTTGCCTCTCTAAGTCACACAATCATTTTGAAGATGAGGGTAACTTTTCATCTGGTCAACAATCATCTAGAAACTCTTGGGTTTTACACTCTGGAGAAACTCACCATGCCACTGCCGAACCTCGTAACCTTGAAGAGTATACCAACTGAAGAAATCTCTATGGGTGACGGTAAAACTATTCCCATCAGTCATACTGGTTCATCTTTAATTCAGGCATCTAAATATGCTTTTAGGCTTTCTGATCCACTTTGTGCTCCATTAATAAAAAAGAATCTCATATCTATTGCTAAGTTTTGTCAAGATAACCTCACGTCTATTGAATTTTTTCCTTTTATTTTGTTGTGAAGGACTTGCATACTCTGAAGCCACTGGTACAAAGATGGAACAAAAATGGACCATATGAGTGGCTATGTTTGCCATCCAGGAAACCCTCCATTCACTTTGCCTTCACAAAATCCCCACTTCAACTTTGGCATTGTCGATTGGGTCATCCCTACACTAGAATTTTAAATTTTATTTTGAGGAAATTTTCTTTACCTGTTGCTTCTAGCAAAGAAAAGTTTGAACTTTGTAATGCTTGTTCTTCTAATTAAGTTTATCATTTGCTATTCCAATGACTCAGTTTGTCTAGTAATTTTCCTCTCCAGATTATATTTAGTGATTTATGGGGACCATCACCCATTTTAGCACTCGACAATAAGTAATATTATTGGATTTTTGTTAATCAGTATACGAAATATATTTGGTTGTATACACTTAAAATAAAAGGGAGGTTACATCAATATTTCGAAAGTTTCATCCTTTAGTAGAAAATTTCTTCAAACAAAAATTTCTTCAATTTATACAGATAGAGGGGGTGAGTTCATCGCTCTTCATCCCTATCTTAAAAAACATGGAATTGAGAACTTAAGTTCTCCTCCCTACACACAACAACATATTGCCATAGCTGAACATCGGCATCATCATATTCTTGAAAGTGCTAAAACCCTTCTTCATAAAGCATCCTTACCCTCTGAACATTGGTCTTTTGCCTGTCAATATGCAGTCTACCTTATTAACCGACTTCCCACTCCCATCCTAAAAAATGAGTCACCCTACTAAAATTATTTGGTCGATCTCCTGACTATCACACCATAAAAGTTTTTGGTTGTCTTTGTTACCCATGGCTTAAACCTTATACCAAAAATAAACTTGAACCTTAGTCAACCCGTGTCTGTATTTAGGTATCTCTCAGGCTCACCATGCTCACATGGCTTTGACCCCGTCCATTCATAAATTTTCATAAGTTGTGATGTTAAATATTTTGAAAATGAATTTCCTTTTAAATAATTGTTTATCCATTTACGAAAATATACTTCCCAATTAAGTTGGGAAGTTATTGGCTCTAAAGAGGATAATCCAACAACAATTCAATATACTCCTCTCTATTCCATCCCTTATTCTAGTCTATGTAGAGTCCAACCTCTACACTAATACCTATTGCTCTGGCAATGCTCATTCCAACAGTAACGGCAAAGTACCAGTAGCTCCAGAGATATCAGGTAATACACATCTCCCTGTTTCTTCTTCTAATCAACTTCTTGCCCCTTCTCTTCCTGTGTACGAAACTGCTACACCTAAGACTCTACTCACATACCAAAGATGAAAAACAACAAAACTGTAATCCCACCAACCAATCCCAACCACCAGTGAAGCCACTCTTCTACCCCTGCCACCCCAGCAAAGTTCAAATCCCACAAACCAATTACTTGATCCCTCTCCTTCAATACATGCTGCCCTGATTCCACCACCATCTTCAAATCGTATTATCACTTGATCTCAGAATAGTATCTTGAAGCCTAAAATAAAACTTTTTTTTTTGACCCATTTGACACCTACGCCTATATCTTTCAAACAAGCTGATACAAGCAATGAAAGTAGAATATGACGCTTTAATAAAAAACCAGGGAACTCGTGCCATGAAACATGTCAACAAATGTTGTGGATTGCAAATGGTTGTATAGGATCAAGAGAAAAAAAGATGGTTCTATAAGCAAAAAGGATTTACGCAACGTCTTAGCTTTGATTTTTATGAGACATTCAGTCTTGTTGTCAAATCGACAACCGTGAGATTGGTGCCATCTATAGCCGTGCAACATAATTGGACAATTCATCACTTTGATGTCAATAATGCTTTCCTACAAGTAAAATTGGATGAAGAAGTTTTTATGTCTCAAACCTGAGGATTTATTAATCCCCAATTTCCAACTTTTGAAGACTGAAGATGGCTATCTATGGCCTCAAACAAGCCCCCCAGGCTTTGTATAATGCTCTGCGTGAACATCTGCTGAAAATGTGCTTTGTCATAACAGAATCTAACACCTCTTTATTTGTATGGAAGCATTTGTCTGTAACCATTTATATGCTTGTCTATGTTGAAGACATCATAATCACCGGAAACCATCCACACATGATTAAATTTGTCATTAATTCTTTGGTAGAAAGATTTTCATTGAAGGATCTTGGCTATCTAAACTACTTCTTGGGTGTTGATATTAAGCAAGTACCAGATGGTCTCATTCTCTCTCAATCAAAATACATTTTGGAAATTCTTTCTGAACTAGATATGGATAATTGTAAAGGTGTTTCCACTCCCATGTGTTCCAGTGTACCCCTTTGGGTACCTGATGGTTCACCACCAACTAATGCCATGCACTACCGGCGTACCCTTGGCAAATTACAGTATCTGTTCCTTACTCAACCTGACATATCTTATGCAGTCAATAAATTGTCGCAATTTATGCATACTTCAACTGCTGAACATTGGAAAGTAGCTAAAAGAGTACAACGGTATCTCAAAGAAACCGCAAGTTCAGGACTTCGCATCCTTCGGAACTCTGACTCTAATTTGTATATGTATGTTGATGCCGACTGGGCTAGAGATCCAAATAATAGAATCTCTACATCAAGTTACATACTTTTCTTTGGACCAAATCCAGTTAGTTGGTCATCCAAAAAGCAACGTGCAGTAGCTCGCTCGTCTACTGAGGCAGAGTACAAATCAGTAGCCAATGCACTTGCAGAGATCACATTGGTGCAAAACTTACTTCATGAGTTACATGTCACCATTCCGAAGACGCCAACAATCTACTGTGACAATGTTAGAGTAACTTATTTATCTCACTACCCAGTGTTCCATACTCATATGAAACATATTTCTGTAGATTTTGCATATGTCCGTGATCAGGTTCACGCTCATCGACTTTATGTTACTCAGACTCATGCTTATGATCAACTTGCTGATAGCTTTACCAAGACACTGCCTAAATCAACCTTTATTAGGTGTCGTTCCAAGTTAGGCATTGTTGCACCTTACCTACCTTGAGGGGATGTATTAACTATCTTTATTTACCTCTTGTTACTAGTTGTTATAATTTGAATAAGTCTTTGATGTTTGGAGCATATCTAGGAATAGTTAGCTTCAGTTAGTTAGTTGTAGATAATATGCAGACAGTGGAGTTAGCAAATAGTTAGCTTTAGTTAGTTAGATGTAGATAATGTGCAGATAGTGGCTTTCACATTAGGTCCAGTTAGTTGTATATTGTGTATTTAAAAGATTGCTGCTAGAGTTAATAGAATTATCCTTTTGTAACGCCCCATAAATGTCATGCATGTATTAGACTGTAATTTCTGAGCTTTAGACTTAAGTTTTAAATATTTTCCAAGTGTTGAAATGACTTAGACTCATTCTTAGCTGGCAACCTTCGGGATACAACTTCTCGACCTTACCGACCTTTATTTTTAGATTTTCAAGTTGCGTTACGATCGGGAAATCTCATAGTACATCTCGGATAAGTTTTGGATATTTTCGGAATGCATAAGGCTGCGTTTGGATGTCAAAACAGTAGCAAAACGCATAGCCTATTGCCCAGTTTTTCAGCATTTCAGGGTCAACTTCAAATGATCATAACTCCCTGTATATAATAAACCGTGTGAGCTATAATATACCAAACGAAAGATATTTGAGTGCTCTATCAAATACAGTTTGTTTCATCCGATTTGAATATATGAGTAAAAAGTTATAATCGATTTACTCTAGCCTATCAAACTATCAACTGAGGGACATATTTGACCTTAATTGTTCCTTAGGGGTATTTTGGTCATCCTCCACCCCTATATATACCACCAACACGGGATTTAATCCCTCAAACACCATAATACACATGCTTTCCTCAAAATTGCTCAAGAATTCTCCTTAGGGTTTCAAAATAAAAACCCAAATAGTTCAAGATTCGACCGTAGGTTTTCAAAGATAATTACATATTCGGAATCACCAATCCGCAAGCTTCAAGAAACATCTATTATCCTTGGAAATAGAGGTACGCGGGGTTTTACCTAAAATCTCATGGGCATAGAAATCATGTTTTAAGTATCGGGTTTTCAAATTCATGTGCATACTCATGTTTTAGAAGCTTTAATGATATTGTTTTGGCCTTTTGGCTTTCCCCCAAAGTGGTTTGAAAATTATATATATATGTATATATGTGTTTGTCCTGAAATATATGAATTTAAAGCATGATTTTCATGGAACCCCTCTCATAATGTAAATTCTTCCATGTTTCACGTAATATAAATTGTTTTGAAAGACATCTTGAAGAAAAGAAATTATGATATGAAGTGCTTTGACTTTTGCTATGTTTGGAATACGATTCTTGAACACGAAAGAGAGGGTTGTGAATGTTGAATATGCATGTAATGAAAGAATGCATGGTTTTGCCAAAATGCACATGACCACCATATGTTTGATGAAATTTCTGCATGAATTGAACTTTAAGTTCGGAATATGAAATGCACATGACCACCACTAAACTATGTTTTGAATGAAAGCTTTTGCTTAGTACCTTATGGCTCAGAAAAAAATCATGACTTGCAAGGTCTTGGTATGACGATATCAATTCAGACTAATGTCATATCAGACTCAGACTAACAGACATTTCAGACTTTCATGATTTAGAAATTTCAGAACGATGCATGTTCAGAAAAGGTTAAAAATGGGCATACAGAGATCTTAGGTGGTTTTCCGAAGAGGGCTTGAGTTCAGACAACTCTTTGCCTAAAACCGTGGTTTGCCGACCCGGGTATATTATTATGCGCTGACTTAAATGTCCTATGGCGTATCAGACTCAGAGACTCCAACCCTTGCGGCACACTTGGGTTGGGGGCTTCCCCGCCGAGTCAATGGCGGATTCCATACAGCCCGTGGAATATTCAGACTTGTAGGGGAATACCACCTAACTCAGAAGTAAAACACATATCATGATTTGAAATGAACAGACAGGTTGCATGTTTTCAGAAAGTGCCCATGTATTTTTCAGAAACAGTTTTATACATGATGTCTTGATGAAAAAATTTCTTTCACTTAATATATATATATATATATGTATGTTCCATTATACTATTTTTGGATTGCTTCGCGTGCCAGTACTTTTGTGCTGACGCCCCCTCCTTCCAGGTTCTGAGGCACAGTCTAGGGGTCCAGCTACTCAGTAGATATTCTTGGATTTGCAGACTTGATCTCATAGTGGTGAGCCTTCTATTATTCGGAAGGCCTAATTATGTCAGACATTATCTTATTTATTATATTTTTGGTTCACTGGGGGCCTTGTCCCAGTTTCTTTTCAGACGGATGTTTGTGTTCTTAGTAGAGATTTTCGCAGACTGATGTCAGATAGTATTATTCAGAAATATTGCAGGACTTGACCATGTTTTCCGTACTCAGTTTAAATTCCGCATTTTTTTATGATTATGAATGTTGTGCATGATAACCAGACAGAGAATGGGTGTTCAGGGCCTTCATGGTTCGGGATGCTCGTCACGGCTAGGGCCTAGGCTCGGGTCGTGACACCTTTTGATCCCCTTATCTGAATCTTTATAATATAAAAGGTATGCTAAAGTGAGATGAGACTTAATCTACCGGTTTGCTTATCCAGAAGGAATTGTTTGATGGGTGATGTTGCCAAAAACAACAAGGGAAAAGATGTTCCTAGCAGCAGCAGAACCAAAAAACTGAAAGCCCGGTAGTTTGTTGTTTGGAGTATTATGTCTTCTTTGTTAGGAAGAGGAGGACTGAGGAGAAATGATTCCTTTTAAATCGTATTCCGATCAAAAACTCTATTTCCCTTTTTTATGTTTTTGTTATTAGAAAGAGGGAAACTGTTTGTTTTGATGAAACATATTTTGCTTGGAGGACCCTTTAATTTCTTGTTATTAGGTTGTAATATAGATCATTTTGGACATGGCTTTTCATGAATATCCAACTCCATTCACTATATATATTTAGTGTGTTGAATAGTTAATTGTTCGTAGGCACTGGAAAATCTTGATCTACAAGTGCAAATTATAATCATTCCTCAAACTCGGTAACGGGTTTCATCAGTATGTCGTATTTACTTATCCTCTTAGCATACTAACACTTAGTCAAGTTGTGATCCTTGAGCTTGAGCTATAAGTTGATTCTGAAACTTCAATTGTTCTCTTAAAAACAAGCAAGAGAAAATTACTTTATAATCTACTTCACTAACTTTAGATTGACGTCTTTACTTTACATGTTAAATTTCAAACTTAAGTAGTTCATGTAAATAATGTTGAAATAACACTGCTATAATTTTAGACATCTGTCAGAAATTTATCAAGTTATATATGTTGCTACCAGTATACGCCTTGATAAAAAGTTCTTGCGCAACATTAGACTAAAATCCAAGCCCTTGCTACGCCTCATCCTTTTGCTGAACGAAAGTTCTGCACATGCTACTGTATGCACTTACAGCTGTTGTGAAAATTCCATATATGAAAGGACAAGATATGACCTTGAGAGACTAGCTTGCACCCTACATATCAACCTTTGCCATAAGCACGTATGAGGAACATGGATATATTGATGAGCAGAGATCAATGAAATTGGAACTTTTTTTTTTGAACTAGTCATCAGCAGTTTCTTTACAGCCCTTTGGTCCGTAATGATGGGAAACATAACAATAGTGATTCTGGCATGCCTAGAAGAATAATGTGATAGATATTACCTGCCTGTCACAATGGCAACAAACGAAAAGGGCAACAATGAATTAGCTACGGTACTAAACAGAAAGAAGAACAGGTGAATGTCAATAAAATTTTGATTTCTAGTAAACTATATGTTTTGCGTTCTGGGGAGTAGTAAAGATAACATGACTCTGATCTTTCTTTCTGTGGAGCCGGATATGAGCATATAGGCACAAATTCACCCAACTGAAGAGAGAGGGAACAACCACAGCTTTGGTTTCAATGCAAACAGGCTCTTAATTAAGAACTGATTCGGTTTATCTGTATCTCCTTCATGATGTATACGATGGAACAACTCAAAGATTCCTATTTAAATGTAAAAAGGGCATTATCATGATAATACAAGCAAAAACTTTATATATAAGCAAACTGAAATAGAAGTCGTGAATATTGTACAACGATATTTCAAGCTGTACTCACCAGACACTAGACAATCCTCGTGGAAAGAGGTCTTGAAGCACTGAACCACATTCTGTAACAAAACTAACTGCAACCTTAACACTATTTATCATCAGTAAGTTTCTCCAACAAAACTGAAAGTAGTTCAAGAGCAATAAGCTCACGAACTATTTGTTGGTTCACAAGGTGAGCAATAATACTCGGTGAAAGCATCAGTAGAACCCGGAGAAGACCATTTATGACTTCATACATGATGTACAAAACAAACCATCTTTGATACAAGTACTTCAGAATAGTTAGTTAGACCGCATCAGCAAGTTAGTTAAATCCGAAAGTTTAGTTTGATAGCACGAGTTGGAGTCATTACAGACTATTAGAAACAAACATTGTATTCCCATTCTTTACATTCATTAATGAAAGTATTTACCTTTCTGATCTATACTTCTTCCATCTCTTCTCTCTCGTTCAAATACTTTAGCTGTTCCACTCAAATTCTTTTGTAGAATTCCTGTTTTAGCTTAGAATTCTTGAGCTTTCACCAGTCCGTTAATGCTTTTTCTCAGAGAATCCCAAATCATTCTATCTGGTACTCAATACTGTTCTTGTGGTGGAATGTGTACTCCCAAATTCGGTTCCAAATATTGATGTATCGACCTCAACTTGGCTTTCATTTTTTCTGCATTCTTTGCCATCATACCTTTCATTGTCTTCTGTCATCCATTCCAGTGTCATCTTATCTTTCATTTCTCCATCCTCTCTCCCTCCTATCGATCTTCTCATCATTCTCTATCTTTTCACTTTTTCTCCTCCTCTCCTTCCTTTTATCCCTTTCTTATCTTCAAGTTCATCACTTTGCCTCTTACGCTTCGTATCATCTCTTTCATCATCACATTATCATCCCTATTTCCATGTTCAATTCTTCGCTTCGATAACCTCTTATCATCCCATACATAATCACCACCATCACTTTCACTTTCATGTTCAATTACTCGCCTCCTTGTCCTCCTATCATCATTTTCATCATCATTATCATCCTTCCTCCTAATAAGGTTTCCATTCTCACTAGGACGGAGTCAGGTAGGGCCGAGGAGCTCAATTGAAGAACAACAGACAACTAAACATTAAATTGAAGAAGCAACACCTGTCTTTTTCTATAATTATTGTGAGTGTGTGATTGATAATTACTTTCAAGTTACTTTCCTTTATAGCCCATTCAAAAAATTATTTCTTTTTTCGGCAACTCTTTAATTTCAATGGTTTTACATATTTTTAGACGACCATAAGTTTCAAAAGTCTTGTATACTTTATTAAACTTTGTGCCAAATCAAAACTAGACAAACACATTGAAATGAAGAGAGTAGTAATTACCTTCAATGATACACTGTGATTAGTATATAATCTTCAAGAAAGACTATGAATCTTTTAGATTGAAATATGTATCTATATAAGCAACCAAATAACATAGAAAGTCTTAGTATAAAGTTCTTGTTGGTTTAAAACCGTTAAAGGGAAATAACGCAGGAATTAAATTCAAAAGCTAGCCGACGAAACAGAGCTGGAGTTTAAAGAAGAGAATATGCAGAGAGGTTAATTTTTTTCTGGTGAAAGCCATATATTATTGATCATCAACTAGCAACATAAATAGTTGCTATTACAACTAAAAAGGATAAACCTACTATAAAAGAAACAACCTATTTCTACAAAAATTAAAATAACTAATCAGTTTCCTACCATAATTGGAATACCAATTTGGCTAGAGTTTGTACGTAAAAAAATGGAGAAAAAAAGGAAAAAAAATTTGTATTCTTAAAGCAACTTTCAACCCTCTTCCTTCCTTTATGAAATGCAAACACCAATTCTTTGCCTTAGAAGCTCGAACTTGCTAACTGGAAGTGGCTTAAAGAACATGTCTGCTAGCTAATTTTCAGAGTTGTAGATTAGAGTCACTTCTCCCTTTCGCTGAACTTCTCTCAAGAAATAGAACTTGATGTTGAAATGTTTGGTCTTTCTATGAAACACTGGATTGTTTGAGATTGCAATAGCTGTCTGGTTGTCGACTAGAATCTCAATACTGTCATTCTGTTCCATATGTAAATCACACATAATCTTTCTGCGCCATAGGGCTTCGTTTACTGCTATTGTTGCTGCTATAAATTCAACCTCTACAGTAGATTGTGCAACAAATTCTTGCTTCTTAGATGACTATGAAAAGATTCTCGAGCCTAGGATGAAACAATGTCTAGAAGTACTTCTCATATCATCAGTGGATCCAACCCAATCACTATTTGAGAAACCAAGCAACATGAAGCTTTGAGACCTCAAAATTTACACCCTAGTCAACCGTTCCTTTGATATAGCTTAATATTCTTTTTTTCTGATCTTAAATGCTTCTCACTTGCTCAATGCATAAGACGAGATAAGAGACTTACAACAAATAAAATATCTAGCTTTGTCGTAGTGAGATACTTTAAGCATCCGATCAAGCTTCTGTAACACCATTCATCAACTTTATCGGCTCCATCTTCCTTTAAAAGTTTCTCTTTTTGATTCATTGGTGTGCTCATCGGCTCGAAATCTTCCATTTGAAATTTCTTCAGAATTTCCTTTGCATATTTCTTTTGTCAAATGAATAATTCACTTTTGCTTTGCTTGACTCCATCCCAAGAAAATAGCACATAAGACCAAGATCAATTATTTTAAAAACTTGCATCATTTCTCGTTTAAACTCGGCAACCAACTTTAAATTATTTCCTGTTAATAGAAGATCATCAACATAAAGAGACACAATAAGATTATCATTGTCTTTGTGTTTTACATAAAGAGTGGATTCCGATAAGCTATTTTCGAAACCCAAGCCTAACAGATGATTATCTATCCTTCTATACCAAGATCTTGGTGCTTTCCTTAAACTTTATAGAGATCTTTCTTTATCAAATAAACCTTATTTTCTTGCCCGTTGACAAAAAAACCATCTGGTTACTGAAAATAAATCTCCTCCTAGAGAAGACCATTGAGAAAGGTTGACTTAACATATAGTTGATAAAGTTTCCAATTTTTTTCTACTGCAATGGCTAGTAGCAATCTGATTGTACCAAGGCGAGCAACTAGTGCAAAAGTTTTAGAGTAGTCGACTCCAAAGATCTAAGCATATCCCTTCACTAGAAGCCTCTCTTTGTGTTTGTTGATGGAACCATCTGCGTTCAACTTTGTTCTGAAGACCTATTTTACACCAATGATCTTTCTATCAGAAGGTTTCTCAACAAGCTCTCAGGTTTGAATTTTTGCGATCATCATCATCTCCTCCTTCATTAAAGCCATCCTTTTTTCATCCCCTTCTGCTTCCTTATAACTTACGGGCTCACAAATTTCAGTATTGCATCTCTGATAGATATTAGAGATCAACCTCGTACCCCTAATATGAGGATCATCTACTAGATCTTTTGGATCTAATTGAGTGGTAACTGTTGGATATTTTTTTAGGCTTCTCCCAATTCCAGTGTTGGTCCTTAATAAAGTGAACATATCTAGTTATAATAATTTTCTCCTTTTGAGATTGATAGACCTTATATGCTTTGGACATATTACTATAGCCTATAAAGATGCCATGAATCACCTTTTTGTCAAGTTTGTCACGTTTAACCTGAGGAATATGAAGAAAACACACACAACCAAACACTTTAATAAAACTAAGTGAATGTTTAAACCCATACCAAGCTTCAAATTGTGTTTTACCTTCCAAAGCCTTCATTGGGAGTCGATTTTACACAAAGACTGCAGTATTTACTGCCTCTTCCCAGAATGTTTTAGGCAGCTCCATCTCATGTAATATACACCTGGCCATCTCCATTATACATCTATTTTTCTTTCACTGACACCATTTTGTTCTGGTGTGTATGGAGTTGTAAGTTGATGCACAATGCCGACCTTCTCATAGAATGAATCAAATTCTATTGAGGTATGTTCCTTTCTATTACCATACTTCAAAACTTGAATCATACAACCACTTTGATTTTCCACCAGTTTCTTGAATTTCCAGAATACACCAACAACTTCTAACTTGAATTTCAAGAAAACAAATCCAGCACATTCTTATAAAATCATTGATGAAAATAATGTAATAGATTCTACTATGTAGTGATGGAGTTCTTTGAGGCTCGGTGACATCAGTGTGAATTAGTTGAAGCTTTTGTGAAGCTCTCCAAGTTGATTTTGGAAAAGACTTTTTGTGTTGCTTACCGAATTAGTAGGCATGACATTCACTAGCGTTAGCATCCAAATTGGGTAAGTTCTCCGCAATATTCAATTTTTACATTTTGACAAGCCCTTGATAATAATAGTGCCCGAGTCTCCTATGCCATACCTCAACAATGTTTTCTTTTGCTGAATACACCATCTGCTCTTCTTCCAATGGATTTAATGAGAAACTAATGCCTCTCTTTTTGACTTTAAATAGGTATTTTCTAGATGATTCCTTTATCAAGCGGTGTTTATCTTTGAAATACAATTTGAAACCTTTTTCTAATAACTGACCAACACTTAACAAGTTTCGGTTCAAATTGTGTACATAAAGTACATCAGAAATTGTTTTAGTGCCCGATTGCGTTTCAATTGTAATGGTTTCCATTCCTTTTGCTGGAATATAACCACCATGGCCGATTCTAACTTTTGTAACTTTAGTAGACCTTAAAATTTATTTCAAGTCATATGATTTGTGCATACGCTATAGATCAACCAAGACTCGCTTGAGACACTACTTGTAAAACATGATGCGACAAAGAGTTGATCTTATTCTGTTCATTAACAACTTAAGCCTCTACATCATGCTGCTGAGTTTTGTTCTTACAGATGATCGCTTCATGCCAAAGCTTATTGCACTTAGTGCACTTAGCATTGGGCCTCTTTCAACACTTGAGAGGTACATGTTCGAGCTTGCCACAATGCTTACAAGGAGGGTAGTTTCCTTTGAAACAACTTGTTTTGATTTTGTTGTTGTGTGCTGCACCTTTTCCATCAGTTGGTTGGTAATTCTTCTTCTTCTTCTTCTACTTCTTCTTCTTCTTCTTCTTCGTCTTCTTCTTCTTCTTATAATATCCATCATCGTGATGCTTGGCTAGTAAGGAACCTTTGACAACTCCTTCTTATCTCATAACACGCCGTTGCTCTTGCGCTTGAAAAGAACTTAAGAGCTCTACAAGTATGATCTTGGAAAAGTCCTTAGTATTTTCTAAGGTTGTTTTGGTTGCCTCAAAACTTTCAGGTAACATTAGTAGGACTTTCTCAATGATCCTTGAATTGTTGAAAGTAGAACCCAACAATATGATGCAATTTGCTAAATTAAGAAGTCTGTCAGAGTACTCCTTTATGGTTTCACTTTCTTTCATCCTTTTCGGCTCAAACTAATATACTAGATTCAACACTTGTATCCCTCAAATCCTTTCATATCCTTCATATTCAATCTTGAGATAATCCCATACCTCTTTCACTGATTTCAGAGACATGATACGAGTGAAGATATTAGATAAAACTATAGTAAATGAGCATACCATTGCCTTTGATTTCCTAGTTTTCCTCTCCTTGTAAGTTTTAATCTGCACCATCGTGGAATTGGTTGGTACGGGAACTATCTCGTATTATTCATCTTCAATAGCTTCCCTCATATCCATAGCTTGTAGATATATCTGCATTTTAACTATCCAGATTCGATAACTTTCTCCATCAAAAGTTGGTGGTTCCATTGAAGAAAAATTTGCTTCTCTGTTCATCATATCCACTGGATTAGATTGATGCACACACTCACAGTACCTTAATATTAAAGCTCTGATACCAATTGTTAGTTTAAAATCATTAAAGGTAAATAATGTAGGAGTTAAATTCAAGAGCTAGCCAATGAAATTGACATGGAGTTTAAAGAAGAGAATATGCAGAGAGGTTAATTTTTTTTTTGGTGAAAGCCGTATATTATTGGTCATCAACTAGCAACTTAAATAGTTACTATTATAACTAAAAATAGGATAAACCTAATATAAAAGAAACAACCTATTTCTACCACAATTAAAATAACTAATCAGTTTCCTACCAAAATTGGAATCCCAATTTGGCTAGGATTTGTACGTAAAAAAAAACTGGAGGAAAAAAAGGAAAAACAGTCTGCATTCTTAAAGAAACTTTCAACATTTCTGATCAACAATCTTGTAACTTCAGAACAACTTAGTTCCAAGCATATTTTTTTCCATACAAGGAGACATTGCATATGATAGATGAAGTCCATTGTTGGCCTTGATTTCGTATTTTCATGAAAACACGAGCTTGCTAGCTTGCTAATGAAAACCAAAATCTCTTTCACTTTATCTTTAGGATGTGGAAGGTGTTCATCTACCAAATCATTAAGTTGCATATCTCTTGTCGATGAATTTTCTAGAAGAGTAAGTTGTTCCTTGAGATGTTTTCCTTTTATTACCTCTAATGCTAGTACTCCAAAGCTATACACGTCACACATTTTCATCACCTTAGTTGTATAGGCAAGCTCTGAAACAATAACATTGCAAATAAGATAGAAACAATATAGAGTTCATGAACTTAAAAATTAGCAAATAAACCATACTTCACATCTGCTTGTTATGCTGGTGTCGCCCTTGTTACGCCTCATCCTTTGACTAAATGAAAATTCTGCATACACTACTGTATGCATTTAAAGATAATATATGAAGAAAATATCATATATCACAAGCGATAATATGTCCTCAATCGACTAGCTAGTACCTTATCCATCACACCTTTGACATAAGATCTATAAGGAACATGGATATCGATGGGCAAAGATCAATGAAATTGGAACGCTTTTTAGTCATCAGCAGTTTGTTTACAATCCTTAGGTCTATAATGATGGGAATTTCATTTAACCATCTTTAGACAAACATAACAATAATGATTCTTGCATGCCCAGAAGAAATTGGTTTCATCAAATTTGGACATCGGAGTAAAAAGTTATGGCCAATTTACTTCAGCCTATCGAATAGATCACTGAAGGGCAGATTTGACATTAATTAATTTTTAAAGATATTTTGGTCATTTTCCAATACTGTAACCCCCTATATATACCCCCATTGAGCTGAGAATTGTCATTTATTTTCTCTCATTTCTCTTATATCTCTCTCTCAAAATATATGCATATATATATATATATATATATATATATATATATATATATATATATATATATATAGAAGAAGAGGCGATAGGGTTAGGGTTCCAATGGGGAGAAAATTGATTCAAGGCTTCGCTTCACAAATTGTTTCCATCAATCCCTTCGCCTATGAAATCTAAGGTATGCAAGTGTTTATATATGACTCCTTTCGTCCATAGAGTCCATGAATCCCTTTTTGAAAGTTCAAGTTATGTGTATATATATATATATATATATTTTCTAGACTTTGATGATGTATATATATATATGTTGATGGATATTTGATGGCTGAGATATATATGAGGATTATGTATGTTACTTGATATATATATATATATATATATATATGATGATGATGATGATTATGCATGTTGGTTGGTATATATATGTGTGTGGTGATGGTGTATGTTGGTTGATACATGCATGTGATGATTATGTGTGTTGGATGAGATATATTAGGTGGCGAAAAACATGAGAATTTGACGAATTCACCAATGCCTAAAAGTCCATGTAAGGTGTTTGTAGAATTGTCTAAGAGGCTATAAATTTACGTTTTTAGGATAAAATAAGTTCTAAATGACTAGACTGCTTTCTATGTATACATTCAACATGAACTCCATGTTATTGACTAAAATTAGGGATGTTGTGTGGAAGGCTTATGATATAGTTGTAAGTGAAGATAAGGGATTTAGTTGGTGGAATTAAGATGAATGATGGTGTTGTAGCACATGTAATTGTTCATACTGACCTATTCCTATATGGTGCATGCAAGGTAATTATAGAAATGCCTAGTTGAAGAAGAATGGATCGTATGACCCCTTGTGATCGAAGTGATGATTTCATAGCATACTTGCATGCTACGTGTTTACTATGATGCTGAAAAGAATGATAAGGCCATTAGGCCACGTTAAGTGTGAAATGTCTAATTATGGGTCGAATTGCATATATCAAGATCTTAAAGGAAAGAACCTTGAGAAGTGAATCATGATGTGTTGAATGTATGTTATTTGTGTGTATCCCGATTGGATGAACTATGTTATGCTGTATTCTTCCTTAACCATATGCATCCTTGTTGAATGATCTATGATTGGTGTGAGGTGTTAATGAATGCATGATGGCCTGTGTTCATGTGAGTATGCGTTATTGTATACTACGTATTACTTATATTATTGATTGCTAGGGGTATTATGCCCGAAATAGCATGCTGGTCTAGAGCTGAGTCAGTTCCGCGATAATCTTAGTCGTGCTACGATTGATGAATTTCCGATGATTTGAGAACTTAAAATGAATTCCGTGAGAACTTAGTATGTGGGGTTTTGAACAAGAGTATCTTTTCATTCTTGTGCCCAAAGAATTGATTTTATCATTGGAATTTCATGATTTTGTAAAGTGGGTAAATACCCAAGATGTTTTATTGATGAATTTTGAGGTTATGAAAATATAAATTGTTTAAGCTTTGATGTACATGATTACTTTATTATTCCCAAGTTATGATTTGATATAGAGAATTTCATATTTCTACCATGAGTTGATATTTCAAGTGTTTTCAAGATATGATTTATGGAACTTTGAATCATCCAATATTGGTATACATAATAACCTTATTATCTTATTTTCTTGAGTTGAGATTTTATTCCATAAATTGCATACAACTACTATGAAATTATTTTTTTAGGATTCTTGATATAAGGTCCATGATTTCAGTTACATTATGACATACAAAGTCTTACTATGATTCAAAGATCTTAAATGCTTCTCAAAAGCTATTGTCATGATTTGAATATTGAAATGAAAGAATGATCATTTGAGAATATTGATTTGCATCTGCAGAGTCGGGATGATTTACATTGATTTTAAGCTCGCAGAGATGAAATGCTTTTGTAATTTAGACCATGTTGATGTTGAGGAAAAATTAAAATGTTTTGAGGTAAAATGTGTTGAGTTAGGAATCCACAAATTGATATGATTTTATAAATGAGAAAGAGACTTTATTTGGTCTTTATGATAGACCCTTGTGATGTTATGGTGCATTTCCTAACGCGTTTTGAGCTAGTCGGAGAGTATTACTTAGCACCGAGAGGGAAATATGGTATTTCCCCAAATCTATGTGCCACCGTAGGGTTATTGATGATGATATTGTTGGCCAGAGTGCCGAATTATGATTATGAAAGCTTTAAGGTTATACTCTCTGGAAAGACTACAACACTCCCGCTAATGGGAATTCTCTCCCTAGGAGGGAATACGTTGGTATTCCATGCGGCTCACATGGGGTTGTCGGTTATAGGAAACTCTCCTGTCCATAAGAGTATGTTTCTTGAACTATCGAGTCGCTTCGAGTCTTGATTTGATGAGTTTGGTTGTCTATGATGAGTCATGAGAATTTATGATAAATATTGATGATTTTATGATGATTTATGGGATTTTACTTATGTTTTCCTCTCTATAATATTATGAGAAGTATGGATAATGAAATTCAAGCCATGTGAGTCTTCATTTTCCGTACGCATGTTTTACAAAATCAAAGATATCATTCAAATTATTGCGTGCATCCCCACATATTTAGTTGCTTATAAGGAGTCATGGTGAGTTATGTAACTACTTCCCACAGTTTCTGTGTCAGTATAAATCTTCAAGAGTCAAGGGTGTGAGTGTATTCGATTGATCAGTGTTGGTATCATGTGATTCAGTAATGCAGTACCCCAGTACAGTAGTGAGTTCCGAGGACAGTAAAGTGGTATCCGAGCTGTGGTATCTGGAGTCGTTATAGTTTTTATAGTGGCTGTGAATTGTGCATTCATATATGTGTACTCGTTCGTTATTCTCATGATTATTCTGTTGATTAAATGTTCATGCATTAGCCCTTGCATTTAGCCTTCCCTGCTTGCATACTTAGTACATCTTAGTACTGACGCATTCGCGCTATGGTGTTCTTTTATTTTGGGGCACCGTAGGTTCAGAGGAGTGAAACTTGGAGCATCTTAGAAGTCACTTGTATAGCAGTAGTGGGTGCAGCAATGAGTCCTCATCATCCGAGGATGTTGTTATTACAGTTTTTGATTTTAGTACACGGAGTTAGTTGGGAATTGTCCCTTTAACTCCACAGTTCAGGCAGTATAGAGGCTTTTCAGACAGATGTATTAGTGTGTGGTTTAAGGTATTGTATATTTCTAGATGTTTGAACCTTATGGCAAGTGTTAGCTAGTTTTCGCATGTATTTTATTATATTATGCAGTGAACAGGTACAGATATTAGAAAAAGGGTTAGCTTGTGGTCCTTCGGGATCATAAGCACCGTGTGCTGTTTCGGTTCTCGATAATCGGGACGTTACATGATGGTTCCGTAAACATGGAAGAATGAATGATTTTTTTTTATTGTTGATAAGAGTTAGTGAATAAAATTCATGAAAAATTAGTTGTTTGCATGAGTATTAGTTTTTTTTATTAGTATTAATTAGTTTAATTATACTATTGTAGTTCATTATTGAATTAAATATTTTTTTTATTGCCATTATTTATTGTAAAGAAAAAAAAGAAAAAAACAGTATAAAAAGATGAAGTCGTCATTAATAATTAATCAAATTACTTTTTCATTAATACTACATTTCTTAAGAAAACAGTGTGAAAAAAAGAAAACAACATCGAACAACTTGGTCAATTTACTTTTTTTGTCCTCCTCTTTTTAATTACTCGTATATATGTTCTTTTTGGTTAGCATATTGAAGGACTAGAATTGACTTGATAAAGTTAAAGTCGAGTCAAGCTAGAGTGATGTTACTTATGTCTGGCATTAATAATTTAGTTACTAAATTCTAATGTAACTAGTTACTTAAAAGTAATTAATAATTTATCAACGAATTTCACTTTCTGCAATAATATATTTATTTATTTATTTATTTTGTGTGTATATTTTCTTATTTGAAGATATGGATAATTTTCAAAGTATGTTGTCCAATTATGAAGATATTTGTTTGATTGATTCTCGCACTACACATACGATATTCAAAGACGAGAAATATTTCTCTCATATAAACATGGACAAGATGAATGTTACTACAATTTCTGGTAGTGCTAATTTGATGGAAGGCTTCGGAAAAGCCATTATAATCTTTCTCAAGGGAACTAAACTCATTATAAATAATGCTATGTTTTCTCCTAAGTCTTGTAGAAATTTGATGAGTTTTAAAGATATCCGTGAAAATGGTTATCATATCAAGACAATTAATGAGATGAATCTTGAATATCTTGGTATCACCAAGAATGTCTCAAGCCAGACATCTGTTATAGAAAAGTTCCCTGCTTTATTTTATGGCCTGTATTGGACAAAGATTTGTGCAATTAAGGGATATGCTATAGTAAATTAGAAGTTTACTAATTCCAATACTTTCGTACTTTGGCATGATCGCCTGGAACATCCTGGATCTATAATGGTGAGACGAATCATAGAAAATTCAAATGGATATCCATTAAAGTACTTGAAGGTTCTTTCGAACGGGGAATTTTCGTGCAATGCTTGTTATCAAGGCAAGCCGATTATGAGGCCATCACCAACAAAAGTTGGGATTGAGTCCACCATGTTCTTATAATGCATACATGGGGATATTTGTGGACCCATTCACCCACCTAGTGGGTCGTTTAGATTCTTTATGGTCCTAATAGATGCTTCCTCTAGATGGTTTCATGTGTCCCTTTTGTCATCTCGCAGCTTGGCATTTGTAAAATTTTTGGATTAAATAATACACTTACGGGCACAGTTTTCTGACAATCAAATTAAATCTATTCACCTAAATAATGCTGTAGAATTTTCATCCCAAGCATTTAATGACTATTGCTTATTGATTAGGATAAGAGTGGAAAATCCTTTACCCCATGTTTACACTCAAAATGGCCTTGCGAGTCATTAATTAAATATCTGAAGTTGATAGTAAGACCATTGCTTATAAAAAACTAAGTTTCCGACTTCTGTTTGGGGTCATGCAATTTTGCATACTGCAACACTTGTTTATCTTAGACCGATAAATTATCATAAATTTTTTCCATTGTAATTGATTTTGGGCAAGAGCCTAATATATCTCATTTGAAAATTTTTGGGTGCGGTGTATATGTGCCTATAGCACCACCAAATCGCACTAAGATAGCCCCCCCCCCCGCAAAAGGTTAGGAATTTATGTTGAGTTTGAATCACCATCCATTATTCACTATCTTGAATCATTAATGGGGGATATATTCACTGCTCAATTTGCAGATTGTCGATTTGATAAGATAGTTTTTTCTAAAATTAGGGGGAGAAGATAGTGACATCAAAAGAGAAATTTTATGGAAAAATCCATCACTATATCAGCTTGATCAACGTGCTTTTATTTGTGAGCAAGAAGTACAAAAGATTATTCATCTGTAGAAAATTTTAAATCAAATGCCGGACGCATTTACAGATTTGAAAAGAATCACTAAATCATATATTCCTTTAGAGAATGTCCCAATTCTAATTAATGTCCCTAAAGGACCATCCTCTAGTGTCATAGCTAATGAATCTAAAGCACACTTAAAGTATGGTAGACCATTAGGTTCTAAGAATTGAAATCCTAGAAAAAGAAAAACAAATGGTCAAGATGACACTACGAAAGATCCTCATATGGAGGTTTAAAATTTGAGCAATATTGATATTCCTGAAGGAATTAATGAGCCTGAGAGTAAAAAAAATGATCTGCAATAGTAGTGGATTATTTCTTTGCATATAATGTTGCAACAAAAATCATGCAAGATAGTGAGGATCTTGAACCTCGATCTATCATAGAATGTCGACAAAAAAATGATTGGCCAAAATGGCAAGAAACAATTCAATCTGTATTGAATTCACTTGCCAAGCGTGATGTTTTTGGACCTATATCTCAAACACCTAATGGTTTTAATTCTGTTGGCTATAAATGGGTCTCTGTGCAAAAAAGAAATGAGAAAAATGAAATACAAAGGTATAAGGCACACCTTGTTGCACAAGGTTTTTCACAACAGCCTGGTGTCGATTATGACTAGACATATTCAACAGTTATGGATGCAATAGCATTGCGTTATCTTATTAGTTTCACTGTCCACGAGAGACTTGAAATACATTTGATGAATGTGGTAACAACCTATCTATATGGATCACTTGATAATGAGATATACATGAAGCAATCTAGACGCATGTGGTATAACCGTATTAGTTAATATTTATCTAAGGAAGTTTATACGAATGATGAAATTTTCCCATGTGTTGTTGTAAAGAAAACAACGTCAAAGTTTATTATACTTGCTGTCTATGTCAATGAAATAAACCTTATTGGAACTCCAATAGATCTTCAAAAGGCAATTGATTACCTAAAGAAAGAATTTGTGATGGAAGATCTCGAAAAGACAAAATTATGCCTTGGTTTGTAAATTGAGCATTTGACAGATGACATCTTTGTCCATCAATCTGCCTATATAGAAAAGGTGCTGAAATGATTATAGATGGATGGAGCATATCCATTAAGTACTCCAATAGTTGTTCGATCACTTGATGTGAATAAGGATCTATTCCAAGCTCAAGAAAAGAATGAGGAACTCCTTGGTCCTGAAATACCTTATCTTAGTACAATTGGTGCACTAATGTATCTTGCAAATACTACAAGTCCTGATATAGTCTTTTAAATTAATTTGTTAGCAAGGTATAGTTCTTCTCCTACTAGGAAACATTAGAATGGGATCAAACACATATTACAGCATCTAAAAGGGACTATCAATATAGGCTTATTTTATTCTAAAGATTGCAGTTCCAATCTTGTTGGTTATACTAATGTTGGGTACTTATCTGACCCACATACAGCTCAATCTCAAATAGGATATGTGTTCATATATAGGGGTATTGCCATATCTTGGAGATAAATAAAGCAGTCTATCATAGACACTTTATCAAGCCATGCTGAGATTATAGCTATTCATGAAGCAAGCCGAGAGTGTGTGTTGTTAAGGTCCACAATATATCTCATTCAAGAAAAATGTGGCTTGAAATGTGACAAAGTACCCACAATTTTATATGATGATAATGAAGAATGCATAGCATAACTTAAAGGAGGATTCATAAAATGAGATAGAACGAAGCACATTTTGCCAAAGCTCTTCTATACACATGAGCTCCAAAAGAATGGTGATATTAATGTACAGTAGATTCATTCAAGTAATAATGTGTAAGACCTTGTAAAATTCTAATCTTAACTCAGTTCGTTAAAGCTTAAAAAGAGGTCCCAAACTTAGTGTTTATACTTAGAAGTATTTTAGCCTTTTTAAGTTGACAATCCTATTTCACAACCTAATGACCTTAAAAATATCAATTTTAGTTTGATTCATGATCAGGAATATCAGTAGGCCACTTTGGGTGAGTTTTGAATTTTTTAGACCTCATTTGAACCATTTCAGGTGACCAAAATAGTAGGTCAATGCAATCTCGATGCGTCGCGTCACCCATCGAATTGACAGTTAATTTTCCCCTAACTTTCAGTGCAATTCTAGTGAATCAATTGGAACTCGATGCGGTGAATTAGTTAATATGTTTATGCCATTGATGACATGCATCGGTCTGCGTGTCACTAGGTACAGTTTTTGCTCTTTTAATTCCGCATCAGAGGGCTATTTAGGTCAATTTCCCCACTCCTATTTATCCCCAAAACACGCAATTAAGCCTTTCTAAAGGCAAACTTCACTCATTATTAACAAATTCTCTCAAGAACAAGCCCTAGGAATTTTAATTTCAAGAGTAAATCTTCTAAAACAAACCAATTCAAACACCAAGGTATGTGAAGTGTTCATCCAAGGTTTCTTTCTACCCCTGGAGTTCAAGAAAGTCTTTTACACTACAAATTATTTGATTTCATGAATTCCATGTAGGATTTGAGTGTACACATGATTATGATATTAATTGTGTCCTCATCCATGGTCTATTACAAGTTTTATGTGAAATTACTTATCATGTGTGTAGTATCATGCAAATGCATGTTAAAAGCCCATGATTTTAAAATTGGGATTTGAAATTTATGATGCCTACATGTTGTTTAGTATCATTTGCATAGATTATGTTACCCAAGTACTTGATAAATTGCTCATGTGAATCAAATGTGAAAATCATGACATGCTAGCATATGTGCAAGCTTATATCTTATAAGTGTTTGATAAAATTCCTCTATGATATGAGTTGTGAAAAAGTGAACATTTCTATGCTTTTCAAGTTTATTCTATGCTTTACGTTTTATGCTATCGAGTCCTGGGGGTATTCAATACCCGAAATCTAGTTGCTTACCCAGAGTTACAGTAGTTACAAAACAATCTCAGTAGCGTCACAACTAGTAGTCCTCATTAATCAGTCATAGCCTCAGTTCAGTATTTAGTTCAGAACTCAGTAGTATTCCATCAGTCTGCGGGACCCAATAAATGCAATTTTGTTTAGATAGACTGCATGATCATTAATAGTTTAGTCCATCCTAGGACAATTTAGAAATCAATTCAGTGTCTATTCAGTTGGGAGTAAGATTCAACACTGAGTGAACCCAAGGATGGGACCACCTACCAGTAGAAGGTGTGATCCTTAGGTGTAGTCCTTGCATTCCAGAACTACATAGCCAGCATAGGCTGAGACATTAACCTGCCAGTTGAGGGTTGATGAGGTGTTCTACCTTCTAGTTGAGGGTATCACCATTCTCATTCAGAGCACCTGCCAGATGAGGGTGACTCAGCACTTGTCTTTACCCGCGACACAATACTGACACCTTTCCAACTGGGGTTACATGTTGGATCTCAAATCAGTTTAGGGAAGGGGTATGTCAATTAGATGATTACCTCCTATAGTTTTAGTTTCAGTCTCAGTATGGAACTCAGTTTAGTTCTACAGAATCAGGACTATCAAACATAGTCACCCAGCTCAGTATAGAACTTAGATCAGTTCTACAAAATTAGGACTGTCAGAAATTGTCACCCAGCTATTATTAATACAATTATTAGTAAACTCAGATACTAGTCATTCAGTTATCAGAACTCAGTATTGCATAATTAATGTTTAGCTTATGTATGAGTGTGTAGCTTGCCACACTTATGGACAAGAGGCTATGAGGCATTTTAGGAAAAGTTCCCCATCTTTCAGTCTTTATGTCGTACGAGTGACCATGAGATCAAGTTAAACTCTTAGTCTAATCTTTTTATTCCCTCTGTTATAGAATATGTTTCTTGAAAATTCTAATGAAAGAAGAATCAAAAACAAGCCAGCGCCTCTGCTTTTTTAGTAAGATCCCCTAAATGAGCATGAATCTCACTCTAAACTCCAGACATCTTTCACTGACTTAGCTTATTCAGTAGTAGCCCAGAACAATCAGCTGGATACAATCTTATCTAGGCTTATGACTCAATATCTGCAAAGTGAGGAGAAGAGATATAGAAAAAGAGGGAGAAAGAATAAGAGGTCTAGAACGCCAAGGCCAAAGAGTGGTTGAACAAATCCTCTTTTCTAGAACTATAGTAGAAACTATCAGGGCGTGTGTAAGGCTAGTAGTGGGTTATTTTTTATATGTGGCAAGCCAGGCCATAGAATCAGAGATTATTCTTAGTCAGGTTTGCAAAGTCAGCATATCTGTCCCTCAGCTCAGTCTAGTTGCTCGAATCAGAAAGGTTCTACTTCTAGTGCCACCAGCGGGCAACTCCCAAACAGTTTTTATTCACTTCAGTCCTGACAGGTTCAGGAAAGTTCTCCTGATGTGGTCATTGGTATGTTACAAGTTTATCATTTACATGTTTATGCTTTCCTAGACCCAAGAGCGTATTTGTCCTTTGTAACTCCTTATATAGATGTTGACTTCAGAGTTAGTCTCAAAATCCTAAAAGAGCCCTTTCCAGTCTTTACCCAGTGGGTAAATCTATCGTAGCCTGACGGGTATACAAAAACTGTCCAGTTATGGTATTTCAAAAAGTCACTTCAGCATACTTAGTAGAATTAGAGATGACAGATTTTGATGTCATTTTTGATATGAATATTCTTCATTCATGCTATGCTTCAGTTGACTGCAGAAATAGAATTGTCCATTTTTAGTTTTCGAATGAACCTGTCCTTGAGTTAAGGGGTAGTACTTCAGCACTTAGGGGTCAGCTTGTTTCTTACCTTAGGGAAAGAAAAATGATATCTAAGAGATGTATATATCATCTCATTCAAGTTAAATACTCTAGTTCAGATGCCCCTAACCTTGAGTTAGTTCCAGTAGCATTTAATTCTCGAATTTGATTCCCGAAGTTCTTCCAGGAGTCCTACCCGAGAGGGAAAATCAACTTTGGAATAGACCTTCTTCCAAATATCTAGACCATCTCTATTTCGCCATACATAATGGCCCCAACATAACTCAAAGAGTTAAAAGAACAGTTGAAAGATCTCCTAGATAAGGGGTTTATCAGACCCAGCATTTCCCCGTGGGGTGTACCAGTTATATTCATTCGAAATAAAGACGGTTCTATCAGGATGTGTATAGACTACGACAGCAAAATAAAGTCATGGTCAAGAACAAGCATCTACTTTCTAGAATCGATGAATTATTTGACCAACTTCAGTGTGTTAGTTACTTTTATAAGATAGAACACAAATCAAGCTATCACTAGCTCAAAGTTAGAAATATGACATTCTGAAAATAGCTTTCAGAACTCAGTATGATCACTTCAAATTTTTAGTTAGGTTATTTGGTCTTATCAATGTTCCAGCAGCCTTCATGGACTTAATGAACTGCATGTTCAAGTAGTACTTTGACATGTTCATCATAGTCTTCATAAATGACACTCTTGTCTATTACCGTAGTGAGGATGAACCCACAGATCATCTTAGAATTATACATCAGACTCTCAAAACCCATCAGTTATCATGGTATATCATCTATTCATGTTTTACATTTTATCTCTATGATAATGGCTCATATTTGTGCACGTTAGTGAAAATCATGTACACTTACAGTTCCCAGTGTAAGGAGTTTCAGTTCACTCAGTATTACGAATCATGTTTTATGAATATAGAAACTCTAGATTCAGGACATGCAACTTATGAGTTAGGTACTCATGTTGTTCTATACACTATGACCACTTCCTATGACTCATGCTATACACCTAATGGTCGGATAAATTTAGATTATGTCATGTATATCCTCAGTTTAGATCTTTTCATATAACCATGGTATTGATATTCTATCCCTCAGGCCTCAATTAATTGTCGAGTTCGGCATAGTATTTATTCCCACTTCAGGTCCTCATGTTTTAACCCTTTAGTGAACTCTTCTTATGAAATGATATAGTAATGAATGATTGCTTAGATGGGAGAGAGTAAAAGCTTCCTGATAAGGAAAGATTTTTGTATGCCTGTTTTACACGAGGCTGTAGTTATGAAAGTAGGCCTGAATATCAGGTTAGTGTGCTAAATAAATGGCTAGTAAGAAGTTGTATTTAGTTGTTGAAGGGAGGGAAATCAAAAATTTTCATGAGATGAGAAGTTGAGAAAATGCTGAGTGTGAGTATCTTTTCAGATCCTCGATTTAAGTCAGTATCCACTACGTAGTTGTCAGAACCTAACATTAAGTTCCAGTATCTATTCCCAGTTACAGTATCAGTTACAGTCTCAGTTACCATCTTAGTTATTGTCTCAGTCACAGTCTCAGTCGAATAATCAGATCAGTAGCTTAGTTCAGTTTCAGGTTTCGTTGACCATAGCGTACAATTATTAGTACTTCAGTTATCGGTATTTTGGTACCTCAGTTTACATACTAATTCAAAATCATGTTATATTCTTGGTCTTGCATTTTCATATAAAATAGTTTTCACGAATTCATGCTCAGTTATCTCATGTTACTTAGTCCGACCCTTCCTTATATGCATAATATTCTACAGTTACGGTCTAGTTATTTAGACGAAGTACAGTTCAGTCTTACATGCCCAGTATTAAGCTATCAACAATTCAGTTAATCAGATAAGTTAGTATCTTTATGCATTCGTGCTCAGCATCCATGCAAAAATTTTCAGTAGTCTCAGGTAAAGTGCCATACTAAGGTGGCGAATATAGTTGAGAGAGTATTCAAGGAATAAGTCTAAGCTTGAAAGTTTGTAGATGTAGTGCATTGGTCTTAGTCACTCTGTCTTGTATGATATTTTGTAGGCCTCACTTCACACTATAGAATTTTAGCAAGGCTGTGATTTTTTATTCAGATGTTTTAGTCAGCCCAAGCCAAGATTCCTTGCTCCCTAAAGCCATTAGAACTCTATAGAAAGGGTGTCAAATAAAGGCTCTAGTCGAGTATAAGTTTCTATCATGAGTTAGTCTGTAAAGCCAGCAATCTAATTTAGCAGTCAAGAGAACAAGTTCATATGGTTTTGTTTTCCCATCTTTCCATCTAATTTCACTATCCGAAGTCTCATGAATGTAAATATTATAAGATGGAGAAACCAGGTAGTTGCGAGTTCAACTCAGTTCATCTATCATGCCTTAGTTTCAGATCCCAGATATTCAGTCACGATCCAGTTCGTAGGTGCCCTGTGTGTCGTCCCAATATTTCCTCAGTAGCTCAGTCAAGTCAGTATCCTTCAGGGACCGTATTATCCTAAGGGGGAGATGCACTATAACCCCTGAGATTTAATATCCTGAACCTTCCAGTTTCTCATCATATAACAAGATCTAGTTAGAGTAATGAGTACTCATAAGTTGACTCTCTCATTCCAATCTAAGCTGTATGACCATTCCCATGTCATGGCATATATCCAAGGAATCAACTTAGTTCACGGTATTCTATTCATGTATCATGTTTCATACATAGTTATGTTCTCATGTTCCTGTTCATGCATGTTCAGTAAATGATCTAAGGTCCATGAGTATTCTCAGCTTAAGGTAGCAGTCTTCCTTAGATTGGCTTATTTCCATGTTCAGTTACAATTATAAACTTGGTATTCATTACCGTTGCATATTCAGTCATGCATTCATAAATCAGTTCAGTTTTGTACTAATACATAAGGTATGCATATTTAGTATGAAAATTCAACTTATCAGTACTTTCAGTCATGTATTTCATGCATCAGATATGCATTTTTAGTGTATAAACTCAGTCCATTAGTATTTCTTAGCATAATTAGTCTCATTCGAGAACAAATGTTCTCAAGGGGGAGATATTGTAAGACCTTGCAAAATTCTAAGATTACGTCAGTACACTAAACCTTCAAAAGAGGTCCCAGACTTAAAAATTTTAGCTAATAAGTGCTTATGCTTAGAAGCATTTTAGCTTTCGTAAGTTGGAGATCCTATTTCACGACCCGTATGACCTTAAAAATATCAATTTTTTGTTGACTCATGACCAGGAATGTTAGTAGGCCACTTTGGGTGAGTTTTGAATTTTTCAGATCTCATTTGAACCATGTTCATGTGACCAAAATAGTGGGTCAACGCAATCACGGCGCGTCGCGTCACCCATCGCATTGACAGTTAATTTTCCCCCAGGCTTCAGTGCAATTCTAGTGAACCAATTCGGACTCAATGTGGCGCGTTGGTTATCGCATTGATGCCATCGACATGGTACATTGGTCTATGCATCACTGGGCATAGTTTTTGCTCTTTTAATTTTGTGTCTAGAGGGGTATTTAGGTCAATTTTCCCACTCCTATTCATCCCCAAAACACGTAATTGATCCTTTATAAAGTCAAACTTCACTTATTACTCACAACTTCTCTCAAGAATAAACTCTAGGTCTTTTAGTTTCAAGAGAAAATCTTCAAGAAAAACCATCAATCTTTAGGAATTTAAGCACCAAGGTATGTGAAGTATTCATCCAATGGTTTCCTTCCACCCTTGGAGTTCAAGAAACTCTTTTAAACTATAAGTTAATTGATTTCATGAATTCCATGTGGGATTTGAGTGTACTCATGATTATTATGTTAATTGTGTTCTAATCCATGGTCTATTTCAAGTTTCATGTGAAATTACTTATCATGTGTGTAGTAGCATGTATGCATGTTAAAATCCCTTGATTTTCGAATTAGGATTTGAAATTTATGATGCCTACTTGTTGTTTAGTATCATGTACATAGATTATGTTCCCCAAGTGCTTTATAAATTGCTCATATGAATTAAATGTGAAAATCATGACATGCTAGCATATGTGCAAGATTATATCTTACAAGTGTTTGATAAAATGCCTCTATGCATGAGTTGTGAGCAAGTGAACATTGTTATGATTTTTAAGTTTATGCTATGCTTTACTTTTCATGTTATCGAGTCTTGGGGGTATTCAATACCCAAAAATCTAGCTGCTTGCCTAGAGTTACAGTAGTTATAGAATAATTTCAGTAGCATCACAAACCTTAGTACTCATTAATCAGTCACAATCTCGGTTCAGTATTCAGTTCAGAACTTAGTAGTATTTCATCAATCAGCGGGACCCAGTAAACTCAGTTCAATTCAGATAGACAGCACGATCAGTAATTGTTTAGTCTAGCCTAGGGAAGTTTAGAAATCAGTTCAGTGTCTATTTAGTTGGTAGTAGGATTCAGCACCGAGTAAACTCAAGGATAGGGACTCACCTACCAGTAGATAGTGTGATCCTTAGAGCAGTCCTTGTATTCCAGAACTATGCCAGTGTAGGTTAAGACATCAACCTACTAGTTGAGGGTTGATGAGGTATTCTACCTGCTAGTTTAAGGTACCACAATTCTCGTTCAGAGTACTTGCCAGATGAGGGTGACTCAACACTTGTCTTTATTCGTGGCACGGTACTGACACCTTTCTAACTGGGGTTTTAGGTTGGACCCCAAATTATTTAGAGAAGGGGCATGTCGGTTAGATAATTACTTATCACAGTTTTAGTTTCAATCTCAGTATAGAACTTCGTTTAGTTCTACAAAATCAGGAATATTAGAAATAGTCACCCAGCTTCATTAATACAGTTATCAGTAAACTCAGATATCAGTCATTCAGTTATTAAAACTCAGTATCCAGTGTTACTATAATCTCAGACACAGTATATATAGATATGCGCACAGTATTGCATAATCAGTGTTTCATCAATTTCAGTCATACATGTACTCTCCTTCAGTTGTATTAAAACTATTCAATTAGTTATTGTTAATGCATATAAAACTTTGCATATCATCCTACCTCACTTAGCATACTAGTACATTCAAAGTACTGACGCATACCTTCTGATTTGTGCTATGATGTTGTATATCATAGGTTTAGATGCATGGGATATTGATCGTACTTAGCAGCCCAGATTATTAGCAACAGACCTAGTGGTAAGTCCTCATAGTTCAAGGACAAAGTTATCATATCATGTCATTATATCAGTATTTATTTTATTTCAGTAGTCGGAGTTAGTTGGGGGACTTATCCCTTCAACACCATATTCAGATAGATTGAGGCTTTCAAACTAGACTTTCAGACAGTATTTAGTTGTACAAACTATTATTACAGTTGGTATTCTTTATCAGTATTTCAGGTTTTGAACCTTCTGGCATTTTAGCCTATTTTCCACATTTATTACAGTGTTGTTACTAAGTGCTCACAGCAGATATCAGTCATAGGTTAGCTAGGGGTCGTTTCGGGGTTGTAAGCACCATATGGCATCCGGGGTGCAAACTCAGGACGTTACATAATGTGGCTAGTTTATTCACCAAGTCTCTTCCATCTGCAACTTTCAAGAAGATGGTGCACAAGATCAGAATACGAAGGTTCAAGGATGTTCTTATTAGAGAGAGATAATATGCATTGTATTCTTTTTCTCTTATTAGGTTTTGTCATACTAGGTTTTCCTTATAAGGTTGTTAATGCAGTAGCCTATATGCGTATTTCTAGATATTCAAGGGGGAGCGTTATGATATTAATGTATATCAATTATAATGAGTGTCTATTATGATCTACTTAATGTCTATTAGGATTTGAAGTATCTTTCATTTACTTAGAAAGTAGGAGTAAATTTCCCCTATAAATAGAAGGGCTTCCTTCATTGTAAATCATTCCTCAAAAGAAATAACAATTACTCTCTCTATTCTCTTTACTGTTTTTCTTTATTCTTTATTGTTTTATAACAACATAGTTTTTTAATTTATATAAATAAATCTGTTTATCTGTATCTATTTCATGAAATACACCACGAAACAACTCAAATATTCCTATTTAAATATAAAAGGGGTATTAGCATGACGAACAGAAGTAGAAACTTTACATAGACAAACTAAAATATTAGGCGCAAATATTGTACAACAATCTTTCAAGGTGTACTCACCATGCAATCCTCGTGTATGTAGGCCTTGAAGCATCGAACCACATTCTGTAACAAACAGAGGGGTATTTTTGAGCAAAAAAATAAAGAGAGGATGTTATTGCTCCATTTCAGATTGTTTAGGTGTTGTTTTAACCCTTTCCATATTTAAATCCTGATTCTGCCTCTGTTTGTGGGCATAATTTTATGTTTAGAATGGTACATAAAGAAGGCTAGAGAGGGAAGGACAATAAGATATCAGAACTTAAGAAGTTATATTAGTATACAAATTCTCCTGTGAAGAGTTGTAGTGGATTGCTCCTCAACTCTAGAACTTGTTCCTAGATGAACTCTCACAATAAAAAATTGGGGAGATATTAATTATAAAGTGCGGGAATAATGTAAAATAGCAAACACAAGGATTTTTAGGTGGAAAATCCTCGTTCATGGGATAACAAACATGATCTGCCTCCTGGATTTCTAAGCTCCACAATATCCAAGCAACTTCTTGAATATAGACTTCAAGGATTAACCTCCTCAGCCTTGTCTCCTAGCAATAATTATAAGGAAACACAAGCAGTAACTCCACTTCTTTAATCTCTATCTAACTCTAACTTGACACAATAAGCTAACTCTATCTTGATAATCACCTAACTCTAGATGATTACAAAGTAATATAAGTTACACCACAACACCTACAAACAATCATAAGCAATAGTAGGAAAATGTTTAAGAACACTTTACAAAGACTCAACTATAATAAGGAAATAAAATATAACTTGATGAACTATCAGTTCCCTATTGCAGAATGGAGTCTTTAATTTTATATTCAGAGAGATATTTAGTTGTATGAATATGGAAGCATTGGTTTTCTTCTTGAAGAAGATAAGCAATATATAGTGAGACACAAGAAAACCTAGGAGATATCACATTGGTCGAGACAAAAGGGTGGATAAAACTTTTTCATCAATTTTTGTAATTGCACCAGCTGTGACAGTTGACTGTGATAGTGATAGGTGAGCCCAACATATTCCCTAAGTGGTAGCAGCTTTTTCATCATAAAATCTCAGGAAACAGGTACCAACATGCAATTTGTCAATAATCAGAACTAAGGACTTAACAATTTCCCCCTTTTTGATGATGAAAAAGCTATGCAACCATTCAAAATCTTTAAACATCCACACACCACACAATATTCACAGCAAGACTTAGCAACTCAAGCCACAAGGCCTTTGCCAAACCAGTTAGCACAACCAATTCCCCTAATCATTAATATCCTAAACATATTTCACTTTATTCTCCCTGTTTATAAGGATTATATTCTCCTTGAGTGTGAGAACCGTTATCTTCATTTACAATCACATATCACATCATGTATTACGACCTAGCTAAATATCACAAAATGCAATGCAATGCTACATCAAACTTCCCCCTTTTGGCATCATCAAAGAGGTTAGGCAGTAAACCAAACACAAGTAAGCATACAGGTTAGTTCATGGCCATTTAGGCAACACCTACATGAACAAGGAAATATTAGACAGAAATAAGAGAAGTGATAGAACAATGAAGAATTTCATTCATTCACTGATCAATACCAAATGTCATTCAAAAATAATAATCATAGAACGTCATAATAACTGTGTCAAGTACACATCAATAATCAAAAAGGAAAAAGAGAAAAAATTTTCCTAGGGCTTAAAAGTAGGGCTAAGAAAAGAAAGAAGTATGGACCAGGCTGGAAAAAAATCAAGAAGAAGGACTAGAAGCTTGAGACAACTAGTTAATGAGTATAGTAATTCTTTTATTTTTTGCAGCATGAGCTTTGAGAATTTGTTGAGTCAATTCTTCCTTATTTACAGTTAAGGCTTCAACTCTAGATTCCAACTTCTTTACCCTCTCATGTAGGGCAACATTTTCATTTTTCAACTTTTCACTAGAACTGGTTCCCTCTTCTTCTCCTTTTTCTGATGCTCCTCTCAAAGCAATAATTTGAATATCCTTTTAGGACACCATAGCTATTAGGAAATCTAGCTCCTCTCTCTTACCCTTCTGTACATCAATTAACTCAGACACAATGGCCTTAGATTTTTTTACTTCCTCTCCCGGTAATGCATCCGTTATCTTCCAGGGTGGCGAGGTTGAACATCTATTTCACTAATCCGGCCTTGCCCTTGCCACATTCAATATTAAAATAGGCAAATACTCTATTCAGCCAAAATCCATAGGCTAACCTATGTTTGCCATCTTTTACCTTCATGACTGTGTTGTTATGCTCAATGAAAATAGTTGGAAGGTTCACTTTCTGATTTGTAGACATACTTCCATGAGGTAGAGATCAGGTCCAGTTTTAGTAGTCCTCTTCTCAGACCTAGGAAGTAGGACCTTATTCACCAGCTCAAATAATAACTGATATTATCCTTTGGGAGCCTTTTTGGTGACATTTTTGTGTTCAAGTCATCAAGTATACTACAAATTCCCAGAAACTTGAGAAAACACTCTTCTGATTTATGGACATGATTCCATCAGTGGGAGCCCTAAGGATTTCAGAAAGACTATCTTCTTCTAGTCTCATATCTACTCCATTTACATATTAGGTTAGATATAAACCATCATCTGAAATTTTCAAGTTATGATAAAACATCCTTACCACCTCTTCATGCAACTGAGCCACATGAAATTCAAACAAGTTCTCCCACATCTGAAACTTCACCTAGTCAAGTAACTCTCTTATTCCTGGCATATCAACCATAACAGGATCAAATACTCTTCCTCTTATGAATTCTTGAGTCTTAAGGATTTTTTCCTCTCTTCCCTAGAAAAAACTCTCTTTTCTAAATGAAGCAATAACCGTCTTTGAGTAACTAGTTATTTTACCAGTATTCCCAAGAGTTCTGTAGGTTTTTTCTGATTTAGAACTGGTCTTTGGTCCCTTAACAATATCCTCTTCAGACCTCTTCCTTTTACCAGTGGTTGTAGATACTGGTTTTCTCTACAAAACCCCCTTTCTCCTCTTAGTGAATATATATACCTTCATTTTTACCTCTGGTTTTCTCTATAAAAACCCCTTTCTCCTCTTAGTGATATATATACCTTCATTTTTGTGTTTGGCCTAGTGGCTTCCACACTTCTGTCCACTCATAGTTAATGCTATCACTATTGTATACATTGTCATCATTATCATCTTACAAGCCTTTAAAAAGATTATCAAGGCTATCATAGTCATATACCTACTATCATCACTCTTAGTTTCTTTATCAAATACCTCTATATTAATTGGCTCAATTATATCCATCCATGCCTTCTTTGTCCATCTTCTCTTATTTGTATTTCCTTACTTCTTTCGAAGGCTTCTCTCATCAGGTTCCTATGACTTAACCTAGTCCCAGTAGGTTTGACAGTTCCACATGAATCCTTGGTTGTGTAGGTGGATATTTTTTTTAGCCAATTTCCATGACAAAGGCTTGTTATCATCACTATTTGAGACATTCTTGCTACTCATATTTCCTCATAATAGATCAAAAACAGGTGGAAGTACTACATATTCATCATCAACAATTTCAGGAGGTTTATTTTTCCTCCTGGTAAATAGTGTTGGTAAGGGTTCTTCCCACCTAGGAAGTTCAAAACTCAAAGCAATCAAAACATGTAACCCTATTTCCTTAATCATTGCCGAGATAATTAAGGGAGGTTCTTTTGAAGTGAGAAAGTGCTCAAATAGATTTTCATCTGTAGAGGTGCTTCCTAATTTACTAGTGGACTTGAATTTATAGATGAAGGGGTTTTGGAGGATGAATCCAAACTTTGGTATGAAGGAATAGTTTGGTCAGGATTTTTGTCTTCGGAGAGGTTGATTTGAAAGTCATCATTAGAAGTTAGGGATATAGAAGAATCATCTTTAGTATCAACTTCTTTTTCAATGAAAGAACTATTTTTGGGGTCATTATTAACATTTGCACCATCATCCCTTTTTAAGGGCGAATCATTGAAGGTTTCATCATAGTCTTTGGAAATATTTTGTATGGAAAAAGTAGTAGATTTTATGATGGAAAAATGCCCCTCTGAGCCTGAATTAATTAAAGGAGTGACTATTACTTTCAAAGGAATGGGCTCGTACTTTTGTGAAGATGAAAAGAAGTATGACATTTTTTAGGGGTTGGATGAATTGTAACTGATGAGAGGATCAAGTTTTTGAATGGTAAGGGATGGATGATGTTTTATGAGAGAGGGATTTTTAAAATAATAGAGAAAATGATCTTATTTTAGCATTTATATAGGGAATGAGAGAATGGTTGAGACTAAATCATTCGATGAATCTGATGAGATGTGTCCGGTCAGATGGATGCATCTATTGAGTTTAAAGTGTAAGTGACAACCTTTTTGAAGAGGTTAAATATTGGCGTGGGACAACCATTAAATATTTAAAATGGTCATTATTCAAGAATAGTAAGTGGTACTAACCTGACTAGGGACCTAGTCCCTAAGAAATGTTAAAATTCAATCACTTTGTGTTATATCATCACTCTTTTTATATCTTTTCTTCCTTACCATGGGTGTATATCTGCAAATATATGAGACTGAATTAGACATGTAATACATTATCTAACTTAAATACGTACTCATCAGTTGATATCTATCAGTGGAGGATCGTGTGAGTCTCTTACATCCATATGATTTCATCAGCCCTTCCCCTTGTAATGTCACTCAACCAATTTCCTATTGTCTTTAATTAGGGATATACTAGGGATAAGACCTTCAAAACTTGAAACTGTCATTTTACTATCCCATCTACAATACCACGAACAATAATCATACTCTAAATCTTTGATTCCATTATCAAAAAGACATGTCTCCACTAAGAGTCTTCAACAAAAGGTGATCTTTAGGTATTCAATCATGTTCTTTGAGCAACCATTATCATCATCCTTGTATTGGTTGAACCCTCTTGCATTTCCCTATAACATCAATCACTTGTTATCCTTGGGAACCCATTTAAGTCTGAGTTCCCAAAAAGGTGATATAAGACAAATTAGATTTTTTCTTGTCTAGTTTAGTAATATTTGTCTCCTCATTTTGAGTACTGTGAAGTTTCTCCTTATCCTAAAAACTTTAGTTTTGGAGGGACACATCTCGTTTAAGTTATCATCCTTTCCATAATAGGTACATGAGAAATCAAGCTTGCTCGTTGAATGTCTGACTCAAGAGCTGGGAAAATGTTCTTGACTGTTGTATCCTAATCCTCTTTTGCTACTAGATTCTTGGCTAGGCAAGTTGTCCAGTATTTGTGAAGATGTAGTCCACTTAAGTTCTTTCTTAAGTTCAGTCTTTACCCAAGTCAGTTCCTTCTCAAGCACAGAGTTTCTATCAAGTGAAGCAGATAGGTCAGCCTTGGTTTTGGTCAATTTCCCTTCCAGCTACAACTATATCCTACTTCGTTCATGTTTTTCCTTGAAATACTGCTTAGATATTTCATAGAGCATCTTATTCATAAGCTAATTCTCACAAGTAAGAGTCTTACTAGTGCCTTGATGCCCAACCACTTGCACACTCAGTTCTACCATTTTTCCCCTCACTTTGCTAAGTCTTTATTCAATCTTCCATTTCCATTTGTGAGTTTAGCCACCTGAACATGCATTTCAATTAATTATTTCTAACACTTTTCCAAAGCCTGTTTTAGATTTTCTTTCTTTTTCGCAAGGTATTTCAGAGGAGTCAATCAATATAGAGGTAAGAGATTTCAGCTTGCACAGGGTGTATTCCTTTAGATTTTCCTAGATTTCAAGGAGAGTGACTAGTTTATATTCATCATTAGTAATATCTACTATTATAGAAAAGTGTGTGTCAAAAACTGATACTTTATCTTTCATTACCATCATCGAAACATCTTCTCCTTGTTTTGAATCGTTTGAATCACTAGAGGATTCACCCTAGCAAGATGCTAACACTTTACTAACAACTTTGTCTACTTCATCCTTTTTTCAAAACTTCACAGGGACCTGGTACTTACCCTTTTCTTTACCATCAACATTCTTAGCTTATTCGTTGTACTTTATTTTATGCATAGGGCAATCCTTAATGTAGTGGCCAAGTTTGCCACATTTGTGACATTATAACTTCCCTTTCCTTCCTTCGAGACTTGCTAGACTCTTCTCTTTTAGGTAGATCCCCTGACTTTCTCAAGGCATTGAGAATCCTTTTTGCAATATAGGCTATCTCCCCATCTTCAGTACTATTAGTTTCTCTTATAGCCTTAAGGACCAAATTTTTTTCAACCTTGGGCTCAACCTTTAACTTCTAAATTTCTTCAATATCTTCCAAGTTTTGATATTACCTATGAGCTCATCCATGGCCATCTTGTTCAGATCCCTGGCTTCGGTGATGGCATCAACTTTGCTCTCCCATCTTTTAGGATGATTTCTTAAGACCTTCCTCACCTTCTTTTGTGCTGTAATGTCCTTAGCCATGCAATGCAGTTCATTAGTTACCATAGTGAACTTTATATGCATCTCTTGAATGGACTCCCCTTCTTGCATGGTAAAAGTCTCATATTGATTTGTCAACATGTCTACCTTGGATTACTTAACCTGAGTGGTTCCTTCATGGTTCCTTCATGGTCTATCTGAAGACAATCCCAGATCTTCTTCGCAATTTCACATGAAGATATCCTATTGTATTCATCAAGGCTAATGCCATATACAAGTATTTTCTTGGCCTTCTAGTTTTTCTTAATTTTTTTCTATTGTATCTTCATACTCCTTGTTGGTCTTGGGAATCTGTGAGGTCACATCACCAACCTTTACTGCCCTTAGAGGAACAAAAGGGCCATCCTCAATGATATCCACAACTCGGAATCTTCAGCCATGATGAAGTCATGAATTCTTGTCGTCCACCACCCATAGTATTCACCATTAAACCTTAGTGGTCTAGTAATTGACTGTCCTTCTTCTATATTTGGAGGAACAACCATTTCTCAAGGTCCTTCCAAGGTGTTAAATTTTGTATGGAAGACCTGCTCTGATACCAAATGAAGAGTTGTACTGGATTGCTTCTCAACTCTGAAACCTATTCCAAGATGAACTCACAGAACTATAACTAGGAGAGATATTAACTACAAAGTGCACGAATAATGTAAAATAACAGACACAAGGATTTTTATGTGGAAAGTCCTTACTCAAGGGAGAAAAATCATGACCTTCTTCAAGGATTTCTAAGCTCCACTATATCCAAGCAACTTCTTTAATACAGACTCAAAGGATTAACCTCCCAATCCTTTGTCTCCTAGCAAAAACTCTATTACAAGGAAACATAAGTAGTAACTCTACTACTTTGACCTCTAGCTAACTCTAACTAGACACAACAAGCTAACTCTAGCTTAAGAATCACTTAACTCAAGATGATTACAAAGAAATCTAAGTTACACCACAACACCTACAAACAATCATAAGCAATAGTAGGAAAACATGTAAGAACACTTTACAAAGACTCAACTACAACAAAGAAATAAACTATAACTCGTTGAACTATCAGTTCCCTATTGTAGAGTGAGTCTTTGATTTTATCTTTAGAGAGATATTCAGTTGTAAGAATATGGAAGAACTGTTTTTTTGTTGAATAAGATTAGCAACATATAGTGAGACACTAGAAAACCTAGGAGAGATCCTATTGGCTGAGACAAAAGGGTGGCAACAATGTTTTCACCAACTTTTGTACTTGCACCAGCTGTGATAGTTGATTATGATAGTGACAGGTGATCCCAACCTGTTCCCTAAGTGGTAGCAGCTTTATCATCACAAAATCTCTAGAAAATAGGTCCCAACATATGGTTTGTCAATAATCTAAACTGAGGACTTAGCATCCTATTTTTGACCAAGTTATATGTATTTCCAATACATGTATCTCATGCTAGAACTGCAATTACATTTTCACAAAGTAGCAATTTTACTTGTGTATATAAACTTGAACATACATGTTGTCTTCATAAAGACACATAACGAAATGAAAAAGTTTCTCAACACATCATCTCATTACACTTGTAATTTTAGATACCACTAAACATTCTGCTGGCATGAACTCTTACATCATGATAATCGTTGTATTCTCAATAGCAGGCATGTTAGCAGCTAACAAGTAACAATGCAGGAAAGGAGAATAGTAATTATGACAATTAGTTTGAAACAAAAAAGAGTGCAGTATAGTAACACATGTAATGTATTATTGAACAAGATTGCTGATAGTTCATTTTGTATCCTGTAACAAAATATTAATCATAGTTATTGAAGGAGTTCCCTTCATTTATTTTTCTCCCTCCACATTCAAAACTTTATTTTTCACTATCAATATGTCATGTCCATAATCAAATGTAAATAGTAGTTAGCTGATGATGACTTACACAAAGGCAAAGCTCATGTAGAGAAGCATGTGTGACCAAGCAGGGGATAAAATTAAACAAAATAGTGCACTACCACAAATCAAAGGGAACAACACCGAGTTACTATGATAAAAGTCTTTCATCATCAAACATAACTAGAATCATAACAACATCAAAATAATTTATTCCATAGCTTCTTAATAATGCAAGTAAATGATGCTACATTTTAAATATAACTACCATAGTAGAAGACTAACGGGAACGTAAAGAGACGACAAGCTCATTGAGTATCTTATACTTCTAACATTGGAATCAGGAGGGCACTCATCACCTACCAAAGTATAGTGTTAGTAATTCTAAGAAATAAAAGCAAAGCATGGCTTACCCAAAAAAATTTAAAGCATCAATTTCTCCATAATGTGTGTATATATGTAGATATATGTTTTTTGATAGCCGTGGCATTTGGGCCAACATTCGTGCACCTCAAACAAATCCACAGGATACCGATCACCTTTATCCAACAACATATAATTGGTAATTCTAATAATTTAGATAACTCGATGCTCTTTCTAAAAAGCTACGTGGTACACGATATATTCTTCTTTCTGAAGGCCTTGTATACGAGGCTCTCTTCTTTTTTGTCATAAAACTTGCTCAACCATAAAGGCAGGATAATCTTAGAAGTGAAATAGCAAAAATATTAGTTGCTAAATAACTAAAGATCTCAGAATTCATATTTTTTCATTCCTTCTATCATTTCACAATATGGAAAAAATGTTTGACCTTGTTTGGGCTAACAGTAAAGTGTTTTAACGAAATGGATGTTCCCAGCAAGAATGCAATAGCAACCACATAATTTTAATACATTAGAAATAAATGTTGGCACTTGTAAGATAAATAGTCCAATGGAATGAAATTTATAGTTATACCACAGACATTAGGATTGAGGCAGCTGTACTTGTTGTATAGCATTATAAAATATGCATAGGCATATGTCCATGACTTATATGCTAGAAAAACCATATTACCGCCTCCCCCCACCAAAACAATAACCACCAATGCCAGAAAACCCCCTCAAAGAACAATGTAATCCTTAGAGGACACATACCAGTATACTCCTACAAAGTGGGGTCTAGGGAGGGTAAAGTGTACGCAGTCCACACCACTACCTCAGATAAAGTAGACAGGATATTTCCAATAGACCCCTGACTCATGATAGATAACAGTATCATAAACAAACAAATAAACCAAAAAATTACTAAACATAATCTAGTAGCATGTATAAGCAACATATGTAACAAGCATATTGAGAAGTTTACCTTGATCACGGGATGTTTTCTTAAGCCTGTAAAATCTAATAATTCTTTCTCCAAAAATTCTGCAGTACCCCTTTGCTTGAATGGTCCTTACGGTGTTGGGAGCATCCGAATCTCTGGCTAGAAATTTGTTACAACACAAATATCCAACAATAAGTGATGTAGTTACAGTATTATTTTTGACAAACTTGCAACATTTATTCAAATAAAGAGAATAAAAACAAATTACAAATGAAAAAACAACATTCTTCTCTCAGATAACGAAAAAAACAAGGCACTACACTTATATTTTCTGAGTTGTAAGCATCAATCCCTGAGGTAGAGAGGTTGTTTCCAATAGACCCTTGAATCAAAGAAAAACAATTCAATACAGTCCCAAAGAAAAGTAACAGAAGCATAAGAAGTAATAGACAATAACTATAACAAAAACACATAGTAACAGATCAAGAGCTTTACCATAGCAATAGAATAATCAGGTACAAGACATAACATATAAGACAAGAAATAGAAGGACAAAAATCTAAAGGAGTAATAGTACAACTATTATATTATATATGGACAACAAAAAAATCAACCAATTGTAGATCTATATCTCCTCCCATATAAAGCCTCAAACGGAGCCTTCCAGATACTGGAATAATAGTTGTTGTTGTAGGCGAACTCAATTAATGGCAAGTGATCATCCCAACTACCCTTAAAATTGATAACACATGTTCTCAACATGTACACTAGAGTCTGAATGATCTTCTCTGCTTGACCATCTATCTGAGGGTGAAAGGTTGTACTGAGGTGAACTTAGGTATCAAGACCCTTATGAAAAGCCTTCCAAAAATGAGAGGTAAACTGAGTACCTCTATAAGATATAATGGATAATGAAACTCCATGCAACCTAACTAAATCTCTGATATAGAGCTTGGCATAGTCTGTGTCTGAATAAGAAGTATAGGCTGGCAAGAAATAGGCTGATTTGGTCATCCTATTCACGAGGACCTAAATCGAATCATGCTGACAAGGAGGATGGGGCAAACCCATCACAAAGTCCATGTTCACCTCTTCCCACTTCAAAGTTGGAATACTAAACTCTTGCATAATGCCACTAGGATATTGGTGCTCAACCTTAACCTGCTGACAAATAGAGCACTTAGCTACAAACTCTGTAGTATCCCTTTTTATATTGCTCTACTAATAGCTTTCCCATAAATCATGGTATATCTTAGTGGCTCCTAGGTGAATGGAATAACATGAACCGTGCACTTCTGCAAGAATTCCCTGTCTCAAACCATCAATACATGGCACACACAATATTCCCTGGCAACGTAACACACCATCTTCCCCTTCGGAGAAAACCTCTACTTTCTGATCTCTAACTGACTCCTTTAATTTAACCATCCTAGGATCCTTGTCTTTCTTTTCTTTTACTTCTGCAACAAAATAAGATTGCGAACTATTCTAAACCCAAACATTATCCTTAGCTAAATCAACCAACCAAACAGCTAATCTAGCAAGCTGGTGAACCTCCTGAACCAACCTCTTCTTATCATTCTCAACATGAGCCACACTACCCATAAACAATCTATTAAGGGAATCTGTCACAACATTGTCCTTGACTAGATGATACAAAACACTTATATCATAGTCCTTCAACAACACTAACCACCTTCTTTGATAGAGATTCAAATCTTTCTATGAAAATACATACTGCAAATTTTTGTGATCTATGAACACATCAACGTGCACCTATACAGATAATGCCTCTAAATTTTCAAGGAAAAAATAATAGCCCCTAACTCAAGATCATGGGTAGTATAATTCTTTTCATGGGGCATAAGCTGTCTAGAGGCATAGACTATGACCTTACCTCTCTGAATCAACACACAACCCAAACCAACTCTGGAAGAATCACAGTAAACCATAAACCCATTTGAACCATTGGGCACCGTCAAAACTAGGGCTGAGGTGAGTCGAGTCTTCAACTACTAAAAACACTTCTCACAGGAATCTGACTATTGAAATTTAACTTTCTTTCAAGTCAATCTGGAAATGGGGGACACAATAGATGAAAACCCTTCAATAAATCTTTTGTAATAGACAACCAAACCCAAGAAACTCTTGATATCTGATAGAGAGATAGGTCTGGGCTAGTTTCTCACTACTTTAGTCTTTTGAGGGTCAAATCTAATGCCATCATCGAAAATAATATGGCCAAGAAAAACTACTGATCTTAGCCAATATTTGCACTTACTGAATTTGGCGAACAACTGATGGGCTTTAAGAGACTATAATACTATTCTGTGGTGGTTTGCATGATCATTTTCGTTACGAGAATAGACAAGAATATCATCAATGAATTCTATGACAAACACTTCTAAGTACTACTTGAAAATTCTATTTATCAAGTCCATGAAAGCTGCTAGAGCATTGGTAAGACTAAATTACATGACTAGAAATTCGAAGTGACCATATCAAGTTTTGAAATCTATTTTTAGAATGTCATATTCTCGGACTCTAAGCTGATGATAACCGAATCTGAGGTCTATCTTAGAGAATTAACTGGCACCTTGAAGTTGGTCAAACAAGTCATTAATTATAAGGAGTGGTTATTTATTCTTGATTATGACTTAGTTCAACTGATGATGATCGATGCACATTCTAAGAGAACCATCTTTCTTATGCATGAAAAGTACTGGAGCTCCCCATGGGGAAGCACTAGGCCTAATGAATCCCTTATATAAGAGGTCTTTCAACTATTCTTTCAATTTGTTAAGTTCGGTTGGAGCCATTCGGTATGGCAAAATAGAGATAGGCTAATTGTTTGGAAGATGGTCTATTTCAAAGCCAATTTCCCTTTCGAGAGGAACTCTAGGAAGTTCTTCAGGGAACACATCAGGAAATTCCCTTACTACAGAACCAACTCAAGATTTGGAGCTTTAGAACTAGAGTCTTCGACTCACATAAGATGGTAAACACACCCTTTGGATATCATTTTTGATGCTCTAAGGTACGAAACAAGATAACCTTAATTCAAGGACTGGTTTATTTTAAAACTAAAGAAAATAATTTTGTTTCTACAATCAACTGAAGCATAGCATGAATGGAGCCAATCTATTCCGAGAATGATCTCAAAATTTGTCATCCCAAGTTATACAAGGTCTACTGATATAATTTTCTGAGACACTATAACTGGGCAGTTTCTGTATACCCATCGGGTTATGATAGACTTACCCACTGTGGTAGATAGTAAGAAAGGATCTGTTAAGGTTTTAGGATTGACTTTGATGCTGACACCTATATATTGGGGTATAAAAGAAAAATCATCTCTGGGATCTAGCAAAGCATAAATATGTAAATAAAATACCTGTAACATACCAGTAACCACATAAGGAGAACTTTCTTGATCTTTTTGGGGCTAAAGTGCATAAATCCTATTCAGACGCTAATCGTTGGTTACACTATAAGTGAAACCCTACCGAGTAGAGCGATCTACTAGTGCTGATGACAAATGATATTGATTCTGATGGCGCATATTCCTACCTTTCTAAGCTACCACTCGATACTCTAGAATCCTATTTCCTAGCTTTCTATACCTTAAACACATATCACTACTAGCCCTACTTCTCCCTAATGGTTTCTACAATATTTTTGGCAAAGAGGATTCATACGACTATTATTTATGTTACCCTGGGACTTAGAACCTAGTGCCCTATCCTGATTATAATTTTTGAACTTAGGCACTAGTGCACTAGCTGAAGAAGGAGCAGGAAATAAAGATTTCTAATGAAATTAAGTATGGTTACCATCCACTGACTTTGGTTGATTAAAGTTAAATCTTCCTGTTCTTTCCCTCTTGTTCTCTTTCTCTCTCCCTCCTTAGTATTTTTCTCCTCAATTTGCTACACATGGACTATCAGCCCAGATAAATCTATCTCTTTAATTAGCATTGCGGTCCCAAACTCCATAACCATACTATCAGATACACCAGACATGAACTTACTTATCTTAGACCTGTTATTATCCACCATGTGATGAGCATAATTGGCTAGCTGATAAACTTAATAGAATACTCTTTCACACTCATGTTTCCATATTTCAAATTAATGAACTCTAAAAATTTAGATTTCCTTATCTCCAAAGGGAAGAATCTATCTACAAAGGCTATAGGAAATTCCTTATATTCAATATGCCCTGTATCTATGCCTCTATCCCCTTTCTATTGGATAAACCAGGTATGAGCTACATTTTGCATCTAGTAAGCAGCCAATTAAGCACTGTCACTAGAAGTAACACCTATAATGTTTGTTACTTTCTAAACTATGTCAAGGGACTCCTGAGGATCTCATTAGACTTATATCCTAAAAATAGAAGAGGGTTCATTCAAGTGAAGTCCCAAAATCTAGCTGCAGTAGTATTATCTAATGGAACTATTAGGATGGCAGCTATCTGATTATTCTGGGCTGCTACTGAGTGAGTTAAGGTAGTGAAGGCAACTCTGAATTTATCATGAGAGACATACTCATTCAGGGGATCCTCCTAAATAGGCGGAGGTTCGGGCTGATTCCTATTTCCTCTTTCATTAGTCTTTCTGGGAGGCATGTTCTATAAATTAAAGGAAGATTAAATTAGAAAAAGAGTTTAAGTTTAGATTATGCTCACTCACATGACATGAATACTGAAAGAAGGGAAATTTTTCCAAAAACATTTGCAGCCTCTTGTCCATAAGTGTGGCGCACTTCACACCCATGTATGAGATTCTACACAACATGACTTTCAAACTTCCTAAGGTATTTTAAAACCTCAGTGTCTAATACCAAGTTTGTAACACCCCAAGAGTACAACTTGGATGGTACACAGTGTTTACAATCTCGAAGGGCTATAAGCTAATCCATGAGCTAGGCCGGCTATGTTTTGTAGAGCGAAGTGTTAGCCAATTAATAATTCTCATATCCAGAAGTGAAAAGTGGAAAAAATTAGGATGTTGCATTAGATGTGTGGTTTCACAAGGGCTGAAGGGTTAGGAATAAGATTAATCAGGAAAAAGTGGGAGTGGCATCGGTGGAGAATAGATTCAAGAAGTCGGGTTGAGATGGTTTGGGTATGTGATGAGAAGGGGAACGGATGGTCCAATTCTTATGTGTGAGATATTGTACTTGAATGGTCTCAAGCGGGGTTGGGGTAGACCAAATAAATACTGGAGAGAAGTGATTAGACATGACATAGAGTAATTATGGCTCACTGAGGACATGACCCTTGATAGGATAGTTTAGAGAAAGAGTATTAGGGTATAGGGCTAAGGGGAGTGGTAAAGTCATAGGTTGTTGTTGGGAAAGTTTGGTGTAGCTTGGGTGGTAGTTCTAGGGTTGGGGAGTTGGGTGGCCTTTGTTGGTTAATGTACTTTATTTTTGGTGGTTGTTGTGTCACTGTTATTTTCATCATGTTGTATACTTGTGACCTTCAAATATGATCCTTTGTCTTGAGCCGGGGTTTTTTCAAAAATAGCCTCTCTACTTCTTCGGAGGTAGTGGTATGGACTGCGTACATTCTACCCTCCCTAGACCTCACTATGTGGGAATATACTGGGTTTGTTATTGTTGTTTTTGTATATATAGAACTTAATTGAAAACTTAATAAGGTTTTCACAACTTAAAATCAATACTGGATCATAGTTTTAAAAGTCTAAAACATACTATCAATACTGGTAAAACAACTGATAATAACACCTGAAAACTGACTATCTGTCGATACTAGTCGAAAAGCCTCTAAATTGACTTACTGTGGAGTTGATAGGATAAGTCCCCAACTAACTACGACTAACTACTAAACTAAACAAAAATACTGAAATAAACATCATCGGTCCTCATAGTATAAAGACTCACCACTACTTTCGCGTAAAATATGAGGATGCATGACCAAGCATATAACATGATACTAAAATAATTTGTACACTAAAGTACTGAAATAATAATATTGAATAACTTATAACTGTATTCTATGGTAAAGAAAACCTAAAGCTGGACTCTGTACCCTCTGAATACTGAACTAAGACTGTGGGAGCTAACAATAACTGACATACCCCAATTTACAATCAAGGTACAACCTATACCTTAGTTGGAAGGGCATCAATACCATGCTATGGGTATTTATAACAGCTGTGTGGATCCACTAACTGATGTTCCGAAGGACCAGGATGTCAAGCCTAAATTGACGGATAACCCCGGAGAGGTAGTCAAGCCTAAACTGACCGATGATGCCTTATATCCTACGCTAGATATATAGTTATGGAATACAATAACTACTACTAACAACTCTGCCTAACTGATAGGGAAGACATCATCCTTGCATTCACTAGGTGCTAATCCTACTCCCAACTGAAAAACACTGAATACTAGTTTGAACTATGTTTAGCTATTTATGGTGACTGACTGAACTGAAAATTCTCATAACTATATTAAACTATTTCATAGATACTGAAGACTAGATAAGAAGCTAGATTTTAGGTATTCAAAAACCTCAAGACTCGATAGCAATAACAACAAGACTGTACTAAAACCTTAAGGACATGATAAGTAGTCATTATTCAAAGCTCATTTCTTAGGGCATTTCATCAACCACTTGCAATTCATGGTTTAAACACGGGAATAGTTTTAAACATGTAGTAATATCATGATTTTGATAATAAATCATAATTTAAGGTACAAACCATAGAGTAAGAATCATTCAAACATGTAAGGTTTAACTTCAACAATAAATTACCTGTAAACATAATATAAAATCAAAATATGCGAATTCATGGTTAAAATTTATGATAACTTGTAAAAATCATTCTTTATAACTTGAAATTGGATTCTTGGACTCCATGGGTGAGAGGAACCCATGACTGAACATCGAGCATATCTTAATTGAAAAATTCTTGAAGGTTCTTGATGGTTTTGTTAAAACTTGAGCTTGAATCGTTGAAGGGGTTAGGGTTTCTTTTTGAGACAGAATTACTTTCTTGGAGATAAATTATAAATAATGGGGCATATAATGCCCCTTTGGGGTTTTAATTTTGTGTTTTGGATGGATTTGGGTGAGGGAAAATATAAGACCCCATAAGTTTGCAAGCTTATTTCAGCCCACTCTTGCATGTAAAAGTGTCCGAGACTTAGAATATATTACTAAGTGTTAAGACATAGTCATTTATAAAGCCCTCAAACTTTGATAAAACTATTCTCAACAAGAAAAAGTTCATTTTTAAGTTGATTCATGATCGGAGAAGTCAATAGTACATCTCGGGTGAGTTTTGGAATTTTTGGGCAAGTGCAAGGGCGTGTTTAAACTTTCTAAATAGCAGCACATGGCGATCATCCCGCATCACCCTGCCTAGTCCGGACCATACATTTTCTTCATTTTCATTCGACATTTTTAGGGACAAATGGGTCATTTTTACTTCACCCAATAGGTCTATAACATGTTATTAAACCCCAAAATAGCATAATTGGCCATCTTTTACTCAAATTCTTTCAAATTAAAATAGCCCTCTTTTAAGAACAAATCCTAACTCATCCAACATTCAAAATCAAGCTTCAAGAATTCATCAAGAACTTTCTCAATTTCACCAACTAAGGTATGTTAGATATTCATCCATGGACCCTTTTTACCCATGGAGTTCAAGAATCCAATTTTCAAATTCAAACTTATTATTTTTACAAGTTATTGTGATTTTAACCATCAATCCCCATAAATTTTGATTTTATACTATGTTTACATGTAATTTTCAATGTTATCAATCCCTATATGCTTGAATTTGTGATTTTAGTAGCGAAATAATGTTATTTCTACAAGTCTTAAAATGATTTCCATGTTTATCTTAAACCATGAATTGAAAGTGTTTGATGAAATTTCTACAAGAATGAGTTTTGAATGGATGCTTACATATCATGTCCTTAAAGTTTTAGTATGATCTTGCTATTATTATTATCGAGTCCTCGGGGTTATGAATACCCATAATTTAGCTATTTTTTAGTTTTCCAAAATATACAGAATGAATTTAGTTATACCATGAGTGATATCATTATGTCAATTAATATGGTTAGTTGTCAGTTCAGTCAAGCTTAGCACAGTCCAGCGACCCATGTCAGTTCAGTTGGGGGGTAGATTTAGCACCAAGCGAACCCGGGGATGGGCTGCCAACATAGGGTTTGACCCTTAGTAGCAATCCCTGAGTCATAGAACTACATAGCCAGCGTAGGTTTGAGATGTCTTCCTATTAGTTCAGGGTTGACACATATCTCATGAGTTTCCTAGTAGTATAGGGTTACTCCTTAGTCCTTTAGGACTCCAGTTTAGTTGATCCACATAGCCAGTATTAGTACCCATGGCATGGTACTGACACCTTTCCAACTGGGGTTACAGGTTAGACCCTAGTTAGCTCATATTCGTGCATATCAGTTAGATTATAATTCCCAAAATTTCAGTCCATTATTCAGTTTAGTGATCAAATTAAGTTTTGTTTGACCATAGTATACAAATATCAGCTATCCAGTTATCATTATTCAGTATTTTAGTTTACAGATTATGTCAGAACATATTTTATGATTAATCATACTATATCAGTCTTTACAGATTCTATGCATTCTTATTCAGTTATTTTATCCCATTTAGTCAGTTGTCATTCGTGTACATAATCCCATACATATCAGCCTAACCTCATCTAGCATACTAGTATATTCAAAGTACTGACCGCATATTCATTTCTTATGCTATGATATTTCATATCATTAGTTTGGATGCTCAGGTTCCCGACTCACCTAGATATATTCCTGCAACAGCAGCAGTGGTGAGTCTTTATGTTCCAAGGACCATTATATTTACTTTAGTATGTTTAGTTTTAGCCGTCAATCCGAGTTAGTTGGGGATTTGTCCCATCAACTCCTTAGTTAATAGAGGCTTTCAGACACTTTTAATTAGTTATTCAGTTTTCAGTTGATATTGATAATCTTACAATATTGTTTTAAGATATTTATTTCAGTATTTTGACTCAGTATTGTTTTCTGTATTTAAAACCTTATGGCAATTATAGCCAGATTTCGCACATGTTCCTTATTATTTTGTTTTGTGCTCATAGTAGGTACCAGCATGGGTCGTAAGCACCGTGTAACGCCTATGGTTTATTTTCGAGTCATTACGAACTTGGTATCAGAGATTAAGGTTTTCAAGTGTCCTAGGAAGTCTAAAAGTCACGTCAGGTAGAGTCTTCTACATGGGTGTGAAGCGCGCCACACTTATGTACTAGAGGCTACAAGATATTTTAGGAAAAGTTTCCTTTCTTTCAGTGTTCATGTTGTGCGATTAAGAGAGAGCTCAACTTCAACTCTCTTTATAATCCCATTTCCTTTTCCGTTTATAGAACATGCCTCCCAGAAGGACTAACAGAAGAAGAAACAGAAATCATCTCGCACCTCCACCTATTCAGGAAGATCCCCTGAATGTGCCAGTCTCTCATGCCAAATTTAGAGTTGCATTCATTACCTTAGCTCATTAGTAGTAGCCTAGTATAATCAGCCGGCTATCGCCCCAGCCATTCCATTTGATAACACCACTGCAGCTAGGATTTGGGATTTCACCTGAATGAACCCTTCTCTATTTTCAAGATTTAAGTCTATTGAGGATCTGTAGGAGTTCCTCACATGGATCAAAAGATAACTAATATTATGGGTGTGACTTCTTGTGAGCATGTAGATTTGGGTACTTACCAGTTATTGGATGTAGCACACATATGGTTTAAATAGTGGAAATAGGATAGAGGAACAGATGTAGGGCCTATAAAGTGGGAGGAGTTTATTAGTGCCTTCTTAGATAGATTTTTCCCTTTAGAGATGAGGAAGCCTAAGTTGTTAGAGTTTACTCATATAAAATAGGGAAACATAAGTGTGAAAGAGTATTCCCTAGAGTTTACTCCGCTAGCCAAGTATGCTCCTCATATGGTAGCTTATAACAGATCTAGGATGAGCAAGATTATGTCTGGAGTATCTGATCATGTGGTCAATGAGTGTAGGACCATAATGTTAATAAAGGAGATGGACCTATCAAGGTTAATGGTCTATGCTCAGTAGAGAGAGGAGAAAAAGATTAGAGATAGAAAGAGGGAGAACAAGAGGTCTAGAATAGACATCTTTAATTTAACCCAGCCAAAATCAGAAGGTTGGAATCATCCTCAATTCTTCCAGAAATCTTCAATCCCAGCTCCATCTTCTACCAGTGCACTTGTGCCAAAATTCAGAAATAGCAACAAGGACAAGGAATTATGTTGTAAATCTCAGGGTAGTATGAACAGTACTTAGAAAATTCCCCTTTGCAAGAAATATGGTAGGAACCATTTGTGTTTTTGTAGAGTTAGAAGTGATGTATGCTTTGGGTGTGGCAAGCAAAGTCATAGAATTAAGGAATTTCCGTAGGTAGGTTCACAGAGTTAGCACAATCGCCCTCCAGATCAGTCCAATTGCATATCTCAGCAGGGTGCCGCTTCTAGTGCCACCAGTGGGCAACGCCCAAACAGGCTCTATGCACTTCAGTCCTGATAGAATCAGGAAAGTTCCCCTGATGTAGTTACTGGTACATTGCAGGTCTTTCATTTACATGTTTATTCTTTGCTTGACCCTAGAGCTTCTCTTTCTTTTGTAACCCCTTACATAACTGTCAACTTCAGAGTCAGTCCTGAAATCTTAATAGAACCCTTCTTAGTGTCTACCCAGCAGGTGTCCCTATTGTAGCAAGGCAGGTATACAGGAACTATCACATCACAATATCCCATAAAGTCACTATAATTGATCTTCTGGAGTTAAAGATGACTGATTTTGATGTCATTCTCAGCATAGATTAGCTTCACTCATGTTATGCTTTAGTTGTTTGTAGAAACAGAGTTGTTCATTTTCAGTTCCCTAATGAACCTTCCTTGAGTAGAAGAATAGTACTTCAGCATTTAGGGGTAGCGAGAAAAATGATATCCAAGGGGTGTGCCTGCCATCTTATACGAGTTAAAACTCTAGTTTAGAGACTCCAAATCTCAACTAAGTCTTAGTAGTATAGGAATTTCTAGATATTTTCTGCAAAGATCTTCCTGGAGTTCCTATCGACAGGGATATTGACTTCGGAATAGACCTACTTCCAAATACCCAGCCTATCTCTATTCCGTCATAAATAATGGCTCTAGCAGAATTCAAAGAATTGAAAGATCAATTAAGAGACCTTCTAGATAAGGTATTCATTAGGCCCAGTGTTTCCCCGTAAGGCGTACCAGTCCTTTTTGTGCATAAGAAAGATAGTTTATTCAAAATGTGCATCGATTACCATCAGTTGAACAAAGTCACCATCAAGAATAACTACCCACTCCCCAGAATAGAGGACTTGTTTGACAAACTTTAGGGTGTCAGTTACTTCTCAGAGAAAGACCTTAGATCCAGCTGTTATCAGGTCAGAGTCAGAGAATATAACATTTCAAAAATAGCTTCCAAAACTCTATTTGATCACTTTGAGTTTCTAGTCAGGTCCTTTGGTCTTACCAATGCCCCAACAACTTTCATGGAGTTGATGAACCAGGTGTTCAAGCAGTACTTGGACGTGTTTGTCAAGTCTTCATAGATGATATCCTTGTCTATTCTCGTACTAAAAACGATCATGCGGACCATCTTAGAATTATGTTACAGAATTTTAAAGACCATCAGTTGTTCACTAAATTCAGTAAGTGTGAGTTTTGGCTAAGATCAGTAGCTTTCCTTGGCCATATTATTTCCAGTGATGGCACTAGAGTTTAGCCTCAAAAGATCCAAGTAGTGAGAAACTGGGCCAGACCTATTTCTCCGTTAGATATATGGAGTTTCTTGGGTTTGGATGGCTATTATAGATGGTTTGTTGAAGGGTTTTCATTTATTGCATCCCCTATGTCTACATTGACTCAGAAAAAAGTCAAGTTTCACTGGTCAGATTCTTGTGAGAAGAGTTTTCAGGAGTTGAAGACTCGATTCACCTCAACTTTAGTTTTGACCTTTCTAGATGGTTCAGATGGGTTTTTTGTTTACTTTGATGCTTCTAGAGTTGGTCTGGGTTGTGTTTTGATGTAGAGAGGTAAGGTCATAGCTGGTGCCTCTAGACAACTTGAGCCTCATGAAAAGAATTATCCCACCCATGATCTTGAGTTAGCAGTTGTTGTTTTTGCCCTACAAATTTGGAGGCATTATCTGTATGGGGTGCATATTGATGTGTTCATCGATCACAAGAGTTTCTAGTATGTGTTTTAATAGAAAGTGTTGAATCTTTATCAGAGAAAGTGGTTAGAATTATTGAAAGATTATGATATGAGCATTCTGCATCATCTGCTCAAGACCAATGTAGTGGAAGATTCCCTTAGTAGATTATCCATAGGTAGTGTGGCTTATGTTGAGGGTCATAATAATAACTTAGTACATGAGGTTTACCAGTTAGCTAGACTAGGCATTCATTTGATTGACTCAGTTGAGAGCAGTGTATGGGTATAGAATTGTTCAGAATCTTCTTTAGTTTCTGAAGTAAAAGAAAAGCAAGAAAGGGAACCCGGTCTAGTTAAGTAGAAAGAGTCAGTCAGAGATCAAAAAGTAGAGGTTTTCTCCCAAGAGGGAGATGGTTTGTTGCGTTGCTCGGGTAAACTATGTGTGCCATATGTAGATGATCTAAAGTAATGGATTCTTACAGAAGTGCACGATGCATGTTACTCTATTCACCCAAGGGATACTAAGATGTATTACGATCAACAAGAAATCTATTGGTGGAGTGGTATAAAGAATGATATTGCAGAGTTTGTAGATAGGTGCTCAATTTGTCAGCAGGTTAAGGTTGAGCCCCAAAAGCCTAGTAGTTATATAATGGAATTAATTATTCCCACTTGGAAGTGGGAAGAAGTGAACATGGATTTCATGATAGAGTTTTCTCGTTCCCATCACCAACATGATTTAATTTTTATTATTGGAGATAGAATGACCAAGTCATCTCTTTTCTTTCCTTTCCATAGCTTTTATTCAGCCATAAAATATGCCATCTCTATATTGGAGAGTTGGTTAGGTTGCATGGAGTCCCGTTGTCCATCATTTTAGATAGTGTTACTCAGTTTACCTCTCATTTTTTGAGAGCTTTTCTGAAGGGTATTCGTACCCAAGTTTGTCTCAGTTCAGCCTTTCACCCTCAGATAGATGGTTAGGCAGAGAGGACCATTTATATATTAGAGGACATGTTGAGAGCTTGTGTTATCGAATTTATGGATAGTTGGGATGCTCACTTGCCATTGATTTAGTTTACGTACAATAACAGTTATCATTCCAATATTCAGATGGCTCCTTTTGAGGCTCTTTATGGCATGAAGTATAGATCTCCTATCAGGAGGTTTCAGATAGGTAAGATTTCTTTGATAGGGCTTTATTTAGTATATAATGCATTGGAGAAAGTTAAGCTGATTAGAGAGAGGTTTAAGAAAACCCAAAGCCGACAGAAATCTTGTGTGAATGTGAGAAGAAATGACCATGAATTTGAGAATGGTGATTTTGTATATTTGAAAATATCTCCCATGAAGGTAGTGAAGAGATTTGGCAAAAAGGTGAATCTTAGTCCCCGATATGTAGAACCTTTCAAGATCTTGATTCATTTTGAAAAGGTAGCTAACGACCTTGAGTTTCCTACAGAGTTGGCATTAATCCGTCTAGTATTTCATGTCTCTTTATTAAAGAAGCGTATTGGTGATCCAATTGACGTGGTTCCTTTAGAGAGCTTAGATATTCAGAACGACCTTTATTACAAAGAACTCCCAATTGAAATCTTAGATAGCCAAATTTGCAGACTAAGGAACAAAGAAGTTCCCTTGGTCAAAGTACTTTGGAGAAATTAGTCCATTGAGGGAACTGCTTGGAAAGAAGAAGCAGACATGCGTACCAAGTACCCTCACCCCTTTTCCACAAATCCAGACTCAGCTCAAGGTAATGGTTTACCATAGATTATTTCTTTTCCATTCTCAGTCCCAACCATGTGCTCATCTTCATGTTATTGCATGCATTCATGAATCAGTTTAGTCAGTCACCATGTTTCAAAGTCAGTAATATAGCCATGTCTTCAGTTATGCATACTCAGCATGTAACCTCAGTACCTCTATATTTTCCAATTTAATCAATCTCATTCAAAGATGAATGTTCCCAAGGGGGAGATATTGTAAGACCCCTTAAGATCCTAAGCTTATTTCAGCCTACTCTTTCATGTAAAAGGGGTCCAAGACATGGAATATTTTACTAATTGTTAAGACTTAGTCATTTATAAAGCCCTTAAACTTCAATGAATTTTTTATTGAGCTTCCCAATATTGGAAAGTTAGTTTTTAAGTTGATTCATAATCGAGGATGTCAATAATACATCTCGGGTAAGTTTTAAAATTTTTGGACAAATGTAAGGGTGTGTTTGAACTTCCAAAATAGAAGCACAGAGCGATTAGGCTGCAACCCTCCCCAAAGTGGTGCTCCGGAGCCCGCAGCGCCCTGCCTAGTCCCAACCTTGCATTTTCTTTTGTTTGTTCTGCATTTTTAAGGGAAAATGGGTCATTTTCCCTTTACCCAATAGGTTCATAACATGGGATTAAAGCCCCAAATAGCACAATTGTCCATCTTTTACTCAAATTCTCACAAATTAAAATAGAACTCTTTCAATAACAAACCCTAACTCATCCAACATGCAAAATCAAGCTTCAAGAATTCATCAAGAACTTTCTCAATTTCACCAACTAAAGTATGTTAGATGTTCATCCAGGGGCCCTTTTTACCCATGGTGTTCAAGAATCAAAATTTGAAACTCAAAGTTATGATTTTTGCAAGTTATTATTATTTTAACCATGAATCCCCATAAATTTTGATTTTATACTATGTTTACATATAATTGTCGATGTTATCAACCCCCACACATTTAAATTGGTGATTTTAGTAGCAAAATCATGTTATTACTACAAGTCTTAAAACTATTTCCATATTTATCTTAAACCATGAATTAAAAGTGTTTGATGAAATGCCTACAAGAATGAGTTTAGAATGAATGCTTACCTATCGTATCTTTAAATTTTTAGTATGATCTTGATATTATTATTATCGAGTACTAGGGGTTATGAATATCTGTAATTTTACTGTTTGTCTAGTTTTCCATAATATATAGAATGAATTCAGTTATACCATGAGTGATATCATTCATTCAGTTAATAGGTCAGTTGTTAGTTCAGTAAAGCATATCACAGTCTAGCGACCACTGTCAGTACAGTTGGAAGTAGGATTCATCACCGAGCAAATCTAGGGATGGGCATTCCTTGCAGCATAGGGTTTGACACTTAGTAGTAATCCCTGAGTTTTAGAACTATGTAGCCATCGTACGTTTGAGATGTCTTCCTGCTACTTTAGGTTGACATATATCTTATGAGTTTCCTGCCAGTATATGGTTACTCCTTAGTTCTTTGGAATGCCAGTTTAGTGGATCCACATAGCAAGTGTTAGTACCTATGGTAAGGTACTGACATCCTTCCAAATGGGGTTACATTGGACCCCAATTAGCTCATATTGGGGCATGTCGGTTAGTGATAGCTCCCTCAGTCTCAATCTAGAATTTAGTTCAGTGATAAGATTCAGTTTTGTGTGACCATAGCATACATATTTCAACTATCCAGTTATAAGTATTTAGTTTTTCAGTTTACAAATTATGTCAGAACATATTTTATGCTTGGTTGTACATTGTCAGTCTTTACAAATTCCATGCATTCTTATTCAGTTATCTCATGCTACTCAGTTTGCTATCATTCACGTATATGTGCCCATGCATATCAGCATAAACTCATCTAGCATACCAGCACATTCAAAGTACTAACTGCATATTTGTTTCTTGTAGTATGATGTTTCATATCATAGGTTTGGACAATCAGGTTCCCGACCGCACCTAGATATCCCAGCGTACCCGCAACAACAGCAGTGGTGAGTCCTCATGTTTTGAGGACCATTATACTTACTTTAGTATGTTAAGTTTTAGCCGTCAATCAGAGTTAGTTGGGGACTTGTTCCATCAATTCCACAGTTAGTTAGTAGAGACTTTCAAAAACTTTTAGTTAGTTATTCTGTTTTCAGTTGATGTTGACAGTCTTACAGTATTTTTTTCAGACAGTTGTTTCAGTATTTTTACTCAATATTGTTTTTCATATTTAAAACCTTATGGGATTTTTATTCAAATTCTGCATATGTTCCTTGTTATTTTGTTCAGTGCTCATAGAAGGTACTAACATGGGTTGGCTTGTGGTCACTTGTGACCATAAGTATCGTGTAGAGGCTAGGGTGTATTCTCGGGGCATTAAAGAAAGTGACAAGACTAGCCTTGGGAAATTAAAATTCATAACTAGAACATCGATTGAGCCTTCACCACGATGCGCCAAGGCTGTCATCGCGATTCCACTGCGACACAGTACAATTGCAGTGACTTGCTAGAATTTGACAATTGTCATTTTGAACTTCACTGCGATGTAGTGACCCCTCCGTCACTATAATTACTGCGACGCGGTCTAATTGTAGTGATCTGCACTTTTAGAAATCCAAATGTGGTCCAAACATCATTCGAAAAATCAAAATGTTACCCAAGACATGCTAATTGCACCCCTAAACATGAATCAACTCAAAAACTTATGTCTCGGGGTCGGGAATGTCACTTTAAAAATCATCAAAGTTAAGAGACCAAAAATAAAATTAAGTTCCCAACACTTAGACAAATTTTTAGGTTCTAAGCCTCTAGTACATGTACTATGAGCTGGACTGAACATAGAAAAGTATGGGTTATTACAATATCTCCCCCTTAGGAATATTCGTCCTTGAATAAGGTAGATTAAGGTGACAATACTGAGGGACTGAGATTACATACTCAACATATATAACTAAAACATGATTGCTTAACTGAACTGATTCATGAATGCATGAATGACATGAGATTGATTACATAGTTGGAAATAAGAATAGAGTAGAGATAATCGAAGGAAAACTCTTACCTTAACCTGAGTCTAAATTTGTGGAGAAAAGATGAGGGTATTTTGTACGCATATCTTCTTTTTCTTCCCAAGTGTCTCCCTTAATGGACTGGTTCCGCTAAATAACTTTAACTAGGGGAACTTCTTTGTTCCTTAGTCTACTAGTTTGACAATCGAGGATTTCTACTGGAATCTCTTCATAAGAGAGACTGTCCTAAACATCTACTCTTTCTAAGTGCACTACAACAAATGGGTCTCCAATACATTTCTTCAGTATAGAAACATGGAACACTGGGTGTACAAAAGCCAAATCTACATACAAATCAAGCTCATAAGCTACCTTTCCAAAGCGGCTCAAGATCTTAAAAGCGCCAACATACTAGGGACTGAGCTTTCCTTTTTTGCCGAACCTCTTCACTCCCTTCATAGGAGAGATTCTCAAATATACAAAATCACCAATCTCAAATTCAATATCTTTTCTCCTCACATTTGCACAAGATTTCTTTCACTTTAGGCTATCTTAAGCCTCTTTTTGATCAGCTGAACTTACTCTAATGCATCATATACTAACTCAGGCCCTATAAAAGCAGTCTCACCTACCTTAAACTAACCAATTAGAGATCTACATCTCCTCCCATATAGGGCCTCAAATAGAGCCATCTGGATATTGGAATAATAGCTGTTGTTGTAGGAGAACTCAATTAATGGTAAATGATTATCCCATCTACCCTTAAAATTGATAACACATGCTCTCAATATGTCCTCTAGGGTTTGAATGGTCCTCTCTTCCTGACCAACTACCTTAGAGTAAAAGGTTGTACTGAGGTGAACTTGGGTACCAAGACCCTTTCAAAAAGCCTTCAAAAATGAGAGGTAAACTGAGTACATCTATCAGAAATAATGGAAAATAGCACCTCGTGCAACCTAAATAATTCTCTGATATAGATCTTGGCATAGTCCTCGACTAAATAAGAAGTATGGACTTACAAAAAATGGGTTGATTTGGTCATCCTATCCACAATGACCCAAATCGAATCATGCTGACGATGAGTATGGGGTAAACCCATCACAAAGTCTATGTTCACCTATTTCCACTTCCAAGTGAGACTACTATACTTCTATATAGTGCCACTAGGCTTTTGGTACTTAACCTTAATGTGCTAAAAAATAGAGCACTTAGCTACAAACTCTATAATATCCCTTTTTATACCACCCCACCAATAGATTTACTGCAAATCACGGTACATCTTAGTAGCTCCTGGGTGTATGGAATAACACGCACCGTGCACTTCTGTAAGAATTCTCTGTCTCAAACCATCAACACATGGCACACACAGCCTCCCCTGATAATGCAAAAAACCATATCCCCATTGGGAGAAAACCTCTACTTTTTTATCTCTAGCTGAATCCTTCAACTTACCTAGTTTGGGATCCCTATTTTGTTTTTCTTTCACTTCAGCAACCAAAATAAATTTTGAAGTATTCTGAACCCAAACACTACCCTCAGCTGAATCAACGAACCGAACACCTAATCTAGAAAGATGATGAACCTCCTGAACTAACCTCTTCTGATCATTCTCAACATAAGCCACACTACCCAAAGATAATCTACCAAAGGCATCTGCCACCACATTGTCCTTGCCCGGATGATACAAAACACTCTTATCATAGTCCTTCAACAACTCTAAAAACCTTCACTGATGGAGATTCAAATGTTTCTACAAAAATATGTATTACAAACTTTTTTGATTTGTGAATACATCAATATGCACCCCATACAGATAATGCCTCCAAATTTTCAAAGAAAAAATAATAGCTACTAACTCAAGATCATGGGTAGGATAATTTTTTTCATAGGGCTTAAGCTATCTAGAGGCATAGTCTATGACGTTACCTCTCTGTATCAACATATACCTCAAACCAACTTTGGAAGAATCACAGTAAACTACAAACCCATCTAAACCATCGAGCAACGTTAAAATTGGTGCTGAGGTTAGTCGAGTCTTCAATTCCAGAAAACTCTTCTAATAGGAATCTGAACACTAAAATTTAACTTTTTTCTAAGTCAATATGGACATGGGGGTAAATAGAAGAAAAACCTTCGATAAATCATCTGTAATAGCAAGCCAAACCTAAGAAACTTCTCATATCTGATGGAGAGATTGGTCTGGGATAGTTTCTCAGTACTTTAGTATTTTGAGAGTCAAATTTAATGACATCAAGGGAAATAATATGGACAAGGAAAGCTACTGATCTTAGCCAAAATTCTCACTTACTAAATTTGGAAAACACCTGATGGGCTCTAAGAGTCTGAAATACTATTCTAAGGTGGTCTACATGATCATTTTCATTACGGGAATAGACAAGAATATAATCAATGAAGACTATGACAAACATGTCCAAGTACTGCTTCAACACTATGTTCATCAAGTCCATGAAAGTTGTTGAAACATTACTAAGACCAAAAGCAGAGACTAGGAATTTGAAGGGATCATACTTAGTTTTTAAAACTATTTTTAAAATTTCACATTCTCGGACTCTGACCCGATGATAACAAGATATGAGGTCTATCTTAGAGAAGTAACTGGAACCTTGAAGTTGGTCGAACAAATCATCGATTCTAGAGAGTGGATATTTCTTCTTGATTGTGACTTTGTTTAACTTACGATAATCCATGCACATTCTGAGAGAACTATCTTTCTTACACAAGAAAAGGACTGGAGCTCCCCATGGGGAAAAACTGGTCCTAATAAATCCCATATCTAAGAGTTCTTTCAACTGTTATTTCAATTCTTTAAGTTTGGCTGTAGCTATTCGGTATCGAGGAATAGAGATAGCCTGAGTATCTGGAAGAAGGTCTACTTTAAAGTCAATTTCTTTTTTTGAGGAAACTCTGGGAAGGTCTTCAGGGAACACGTCAGGAAATTCCCTTACTACAGATATCAACTCAAGATTGGGAGTTTCTGAACTAGAGTCTTTAACTCGCACAAGATGGTAAACACACCCCCTGGATATCATTTTCCTTGCTCTAAGGTACGAAAAAAGCTGACCCCTAAACACTGTAGTACTAACCCTCCATTCACTAGTTCATTTGAAAACTTAAATAAACAATTCTGTTTTGATAATCAACTAAAGAATATCATGAATGGGTCCAATCCATGCCAATAATGACATCAAAATCCATTATCTCTAGTTCTACAAGGTCTACTGATATAACTTTCTAAGACACTATAATCGGGCAATTTCTATATACCCGCCAGGATATGATAGACTTACGCACTAGTGTAGATACTGAGAAAGGATCTGTGAAGGTTTTGATATTGACTCCGAAATTGATAGCTATATAAGGGGTTACAAAAAAACAGAAGCTTCAGGATCTAGCAACACATAAACATTTAAATAAAAGATCTGTAACATACCGAAAACCACATTAGGAGAACTTTCTTGATCATGTTGGGACTAAAGTGCATAAATCCTGTTCTAACATTGACCTCTGGTAGCATTGGAAGTAGAGCCCTGCTGAGTTAAGCGACATGCTGGTGCATATCCTTACCCTTTTGAGCCACCACTTGACAATCTCAAAACCTATGGCCTATCTTGCCAAACCCAAAACACACATCGTTGCCATCCCTACATTCTCCCTGATGGTTTCTACCATATTTCTTGGAAAGAGGATTCGTACGACCATAGTTTATGCTTTCCTTGGACTTATTGCCTAGTGCCTGATAACGCCTAAACTACAGCTCTCGTAAGAGTGTAAGCGGTCGATGTCAAATATAGAACTCAACTGGGTTGGGTGTCGAATCCCATAGGGAATACTCGGTCACTAAGTGTTGCAATTATTAGTAGACTGTTGGTCACAAATTCTACGAAAAAGGGGGGATTTGATTATGCGTGAACTACTAATAGAAGAGTAACGAATGAGACGATTTAGTTGGTAAGATTTAATCACAGAGAATAATAAGTTAGGGTTATGTCCACCTTATGAGTTCTACGTATCTATTAACTATGAGTAATGCGGAATTTAGACATGCATGCACTTATAGAGATTCGTATTCTAATGGTAAATCCTAGTGTTTCTCAACCATCAAGGATTATTTCACTTTAACTCTCTCGAGCCTGAAATGTATAACTAACGGTACAAACTCTCCAAGAAATTAATCCGGTTAAGTCATTAACATGTAAATAGGGGTTGGTAGCCCTATTTCCTTGTCACACTATCTTTTCCAAACATGTAACTTTTATCTCAAACAAGTTAATGCTATTATGGCATGTTCTCTATGTTTGCAACCATGAGAATTAAATTAAAACGAAGATAGTAATGATATAAGTAGCATACACATCATGATTTCACAAACTCATAGTAATAAATAGTATCTCATAAGGTTTTCATAACCCTAACAGAGAAGTTTAGCAACTCATGATTACAACGGAGATCACAATAGACATCATCATCATACCAAAGCTAGAATAATCTCACGATGGGGATGAGTTTGGCGTCAAAACGGATTGATCATTTTGCTCTCCTCGTTGCTCAAGTGTTTGCCATGTTTCCCTGTCTTAAAGCCTACAAATTCTGTAACGTGAATTATGAAAAGTGTCGAACGGATGCTAATCGAATGAATGCTGTAAAATTCAGCAAATAGGGTTTTTATAACATCCTTGTCCTACTAAGTTACTGCTGCACCCCTAAGTATTTAAAAATACTGCTTTTGCCCAGGACAGATTCTCCATGCATCACATTCAGTCCACAAGCTTCCAAAAGTTGCCTTCCCTCTTACGTGAAGTTTTCCTTTGCTGCCCAAAGGTCCACAAAGTGCTGAAATCTTCATCATTAATACCTGAAAATATGCTAATCACATAGGTTAGCTCACTTACAGGAAAATGGACTAAAAGTGCAGGAATTATATATTTTGTCCTCAAAACTTAGCTAAAATATGGGTAATTTATGGTGCTTTAGGCGTGTAAATACACCCAACATCAGCGCCCGATCCCAATTATCATCTTTGAACTTAGGCACTGGTGAAATAACCAAAGATAGATCTTGAACTGAAGGTTTCTAATGAATTTGGGCATAGTTACAATCCTCTAAATTCGGCTTAGTAAAGTTAAAGCTACTTGTTCTAGCCCTCTTGTTCTCCCTGTTTCTCTCTTTAGTCCTTTCCTCCTCAATCTATTGTGCATGGACCATCAACCTAGACAGGTCCATCTTCATAATCAATATTGTGTTCCTACACTCCTTGACCAGACTGTAAGATACACCAAATATGAAGTTTCTCATCCTGGACCTATTATCATCCACCACGTAAGGAGCATAATTGGCTAGCTGAGTAAAATTAAGAGAATACTCTTTTTGACTCATCTTGTGCTATTTCAAATTAATAAATTTTAACACCTTATCTTTCCTCAGCTGCAAAGGGAAGAATATATCTAAGAAGGCTTTATCAAACTCCTCCTATTCTATAGGACTTGCATCTGCGCCTCTATCTCATTTCCACTACTTAAACCAGGTGTGAGCTACATCCTGCAGTTGGTAAGCAGCAAATTCAGCACTCTCACTAGAAGTCACACCCATAATGTTTGTTACCTTCTTAACCATGTCAAGAAACTCTGGCAGATCCTCATCAAATTTAAATCCCAAAAATAGAGGAGGGTTCATTCGGGTGAAGTTCTGAATCCTAGCTGCAATAGTATTAGCCACTCGGATGGCTGGGATAGCAGACAACTGATTATTCTAGGCTTCAACTGAGTGAGCTACAGTACTGAAGGTTGCTCTGAATTTGGCATGAGACACACTCATTTAGGGGATCTTTCTAAACAGGCAGAGGTGTGGGATGATTCACGTTTCTTCTTCTATTAGTATTTCTGGGAGGCATATTCTATAAACAGAAGGAAGATTGAATTAGAAAGAGAGTTTATGTTGATGTCATGTTCACTCACATGACAAAAATACTGAAAAAAGTGAAACTTTTCTTAAAATATCTTGTAGCCTCTTGTCCATAAGTGTGGCGCACTTCACACCCATGCACCAGACTCTACTCAATGCAGATTTCAGACTCCCTAGGACATTTTAAAACCATAGGCTCTAATATTAAGTTTGTAATGCCCCGAGAGTACACCCTGGATACCACATGGTGCTTACAGCCTCGAAGGACCATAAGCTAACCCATGAGCTGGTACCTGCTATAAACATTGAATAAATTAACAAAGACATGTGTGAAACTTAACTGAAAATGCCATAAGGTTTTAACAACTGAAAATCAATATTGAATCATAGTTTTAAAACATCTGAAATATACTGTCAATACTAGTAAAACAACTCATAATAATGATTGAAAACTGACTATCTATCGGTACTAGTCTGAAAGCCTCTAAATTGACTAATTGTGGAGTTGATAGGAAAAGTACCAACTAACTCTGCTAACTACTGAATTGAAAAGAAATGCTAAAATAAACATCATCAGTCCTCGGAGTGTGAGGACTTAGCACTGCTACCACTAATGATGCATCTGAACAAATGATATGAGACATCACAGCACAAGAAATGAGTTTACAGTCAGTACTTTAAATATACTAGTATGCTAAATGATATTAGGCTACTATGCATGGGATCATGAACATGAATAATACATGACTGAATAAATAGAATAAGAAGACTAATGTAATAGTATACATAAAAGCTGTAAAATCTGACGATCCATGACCAAGCATATAACATGACACTAAAATAATCTGTAAACTGAAGTAGTAAAATACTAATACTGAATAACCGATAACAGTATGCTATGGTCAAGCAAACATGAAATTGTACTCTGTACTGAATACTGAACTAAGACTGTGGGAGCTAACTATAACTGACATTCCCCAATGTACTACCGAGGTCCAACCTATAACCCCAGTTAGAAGGCCGTCAGCATCGTTCCATAGGTACTAACAATGGCTATGTGGATCCAATAACAGATGTCCCAAAGGACCAGTGTGTCAAGTCTAAATTGACGGTGACCCATGAGAGGTATTCAAGCCTAAACTGACCGGTGACTCTTCATATCCTATGCTGGCTACGTAGGTTTGGAATATATGAAATTATACTAATGACTTTATCTAACTAGTGAGGAAGTTGTTATCCCTGTATTCACTCGGTTCTAAATCCTACTCCCAACTGAAAGACACTGAATACTAGTCTGAACTAAGTTTAGCTATTTATGGTGACTGACTGAACTGAAAATGCTCACAACTAACTTAAACCATTTTGTAGATACTGAAGACTATATAAGTAGCTAGATTTTAGATATTTAAAACCCCCAAGTCAAGATAGCAATAGCAACAAAAATGTACGAAAACCTTAAGGATATGATAAGTACTCATTATTCAAAACTCATTCCATAGGGAATTTCATCAACTACTTGCAATTCATGGTTTAAGCATGGAATAGTTTACAACATGTAGTAATATCATAATTTTGATACTGAATCACAATTTAAGGTACAAACCAATGAGTAAGTATCATTCAAACGTGTAGCGTTTAACTTCAACAACAAATTACGTGTAAACATAATATAAAATCGAAACTCATGGGAATATATGGTTAAAATTCATTCTAACATGCAAAAATCATTCTTTCAAACTTGAAATTGGGTTTTTGGACTCCATGGGTGAGAGGAATCCATGAATGAACATCTAACATACCTTAATTGAAGAATTCTTGAAGGTTCTTGGTGGTTTTCTTAAAACATGAGCTTGAATCATTAAATGGGCTATGGTTTGTTCTTGAGAGAGAATTAATTTCATGGAGAGGAATTATGAATAATGGGGCATATAATTCCCCTTTGGGGTTTTAATTTTGTATTTTGGATGGATTTAGGTGAGGGAAAATAATAATATTACCCTTGGAAAACTAAAATTCGTAACTGGAACGTTAATTGGGCCTTCACCGCGATGCGCCAAGGCTGGCATAATGATTCTACCATGATGCAGTGCAATCGTGGTACTTGATGGAATATAACAATTGTCATTTTGAACTTTACCACGATGCGGTGACCCCTCCATTACTATACTCACCACGACGCGATCCGATTGTGCTAAGCTGTTGTTTTGGAAATCTAAACGTGGTCCAAACCTCGTCCAAAAAGTCTGAAACTTACCCGAGACATGCTACCTATACCCCTTAATATGAATCAACTCAAAAACTCATGTCTTAGGGTCACGAAGGTCACTTTAAAAATAATCAAAGTTGAGAGTTATGAAGGTATTAAATAATGCATAGGTAATATGGCGTTTGAGTTTTTTTGATATGATACAAGGCAGTTGTAAGGTCTACATGCACTCATGATATGTTATTGTTGTTGGTTTATGCTATTAGGGGTTGTTTGGTAGTTGGTTTGAAGGTAAGTTATGCATTTGATTTTTTTTGATATGATACGAGGTAGTGGTAAGGTCTGCATACATTTATGATATGTTATTGTTGTTGGTTTGGGAAATTAGGGGTTGTTTTGTAGGTGAGTTAAATCTTGCGTAAATAATACTATGTTTGATAGATAGTTGAAGGTAAATTATTTATATTTAGTGCGAGGTACATAACTACCCTATTATATTATTTTTGTTGTTGTTGTTGTTACTATTTGACATTACTATATAGGAGGCAGTGGATGAGAGTAAAGTAATTACGTAAATACTTCTTTTGATATGATAGGTAGTTGTGGTAAGGTCTTCCTGCACTCGCGATATTACACTCTCTGTGTGTTATTTTTGTTTGTTTATGCAAAAGGTAGTTGTTTGGTAACTGGTTAGAATTAGGATGTTATTAGTTAACATAATGGTACAGAAGTAAATAAGACATAGAAAACAATAAGGAAAACATAACATAGCATATTAAAGAGGACCAACAACCATAACCTTAGAGGTTGTTTTTGTAGCTGATTGGAATTATACAAGTATTAATTATTCAATCTTCTATATTAAATAAGATTATATCCTTTGGAAGTTGGCTTGAAGCTGAGTTTTCAAGGTTTTAAATCATGCATAAGTTATACTATGTTTAAGTCTCTCTATGTTGCAGCATCTCTACTTCATCTGAGGTAGTGCTATGGACTGTGTAAACATAACTTTGTAGGGATACACTTTGTATGTTGTTGTTGTTGTCTAATTATGTAATACCCCACACTTTTATATGTTCAGTCCAGCTCATAGTACATGTACAAGAGCCATAGAACCTGAAAATTTGGCTAAGTGTTCGCGACTTAGTCTTATTTTTGACCTCTCAACTTTGATTATTTTTAAAGTGACCTTCCTAACCCCAAGACATAAGTTTTTGAGTTGATTCATATTAAGGGGTATAGGTAGCATGTCTCGGGTAAGTTTCAGATTTTTTGGACGAGGTTTGGACCACGTTTAGATTTCCAAAACAGCAGCTTAGCACAATCGGATCGCGTCGTGGTGAGTGTAGCAATGGAGGGGTCACCGCATCGTAGTAAAGTTCAAAATGACAATTGTTATATTCCATCAAGTACCACGATTGCACTGCATCATGGTAGAATCATGATGACAGCCTTGGCGCATCGCGGTGAAGGCCCAATTAGCGTTCCAGTTATGAATTTTAGTTTTCCAAGGGTAATCTTGGATACTAAATAACGCCCCAAAAAGGGGCCCCGAGGCGTCATACGGTGCTTAAGGCTACAAGTAGCCCCAAGCTAATCCTTTTAGCCATTTTTCTACCATTCAACACTTATAATCAAAGTCATCATAACCAAAACCTCTAAACATCCTTCATAATATCATACTGCAATACGAATGAAATACAGAAAGTAACAAAATACATCTCTGACAAATTTGATCAATCTATACATCTAATCTGACAAACCTCTACTAAACTTTATATCCATGAGCCATTGGGACAAACCCCAACTGACCCGAACTAAGGAAATAAACTGAACGACTCAAAGTAAATGAGGAAATCTGAATAACTAGTCCTCAAACCATGAGGACTCACCACTGCAAAGGATGTAGATCAACGTGCTCGGATAATCACGGTTAAACCTAGGAATGAGCACCTGAACATATATTATAGAGAAAATGTAGCCCACACGCGAACATGTGGGTCAGTACCATAGAATATGTACCGAGTACATGGGGGTGCATGAAATAAACATATTTATATGCATATATATATATATATATATATATATATATATGTATTAAACAATCATTTCATAAGTTTTCTTTCCAAATCATGCAGGATATTTGTAAATGGCTCATAAAGCTTGAAGGAAATCTAAAATCTAAAGTCATACACAATGAATGGTAAAACATGTCAATCTGGATATCATGAGCCATTACACTTAATCCGAATATCAAGATTCTTTTCTTATTCTCTCATCAAGAAATCTTAGTAAAATTTCAAATATTGAATACATCATAAATCTGCATTTCAAATTTCTTTTAAATCAGTAAAATCAATCTAAGAATGAGGGACGACTCTTTAGGAGGTTCTTCTAACTAACATGTACACCATGCGAGCACCCATGATGTGCCACGACTTGACCCCATAAGGTTAGGGCTATTCTACCCTTTCCATCGGTGTAGAAAAATCACATCTCAGTGATCACTATCTCAATTTTCTATATATAGTGGAAGTCAATATTTCAATCTACGGTGGCACGTAGTTCTGGGGTATGAAACTGTAGTAACATACCCAACTCACTGCTAAATACTACTCCCAATACTATGCTTAAAAATCTCAAGAAAAATCCACTAATCTCATATTTCTTAAGTTAAATAAATTATAAAATCCGTAACTCGTTTCATAAAGTGGATTTTAACTCTGTTGTGACCAAAAGGTCAAATCGTTCTATACTTCATCAAAAATAGTCTAAACATGGGTGCATGTAGCACATAAATTCTCAAAACAACAATCTCCATGTGGGTTAATGACTCTTATAGCGATACTTAATCAAAACATTTCAATATTTATGCTTTATATGACAAGCATGCATAATTTATACGGAAATCTGAAAAATTTCAGCCTTTAATCATAACAATAATCTCAAACTCATGCAGTTTATTTTCTAAACATTCAAAATAATCATAGTATCTTGAACAACAACATAGGATAAGATTTATCACTTCAAATTTATGATAAAACATGTAAAAATCATGTATCTTTGTAAAATAATGCAAACTTTGGGCACAAGAACGAAAGGGTGTTCTTGTTCATAATCCCACATACCTTTATGGTAACGGATTCATTGAAAGATTGGACCCTTAATGTTGATTTTGTAACCCTAGTTATTTTTTTCCTTTAGTGCTCTTGGATGATGAACTTAGACTGATAATAGGGTTATGATGCGTTTAGAATCTATTAAATTCGTAAGGTTAAGTTTAGGGGTGTGTAAGGAGTGCCAAAAGACATAATTGCCCTCAAAATAACCCAAAAACAGAATGTTTAAGTCACTTAAAACCATAAGATATGCACCGCATATGATATCATATATATTTACATAGGCGCTGCATATGATATCGCTTATATTTACATAGGCTCCGCATATGATATCACCTATATTTACATAGGCGCCACATATGCTATCGCATATGCTTTCCAGTGGCCATGTGCGATTGGTTGGGCGATGCACTCTACTTTGCAAAGACATAACTCCTAGCTCGGGTGTCGGATTTTGGTGAAATTGGTATCGTTGGAAAGCTAATTCGATTCTCTATAGTTTTATGGGTATAAATATGAAGAAATACCACATATTTATCAAGTTATGCTCATTCAAAGATGACCCTTGCAAATTCAAACACTAAAATTTGACAGATTTCGAAACCCTTAGCTTGTACTATCTTAAGTGACTCATATAACCACACTTAACACATCATAAGCTCTCGTATAACTAGGGTAATCTTGGTAATTTATGTTCCCAAATTGGGGTTTTCACATATACAAACAACGGTTTATTTTCTAGCTTAGAAAAGTGTGGGGCATTACAATATCTTCCCCTTGGGGACATTCGTCCTCGAATGATGCTGGGTATACTAAGAGTGAAGTGAAAATGAAGGGTACACAGTTGAAGCAACTTGCTAATCTTGCCTCTATTTCATTCTACATTTTGGACACAACAAGGGGTGCATCACTCATGAAATCACAGCTGAATAGTATAAAATAACTATTGAACTACTGCAATTCTGCATAGAAAAGGAATGATTTAAAGCATAATGGTACCTTCGGCTTGATAGGAGCTTATGAACAATAGGTGTGGGTACTTGGATCGCATATCCACCTTAGCTTCCCATGTTGCACCCTCAACGGATTGGTTTTACCACAACACCTTGATCAAGGGAACTTCTTTGTTCCTTAGTCTTCGGACTTGGTGATCTAAAATCTCAATAGCAACTTCCTCAAAAGAAAGACTATCTTGCACATCACGGTTTTTTGAAGGATCTACAACAACACACTCACCAGCGTGTTTCCTAAGCATGGATACATGAAAGATAGAGTGAACGGAAGATAACTCTGAAGGCAACTCAACCTTATACGCTACCTTACCAACACGACTAAGAACTCTGTAGGGGCCAACATAATGGGGACTAAGTTTCCCCTTCTTTACAAATCTCTTACCTCCCTTCATGGGTGAAATCTTCAAATGCACCATGTCACTAACTTCAAATTCAAGGTCTCTTCTCCTCACATCAGCATACGACTTCTGAAGACTCTGTGTGGTTTTTAATCTTTCTCTAATCACTTTTAATTTTTCCATAGCTTCAAAGACAAAATCAGAACCACTCACGGCCGCTTCACCCACTTCAAACTAACCTATGGGTGACCTATATTTCCTCCCATACAAAGCCTCAAATGGAGCCATGCCAATGCTAGAGTGAAAACTGTTATTGTAAGCAAAGTATATAAATGGGAAATGCTCATCTCAACTCCCTTTAAAGTAAAGAGCACACACTCTCAACATATTCTCTAAGGTCTGGATGGTCCTCTCAGCCTGACCATCTGTCTGCGAATAGAAAGCAGAACTCAAATGCACTTGGGTACCAAGACCCTTCTGAAAAGCTCTCCAAAACTGGGAAGTGAACGGAGTACCCTTATCTAAAATGATGGACAAGGGAACTCCATGCAATCTGACTAATTCTCGGATGTACAATCTAGCGTAATCCTCAGAGTATAAGAAGTATGCATAGGTAAAAAGTGTGTAGATTTAGTTAATCTATCAACAACAACCTAAATGAAATCATGATGGCGTCGGGAAGGAGGTAACTAGTCACAAAATCAATGTTTATCCCTTCTCACTTCCAAGTGGTAATATCAAACTCCTGCATCATACCACCAGGTCTTTGGTGTTCTACCTTAACCTGTTGCCACGTCGGACACTTAGCTACAAATGCTGCTATATCATTCTTCATGCCACTCTACCAATATATTTCTCGTAAGTTAAGGTACATCTTGGTGACACCAGGATGAATAGAATATTGTGCACCATGCACTTCAGCCATAATTCTCTGTCTCAAATCCTCGATATCCAGAATACATAATCTATTCTACAATCTCAGCACACCATCCCCCTGAGAGAAAACCTGTACCTTTTGGTCCTTGATTGATTCTTTCAGTCTGACCAAACTAGCATCTAAGTTTTGCTTCTCCTTTAATTAATAAACCAAGAAGGATTCGGAGCTACTCTATACTAAATACTCCCTTCAGCGGAGTCAAGAACCTAACTCCCAGCCTAGCCAATCGATGCACATAACGAGCTAACTCCTTCTTACCCTCTCTAATATACATCCTGCTAAGGGCATCCGCCACTATATTGGCCTTTCCCGGGTGATACAACACACTCATATCGTAGTCTTTCAATAACTCTAACCATCTTCTCTGCCTAAGATTTAACTCTCTCTAGGTAAAAACATATTGCAGACTTTTATGATCAGTGAAAACATCAATATGAACACCATACAAGTAGTGTCTCCAAAATTTTAGAGCAAACATAACAGCAACTAACTCAAGATCATGCGTGGGGTAATTCTTCTCATAGGGTTTTAGCTGTCTAGAGGAATATGCTATAACTTTACCTCTCTGCATCAGTACACAACCCAAACCAACTCTACAAGCATCATAATATACCACAAAACCATCAACGCCATCAGGCAGAGTCAAAACAAGGGCTGTAGTGAGTCGAGTCTTCAACTTCCAAAAACTATTCTCACAAGAATCAGACCAAAAGAACTTTACTTTCTTTTGGGTCAACCGGGTCATAGGAGATGCTATAGAGAAGAAACCTTCAACAAAACGCGGTAATAGACAGCTAGACCCAAGAAACTTCTAATATCGGATGGAGAGATAGTTCTAGGCTAGTTTCTAATAGCTTCTATTTTCTGGGGACCAACTCTAACACCTTCGGAAGAAATAATATGACCCAGAAAAGCAACTGACCTTAGCCAAAATTCACACTTGCTAAATTTGGCAAACAAGTGATAATCTTTAAGGGTTTGTAAGACGATACGAAGATGATCTTTATGTTCATTCTTACTACGGGAGTATACCAGAATGTTGTCTATAAATACTATGACAAACATATCAAGATATGGCCTGAACACTCGATTCATGAGGTCCATGAAAGCAGCTGGGGCATTAGTTAGCCCGAAGCACATAATAAGAAACTCAAAATGACCATAACGTTTTTGAAAGGCTATCTTCAGGATATCACATTCCTTAACTCTGAGTTGATGATAGCCAGAGCAAAGGTCTATCTTTGAGAAGTAACTTGGACCTTGCAATTGATCAAACAAATGATCTATTCTTGGAAGGGGATACTTGGTTTTGATAGTGACTTTATTAAGCTGGCGATAGTCAATGCACATGCGCAAAGAGCCATCTTTCTTTTGCACGAATAGGAAAGGTGCACCCCAAGGAGACACACATGGCCTTACAAAACCTTTATCTAAGAGATCTTTAGTTTCTCTTTCAACTCCTTAAGTTCTGTGGGTGCCATACGATATGGAAGAATGGAAATGGGATAAGTATTTGGAAAAAGATCAATCCCGAATTCTATCTCTCTATTGGGAGGTACCCCTGGAAGATTTTCGAAAAGACATCAAGAAACTCATTAACAACGTCAACTGACTGAAGAGTTGGAGTCTCAGACTTAGTGTCTTTAACTCTGACTAGGTGATAAATGCACCTTTTGGAAATAAGCTTTCTAGCCTTGAGATATGAGATAAATGACTCTTGGGAGATGTGGAATTACTAGACTATTCGGTAACAGACTCACCAGGGAACTGAAACTTGACTACACGGGTACAATAGTCAATGGATGCATAACAAGAGTGAAGCCAGTCTATACCCAGAATAACATTAAAATCCACCATGTCTAACTCTATCAGATCAGCAAACATAACTCTATAAAGAATAGAAATAGGACACTTTTTGTATACTTTCCGGGCAACAATGGACTCAACCACAGGGGTAGAAACTAGGATGGGCTCAGAGACAATCTCGGGACTCACTTTAAAATTTACAGCAACTAGAGGTGTCAGACATGAAAAACTGGACCCAGGGTCCAACAACGCATAAACATCAAACTAAAACGCACAAGGCATACCAGTAAAAACATCGGGGGAGTCCTCCTTTTCCTGAAGGGAAGGAAAATCATAGAATCTATTTTGGTGTTGACCGCCAGCAGTGCTGGAAGAAGCACCATGAGTAAGAGCTGAACAAGCTATAGGAGCTGGAGCACTAGTAGTATGAGCCTGGGGGAAAACATCACGGTTCCCCTGTCTGGTATGAGGATAATCTCTAAAATCGTGGCCCTCTTGGCCATATCCATAGCAGCCCTTCTGACCCCACAAACACTTACCGCTGTGATCCCTACCATACCTAGTGCATGGTGGATGGTTTGGCCGGTTACTCAAAGTATTCTGAGATCCAGACATTGAAGACCTATTTCCCTATTCTTGCCTACCTCTAAGTGTGGGAGCACTAGTTGACGATGGTGATGGCACAGATAAGCTGCTCTGAAACTAAGGGTGATTCCCTCCTTGCGATCTGTTCTGACCATAAGTAGGTTACTCGGATCTGGATCTCTTATTCCCCCTTACTCTAGCCCTCTCTTTTATCTTATCTGATTCGATCTGTTGCGCATGGGTCTTCATCCTAGAAAGATTCACCTCACTATTAAGCATAGCTAATCTACACTCCTTAACCACATAGCTTGATACCCCTGTCAAGAACTTACCCATACTGGCTCGGTTGTCGGCTATTAGATTTGGGGCATATTTTTCTAACTAATTAAACTTCAAGCAATACTTCTTAACAGTCATGGAGCCGAAAAGTTCATAAAATCCTCTACTTTCGCCTCTATCAACTCTAGCAAAAAGAATTTATCTAGGAATACATCTTGAAACTCCTGCCAAGTCATAGGAGTAGCACCCTCTACTCTACCCTTTAAGGTCTTTCAATCTGTAGGATGGTAACTCAACACTCTCCACTTCAAAAATATGCATTACCTATGTGATCTTCCTTATCTCCTCCAGATACAACTGCGGATCCTCACCTACTTTGGATACATAAAACTCTGGCGGATTCATCTGCATAAAGTCATGGATTCTTGCGGCAGCTAATTCACATCCCTGTTACTGTGGAGCTAGGGCCTGGTTGGCCTGAACTTTGGTGGTAACAGCTTGGGAAAGCACCTGAAAAGCTGCCCTGAACTCAGCGTGGGATATATTATCATTCAGGGGATCAGCAGGCTGAGATTGCTGACCCACGTTATTTCTTCTAGCTCAGTGAGGAGGGATATTTTGAATGAAGAGAGAACGAATTAATAGTTGAAAGGGAACAACTGTAAGCACGATAGAATTCTGAAAGAATGACACGACCCCTTTTTTTTCTAAAATGTTTGGTAGCCTCTTGCTCATAGATGTGGCACGCTACACACCTATAATCAAGACTCTGCTTAACATGGCTTGTCAGACTCCCTAGGACTCTAATAACCTTATGCTCTGATACCAAGTTTGTAATGCCCCAAAAATGGGCCCCGAGATGTCACACGGTGCTTAAGGCTACAAGTAGCCCAAGCTAACCCTTTTAGCCATTTTTTACCATTCAACACTTATAATCAAAGTCATCATAATCAAAACATCTAAACATCCTCCATAATATCATACTGTAATATGAATAAAATAAGAAAAGTAACAAAATATGACATCTCTGACAAATCTGATCAATCTATCCATCTATTCTGACAAGCCTCTACTAAACTGTATACCCATGAACCACTAGGACAAACCCAACTGACGCGAACTTAGGAAATAAACTGAACAAATCAAAGTCAATGAGTAAATCTGAATAACTTATCCTCAGACCATGAGGACTCACCGCTGCAGAGGATGTAGATCAACGTGCTCAGATAATCATGATTAAACCTGGGAATGAGCACCTGAACCTACATTATAGGGAAAATATAGCCCACATGCGAACATATGGCTCAGTACTATAAAATATGTATCGAGTACATGGGGGTGCATGAAATAAACATATTTATATGCATATGTATATATATATATATTTAACGATCATGTCATAATTTTTCTTAGGAGCAGTTACCCTTCTTTAGTGATCATTTCGTGTGAGTGGCATGAGCTCAAGTTGATCCTCAGTCTAATCCACTTCTTTCTTCCAATTACAGAGTATGCCTCCTAGTAGAGATTTTTTCCATGGGTTCGATGATCATACCCCATAACCAGTAGATCATGAGAATGAAAGTGTGTCACATGTCGAGTTTCGGGCAGCTTTCCAGGCGCTAGCCCAAGATATGAAAACTACAATATAGACCAATAATTAGGTTGCTATTCCTCTACAGTAGGGTAATGATGCCGCCGCAGCTAGACTCCATGAATTTATCAAGATAAGTCCTCCCAAGTTCTTTGTGTCTAAAGTAGTTAAGGACCCACAATTGTTTCTAGAGGAGGTAAAGAAAATCACCCAAGTTATGGATGTGTCTAAAGAACAGAGCATAAAAATAGCCTCTTATAGGCTAAAAGATATTGCTAATGATTGGGTTGTAGCATGGATGAAGGGTAGAGGGGAGAATTATGCTCCTATGACCTGGCAAGTATTTTAGGATGCCTTTTTAAATAAGTTTTTCCCCCTAAATACGAGAGAATCTAAGGTAGAAGAATTTATGAACCTAAGGTAAGGCTCCATGATAGTGAAAGAGTAGTGTCTTAAGTTTAACCAATTATCTAAGTATGCTCCCGGCTTGTTAGTTGACCCTAGAGTGAGTATGAGTAGGTTTTTGACTAGGGTATCAAGTGATATTTTGAAAGAGTGTAAAGCTTCCATGATCAATAGAGATATGGATCTTTCTAGGATAATGATTTATGAACAATAAATTGAGGAAGATAAAATAAAACAAAATGGAAGAGTGAGTAAGAGAGCTAGAACAAGTAGTCATAGTTTCTCCCAAGCAGGGTCACAGAATGGTAATCGTTCTCACCATAGTCAGAACTTTTTAGTCCTAGATCCATCCTCAGCTAGTGTACCACACTCCAAGATCCAGAGTAGTGAGAGTAGGGATCTTACCTACCCGTTGTGTGAAGAATGTGGTAATAATCATAAGGGTGTATGTAGAACTGATAGTGATGTGTGCTTTAGATGTGGAGATAATTGTCACAAAGTTCAATAATGTCCTAATCCAGGTACCCAAAGTTAGCGTAATCATCCTTCAGCTCATAACAGATTGTATGCACTTCAGGCTTGCCTTGATCGGGAAAAATTCCCTACAACAGACCCAAGTATGTTTTGAGCCTTTCATATTTGCGATATGAATTTTTAGATCCTTTGCTCCTATTTTGAGATTATGTGTTATCATGTGCCATGCATAAGTTTCAGATCATGATTGATCAATTATGACCCAATCTGTAGGTGCCCCACACACCGCTTCCGTTTTTCAGCGAAGTGTGTTTTGAGGGACATAGAGTCCCAAGGGGGAGATAGCCCATAGTATTATGATTTTTCATACCATTAGATTCATACCGATGCAAGTTTAAATTTTCTTTATGAGGTTAGCATCATTCATTGTTGCATTATCAAGTCGTGCTTTAAAAAGTCAGCTTAGCCGAACATTCATGCATTAGATATGCGCATTTAGCAGAAAGAGTTCATCTTGTCAGCGTGTGTTCAGTCATGTATTGATGAGATCATCCCAGTTATGAGTCCATGCATCAGATATGCATGTGTATTATGAGAATTCAGCTATGAGTATCTTCAGTCGAGTATTCCATGCATTAGATATGCATGCCCAGTGTAAGAACTCTATAAGTCAGTCATTCTAGTTACGTTGTCCTGATCTGAGATGTTTCCATTTCTTGAGTAAGTTATGTTGATCCATATTCTCAGTCTATCAAGTGACATTTAAGGTCGAATGTTCTCAAGGGGGAGATAATGTAATGCCCTGCAAAATCCTCTTCCAGTCTGAGCCTTAGAGCGTATTTGGTAAAGTGAAAACCTGAGTCAAAATTTAAGAAATATCCTCCCAAGTGTGAAATACTTTGAATCGTGTGGGAATCTATTTGAGAATGAATTAAGATCATAGAGGTCCCCTAACTCATGGATGAGTTGAAAGTTTTCCTATCGCTCAAGTTTTAGTGACCGTCAAAATTTGGGTCAACTTCAATCAACCATAACTCCTTGTATATATCAAATTAAAGGATATACTATATATCAAATAAAATATCTTTGAATTATCTTTCCAACGATACTAATTTTGTCTAAAACCAATATTGTAGCAAAGAGTTATGCCTAATTTACTCCAGTATGTCATTCTGGAAAATGTGTGATGACATTTTGTGATGGCCCGTAACAGATCTGATGGATTGTCACAAAAGGTTGTCACAATTAGGCAGAAAGTCATAGAATCCACCCTTTTGTGATAACATTTTGTGATGGCCTTTCACAGGTTTGACGGTTTATCATAAATGTCGTCAACCATTTTTTTCAGCAATTTAGAGACGTTTTTGCAAGGGTACTTTGGTTATTTCCCACCTTTTGTGAGCCTCTATAAATATGAGAACCCACTTACAAAATCCTAATTTCATCATTTTCCCTTCTAATTTTCTCAAGAATGTCTAATTAGGGTTTCATCAAGAACCCTAATCTTCCAAAATTCATCCACAAATCTTCAGGCTTTCTTCAAGAATCAAGTTCTTCATAGTGTGGGCTTTGAGAATAATTTATTACAAGTGCAGATAGAGTCTCAAGAATTAGAATTCATCCTATTTCAAAGTTTAAGGTATGTAGATGTTGATTCTTGGGTCCCTTTCATCCAAGAAGCTCAAGAACCCTTTTTAAAACTAAAAGATTTTTATATTTATGAGTTGTTAATGATTTGTATGAGTTTAAATTGATGTTTAATGTGTTTTTGAGTTTTTATTTATGTTTACCAAAATTTATGAGCTTTGACCCTAGTATGAGGAATTCAAGTGTTGTTTGTGATAGACCTTCTTGAAGTTATTTTCTATGTGATGTGTTCATGACTTTTGGGTGTAGAAATGGTTGAATAAGTGAAGCATGCCCCCTATAGATTTGATAAAGTGCTTAGGTAAAGCACAAGGGCCAGTATAATATGTTGAATAGGAAACCAAATTGTGAGTTAGTTTGTGCTTCGTGTTTGATAAAACGCCCAAGTGAATGAATTATTCCATTATAGTAGGAAATTTCCAAATAAGTGTGAACCCGTGCATGTGTAGTATTTTGTTGAAAGACCTTAGTGAATAAGTGGAGAGGTGATAGTAGTAAATTCCCCAATTATGTGATCTTGATATATGTTAAGCTTTTAATATATTCCAATTGGTTAGCAAGTAGGTTATGACGTGATAGTATGAAGTTTCCCCAAGCTATGTGATATCCAAACATGTGTCAGGATTGATATAGGTATGAAATAGCAGAGGTAAAACCTTGTTGAATAGAGTACGATTTAGTAGCATGTTTCCCCTACGTTACTGTATGATTATGATTCTGAGATGCCTAAAGTGACCCCTCGATGACTGTGAAAATGCTTTAACGATTATGATGATGCTTTAATGATTATGAGATGTTTTAATGATTGTGATGAGACATGAATAACTGTGATAATGAATGAATGCTTTTGATGATGAATGAATGGTTGTGATTTACTTTTATGCTATCGAGTCCTGCGGTATTTATACCCAACAATAGAGTTGTTGTCTAAAGTCCGTGTCAGTTTCTCGATAACTCCAGTCGATCCATTATTCTCAGAACTCAGTGAATTATAGAACTCTGTATCCTTAGACAAGTGCAGAACTTAAGAAAACTCAGTAATCTCAATTATCTCTGTAATCTCTGTATCACTAGTAAACTAGCCTCAGTCATGTAACAGCTCAGATCTAATAGTATTCAAGTGATGTAATTCTGATCCCAGAATCGATTCGAGTAATCTATTCAAGCTCTGTATTGTCAGTCAGATAACAGATTCGATACCTTTTCCGTCAGATATAGAACTAAGTAATCTCATTATAACTCAATCAGAACCTTTGAGAAACACGATCAGTATTAGAGTCAGCTCAGTCTAAGTTCAGTTAAGAATCAGATCAGTGTCTTTCAGTTGGGAGTAGGAGTCAGTACCGAGTGAGCTCAAGGATGGGAACTCACCTACTAGTAGAGGGTGTGATTCTTAGAAGCAATGGTGTGATTCTTAGAAGCAATCCTTGAACTCCAGAACTACATAGCCAGTATAGGTTGAGACATCATACCTGCTAGTTGAGTGTAGATATAGTGGATTGACCTGTTAGATAAGGGATCCACCATTCTAGTTTGAGTACCTGATAGATGAGGGATCCACCATTCTCGTTTGAGTACCTGATAGATGAGGGTCACATAAAGATAATGTCTTTACCCGTGGCATGGTATTGGCACCCTCCCAGCTGGGGGTAGAGGCTGGTCCCCCAAGAGATAGTAGGAGCATGTCGGTTAGATGACTACTTCCCACAATTTCAGTTTCAAATTCAGTCTCAATTTCAGAATTAATCTTCAAAATTCTGGAATGTCAGATACAATCATCTATCTTTATGAGGAACTTAGATAGTTCCATAGATTCATGAACCATCCCGTCAGATAGGCTTGGTCTCATATATAACTGTTTGATATCATATTCAGAGATATACCTCCAGACAGGCTTGATCACAGTATCAAATTTCTATTGAATATTCTTGTTGTCATATTCAGATATAATCATATTCTTATAATTGATAAAGCTTCCAAAGTCATCTGTTAGAAAATTTGATCTCTAATTCTGTTAGTCGAAAGTAGTAAACTCATAATTCAGTCCTTGATGTAAGTACATCCAGATCCTCAGTTATCAGTATTAGATGAGTCACTGATTCAGTATCTCAGTGTCAGTAGTGAGTCCATTTCGCAGTAAAGTGGTATCCGAGTTTCAGTATCTAGAGTTGCCATGATTGTATTCATGGTCTGTGCATTCATATATGTGTTCTCATGCAGCATCTTTCATGATTATTTCAGTTTAGATATTCTACATGCATGAGCCCTTGCATTAGCATACCCCGTCTACATACTCGGTACATTTTTGTACTGACGCATTTGCGCTATGGTGTTTTATTTGATAGCATAGGTTCGGAGGCACAGGATCCAGAGTATCCTTAGCAGTTCAGTCCCAGTCAGGAGCAGTAGCAGTGAATCCTCTTCTTTCAAGGACGAATCTCAGTTTACTATTATTGCTTCAGACTTTGTTTATTTTCAGTTGACGGAGTTAATTGGGGAACTGTCCCATCAACTCTACAGTTCAAACAATTTAGAGGCTTTTCACGCGGAAGTATTAGTATTCAGTTTTCTGTAGTATGAGTATTCATAGATGTGTTGAACCTTATGTCTAGTTTTCGCATTTATTTCAGATATTATGCAGTGTACAGGTATAGATATCAGTAAAGGATTAGCTTGTGGTCCTTCGGGGTCATAAGCACCGTGTGACGTCTTGAAATGGGATCTCGGGGCGTTACATGAACCCAACAACCCTTACCACTACCTCATTTCATATCAAAAACTCAAACATAGTATTACTAATGCATGATTTTATACTTGCATAAATCACCTTCAAACCAACTATCAAACAACCCCTAATTTCATAAACCAACAACTATAACATATCAAGAGTAAATGCATGTAGACTTTACCGCTACCTCATATCGTATCAAAAAAGCACAAGTACATAACTCACCTTTAAATCAGCTACCAAACAACCCCTCATTGCACAAACCAATAGCAATAACATATCACGAGTAAATGCATGCAGACCTTATCATGATCTCATATCGTATCAAAAAACTCAAACATAGTTTTACCTATGCATGATTTAATACATGCATAAATCACCTTCAACCTAGCTACCAAACAACCCTAATTGCACAAACCAACAACAATAACATATCATAACTGCTTAAGTACATGCAGACCTTATCACTATCTTGTATCATATAAAAAAGAAACTCAAACATAAAATTTCTTATGCTTGATTTAATACCTACATGACCCATCACCTTCTAACTAGCTGCAAAACAACCCCAAATTGCACAAATCAACAACAATAACATATTGCGAGTTCATTTATGCAAACCTTACTGCTACCTCGAATCGTATCAAAAAGTTTTTGAGTAATTACCTCGCTCTCATCCACCTGTCTCTTATAATCCTTACTAATTCTTGGCCTCATCAAGCATTTTCCAACATACATATAATGATCAAAATCATATAATTTTTTTATCTCCCCTATTAAAATTGAATGGTAACCCTAAACCACCAAAATTTTTATTTTTATCCTGATAGCCTTATATTTTGACTATTTTAATTCGAAAAATGCAAGTATTATGTGAGACCACTTACGGGTGGTAATAGGGAGGTTTGGGTCAAATTTTGTCAGGTTAAAATGGACCGCTATAATGGATAGGTTAAGGTTCAACCAGATCTAAATTTATTTAGTTAAAAATGAGTTGGGATTAGATAATCTGTTATAACTCCCTTTTAAAAAAATAATTTCTTATTTATTTTTGTATTTTTCTAAATGATACTTTGTAAAAAATTTAGTGTATACTAGCAAGATAAATACATATGTTGGACATCACAAATCTAAATAATCAATTGCTATGACTTATAATACTTTTTATGTATTCCCTTAATATGTAAATTCTATGTAAAAAATTTACAGATTTTTGGCTGAAAATTTAGGGTCAAGCTTAAACTGTTTACCTCTAAAAATCTGAGTTATACCACATAAATTGGGACAAAAGGACTAAATCAATAAATATGATAGATTATCTAAACCAACTTTTCTTTTCTTCCATTCCATCTGCTTCTATTCCTTTTTATTTCTCCCTCCATATTCATAAGGAGATTAAAAAATATAACTTGATGGGTTCACATATAAGAATAAATATGAAGCACAGCAAGTTCAACATGTGGTACACCATATATTGTTGGAACTAAAGCTAATACAACTTCTATCGTACTATATGCATAGCATATATCTTCAAAATTGAAATAGAAACTACAGTCAAATTATATATATTATGATAGTATATGCTATTTAAAAAGTGTAACAACTCATATATACTTATGTATCTGACTCCGCCTTCGAATGTAGGAGAGAAGTACAGGAGTATCTTTCAAACTAAATTCAAATCTCCAAATTCACTTGTCATATGCAGTGACTATAAAAAAAACATACAAATGAAAAAGATGATAGTGTATCAGAAATAATTTTAATTTAGATATGGCCTCAAAAAGCAATGCTAAGAAATTTAAAAGTCGAACCCATCACATTTAAATCAAAAAAGGGCCAAAACTACCTCTGAACTATCCGAAATTGAGAAAAAATAACCTCCATTTGATTTTTGGCTTAAAAAATGCCCCTCTGTTGGTTTTTTTGGCTCAAAAATATCGTTCATTTTGTTTTGAGCAAAAAAAAAATAGAGGGATAATTCTGAGCCAAAAAATAAATGGAGGATATTTTTACTCCATTTCAGATAGTTCATGGGTAGTTTTAACCCCTTTCCGTACTTAAATCCTAATTTTGCCTCTATTTATGGGCATAATTTTGGCTTTAGAATGGGAGATAAAAAAGGCTAGAGAGGGAAGGACAATAACATATCAAAACTCAAGAGGTTACATCAGTATACAAATTATCTTGTGAAGAGTTGCAGTGGATTGCTCGTCAACTCTAGAGCCTATTCCTAGATGAACTCACACAACAAGAACTTGGAGAGATATTAACTATGAAGTGTAGGAATAAAGTAAAATAGTATACACAAGGATTTTTACGTTGCAACTCCTTGCTCAACAGAGAAAGACCACGACTTGTCTCATGGATTTCTAAGCTCCACTATTGTAATACCCCGAGAATCCCAACCGATAGTAGAACCATAGTTCAAGTTCATGATAAGTAAATCTTAGTTATTTGGTAGTTTTATGATCATGTTTGATGTGTATTAAGGCCTTAAATATGTACTATCTATTAGACGAATCAAAATACCCCTTCTCAATTGAATTCTTGAGAAGGACATTGCCATAGTCAATTTCAAACTAGCATATCTCCCATTATACAAGGAATTTTTGATCTCACAACCTACCAAAAAATATATAATTTAATTATCTTTCTAACGATATAAATTGTGCCAAAATCCAATTTTGGAGTAAGAAGTTATGGCCGTTTTACTGAGAGCTGTCAGAGCTGTCCAAGAGTGACGGACAAGCTGACGGACCGTCAAGTTAGTGACGAACCGCCACTTTGGCCGTCAAAACTGAAGCAGTGAGGGCCTTTTCTGGACCAAAATTGAAGGTGGGAGTGACAGTTAGTCACCAGAGTGACGGTCCATCATTCTGACTGTCATAATTGTTCGAGACAGTGTTGAAGCACCGTTTTAAAGGGATTTTTGGATCATTTTTCACCCTATTTAATACCCAATCACCCTAAATCAAAGATCATAACTTCTCCTTCATCCGAAACATCAAATTAGAGTTTATTTCCTAGATCAAACCCCTTATTTCTTCTTCAAGAAAAATCAAGAGAAGTCAAGAAATCAAGAATCTCTCCAAGAACCTTCAAGAAAGAAGTTTCCCCAAGGTATGTAGATGTTGATTCTTGGGTACCTTTCATACAAGAAGATCAAGTAACCTTTTCTAAATCTCCAAGATTTATGTTTATGAATTTTTAATGATTCTTTTGAGTTGTGATTCATGTTTGTCTACAAGAATCAAGTCTTGGCCTTAGTATGTGGTATTTGTGTGGTAAATGGATTATGTACTTGTTGTTGATGTTGAATAATCTACAATATGGAATGTTTATATGATTTGTATGAATTTATGATAATATATGAGTTGGAAACATGTAAATTTGGTTGTTCATGATGAGTAGTTCGGTTATTATACTTATGCCTAAGTTGTGCATGTAAGGTGTTCGATAAAATGTCTAAGAGACTAGAAATCAAGAACTGTAATTAAATTGTGATCTAATGACAAATGCATGCTACACCCTTATGAAAATAATGACTTCTAAGATATTGTTATGTGTTATGGTTTTTGATGAAATGTTCATGAAACTAGGTCGATGGACATAAGGCATGTTGTTATATGCACACCCCCCATGTATAAGACTTTGAGAACTATGAGTGTCAAGCAGTGTTATGGTTGTTGATGAAATGTTCGTGAAGCTAGGTCGATGGATGTAAGGCATGTTGTTATATGCACTCCCCCCCCCCCCCATGTATAAGACTTTGAGAACTATGAGTGTCACGAAATGCCCTAGCTAATGAATTGTACCATAATAGTGTGAAATACCCAAATAAGTATGAACCTATGCATGTCTAGTGTTTGTTGAAGGACCTTAGTGAACAAGTGGAGATGTGATAGTAGTAAATTCCCCAATTATGTGTCTTTTGACATATGCTAAGTTTTTAATACATGCCAAGCGGTAAGCAAGTAAGTTATGACATGATAGTATGAAGTTTCCCTAAGCCATGTGATACCCAAAGATATGTCAAGACTGATATAGGTATGAAATAGTTGAGGTAAAAACCTTGTTGAATAGAGTACAATCTAATTGCATATTTTTCCTATGTTATTATATGATTATTATTCCGAGATGCTTAAAGCGACCTTTTGGAGATTGTGATGATGAATAGAGGCCTATGTTTCCTAAATGCTTGATGTGATGCCTTAAGGATTTTTGAGGGGGAAAGGATGTTATGACTCCTAATTACTGATGATGGGCGATTTACACGCCTAAACACCATAATTCACCCATGTTATAGCTAAAGTTTTGAGGATAAAATATATAATTCCTGCACTTTTAGTCCATTTTCCTGTAAGTAAGATAACCAATGTGATTAGCATGTTTTCAGGTATTAATGATGAAGATTTTAGGACTTTGTGGACCTTTGGGCAGCAAAGGAAAACTTCACATAAGAAGGAAGGCAGCCTTTGGAAGCTTGTGGACTGAAAGTGATGCATTGAGAATCTGTCCCAGGCAAAATCAGTATTTCTTAATACTTAGGGGTGCAGCAGTAACCTAGTAGGACTAGGACAAGGATGTTATAAAACCCTTATTTGCTGAATTTTTCAGCAAGCATTGTTTTTCATTCATTCGAATTTAGTATTATTCACGTTACAATTTCTGTAACTTTAGACAGAGAAAAACGCTAGAAGAACAGCTAGAGAGGAAATCACGTCATTCTCATAGTGACGCCAATACATACCCATCGTGAGATTGTTATCGTTTTGGTATGATGATGATGTCTTCGTTGCTTTCATTTACAATCATGAGTAGCTAAACTTCTCTGTTAGGGTTATGGAAGCCTTTTGATATACTATCTATTACTATGAGTTTGTGAATTCTTGATGTGTATGCTACTTATATCATTACTCTCTTCGTTTTAATTAAATTCTTATGGTTGCAAACATATAGAATACGCCATTATAGCATTAACTTGTTCGAGAGAAAAGTTACATGTTTGGAAAAGAGAGTGTGACAAGGAAATAGGGCTACCAACCCCTGTTTACACGTTAATACCTTAACCGGATTAACCTCTTGGAGAGTTTGTACAATTAGTTATATACTTTAAGCTCCAGAGAGTTAAAGTGAAATAATCCTTGATGGTTGAGAAACACTAGGATTTACCATTAGAATACGAATCTTTATAAGTGCATGCATGTCTGAATTCTGCATTACTCATAGTTAATAGATACGTAGAACTCATAAGGTGGACATAAACCTAACCTATCATTTTCTGTTATTAAAGCTTACTACACAAATCGTTTTATTCGTTACTTTGTGCACACTAATTCACGCCATAATTCAATCCCCCCTTTCCATAGAATTTTCGACCAACATTCTACTAATAGTTGCAACACTTAGTGACCAAGTATTCCCTATGGGATTCGACACCCAACCCAGTTGGGTTCTATATTTGACAGCGACCGCTTACACTCTTACGAGAGCTGTAGTTTGGGCGTTATCAATTACTTGGAGAAATGCTTGAATGCTTGTGTTAATGAATGAATGATTGTGATGATGAATGGATGATCGTGATTACTGATGATAGGCGTATTTACACGCCTAAAGTGCTATAATTTACCCATATTTTAGCTAAGTTTTGAGGACAAAATATATAACTCATGCACTTTTAGTCCTTTTTCCTGTAAGCGAGCTAACAAACATGATTAGTAAGTTTTCAGGTATAAACGATGAAGATTTCAGCATTTTATGGATAACTTGACGCCAAAGGAAGCTTCACGAAAGAAGGAAAGCAAAGCTTGGACGCCTAGGGACTAAAACTGATGCATGGAAAACCTGTCCCGGGCAAAAACAACATTTCTCAAGACTTTGGGGATCAGCAGTAACTTATTACGATTAGGATAATGATGCAGTAACTTATTAGGATTAGGATAATGATGCAGTAATTTATTAGGATTAGGATAAGTACGCAGTAGCCTAGTAGGAATAGGATATGGGTATTATAAATACCCTATTCTGCTGAAGCTTTTGATCATTCTCATTATTCTCATCATTCACATTCTAATTCATTCATCTACAACTCTAAACAATTTGCTTTCAATTAATTCTTATTTACTTTCTCTTCATCTATTCGACTTAAAATTTCCACAACAAGAGAACCGCTACTTGCAAGGTCTTCACGCCACAAAGCCCTACCAACATATACTACACGTGAGATCCTTATATTGGTATGATGATAATGACTATTGTGATTTTCATTGCACCCATGAGTAGCTAAACTTCTCGGTTGGGGTTATGGAAGCATTTTGAGATACTATTGATGATAGGCGAATTTACACGCCTATAGTGCTTTATTTTACCCATATTTTAGCCTAGTTTTGAGAACAAATTATATATTTCATGCACTTTTAGTCCTTTTTCCTGTTAGTGAGCTAACGAACATGATTAGCAAAGTTTCAGGTGTAAATGATGCAGAATTCAGCATTTTATTGATTACTTGACGCCAAAGAAAGCTTCACGGAAGGAGAAAAGGAAGCTTGGACGCCTAAGGACCAAAAGTGATGCATGAAAAATCTGTCTCGGGCTAAAACAGCATTTCTGAAGACTTTGGGGACTTGCAGTAACTTATTTGGATTAGGATAATAATGCATTAACCTAGTACAATTGGGTTAAGTATTTCACTAGTCTATTTGGATTTGGATAATGTTACATTAACCTAGTACAATTGGGTTAAGTATTTCATTAGCTTAGTAGTATTTGATTAAGTATTTCATTAGCTTAGTAGGATTAGGATATGGGTATTATAAATACCCTATCATGCTAGAGATTTTGGGGGGATCCAGTCATGGACCCATATTCATTCTTCAACTATTAATCTTTTCTACTCTTCCAACAATTTCAAATTCTTCCTTTAATTCTATTTTCTTCTTCTATTCATCTATTCAATTCTTAATTTCCGCAAAAAGAGAAACGTTACTTTGCCTAGGAATTCACGCCTAAACGCCTACCACCTGTGCTACATGAAATTAATCAGTATTGTGGTATAATAACAATGTCAACCGTGAGATCCTTCGCATTCATGGGTAACTAAACTTCTCTGTTGGGGTTATGGAAACCGAATGAGCTACTATCTATTGCTGTGAGTTTGTGAGCTCGTAACACGTGTGCTGCTTATATCATTATTCTCTTCATCTTAATCTAAATTCTTTGTGGTTGCAAATACAAGAATACGCCAGTATAACATTTAACTTGTTCGAAAGAAAGGTTATTTGTCTGGAAAAGAGATAGTGTCAAGGTAGTAGGGTCCATCCCCTATTAAACAGTTAGTGCCGTAACTGGATTAACCTCTTGGAGAATTCGTACCGTTAGGCACGCTTTAAGCTCGAAAGAGTTAAAGTGAAATAATCCTCGAATAAGTCGAAAGACGCCTGGATTTACCATCGAATAAAATTCTCTATAAGCACATACATGTCTTAATCCTACACACTCATAGCCAATAGAGACGTATAACTCAGAAGGTGGACATAACCCCAACGCCTCAATTCTCATTGTTTTACAACATACTAAACATTCTTTCTTTTTATTTTGCTATTTTCAGTTTTTACTTTATTATTTTGGTTACACTTTACAATCCCCCCTTTTTACGAGACTTGCACTAAAAGTCTAGTAATCGTTGCTTACTTGTTGACCGAGCTATTCACAGTGGGATCGATACCCAACCCAGTTGGGTTCTATATTTGCTAACGACCGCTTTACACTCCCACGAGAGCTGTAGATTGAGCGTTATAAAAAATTGGCGTCCTTGTCGGGGAATACGAGTGTCAACTAAGTTTGTGATAATTACTAGACCCTTTGGTCAAAGATTCTCGTACTTTTACTTTTAGTTTTTGTTTTTGTTTACTGCAGGTTTTTATTTAGTGCATGCCCCATACTTGAAGTTCTGGTCAACCGTTATTACCTATCAATCCTGAACCACAACATATTGGCAGAATGGAAGCACAAGCAGAAATCGAAAGGATGGCTGCTCAACAGGAACAGGCGAGATTAGCTGCTCTTGCCGCCGCCCAAGTACACCAACAAAACATTGATAAACCTGGGCGAGCAACAAATTCGGATTTAGGTGATGACGAGTTACTAAACCCAAGGCGTGATGCTGAAATCATAACACCTGCCAACAGAAGAGGTCGTCAAGCTCGGTTTAGGTATGATCGCCGACCCATACAACCAGCTTTTGACGACGATGATGATGATCTTGATGGAGCCGGAGCCACAGGAGCCATTATTCCTCCACCATTAGTGCCTGGAGCTAAGTTCAACATCACAAGCACCATGATTCAGTTATTGCAACTCAAGGGATTATTTGGTGGACTAGCAGGCGATGATCCAAATATGCATCTCATCAACTTTATTTCTATATGCAAGTCGTTTGACAATCCTGGTGTTGGTCAGAATGCAATCCGATTACGTCTATTTCTATTGTCTCTGTCTGGTGAGGCAACTCTATGGTTAAATGGGCTGACTCCTGATTCTATTACAAATTGGAGGCAATTGAGAGACGCTTTTCTAGAAAGATTTTTTCCGCCATCCAAAAGAGCACAATTGCGAGATAAAATCAGCAACTTTCGTCAGCTTCCCACTGAAGCTATTCATGAAACATGGGAGAGGTTCAAGACAAAGCTAGCGAGATGCCCAAACCATCATATGACTAATGTTCACCTAATGGAGATATTATATAGAGCCTTGAATTCAATAACTAAACCATTGGTGGATAATGCAGCTGGAGGATCTTTTATGGACCTCACCTTTGGTCAAGCAAGCAATATGCTAGATCGTATGACGAAGCAAAGTAGAGCTTGGCATACCAGGGATTCTGAGGTAGCAAGCCCCACTTTATCTATTGGCATGACTGCAGACCAAAGAAGAAGAGAAGAAGAACGTGATCAAGATATGGCGCATATGAAAACTCAAATGGATCTTCTTACAAAGCATTTATTGTCAGGGAAGACCAAAAAAGTGAAAGCTATTGCATCAAAAGGAAGAGACGAATCTGATTCGGAAGAGGAGGCCAACTATTTGAACAATCAGGGGGGTTTCCGTGGGAATACCCAAGGAAACCAAGGTCGGAACTATTATGATAAATCTGGAAACAAGGACCAAGGTAGTTGGAGGAACAAGAATGAAAAGAGTGGTTTGTACGTTCCCCCTGGTAGACGTGACACCACCACATCTAATTCTGGAAGTATGGAAGACATGATGGCAAAATTATTGAAAGGAGTGGAAGCAACAAGCGCGGGAGTAACGGAGGTAATTAATGATTTGTCCTCCATGAAACAATTAGTTGATTCACATTCCACTTCAATCAAGCAAATAGAGCAGCAATTGAGCCAACTTTCAGCAGCACTCAATCAAAGAAAGGCCGGCACTCTACCTAGCGATACTGTGCAAAACCCAAGGAATGATGGGTCATGCATGGCCATCACTACCAGAAGTGGTAAGGTACTGGAAACTTTAGGAAAAGGCAAGCAAATGGTTGACGAAGCTGCGGACTTGGATGACAACGCAACAGAAGAGGAGACCGCAGAAGACGTCAAGGACGTCACACCCAGCGACGTGCAGCCTGAAAAGGTGAAAAAATGGAAGCAAGAGGAGAAGAAAGCCATGGAGAGAACAATTCCATACCCACCACCACCTTTTCCCCAAAGATTGAAGAAGGTGGCGGATGACACGAAGTTCAGCAAATTCATGACTATGTTAAAGCAGTTGACCATTAATGTTCCATTGGTGGAGGCACTTGAACAAATGCCTGGGTATGCAAAATTTATGAAGGATCTTTTGACAAAGAAGCGGGCAGCAAGCTATGAGTTGAAAGAAGATGTGCATCATTGTAGTGCAATCGCTACCCGATCAATAGTTCAGAAGAAAGCCGACCCCGGAGCTTTCATTATTCCTTGCACCATTGGATCTTTGAATTTTGCCAAAGCATTATGTGACTTAGGAGCCAGCATCAATTTGATGCCATTATCAATCTACAAGAAGTTGGGGTTGGGTGATCCTACTCCAACCAATATGAGGCTTGTCATGGCGGATAGGTCGGTAAAACGACCTGTTGGTATTCTATATGATGTAGTGGTAAAGGTTTCTTCATTCATCTTTCCGGTAGACTTTGTTATTTTTGATTGTGAGGAAGACTCAGAAGTTCCCATAATCTTGGGGCGCCCTTTCCTTGCTACAGGAAGTGTGCTCATTGATTTGAGAGCTAATGAGCTTTCATTCCGAATAAATGACGAGGTAGTTCACTTTGATGTTTGCAAATCAATGAAGCAACCCAAAGATCTGAGTGTATTTTCGGTGGCTGATGTTTTCTTTGATGATAAGAAATAATTACTTGAAGAAGAGCAAATTATTGATGACCCTTTGGCGGTTGTGCTCATGAATGAAGAGACTGAGGATGCTAAAAATTGTGAAGAAGTTATTTGTGCTCTATCGGGATTAGGGACATATCGCTATGCTCCCAAGAAGCTGGACCTTGATCTCAAGAATCGACCCACACCACCAGCTAAGCCATCTATTGAAGAGCCACCCACATTAGAATTGAAGGAGCTGCCAAGGCATTTAAAGTATGCATTCCTAGGAAGTGGAAACACACTTCCAGTCATTGTTGCAGCAGATTTGGGTGAGCAACAAGTTGAAGCTCTCATTGCTATTTTATGGAAGTACATTAGAGCCATTGGATGGACCATTGCGGATATTATTGGTATTCCACTTGGGATTTGTACACATAAAATTCAGCTTCAAGAAAATTGTACACCTACCATTGAGCATCAAAGGCGTCTAAACCAACCTATGCAAGAAGTGGTGAAGAAAGAAATTATCAAGTGGTTAGACGCGGGGGTTGTGTATCCAATATCTGATAGTACATGGGTAAGCCCGGTACAATGTGTTCCCAAGAAAGGAGGCATGACGGTGGTCGCGAATGCGAAGAATGAGCTTATTCCACTCAGACCCATCACTGGATGGAGAGTATGCATGGACTACCGAAAGTTGAAATCTTGGACACTCAAAGATCAGTTTCCAATGCCATTTATGGACCAAATGCTAGATCGATTAGCGGGGAAAGGATGGTTTTGCTTCTTAGACGGTTATTCAGGCTATAATCAGATTTGTATTGCACCCGAAGACAAAGATAAGACAACGTTTACATGCCCATATGGTACGTTTGCCTTCAAACGTATGCCATTCGGGCTATGTAATGCACCAGCCACCTTTCAGCGATGTATGATGTCAATTTTTTCTGATATGGTTGAAGACACTTCGGAGGTATTTATGGACGATTTTTCAATTGTTGGTGAGTCTTTTGAAGCATTCTTGGCAAACCTAAGCATGGCATTGCAAAGATGTGTAGAATTCAACCTAGTGCTGAATTGGGAGAAGTGCCACTTCATGATAAAAGAAGGTATCGTTCTTGGGCACAAGATCTCCGAAAGAGGGATTGAGGTTGATCGAGAAAAAATAGAGGTTATTGAGAAGCTACCGCCTCCAATTTCGGTGAAGGGAGTTCGTAGTTTTCTCGGCCATGCAGGTTTCTATCGTCGGTTCATCAAAGACTTCTCCAAAATTGCTAGTCCATTGTGCACACTCTTGGAGAAAGATGCGAAGTTTGACTTTAATGAAGATTGCTTAAAGGCATTCGAATGCCTCAAAGGAAAACTCATTGAAGCCCCTATCATGGTAGCACCAGATTGGTCTCTCCCGTTCGAAGTCATGTGTGATGCTAGTGGTGTAGCCGTTGGAGCTGTGCTTGGTCAGAGAAAGGAGAAATTATTTCATCCTATCTACTATGAAAGTAAGGTCCTAAATGAAGCCCAAAGGAACTACACTGTGACAGAACAAGAACTCCTAGCGGTTGTGTATGCGTTTGAGAAGTTTCGTGCCTATCTATTGGGTACTAAGGTGATCGTTCATATAGACCATGAAGCTCTTAGGTATCTAATGACAAAGAAGGATGTAAAACCAAGATTAATTCGATGGGTATTGCTGCTGCAAGAGTTCGATTTCGAGGTCAAAGATAGAAGAGGTTGCAAGAACCAAGTGGCCGACCACCTATCTAGACTCGAGAATGAGCATGTGGCGCAACCTGAAATTCAGATTGATGATGCATTCCCTGGCGAGGAGATATTAGCGACAACAATGGAAAAATTACCATGGTATGCCGACTTTGCAAATTTCGTGGTGAGTAATGTGATACCTGCCAATTTATCTTACCACCAAAGGAGGAAGTTTATGCATGACGTACAACACTACTATTGGGATAAGCCATATTTGTTTCGACGATGTGCGGATGGTATTATTCGACGATGTATATCCCATGTAGAGGTGCCTAATATTTTGGAAGCATGCCACACTTCCCAAGTTGAAGGACATCATGCAGGCAATCGGACGGCAAGGAAAGTATTGCAAAGTGGTTACTATTGGCCTTCGATATTTAGAGATGCCTATGACTATGTTAGAAGGTGAGACCAATGCCAGCGTCAAGGTGCTATTTTGAAACACCATGAGATGCCCATGGCGAAAATTCTTGAGGTAGAACTCTTTGATGTGTGGGGTATTGATTTCATGGGTCCATTCGTGAATTCGTTTGGAATGAAGTACATCTTAGTTGCTGTAGATTACGTCTTGAAATGGGTTGAAGCTGTAGCGTTGGCCGACAACGAGGGAAAGCGTGTTGTAGCGTTCTTAAAGAGGAATATCTTCTCTCGCTTTGGAGTACCACGTACTATCATAAGTGATGGAGGATCTCACTTTTGCAATAAGCTATTCAAATCCGTGTTGGCCAAGTATGGTGTCAAGCAACATAAGGTAGCCACGCCTTATCACCCACAAACTAGTGGACAAGTAGAGGTTTCCAATCGGGAGATCAAGAAAATCCTTGCGAAGACGGTCAATGCTAATAGGAAGGATTGGTCTCGGAAGCTAGATGATGCATTATGGGCGTATAGGACTGCATTCAAAACACCCATTGGCATGTCTCCTTATCAACTAGTTTATGGGAAGGCTTGTCATTTACCCATTGAGCTCGAGCATAAGGCATTGTGGGCATTGAAGCAATTGAACTTGAATTGGGGTGATGCGATTAATCTGAGGTTGGAGCAGCTGAACGAATTAAATGAGTTCCATCTCCATGCATATGAAAGATCGGACCTATACAAGGAGCGGATGAAGAAGTACCATGATCAGCGGATTGTTCGACGAAACTTCCAAAAGGATGATATGGTACTTCTCTTCAACTCTAGATTGAAGCTGTTCCCAGGTAAGTTAAAGTCGAAGTGGTCTGGTCCATACAAAGTTATCCAAGTCTACTCGTCTGGAGTAGTTGAATTGGAAGACAATAATGGTGTTGTCTTCAAGGTGAATTGCCAACGTGTTAAACCTTATATCGGTCCTCTTGACTCGATGAATTATCTGGCCATCACTTATCTCGACGAAGTCTAAGTACTCGAGGTAACTACGTTGAGCCATGACAATAAATAAGGCGCTAGATGGGAGGCAACCCATCGTTTATTGTTTGTCGTTTATCGTTTTTGTCTTTCTTTCGTTCTAAGTACTTGTTTTGCTTTTGATAAAAGAAAATCCAAAAATAAGAGTCGTGCCACGACCAAAACCAAGGCGCTTGGTGGGAGGCAACCCATTGTACTAATCGTTTTCATTGGTTTTGAGCAAATATAGGTGCAAGAGGTATTCAACGAGGAGATTGGTTTCAAATAACGATTTGGACGTATTGCATGGTAAAGGTGGTAAGTTAGGAATAAAGATGCATAAGGCTATGGATTAAGCATTGCTCATGGCAAAATAGGAATCGAGCAAGGCTAGGCCTAGGTAAAACTAGGCCACGAACAACGCAAAACCTATACTATAGCCTAAGGTCTCGGAATCTAGTGTGCAAAGACATAGGCGCCGCCCATGCTCAGGTATGCTATAGCATAGGCGCCGCCTATGCTAAAGCATTTGGTCTCAGTATCTCATATGCCATGCACTAGGCGCCGCCTATGGTCCCTTTATGCATTACATTAGGCGCCGCCTATGCTAGATTATGCTTTGCATTAGGCGCCGCCTATACCATGCATAGGCAAAGCTAAAGGCGCCGCCTATGGTCCCTTTTTGTCTCCAAAACTGATTTTAAATGGGTCAAAACCCGACCCATTCTTTTCCTATATAAAGGGGACTTAGTCTTGAAACATAAACACATTGAAACTTGACCTAAAGGCGCCGCACATCCACTCTAAATCATCTCAAAATTTTTCTTTTTGCTCTTTCAATTCACAAGAAACATCTCCAAAGGCTTCAATCACGTAAGTACTCTTTTATTCTTCATCTATTTCTCGTAAGTACTACGTTGCTATGTCTATCATGAATTGCTACATCTTGAAGAAATATTGGTGATGTTAAAGTGTTTGAATTGTTGATGCACAACCATGTGAGTGAACATGTACGTTAGGATAATCTTAACTTGTTTCCGACTTGAATTTGGTTTTAACTACAGTGTCATACTCTTTGCGGAATTGCTATGGTTATGAACATTGCATAGTCTTGTCACTTGTATACCTACATGTTAGGCTATCCCATTCATCGGGATAAGACTTATAGTTGCCTACCGACATAGGGGGTTGTAATTGTTGATAGAAACTATACCATGATGAAACCCCTATGTAGTAGTATTGATTTACCTAACATGAATGTATTGCAAAGGTTGCAAGAAGTGATATATCACTGATTTTCTTGTTGGAATATAGCTCCTTAAACGTATGTCGACAAAGTCTAAGTAATCGACCACTTTAACTTCACTGATTTGTATCAACGAACCTAAGTGTGGGGTGGTACCTCGATGGCTTGTTTATAGATTGTTTCCATTGAGTTGATGCTAAAATGAAATATCGTTTAAATCGCAGGAACAATGGCACCTAAAGCGAGACAAGATAAGGCTACCACATCCCAAAAGGGCAAGAAGAGAGGTCGCAAGGACCAAGGAGAATCATCCTCAATGCAATTACCCCGCCGAATGTTTGGAATAAAATAGGTTCTTGAGGAGGAAGCCAAAGAATGGTATAGGAACAACAAGGAAAGCAAATATGTTCATGTCGACTTGATCAACAAAGACAGCCTAGCGAAGAAGGAACCGCGTATGTTGGCAAAAATCATGGCATTGAATCTGGATTTCATCTTCCGCGACATGGGAGAATGTAATCTTGATTTGATAAGAGAATTTTATGCCAACTGGTCACCGAAAACCACAGGCAGCGAAGTCAAGATTCGGGGCCAAGTTTTACAGCTCAACGCGGATTTGTTCAACTCCTTTCTTGGCTTACCTTCGGTCGATCCAGCACCATTCAAAGAGCTGTACAGCAGACCTCCTTATAGAGAAATTCGACACACACTTTGTGGAAGTAGATCCATGGCAAGGTGGAGCAGACACCAAGACATCGGAAGACACAACACCTTCCCTTATGCTCCTTTGAATAGGGAAGCAAGAATCTGGTTATGCATCGTCAACTCATGCCTTATTCCTGGGACTCAATACACCAAAATAACAAGAGATAGAGTGTGTTTGGTCTATGCATTGATGACGAATGTCCCTATCAACATTGGGGTAATCATTCGCTCTACAATGCGGAAGGCCAGACTACACAAGAAGTCCCACTTCACTTTTGGTAATCTGTTGACAGCAATCTTGCGGAAGGAGGATATCGAAGAGGAACCAGCTGATCACAAACTCCCACATAACCCGAAGAAGGTTGACCTCACAAAGGTCAAAGATGCTGAAACAACACATGGTGTCAACCTTACTACTGCGGAGGGACATGCTCGAGATGAGAGTTTCTTCCGTCATCTTTATGGCATGACACGGTTCACAATGATGAGTGGAGGTCGTGTTCCAACTACTGCAGAGCTCCAACAGCTGGACCATGACTATCCAATGAATATGCATGCACGGGAGATGTGTGGAGTAGGCACATACTTTGAGGAACCTCTAGACGATGATGTGCCGACCGATGATGATCGACGCTTGCCAGATTCCGACGTGGAGGAGAACTCTGATGACGACTCTTATGATGATTCCGACGAAGAGGGTATGACCCCCGACATTGAGGAAAAGTCCGACTGACCAGGTTCTTCGTATTTACTTTCCACTGAGGGTAGTGTCTCGTTTAAGTGTGGGGTGGCGGTATTGCATGCTATACTTCTCTACCGCATCTATGTTTGTTCACTTTGTTTACTTTGTTTTATTATGTTTGTTCACTTTGTTTACTTTGTTCTTTGTTTACTTTATTTTATTTGTTTCATTTTTTTTTGTGTGTGTTTCGTTTTTTAGTTTAAGTTAAGTTTTTTTGAGGAGTAATTTTTTTACTTAGCTTCGCATGAAATTATTCTAATAGGCAGCATGAGATTATAACAAGAGTTTGTGCTAACATCATGAATATTGAGACGTTTAGGCTCTAATGGTGACTCATTATGTGATATTGTGTGGTTCAATTCCTTCACTTGTTGGGTCGAGAGTCTATACCACTTCCAATAAAGTCGACCATGTTCCTTGTGTGTGTGAGATTAATAGTATATTCTATGTTTGTGGCTGATGCTAGAACTTGACTGGTATGTATGTAAAGCGAAAATAAAGAGTGCAAGTTTAGGAGATGATTTAGGCATTTCTTTGGCAACCTAGGATTATTTACTTTCTTTTTACCTACCCACGGACATTATCCTAGTTAAACCCTTTTGAGCCTTTAGCCTATTTTCTTTGACAACCTCATATGTAAGCCTAATCCATTTTTTTTCAAGACCATAATTTGATCCAAATTCCTAAGTGCTTTAAAGTGTAAAAGTCGTGTGATAGAATAAGAGGAAATTGGGTGAGTATGATGATTTAGAATGTATTGGTGCTTGAATTCGTTATGAAAAAGAAGTGCTATCATAAGAGGTATGTCATGAAAAGAAAAAGGAAAGGAAAGCTGAAACACTGCTTAAAATTAAAAAAACAAAAGAGGAGAAAAAGGGTGGTAGAATAAAAGAAAGTAGAAAGGTTGTTTGAAAGAAAAGTGTTAATGATACAATGTGATGTACTAAAGCGCTTAGGAACATAGTCACTATTTCTGGCCAAAATAGTCCTACCCGTCCCTTAGCCTACATTACAACCCGTAAAAGACCTAGTTGATCCTAAGCTTAGCATTCTGACATTTAGTGGAGCATTACACTAAGGGCAAGCCTATGGTCATCAGTTGCTGCATATGAATTCCTTGTGAGAGCAAGAGCAAGGATACTTTTATACCCATGTTTGAAAAAGATGCTATACTTGTGAGTAATTATGGGTAAGATATTGTGAGACACACATGGTTGATGAGTTTTGGGTAGTTGTGTATGATTCTTTGTACCTTAACTTTTGAGTATGAGTTGACCACATAGTTGTGCTTGTCTTGACGAATATTTTGTGTTGATAATGTGAAACCCTAAGTTGATGTTTAGATGGACATGATATTTTGTTCGTGGACGAACAAAGCTTTAAGTGTGGGGTGTTGATGATAGGCGAATTTACATGCCTATAGTGCTTTAATTACCCATATTTTAGCCTAGTTTTGAGAACAAATTATATATTTCATGCACTTTTAGTCCTTTTTCCTGTAAGTGAGCTACGAACATGATTAGCAAAGTTTCAGGTGTAAATGATGCAGAATTCAGCATTTTATGGATTACTTGACGCCAAAGAAAGCTTCACGGAAGGAGAAAAGGAAGCTTGGATGCCTAAGGACCAAAAGTGATGCATGGAAAATCTGTCCCGGGCTAAAACAGCATTTTTGAAGACTTTGGGGACTTGCAGTAACTTATTTGGATTAGTATAATAATACATTAACCTAGTACAATTGGGTTAAGTATTTCACTAGTCTATTTGGATTTGGATAATGGTACATTAACCTAGTACAATTGGGTTAAGTATTTCATTAGCTTAGTAGGATTTGGTTAAGTATTTCATTAGCTTAGTAGGATTAGGATATGGGTATTATAAATACCCTATCATGCTAGAGATTTTGGGGGGATCCAGGCATGGACCCATATTCATTCTTCAACTATTAATCTTTTCTACTCTTCCAACAATTCCGAATTCTTCCTTTAATTCTATTTTCTTCTTCTATTCATCTATTCAATTCTTAATTTCCGCAACAAGAGAAACGTTACCTTGCCTAGGAATTCACGCCTAAACTCCTACCACCTGTGCTAGACGAATTAATCAGTATTGTGGTATAATAACAATGTCAACCATGAGCTCCTTCGCATTCATGGGTAACTAAACTTCTCTGTTGGGGTTATGGAAACCGAATGAGATACTATCTATTGCTGTGAGTTTGTGAGCTCGTGACACGTGTGCTGCTTATATCATTATTCTCTTCATCTTAATCTAAATTCTTTGTGGTTGCGAACACAAGAATACGCCAGTATAACATTTAACTTGTTCGAAAGAAAGGTTATTTGTCTGGAAAAGAGATAGTGTCAAGGTAGTAGGGTCCCATCCCCTATTAAACAGTTAGTGTCGTAACTGGATTAACCTCTTGGAGAATTCGTACCATTAGACACGCTTTAAGCTCGAAAGAGTTAAAGTGAAATAATCCTCGAATAGGTCGAAAGATGCCTGGATTTACCATCGAATACAATTCTCTATAAGCACATACATGTCTGAATTCTACACACTCATAGCCAATAGAGACGTATAACTCAGAAGGTGGACATAACCCCAACGCCTCAATTCTCATTGTTTTACAACATACTAAACATTCTTTTTTTTTATTTTGCTATTTTCAGTTTTTACTTTAATATTTTGGTTACACTTTACAATCCCTCCTTTTTACGAGACTTGCACTAAAAGTCTAGTAATCGTTGCTTACTTGTTGACCGAGCTATTCCCTGTGGGATCGATACCCAACCCAGTTGGGTTCTATATTTGCTAACGACCGCTTTACACTTCCACGAGAGCTATAGATTGAGCGTTATCAACTATCTATTGCTATGAGTTTGTGAATTCTTGACAAGTATGCTGCTTATATCATTATTATCTTCATCTTAATTTAAATTATTGTGGTTGCAAACATATAGAATATTCCAGTATAGCATTAACTTGTTCGAAAGAAAAGTTATATGTCTGGAAAATAGATAATGTCAAGATAATAGGGCACCAACCCCTGTTAAAAAGTTAGTGCCGTAAATGGATTAACATCTTAGAGAATTTGTACCATTAGATACGCTTTAAGCTCGAAAAAGTTAAAGTGAAATAATCCTTGATGGTCGAAAGACGCCTGGATTTACCATAGAATACGATTCTCTATAAGCACATGCATATCTGAATTCCGCATAACTCATAGTCAATAGATACGTACAACTCAGAAGGTGGACATAACCCCAACTTCCAATTCTCATTGATTAGAAATCTTACTAAACATTCTTTCTTTTTACTTTACTATTTGCCGTTTTTACTTTGTTATTTTGTTACATTATTGCACGCTACAAAATCCCCCCTTTTTACGGAACTTTCACCAAAAGTCTAATAATCTTTGCTTACTTAGTGACCAAGTATTCTCTGTGGGATTCGACACCCAACCCAGTTGGGTTCTATATTTGACAACGACCGCTTACACTCTTACGAGAGCTGTAGTTTGAGCGTTATCAAAAATTGGCGCCGTTGTCGGGGAATACGGTTGTTAACTAAGTTTGTGATAATTACTAGACCCTTTGGTCAAAGATTCTTGTACTTTACTTTTAGTTGTTGTTTTTGTTTTCTGCAGGTTTTTATCCAGTGCATGCCCCATACTCGAAGTTCTGGTCAACCATTATTACCTTTCAATCCTGAACCACATCGTATTGGCAGAATGGAGGCTCAACAGGAAATTGAAAGAAGGGCTGCTCAATAGGAACAGGCTAGACTAGCTGCTCTGGCCGCCGCTCAAGTGCATCAACAGTATATTGATAATCTTGGGCGAGCAACTAATCCTGATGATGAGGATCTAGGTGATGACGAGTTACTAAACCCTAGGCGTGATGCTGAGATGGAGAAACCAGCCAACTGAAGAGATCGTCAAGATAGGTTCAGGCCTTAACACCGAGCCATACTATTCAATGATGATGATGATGATCTTGATGGAGCTGGTGCCACAGGAGCCATTATTCCTCCGCCATTGGCACCCGGAGCCAAGTTCAACATCACGAGCACCATAATTCAGTTATTGCAACTCAAGGGATTATTCGGTGGACTAGCAGGCGATGATCCGAATATGCATCTGATCAACTTTATTTCTACATGCAAGTCATTCGACATTCCTGGCGTTGGACAGAATGCAATTCGGTTGCGCTTATTTCCATTGTCTCTATCTGGGGAGGAAACTCTATGGTTGAACGGGCTAACTCCTGATTCTATCACTAATTGGAGGCAATTGAAAGATGCTTTCCTAGAAAAAATCTTTCCGCCATCCAAAAGAGCACAATTAAGAGATGAAATCAGCAATTTTCGACAGCTTCCAACTGAAGCCCTCCACGAAACATGGGAGAGATTCAAGAAGAAGCTTATGAGGTGCCCAAACAATCACATGACCAATGTTCACTTGATGGAGATACTATATAGATCCTTGAATTCAATAACTAAACCTGTGGTGGATAATGCGGCTGGAGGATCATTTATGGACCTCACCTTTGTTCAGGCAAGTGATATGCTAGACCGAATAACGAAGCAAAGTAGGGCGTGGCATACCAGAGATTCTGAGGTAGCAAGCCCCACTTTTACTATAGGCATGACTGCAGAACAAAGGAGAAGAGAAGAAGAACGTGATCAAGATTTGGCGCACATGAAAACACAAGTGGATCTTCTTACAAAGCATCTACTATCATGGAAGACCGACAAAGTCAAAGCAGTTGCGTCAAAAGGAAGAGAGAAATCCGATTCTGAGAAAGAAGCCAACTACGTGAACAATCAGGGGGGTTTTCGAGGCAATGCCCAAGGAAACCAAGGTCGGAACTACTATGATAATTCTGGAAACAAGGACCGGGATCAAGGTAGTTGGAAGAACAAGACAGACAGAAGTGGCGTGTATATTCCTCCTGGAAGACATGACACCACTACATCTGGTTCTGGAAATATGTCAATGGAAGATATGATGGCTAAGTTGTTGAAAGGAGTGGAAGCAACCAACACGGGAGTAACTGAGGTAATAAATGACTTGGCCTCAATGAAGCAATTGGTTGACTCACATTCCACTTCAATAAGATAGTTGGAACAACAATTGAGTCAAATTTCAGCCACATTAAATCAAAGAAAAGCTGGCACCCTACCGAGCGACATAGTACAAAACCCAAGAAACGATGGAACATGCATGGCTGTTACTACCAGAAGTGGTAAGGTGCTGGAAAATTCATCCCAAAGCAAGCAAGTGGCCGAAGATATCGTAGGTAATACAGAAGAAGACGACGCCGTCGAAACTGATGAAGATGTTCATGACTTCATTCCTCGACGTCCTCAGCCTGAAAAGATCTCCGAACCTAAGAATGATGAAAAGAAAGTCATGGAGAAAACAATTCCCCTTCCACCACCTCCTTTTCCGCAAAGATTAAAGAAGAGAGCTGATGATACCAAGTTTAATAAATTCATGTCAATGTTAAAACAGCTGACCATTAATGTTCCTTTAGTTGAGGCACTAGAACAAATGCCAGGCTACGCAAAATTTATGAAGGATCTTTCAACAAAGAAGCGAGCAGCAAGTGGTGAGTTGACAGATGTTGTTCATCATTGTAGTGCAATTGCTACCAGATCACTAGTTCAGAAGAAGGCAGACCCAGGAGCCTTCACTATTCCTTACACTGTCGGATCTTTAAATTTTGCCAAGGCATTATGTGATTTAAGAGCCATCATCAACTTGATGCCATTATCCATTTACAAAAAGTTGGGGTTGGGTGATCCTACTACAACCAATATGAGGCTTGTGATGGCTGATAGGTAGGTAAAATGACCTGTTGGTATTTTATGTGATGTATTGGTGAAGGGTTCTTCATTCATCTTTCCGGCGGACTTCGTTATTTTGGACTGTGAGGTAGACTCTGAAGTTCCCATAATCTTGGGGCGCCCTTTTCTTGCAACAGGAAGTGTGCTTATTGATTTAAGAGCTAATGAGCTTCTATTCCGGATGAATGACAAAGTAGTCCGCTTTGATGTATGTAAATCAATGAAGCAACCCAAAGATCTGAACGTATTCTCGGTAGCTGATGTTTATATTGATGATGAGAAAGAATTACCCATAGAGGAGCAGTTTGTTGGTGACCCATTGACGGTTGTGCTTACGAATGTTGAGCATAAGGATGCTGAAAAGCATGAAGAAACTATTTGTGCTCTAACAGGATTAGGGACATATCCTCATGCTCCCAAGAAGCTGGACCTTGATCTCAAAAACCGACCTACACCACCAGCTAAACCATCTATTAAGGAGCCACCCACGTTAGAATTGAAGGAGCTCCCTAGTCATCTAAAGTATGCATTCTTAGGAAGCGGTAACACACTTCCGGTTATTGTGGCGGCAGATTTGGGTGAGCAGAAAGTTGCAGCTCTCATCATGGTTCTACGAAAGTACATGAAAGCCATCGGTTGGACCATCGCTGATATCATTGGTATTCCGCCTGGGATTTGTACACACAAGATTCAGCTTGAAGAAAATTGCATACCTACTATTAAGCATCAAAGGCGTCTAAATCCACCTATGCAAGAGGTGGTGAAGAAAGAAATTATTAAATGGTTAGATGCAGGGGTTGTGTATCCAATCTCCGACAGTAAATGGGTAAGCCCGGTACAATGTGTACCAAAGAAAGGTGGCATGACGGTAGTTGCGAATGAAAAAAATAAGTTAATTCCACTCAGACCTGTCACAGGGTGGAGAGTATGTATGGACTACCGTAAGCTGAATTCGTGGACCCTTAAAGATCACTTTCCAATGCCCTTTATTGACCAAATGCTTAATCGATTAGCAGGGAAACGATGGTTTTGTTTCTTAGACGGTTATTCCGGCTATAATCAGATATGTATCGCGCCCGAAGATCAAGAGAAGACAATGTTTACATGCCCCTATGGTACGTTTGCCTTCAAACGTATGCCATTTGGGCTATGTAACGTACCCGCCACTTTTCAGCATTGTATGATGTCCATTTTTCTGATATGGTGGAAGACACGCTGGAGGTATTCATGGACGATTTTTCAGTTGTAGGTGAGTCGTTTGAATCGTGCTTGACAAATCTAAGTATGGCGTTGCAGAGATGTGTTGAATTCAACCTAGTGCTGAATTGGGAGAAGTGCCACTTTATGGTGAAAGAAGGTATTGTTCTTGGGCATAAAATCTCCAAAAGAGGAATTGAGGTGGATCGAGCTAAAATCAAAGTTATCGAGAAACTACCACCCCCAATTTCAGTCAAAGGAGTTCGTAGTTTCCTCGGTCATGCAGGTTTCTACCGAAGGTTTATCAAAGACTTCTCTAAAATTGCTAGTCCATTATGCAAACTTTTGGAGAAAGATGCAAAGTTTGACTTCAATGAAGATTGTGTGAAGGCATTTGAATGCCTCAAAGAAAAGCTAATTGAAGCTCCTATCATGGTAGCACCAGATTGGTCTTTACCATTTGAAGTCATGTGTGATGCTAGCGAGGTAGCTTTGGGTGCTGTACTTGGCCAGAGAAGAGAAAAGTCATTCCATCCAATCTACTATGCGAGTAAGGTCTTGAACGAAGCCCAAAAAAACTATACTGTCACAGAACAAGAGCTTCTAGCAGTTGTGTATGCCTTCGAAAAGTTCCGAGCTTATTTGTTAGGAATCAAAGTGATAGTTCATACAGACCATGCAACTCTTAGATATCTGATGACAAAGAAAGATGCAAAACCAAGGCTAATTCGATGGGTATTGCTGCTGCAAGAATTTGATTTCGAGGTAAAATATAGAAGAGGTTGCGAAAACCAAGTGGCTGATCATCTATCAAGACTCAAGAATGAGCATATAGCACAGAAAGATCTTGAGATTGACGATACCTTCCCTAATGAAGAGATTTTAGCCACAATGATGGAGGAGTTACCATGGTATGCAGATTTTGCAAACTTCGTGGTAAGTAATGTGATGCCTACGAATCTATCATTTCATCAAAAGAGGAAGTTCATGCATGACGTGAGACACTACTTCTGGGATGAGCCATGTTTGTTTAGACGATGCGCGGATGGTGTTATCAGGCGATGCATATCCCATGTTGAGGTGCCAAATATATTGGAAGCATGTCATACTTCCCAAGTTGGGGGACATCACGCAGGTAATCGGACAGCAAGGAAGGTATTGCAAAGTGGCTATTATTGGCCTTCGATATTTAAAGATGCCTACGACTTTTTGAGAAGATGCAACCAATGTCAGAGACAAGGTGCGATTTCGAAACACCATGAGATGCCCATGTCGAAAATCCTTGAAATCGGGCTCTTTGATGTATGGGGTATTGATTTTATGGGCCCATTCGTGAATTCGTTTGGAATGAAATATATCCTAGTTGCTATAGATTATGTTTCAAAATGGGTCGAAGCAGTATTATTGGCTGATAATGAAGGAAAGTGTGTTGTTGCATTCTTAAAGAGAAACATCTTCTCTCGTTTTGGGGTCCCACGTACTATCATAAGTGATGGAGGATCTCACTCTTGCAACAAAATGTTCAATTCCGTGTTAGCAAAATATAGTGTTAAGCAACACAAGGTAGCCACGCCTTATCACCCACAAACTAGTGGACAGGTCGAGGTTTCCAATCGAGAGATCAAGCAAATCCTTGCTAAGACTGTAAATGTGAATAGGAAAGATTGGTCTCGGAAGCTGGACGATGCACTATGGGCTTATAGTGCTGCATTCAAAATGCCAATTAGCATGTCCCCGTACCAACTAGTTTATGGGAAAGCTTTTCATTTACCCATTGAGCTCGAGCACAAAGCATTGTGGGCGTTGAATCAACTAAATTTGAATTGGGATGATGCTATGAACTTGAGGGTGGAACAATTGAATGAGATGGATGAATTCCGTCTACATGCATATGAAAGATCAGACCTCTATAAAGAGCGGACAAAAAAGTATCATGATCAGCGGATTGTTCAACGAAACTTTCAAAAGGGTGATATGGTACTTCTTTTCAATTCCAGACTAATGCTTTTCCCAGGTAAGTTAAGGTCCAAATGGTCTGGTCCGTACAAGATTAGCCAAGTCTACTCGTCTGGAGTAGTTGAGCTAGAAGACAATAAGGGTGTTGTCTTTAAGGTGAATGGCCAACGAGTAAAACCATATATCGGCCCCATTGACTCGATGAACTATATGGCCACCATCTATCTCGACGAAGTCTAAGTACTCGAGGTAACTATGTTGTGCCGCGACAATAAATCAAGCGCTAGATGGGAGGCAACCCATCGTGATTTTTTTTCGTTTCCATTGCATTTGTTTTTACTAAATAAAAATCCAAAAAAAAAGAGCCGAGCCACGACCGAAACTAAGGTGCTTGATGGGAGGCAACCCATCGTTCTAATCGTTTTTGTCGTTTTTGAGTGAATACAGGTGCAAGAGGTGTAAAAGAGGAGATTGGTTTCAAATTTTGATTTGGAAGTATTGCATGTTGAAGGTGGTAAGTTAGGAATGAAGAAGCAAAAGGCTATGGGTTAGGCATTGCTTATGAAAATATAGGCAAAGAACAAGGCAAGGCCTATGTAAATCTAGGCCACGAACAAGGCAAGGCCTATACTATGGCCTAAGCTCCCGGATTCTAGAGTGCCATAGCATAGGCGCCGCCTATGCTCAATAATGCCATAGCATAGTCGCCGCCAATGCAAAAGCATTTTGTCTCTGAATCTCATATGTCATGGCATAGGCGCCGCCTATGCCTAACAATGCCATAGCATAGGCGCCGCCTATGCTCAACAATGCTTTGCAAAAGGCGCCGCCTATGCCAAGCATAAGCAAAGCTTTAGGCGCCGCCTATTGTCACTTTTGGTCTCCAAATCCGATTCCAAATCGGTCAAGACCCGACCCAAGCTTGTCCTATAAATAGAACCTTAGTCTTAAATCAAAAACACATTGCAATTCACCCTAAAGCGCCGCCTACCTCTCCAAATTCTCCCAAAAATTTTCCTTTTTGCTCTTTTATTTTACAAGAACATCTTCCAAGGCCATCATCCAAGTAAGTACTTCTTTGTTCTTCTTTTATGTTCCATAAGTACTACACTACTACGTCTATAATGAATTGTTTAATCTTGAAGTTGTATTGATGATTTGAATATGGTTGATTTGTTGTGGTGAAACTAAGTGAGTGAAAGAATACGTAAGGATGCTCTTGACTTGTTTCCAACTTGTATTTGATTTTGATACACTGTCATACTTTTGCGGAATTGACATAGTCTAGAACATTGCATAACCTTGTAACTTGAAAGCTTGCTTGAATGACTTGTTTATTGCGATGAAAATCATGGTTAACTACAAACATAAGATGTTGTGATTATTCCAAGCCATAAATTGATACAATATCTATGTAGTAGTTTTATTCAAAGTGATGCATTAGTCCAAAACATGAAAGCATTACAAAGATTACATGATCAAGAATTTAGAAAGGATAGTTAAGATGATACGAAAAGTATGACTGCACTGATTATATTGTTGGAACATAACACCTAAACGTATATCGATGAAATCTGAGTAATCGACATCGTTCACTTCACTAGTTCGTACAAACAAACTAAGTGTGGGGTGGTGCCACTACTTCTTGTTTATTGATTGTATCCACCGAGATGAAGCTAACATGACTATTATTTTAATCTCAGGTACAATGGCACCAAAAGCAAGACAAGGGAAAGAAAAAGCAACCACTTCACAAAAAGGCCAAAAAAGGGGACGAAAAGAGCAAGGAGAATCCTCCTCGCTGCAAATACCTCGCCGCATGTTTGGAATTAAATGGGTCCTAGAGGAGCAAGGAAAGGAGTGGTATAGGAACAATAAGGAGAAAAAATATGTTCATGTGGAGTTGATACACAAGGAAAGCCTAGCAAAGAAAGAACCTGGCATGTTGGCCAAGATCATGGCGTTACATCTTGATTTCATCTTCCGAGATATGGGAGAATGCAATCTCGATCTAACACGTGAATTCTATGCAAACTGGTCACCGAAAACTACTGGGAGTGAAGTAAAGATTCGGGGCCAAGTTCTGCAACTAAATGCGGAGTTCTTCAACTCCTTTTTAGGCTTGCCATCTGTTGATTCATCACCACTCAAGGAGCTGTATAAAAGACTGCCGTACAGGTCCATTAGACACACATTGTTTGGAAAAAGATCTATGGCACGGTGGAGCAGACATAAGGACACCGGTCGACACAACACCTTCCCATATGCTTCTTTAAATAGGGAAGCTAGGATATGGATGTGAATAGTCAACTCTTGCCTGATTCCAGGGACACAATACACAAAGATAACACAAGATAGAGTGTGCTTGGTGTACTCATTGATGATGAATGTTCCTATCAACATTAGGGAAATTATTCGATCTACAATGCGTAAGGCTAGGCTGCACAAGAGGTCCCACTTCAGCTTTGGCAATCTGTTGACTGCAATATTGAGGAAGGAGGACATCGAAGAGGAACCGGCCAATCATAAGCTTCCACATAACCCGAAGAAGGTGGACCTCACAAAGGTTAAAGATGTTGAAACCACGCATGGTGTCAACCTTACCACTGCAGAAAGGCATGCTCAGGATGAGAGTTTCTTTCGCCATCTTTATGGCATGACTCGGTTTACCATGATGAGCGGAGGTCGTGTTCCAACTTCTGCAGAGCTCCAACAGTTGGATTATGACTACCCAATGAACGAGCATGCAAGGGCAATGTGTGGAGTAGGTGTACACTTCGAGGAACCTCTTGATGACGATGTGCCAACCGATGATGATTGTCGAATGCCAGACTCCGACATGGAGGTGAACTCTGATGGCGACGACTCTGATGATGATTCCGACGAAGGGGGTATGACCCCAGACATAGAGGGGGAGTCCGACTAACCAGGTTCTTCTTATTTATTTTCCACTGAGGACAGTGTGTCCTGTCTAAGTGTGGGGTGCTGGTATTTGCATGCTATACTTCCTTATCTGCATTTGCATTCATTTATATTTGTTTGTTTTGTTTTTTTTGGTAGTTAAATTTTTTTAAAATTTTTTAACTTTGCATGAAATTGTTCTGATAGGCAGCATGGTATTACGACAAGAGTCTGTGATAAAATCATTACTATTGAGACGTTTAGGCTCTAATAGTGACTCATTATGTGATAATTGTTTGGTTCAATTCCTTCATCTGTCGGGTCAAGAGTCTATACTGCTTCCAATAAAGTCGATCATGTGCCTTGTGTGTGTGAGATGATAGTATATTCTATGTTTGTGGTTGATGCTAGAACTTGCCTGGTATGTATGTAAAGCGAAATAAAGAGTGTGAGTTTAGGAGATGATTTAAGAATTTCTTTGGCAACCTATGATTGTTTACCTTCATTTTATCTACCCATGGACATCATCCTAGATAACCCCCTTTGAGCCTTAAGCCTATTTTCTTTGACAGCCTCATATGTAAGCCTACTTCATTTTTTTTCAAGACCATAATTTGATCCAAATTCCTAAGTGCTTTAAAATTATAAAGTCATGTGACAACATAAGAGAAAATTGGGTGCGAGTAGTGCCTTAGAATGTATTGGTACTTGAATTTGTTATGAAAAAGAGTGGCTGTCATAGAGGTGTGTTATAAAAAAAAAGAGAAGAGAGAAAAATGAAAAGAAAAATAAAAAGTTAATTCCGTTCAAAATTGAATAACAAAAGAGGTGAGAAGGGGTGGTAGATAAAAGGAAAGTAGAGTTGTTTAAAAGAAAGTGATAATGGCATAATGTGATGTATTAAAGCGCTTAGGAACATAGTCACTATTTCTGGCCAAAATAGTCCTACCCGTCCCTTAGCCTACATTATAACCTGTAAAAGACCTATTTGATCCTGAGCTTAGCATTCTGATATTTAGTGGAGCATTACACTAAGGGAAAGCCTATGGTCATCAGTTGCAACATATGAATTCTTTGTGAGAGTGAGAGCAAGGATAATCGTATACCCATGTTCAAGATATATACAATACTTGTGAGTGATTATGGGTGACATATTGTGAGACACACATGGTTGATGAGTTTTGGGTAGTCGTATATGAATCTTTGTGCCTTAACTTTTGAATACGAATTAACCATCATCACGAGTCTATATTAGAGGTTGAATTGTTTCTAGAAGTGATCAGAAAACTACTCTTTGTTAATAATTGTCGTGCCTGTCTTGATGAATATTTTGTGTTGTTACTGTGAAACCCTAAGTGGATGCTTAGAAGGACATGATATTTTGTTCGAGGACCAACAAAGCTTTAAGTGTGGGGTGTTGATGATAGGCGTATTTACACGCCTAAAGTGCTATAATTTACCCATATTTTAGCTAAGTTTTGAGGACAAAATATATAACTCATGCACTTTTAGTCCTTTTTCCTGTAAGCGAGCTAACAAACATGATTAGTAAGTTTTCAGGTATAAATGATGAAGATTTCAGCATTTTATGCATAACTTAACGCCAAAGGAAGCTTCACGAAAGAAGGAAAGCAAAGGTTGGACGCCTAGGGACTAAAAGTGACGCATGGAAAACCTGTCCCGGGCAAAAATAGCATTTCTCAAGACTTTGGGGATCAGCAATAACTTATTACGATTAGGATAATGATGCAGTAACTTATTAGGATTAGGATAATGATGCAGTAATTTATTAGGATTAGGATAAGTACGCAGTAGCCTAGTAGGAATAGGATATGGGTATTATAAATACCCTATTTTGCTGAAGCTTTTGATCATTCTCATTATTCTCATCATTCACATTCTAATTCATTCATCTACAACTCTAAACAATTTGCTTTCAATTAATTCTTATTTACTTTCTCTTCATCTATTCGACTTAAAATTTCCACAACAAGAGAACCGCTACTTGCAAGGTCTTCACGCCACAAAGCCCTACCAACATATACTACACGTGAGATCCTTATATTGGTATGATGATAATGACTATTGTGATTTCCATTGCACCCATGAGTAGCTAAACTTCTCGGTTGAGGTTATGAAAGCCTTTTGAGATACTATCTATTGCTATGAGTTTGTGAATTCTTGACAAGTATGCTGCTTATATCATTATTCTCTTCATCTTAATTTAAATTCTTGTGGTTGCAAACATATAGAATACGCCAAAATAGCATTAACTTGTTCGAAAGAAAAGTTATATGTCTGGAAAAGAGATAATGTCAAGGTAATAGGGCACCAACCCCTGTTAAAAAGTTAGTGTCGTAACTGGATTAATCTCTTGGAGAATTTGTACCATTAGATACGCTTTAAGCTCGAAAGAGTTAAAGTGAAATAATCTTTGATGGTCGAAAGACGCCTGGATTTACCATAGAATACGATTCTCTATAAGCACATGCATGTCTGAATTCCGCATAACTCATAGTCAATAGATACGTACAACTCAGAAGGTGGACATAACCCCAACTTCCAATTCTAATTGATTAAAAATCGTACTAAACATTCTTTCTTTTTACTTTACTATTTGCCGTTTTTACTTTGTTATTTTGTTACATTATTGCACGCTACAAAATCAAACCTTTTTACGGAACTTTCACCAAAAGTCTAATAATCTTTGCTTACTTAGTGACCAAGTATTCTCTGTGGGATTCGACACCCAACCCAGTTGGGTTCTATATTTGACAACGACCGCTTACACTCTTACGAGAGCTGTAGTTTGAGTGTTATCAATGACGCAAGCATGATTATGTTTCACTTTTATGTTATCGAGTCCTGGGGTATTTATACCCGATAATAGAGCTGTTGTCTAGAGTCGGTGTCAGTTTCGCGATAATTCTAATCGAGCCACGATTCTTAGAACTCAGTGAACTACAGAACTCTGTATCCTCAGACAAATACAAAACATAAGAAAACTCTATAATCTCAAAAATCTCTGTAATCACTGTATCGCTAGTAATCTAGCCTTAATCCTTTAAATTAGCTCAGATCTAATAGTATTCAAATGATTCAATTCTAATCTCAGTAGTGATTTGAGTAATCTATTCAAGCTCTGTATCATCAGTCAGATACCATGATTCGATACCTTTATCCGTCAAATACAGAACTAAGTAATCGCAACGTAACTCAATCATATCTCTTAAGAAATATGATCAATATCAGACTCAACTCAGTCTAAGTTCAGTTAAGAATTAGATCAGTGTCTTTCAGTTGGGAGTAGGATTCAGCACCGAGTGAGCTTAAGGATGAGAACTCACCTACTAGTAGAGAGTGTGATTCTTAGAAGCAATCCTTGCGCTCCCGAACTACATAGACAGAGTAGGTTAAGACACCATACCTACTAGTTAAGGGCAGATGAGGTGTCTTGACCTGTTGATGAGGGCACCACCGTTCTCGTTTGAGTACCTAATAGATGAGGGTCAAATAAAGTTGTCTTTACCAGTGGCACGGTGCTGACACCCTTCTAACTGGGTCATAGGTTGGACCCCGACTTAGGTAGAAGGGGTATGTCGATTAGAAGACTACTTCCCACAGCCTCAGTTTCAGAATTAGTCTCAGACTTCAAGAAAGAGTTCAGTTCAGTGTACAGAATGCAAGGCTGTTAGATACAGGCCATCAAATATGATTATCAGCAAATTTGAAGATCCCATGCTAGATAGGCCTATCTTAAAATTAGTTATCAGATCTCAAAATCAGTTATTAAGTAGTATTATTATCCATAGATTCGGAGACAACCTGTTATATAGGGTTGCTATTAGTTTCAGAAGCTTTAGATACTCGTAGTCTCAGTATGTCTAGAAATTTCAAAATTTCAGTATATTTAGTATCAGTTACCAAAGTTATTCCGCGTATGCTCAGTGACAGTATGCGCAGTATATTCAGTAATTATAGATTCTTTATGTATGCTAATCCAGCTCTTGCATATTATTCAGTTAAGTTATGTTCATGCATAAGCCCTTGCATTTAGCGTTACCTCGTCCACATACTCGGTACATTCTTGTACTGACGCATTTGCACTATGGTGTTTCATTTGACACCATAGGTTCAAAGGCACAGGATCTAGAGTATCCCCATCAGTTCAGTCCCAGTCAGCAGTGATAGCAGTGAGTCCTCTTCTTTCGAGGACGAATCTCAGTTTACTATTATTTCATCAGATTTTGCTTATATTTTCAGTTGACAGAGTTAGTTGGCGACATGTCCCATCAACTCCACAGTTCAAACAACTTAGAGGTTTTTCAGATGGATGTTGATGTATTAGTATTCAGTTTTCAATTTTGAGTATATGCAGATGTATTTAACCTTATGGCTAGTTTCCACATTTATTTCAAATATTATGCAATTTACAGGTATAGATATCAGTAAATGGTTAGCTTGTGGTCCTTCGGGTCCATAAGCACCGTGTGATATTTCGGGATGGGATCTTGGGGCATTACAACTATATCCAAGAAACTTCTTGAATATAGTCTCTCAAGGATTAACCTCCTAATCCTTTGTCTCCGAGAAATAATTCTATTACAAGGAAACACAAGCAGTAACACTACTACTTCAACCTCCAGCTAACTCTAACTTGAGAACTACCTAACTCTAGATGATTTTAAAGAAATTTGAGTTATACCACAACACCTACAAATAATAATAAGCAACAGTAGGAAAACATTTAAGAACACCTTAAAAAGACTCAATCACAACATGGAAATAAAATATAATTTGATGAACTATCAGTTTCCCATTTCATAGTGGAGTCTTTGGTTTTAACTTCAGAGAGATATTTAGTAGTAAGAATATGGAAGCATTGTTTTTTCTTGTTGAAAAAAAGCAATATATAGTGAGACACCATAAAACCTAGGAGAGATCCCATTGGCTGAGACAAAAGGGTGGCAACAACTTTTTCGTCAACTTTTGTACTTCCGCTAACTGTGTCAGTTGACTGTGATAGTGACAGGTGAGCCCAACCTGTTTCCTAAGTGGTAGCAACTTTGTAATCACAAAATATCTAGGAAACAGGTCCCAACATACAATTTGTCAATCATCAAAACTAAGTACTTACTATCTTGTTTTTGACCTAGTTATATGTATTTCCAATACATACAACTCATGCTAGAACTGCAATTACACTTTCACAAACTAACAATTTTACTTGTGTATATAAACACGAACATATATGTTGTATTCATACAGATATATAACAAAATAAAAAAGTTTCTTAGCACATCATTCTATTTCACTTGTAATTTTAGAGACCATGAAACATTCTGCGGTCTAGAACTCTTACATCACGTTAATTGTTGTGATCTCATTATCAGGCATGTTAGCAGCTAGCAAGTAACACCGCCGGAAATGAGAATAGTAACAATGACAATTAGTTTGAAAAAAAAAGAGTGCAATATAGTAACACATTTGATGTATTATTGGACAAGATTCTTGATGTGTCATTCTGTATCCTGTAACAAAATGTTAATCATAGTTATCGGAAGAGTTTCCTTTGTTTATTTTTCTCCCTCCATATTCTATACTTTATTTTTCACCGTCAATATGTCATGTCAATAATTAGAAGTAAATAGTATTTAGTTGATGATGACATACGCGAAGGCAGAGCTCATGCAGCAAAGCGTGTGGGATCAAGCCGAGGATAAAAGTAAACAAAATAGTGAACTAGCATACATCAAAGGGAAACAACACCAAGTTACACTAGTAAAAGGCTTTCATTATCAAACATAACCGAATCATAACAACATCAAAACACTTTTTCCATCTCCTCTTAATAATACAAGAAAATAATGTGACATTTTCAATATAACTACCATAGTAGAAGACTGCCGCGAGCTTAAAGAGACAACAAGCTCATTGTGTAGCTTTCTCGTCTAACATTGGAATCAGGAGGGCACACATCACCTGCCAAAAATATAGTGTTGGTAATTCTAAGAAAGAAAAGCATAGCACGCCTGACCCAAATAAATTTAAGGCATCAATTTCTCCATAATTTATATATAGATATATGTTTTTTGATAGCCGTGGCGTTTGGCCCAACATTCGTGCACCTCAACCAAATCCACAGGATGCCAGTCACTGTTATCAAGCAACATAGACCAGGTAACACTAATGATTTAGATAACTCAATGCTCTTTCTAAAAAGCTATGCGGTGTCTGACATATTCTTCTTTCCAAATGCCTTGTATACGAGGCTCTCTCCTTTTTCATGATAAAACTTACTCAACCATAAAGGCAGGATGATCTCAAAAGTGAAAATAGAAAAAATATTAGTTGCTAAATAACTAAAGATCTCAATATTCATATTTTTTCATTCCTTCTCTCACTTAACAATATGGAAACAGTGCATGACGTTGTTTGGGCTAACAGTAAAGTTTTTTACTGAAATGGATATTTCCTGGAAGCACAAAACAACAGCAACATAATTTTAAACACATTAGCAATAAATGTTGGCATTTGGAATGCAAATGGTCCAATGGAATGAAATTGATAGTTATACCGCGGACCTCAGGATTGAGGTAGTTGTATTTATTTTATAGCAATATCAAATATGCGCATGCATATATCCATGACTTGTATCCTAGAAAAAACATGTTATCCTCTCCCGCCGTAAAAAAACCACCAATTCTAGAAAAAACCCGACAAGTAACAACGTAATCCCTAGGGGACACGTACATTACAACAACAACAATAACATACCCAGTATACTCCCACAAAGTGAGGTATGGGAAGGGTAAAGTGTACAAAGTCCATACCACTACCTTAGATGAAGTAGAGTAGCTGTTTCCGATAGACCCCCAGCTTTTGATACATAACATTATAACAAACAAACAAACAAAAAAGATTACTAAGCATAAGCAGATAGCATGTATAAGCAACATACGTAACAAGCATATTAAAAAGTTTACCTTGATCACTTGAAGTTTTCTTAAGCCTGCAAAAGCTAATAATTCTTTCTCCATAAATTTGCTAAAACCCCTTTGCTTGAAAGGTCCTTACTGCATCGGGAGCATCAGAATCCCCGGTGAGAAATATGTTACGACACCAATATCCAGCTGTAAGTGATGTGGTCACGATCACATTTTCTACAAACTCACATCTTTTATTCTAATAAAGAGAAGAAAACCAAATTACAAATAGTAAAACAACATTCTTCTCTTAGATAATGAAAAAGAACAAGGCAGAGTGGACGGGCAAAGAGTGCAGCCCATCCCCTCAAAGGAAGAGTAGATGTTTTCAATAAACCCTCAGCATAAAAATTACACCCCTTCCACTACAAACATATTCAGTGTAGTCCCACAAAATGGGGTCTAATGAGCATAGAGTGTGCAAAGACCTTACCTCTACCTCAGAGGAAGAGAGATTATTTCCAATAGACCCTCGACTCAAAGAAAAACAATTCAAAATAGTCCAAAAAGAGAAGTAACATAAGCATAAGAAGCAACAGACAATAACAAAAACAACAACAAATAGTAACAGACCAAGAATTATACCGTAGCAATAGAATAACCTGTTACAAGGCATAACATAGAGTACCGGAAATCAAAGGACAAGAAGCTAAAGGAGCAATAGTACAACTACTACATTATATATGGATAGTAAGATAACACAGTGCTACCTTCTAACTTTCAACCCTAATCGATCTCCATGCACCTTCTTATCTAGTAATGACAGATAGTAACAACAACAACAATAGCAATATAATAGGATAGGTACATTATAATAAGGTAGACACAATGTTCCTTACACTAAATATGAATAATTTGCCTCCTAAGTATCTATAAAACATATTATTACTTATACAATAACATACCTAGTGTATCCCCAGAAAGTTGGGTCTGGGGAGGGTAAAGTGTACGCAGTCTATACCAGTACCTCAGATGACGTAGAGAGACTGAAATATAGAGCGGCTGAAACATAGGATTACTTATGCATGATTTAATACCTGTATAACTCACCTTGAAGAGAGCTTCCAAACGATATAATCTTATGCAATTTAGAATATTGAATAATTAATACTTGCATAATTCCAAGCAGCTACCAAAACAACCTTTAAGGCTATGGTTGTTGCTCCTCTTTGATATGTTATGTTTAGAGGTTGTGTCTGTTGCTCCTCTTTGATATGTTATGTTATGTTTTTCGTATTATTTTCTATCTCTTCTTTACTTCTGTACCATTATGTTAACTAATAACATCATAATTCTAACAAGTTATAGAACAACCATTATTTGCACAAGCCAATAACAATAACACACAGGAAGTGTAATATCGCGAGTGCATGCAGACCTTACCACAACCTCATATCATATCAAAAGAAGTATTTAAGTAACAACCTGACTCTCATCCACTACCTTCTATCAAGTAATGACAAATAATAACAAAAACAAAAAACAATAACACCAACAACAATAATTATATAATAGGGTAGGTATGTACCTCGCACTAAAGCTAAATAATTTACCTTTAAACTATCTATCAATCATAGTATTATCTATGCATGATTTAAATCACCTTCAAACAACTACCAAACACCCCTAATTGCACTAACCAACAACAATAACATATCATGAGTGCATGCAAACCATACCCCTACCTCGTATTATATAAAAAAACTCAAATGCATAACTCACCTTCAAACAACCTACCAAAAAACCCCAATTTGCACAAACCAACAACAATAACATATTATGAGTGCATAAAAATCATACCACTACCTCATGTCGTATCAAAAAAACTCAAAAGTATTATTACCTATGCATGATTTAATGCCTTCATAACTCACCTTCAAACCAACAACCAAACAACCATTAATTGTAAAAACCAACAATAATAACATATCGGGAGTCCATGCAGAACTTCCCACTACCTCATATCGTATCAAAAATTCAAACATAGTATTACTTATGCATGAGTTAATACCTGCATAAATCACCTTAAAACTAGCTACCAAACAACCCCTAATTTCACAAACCAACACCAACAACATATCATGAGTAAATGGATGCAGACCTTACCACTACCTCGTATCGTGTCAAAAAAGTACAAATGCATAACTAACTTTCAAACCTGCTACCAAACAACCCCTCATTGCACAAACCAACAACAAAAACATATCACGAGTAAATGCACACAGACCTTACCACAACCTCATATAACTCCCTTTAGATAAAAATAAGTTGGGATTGGATAAAGCATTATAACTCCCTTTAAAAAAAAATAATTTCTAAATTATTTTTTTATTTTCTAGAATGATTCTTTGTATAAAATTTAGCGTATATAACTAGTAGTAAGATAAATACATATGTTTGAATTCACACATTTAAATTATCAATTACTATGATTTATAATATTTTTTTTACGTATTTTCTTAATATGTAAATTGTATTTCAAAAATTTATAAATTTCTGGCTGAAAATTTAGGGTCAAGCTTAAATTGTTTGCCTCCCAAAATCTGAGTTATGCCACATAAATTGGAATAGAAGGACTAATAGTTTTGATTGGCATTCAAATTATTTCTTAATTTTTTTTTTACAAAATTTATGATTTATCTAAATCTATTGATATGAAAGATTAGTCAACAAAATCATTTAATATAATAGATTATCCAAATTCACTTTTCTTTTCTTCCATTCAATTTGTTTCTTTTCCTTTTTATTTCTCCTTCCATATTCATAAGGAGATTCAAAATTTTTACTTGATGGATTTAAATATAAAAATAAATATGAATTAAAGTAAGTTCAATATATGGTAAACCATATACTGTTGGAAACAAAGACAATACAACTTCTATCATACTATACGCTTAACATATATCTTCAAAACTGAAACAAAAACTACAGTCAAATGATATATATTATGATTTACATGCTATTTAAAAAGTGTAAATACTCATATATACTTACGCATCTGACTCAGCCTTTGAATGTTGGAGAGAAGTACAGGAGTATCCTTCAAACTAAATTCAAAATCTCCAAGTTTACTTGCCACGTGTGATGACTATAATAAAAATCAACAACTTATGAATGAAAAATATGATAGTGTAGCTGAAATAATTTTAATTTAGAGATGGACTTGAAAAGCAATGCTAAGAAATTTAAAGTTCAAACACATAATATTTAAATTGAAAAAAGGCCAAAACTGCCCCTAAACTATCCGAATTGAAATAAAAATATCCTCAGTTTATTTTTGGACTAAAAAATAACCCTCCGTTTTCCATGTAATGATCTAAATGGTAACCTTGGTGGTTTAATTGGTTAAATGGGTTTGAGTCCCTAAATATTAACTTGATTTATGTCTTTGTTAGACAATGAGTTCGAGTTCTTAAACATTGAATTGAACAAGTGTCTTTGTTAGATGATGAGTTTGAGTCCCAAAGTCAAATAAATGGTTTATTGATAATGGTAATGACATGTGGTGTAATGCCCTGGAAGTACACCCTGGATGCCACGCGGTGCTTCAAATCACAAGTGACTCCAAGCTAACCCATGAACTAGTATATTGTTAAGCAACTGAACTATAATATATTAAATTGTTGTTCTGATGTGCAAATATATAATCATGAAAAAGTCTGAGAGAAATTATATTACTGATATAATTTACAATCTGATAAAACTGAAGAAAGAACTAAAATTACATGACTTACTCCGACTGACATCTATGAAGTCTCTATTATACTGACTTTAGGTAGCTGGGACGTGTCTCCAACTAACACTAATCTATACATATGGAAAAACGTCGAAACACAACACAATACATGAATTAAATCTGTCTGGAGTTCCCAAAATAGGAGAACTCATCACCTACTGCTAGAAGCTGCAACTTTCTGATTATGATCCATAGGCTATAACTGATACCTACATTATAAGACAGTGTAGCACATAGACATATATGTGGATCAGTAATTTTAGAATGTACTGAGTAAGTGAGGGGTGAATGCAATAAGTATAACTGGTTTCATACAAAATCTTAAAACATACATGACTAGGTGTAAGTAGACTCACCAAGAGACTAAAATAAACTGAAAGAAGAGGTATCTTAAAACATGAGTAAAAATCATAATCTGATAAGCTGGTGAATCACTATACTTAGTTTCTTAAAATCTTGCCTTTGCAAAATAAATAAAACTAAAGCTGGGATATGGTAACAAACGAATACATGAACATTCAAAACCAAACATATATGTACTGAACTAATTTGATTAACTGAATAACAGGAATCTGGGTGACGAGATGAGTGAAATCTAAGAAAAAGGGATAATTGGCGTAAACACACTGAGTAGGAGATATATGAATACGGACTACTAAACAACATAAGATAGCTGAGCACAAATGAATGAAAAATATTGAATCTTAGAAGGCCAAATCAAGTATAAGCATATTTTCGAAATAATTTGTATACTAAAAGACTAAATTCTAATAACTGAATAAGATAAGATCTATATGCTTTGGTCAAACAAACTTGAATTGAAACTACACTGAATACTGTACTGAGACTGTGGGAGGTATCATCTAACCGACATGACCAGATCTGAGATAATTAGGGTCCAACCTATAACCCCAGCTGGAGGGTGTCAGTATTATGCCATGGGTACTAACAATGGTTGTGTGGATCCACTAAAGTGAAGTCCCAAAGGACTAAAGTGTCAACCTCTACTAGATAGTGCCCTGGTGAGATATGTGTTAACCCTCAACTGGAATGTTAATATCATAAACCTACGCTGGCTACATAGTTCTGAAATGCACGAATTGCTACTAAGAGTCACACCCTCTACTAGCAGGTGAGCCCCCATCTCTGGGTTCACTCAGTGCTAAATGCTACTCCTAATTGAACTGACTCAGATTACTAAACTGATCTAAGTCTAACTGATTATAAGAACTGGCTGAATAAATAATGCTCAAAAAAATATGAAACCATTCTAAAAGTACTGAGACTAAGTAAACAACTAAGTTTTCGGGTATTCAAAACCCTCAGGACTCGATAACAATATCAATAGAAATATACTGGAACTTCAAAAACACCATAAGTAGTCATTTTTCAAAACCCAATCAACTAGGTATTTCATCAAACACTTGGAATTTTATAGACTTAAGAAAGAGAATAGTAACAATATGTGACAATAGAATAACTACAATATGAAAATCATGGATATAGGAGATAACAAGCAAATAACCATCATCCAAATGTGTCAAGGGTAAATTACAACGAAACCACTTAGAAATCATTAACTTGAACATGGGACTGTCTTAAGCATGGGACATGACTAAAATCATGAATTGGGGGATTTATATGAAATTCGCGTGAAATAGGACATGGGCATTTCATCAATACATGTAAAGATAATAAATTGAATCATAAGAATATCTTAAACAAGAGGCAACAATAGAGTTACATGATAATATTCATAACTTCGGGATTCATCTTGAAATTACTTTGAACATGATATGGGAATTTCATAAAAGATGTGGAAAACATGAAGTTAAAACATGGGAATGTTGCTAAGAATCATGAATTTAGAATCTATCATGGAATTTACTAAAATAAAGCATGGAAAAACTCAAATTCATGGCATGAGAAATTTAAAATTTTGCATGTAATCACACATGGGGTGAATTGAATTAAAAATACCATGAAAACATGAAATTCAATATTTTTATCTAAAATAACATAATGATCGAAAAATTCATTCTTTAATTGAAAGAAAAGGATTTTGGGCTCCATGGATGAAAGGGGACCCATGAATAAACTCCCACATACCTTACAACTTTCAATCTTGAAGAAGAAACAAAATCTTGAAAGTGTTCATGAATTGGAAAACTTTGATTCTTGATTGTTCTGGAAGAGGAGGATTGAATTTGTTGTTCTTGGGATTAGATTAGGGTTGTTTTGGAGAGAAAAGTGAAGGAGAATGGGCAAATAATGCTTAAACCAACATCTTAAATCATATTTTTACAAACCTGGGTTGAGGTGTAAAAAGATTCAACTGCCCCTCACTTATTTAAACAAAAAAATTGTAATTTGGATCGCATTTTTAAGGCTCACCGTGATGTGGTATAATTGTGGTGGCTTATTGATTCTGACGTAAATGACCATAACTTTCTCATTAAGTATCGTATTAAGGAGAAATTGGTATCGTTGGAAAGTTGACTCAATTATATACAATTTGCTGGGTCTTGAGCTAAAAAACACTACATACATCTAAAGTTATATACTTTCAAAGTTGATCCTTGTAGAATCGAACACAAAATTTTAGACGAATCTAAAGTTCTTAGCTCAACTTGGCTCTAATTGATTGCTATGAACATTCTTCACCTAATAAGAACTTCACACACTAGGATAAAGATCATGACACATGCTTTTGAATTATGAATCAAGAACATGATAAATACACCTTTACCACGACGGGATGAATGTCTCATTGCTATCCCTGGCACGACGCGGTGGAATCTCATTGAGCTACTGGAATTAAAATCTAAAAATGACCCCAAACCCCCTCAAAAAAATCCAAAACTTACTTGAGACATGCTCTTTATATCCCTGAACATGAATCAACTGAAAAACCATGATCTCATAGTCCAGAAGGTTAACATAAAACTCCTCAAAGTTAGAAGGTCTTACAAATGGCTAAGTCCTCAACACGTAGCTAAACTTTTAGACTCTTATGCAAACACTTGAAGCTGAACTGAACTAAGAAAAGTACAGGGTATTACATATGATATACTTGCAAGTAATATTGGTATGACAATATCAACGAAGTGCCTTTGGTAAGCAATTGACTTAATAGTTTGTTTATGGAATGATAGTTTTAAATTATGCTATAATTATGGGATATGTAGCTTGGCCATGAAAGTGGAGTCCGAAGAATTAACACTGGAAACCGCATTAGGAGGTACGGGTGTCTTTATGATCGGATGGTTTGAGTCCCCTGAATGAGTATGTCAATGGGAGGTTAGATTTCTCCATAATACATGTATTAGTTCTTAAGTCACCTTGATTATGTTGGGAGGTTTGAGTCCCCCATATAGGGATATACAATTTTGGATATTTTCTGATTTGTGCACAGCTAGGCCTAAAGTAGCAATCTTATTACTTCCGGCTAACTGAAATGGAGAATAAGACTCTTTATTTTCCTTAGTTTGCAAACTCAGAAATACAAAGAAGAGTAAGAATATAGTTTCTGACAAGTATAAATCTCCAGATTCAGGTAAGGCATAGAGACTTGGAGTTTGAGGTTGGTGATAAGGTTTTCTTAAAGGTATTTCCTATAAAATGCTAATAGTGTTCCCAACCCGTAGTCTCTTGAATGATTGAATACGCCGGCTGGCATCTAGACGCACTGAGGCCCTTTCTGTTAGGGGAGAGCTGGGCCCATTTAGCCCTGAGTGTTTTGTTCTATGACGGTAATGCTACACATAACAGGTTGATAATTTCAAAGTTCATGTTAATCTTATTCCCTACCCCAGCATGATATAAATATATATATATATATGTTTTCATTGGCTACTCTTGGACATCGATTTGGCTATGGTTGGTGGCATGTCCCACTCGGATGTTGTTTTTATTTTGGATAGAGATTTTGTGGAACTACTTTGGGATGGTATGGGCGGTGTCGGTAGTGGTGTCAGCCTTGGATTTGGTATCAGTATTGGGGCTGATACTATATGATTTTACTTGATTGATGATTGTTCTATTTTATTATGTATGGATATGGACTTGGTTATTATTTCAGTTTTGGTTATGGTTATTGGGTTGGCTTTAGATGGTTAGACTTGTTCGGATTGGTCATGGTTATGGACCTATCCCAAAGTCTTAGTGTTACTAATCACTCTATCTTATTATATGTTCAGAATTCATCTGACTCAGGGTATATGATTGGAGGTTGGCTTGGGTAATAGGGTGATCTCCGGTCCTTGTTAGGCCTGAGATGCCCATTATGGCAAGGCCCTAGTTTAGGTCATGTTAAGTTGCTATCAGAGCTTTAGGTTTATGATCAATTGAGGGTCTACAAAGCCATGTCAAATAGAGTCTCTTTTAAGGGTATGTAGTATGTCACACTCATAAAGGATGGGCTACAAGTTATTTAGGAATGTTTTACTTTTTTGTTGTCTTATTTTGAGCTATAGAGTCTAAGGTATTATACTCCCCTGATTTCCATTTTCTTTTCTATCAGATCATGCCCTGACGATCTTATGCTCACAAAAACTCCTCTGTTCCAATGGAGGATAATGTTGATGGAACACGATCTACTCATGGGATCCATACTCGGTCTAGGGGTACAATCCATGATTGTCCTAAAGTTCCACCAATTCCTTCTAGTCCTCCTCAGGTTGATGTGACGAATGCTGAGTTTTATCAGTCGATTTATATGATTGCTCAGTTGATAGCTTCTTAAGCGAAGTTTGTTACATCTTCTACTCCATCTTCTGAGGCCATGAGAGTTGTCCAATTCAAAAGGTTAAATCCTCACACTTTTATGGGTGTTAAAGTGGAGGAGGATCTTTAGAGTTTTATGGATGAGATGGAAAAGATTTTCAGGGTTATGCTGCCATGAATATGGAAGGGGTGGAGTTTGAGTCCTATTAGCTGAAGGATGTGGCGTTCCAATTGTACAAGGAGTGCGACTGGGAAACTGGTAATGATGATGAGTCAACTCTTTGGAAAATTTAACTAATGCTTTTCTAAATCGCTTTTTTTATCAGGAGTTGAGGGAACCAAAAATGGAGGAGTTTTTTAGTTTGAAACAAGAGAAGATGTCGGTGAAGGAGTATTCCTTAAATTTTCACCACATCAAGGAGTATGCATCGAAATTTAACAGTAGCCATAAATATTGGCATTTGGAATACAAATGGTCCAATAGAATGAAATTGATAGTTATACCGCGGACCTCAGGATTGAGGTAGTTGTATTTGTTGTATAGAAATATCAAATATGCACATGCATATATCCATGACTTGTATCCTAGGAAAACCATATTATCCCCTTCCACCAGAAAAAAACCCACCAATTCTAGAAAAACCCCACTAGGAACAACATAATCCCTAAGGGAGACATACATTACAAAAACAACAACAGCATACCCAGTATAATCCCATAAAGTGGGGTCTGGGGAAGGTAAAGTGTACAAAGTTCATACCACTACCTTAGATGAAGTAGAGTAGCTATTTACAATAGGACCTCGGCTCTTGATACATAACATCATAACAAATAAACAAACAAACAAACAAAAAGATTACTAACATAAGCAGATGGCATGTATAAGCAACATACGTAACAAGCATATTAAAAAGCTTACCTAGATCACTGGATGTTTTCTTTAAGACTACAAAAGCTAATAATAACATATCGGGAGTCCATGCAGAACTTACCATTACCTCATATCGTTTCAAAAACTCAAACATAGTATTACTTATGCATGCGTTAATACCTGCATAAATCACCTTCAAACTAGCTATGAAACAACCCCTAATTTCACAAACTAACACAAATAACATATCATGAGTAAATGCATGCAGACCTTACCACTACCTCGTATCATGTCAAAAAAGTACAAATGCATAAATAACTTTCAAACCTGCTACCAAACAACCCCTAATTGCACAAACCAACAACAATAACATATCACGAGTAAATGCACGTAGGCCTTACCATAACCTCATATAATATCAAAAACTTGAACATAGTTTCACCAATGCATGATTTAATACATGCATAAATCACCTTAAAACCAGCTACCAAACAACACTAATTGCAAAAACCAACAACAATAATATATCATATGTGCTTAAGTGCATGCAGACATTACCACTACCTTGTATCATATAAAAAAGCTCAAATATAATATTACCTATGCATGATTTAATACCCATATGACCCGTCACCTTTAAACCGAAAACCAAAAAACCTCTAATTGCATAAACCAATAACAATAACATATCGCAAGTGTATACATGAAGACCTTACCGCTACCTTGTATTGTATCAAAAAGTATTTAAGTAATTGTCACGACCCGAGCCTAGGCCCTAGCCGTGACGAGCATCCCGAACCATGAAGGCCCGGAACACCCATTCTCTATCTGGTCATTATGCACAATATTTATAATCATAACAAAATGCGGAATTTAAACCGAGTACGGAAAACATGGTCAAGTCCTGCATTATTTCTGAATAATACTATCTGACATCAGTTTGCGAAATCTCTACTAAGAACACAAACATCTGTCTGAAAAGAAACTGGGACAAGGCCCCCAGTAAACAAAAAATATAATAAATAAGATAATGTCTGACATAATTAGGCCTTCCGAATAATAGAAGGCTCACCACTATGAGATCAAGTCTGCAAATTCGAGAATATCTACTAAGTAGCTGGACCCCTAGAATGTGCCTCAGAACCTGGAAGGAGGGGGGGTCAGCACAAAAGTACTGGCACGCGAAGCAATCCAAAAATAGTATAATGGAACATACATACATATATATATAAGTGAAAGAAATTTTCCATCAAGACATCCTGTATAAAACTGTTTCTAAAAAATACATGGGCACTTTCTGAAAGCATGCAACCTGGCTGTTCATTTCAAATCATGATCTGTGTTTTACTTCTGAGTTAGGTGGTGTTCCCCTACAAGTCTGAATATTCCACGGGCTGTATGGAATCCACCATTGACTCGGCGGGGAAGCCCCCAACCCAAGTGTGCCGCAAGGGTTGGAGTCTCTGAGTCTGATACGCCACAGGATATTTAAGTCAGCGCATAATAATATACCCGGGTCGTCAAACCACGGTTTTAGGCAATGAGTCTCTTGAACTCAAGCCCTCTTCGGGGGACCACCTAACATCTCTGTATGCCCATTTTTAACCTTTTCTGTACATGCAACATTCTGAATGTCTAAAATCAAGAAAGTCTGAAATATCTGTTAGTATGAGTCTGATAAAAATCTAATTTCTGTACTAGTCTGTATCTGTTATGGCATTTTTCTGAGTTGGTATCGTCATACCAAGACTCGCAATTCCTATTTCTGAGCCATAGTGCATTTAGCACGATTTTTCATAGAAATAACGTTTCAGACCACCGAAGCATGTAGTTTACATTAAAGATGTCATGTTCCGAAACTCAAATCAAGTCCATGCAAAACTTTCATCAAACATATGGTGGTCATGTGCATTTTGGCAAAACCATGCATTCTTTCATTATATGCATATTCAACATTCACAACCCTCTCTTTCGTGTTCAAAATAATATTCCAAAATAATTTATATTACGTGAAACATGGATAACTTTACATTAAGAGAGGGGTTTCATGAAAATCATGCTCTAAATTCATATTTCATGACAAACACATATATACGTATACATATAATTTTCAATCACTTTGGGGGAAAGCCAAAAGGCCAAAACAGTATCATTAAAGCTTCTAAAACATGAGTATGTGCATGAATTCGAAAACCCCATTCTTAAACCATGATTTCCATGCCCATGAGTTTTTAGGAAAACCCCGCGTACCTTGTTCTCCAAGGATAATAGATGTTTCTTGAAGCTTGCGGATTGGTGATTCCGAATATGTAATTATCTTTGAAAACTTACGCTCGAATCTTGAACTATTTGGGTTTTTATTTTGAAACCCTAAGGAGAATTCTTGAGCAATTTTGAGGAAAGCATGTGTATTATGGCGTTTGAGGGATTAAATCCCGTGTTGGTGGTATATATAGGGGTGGAGGATGACCAAAATACCCCTAAGAAACAATTAAGGTCAAATCTGTCCCTCAGTTGACAGTTTGATAGGCTGGAGTAAATCGATTATAACATTTTACTCATATATTCCAATTGGATGAAACCAACTGCATTTGAAAGAGAACTCAAATATCTTTCGTTTGATATATTATATCTCACACAGTTAATTATATACAGGGAGTTATGATCGTTTGAAGTTGACCCTGAAATGCTGAAAAACTGGGCAATATAAGCTATGCGTTTTTGCTACTGTTTTGAAATACAAACGCAGCCTTATGCACACCGGAAAAAATCCAAAACTTATCCGAGATGTACTATGAGATTTCCCGATCGTAACGCAACTTGAAAATCTAAAATTGAAGGTCGGGAAGGTCTTGAAGTTGTATCCCGAAGGTTGCCAGCTAAGAATGAGTCTAAGTCATTTCAACACTTAGAAAAAAATTTAAAACTTAAGTCTAAAGCTCAGAAATTACAGTCTAATACATGCATGACTTTTACGGGGCGTTACATTATCTCCCCCTTGGGATCATTCGTCCCTGAATGATGGATTGGAAATGTTGAAGCTCAAAGGTATAGAATGACACTGACATGATGTGTCTTCTAAGAAAGTATATAACTGATCTGAAACATTTAAACTTCTATCACGAAACTGAATTCTTAGTTGACTTGCCCTTACTTGCTTCAAGACGCTGATCCATAAGAGTTTAGGATTCCCTGGAAGTGTTCATAATCCAATCATACATATTGAATTGAGAAGTGATAACTTATGCAATTACGAATCATAAGGCATCAAGACTTAGATCGTACCGGGGTATTATACTAACTAGGCTAAAATACTTGGAAGTATTTGAGATTATGCACTGAACACTCATGAACGGAGTCACGACTAAATAGCTGAATCTGAAACATGATGCTTTGACTGAACTGAATTCGCAACTTAGGATGAAATATATTGGGATGGTCATAAACATGAGACTTCGGATAGCAGGATTGGGTGAAAAGGTGGAAAACCACCGTAACTTGTCTGCCTGACTGCTAAACTGAAATACACCGGAAACTTATATTCAACGGGATTATTTCTTCAACACTCTATCTAAAGAAATTCTAGTGGCATTATGGGGCAAAAGATCTTGGACAATGCAAGTTCCTTTTTTTTTTTTCAAGCTTAGCACACTTCTTTTAATACTCCCTTAACTAAACTATTTCCCTTAAATACCATATTCATTCCATTCAACTTATAATTCTCATATGGGCATTGATAGCTCTTTCTACAATGTCTATAGTAGCTTAAATCCTTTCACTGCGATCAAGCCTAACTCCAAGTCACAAAAATACAACATGTCATACCATGATACTAGTCTAAAAAATATGATTCAATCTTCCATATCCTTTTAAAGTTCACACCCTAAGCATATCATGCCTTCCCACATTAATGACTAACTCTGAACTCTTACTATAGATTCACTAGCACATTTTGCGTCCCTTCACTAAAATCCCAACATGTCATTCAAGCCTATCTTTATAACCTCATATGAACTTCAACCCAAACACCCATGAAGAAACACTTCACATATTCTCTAAACCACTATTAATATAACTCCCACGTGCTACCCCAAGAACATACACATACAAATTTCCACTAAAACTCACATATATCAAAAACTTGGCCCCAGATCTTACTTCACACTTATGGTCTTATCTAAAACAAGCATACTATAAAGCGTGAGTACATGAGTCATGAGCTACATGACCTCAATTTGGAGTTAATAACTTATGGAATGGGATTCCGACTACTAAATGAATTGAAACTTCTCATTTTTAACTTGAAGAGTACATGATTCTCTATCATAAGCATGAACATGAATTTTGATCATTGGACTGAAACGTAAGGCATGAGTAGATATTGGGATAACTGGAAAAAAAAATACTGAGATAAGAATGGGTTGAGTCTCACCCTCACTTTCTGACGTTCTATATCATCATGACATCACGACTAGAATCTGAAAGCCTAAATTAGTTATTTGCTCTATCATCTCCCCCTTAGCTTCAAGCCATCATATTAAGTTTGGGAGATTCCTTACTAGACTCTAAACTAAAGTACACTCTAAACTGAAGTACACTCACTGCACTCTGGGGTCTGAAAAACTACTATAAACGCATATCATGTAACTTAACCCAAATGACTACACCTGAAAGTGGAAAACCCACTGTTAATACTACCTTCTGAGATACACTTTATCATTCTATGGACCCAGCAGTCATCATATAATACTTGCACACTTACTAACTTCGGGTCTTCATGAGTATCCCCATAGTCGAAGTGCACACCCTCTAGTGCTTTAAATCTTATTTCTATTAGTTCAACCTTCAAAAACTCAAACTTAGAATCTAGCACTCAACATGGATATCACCAAGCCTTCAATGAATCATACTACTTCCGACATAGCCTATCAATATCGCGGCTCCAAACTTACATCTCTCTACTATGAGAATCAAGATCATATAAAAAGGCTCAACACTATCAATCAAAACTCCTTAACTTGACTATACCACCTAACTAGTCTTTCTCCACCTAGCAACTCAACAGTACCACTCGTCACACAAAACGTGAAATAGTCTTAGAAAATACCGCAACCTCAGATCACCTTGGTCATACTTCTACATTATATATGCAACATCATACTTTACTACGAATCAAATAAACTTAGGCTCTTGCATATACCATTCAAGCCTATTAGATTACTTCCATAAAACTAGTATCATTAACCAAGAAATCATCACATCCACCTTCATGGACATCAATTGTTCAAACTTAATGTCTAGTGCTAAGCATGATTTACAACCCAACCTTATACATAATTCTTACAAAACATACATCATAATCTTAAGTCACTATTTTTACAACCACATTGTGACGCTCAACGTCACAACCCATTAAACTCCTCACGTTTTCGCCATGTTTCGGACTATTCGGGCGCATTTTCGAGCTTGGCGGGGCCTCGATAAATGCTCCGCATTGCTGCCAACGTTTCCAGCACCTTCTAGATGGTCAAAATAGGCTAGCAGCACATTTATTAGACTTTAGGAAGTTCACAGGGGCTGGTATGAAACTGCAAATTTTCCACTTTAAAAGGTCCACAAAGGTTGGCAAGCATGTGCAGAAATTTGAGCATGCATGTGCAGGATTTTCAGATTTTCAGATTGTAGTTGATAATTGTATAGCTTGCTTTTTTGTACCTTGTTGACTTAGGGACTTTTAGGTACTATAAATACATGCTGTAAGGCATCATAGGCATCAGCTCATACTTGTTTTATTCAGTAAATACCACCCATGAAGAATACAACATAATTTACTAGTCCATCAAATTGGGACACTCTACCCCAAATACTTGATTTTATCTAGATACTATCCACGACCAAAGCACCTTTATAACATTACTACTATACCTCAAAAATCTACTACATATCTTCTCACTAGTAATACTATTTATAACTACCAATGAAAAGAGGGTCAAGGGGGTTAAAGCCTCATAATAGACATGGTCAACCTTATCCTTATATTATTACCCTATACAATCTTTTCTACTTATACGGATTTCTCACCACATACATTTAGACTACCTTCAATTTCCACTACAACCATGAGTCTATAATTATAACTTAATGGCTAATACAACCATTTTCACACATCAAGCAACCGACAAATCACCCTGACTAACAACTCCTTCTCTACCTTCTACTAATCACACACAACGACGTATCAATTCATTACCAACTCAATCTCATGTAAATAAATTCAGCAATACATATATTAAACCAACACAAAATCAACAAGTTGGACGACAAGTTGCTAGTGAATCGAAATAGGCCTCACACGGCTTCACTAGACTTTGATTTTTTTTTTGTATTTTGAACGAGCAAAATGACAAGACAACTATGCTAGTGAATCGAAAGAGCCCCACACGGCTTCACTAGACTTAATTTATTTATTTTTTTTAAAAAAGACCATGATAACAAGATTACATATTACAAAAGATAGAAAATTGACACATAATATTTAATGGTCTAAGAATATACATCTTATTCTGTATAAATAAAAATCTGAGTAAAACACTTTCCCCGTGGACTACCATACCATCCACACGTGCTACTAGCTACCACATTAGTTTATCACTATAAAGGGGTAAATCACCCTCACTCTCACTTCTAACTTTGTGACTTTACATCACCAACTTCTTCGTCTAATTTCATTACCAATAGGTCATGAAAACAAAACTTTGACTCATACTACTATTGGGGTGGAAATACAGTTCCAACATTCTACTACACATCATCCCCCCTTGAGCAAGACATTTGCAACATAAATTTGAAGGGGACTAAACGCAATTAATACCTAAAGCTGAAAAGCACGATTCCATCAAGATCAACGTTTACATCGAAATCAATACACATTGAAGCGCTAACGGATTCTTAGTCCTTGCACAAATTTTAACTCTTAAATGGTTCAATCAGAAGTGCCATACCCTTTTAGATTCTAAACTTCTACACTTGCATCACCTCAATAATAAGACATATCTGAGGACATTAGAGTAAGGAAAGAATTTGGGATGACTTTTTACTTTCATATGGGCGACATCATATCACGAATTAGAGTATGAAAGAGGAACATTCTGACTCTATTGCACGAACTTGAACATGAAAAAGAGAGATATTCCTAACGCCTAGTAGCCTCCTTATTATAAGTGTGGCGCGCTACACACCCATAAACAAGACTCTACCCGACGTGATTTCGCAGACACCCTGGGACCATGAACCGTGCTCTGATACCAAGCTTGTCACGACCCGAGCCTAGGCCCTAGCCGTGACGAGCATCCCTAACCATGAAGGTCCGGAACACCCATTCTCTATCTGGTTATCATGCACAATATTTATAATCATAACAAAATGTAGAATTTAAAATGAGTACGGAAAACATGGTCAAGTCCTGCATTATTTCTGAATAATACTATCTGACATCAGTCTGCGAAATCTGTACTAAGAACACAAACATCTGTCTGAAAATAAACTGGGACAAGGCCCCCAGTAAACCAAAAATATAATAAATAAGATAATGTCTGACATAATTAGGCCTTCCGAATAATAGAAGGCTCACCACTATGAGATCAAGTCTGCAAATTCGAGAATATCTACTAAGTAGCTGGACCCCTAGACTGTGCCTCAGAACCTGGAAGGAGGGGGGGGTCAGCACAAAAGTACTGGCATGCGAAGCAATCCAAAAATAGTATAATGGAACATACATACATATATATATATATAAGTGAAAGAAATTTTCCATCAAGATATCCTGTATAAAACTGTTTCTGAAAAATACATAGGCACTTTCTGAAAACATGCAACCTGTCTGTTCATTTCAAATAATGATCTTTGTTTTACTTCTGAGTTAGGTGGTGTTCCCCTACAAGTCTGAATATTCCACGGGTTGTATGGAATCCGCCATTGACTCGGCGGGGAAGCCCCCAACTCAAGTGTGCCGCAAGGGTTGGAGTTTCTGAGTCTGATACGCCACAGGACATTTAAGTCAGCGCATAATAATATACCCGGGTCGGCAAACCACGGTTTTAGGCAATGAGTCGCTTGAACTCAAGCCCTCTTCGGGGGACCACCTAACATCTCTGTATGCCCATTTTTAACCTTTTCTGTACATGCAACATTCTGAATGTCTAAAATCATGAAAGTCTGAAATATCTGTTAGTCTAAGTGTGATAAAAATCTGATTTTTGTACAATTCTGTATCTTTTATGGCATTTGTCTGAGTTGGTATCGTCATACCAAGACTTGCAAGTCCTATTTCTGAGCCATAGTGCATTTAACATGATTTTTCATAGAAATAACGTTTCAGACCACCGAAGCATGTAGTTTACATTAAAGATGTCATGTTCCGAAACTCAAATCAAATCCATGCAAAACTTTCATCAAACATATGGTGGTCATGTGCATTTTGGCAAAACCATGCATTCTTTCATTACATGCATATTCAACATTCACAACCCTCTCTTTCATGTTCAAAATCATATTCCAAAACAATTTATATTATGTGAAACATGTAAAACTTTACATTAAGAGAGAGGTTTCGTGAAAATCATGCTCTAAATTCATATTTCAGGACAAACACATATATACGTATACATATAATTTTCAATCACTTTGGGGGAAAGCCAAAAGGCCAAAACAGTATCATTAAAGCTTCTAAAACATGAGTATGTACATGAATTCGAAAACCCCATTCTTAAAATATGATTTCTATGCCCATGAGTTTTTAGGAAAACCCCGCGTACCTTGTTCTCCAAGGATAATAGATGTTTCTTGAAGCTTGCGGATTGGTGATTCCGAATATGTAATTATCTTTGAAAACTTACGCTCGAATCTTGAACTATTTGGATTTTTATTTTGAAACCCTAAGGAGAATTCTTGAGCAATTTTGAGGAAAGCATGTGTATTATGGTGTTTGAGGGATTAAATCCCGTGTTGGTGGTATATATAGGGGTGGAGGATGACCAAAATACCCCTAAGGAACAATTAAGGTCAAATCTGTCCCTCAGTTGACAGTTTGATAGGCTGGAGTAAATCGATTATAACTTTTTACTCATATATTCAACTTGGATGAAACCAACTTCATTTGAAAGAGGACTCAAATATCTTTCGTTTGATATATTATAGCTCACACAGTTAATTATATACTGGGAGTTATGATCGTTTGAAGTTGACCCTGAAATGCTGAAAAACTGGGCAATATAAGCTATGCGTTTTTGCTACTGTTTTGAAATCCAAACGCAGCCGTATGCACTCCGAAAAAAATACAAAACTTATCCGAGATGTAATATGAGATTTTCCGATCGTAACACAACTTGAAAATCGAAAATTGAAGGTCGGGAAGGTCGAGAAGTTGTATCCCGAAGGTTGCCAGCTAAGAATGAGTCTAAGTCATTTCAACACTTAGAAAAAAATTTAAAACTTAAGTCTAAAGCTCAGAAATTACAGTCTAATACATGCATGACTTTTACGGGGCGTTACAGTAATTACCCCGCTCTCATGCACCACCTCAATTTTAATTTTTACCCTGAAAGCCTTGTATTGTGACTATTTAAATTTAAAAAATGCAAGTATTATGTGAGACCACTTAGGAGTGGCAATAGGGTGGGTTGGGTCAAATTTGGTCAGGTTAAAATAGACCATGATAACGGATAGGTTAAGGTTCAATCAGATCCAAATTAATTTAGATAAAAATGAGTTGGGATTAGATAAAGCATCATAACTCCCTTTAAAAAAATTAATTTCTAATTTATTTTTTTATTTTCTAGAATGATTCTTGTATAAAATTTAGCGTATACAACGAGTAGTAAGATAAATACATATGTTTGACTTCACACATTTAAATTATCAATTATTATTACCTACAATTCCTTTTACGTATTTTCTTAATATGTAAATTGTATTTCAAAAATTTATAGATTTCTGGCTGAAAATTTAGGGTCAAGCTTAAATTGTTTGCCTCTAAAAATCTGAGTTATGTAACACAAATTGGGATAGAAGGACTAATAGTTTTGATGGGCATTCGAATTATTTCTTAATTTTTTTTGACAAAATTTATGATTTATCTAAATCTATTGATCTGAAAGATTTGTCAACACAATCATTAAATATGATAGATTATCTAAATTCACTTTGCTTTTCTTCCATTAAATTTGTTTCTTTTCCTGTTTATTCCTTCTTCCATATTCATAAGGAGATTCAAAGTTATAACTTGATGGATTTAAATATAAAAATAAATATGAAGTTAAGTAAGTTCAACATGTGGTAAACCATATACTGTTGGAAACAAAGCCAATACAACTTCTATCATACTATATGCTTAACATATATCTTCAAAACTGAAACAAAAACTACAGTCAAATGATATATATTCTGATATTACATGCTATTTAAAAAGTGTAACTACTCATATATACTTATGCATCTGACTCAACCTTCGAATGTAGGAGAGTAGTATAGGAGTATCCTTCAAACTAAATTCAAAATCTCCAAGTTCACTTGCCTTGTGCGGTGACTATAATAAAAATCATCAACTTACAAATGAAAAATATGATAGTCTATCTGCAATAATTTTAATTTAGAGATGGACTTGTAAAGCAATGCTAAGAAATTTAAAGGTCGAACCCATAATATTTAAATAAAAAAAAGGCCAAAACTGTCTTTGAACTATCCAAATTGGAGTAAAAATATCCTCTGTATATTTTTTGACAAAAAAAATACCCCTCTCTTTGTTTTTTGGCTAAAAAATATTCCTTAGTTTGTTTTGAGCCAAAAAACTAACAAAGAGGTATTTTTGAGCAAAAACAAAACCAAAGATATTTTTTGCTTCAGTTTTGATAGTTTAGGGGTAGTTTTAACCCTTTTCAATATTTATGGGCATAATTTTTTCTTTAGAATGGGAGATAAAAAAGGAAAGATAGGGAAGGACAATAAGATATCAGAAAAAAAGAAGTTATATCAGCATACAAATTATCCTATGAAGAGTTGCAGTGGATTGCTCCTCAACTCTAGAACCCGTTCCCAGATGAACTCACACAATAAGAACTAGGAGAGATATTAACTCTGAATTGCAGGAATAAAGTAAAATTATAGACACAAGGATTTTTATGTTGAAACTCTTTGCTCAAGGGAGAAAAACCACAACCTGCCTACAAGAATTCTAAGCTCCACTATATCCAAGCATCTTCTTGAATACAGACTCCAACGTTTAACCTCCTTATATTTTGTCTCCTATTAATAATTCAATTGCAAGGAAACACAAGCAATAACTCTACTGTTTCAACCTCTAGCTAACTCTAACTAGATACAACAAGATATCTCTAATCACCTAACTCTAGATAATTATAAAGAAATCTAAGTTACACCACAACTGAAGTACCTTGCCTTTGGACCCTAAAAAGATTTCTCTAAGTTGAACATTCTAGATATCATATGACTTATGCATGCTGGTCGTATGATGTGGTACGATTTTGGGGTCCTAACTTGTATGTTTCACAATGTGTTCCAAGTCACTTACCATCCAAGGTACAATTGAACATCTTACTAGTTGTATGTTGCTAAGTCGCATGGTGCCCTTATAAGGTACTTCTCGTATGTTAGGATACAAGTTAGTCCTTTTTGGTCGTATGTTGGTCAGCCTGTGATCTAAGATGATGCTAGGGTACGAGATAAGGGTAGCACTCATACCCTAGCATATGGTTTAGGTGGTATGATTATACCCTCTTACATGCATATTTTTAGCTTTTATGCTGGGGTATTCCCCATATTTCCCACCCCAAAAACCTTTAAGTCACCATATCTTAAAGCATGTTGCGTTCTCTAATAACCCATTATTGAAAGATCAAATACTCCAAAGCACTCTTTAAACTCTCTCTTGAAGATTGGGGCTTGGGTCATTCAAAGGTGATCATCTTGAGGCTTAAGAGTCAAGTTCTTTCCCTGAATCTTCTTGAATAAGGCATGTGACTCTTCCCTCATTGTTAGCTCATGGAAATCATGTGTACAAACTTTTTTTATGATTCATTAATTGTTGTTTTGAAAACCAATATTAAGGGTTTTGTTGCATATGATTGAGTATTGTTTACTCTTGGTTTAACTTATTATTATAAATATTTTTGGTGATGGTTGCACATGTGGGTGCTTGGTAATTATGGTTTAACAAATGGGTCATAGGTAACCCAAAACTTGATGATTTTTACCTTGATTTTGGTCCTGATAGTAGTCATATATTACCTTGATTTACCTAAGAGAATGAACTAGTCACATATCAATGATGTTTTGAACTAAGGCATTAGCCCAGTGAATATGCATGGTTGGCAAATGGTTTTTTAAAAGCATTATTTTCCTTGTAATGATCTAAATGGTAACCTTGATGGTTTAATTTGTTAAATGGTTTTGAGTCCCTAAATATTAACTTGATTTATGTCTTTGTTAGATAATGGATTCGAGTCCCTAAACTTTGAATTGAACAAATGTCTTTGTTAGATGATGGGTTTGAGTCCCAAAGTCAAATAAATGGTTTATTGATAATGGTAATGAAATATTCTGTAACGCCCTGGAAGTACACCCTGGATGCCACATGGTTCTTACAGTCACAAGTGACCCCAAGCTAACCCATGAACTCGCATATTGTTAAGCAACTAAACTATAACATATTAAATAGTTGTTCTGCTGTGCAAAAATATAATCATGAAAAAATCTGAGAGAAATTCTATTATTGATACAAATTATAATCTAATAATACTGAGTAAAGAACTAAAATTACATGACTGACTCCGACTGACATCTATGAAGCCTTTACTATACTGACTTTAGGTAGTTGGGACATGTCTCCAACTACCATTAATCAATACATGTGGAAAAAATATTGAAACACAACACAGTTCATGAATTAAATCTGTCTAGAGTTCCCAAAATAGGAGAACTCATCACCTACTACTGGGAGCTGCAACTGTCTGATTATGATGCATTGCCTATAACTAATACCTATATTATGAGGCAGTGTGTAACGCCCTAATTTTTTATAATCGAAACACCATAAGGTGCTCATGACCTCGAAGGACCACAAGCTAATCCTCTTCTAATATCTGTACTTGAGCACTACATACTATAGGTAATAAATGAGAAAAACTGGCAAAAACTTGCCATAAGGTTCAAAACATCTAAAATAATCAATACTAAAAATTGAATACTAATACATCTATTCGAAAAGCCTCTAAAATTTCTGAACTGTGGAGTTGATGGGACATGTCCCCAACTTACTCCCTCTACAAAAAAAATAAACTGAGACTAATGCAATAATAAAACAAGGATCATCCTCGAATGAAGAGGACTCATTGCTACGTCTACTGATGCTAGCTAGGTCTGAAACTCTATGGGTGCTCTGGATCTCACGCTTCTGAACCTATAGTATAAGACACCATAGCGCAGGACAAAAGTATGCATCAGTACTTTGAATGTACTGGTATGCTAGATGAGGTAAGGCTGAATGCAAGGGCTTATGCGTGAACATTACTTAACTAAATAACATCAGAATACTGAATGGGGATATATTCATGAATGCACAAACCAAAAATGGAATTATAGTAACACTGAATATGAACTCTGAATACTAGTTTCTGAATACTGACTTACTGATGACTGGGTCTACGAATACTAATATATGAGTTTACTAACTCTGGAATACTGAATAACTGAATTTACTCATATCAATAACTGAGTTATGAGCTTGCTACTATCGACTGACTAAATCTGAGATCAAACCTCTCTAACAGATGATGTCTGAATCTATTAATAATGATAAGGAATGATTGTATCTGAGATCAGACCGATCTAGCGGAAAATCTTTGAATCTTTTACTAATAGAAATGATGGACTGAGTTTGAGATCAGGCCTATCTAACAGGTGATCTCTGGATCTATTAGTACTAATACTGATTAACACTATGTGAGAACAGGCATATCTAGTGGGTGGTCTATGAATCTATGGAACTATCTAAGTTCTTTGGTGAGATGGGTGACTATATCTGACAGTGATGATTTTTGAGTTCTACTCTGAAAACTGATACTGAAACTATAACTTTGGGATTCTCACTTAATCAACATGCCTCGAATCTGATCTAGCGTGGTCCAACCTGTAACCCCAGTTAGAAGGGTGTCAATACCGTGCCACGGGTAAAGACCTATGCTATTGTCAAGCCTCTCTAATGGGTGAACCTGTATAGGAAATCAAGCCTAAGGCAGTATGATAGTCAAGCCTTAATCTAACAGGTGACTCCTGGTCCTGCACTGGCTATATAGTTCTTGTGAGCAAGGACTGTTACTAATGACTCTGCCTCTCTAACGGGGAAGTATTCATCCCTGCACTCGCTCAGTTCTAGTTTTTACTCCCAACTGAAGGACGTTGAACTGATTCTTAACTAAACTTAGACTGAGATAAATCTGTTACTGATCATACTGATCAACTGAGTTAAGCTGATTTCACTTGGTTTCAAAGACTGACGGAACACTATTGGATCTCATTGTTTGATTGAATGATACAGAGTTCTAAATTGATTACTTGAATGTTACTGAGGTCTGAACTAAACACTTGGATACTACTAAGATCTCAGTTGAGTACCAAACTGAAGTTGGAATACTACTGATACTTAGATTATGGAGATTTCTTAAGTTCTGTAACTGTCTGAGATTACCGAATTCTGTACCTGTCTGAGTTCTAAGTATCGTGGATTTACTGAGATTATTGTGAAAACTAACATTGGCTCTAGACAGCAGCTATTTTGTTGGGTATAAAAACCCCTAGGACTCGATAACATAAAAGTAAAACATAACCATTCTTGAATAATTATGACCATGGACTTTTATTCACCAATACAATCATTAAAACATCTCTTCAAGCACTTGGGAAATCATAAACATGTGATAGTATAGGGAGACATGCTATTGGCTCATACTCTATTCAACAAGGTCTTACAACAAACACTTAACATGCATTGAAGAGCACATATTTGGGAATTTCATGCTAACATATCACAATTCATTCACTAAGGCTTTTCAACAAACACTTCGAATGCATGAACTTACACACAATTAGGGATTTCTAGTCAACATGCTATAATGGCTCTAATTCCTTCACATAAGCATTTTATCAAATATATGGGGAGCATGCTTTGGTTATTCAACAATTTCTACACTTAATTAACATAAACACATAACTTAACATGCAACTTGAAGAGGGTTTATCATGAACATCACATGAATATCACATACTAAGATCAAATCTTGAAACTTTATAAACAAAACATGAATTAAAAATTTAATAATAATATAAACTTCATTTTCAATTCACATGAATCATGAAAACTCATAAATATAAGATCTTTGAATTTAGAAAAGGATTATTGAACTTCGTGGGTGGAAGGAACCCAAGAATCAACATCTAACATACCTTAAAAAATTCTTTCTTGAGAGTTCTTGAAGAAAATCCTTAGTCTTGTTCTCGATTTCTTGGCTAGGGTTCTTGCCCCTTTGAGAGAAAATATTTTGATTTGAGGAAAATTTTATGAATAATGAATTATTATGATTATTTAGGGTATAAATCCCATATTTGGATAGATTTGGGGCCATGGGAAATTACCAAATGGGTTCTTGAAATCTAAATAATGAAATCTGAAAATCCCAATTTTACATGCTGGCGCGACGCGGTGAAATCATGCCAGTTCACTAAAAATTGGAAAATTGAGAAACTGAACCTTGGCATGACTCTCCATAATTGCGGAGGCTCACTGTATTTTGATGATTGCCATTTTGGCTGACTCCACAACTCTCCAAAGTACCAGGAGGTATACTATCTCACTAAAATGGCTCTAACTCTTTGCCTGAGTGTCAGATTTGGGCCAATTTGGTATCGGCAGAAAAATTATTCGATTTTCCACATGATAAAAAGTCAAAATATTAAAAAATTAACATGTAATAAAATATATTCATCTTTGAAGAAAGATCTTTGTTATTCTATAAATGAATTTGAACTAAGAGAAGTGTGGGGTATTACACAGTGTAACACATAGACATATATGTGGATCGGTACTTTTGGAATGTACTGAGTAAGTAAGGGGTGAATGTAATAAGAAAAATTGGTTTTATATGAAATCTTAAAACATACTTGGCTAGGTGTAAGTAGACTCAGTAAGAGACTGAAATAAACTTAAAGCAGAGGTATCTTAAAACATGAGTAAATATTATAATCTGATAAGCTGGTCAATCACTACACTTAGTTTCTTAAAACTGCCTTTGCATGATAAATAAAAGTAAAGCTGGGATACAGTAACATATGAATATATGAACATTCAAAACCAAACATATATGTACTCAACTAATTTTATTAACTGAATAACTAGAACCTGGGTGACAGGATGAGTGAAATCTAAGAAAAAGGGATAACTGGCATAAACACACTGAGTAGTTGATATATGAATACGGACTACTGGACAACATGAGATAGTTGAGCACAAATGCATGAAAAATATAAAATCTTAGAATGCCAAATCAAGTATAAGCATATTTATGAAATAATCTGTAAACTGAAAGACTAAATTCTAATAACTGAATAACGGAAGATCTATATGCTTTGGAAAACAAACTTGAATTGAAACTACGCTGAATACCGTACTGAGACTATGGAAGGTATCATCTAACCGACATGACCCAATCTGAGCTAATTGGGGTCCAACTTGTAACCCCAGCTGAAGGGTATCAGTACTGTGCTACGGGTACTAATAATGGTTGTGTGGATCCACTAAATTAAAGTCACAAAGGACTAAAGTGTCACCCTCTACTGGAAGGTGCCTTGGTGAGATTTATGTCAACCCTCAACTGGAAGGTTAACATCTCAAACCTATGCAAGCTATGTAGTTCTGGAATGCAGGTATTGATACTAAGATTTAAACCCTCTACCGACAGGTGAGCCCCTCATCCTCGGGTTCGCTCAGTGCTAAATCCTACTCCCAGCTGAACTGACTCAGATTACTAAACTGAATTAAGTCTAACTGATTATCATAACTGGATAAATAAATAATACTCATACAAATCCGAAACCATTCTAAAAATACTAAGACTAAGTAAACAACTAAGTTTTCGGGTATTCAAAATCCACAGGACTCAATAATAATATCAATAGGAATATAATGAAACTTCAAAAACACCATAAGTAGTCATTGTTCAAAACCTAATCATCTAGGCATTTTATCAAACACTTGGAATTTCATAGACTTAAGCATTAGAAAAGTATAAATATGTGACAATAGAATAATTGAAATTTTAAAAACATGGATTTGGGAGATAACAAGCGAATAACCATCATCCAAATATATCAAGGGTGAAATACAATGAAACCACCTGGGAATCCTAAACTTGAACATGGGAATGTCTTAAGCATGGGATGTGACTAAAATCATGAATTAGGGGATTTATATGGAATTCACGTAAAATCGGACATGGGCATTTCATCAATACATGTAAAGATGATAAATTGAATCAAAAGAATGTCTTAAACATGAGGCAACAATAGAGTTACATGGAAAAATTCATAACTTGGGAATTCATCTTGAAATTACTTTGAACATGATATGGGAATTTCATAAAAGATGTCGAAAACATGAAGTTAAAACATGAAAATGATGCTAAGAATCATGAATTTAGAATCTATCATAGAATTTATTGAAATAAATCATGGGAAACCTCAAATTCATGGGATTAGATTAGGGTTTTTTTGCAGAATGTTCCACTTTTCATGATTTGGAAAACTTTGATTCTTGATTGTTCTGGAAGAGAAGGATTGAATTTGTTTTTCTTGGGATTAGATTAGGGTTTTTTGGAGTTAAAAGTGAAGGAGAATGGGCAAATAATGCTTAAACCGACATCTTAAATTATTTTTTTACGACCTGGAATGAGGTGGCAAAAGACCCAATTGCCCTCACTTATTTAAACATAAAATTCAAAATTTGGATTTCTTTTTTAGGGCTCACCGTGATGCGGTATAATTGCGGTGGCTTACTATTTCTGATGTAAATGGCCATAACTTTCTTCTCGAGTATCGTATTAAGAAGAAATTTGTATTGTTGGAAAGTTGACTGAATTATATACAATTTGGTGGGTCTTGAGCTAAAAAATTCTACATACATCTAAAGTTATATACTTTTAAAGTTGATCCTTATAGAATCAAACACCAAATTTTAGACAAATTTAAAGTTCTTAGCTCTACTTGGCTCTAAGTGATTGCTATGAACATTCTTCACCTAATATGCACTTCACACACTAGGAATAAGATCATGACACATACCTTTGAATTATGAATCAAGAACATGATAAATACACCTTCGCCATAATGCAATGAATGTCTCATCAATATCCCTGGTGTGACGTGGTGGAATCGTATTGAGCTATTGGAATTGAAATCTAAACGTGACCCAAACCCCCTTTAAAAAATCCAAACTTACCCGAGACGTGATCTTTACATCCCTGAACATGAATCAACTCAAAAACCATTGTCTCAGTGTCCAGAAGGTCAATATAAAACTTCTTAAAGTTAGAAGGTCTTAAAAATGGCTAAGTCCTCAACACATTGCTAAACTCCTAGGCTCTTATGCAAGCACTAGAAGTTGAACTGAACTAAGAAAAGTACAGGGTATTAAATATGGTATAGTTGCAAGTAATGTTGGTATGAAACGAATAACGAAGTTCCATTGGTAAGCAATTGACTTAATAGTTTGTATATAGAATGATAGTTTTAAATTATTCTTTAATTGTGGGCTATGTAGCTAGGCCATGAAAGTGGAGTCCGAAGGACTAACACTAGAAACCGCATTAGGAGGTGCGGGTATCTTTATGACTGGGTGGTTTGATTCTCCCGAATGAATATGTCAATGGGAGGTTCGATTCCTCCATAATACACGTATTGGCTCTTAAGTCATCTTGATTTTGTCAGGAGGTTTGAGTCCCCTTTATAGGGATATATGATTTTGGATATTCTCTGGTTTGTGCAAAGCTAGGGCTAAAGTAGCAATCTTATTACTTTTGGCTGACCGAAATGGAGAATAAGACTCTTTATTTGCCTTAGTTTGCAAAAGAACCTTAGAAATACAAAGAAGAGTAAGAATATACTTTCTAACAAGTATAAATCTTCAGATTCAGGTGGGGCATAAAAACTTGGAGTTTGAGGTTGGTGATAATGTGTTCCTAAAGGTATTCCCTATGACGGTATAATAGTGTTCCTGACCCGTAGTCTCTAGACTGATGAAAGATGTGGGCTGGCAGCTACATGAACTGGGGCCCTTCCAGGTAGGGGAGAGCTGGCCCATTTAGCCCTGAGTGGCTTGTTCTATGACGGTTATGCTACATATCCTAGGTTAATGATTTCAAAGTACATGTTAATCTTATTCCCTACCCCGGCATGATATAAATATATATATATATATGTATATGTATTGCATTGGTTATATACATTGATTGATTGGTTTTGAATTATTGGCACTATTTTATTGTTATTCTTGAGTTATATACTAGCGCTTCAACCGCTAACCATTTTTGACGTTGTATCCCCACGCAATAAAGGTGTTGGTCATACTACCACTCTGACTTAATAGACTTGGACTTTCGGAACAACTTGTGTTGACTTAAAGCAGTGAGATTCCATACTTTGAAAGGCTCCATTTATTGTTTTGAGATTTCTTATGTTTTCATTGGTTACTCTTGGACATTGATTTGTCTATGGTTGGTAGCATGTCCCACTCGGATGTTGTTTTTATTTCGGATAGAGACTTTATGGAACTACTTTGGGTTGGTATGGGCAGTTTCGGTAGTGGTTTCAGCCTTGGCATTGGTATTGGTATTGGGTCTAATACTATATGACCTTACTTGATTTATGATTGTTCTATTCTACTATGGTATGGATATGGACTTGGTTATTATTTCAGTTTTGGTTATGGTTATTGGGTTGACATTATATGGTTAGACGTGTTTGGGTTGGTCATGGTTATGGACCTATCCCAATGTCTAAGTTTTACTAATCACTGCATCTTATTATATGTTTGGAATTCATCCAACTCAGGGTATATGATAGGAGGTTGGTTTGGGTAATAGGGTGATCTCCGGTCCTTGTTAGGCCTGACATGCCCATTACTACAAGGCCCTGGTTTAGGTCATGTAAAGTTGGAATCAGAGCTTTAGGTTTATGATTAAATGGGGGTCTACAAAGACGTTTCAAATAGAGTCTCTTTTAAGGGTGTGTAGCTCGCCATACTTTTAAGGGAGGGGCTACAAGGAATTTAGGAATGTTTTACTTTCTTGTTAGCTTATTTTGAGCTATAGAGTCTAAGGTCTTAGATTCTTCTGATTTCCAGTTGCTTGTCTATCAGATCATGCCCCGACGATCTTATGCTCACAACAACTCATCTGTCCCAAATGAGGATAATGTTGATGTAATACACTCTACTATGGGATCGATACTCGGTCTAGGGGTGCAATTCCTTATTGTCCTAGAGTTTCACCAATTCCTTTGATAACGGTCAACTTACATATCAATTTAGTGCAAGGCAGTCGTCATCAATACATTTACCCAACTTTGGATTCGGGGTCGAATCCACAGGGAACAATGTGTGTGCTATTAAATGAATTTGAAACTATAGCTACAAATTGAATTCAAACAAATGATACGAAAAGATAAAATGATGGTTTTCAATGATCAAACAAATGTTAAAGTTGTAACTTGCTTCAGAACTCAAAATGCCAAAATTTCAATTGCTCTAATCAATGATAAAGAAAAAAACTAGGGTTATGATCACTAGGATAACTAATCCCCATTAAATAATAATTATAGCATTAGGTTCTCATGACTTGCGGGACACACCAGATTATTAGTTTCGATAGTCCATCTAAGTGTTTCTCAACCTACCTAGATTTTGAACACCCTAATTCTCTCAAACTTAGGGAAATATTCTAGTCATACTGATTTATCTCAGGTTGATCAATCCTATTACAACATTAATCATTAGATGAGAACTTAACCTTCCCAAATCCTTGTTTATAATTCGCTACGTTTAGTTTATTTCTCAGTTCGAGCAAATCAACATAACGCGGGATCTATTGTTTGCAACCAATAAATAACAATCATAACAAAGGAATTATCAAGATGTCCACACAATCACTCAAACCCTAGCCACCTATTAAATCCATGGAGAAATAGTCACAGATCCCACAACCCTAGTTGTGGGTTTTAGTTCCACATGAAAGAGAAAGCGATAACAATAACTGAATTCATAATTCAAAGTGCTTAAACTTACGAAATATGCAGTTAGAAATTGATTCTTTTCCCAAATTCAAGAAGAATATCCCACAACTAATTCAAAGAATTAAAAATTGAATTATAAGTTCCCCGACGAAAAAGAGGTAAACTCGCCTTTTGAATGAGTTCCAGCCATTTCAAGATATCCATGAAAACCCTAGAACTTGTCCTTAAATACTTCAGCCTAATTATTGAAATAAAATCTCAAATCACAGCTTTTTCTCGGACAGATGACGTCGTGGATGACGGCTTATCAGAAGTTGATGACTTATCAGGAATGTCATCAACTCCTCTTCACTTTTGACAATCTCTTCCTTAGGTTGACGATGAGGCATGATGGATTATCAGGACTTTGACAACTTATCACAGACGTCGTTGATTATTTACTTCAAATCCCATTCACTGGCTAAGCCTAACGAAACCCTAATGGCTTATCATACTTCTGATGGCCTATCACGGATGTCGTCATATATTCTAGCTGAAGTTCATTCTCTGCCTAAGGCTGATGGTACTTCTGATAACCTTTCACAAGGCTAACGACTTATCAAACAAGTTATCATCCATACTTCCATTTATACTTGTTCAGAAATCAACTCTTTAACCTCCATTGTTACTGGTTCAATTGAATCTTGACTGTTACTGCAATATTAAAGAGAAAACAATCAAAAACGATAAAAATTGCTTAAAACTCTACAATTATTCTCAGTTAGAAGCCTCAAATGTGTTAGCATCTGCTCACACTTCAACACCCTCAACTTAAAACAATTGTTTATCCTCAAGTAACTAAAACACTACCAAGAGGATACAAAGTACATTCGACAGTCAACCATCCATATTATCTCAAAACATCTTTAGCATCTCCAAGGTTAATTAATTTAAAAACAACTTTGTATATTATTGAAGAACAACAATGCGACACATACAAATCAAGATATGGCATCAATTCAGCAACAAAAACTATGCATGTACCAAGATTACACTATCCAAATAAGTTAGCAACTAGAAACGTAACTAGTGTACCCTCACTACAAAGAAGTCCCACTTCACTTATATCAGTCATCAAATATGTAACCATAGGGGCAATCAAAAGACGCTCACACTCAAAATGAAGTTCCAATCAATGTATGCCAAATACCATAGGCTTGCCCTTATTTTCATTACCAAGATTTTCAGGCAGGTCAGCTAGGATCACTATAGGACTTTTTTTTATTTTGTAATGTAAGCTTGGGGCTTGTATGATACATAAGGATATTTAAAGTAACTAAGCCTCCGTGGCACTACACTATTTTTGGGGTCTCACTTATCAACCTTTACCATATTTCTTCCTTGATTAAGAAAATTTAGGATAGGTGTGGTGCAACGCCCCGATTTTTTGAATCGGAATGCTACATGGTGCTCATGACCTCGAAGAGCCACAAGCTAACCCATGACTGATATCTGTAACTTCAACTGCATAATATACATATAAAATGTAGAAAACATGAATAAAGAGGGTGTAAGGTTCAATCTTAAATAATACAATATCTGAAATAAGGTGGTATCACAGTACCAAAATAAAACTAAAATACTAAAGTCTAAATCTGAAAACTCTATAATAGTCTGAAAGCCTCTAAATTGTTTGAATAAGGAGTTGAAGGAACATATTTCCAACTAACTCCCTAAACTGAAAATAAACTGAAATACTGGAATAATAAATATAAAGATCATGACCTCGAAAGATGAGGACTCACTGCTTAATGAACTGCTACTGCTGATCTGGAATCTACACCTTAGAACCTATGGTGTAACATAAAAAGAAAGCACCATAGCGCAAATGCATCAGTACAACTAAGGTATTGAGTATATGTGGGTGTAGGCTAAATGCATGGGGTTTCTATGCATAAACATGCTGACTAATATGAACGTGAGAATACATACATACATACATAACTACTACTGAACTTGTGTAGATACTAACTACTTGAGTTTGAACTCTGACAACATGAGTTTCATGATACTGAGATACTAAATCACTGATAACATGGATGATTGTATCTAACAGTCCTAATTCTGGGGAAAACTATCTAAGTTCCAAACTGTATCTGAACATCTAAGTCTGAGATCATCCCTAGCTAACGAGTGATCTCTGAAACTGATAATGAGAATATGCTACTGAATTTGAGATTGAGATCAAGCCTGTCTGCCAGGTGACCTCTAGATCTAATAATAAGCATCTGAATATAGGACCAGCCTATCTGATGGGATGGTCCAAGAATCAAAGGAATTATCTGAGTTCCTTACTGAGATTGATAACTGTATTTGACAGTCCTGATTTTTGGTTTCTACTTTGAAGACTGATACTGAAACTGTAACTGTAACTGTGACTATGACTGTGGGAAGTAGTAACCTAACTGACATGCCCCGATACTGTACTGGTGAGTTCCAATCTTTTCCCTGATTATAAGGGTGTCAATACCGTGCCACGAGAAGAGACCTCTACTATGGTCAAGCCTCTCTGACGGGTGACCCTGAACAGGAAATCAAGCCTAAGGAAATATAATAGTCAAGTATAGACTTAATCTGATGGGTGACTCCTGTCCTGCGCTGGCTACCCAGTTCTGGAGTATAGGGATTGCTGCTAACAGCTCTACCTTAATAATGGGAAAAACCGTTGTCCCTGCACTCGCTCGGTGCTAGTCCCTACTCCCAACTGAAAGACTTTAAAAATATTAACTACGCTGAACTGACTAACTGAACTGAACAAATTTATAAAATGATTAACTGAGCTGATAATATTTTCTTAGCTAAACTAAGCTGGCGAAAAAGCTACTTGAGATCTGAGGTCTGACTGAGAGTACTGAAACTACTGGGACTACTAAACTACTGAGATTTCTGAGTTTTTCTGAGTCATGTGACTAACTGAAATTGATGGAGCATATCTTGACTGAGGATATCTTGAAACATGACACTAGATCTAGGCACGCAGCTATAGTTTTTGGGTACAAGTACCCCCAGGACTCGATGGAAGGAAACTGACATGCATGGCTGACTTGATCATAAGAGTAGAGTCCACAATTCACAATATCATAAGTAAGGATTTCATAATAAGAATGATTCTCAACAAACTATCACATGTTTGAGAATGCACACAACATGTATATACTTGTATGGCTTCAATAACATGGTCATTCCATATCACAACAATATCATGAGCATCTCATACAACATCTTCAATTCAAGACAATAGCATGGGGATCACATTGAACATAAACGTAGAACATGGAATAGTCATTTAGGACTTATTATGTCATAAAAGCATGATTTCTATTCCCTTAGGTATTTTCACAAACACCTACATGCACATCTTAGGCATGGGTGGATTCATCAAGATTACAAATATTCAACCACCAATTTCACATATTTATACATTAAATACCACCATATCCTCACACAAAACAACAAATATCCCATCTTAGGCATCATCAAACTCCAACCACATGAACATCAACCACCAACAACATAAACATCATAATACAAAATTTAGAAGATGGTTCTTAAGCTTCATGGACTAAAAGAGTTCATGAATCAACTCATGCATACCTTAGAAGGAAGATTCTTGATGATTTACGGAGGAATTTCCTTTAAATTGGATCTTCAAGCTTAATTATGCAACCCTAGTTGTTTTTATATTTTAGGGATCTTGGATGATGAACTTAAGATGTTCATAGGGTTTTAATGTAATTAGGAGCTATATATTTTGTAGGGTTAAGTTTAGGGACGTGTGAGGAGTGTTAAAGGACTTAATTACCCTCAAAATGACTCAAAAAAAAAGTATTTTTGGCCCTTGGAACTAACTTAGGCGGCGCCCAAGTAATCAGACATGATAGGTTGGGCAGCGCCTAACCAATCGCCTAAGTTTGGTTGGGCGGCGCCTAACCAATCGCATACCCTTACTGTCTCTCACAAAAATGGGCATAACTTTTCACTCGGGTATTGGATTAAGGCAAAATTGGTATTGTTGGAAACCTAATTTGATTCTCTATAATTTGTTGGGTAGAAATATGCAGAAATAACACATTAACATCAAGTTATACTCATTCAAATATGACCCTTACTAAATCAAACACTAAAACTTGATAGATTCAAAAACTCTTAGCTTGTATTACCTTAAGTGACTCATATGAACATGCTTAACGCATCATAAGATATCTTATCGCTAGGATACTCATTGTAAGTCATGTACTCAAGTATGAATCATAGGATAGGAGATTTCAATTGTAGGAAAAATGGTTCATCTCCTAGCATAGAAACATGCGGGGTATTACATACGGTCTTTTTGACAATCATTTTTTTAATTTGTATTCCACCGTACCCAGCTTTTATTCTACCTTTTTTCATACTCATTTTACATCACGCACTCCTATGATAGCCACTCTTAGCTTAGGATATTTGACTAAGTGAAAGTGCACAATGTCCAAGGAGGACTAGAGCCAAAACAGGTTCATTATGGTACAAATGGGAAGGTGATAGGTATAATAAAAAGAATTGGCATTTAGGCTCAACATCAAGATCAAGGGATATTATTCACACATGGAAGGTCATTTAGGATAAAAGTGGACTAATACCAACAACGGCCTATGATCCATTCCTAACTGCTATCCTACAACCAAGGCAAGACCAACCGGGAAAGTTCTAGATTTAACAAACAACGGGAACTAAGTAGAATCTCATACACATATGGCACAAAGGTACATCACAAGCTACTACCCATTTGGTTCATGCAATTGTTAGCAGTGATTATCATGTCCCTAGTACTAATTCCATAAAAAGATTCATAGTAGTCAAATATAGATGCACATCACACAGTTACTAGATAGACAATTGGAGAGGAAGTTATCATTCCAAGAAAAATCAACAAAAATATGCCAATTGTCCTAGATACTTATTTTCCCCCAATTAACCACAACATATCATAAAACAAATACAATACGCCTAAACATGTTGGCTTTACTAAGAGAAACACTCCGGGAAAAAGAGGCACAGGAACAAAAACCCCAGGAGGACATCAACACCCACAAGTAGCTCCACCCTCAACTTGAAATCATACAATGTCCCCAATGCATCAAACCAAAACAAGAGAGTTAGAAACATACTTGTGGCACCATGGGTGTGAAGATCTGATGTCAATCATATAATACGAATACAAATAACAAAATACCTTGGGTTGCCTTCCAAGAAGCGCCTAATTTAGTGTCGCAGCACGACCCAACTCAAATTTTTCCACCACCTTGAGGATATGAATTTCTCCTCTAAATTAAAATCCACAGACAAGACATCATCTAAACATAATATAGAAAAGTTTTTTGAATGAAGCCCAATCAATCCTACTTCAAAATTTACACTATCTACTACACACTCACTTTTATTCACCTTCTCGACATATTCACTTTGAATTGGGCTAGAGTCTTTACTAGAGATTTTCTTGGTTTCTTCTCTTACTTCTAGCACCATGTCCTCAATCTTGGCATCATCTCTCATGGTTAGTTTGGTTGGTTAGGAAATCACTGAGGGTTGCTCAACATTAAGCTTAACATCAATATAGGGTACTTGATCCCCATTTTCACACTCTTCCATTATTTTAAATGATTCCACAGACAAGATATTATCTAAAAATAATATAGAAGAATTCTTTGAATGATTGACCTCTATATCTATATCCTCATGAATGATTGGCTTCATGTCTTGACGCATATCACATATAATATCATACGTTTATTTCTGGAGATCCAACATTCATTGAAACATAGTTTCAATGCCACTCTATCTGGTGTTCCATTCTTCCTTTTCTTAACCATAACACCTATCAAACTCATAAGAAGAACTAGAATTTGGTTTAAAACAATAGGGGGAGAGAGAATTTGGGCAATCACTCCAATGTCCATCTTGACCACCACATAAAAAACAATCATACTCTTGATAGGATGGAGATGGTGCACACATCTCGCTCTGGGGAGCATATCTACAATCTTTCCAAAAGTGAGGTCCATCACAATAGGGACATGGATCATCAAGATAAGATTTCCAACCACCAAGCTCATTTTACTCCTCGATGCCACAGTAATAAGTAAACTAAAATAAAAATCTACCTAACACAAGAAATAAAAGAAAACTAAAAACAAATATTTACAAGTTTGAATTCAAGCAATTAGGCTAAAATTCCAAACCAACTCAATACACCAAATTGTTCCTCGGGAACAGCGCAATTTTTTATAACGCTTAACGTACACATAAATTTAGTTCAAGGTGATCATCGTCAATACATTTACCCAACTTTGGAGTCGGTGTTGAATCCACAGGGAACAATATGAGTGGTGATTAAACTAATTTGAAAGTATACCTACAAGTTGAATTCAAACAAATGATACAAAAAGATAAAATGGGGGTTTTTAATGATTAAAAAAATGTTAAAGTTGTAACTTGCTTCCAAACTCAAAGCCAAAATTTCAATAGTTCAAATCAATGATAAAGAAAAAAACTAGGGTTGTGATCACTATGATTACTAATCCCCATTAAATAATAACTGTAGCATTGGGTTCTCATGACTTGCGGAAAACACCGAATAATTAGTTTTGATAGTCCATCTAAGTGTTTCTTAACCTACCTAGATGTTAAACTCCTTAATTCTCTCGAACTTAGGGAAACATTCGATTCATACTGATTTATCTCATGTTGATCAATCTTGCTACAACATTAATCATTAGATGATAAATTAACCTTCCCAAATCCTCGTTGATAATTTGCCACCTTTAGTTTATTTCATAGTTCGAGCAAATAAACATAAGGAGGGATCTATTGTTTGCAACCAATAAATAACAATCATAACAAAGGAATTATCAAGATGTACCAACAATTACTTAAACCCTATCCAACTATTAAATCCATGGAGGAATAATCATAGATCCCACAACCCTAGTCATGGGTTTTAGCTCCACATAAAAGAGAAAGCGATAACAATAACTGAATTCATAATTCAAAGTGATTAAACTTACAAAAGATGTAGTCAAAAATTGATTCTCTTCCCAAATTCAAGAAGAATATTCCATAACTAAATCAAGGAATTAAAAATTGAATTCTAAGTTCTCCGACCAAAAAGAGGTAAACTGGACTTTTTAATGAGTTCCAGTCGTTTCAAGATATCCATGAAAACCCTAGAACTTGTCCTTAAATACTTCAGCCTAATTATTAAAACAAAATTACAGATCACAGTTTTTTCTCAGATATATGATGTCGTGGGTGATGGCTTATTAGGAGTCTAACGACTTATTAGGACTGTCATCAGCTTCTCTTCACTTTTGACAATCTCTCTCTTAGGTGGAAAATGAGGCATGATGGCTTGTCAGACCTTTGATGACTTATCACAGACGTGATCGATTATTCACTTCAAATCCCATTCACTGGCTAAGCCTAACGACAATCCTGATGGCTTATCACACTTCTGATGACCTATCACAGATATCGTCATATAATTTAGTTGAAGTCCATTCTCTTTCTAAGGGTGATGGTACTTTTGATAAATTATCACAAGGCTGACAACTTATCAAACAAGTCATTAGCCATACTTCTATCTCTACTTGCTCAGATATCAACTCTTTTACCTCCACTATTGTTGGTTCTCATGCATCTTGATTGTTACTGCAATATCAAAAGGAATACAATTAAAAACGAAAAAAATTTCGTAAGACTCTACAATTATTCTCAGTTAAAAGCCTCAAATGTGTTATCAATTTCTCACACATCATCCTTTTAGTCCTCCTTGGGCTGATTTGACAAATGCTGAGTTTTGTCAGTCAATTCATATGATTGCTCAGTTGGTAGCTTCTCAAGATAAGTGTGGTACATCTGCTACTCCATCTTCTGAGGCCATAAGAGTTGGCCAATTCATAAAGTTAAATTGTCACACTTTTATTGGTTTTAAAGTAGAGGAGGATCCTTAGGTTTTTTGTATGAGATAGAAAAAATTTCCTGGGTTATACATGCCATAAATGTGGAAAGGGTGGATTTTGCTGCCTATCATCTGAAGGATGTGGCATACCAATGGTACAAGGAGTGGGATCATCAAAGTGTTAATAAGGATGAGTCAACTCTGTGGAAAATTTAACTAATACTTTTCTAGACTGCTTCTTTTATCAGGAATTGAGGAAAGCAAAAATGGAGGAGTTTTTTAGTTTGAAATAAGAGAAGATGTCTTTCAAAGAGTATGCCTAGAATTTTCACCAGTTTTTTCTATATGCTCCAGAGATGGTGTCTGATATAAAAGCCCAATAAGGAAGTTTGCTTTAGTTTTGTCTCGTAAGTTGATCCTTACAAGTAATGTTGCCATGCTGATAAAGGACATTTATATCTCTAGGATAGTTGTTTACATATAGCAAGTAGAGAAAGAGAAAAGGAAGCAGTTTGAGTTTACTTAGAGGTAGAGAAAATATTTAGGCCTTTTGAGAAAAGTGGTAGAGATGGTGGTAAGTGGACAAACAAGAATTTGGGGGGTTCTAGTTCTTTCTCCATGGCTAGTTCTCCTTACCCAAAGCCATCAAGTGATTGTCGGTCTTAGTATGATGGTGGGACTCGAGGATAGGGTTTTTAATCTTAGGCTAGTGGGGATCAGTCGGCTCTATCCTACCCTTTTTATAGATTTTGTAGGCGGTCACACCATGTGTTTTGTGAGGAAGGGAAGAATAGATGTTTTTATTTGGTCAAATTGGTCACGTGCACTATGACTATCACGCTTGAATGGATTTTAGGGCTAACAAGGTTTCAGTTGCCTCCTCATCTACTCCTATACCAAAGGGTGTTACTTCTATATCTATTTCTGCTACTCGCACCGGCACTGGCCAAAATTAATTATATGCTCTTTTGTCTCACCAATATTTTAAGGCATTTCCCAATGTTGTTATGGGTATGTGGAAATTTTTATTTCATGATGTGTATTGTTTACTTGATCTAGGTCCACTCTTTCTTATGTAAACCCATTTTTGGCTATGCATTTTGGTTTTGGTCCTGAATTTAATTCTAATCCTTTTTCTATATCTACCCCAGTTGGTGACTCTGTGATTGCTAAGAGAGTCTATAGGAGGCGTATGATATATTTCAGTGGTAGAGAAACTCTTAGGGATTTGATAGAGTTAGATATGGTTGACTTTGATGTCATATTGGGGATGGATTAGTTACATTCATGTTATGCTTCTTTAGATTGTCCAACCCATAAGGTCATGTTCAAATTCATTCATGAGTCGCTCATTGTATAGGAATGTGGTTTTTTAGTGCCTAAGAGTAGGTTCATATAATATCTTAGAACACAAAATTTGATTTCCAAAGAGTGTTTGTATCATTTGGTCCGGATTAAAGATTCTAAATCGGAAGGTCCTTCTCTAGAATCCATTCCTGTGGTTAATGACTTTCTTAAGGTTTTCCCTAACAATTTTCCTAGTGTTCCTCCCAATAGGGAAATCAATTTTGGGATTGATCTTGTCCCGGACACAATGGCTTCGGCTGAGTTAAAAGAGCTTAAGGTAAAATTGAAGGATCTCTTAGATAAGGGGTTTATTCATTCTAGTGTGTCTACTTGGGCTTCTCCTATGTTGTTCGCACATAAGAAGGATGGTTTTATTCAGATATGCATTGATTATCATCAGTTAAATAGGTGACCATAAAGAATAAGTATCCTCTTTCTAGGATCGAAGATTTGTTTGATTATCTTCAAGGTACAAAGTTTTTCTCTAAGATTGATCTTAATTTGGGTTAGCATCAACTTAATATTAGGGAAGTGGATGTCCTTAATACTTCCTTCAGGACCCGATATGGTCATTATAAGTTCATAGTTATGTCTTTCGGGTTTAACAATACGCTGGAAGCCTTTATGGGTTTGATGAAAAGGGTTTACCATCAATTTCTGCACTTGTTTGATGTTGTCTTTATAGATGACATCTTGGTCTATTCTATGAGTGAGGCAGATCATGTAGATCACCTCCGTTCTTTATTGTAGACCTTGAAGGATCAACGTTTGTATGCCAAGTTCTCCAAGTGTGATTTTTGGTTGAAGGCTATGACTTTTCTTGTTCATGTTATCTCTAGTAAAGGGATCATGGTAGATCCACAAAATTTTGTGGTGGTTAAGAAGTTGCCTAGACCTGTGACTCCATTCGATATTTGAAGCTTCTTGAGTTTATCCGATTACTATAGGTGATTTGTGGAAAGTTTTTTGAATATAGCTGCCCTATTAACTAAGTTGACCTAGAAGAAGATCAAGTTCTTTTGGTCGTATGTGTGTGAGGGTAGTTTTAAGAAGTTGAAGGATAAGTTGACTTCATCTCTAGTTTGGACCCTGCCTGAGGGTAATGGTAACTTCGTAATGTATTATGATTCTTTTCGAATTAGGTTGGGTTGTGTGTTTATGAAGCATGGTAGGGTGGTGGCTTATGCTTCTTGTCAATTAAAAATTTATGAGAAGAACTACCCTACTCGTGACTTAGAATTATTAGCTATGGTATTTCCACTAAAAATTTGGCATCACTATTTCTATGAGGTTCATGTTGACATCTTTTTTTATCATAAGAGCATGCAGTATGTGTTTACACAGAAAGAGTTAAATCTCAAGAAAAGAAGATTTCTTGAGTTGCTGAAGGACTATGATATGAATCTTCACTACCATCCAGGTAAGGTTAACATAGTTGCTGATGCACTTACCAGGTTTTCATAGGGATTCTGGATCATATGGATGAGGATAAATAGATGTTGGTTAAGGACATTCACTGTTTGTCTAGACTTAGAGTTCATCTCATGGACTTTAAAGATGGTGGTATGTTTGTGCATCTAGTATCGCAGTCATCTTTTGTTGTTGAGATAAAATAAAAGCAGACGTTAGATCCTGATTTGATAAATATTAGGATGAATGTGGGTCAGCAAAATAATGTTGACTTTATGATTAGTGGTGATAGTATCCTGAGGTACCAAGGTAGGTTATGTGCTCCCTACATCAATAGATTGAGGGAAAGGATCTTACCTGAAGCTCATCGATCTCTAATGCTATTCATCCTGGTTCTACAAAAATGTATCATGATCTTAAGGAGTTCTATTGGTGAAACAATATGAAGCAAGATGGGGCTAGCTATATTGCTAAGTGTATGGTGTGTCAACAAGTGAAAGTTGAGCACATGAGACCTGAGGGTTTTTACAAATAGATCTAGTTGCCCTAATAGTAGTGGCAAGTGATTAACTGTAATACCCCGAGAGTATATCCTAGATGCCACACGGTGCTTAGAACCACAGGTGATCCCAAGCTAAGCCATGAACTGGCATGCTGTTAAGCAACTGAATTATAATATAATAAATAGTTGTTCTACTGTACGAAAATATAATCATGAAAAAATTTGAGAGAAATTATAATACTGATACAATTTACAATCTGATAAAAAAATACTGAAGAGAAAACTGAATTTACATGTTTGACTTTGACAGACATCTATGAAGCCTCTACTATACTGACTATAGATAGTTGGGACATGCCTCAAACTACCACTAATCAATATATATGAAAAATAAATGAACTTTACATGGACTGAAAATATCTGGAGTTCCCGAAATAAGAGAACTCATCACCTGTTGGCTGGAAGTTGCAATGGCCTAATCATGATGCGTTGGCTATAATTGGTACCTATATTATGAGACAATGTAGCACAAAGACATATATATGGATAAGTACTTCAGGAATGTACTGATCATGAAGGGGTGAAAGCAATGAGTAAAAACTGATTTCGTACGTAATTATAAAACATATATGACTAGGTGTAAGTGGATTCACCAAGAGACTGAAATAGACTAAAAGTTGAAATATCTTAAACCACGAGTAACAAACATGATCTGATAAGGTGGTGAATCACTACACTTAGTTTCTTAAAACTTTCCTTTTATAATATAAGTAGAACTGAAACTTGGATACGATAAAACATGTATACGTAAACGTTCAAAAACAAACTTATATGTACTGAACTGATCTGATTAACTAAATAAATGATGCCTGGATAACAAAGTGAGTGAGATATAAGAAAAATTGATAACTAGTGTATACGTACCGAGTAACTGATATATGAACATAGACTACTGAACAACATGAGATAGTTGAGCACAAATGCGTACAACTATAAAATATGAGGATGCATAACCAAGTATATAATATGATCCTGAAATAGTCTGTAAACTTAAATACTAAAATCTGATATCTGAATGACTGTTAACCATATGCTATGGTCAAGCATTACTGAACTAAGTTCTAAACTGAATACTAAAACTGAAACTATGGGAGGTATCATCTAATTGATATGCCCCAATCTGAGCTAAGCGGGGTACAACCTGTCACCCTAGTTTGAATGGTATTAGTACTGTTCCATGGGTACTAACAATGGTTATGTCAACCCTAATTTGACAGGAAGACTTATGGGATATATGTATATGTCAACCGTAATTTGGTAGGAAGATATATCAACCTACGTAGGCTACGTAGTTTTGTAACTCCAGGATTTCTACTAAGGGTCAAACCCTAAACTGGTAGGAATGACCTCATCTTTATATTTGCTCAATGCTAAATCCTATTCGTAACTGGATGACACTGGAATACTAACTGGTGCATGTACTGATAACTAATAACTGATAAGCTCAGGTCATGGTATTCTAAAAATAATAGTACATACAGATTCTGAGATAATTATTAATGTATAAATTGATACTCTAACGAAAACTAGACTGAGTTAAGATTAATTTGGATCACAACTAATAATATTACTGATTAAATGATATTACTGATGGTTTAACTAAAATCATTTTGTAGATACTACAAAATAGGTAAACAGCTAAATTTCGGGTATTCATAACCCCAAGGACTTGATAACATCAAAAGTAAAAGCACACTGAAGTTTCAAGAGCATAATAAGTAGTCATTGCTCAAAATTCATCTCTTAGGCATTTCATCAAATTCATCGGGACCATAAACTTATGCATGGGAATGAGCAAGCATGAGAAAATATCATGGTTACAGAAATCAATTCACAACTTAGGTATTTGATATGAAGAACATAACATTCAAAATATATATTATCTCATTCCACTTAAAAACATATATACTCTTAACTTGAAATCAAATATATGGGGATCATGAACTTGAACATGGAAATATCTTAAACATTGGAAAACAATAGGATGGATAGTTTCATAACTTTTAGTTCATCCTAAAATTAATTGAACATGATATGGGAATTTCATCAAACATGTGAGAAGCAATAATTTAAAACGTGGAAATCTTGCTACGAATCATGAATTTAGGATCTATAATGGAATTCTCTTGAATGGAGCATGGGAAACTCAAATTCATGGCATGGGGAATTCAACTTCTTGCATGTAATCACACATGGACTGAATTGAATTAAAAACAGTATATAATCATGAAATTAAATCTTTCTTGAACATACAACACTCCATAATAAGAATAAAATTTCATTCTTTAATAGAAAAGAGGGTTTTGGGGCTCCATGGGTGAAAGGGGACCCATGGATGAACTCCCACATACCTTCATAGTTTGGATTTGATGTAGAAGCTTGAACTTTGAATTTATAATGATGTTCTTGAATCTTCTCTTGAAGTTCTTGAATTAGGAAGCTTGGATTGTTGCTTTTCTTAAAGAAAGTTTGATGAAATTCTTAGTGTTCATGAGGGGTATAGGGTTTTCTTTGAGAGAAAAGGATGAATAATAATGTATCTAATGATTTTAGGGGATGAAATTATGTTATGGACATTTTTGGGTGAGGGGAATTGACTGAACTGACCCTAGACCCTTTAGGATCTAAAGCAGCATATGAAACAGCTCTGTAACGCGTTGGCTATTGCATTGGGGAAAGTAACGCAACGCATCTCAATTATGTTGGCTTACTGCCACACATGAAAAATGCCATAACTTTTCACTCGGATATCGAATTAAGTAGAAATTTGTATCGTTGGAAATCTAATTTAATTGTATTCAATTTGGTGGGTCTTGAGCTATAAAATTCTACGTATATAAAAAGTTATACATGTTTAAGGTAGACCCTTATCGAATTGAATACCAAACTTGGATGAATCAAAGGCTCTAAGCTCAATTTTGTTCTAAGTAATTCTCATGAATATTTTCACCTCGAAAGCACATCAAATACGAGGATAAAGATCATAAAACTTATATTCACATGGGAAATCATTTTGATTATAACTTATACACATAGGTCTGACGGTTCAAAGACTAGTCCAAAAATGCAAGGTGTTACATTAACATATATTTTGTTACCAATTTTCCTTAGTCTTAAAATCAAATTGATTAGATTTGGGTTATTATGGATAGGATGACCAAGTCCGCTAACTTCTTGTCAGTGAGAACTAGTTATTTGGTGGAGGATTATGCTAAGTTTTATCTTACGGAGATTGTGAAGTTGTATGGTTCTCTAGTTTTTATCATTTTATATCATCGTACTCCAGTCTTATCTCACTTCTAGAAGTGATTTCAAAAAGTCTTAGGAACTATGGTGTGCCTTACTACTGCTTTTCACCTGCAGTCAGGTGGACAAGAGAAGAGGACTATTCATACATTGAAAGATATGCTCCGTACTTGTGTGATTAACTATGGTGGTAGTTGGTTCGACCATGTTCCTTTGATTGAATATGCTTATAATAACAGTTATCAGTCTAGCATTTGTATGGATCCTTTTGAGGCATTGTATGGTAGGAGATGTCGTTCTCCTATTGGGTGGTATGAAGTTAGTAAGGGCAAGTTGCTTGGCCCTGATTTTGTTCACCAAGCCTTAGATAAGGTGAGGTGATTCGTGATAGATTGAAAGCCGCTCAAAGTCACCAAATATCCTATATGGATATGAAACGTATGGACTTAGAGTTCAATATTGGTGATTGGGTATTCTTAAAGGTATCTCCCATAAAGGGAGCTATGTGATTTGGTAAGAAGGGGAAGCTAAGTCCCTGGTATGTTGGCCCACACTTGATTTTGAAGAGGTTTGGAAATGTTGCTTATGAATTGGAGTTGCCTTCTAGTTGGAGCTCCATTTCATCCAGTTTTCCATGTCTCTGTGTTGAGAAAGTGTGTGGGCGATCATTCATCGGTTGTTCCTTTGAATATTATGCTAATGATTGAATAAAAAATATCGCAGCAACAACTATTGGTACTTCAAGTTGTTCAAGTATTGCATCCGTTATGGCACCGACGCAGAAACTTAAAACCATTTTTTGTTATAAGTTTTAAAAAGTGGCAGCAAAAGATGTTCTTTTACTTAACTACAGTAATTCATCTCAAAAATCCCTCTAAAGTTACCAGAGGAAACATCGAAAAAGAAAAGGTTTATAGTAACTGAAGCATGAATGAAACACCTTAGGAATAGGAGCGTTGCAAAATTTCTTATGCTTTAGACCTTTTTGCTCGGTAAGACTCAAGGGAGTCAATCGTACCTATTGGATATGTTAGGGGCTCTCATGAGGGTTAACTCATAATATAGGTTGTATGGAAGTCTTGGCTACTTCCCAAGATATGACTAACAAGGGTAAGAGTCATTTAGGAACATATAAATGGTGCAAGGCAAGTCATATGGTGCATGTTTTGTAGAAACAGTCTAACATACGAGTGGTGGGTACAATTTAGGGTATCACTTATATCCTTAGGTATGAGTGGGGAGGTGTAAGTCATATAGAAAACAGTAGGAAAGGTCGTGGAAGGTCTTGGGTACGAGTTGGTGTACCACTTGTACCTTACCACACAGATGGTAAGGGAAAGTTGTACCCCTAAGCGTGGCTTATTTTAATTATTAAGTCAAGGGTATTTTAGGCATTTCCTCCTTCTAAACCCTTATGTCCTAACAATATATAACCCTATATGGCCTTCTATAACACTTTTTAGAGGATTAAAACACTTTGAATACACTCTCAAACTCACTCTTGGAATATTGGAGGATAAGGTTTCTCATGTGTTCTTTAAAGGGAATCAGGAGTCATGTTTCTCTTCGGAATCTTCATGTATAAGGCATGTACTCCTTACCTCATTGTAATTTCAACTAAAGGCATGATTTATATGATTTATTTCATGGTTATACTATTTTATGATTGTGGTTTTCAACTATTATTTGGGGGTTTTGATATTAAATGTTTGGTTATGGTTTCCTACGGTTTTAATTATTCTTTTTATGTATTAATGGTGGTTTGAACAATTGGACTGCATGGTATTAGTTTAATGGTCATTGGGATTGATTTTGGTTATATTATGCCCCCAAGATGTTTGATAAAATGATTATAAAGATATGTTCATTGCATTAACTTTTTTTAATGGAACTCCTGCATGTTTTATACTTGTTAAAGGGATTATGCATGGTTTAAATGGTTTGAAAAGGCTAAAGGATAAATGGTTATTCTTGTGAGGAACATAAAAGTCTCCCAAGTGGGTTAATATGGTATGTGGAAGGGTACTTGAAAGTCCCTTTAACCTAAATGGTTTGGCTATGGATATTACTTGCAAGTAATAGGGTGGTATGACGATACCACAAATCTTAGCCTTGGTTAATAAAATGGTAAATGGATTGGTTGGTCATTTGGAAACGGTTTTAATTGGGCATTACTTGTGAGGGTGTAGCAAAGCCATGGAAGGTGGCGGTCACGGGGGGACCAAAATTGGAAACTCATATTTGTCGATATGATGATTAGACTTTGTGGACTGTGTGCACGATGTCACACTATTGGAGGGATGAAATAGTCATCCCATGCAATACTTCCCTAGTCGTGCAACTACATGCACTAAGGCCCTTTCAGTAAGGGGAGCTGAACCCATATAGCTCGTAGGTGGTTTAGTCTAAGACCCCATAAGATCCTAAGCTCATTTCAGCCCACTCTTATATGTAAAAAGGGTCTAAGACTTCGAATATTTTTCTAAGTGTTAGGACTTAGTCATTTATATAACCTTTAAACTTTGGTTAATTTATTCTCAACCTACCCTAATCATAAAGTTAGTTTTTACGTTGATTCATAATTGGGGAAGTCAATAGTACATCTCGGGTGAGTTTTAAAATTTTTGGACAAGCATAAGGACTTGTTTGGACTTCCAAAACAGCAACTAAGGGCGATTGGACCATGATGCCCTGCCCAGTCCTATACTGGGAGAGCCCGCGATGCCCGCTCCTAAGTGGCGCTCCAGAGCCCGCAATGCCCTGCTCAGTCTGGCCCGTCTATTTTCTTCAGTTTTTTTCAATATTTTTAAGGGCAAATGGGTTATTTTTCCTTCACCCAATAGGTCCATAACCCGGGATTAAATCCGCAAATAGCATTTTTTTTTTCATTTTTTACTAAAATTCTCTTAAGAACAAAAACCTAGTTTCTTCAATTTCAAGATCAAGATTCAAGAAATTACAAACAACCCTCACGAATTCAACTACTAAAGGTATGTTAAGTATTCATCCTTGGGTTCCTTCCACCCCTTAGAGTCCAAAAACTTTTTCAAAGTTGAGTTTTGAGCTTGCTTTATTTAAATCATATTATGTCCATGTATGTGTTGTAAATCAAGTGTCAAGTTATGAATATATGAATTTCATGTGAAATAAACTAATATGTATGTGGGTTGATGTAATTATCTTGCTGAATCACCAAATTATGAATTTAATTATTGATGTTATGATATGTTAGAATGTTAATCGTTCCCATATACAAGGTTATGCCTTCCAAGTGTTAGTCAATTTTCAGTTGTGTTTATTAGATGTTTTATCAGTACTATTAGTTCATTTTCAAATGATTTGATCCATTATCTAGTATTATTTTACTTGCTAAAACATTAAGGCTTTTTGATTAAAACTATGCATATATTGTCTGTCAGTTTTACTCAGTGCTCACTGATGATAGGCGAATTTACACGCCTATAGTGCTATATTTTACCCATATTTTAGCTAAGTTTTGAGGACAAATTATATATTTCATGCACTTTTATTCCTTTTTCCTGTAAGTGAGCTAACGAACATGATTAGCAAAGTTTCAGGTATAAATGATGCAGAATTCAGCATTTTATGGATAACTTGACGCCAAAGAAAGCTTCACGAAGGGAGAAAAGGAAGCTTAGACGCCTAAGGACCAAAAGTGATGAAGGGAAAATCTGTCCCGGGCTAAAACAGCATTTCTGAAGACTTTGGGGACTAGCAGTATTTTATTAGGATTAGGATAATGATACATTAACCTAGTACAATTGGGTTAAGTATTTCATTAGCTTAGTAGGATTGGGTTAAGTATTTCATTAGCTTAGTAGGAATAGGATATGGGTATTATAAATACCCTATTTTGTTAGAGAATTTATACATTCTAGTTTTAACTCTCATCTTACCTTACAACTCTTCTAATCTTTCCATTAATTCTACTTTTTATTCTTCTTCTATTCATCTATTTTTCCGCAAGAAGAGAAACGTTACTTGCAAGGGAAGTTCACACCTAACGCCTACCACACCATTACTACTCGAAATCTTTATTGTGGTATAATAACAATGTCTATTGTGATTTCCTTCACACTCATGAGTAACTAAACCTCTCTGTTGGGGTTATGGAAGCCGTATGAGATACTATCTATTGCTATGAGTTTGTGAGTTTGTGACACGTATGCTGCTTATCTCATTATTCTCTTCATCTTAATCTAAATTCTTTGTGGTTGCAAACGCAAGAATATGCCAGTATAGCATTAACTTGTTCGAAAGAAAAGTTATATGTCTGGAAAAGAGATAATGTCAAGGTAGTAGGGTCCCATCCCCTATTAAAAAGTTAGTGCCGTAACTGGATTAACCTCTTCGAGAATTTGTACCGTTAGATACGCTTTAAGCTCGAAAGAGTTAAAGTGAAATAATCCTCGAATAGGTCGAAAGACGCCTGGATTTACCATCGAATACAATTCTCTATAAGCACGTGCATGTCTGAATTCTGCATAACTCATAGCTAATAGAGACGTAAACTCAGAAGGTGGACATAACCCCAACTTCTCAATTCTCATTGTTTTACAACCTACTAAACATTCTTTCTTTTTACTTTTCTATTTTCAGTTTTTACTTTAATATTTTGGTTACACATTACAGTCCCCCCTTTTTACGAGACTTGCACTAAAAGTCTAGTAATCGTTGCTTACTTGTTGACCAAGCTATTCCCTGAGGGATCGATACCCAACCCAGTTGGGTTCTATATTTGACTACGACCGCTTTACACTCCTACGAGAGTTGTAGATTGAGCGTTATCAAAAATTGGCGCCGTTGCCGGGGAATACGAGTGTCAATTAAGTTCGTGATAATTACTAGACCCTTTGGTCAAAGATTCTTGTACTTTTACTTTTAGTTTTTGTTTTTGTTTACTGCAGGTTTTTATTCAGTGCATGCCCCATACTCGAAGTTCTGGTCAACCGTTATTACCTATCAATCCTGAACCCCAACGAATTGCAAGAATGGAGGCACAAACGGAAATCGAAAGAATGGCTGCTCAACAGGAGTAGGTGAGATTAGCTGCTCTTGCCGCCTCCCAAGTACACCAACAAAACATTGATAACCCTGGGCGAGCAACAAATCCTGACGATGAGGATTTAGGTGATGACGAGTTACTAAACCCAAGGCATGATGCTGAAATCGCAACACCTGCCAACAGAAGAGGTCGTCAAGCTCGGTTTAGGTATGACCGCCAACCCATGCAACCAGCTTTTGACGACGATGATGATGATCTTGATGGAGCCGGAGCCACAGGAGCCATTATTACTCCACCATTAGCGCCCGGAGCCAAGTTCAACATCACAAGCACCATGATTCAGTTATTGCAACTCAAGGGATTATTTGGAGGACTAGCAGACGATGATCTAAATATGCATCTCATCAACTTTATTTCTACATGCAAGTCGTTTGACAATCCTGGTGTTGGTCAGAATGCAATTCGATTACGTCTATTTCCATTGTCTCTATCTGGGGAGGTAACTCTATGGTTGAATGGGCTGACTCCTAATTCTATTACAAATTGGAGGCAATTGAGAGATGCTTTCCTAGAAAGATTCTTTCCGCCATCCAAAAGAACACAATTGAGAGATGAAATCAGCAACTTTCGTCAGCTTCCAACTGAAGCCCTTCATGAAACATGGGAGAGGTTCAAGACAAAGCTAGCGAGATGCCCAAACCATCACATGACTAATGTTCACCTAATGGAGATATTATATAGAGCCTTGAATTCAATAACTAAACCAGTGGTGGATAATGCGGCTGGAGGATCATTTATGGATCTCACCTTTGGGAAAGCAAGCAATATGCTAGATCGGATGACAAAGCAAAGTAGAGCTTGGCATACCAGGGATTCTGAGGTAGCAAGCCCCACTTTTTCTATTGGCATGACTGCAGACCAAAGAATATGAGAAGAAGAACGTGATCAAGATATGGCGTACATGAAAACACAAGTGGATCATCTTACAAAGCATTTATTATCAAGGAAGACCGAAAAAGTCAAAGCTATTGCGTCAAAAGGAAGAGACGAATCTGATTCGGAAGAAGAGGCCAACTACTTGAACAATCAGAGGGGTTTTCGAGGGAATACCCAAGGAAACCAAGGTCGGAACTACTATGATAAATATGGAAACAAAGACCAAGGAAGTTGGAAGAACAAGAATGAAAAGAGTTGTTTGTACATTCCCCCTGGAAGACGTAACGCCACCACATCTAATTCTGGAAGTATGGAAGACATGCTGGCTAAAATATTGAAAGGAGTGGAAGCAACAAGCGCGGGAGTAACGGAGGTAGTTAATGATTTCTCCTCTATGAAACAAATAGTTGATTCTCATTCCACTTCAATCAAGCAAATAGAGTAGCAATTGAGCCAACTTTCAGCAGCACTCAATCAAAGGAAGGCTGGCACTTTACCTAGCGATACTGTGCAAAACCCAAGGAATGATGGGTCATGCATGGCCATTACTATCCGAAGTGGTAAGGTGCTGGAAACTTCAGCAAAAAGTAAGCAAGTGGTTGACGAAGCAGCGGATATTGATGATGAAGCGAAAGGAGAAGCATCCGCAGAACAAGGCCACGACGTCCATGACGTCAACCCCAATGATTTGCAACCGGAAAAAGCTGAAAAACGGAAGCAAGAGGAGAAGAAAGTCGTGGAGAGAACAATTCCATACCCACCACCACCTTTCCCTCAAAGTTTGAAGAAGGTGGCGGATGACACGAAGTTCAGTAAATTCATGACTATGTTAAAGCAGCTGACCATTAATGTTCCATTGGTGGAGGCACTTGAACAAATGCCTGGGTATGCAAAATTTATGAAGGATCTTTTGACAAAGAAGCGGGCAGTAAGTTATGAGTTGAAAGATGATGTTCATCACTGCAGCGCAATCGCGACCCGATCAATAGCTCAGAAGAAGGCTGACCCTGGTGCTTTCACTATTCCTTGCACCGTTGGATCTCTAAATTTTGCCAAGGCATTATGTGATTTAGGAGCCAGCATCAATTTGATGCCACTATCTATCTATAAAAATTTGGGGTTGGGTGATCCTACTCCAACCAATATGAGGCTCGTAATGGCGGATAGGTCGGTAAAACGACATGTTGGTATTCTATGTGATGTATTGGTAAAGGTTTCCTCATTCATCTTTCCGGAAGACTTTGTTATTTTGGATTGTGAGGCAGATTCAGAAGTTCCCATAATCTTGGGGTGCCCTTTCCTTGCTACGGGAAGTATGCTTATTGATTTGAGAGCTAATGAGCTTTCATTCTGAATAAATAATGAAGTAGTTCGCTTTGATGTTTTCAAATCAATGAAGCAACCCAAAAAGCTGAATGTATTCTCAGTTGCTGATGTTTACCTTGATGATGAGAAAGAATTACTTGAAGAGGAGCAGCTGATTGATGACCCATTGGCGACTTTGCTTATGAATGGTGAGAGTAAGGATGCTGAAAATTGTGAAGAAGCTATTTGTGCTCTATCAGGATTAGGGACATATCGCCATACTCCCAAGAAGCTGGAACTTGATCTCAAAAATCGACCCACACCACCAGCTAAGCCATCTATTGAAGAGCCACCCACGTTAGAATTGAAGGAGCTGCCAAGTCATTTAAAGTACGCATTCTTAGGAAGCGGAAATACACTTCCAGTCATTGTGGCGGCAGACTTGGGTGAGAAACAAGTTGCAGCTCTCATTGCTATTCTACGGAAGTATATAAGAGCCATTGGATAGACCATTGCGGATATTATTGGTATTCCACCTGGGATTTGTACACACAAGATTCAGCTTGAAGAGAATTGTACACCCACCATTGAGCATCAAAGGCGTCTAAATCCACCTATGCAAGAAGTGGTGAAGAAAGAAATAATTAAATGGTTAGACACAGGAGTTATGTATCCAATCTCTGATAGTACATGGGTAAGCCCGGTACAATGTGTTCCCAAAAAAGGAGGCATGACAGTGGTCGCGAATGAAAAGAATAAGCTTATTCCACTTAGACCCATCACCGGATGGAGGGTATGCATGGACCACCGAAAGCTAAATTCATGGACACTCAAAGATCACTTTCCAATGCTATTTATGGACCAAATGCTAGATCGATTAGCGGGAAAAGGATGGTTTTGTTTCTTAGATGGTTATTTCGGCTATAATCAGATTTGTATTGCTCCCGAAGACCAAGAGAAGACAACGTTCACATGCCCATATGGTACGTTTGCCTTCAAACGTATGCCATTCGGGCTATGTAACGCACCAACCACCTTTCAGCGATGTATGATGTCCATTTTTACTGATATGGTTGAAGACACTTTGGAGGTATTTATGGATGATTTTTCAGTTGTTAGTGAGTCTTTTGAAGCGTGCCTAGCAAACCTAAGCATGACATTGGAAAGATGTGTAGAATTCAACCTAGTGTTGAATTGGGAGAAGTGCCACTTTATGGTAAAAGAAGGTATCGTTCTTGGGCGTAAAATCTCCGAAAGAGGAATTGAGGTGGATCGTGCTAAAATTGAAGTTATTGAGAAGCTGCCACCCCCAATCTCTGTGAAAGGTGTTCGTAGTTTCCTCGGTCACGCAGGTTTCTATAGACGGTTTATCAAAGACTTCTCCAAAATTGCTATTCCATTATGCGAACTCTTGGAGAAAGATGCAAAGTTTTACTTCAATAAAGATTGTGTGAAGGAATTCGAATGCCTCAAAGAAAAACTAATTGAAGCCCCTATCATGGTAGCACCAGATTTGTCTCTCCCGTTCGAAGTCATGTGTGATGCTAGTGGGGTAGCCGTTGGTGCTGTACTTGGACAAAGAAAGAAGAAGCTATTTCATCCTATCTACTATGCGATTAAGGTCCTGAACGAAGCCCAAAAGAACTACACTGTCACAGAACAAGAGCTCCTAGCGGTTGTGTATGCGTTTGAGAAGTTCCGAGCCTATTTGTTGGGTACCAAAGTGATAGTTCATACAGACCATGCAGCTCTAAGGTATCTAATGACAAAGAAGGATGCAAAACCAAGACTAATTCGATGGGTTTTGCTGCTGCAAGAATTTGATTTTGAGGTTAAAGATAGAAGAGGTTGTGAGAACCAAGTGGCTGACCATCTGTCTAGACTCGAGAACGAGCATGTGGCGCAGCCTGAAATTGAGATTGATGATGCATTCCCTGATGAGGAGATCTTAGCAGCAACAATGGAAGGATTACCATGGTATGCCGACTTTGCAAATTTTGTGGTGAGTAATGTGATACCTGAAAACTTATCTTACCATCAAAAGAGGAAGTTTATGCATGATGTACAGCACTACTTTTGGGATGAGCCATATTTGTTTCGACGATGTGCGGATGGTGTTATTCGACGATGTATATCCCATGTAGAGGTGCCTAATATATTGGAAGCATGCCACACTTCCCAAGTTGGTAGACATCACGCAGGTAATCGGACAGCAAGAAAGGTATTGCAAAGTGGATATTATTGGCCTTCGATATTCAAAGATGCCTACGACTTTGTTAGGAGATGCGACCAATGCCAAAGACAAGGTGCTATTTCGAAACACCATGAGATGCCCATGTCAAAAATCCTTGAAGTAGAGCTCTTTGACGTATGGGGTATTGATTTCATGGGTCCATTCGTAAATTCGTTTGGAATGAAGTACATCCTAGTTGCTGTAGATTATGTCTCAAAATGGGTTGAAGCTGTAGCGTTGGCCGACAATGAGGGAAAGCGTGTTGTAGCATTCTTAAAGAGAAATATCTTCTCTCGCTTTGTAGTACCACGTACTATTATAAGCGATGGAGGATCTCACTTTTGCAACAAGCTATTCAAATCTGTGTTGGGAAAATATGGTGTCAAGCAACATAAGGTAGCCACGCCTTATCACCCACAAACTAGCGGCCAAGTAGAGGTTTCCAACCGAGAGATCAAGCAAATCCTTGCTAAAACGGTAAATGCTAACAGGACAGATTGGTCTCGAAAGATGGACGATGCACTATGGGCCTATAGGACTGCATTCAAAACACCAATTGGCATGTCCCCTTATCAACTAGTTTATGGGAAGGCTTGTCACTTACCCATTGAGCTTGAGTATAAGGCATTGTGGGCATTAAAGCGATTGAATCTGAATTGGGATGATGCAATGAATCTGAGATTGGAGCAACTGAACGAGATGGATGAATTCCATCTACATGCTTATGAGAGATCGGACCTATACAAGGAGCGGATGAAGAAGTATCATGATCGGCGGATTGTTCGACGAAACTTTCAAAAGGATGATATGGTGCTTCTCTTCAACTCCAGATTGAAGATATTCCCAGGTAAGTTAAAGTCCAAGTGGTCTGGTCCATACAAAGTTATCCAAGTCTACTCGTCTGGAGTAGTTGAGTTGGAAGACACCAATGGTGTTATCTTCAAAGTGAATGGCCAACGAGTTAAACCCTATATCAATCCTCTTGATTCGATAAATTATATGGCCATCACTTATCTCGACGAAGTCTAAGTACTCAAGGTAACTATGTCGTGCCGCGATAATAAATAAGGCGCTAGATGGGAGGCAATCCATCATTTATCGTTTTTCATTTTTTTCGTTCTAGTATGTGTTTTGCTTTTGATTAATAAAAATTCAAAAAGAAGAGTCGTGCCACGACCAAAACTAAGGCGCTTGGTGGGAGGCAACCCATCGTACTAATCGTTTTCATTGGTTTTGAGCAAATGTAGGTGCAAGAGGTATACAACGAGGAGATCGGTTTCAAAATTCGATTTGGACGGATTGCATGGTAAAGGTGGTAAGTTAGGAATGAAGATTTAAAAGGCTATGGATTGAGCATTGCTCATGAAAATATAGGCATCGAACAAGGCTAGGCCTAGGTAAAACTAGGCCACGAACAAGGAAAGGCCTATACTATGGCCTAAGGTCTCGGAATCTAGTGTGCTATAGCATAGGCGCCGCCCATGCTCAAGTATGCCATAGCATAGGCGCCGCCTATGCTAAAGCCTTTTGTCTCTGAATCTCAAATGCAAAGTGATAGGCGCCGCCTATGGTCACTAAAGGCCTTGCACTAGGCACCGCCTATGGTCACTAAAGGCCTTGCACTAGGCGCCGCCTATGCTCACCAAAGGCAAAGCAAAAGGCGCCGCCTATGCCAAGCATAGGCAAAGCTAAAGGCGCCGCCTATGGTCACTTTTTGTCTCCAAAACCGATTTTAAATGGGTCAAAACCCGACCCAACCTTTTTCTATAAATAGGACACTTAGTCTTGAAACACAAACACATTGAAAAACCTAACTAGGCGTCGGACATACTCTCCAAATCATCTCAAAAATTTTCCTTTTGCTCTAATTCTTCACAAGAACATCAACCAAAGGAATTAATCAAGTAAGTACTTCTTTGTTCTTCATTTATTTTTCGTAAGTACTACATTATCATGCCTATTATGAATTGCTAAATCTTGAAGAAATATTGGTGATAAGAATGTGTTTGAATTGTTGATACACAACCAAGTGAGTGAACATATACGTTGGGATAATCTTAACTTGTTTCCAACTTGAATTTGATTTTGATGCATTGTTAAACTACTTACGGAATTGACATAGTCCTTAACATTGCATAATCTTGTCACTTGAATACTTACATGTTGGAATGACTTGTTCATCGGAATGAGACTTATAGTGGCCTGCCAACATAGGAGGTTGTGATTATTGTTAGATGCTATACCTTCATGTAATCCCTATGTAGTAGTCTTGCTATATCCATCATGAAAGTATTTCAAAGATTACAAGAAGGGTGACATCTCTAGTTTGATTGTTGGAATATAGTGCCTAAAACGTATGTCGATGAAGTCTAAGTAATCGACCACTTTTACTTCACTAATTTGTATCAACAATCTAAGTGTGGGGTGGTACCCCTATTGCTTGTGTATAGATTGTATCCATTGAGATGATGCTAACATGAACATTGTTCTAAGTCTCAGGTACAATGGCACCCAAAGCAAGACAAGTCAAAGATAAGGCTACCACTTCCCAAAAAGGCAAGAAAAGAGGCCGCAAAGAGCAAGGAGAATCATCCTCAATGCAATTACTGCGCCGCATGTTTGAAATAAAATGGGTTCTTGAGGAGGAAGTGAAGGAATGGTATAGGAACAACAAGGAAGGAAAATATGTTCATGTGGACTTGATAAACAAGGAAAGCCTAGCGAAGAAGGAGCCGCGCATGCTGGCCAAGATCATGGCATTACATCTTGATTGCATCTTCCGAGACATGGGAGCATGTAATCTCGATTGGACAAGAGAATTTTATGCCAACTGGTCGCCGAAAACCACAGGCAGCGAGGTCAAGATTCGGGGCCAAGTTTTACAACTCAATGCGGATTTCTTCAACTCCTTTCTTGGCTTGCCTTCAGTCGATCCATCACCATTCAAGAAGCTGTACAGTAGACCTCCATATAGAGCAATTCGACACATACTTTGTGGAAGTAGATCCATGGAAAGGTGGAGCAGGCAAAATGACACCGGATGACACAACACCTTCCCATATGCTCCTTTGAATGGGGAAGCAAGGATATGGTTGCGTATTGTCAACTCTTGCCTCATACCAGGGACCCAGTACACCAAGATAACAAGAGATAAAGTGTGCTTGGTATACGGGCTGATGACGAATGTCCCTATCAACTTTGGGGCAATTATTCGATCCACCATGCGGAAAGCCAGGCTGCACAAGCAGTCCCATTTCAGTTTCGGCAACTTGTTGACTGCAATCTTGAGGAAGGAAGACATTGAAGAGGAACCGGCTAATCATAGACTCCCACACAATCCAAAGAAGGTTGACCTCACAAAGGTCAAAGATGCTGAAACCACACATGGCGTCAACCTTACTACGGCAGAGAGACATGCTCGGGATGAGAGTTTCTTTCGCCATCCTTATGGCATGACTCGGTTCATAATGATGAGTGGTGGACGTGTTCCAACTGCTGCAGAGCTCCAATAGCTGGATCATGACTATCCAATGAATGTGCATGCAAGAGAGATGTTTGGAGTAGGTACATACTTTGAGGAACCTCTTGATGATGATGTGCCGACCGATGATGAGCGACGAATGCCAGACTCCGACGTGGAGGATAATTCTGATGACGACGACTCCTATGATGATTCCGACGAAGGGGGTATGACCCCCGACATAGAGGAGGAGTCCGACTGACCAGGTTCTTCGTATTTATTTTCCACTGAGGGCAGTGTCCCGGCTAAGTGTGGGGTGGTTGCATGCTATACTCCTTTATCCGCATTTGTATTTATTTATGTTTGTTTGCTTAGTTTTTTTTTGTATTTTTTTTTACTTACCTTCGCATGAAATTATTCTAATAGGCAGCATGAGATTATAACAAGAGTTTGTGCTAAAATCATGACTATTGAGACGTTTAGGCTCTAATTGTGACTCAATACGTGATATTGTGCGGTATAATTCCTTCAGTTGTTGGGTCAAGAGTCTATACTACTCCCAATAAAGTCGACCATGTGCCTTGTGTGTGTGAGGATATTGTATATTCTATGTTGGTGGCTGATGCTAGAACTTGCCTGGTATGTATGTAAAGCGAAAATAAAGAGTGTAAGTCTAGGAGATGATTTAGGCATTTCTTTGGTAACCTATGCTTGTTTACCTTCTTTTTACCTACCCATGGAAATTATCCTAGTTAACCCTTTTGAGCCTTTAGCCTATTTTCTTTGACAACCTCATATGTAAGCCTAATCCATTTTTTTCAAGACTATAATTTGATCCAAATTCCTAAGTGCTTTAAAGTATAAAGTCATGTGACAAAATAAGAGAAAATTGGGTGAGTATGATGTTTTAGAATGTATTGGTGCTTGAATTTGTTATGAAAAAGAATTGCTATCATAATAGGTATGTTATGAAAAGAAAAAGGAAAGGAAAGCTGAAAAGTTGCTTAAAATTGAAAAACAAAAGAGGAGAAAAAGGGTGGTAGAATAAAAGAAGGTAGAAAGGTTGTTTGAAAGAAAAGTGTTAATGATACAATGTGATGTATTAAAGCTCTTAGGAACATAGTCACTATTTCTGGCCAAAATAGTCCTACCTGTCCCTTAGCCTACATTACAACCCGTAAAAGACCTAGTTGATCCTAAGCTTAGCATTCTGACATTTAGTGGAGCATTACACTAAGGGCAAGCCTATGGTCATCAGTTGCTGCATATGAATTCTTTGTGAGAGCGAGAGCAAGGATATTTCTATACCAATGTTTGAAAAATATGCTATACTTGTGAGTGATTATGGGTAATATATTGTGAGACACACATGGTTGATGAGTTTTGGGTAGTTGTGTATAACTCTTTGTACCTTAACTTTTGGATATGAATTAACTACCATCACGAGTCTATGTTGGAGGTTGAATTGTTTCTACTAATGAGCAGAAAACTACTCTTTGTTAATGATTGCTATGGTTGTCTTGACGAATATTTTGTGTTGTTACTGTGAAACCCTAAGTTAATGTTTAGATGGACATGATAGTTTGTTCGAGGACGAACAAAGCTTCAAGTGTGGGGTGTTGATGATAGGCGAATTTACACGCCTATAGTGCTATATTTTACCCATATTTTAGCTAAGTTTTGAGGACAAATTATATATTTCATGCACTTTTAGTCCTTTTTCCTGTAAGTGAGCTAACGAACATGATTAGCAAAGTTTCAGGTATAAATGATGCAGAATTCAGCATTTTATGGATAACTTGACGCCAAAGAAAGCTTCACGAAGGGAGAAAAGAAAGCTTGGACGCCTAAGGACCAAAAGTGATGAAGGGAAAATCTGTCCTGGGCTAAAACAACATTTCTGAAGACTTTGGGGACTAGCAGTAATTTATTAGGATTAGGATAATGATACATTAACCTAGTACAATTGGGTTAAGTATTTCATTAGCTTAGTAGGATTGGGTTAAGTATTTCATTAGCTTAGTAGGAATAGGATATGGGTATTATAAATACCCTATTTTGTTAGAGATTTTATACATTCTAGTTTTAACTCTCATCTTACCTTACAACTCTTCTAATCTTTCCATTAATTCTACTTTTTATTCTTCTTCTATTCATCTATTTTTCCGCAAGAAGAGAAACGTTACTTGCAAAGGAAGTTCACGCCTAACGCCTACCACACCATTACTACTCGAAATCTTTATTGTGGTATAATAACAATGTCTATTGTGATTTCCTTCGCACTCATGAGTAACTAAACCTCTCTGTTGGGGTTATGGAAGCCGTATGAGATACTATCTATTGCTATGAGTTTGTGAGTTTGTGACACGTATGCTGCTTATATCATTATTCTCTTCATCTTAATCTAAATTCTTTGTGGTTGCAAACGCAAGAATACGCCAGTATAGCATTAACTTGTTTGAAAGAAAAGTTATATGTCTGGAAAAGAGATAATGTCAAGGTAGTAGGGTCCCATCCCCTATTAAAAAGTTAGTGTCGTAACTGGATTAACCTCTTCGAGAATTTGTACCGTTAGATACGCTTTAAGCTCGAAAGAGTTAAAGTGAAATAATCCTCGAATAGGTCGAAAGACGCCTGGATTTACCATCGAATACAATTCTCTATAAGCACGTGCATGTCTGAATTCCGCATAACTCATAGCTAATAGAGACGTAAACTCAGAAGGTGGACATAACCCCAACTTCTCAATTCTGATTGTTTTACAACCTACTAAACATTCTTTCTTTTTACTTTGCTATTTTCAGTTTTTACTTTAATATTTTGGTTACACATTACAATCCCCCCTTTTTACGAGACTTGCACTAAAATTCTAGTAATCGTTGCTTACTTGTTGACCAAGCTATTCCATGAGGGATCGATACCCAACCCAGTTGGGTTCTATATTTGACTACGACCGCTTTACACTCCTACGAGAGCTGTAGATTGAGCGTTGTTACTCACAGTAGGTACCAGCTCATGGGTTAGCTTGTGATCTCATGGGATCGTAAGAACCATGTGGAGTCTAGGGTGTACTCTTAGGGCATCAAAAATATGGTATTACAGCCTAAGGTTTTAAAGTATCCTAGATAGTCTTAAAGATGCGTTGAGTACAGTTCTGTGCATGGGTGTGTAGCCTACCATACTTATGGGTTAAAGGTTACAAGATGTAAAGTTTCCCTTCCTTTAGTGTTCATAAAATATGAATGAATAGGAGCTTAAGTTAAACTCTCTATCTTATTTAGATTTTTCATTACGTTACAAAATATGCCTCCCAGAAAGTCTAACGGAAGAAGAACTGGAAACTAGCCAGCACCTTCGCCCGTTCAGGAAGATCCCATGAATGAGCACGTTTCTCATGCAGAGTTCGAGCAGCATTCACCACTATATCTCATCCTGTAGCAGCCTAAATTCTGTGGCCAGCTGCTTTCCAGGCCAACCTAGTGGCCAATACCTCCGCAGCCAGGATTCATGACTTCACGCGAATGAATCATCCTTTATTTTTGGGAACTAAGTCTAAAGAAAATCCACAAGAATTCTGAGACATGGTGAAGAGGGTGAAAAATATTATGGGGTGACTTCCAATGAGAATGTTGAACTATCTGCTTACCAACTGCAAGATGTAGCTCATACATAGTTTAAGAAGTGAAAAGGGGATAGGGGCGTAGAGGCTGGACCAATAGAGTGGGAAGAGTTTGCTACTATTTCTTAGATGGATTCTTCCTGTTAAAGTTGAGAGAGGATAAGGTGTTAGAGTTTATTAATTTAAAACAGACAACATAAGTGTGAAAGAGTATTCCCTTACGTTCACTCAATTAGCTAGGTATGCATCTCATGTAGTAGATGATAACAGGTCTAGGATGAGCAAGTTTGTGTCTGGGGTATCTGATAGTGTCAGGAGTGTAGGACTGCAATGTTGATCAAAGAAATAAACTTGGAAAGATTGATACTCCATGCACAATAGATAGAAGAGGAGAATATTAAGGAGAGTGGGAGATGGAGGATAAGAGGGCTAGAATAGGTAGCTTTAATTTCACTCAGCCGAAGTCAAGAAGGTAGTAACCATCCTCAGTTTTGACTAAAATCTCCAGTTCTCTCTTCGTTTTTGGCTAGTGCACCAATGCCCAAATTCAGGAATGACAGCAAGGATAGGGTGCTAAGCTCTAAGTCTCAGGGTAGTGTGAACAGTTCTCAAACAAATTTTCTTTGCCATAAATATAGTAGGAACCATTCGGGTATTTGTAGAGCTGACAGCGATTTGTGTTTTGGGTGTACCAACCTAGGAAATAGAATCATAGAATGTCCACAGGTACGTTCATAGAGTCAACATAACTGTCCCTCAACTCAGTTCGATCGCCTATCTCAGCAGGGTGCCACTTCCAGTGTCACCAGTAGGAAGCGCCCAAACAAACTTTATGCCCTACAATCTCGACAGGTTTAGGAAAGTTCCCCTGATATGGTTACCGGTATGTTGTAGGTTTTTTATTTACATGCTTATGCTTTGCTTGACCCTGGAACTTCTCTTTCTTTTGTAACCCTTTATATAGCGGGTAACTTTAGAGTTAGTCCCAAAACCTTAATGGAGCCTTTCTCAGTATCTACCTCAGTAGGTATCTCTATTATAGCCAGAAAGGTATACAGGAACTGTCTGGTCATGATATTCTAGAAAGTCACTTTAGATGACCTTGTAGAGATAGAGATGACTGATTTTGATATCATTCTCAGCATGGATTGGCTCCATTCATGATATGATTTAGTTGATTATTGAAATAGAGTTGTTCATTTCAATTTTTGAATGAACCAATCTGTCACGCCCCAAAATCCCATCGGGCCGGACTGGCACCCGAAGTCGAGAAGGCCCGGGAGAACCCGTTCAAATACCTGTACTTTCACTTACATGTCACCAAAAATTTGGACAGCACTTCGCTGCATATAGAAGAATCTAACTACCTGTATCAGCACAACACGCACAAATATATAGATATATATATAACACTTGGCCGTCGGGGCCACCACGTATACAGATATAACATCACTATATAAACTTCCATGACTTTACCCTTCCTTATGTCTACAAAGCCTCTAGGATATTTATACATGAAATCACTAGGGTCGGGACAAACCCCCGCCCACACATGACTCCTGTACAATAACAAAACATAAGAAACCGACTCGGAAAGCTCTGAAGCAAACTGGATCTCACCAACAATAGCTGTATGACCTAGCTCTTACCTATGCTGTGAGTGAGCTGAAGCACCTGTGCCTGCAGCATGAAATGCAGGTCCCCCGTGAGGGACGTCAGTACAAAATATGTACTGAGTATGTAAAGCTGTTAATAATCATATGTGATATAGGGGATCAACAAAATCAGACGCAAGTGAATAAATCATAATAGAAGTGAACCACACTTCATAAACACTTTTAGGATCATGTACATTATCATTAATCTGAACTGGGTTATTGGATTCAAACACATTTGTGGAACGTTATATATTCGTTCATTTCATTCTTTACAATTATCATTCGCCATTACCTCCTCCTCCCGAACCTCCAACCACCTAAGAATAATCAATACTGTACCGTACTATGACCATTAGGCTGCCTCCAGTACATATCAATTGGGATCGACCCATGCTAGGCTTATGCTGCTGGGATACAACCCATAAACACATAAATAGGGATCGACCCATGCTAGGCTTATGCCCCTTAGATACCACCCACACATATATCAAGTAAGACACATAAGAAATCTTTCCAATAACTTAGTTCAAAAGCTTTTGAGATTATTACATTAGTGTTCATGCCAATATAGTACCTTTGGAACAACCATACATCAATAGGAAGCAAGTAATAGAGCTTCTATACAACAACGATGTAATAAGGACTCATTGGTACATCAACAATGTGTTTCAGAATCATCAATATCACAACAATGAAATAGGAGCCTTTTGGTATATCAATGAAACATTTTGACACTTTATAGAATGGAAACAACTTCGTTGGTAATGTAGAACAATATATGTTTTTGGACAACCTCGGAATCTTACTTCATGGAACATTGGTGTTTTCATGCCAAAGAACATCGTTAGAGTATACTTTACATACCTCGTCGTAGATTCGGATACCAATTCAACACAACTTCCCGCCTTTACAAATCACTTATCTACAATGAAATGTTTGGCATCTAGTATTAGCAACCCAACACCACAATTCTCTTCCATAATTCCATACAACCAATATTTGCAAAACATTCCAAAAACCAACTTGAACAATAGATTTATGTGTATATATATATATAATCATCATTTCAATACCACATCATCACACCAAATCCTTTCACAATTCAACATAATCCAACCATGCACAAGAATGATCCAACATCATTTCCAATCATCTTTCAACAACAATCAAATAACATACTTCTTATGCTCACATGCATATATATATATATATATACATATCCATATAAATAACACCAACATAATTTACATCCTTACCATAAAATGGCCCTTTTGATTTTGAAGTCCCGTTGGCCCAAATAAGGGGTGCTTCTCGAAGCCCTTGAGACGGTGAACACAACTACAGAATCAATTTGGATTTTCTACGGTTGAATCACAAGATAATTGGAGTTGAACTTAGGCTAGGGTTTCCTTATTCTTCAATAATTTAGATAAAAATGATGGATATGAGGCTAAGTGTATGTATATAAAGACCAATTTTCGTCCATGAGGTGATGGAAAATGACCATATTGCCCTTAAAATTTTAAGTAAGTCCGAATCTGTCCATGGTGTACTGTTTTGACAGGCTAAAGTAAATCGGCCATAACGCTTTGCTCCGATATCGGATTTGGGTAAAATTAGTATTTTTGGAAAGATAATTCAAAGGTATTTCATTTCATATAAAGTAGGCCACCCAGTTCGTCCTGTACAAGGAGTTATGATCGTTTGAAGTTGACCCTAAAAAACTGTTTTGAGAGGCTGAAGTAAAACGAGTATAACTCCTTACTCAGATGTTGGATTTGGATGAAACCAATTGCATTGGAAAGAAGACTCAAAGATATTTATTTTGATAGGTGGTATCTCTCCCAGTTCATTATATTGAGGGAGTTATGATCGTTCAAAGTCAACCCAAAAAACTGGCAGGCCTCAGTAGTTTGAATTTCCTGCACATTTACTGTTCACAATTATCCCGCCCGCCGTTTTATAGTTTCGAACGTGCTCGATTATATCCGAAACTTATCCGTTTTTGGAAATCTTTATATCGTTGGAAAGCTTATTCAATAAACTTCGTATGGAACCATTGACGGGAAAATTCCGGTATAAATAAAGTCGATTCCCATACACATATAATCAAACTATACACTTGAAACCATCTCAAAATAATCAATATTCATACTCAAACTCATATATACCTAACTTAGGATCAATACATATACTCCAACACATATAAACATGGCTAATGCACATAATTAAGTATGGGGTGTTACATCCTTTCCCCCTTAAGGACATTCGTCCTCGAATGTAAATGTAGTTATTTAGCCGAAACAAGTTCGAATTCATAATTGATATTCACGTCATCATATAGATATTATGAATATGTAAAAACTCACTTGTTAGTGTCCCAGTTACACTCCTTGCTCTTCTTTTTCACCTTTGAAAAAATAAGGGTATTTCGATTTCATTGCTTCCTCCGCTTCCCATGTAATCTCTTCCCTTTGTTGATTTCTCCAAAGTACTTTCACAGATGCTACTTCTTTATTTCTCATCTTCTTAACTTGACGATCTAATATAGAAATAGGCATCTCCTCATAGGTAAGATCTTCTGTTACTTGCATATCTTCAGTAGAAGTAATAAGGGACGGATCTCCGATGCACTTTCGAAGCATCGATACATGAAATACTGGATGCACTGATGAGAGTTCCTGGGGTAGCTCTAATTCATAAGCAACTTGCCCACATCTTCGAATAATCTTATATGGGCCTATATATCGTGGACTCAACTTTCCTTTCTTGCCAAATCTCATCACCTCTTTCATTGGCGATACCTTCAAAAATACCCAATCGCCTAACGAAAACTCTAGCTCTCTTCTTCTACTATCCGCATATGACTTGTGTCGACTTTGAGCTGTTTTCAACCGTTGCTGAATCACCTTGACTTTTTCTATGGCTTGATACACAAGATCCAGTCCGAACATAAGAGTTTCACCCACTTCGAACCATCCTATTGGTGATCTACACTTCCTCCCATATAAAGCTTCATATGGTGCCATTTTGATACTTGAATGATAGCTATTATTGTAGGCAAACTCAATAAGAGGTAAACGATCATCCCAGCTGCCTTTAAAATCCATAACACATGCTCGTAGCATATCTTCAAGTGTTTGAATGGTGCGCTCTGCTTGTCCATCCGTCTAAGGGTGAAAAGTTGTACTCAGATTCACTTGTGTTCCCAAACTCCGTTGGAAAGACTTCCAAAATTTTGCAGTAAATTGAGTTCCTCGATGCGATATAATAGAAGTTGGCACTCCATTTAATCAGACTATTTCTTTAACATACAGCTTCGAATATTCTTCAACTGTGTAAGTGGTCTTAATGGGTAAGAAATGTGCGGATTTAGTAAGCCTATCCACAATCACCCATATAGAATCAAATTTTCGAGATGTACGAGGCAAACCTGTAACAAAATCCAAGTTGATCATGTCCCACTTCCAAATTGGAAGATCTATACATTGCATATAGCCTCCGGGCTTTTGATGTTCCACTTTAACTCATTGGCAATTTGGACATTCAGCTACAAATTCTGCGATGTTCCTTTTCATGTCATTCCACCAATACATATCTTTCAAATCTTGATACATTTTGGTTGATCCTGGATGAATGGAATACCTTGAAAAATGTGCCTCTGTCATAATCTTCTTTCTTAGCCCGTCTACATCCGGCACACACAATCGATTTTGGCACTGAAGTACTCCTTCTCGCGTAAGCTCAAATGCCTTGGTCGCACCACTCTGAACGTTCTCCTTAAGCTGTAATAAAATAGGATTTGCATCTTGCTTCTCTTTCACCTCAGCTACTAATGAGGATTCCGCGGCATTATGCACAATAAGCTCCTCGTTCGGATTTTCGAGAAGACGAACTCCTAGACTAGCTAATTGATGAAGATCTTTAACCATCCCTTGCCTTTCTATAGGCGCCATCATAGCCTTACGACTTAACGCATCAGCTACCACATTTGCTTTCCCTGGATGGTACAAGATATCAACATCGTAGTCCTTTAATAGTTCAAGCCATCTCCGCTGCCTTAAATTTAGATCCTTCTGATTAAAAATATATTGCAAGCTCTTGTGATCAGTATATATATCAACATGAACCCCATATAAATAGTGGCTCCATATTTTTAAAGCAAAGATAACCGCTGCCAGCTCAAGATCATGTGTGGGGTAATTTTTCTCATGTGGCCGCAATTGTCTAGAAGCATATGCTATTACCTTACCATGCTGCATCAATACACATCCTACACCAATTCTAGAAGCATCACAATACACTGTATACCCTTCGGTACCTTCTGGAAGTACCAACACGGGTGTAGAAATCAACTTGTTCTTCAATTCTTGGAAACTCTCCTCACACGCATCATTCCATTGGAACTTGGATGCTTTATGCGTTAGCTTGGTTAAGGGTGCTGAAATGGAAGAAAAGTCTTTAACAAACCTTCTATAATAACTGGACAACCCGAGAAAACTACGAATCTCCGTAGGCGTTGTGGGCCTTGGCCAGTTCTTCACAGCTTCTAGCTTTTGAGCATCAACCTTTATCCCTTCACTAGATACAATATGACCCAAAAATGCCACCGACTTTAACCAAAACTCACATTTAGAGAACTTTGCATAAAGCTTACAATCACGAAGAGTCTGCAATGTCTGTCGTAAGTGATTGGCATGGTCCTCTTCTGATCTTGAATAAACTAGAATATCATCTATAAAAACTATCACAAATACATCCAGGAATGGCTTAAACACCCTATTCATCAAATCCATAAAAGCTACAGGTGCATTTGTTAGCCCAAATGACATAACTAGAAACTGATAATGACCATACCTTGTTCGGAAAGCTTTTTTGGGTATATCTTTATCTTTGACCCTCACTTGGTGGTAACCTGACCTCAAATAAATCTTAGAAAAGCACTTGGCGTCCTGTAACTGATCAAATAAATCATTAATTCTTGGGAGAGGATATTTATTCTTAATAGTCACCTTATTCAATTGCTGATAATCAATACACATCCTCAGCGAGCCATCCTTTTTGCGCACAAATAACACTGGTGCTCCCCAGGGGGACATACTAGGCCTTATGAATCCCTTCTCTAGCAAATCTTTCAATTGCTCTTTCAATTCTCGCAATTCTGCTGGGGCCATTCTATATGGAGGAATGGAGATTGGTTGGGTGCCTGGTATTACATCAATACCAAACTCTACTTCTCGTTCAGGAGGTAAGCCTGGAAGATCCTCAGGGAATACATCAGGATATTCATTTACCACTTGTACAGTGTGAAGATCTGGTGATTCCGATTCTGTATCCTTTAACTAAATGACATATGTAGCCCTTGGAAATCATTTTTCTCGCTTTGAAATAAGTAATAAATCTACCTCTTGGTGCGCCAATCTTACCTTGCCATTCAATAACTGCTTCATTAGGAAAATATAAATACATCTTTTTGGTACAACAGTCAATTTTGGCATAACAAGACGCCAACCAATCCATACCCATTATAACATCAAAATCTACCATTTCTAGTTCCACAAGATTGGCCATCGTGTCTCGATCACACACAGTTACTACACAATCTTTATAAACTCTTCTAGCAATAATAGATTCCCCAACCGGGGTAGACACTTCCAATGGCTTATCTAACAATTCGGGGGTTCTTTTGAACTTTCCAGCAACCAAAGGAGTAACATATGATAATGTAGAACCGGGATCAATTAGAGCATATACATCAAATGAAAATATGGACAACGTACCCGTAACCACATCTGGGAAAGCCTCTAGATTCTGTCGATCCGCTAAAGCATAAGTGCGATTCTGAGTCCCGCTGGAACTGGCGACTCTTTTTCCATTTCTAGCGTGACTCGCAGGTTATGCGCCCCTACCAGAATAAGATACCAGTGACGATGATGCAACAGTTGATCCCGAAGGTCGTGCAATGCCACCTGCGCCCCTTCGTGGGCATTCTCTCATCATATGCCCCGTCATACCGCACCACTAACAAACATTTGTTCTCATTCGACATACGCCTATATGATTCCTTCCACATTTATTGCATGGCTCTCGAGAAGGTCTCGATTGGCTCATATTTCCTTGCCCATGATAACCCACAGATCGCGAACTATGACCCTCACTTCTTTGCCCAAATTGACTACCTCTGAACCCCTGATGCTGTGGTGGAGCACTAGCTGCAGAATAAGAAAATAATGGACTAGGTGGTCTAGCAGAAAATTGAGGTCTAAAACCTCCCTGTGGTGCCATAAACTGCCCTGTAGATCTGGCCCTCTTAGAAGATCCGCTTTCAAATTCCTGTGTTCTTCTTCTTTGCCTCTGATCTTCCATTTTCTGTTCAAATGCTTGGATCCTAGCTATATCCATGTCTTTATTCAGTGCAGCAATAGTACAATCCCTAACCAAATACGGATCCAATCCATTCACATACCGATGAACTCTGTCATCCGTAGTAGCTATAACATTAGGAGCATATCTGGACAAGGAATTAAATTGAAGACTATACTCCCTCACACTTGTATTACCCTGCCGAAGATTTAAGAACTAATCCGCACGGGCCTGATGAGTCTCATATGGAAGATAATGATCAATAAATTCCTCTTTGAACTCTTTCCAAGTAGCTGGGGGTGCATCAATGCCCCTTGACCGTTTCCAGTCTTCATACCAATATATAGCCTCACCTTTGAATCTATACGCAGCTAACTCGACTGTCTCTCTGCCCGATACATGCATCACCTCTAGGGCCCTTTGGATCTGATCAATAAAGTCCTGCGGATCTTCATTAAGATCGGATCCGGTAAAAGTAGGCGGATCCATCTTAAGAAAATATTGCGTCCGAAGACTAGCCGCCCTATCAGTACCGCTAGAACCCGCGGTAGGAATAGCTTGCCCTTGGACTTGCCTAGCAATTATACGAGTCAAAAGTTGTACTGCATTTCTAAGATCTTGATCAACAGCATTAATAGGTGGCTCTGGGGATATAGTTCTCCTCCCCCTTATTTCTTCTGGACTGGGGAAAGTTTCTGATGCATGCTCAGCTGGAGCCTCACTTTGATTAGCTGGTATAGTGGGTGACTTACTAGTCCCCTCTCCGGAAGCCACATCTACTTGCTTGCCAGTATTCTTGCTTCTGGTAACCGGCATCATTACTATAATAAGAGAAACAAACTGATTCAGTGGTCAACTATGACTTCATATACAATATAAGCTCTATCGCAGCGTCTAAGACATGAAGAAAAGAACAATTCCTAAATGTCCATAGCCTCCTGTTTATAGATGTGGTTCACAACACACCGATAAACAAGACTCTACGTAGACAAGGCTTTGTAGACTCACTAGGACGAACCTCTTTGATACCACTTTTGTCACGCCCCAAAATCCCATCGGGCCGGACTGGCACCCGAAGTCGAGAAGGCCCAGGAGAACCCGTTTAAATACCTGTACTTTTACTTACATGTCACCAAAAATTTGGACAGTACTTCACTGCATATAGAAGAATCTAACTACCTGTATCAGCACACCACGCACAAATATATAGATATATATATAACACTTGGCCGTCGGGGCCACCACGTATACAGATATAACATCACTATATAAACTTCCATGACTTTACCCTTCCTTATGTCTACAAAGCCTCTAGGATATATATACATGAAATCACTAGGGTCGGGACAAACCCCCGCCCACACATGACTCCTGCACAATAACAAAACATAATGAACCGACTCGGAAAGCTCCGAAGCAAACTGGAGCTCACCAACAATAGCTGTATGACCTGGCTCCTACCTATGCTGTGAGTGAGCTGAAGCACCTGTGCCTACAGCATGAAATGTAGGTCCTCCGTGAGGGACGTCAGTACGAAATATGTACTGAGTATGTAAAGCTGTAAATAATCATATGTGATATAGGGGATCAACAAAATCAGACGCAAGTGAATAAATCATAATAGAAGTGAACCACACTTCATAAACACTTTTAGGATCATGTACATTATCATTAATCTGAACTGGGTTATTGGATTCAAACACATTTGTGGAACGGTATATATTCGTTCATTTCATTCTTTACAATTATCATTCGCCATTACCTCCTCCTCCCGAACCTCCAACCACCTAACAATAATCAATACTGTACTGTACTATGACCATTAGACTGCCTCCAGTACATATCAATTGGGATCGACCCATGCTAGGCTTATGCCCCTGGGATACCACCCATAAACACAACATATCAATTGGGATCGACCCATGCTAGGCTTATGCCCCTGGGATACCACCCATAAGCACATAAATAGGGATCAACCCATGCTAGGCTTATGCCCCAGGGATACCACCCACACGTATATCAAGTAACACACATAAGAAATCTTTCCAATAACTTAGTTCAAAAGCTTTTGAGATTATTGCATTAGTGTTCATGCCAATATAGTACCTTTGGAACAACCATACATCAATAGGAAGCAAGTAATAGACCTTCTATACAATAACGATGTGATAAGGACTCATTGGTACATCAACAATGTGTTTCAGAATCATCAATATCACAACAATGAAATAGGAGCCTTTTGGTATATCAATGAAATATTTTGACACTTTATAGAATGGAAACAACTTCGTTGGTAATGTAGAACAATACATTATTTTGGACAACCTCAGAATCCTACTTGATGGAACATTGGTGTTTTCATGCCAAAGAACATCGTTAGAGTATGCTTTACATACCTCGTTGTAGATTCATATACCAATTCAACACAACTTCCCGCCTTTACAAATCACTTATCTACAATGAAATGTTTGGCATCTAGTATTAGCAACCCAACACCACAATTCTCTTCCATAATTCCATACAACCAATATTTGCAAAACATTCCAAAAACCAACTTGAACAATAGGTTTATGTGTATATATATATATATAATCATCATTTCAATACCACATCATCAATACCACATCATCACACCAAATCCTTTCACAATTCAACATAATCCAACCATGCACAAGAATGATCCAACATCATTTCCAATCATCTTTCAACAACAATCAAATAACATACTTCTTATGCTCACATGCATATATATATATATATATATACATATCCATATAAATAACACCAACATAATTTACATCCTTACCATAAAATAGCCCTTTTAATTTTGAAGTCCCGTTGGCCCAAATAAGGGGTGCTTCTCGAAGCCCTTGAGATGGTGAACACAACTACGGAATCAATTTGGATTTTCTACGGTTGAATCACAAGATAATTGGAGTTGAACTTAGGCTAGGGTTTCCTTATTCTTCAAAAATTTGGATTAAAATGATGGATATGAGGCTAAGTGTATGTATATAAAGACCAATTTTCGTCCATGAGGTGATGGAAAATGACCATATTGCCCTTAAAATTTTAAGTAAGTCCGAATCTGTCCATGGTGGACTGTTTTGACAGGCTAAAGTAAATCGGCCATAACTCTTTTCTCTGATATCGAATTTGGGTGACATTGGTATTTTTGGGAAGATAATTCAAAGGTCTTTCATTTCATATAAAGTAGGCCACCCAGTTCGTCCTGTACAAGGAGTTATGATCGTTTTAAGTTGACCCTAAAAAATTGTTTTGAGAGGCTGAAGTAAAACGAGTATAACTCCTTACTCAGATGTTGGATTTGGATGAAACCAATTGCAGTGGAAATAAGACTCAAAGATATTTCTTTTGATAGGTGGTAGCTCTCCCATTTCATTATATTGAGGGAGTTATGATCGCTCAAAGTCAACCCAAAAAACTGGCAGGCCTCAGTAGTTTGAATTTCGTGCACATTTACTGTTCACAATTATCCCGGCCGCCGTTTTATAGTTTCGAACGTGCTCGATTATATCCAAAACTTATCCGTTTTTGGAAATCTTTATATCGTTGGAAATCTTATTCAATAAACTTCGTATGGAACCATCGACTGGAAAATTCCGGTATAAATAAAGTCGATTCCCATACACATATAATCAAACTATACACTTGAAACCATCTCAAAATAATCAATACTCATACTCAAACTCAAATATACCTAACTTAGGATCAATACATATACTCCGACACATATAACCATGGCTAATGCACATAATTAAGTATGGGGTATTACACAATCCTTGAGTGAAGGGGTAGTACCACAATGCCTAGGGGTCAGCTTATTTCATACCTTAGAGAGAGAAAAATAATATCTAAGGGATGTGTCTATCATCTTGTGTGAGTCAAGGACTCTAGTTCTGAGACTCTCAGTCTTGAGTTAGTTCCAGTAGCAAGGGGATTTCCAGATGTGTTCCCTGAAGATCTTCCTGGAGTTCCTCTCGAAGGGAAATTGTCTTTGGAATAGACGTTCTTCTAGATACTCAACCTATTTTTATTCTGCCATTTAGAATGGATCTAGTAAAACTCAAAGAGTTGAAAGAATAGTTGAAAGACCCCCTAGATAAGGGATTCATTAGGCCCAACATTTCCCCATGGGGCGCATCAGTCCTATTCATGCCTAAGAAATACGATTATCTTAGGATGTGCATTGATTATCGTCAGTTGAACAAATTCACAATCAAGAATAAATTCCCACTCCTTAGAATTGATGACTTGTTCGACCAACTTCAAGGTTCCAATTACTTTTCAAATATAGACCTCATCTGTCTATCATCAGCTCAGAGTAAGATAATGTGAAATTCTGAAAATAGCTTTTCAAACCCGGTATAGTCACTTCAAGTTTCTAGATATATCCTTTGGCCTCAGAAATGCCGTAGTAGTCTTTATGGATTTGATGAACTGAGTGTTCAAGTAGTATTTAGATACATTCATTATAGTCTTACTCGATGACATTCTTGTCTATTCCCATAACAAAAACGATCATGCAGACTACCTTAAAATAGTATTATAGACTCTTAGAGCCCATCAGTTGTTAAAATTTAGCAAGTGCGAATTTTGGCTAAGGCTAGTAGCTTTTCTTGGTCATATTATTTTCTGTAATGGTATTAAAGTTGTTGCGCAAAATATCGATGTAGTAAGAAACTGTATTAGACCCATCTTTTCATCAAATATCAAGAGTTTCTTGGGTTTGGCTAGATATTATTGATAGTTTGTTAAAATGTTTTTGTCTAATGCAGCCCCTATGTCCAGATTGTCCCAGAAGATAGCCAAATTCCAGTTTTGACCTTGCCAGATGATTCATATGGGTTTGTTATTTATTGTGATACTTTTAAAGTTGTTTTGGGTTGTTTTTTTATGCAGAGAGGAAAGGTTGTAACTTATGCCTCTAGACAGCTTAAAACAATGAAAAGAATTACCCTACCCATGATCTTGAGCTAGCATCCATTGTGTTTGCCTTAAAAATTTGGAGGCACTATTTGTATAGGGTGCATATTGATGTGTTCAAGGATCACACAAGCTTGCAGTATGTGTTTTTCCAAAAAAATTTAAATCTCAGTCAGAAAAGGTGGTTATAGTTGTTGAAAGGTTATGACATGAGAATTTTGTATCATTCAGGCAAGGCTAATGTAATGGCAGATACCCTAAGTAGTTTATCTATAGGTAGTGTTGCTTATGTTGAGGAGGATAATAAAAATCTAGTTAGGGAAGTTCATCATCTTTCCATATTAGGTGTCCGCTTGGTTGATTCAACTGAGTGTAATGTTTGGGTAAAGAACTATTCGGAATCATTTTTGGTTGCCGAAGTGAAAGAAAAGCAAGATAGGGATCCCAGTCTAGTTAAGTTGAAGGAGTCAGTCAGAGATCAAAAAGTAAAGGTTTTCTCCCAAGGGGGAGACAGTATGGTGCGTGGCTAGGGTAGGCTATGTGTGCTATGTGTAGATGAGTTGAGACAGTGGATTTTTGCAGAAGCATATAATGCGTGTTAATCTATTCACCCAAGGGCCACTAAAATGTACTGCAATTTGCGAGAAATCTGTTGGTTGAGTGGTATGAAGAAGGATATTATTGAGATTGTAGCTAAGTGCTCTACATGACAGTAGTTTAAGGTTGAGCACAAAAGCCTAGTGGTTATATGTAGGAGTTCAGTTTGCCTTCTTGGAAGTGGGAAGAAATGAACATAGACTTTGTGATGGTTTTGCCTCGTACTCGTCATCAGCATGATTTGATTTGGATCATTGTGGATGGGATAACCAAATCATCCCATATCTTGCCAGTCCATACCTCTTATTTAGTTGAGAACTATGTTAAGCTCTACCTTAGAGAGTTGGTCAGGTTGCATAGAGTCCCGTTGTCATCATTTTAGATAGAGGTACTCAGTTTACATCTCATTTTTAGAAGGCTTTCCAGAAAGGTCTTGGTACCCAAGTTCGTCTCAGTATAACTTTTCATTCTCAGATAGATAGTCAGGTAGAGAGGATAATTCATACCTTGGAAGATATGTTGAGGGCTTGTGTTATTGACTTTAAGGGCAGTTGGGATTATTACTTTCCATTGATTGAGTTTGCCTATAATAGCAGTTATCACTCCAGTATTCAGATGGCTCCATTTGAAGCTCTATATGGGAGGAGATGTAGATCTCCAATTGGTTGGTTTGAGGTAGGTAAGACTGCTCTGATAGGGCTTGAGTTAGTATATAATGCATTGGAGAAAGTTCAGTTGATCAGAGAGAGGCTTAACACAACCCAAAGCTGACAAAAATCTTATGCAGATGTGAGGAGAAAAGATCTCGAGTTTGAGATTGGGGATTTTATGTATCTGATGATCTCTCCCATAAAGAGAGTAATGAGATTCGGCAAGAAGGGGAAGCTTAGTCCTCAATATGTTGGCCCTTATAGGATCTTGTGTCGCTATGGGAAAGTAGCTTATGAGCTTAAGTTGCCTACAGATTTGGCATCAGTTCACCTAGTATTTCATGTTTCCTTGTTAAAGAAGTGTGTTGGTGATCCAGCTATAGTTATTCCTGTAGAAAGCATAGATATTCAGAACAGCCTTTCCTATGAGGAAATTCTAGTTCAGATCCTTGATCGCTTGTTTCGGAGACTAAGGAACAAAGAAGTTCCCTCGGTCAAAGTTCTTTGGCAGAACCAGTCCATTGAGGGAGCCACTTGGGAACCAGAAGCAGATATGCAAACCAAGTACCCTTATCTTTTCTTCGCAAACTCAAACTCAGTTTAAGTTAATATCTTTTCATAGATTTTATTTTCTGTACTTAGTCCTGGCTCATATCATTCTCATGTCACTCCTGCATTCACAAAATTAGTTCACTCATGTATTTTATTTCAGACTCAATCATGCAATCATGTTTTCAGCATGTATATTCAGCATGTAACCTCTATTAATCAGTGTTCTCATCTTAACCACCCTCATTAGACGACGAATGTTCCAAGGGGTAGGTCTAGTAAGACCCCGTAAGATCCTAAGTTTATTTCAGCCCGCTCTTACATCTAAAAGGGGTTAAAGACTTTGAATATTTTACTAAGTATTAGGACTTAGTCATTTATAAAGCTTTCAAATTTCGATGAATTTATTCTCGACTTTTCTAACATTGGAAAGCTAGTTTTGAGGTTGATTCATAATCAGGGAAGTCAATAGTACATCTGAGGTAAGTTTTGGAATATGGAAGCTCACCACTTTAATCCAACCGAGCTGATCCCAAAATCCAATCACTAAGCAGGAGGAGTAGAATATTTGGTTCCTGCATCGCGTGGGGCTACTGCCTCCCAAAGATGGGTTAGCGGGTGAACGCTAGTATGAACTCAGGATAAGGATAAAATAATTCCATTCAGTAAAACCAAGTAAACAAACCATATATACATATCCATACATACATATATATATACATACATAAATGACCATGTTGGGAAAGGGGAACTGGGTTTAGCATGCATTTAAAACAATTAACCTAGGTATGTTTATCTTAGCCATCCTAGAACCAGCCATAGGTTATATGGGTCCTGTGTAACCCCCTGAACATGACGATGCATGTAGCCACACCAGCCAAAGATACCATAAGAGTAGAAGATTCTCGAGTACCATTCTCTTTGTATGATACATATGTACAGTGTACTTAGAGGATTCTATGTACCTTATACTATCATATAGGGTCTCTATGACCAGCCCTTTATGTCAGTAAACATGAGTTTCCTATGCGCGTCCTTTAGACTCACACCCCTTCACGGTTAGCTATCATACCCTATCATTATTGCGCAATTAAAACCGTTTCCATCGAACCAAACCATTGGACCATTATTATTAACCAAGGATATAAGTAGTGGTATTGTCATACCGATTATACCTTGCAAGCAATGTCCTTAGCCATACTTTTTATATATAAGGATTCCCATGTACCCATAGATTACATTACCATATTGACTTGAGGGAATCCCATGTACCCCACAAGTATTTCATTAATATGTTTGTTTGAGGGAATCCCATGTACCCCACACGTTGTTAATTGACATATTTACTTGGGGGATTTCCTGGTACCCCACAAGGAAGTTTTATTAACCATAAATAGAACCACCAAAACTCACCAATTAACCATTCCCAACCATTTAAACTATTTATTACATTTAGGGTTCTATTATTAACCGATACCATGCAATAGTTCCATTAAAATTCCATTAATATAGTACAAGCATTATCAAAGGCATTTCATCAAACATGTTGGGGCACAGTGTTTTCCAAAATCAATTTCAATTACCAATTAACCATTCTCATGCAACCAATTTATACAAACCACCATTCAAATATGTAAGAACATAACTAAAACATGGAAAAACCATAACCTAGCATTTAAAATCGAAACCCCAACATACAGTTGAAAACATTGTATAAAACATTCCTTTAGTTTGAACTAAAAATGAGGGAGGAGTATATGCCTTAAACTACGAAGGTGATAGAGAGAAATCACCCAAACAAGCCCCAAATTGCTCCTCTAGATGAAATCCTTGCCTTTCTTTAGCTAAGATCTTTGGAGAGAATTAGAGAGTATTTTTAAGAGTTTAAGAATAGAATAATAGGGTAAATAATGATCCCGAGTACAAAAGTCATGGGGTCCCAAGGAGTTATAAGGGGAAATGTCCATATTACCCTAACTTAAACTATTTAAAAGTCCCATCAGAGGATACTACTCTCCTATACCAGTCATACCCTCTAATACGAGTGATACCCACCACTCATACCCTATACCTCCCCATTGGACCCAATATTTTCCACCAGATGACTTAACTAAACCAAGTTATATCCAACCATACGATTAGTAACCCTAAACCATATCCTTGGAAGAATAAAAAGCAAAGAAAGCCTAAACACTGTCTACATGGTATGACTCGTACCCTAGCTCACGATCCATAATAAGCCACTCATACTCAGATCAAGTTATTTTACTAAATCTCAAATTAAGTGAAGGAAAAAACAAAATCAAAAAACCCATCAACCCCCACACGACTTGTACCTACCCAAGTTGTACCCATTCTAGAAACCAATCCAACCTATCAACTATCAATGGTTAACATACGACCAAGGCATACCACTCACACCCTATTATACGATTGGTACCCGCTAGTCGTATGTTGTCCAAAACCCAAAATTTCAGGAAATTTTTTAAGGGTCAAAACCTAAGGTGTTTCAATTGAATGATCACAAAATATGATAACAACATTAAAATAATGATATAGCATCATAGTTAAAAGACCCAAAACATAAGATATTTCATTAAGCTAATGAATTTCATGAATTAGAACATAGGAATGAGTTAAACTTCTCAAGATAATATACGCACTTGGATTAATGCGTGAATTGAACAAGTTAACATGAACTCAATTTAAATATACATGATAACTTGAAATTTGAGGCGTTACATAACCTAATTATGAGGACATATATTGAATTCAAATTACTAAGAAAAAACATGGATTAAATTCAACTTGAACATGTAAAATTCCACAATGAAGGAAAAATTCATACTTTAATCAAAGAGAGGGTTTTTTGGGCTCAATGGGTGAAAGGAACCCATTTATGAATACTACACATACATTAAATGGATGGATTCTTTGAGAAATCTTGGAATTGGAACTTAAATTTATGAGTTCGTAAGAGAAGAAGCTTGAATTTTGTTCTTGGGAAGGGGGAGGATTTCTACATGAGTTATTTTGAGGATAATGGGAAAAATATACCCTTTTGAGTGTTATAAATTATGTTTTGGATGACAGGTGTTGAGGGAAAAGGACCAAATTATTCCTTGACCCCTTAAGTCATGAAGCTAGAATAGTGGGGGAGTGGCCTTTGCAGCGTGGACCCTATTCCGAGTGAATGGCCTCTGCGATGCGGTACCTATTCCCTGGAAATTGTCTCTATGAGGTGGAACCTATTTTTGGCGAATAGCACAGTGCAGCCCTATCATGGAGGTTCACAGACTCCTTTATCCAAACGTGCCCCAAATCTCATCCAAAAACTTTGAAACTTTTCTGAGACACACCTTTAACATCCCTAAAATTTTCTCAACACAAAAACCAAAGTCTCAAGGTTGGTAAGGATAATAATAAAGTCCGTATAGTCTTGGGGTCTTGAAATGACTATGTTCTCAACACTTAGTGAAAATTTCTAGCCTTGGACCCCCTTAAGCATGCAACTAAAAGTTGAATAGAGCTTAGAATCTTATGGGATATTATATGTTCATATATATGTATATATATATATATATATTAAAACTATTAGTGGAGGTGTGAGCTACGTTTGGATACCTTTTTCTTTGCAAGTTGCATGTTCATAGTATTTTCGTTAATAGTATTACTTTGTATTTTGCTTAGTTGGCCTATTATACCTACTAGGTAAAACTGTATCATACTCACTCCTATTGTGCCCTTCTAGTGCAGAACCTAGTACGAGTGCAACACGCGATGACTGAGTTCGTGCTTGATCAGTTGAAAACTTTGAGCTACTTGCATATTCTAGGCCTTCAGAGTTGGTTTGAGGTCTCATATTATCTACTTGATGTATTTATTTATTTCGGAGAAAAACTCATGTATTATTTCAGAAGAGAATATGGTTTTTAAATTCTCTTGTACTTATGATGCCAAATTTTTGTATGGTTATGTAATTTTTCCAAACTTCAGCAGTTTTCTATATTTATGGCTAGACTTTGTTCTAGAAGTATCATCTTGTTCCATTTTAGTACTCTTTTTGATTTTCTTAATTTTGGAAATTGACTTACTTATCAAGGCTAGGATAAGATAAGTGCCATAATTACCTCAATTTTGGGTCATGACAAATTGGTATCAGAGAACTAGGTTCACCTCTCACATAAGTGTAAGAGCAAGATGTCTTATTGAGTCCCGCAGATTGGTATGTAGACGTATTTATCTATCTTCGAGAGGCTATAAATGTCTCTAGGTAAATCTTCTCTAATTTGATCTCTTATGGTGCAGGTTGTTCATACCTAATGTTCTAAACTTATATTTTTGTGCAGACAATGAGGACTAGGTCCAGGGATACTAGGGATGTTGAAGCCGACATGCGATATTGAAGTCCCAATTAGAGGTTGATATCCTGACATAGAAGAATGTCATGGCGCATGTTAGGGAGTCCTATCTTTAGCCTGAGGTTGTGTACGCAAGAGATGACTATCAAACAGGGGGTGTTGGGCCAACTCAGATTCCATAGAGTTTAGTTCATACCCTTGTTTTTTACGATTTGTTGATTCACCTTCTGAGTCGCTTGGAGGGTGTTCCCTTAAGTGTACGTGGTATTCTTGAAATTTTTAGTGGTATTCCACCATTCGTGCCGCATATGCTCATGGTATTCCTACTTCAGGGGTACAACCATCATTCATGGTACCTCCACATGTGAATTCATTGCATGTCAGACTTACTTTTTCTCCAGTTTCTTCGAGTACTGTGATGTCTTTTGATGATCAAAAAAGCTTTGAGAGATTTATCTGCTTGGCTTCTCCCAAGCTTAGTGGAAGGATTGGCGAGGATGCCCAATTTGATGGACTTACCCTATGAAATTGGATCATTAATTGAATCCATAGTTATTGAGGTTAAAGAATTAAATTGTGATGTTTATTTGGTCTAAGACATCTTAAATATAATTCGAATGTGTATCAAACTAAGACATCTTAAATTTAAATATAGTAATTAAGTTATATAAGTGCAGAGATTATTTTGTTATCAATAATGAACTTTAACATGTAACTAGTAGCTAGTCAATTGCCAATTTGATCAAATTATTAATTTCTAGTAACATTTATCAAAGATTTATTTATAATTATCTATGTCACTTAAAAGGTTATGAAATAATTACTTCCAAATTTTGCGCTTTGTTGAATTCTCTAGGGCCTTAGGACTCATAGCAACAACGACAACAATCACATACTCAGTAAAATCCCACAACTGAGGTCTGGAAGGGAAAAGTATATACAGACCTTACCACTACCTCGGGGAGGTAGAGAGGCTATAATGTTATTAGAAGAAATGATATTAGACTACAAGTTAGGTCAAAGAGTCAGGACTGATAGCAAACAATGGAAATGCCTTCATTTATAGTGGAGGGATGAAGCAAGTAGAAAAAATGATATTAGAATCTTCGAGATTTTCTAGAGGTGAACCATCAAATACTTGGGCGCCCCTCTTTGTACTAGAAAAAATTAAGGTGAGGCAGTATCAATCACTATTTGAAAAGACTCTAGCCAGAATAACTTCCTGGACAACCTAACTAGTCACTCTAAACAGTAGTCATAAATGTAAACGTAACCACAAATAATAACCAATCGCAAAGGACAAACAACTACTATTGTAATATTACGACTGTTAGAATGGAAATGATGTATCAAAAAAGCTCTATTTGGTTGGAAAAATATTTGAATGTAAAAAATGGCGGCAGGTGACTGGAACATAATGAATTTGAAAGCATGGAATAAGTTTGTAATTTATAAAATGCTATGCAATCTTTGCCACAAAGAGAGAAAAATATAAGGCCAAAAGATGCACTACGTATTAGAAGAGTACTCTGGAGTGTATGAGCCAACACAGGTAATGAAAGGATTAACTGATTGTAACAACAACATACCCACTGTAATGCCACAAAGTGGGGTTTGGGGAGGGCAACACTACTTTAAAGATAAAGAGGTTGTTTTCGATATACTCTCAGGTCAAGAATAAACAACTCAAAACAATATATCTTTTCATTATCCATAAATAATTTACTAAACTCATCGAATTGTTCAAAAGCATCAAAATAGTATATGGTCATAAGCGAACCCAAATAGAGAAACTGCGAGAGCTAAGAGGGAATGGGGGGGTGGGGGCGGAGGTGATGTTCATATAGCTTCATTGTTCGTTCATCCTCTTGAATGATTCTTGCATCCTCTTCAGAAATTTTAGCTGCAAAAGATACAATAGTTTATGTAATTATGTCAGTGTAAATCTTTTTGGAAACTACCAATAAAGTGTTTAAAATGTTAACTATATTCTCTGACAATCTTCATAGCGTTACATAATTTTCAAACTCTTGTATTGCATGTGTATATAAGATGATTTATTTTTTTCAAATAGAAGACATTGCTTAAATGAGAAAACTTACTATGCATTTTCCATATTGGTTTATTTCCATCGGTAACAATCTCAAATGTTATGCGATCGCCCTCCTTCAAGCAATTCGCATCACGGATGTTATTCCATCCACTTCTAAGGTAAACATTATCATGATATGCACGTAATATTACATTCCACTATCTGTCTTTCATCCGTGACAATCAAATTCCTCTCCTTGGTATCGAAGAGACCATTTTCCCTTGCAAATTGTATAGGGATGCACTGAAATGGTTTATGTATAATCAAATCAAATGGTGTACATATTTCATTTCACACACTACAAAAAAGGATAAATTGTGGGTGATTGAAATTGCAATTCGTGGGGTTATATGCCTCCACTAACTGCTGCCAACAAATAGTGACTCTGCAAATTACAGTGTTAACCTCAGTAATTTACCTTTTTTATGGTGATATTTTGAGACCAAAAAATCAAAGTTTTTTTCGACTTACCAAGCTATCCCTTGAGAAGCAATAGGGTGGAAGATTGCATACAAAATGAGAACAACATAAAGGCTCGTGCGTAGCCACTTCTGCACGATATATTCAAGTTATATTAGTATAGATTTTTTTTTTTCCAAATTATAGTAAATTTTAACATATAATACCATGTTAAGTTTTAAGAATACTCAGATTACTAAATTAGTAATGTTTATCAAGTATTTTATCTAAAATTATATAATGCCTGTATAAAAAATATATTCATACAATCAAACAACTTGAGAAATTATGCCAGATAACTCTATTTTAGCATTCATTAACAACCTACCATAAATGACAGGTAACTTCGTATACATGCAACTTCATATACATGCAACTTTCCTTAATCACTTAATAAGTGCACTAATGTCTTAGATTCTTTTTCACATTTTGCTAGCATAATGATAATGTTTAATTTTAATGAATTATTTTCTTGCAGGACTTTAGGAAAAAATAATTAAAGAATTCTTGATGAAAGATCAAAAAATAAGAAGTATCGACAGAAGCTCTCAAAAGGAAGAATATTATTGCACTTCTCAAGTATTAATTGTTGCATCTCTCACTTAAGGAAGGAAATAAGACTCCTTGTACCATGAAGTTCTTGTGTTGCGCCACTCTAGAGCTAAGGCATTTTTAGGATCTTTTTGTATTAGTCAATCTTTATACTTCGAAATTGGATCTTGCTTACCACATTTTCAAGGAGCAGAACCTTTGGATTGCCTTCTACATTCAATCTTCCAAATGGCAAGTAGTCCAACACCTACTATTTAAAGGATGGAAGATCAAGGAAGAGACATACACTTGTCTCAACCTTGTCTAGCTCTCTTCTCTATTTTCATTAAGAATTATATCCTCTTGTAGTTTACTATGTACTCAAAAAGACACTAAAGAAACACATAGTTGATGATGCTTTTGTATTAAAGAGAGAAAGAGAGGGAGAGAGAAAGAGGGAGAGAGAGTATGAGTTAATGTCAAAAAGCTTAACGCAAATCATGTAACATTTTGATTTTCAAAAAAAAGAGCTAGTAGAATCTCTTCTTGAAAATTCAAGATGACTGGAATACGACCAATTAAAGGTCTTAACAAGTATAAAATATCTAGTGTCATTACCTTTTTGAAGTACCTTCTTTACTAACGTTTGTTTTACTATTTCAGTAATCGACTGTCTATCAAAGTAAGTCAACCAGCTATGCGAAAAATAGTAATTCACCTTCCCTCCCCTTCAATTTCACATAAAAAATTAAAAATATGAATGACAGCTAGAATGTTTGTTACTTATTAAACGAACATTAATGGACTGTAGTTTGAATAAATAGTTTTAATAAACAACAAAGTTAAAGAGTGAAATATGACTGCACGAGGACCTGTTTGGACATGAATATTTTTACTCAAAAATAAAATGTTTTGGTTTATTATATAGGATTGTTTATCTTGAGAAAAAAATTGAAAATGAGTTTCAATTTTGGAAAACTGATCGAATTTCTTTTTTCAATAAAAAGAATTCTACTTTTTCTAAGGTTTACAGAAATAATCTCAACTTTCAAATAAGTCTTTTTAACCTTTTCTTTTTCCAAATAGCAATTCCAATGTTGTCTAAAAGTACTTTTACCTTTGGATTTCTATTTCTTTGAAGCCTCACCAACATTTTGTGTCTTTTGTTCTTCTTATTCATATTCTCTCTCACATTGATCAAAGAAATCAAATATGGAAACTTCATATCTCCTTCATGTCTGAATACCAACACATTTTTATCCTGCAAATCATGTTGTTCCACAAAATTTTCCCAACCGTCTTCTAATCGGTCATTGTTCAATTTCACTAGCCAATTCTTATCTGCATTTGCATAGTCATATAGAATTATAAAAAGATTATGTACAAGTCAAATATTACTGGTTATTCATACTTTTTTCCAGTTATTTTTACTTATTCACGATGATTAATAAAAATTATAGTACACCTTTTGTGAGCATGTAGAGAACCTTAGATCCACCTTAAGTTGAGAAAGTTGAGATTGATTAAATCCTCATAAATGAAGATGGTGATATTATAGTGGTCATTGATGGAATACAATATTAACTATCTTATGATAATTTAATCAAAAAATATCCTAAGTATTTTTCTTAAATAAAGTAAGAAGGAAAAAGTAAACAGATAAAAGTGAACAGAAAAAATAAATATGAAATTATGAATATTCTTTCTAAATTTTCTAACTTCGCTACTGCTTACCAGCCCTTCTCAATGTTGCATATTCAGACTTATCCTTCCCCAGATACTTCAAAAAAGCTTTAGGAATTTTCTGCTGCATAACAACAAGTTGAAAGGAAAGATAGAAAATTACTCATGAAATTGTTAAACATTTTTATATCGCATGTTTACAAATTTTCATTGATTCAAACTACCATGTATACTTTACTCCATCTTTTACTTGTGATGTCACAATTTGCACTCTCTTCAAGAAGCACTAAATCACCCTTATTCACATTGCTTTTACAATTTAAATTTGACTATAAATATCCAAATAAGTTATTCTTATTAATTTTATCTTGAAAATCCAAATTTGACTGGTAGTGTCCTAATAAATTATACCTACACTATCAACTTTATTTTTAAAAATCTTAAGTTTGACTATTAGTTTCTTAATAAATATATAGTTAATTATAAACATGAATAAAAGATGATTATTCTTTTCTTTATTTGCTAAACTGAATAATAAAAATAGAAAAAAAGAAATGTAGCATGCATATGAACTTGTAGAATAGGGTTTTGGTTTTTAATACTCCTTTTAAAACTTTGTTAAATTTATTACTATTTTTGTACAGGTTGTGTTTAGTGAAAAAGACTTTGATCCTTATCAAGATGAATATGAAAGTAAATAATATTGTATGGTAAGATAATAGAGACTTGATATGTTTATTTAAGGTGTAATATATTTATGAAATTATGAAGGATATGCAAAACATTATAAAGCTTATCTAAATTGAAGAAAAATAATTGTTACTTCTATATAACAATAATAATAATAATAATATATCAGTGTAATTCATACTTCTATTCTACAAAAACAGATTTCATTTTGATAAATCGCTAAAACTAGGTATTATATAGGGAAGAGAAGTACTCTATATAAGCAAAGAAACACTCAAGATTGAAATTCAAATTTAAAAAGATAGTGTTATTAGATTTACTACAAGTTGAAAGAGAAGAAAGCATTTATTACAAAATTTAATCCCAAGAATTGGGTATTCAACCAGTCAGTAGCATGTAGATATGTAAGAGATCATAGAAACTTGCCTAACGCCGTCATTTGTTTGCACTTGATAAGACCTTATCAAGTGTATTTGAATACATTAAGATTTAGCATTAATTATTTAGTCTTAATAGATTTTTATCATTAAGATATTGAACCTTCATTATATGAGATAGTTAAGAAGGAGTTATGTGGTGAAAACCTTAGTAAGAATGATTGAATTAGCTGGTCTTCGTGGGGAGACCCATGAAGTGGGTGTAGAAATGGTAGGCTTGAATATTGTGATTGATGAAAATGTAAACACTTACACTATCCGATTAGTACTCTTTGTTTTAAAACTCGGGTTTGTTTGACAGTAGTGATAAAGTGAAGTAATTTTCTTAATGGGGTGTAGAGTACAAGGTCCCATAGCTAAAGCTAGCATCTCTTTCCTCCGAGTTAGGCTTTAACATAAAAGTACTATGCAATGGAACTCAAACTCTTGTGTTTAGATGTGTGATGGGAGAATTATAAGTTGAAATTATGAAATATGTTGTTTATTTATTATTTGGGGCATAGTCGAGTAGTGTCTCTAAGTGAGATTCATTCATTTTAAATTATACGGTGGAGAATGCTTCTATCCCTATCTTCCGTAAAATCTTATTTCATGATTAGTATAGATGGAAATCATGCCTATGATCACCAAATAAACTTATACCATATTGTGATGATCACAATCCCTAGAATTCATGTACAAGGTCATCCCTATGCCAGTTCATATCCTGTAACGCATCATGCTTACATGATTCACTTGGCGATATCATGAATGCTTTTCTTGGGGTCTGTGTATGTGTCCTTCAGAGAAAATTCTTAGAGTAAGGTTAAATCCTTTATTCCATATTTTTGGAGCTTCAGCAAGTCCCTACCCATTATTCCTAGATGAATGATCCCAAGGGGGAGATAATGTAACATCCCACACTTTTGGGCTAAAGTTTGAACCGTCGTTTATATGCGTATAGACCTGAACCCAATGATTCTTTGCTAATATATGTGTGATGGTCATACTATAGTGTGTGAATACCTTTGAATATGAATTGATGTCACAAAAATCCCCTTACTAAAAGATGAATAGAAAGCTTTCCTATTGGTTGAGTTTTAGTAAGCATCTAAACTTGGGTCAATTTCCATCGACCATAACATCTTGTATATAATGAGTTATAGGGACTACTATATATCAAATGAAATATCTTGAGTCTTCTTTCCAACTCCACCGGTTTTGTCTTAATCCGACATTGGAGTAGAAAGTTATGTTTATTTTACTTCGAAGTGTCTGTTTGTCAAAATGTGACGACGAGGCTGACGACCTATCAAATAGGTGACAGCCCATCATCCCTAGTCATCAGCCTAGGCAGAAAATGGTATAATCCATCCCAAAAGTAATGACCTAGGTGATGACCTATCACCTGAGTGATGACCCATCAACCTTGGTCAACAACTGATGAAGTTCTGAGTTTTTTTTTGCTTTTCTTAGGGTTATTTTTGTCTTTTTATAATACCTCGTATTTCCATAGCTTAAACTAAATCTCAGTACGTGAGTATCCATACCTAAAATTTTTGAAATACTCATTATTTCTCCATTAAGAGCCCACCAAGCTGTGGGAAATTGGACTAGCTTTCCAACGGTATAAGATTCGCCTTAATCTGATAACTGAGTAAGAAGCTATGGCGATTTTATGTTTAAGTAATAAGACACCGTGATTTGGGATCATAACGCATCACGGAGAAGTGTAAAATCACAATTATCAAATTCCAGTGAGACTCCACTATTGCACCGCATTGCGGTGATTTCCCAGCTCACAATTATCCCTTTCTAGTGAAGCTATGCTATCATGGCACGTTGCGAGGAGTCCTATTTTACATTTGTCAATTTCCAGTGAGTCTCCTCTATAATGGTGAATCACGGAGGTAGACAAAATGCCATTCCAAAGGGTTACCAAGATAGCTCTGCGTCACGGTGATTTTCTAGTTCCAATTGGCAATTTCGATTTGCCTGACACGATTCTGGCGCGTCGCGCCAAGGCCAAAAATTAGGATTTCAGTTCCCAACTCCAAGTTTTTTAAATTTATTTAAGGGTATTTGAGTATTTTTCCACGGTCCAAATCAGCCTATAACATGAGATTTACTCCCTAAGTGGCCAAACAATCATCATTTATTTAATTCCTCTCAAAATTGAAGATCCCCTTCTCAAGAAAAAGAAACCCTAACTCTAAAATTTAAGGCCAAATCTCAAGAACGCTCCATCAATCCTTCCAAATTCATAATCCAGGTATGTTAAATGTTCATCCAAGGGTTCCTTTCACCCATGGAGTCTAAGTATTTGTTTTAACTTGAAAAATTATGCTCTTTTCAAGTTATTTTGATTTTAAATTATGCTTTCACCCATGAATCTCCATGAACTATGATTTTGCACCATGTATAAATGAATCATTCAATTCTCCTTGTTTTAATGTTATCATTCATTGAATTAAATTATGATTTAGTTCTATTCATGTTGAATCAATGCTATTACTACAAATTCCATGACATTCTTATGATTTGATTAAACCATGAATTACAAGTGTTTGATAAAATGCCTACAAGAATGAAGATTTAATAAAAGCCTTTATGCTATGTCCTCCAAGCTTTAGTGTCATTTTACTATTACTGCTTTTGAATCCTGGGGGTATTTAATACCCAAAAATCATAGCTATTTACTTAGTATCGTCTTGGTATTTCAAGAATAAATTCAGAATACATCATGAGCATTACTAGATCAGTCAGTTAAACTTAGAAATAGTCAGTAACTCAGTGTCATTTAGTTGGGAGTAGGATTTAGCACCGAGCGAGTGTAGGGATGGCGGCTTCCCTGTCAGATAGGCAAAGTCATTAGTAGCAGTCCCTACACTCTAGAACTGCGTAGCCAGTGTAGTATATGAGAAGTCACCCATCAGTTTAAGCTTGACTATCTCGCAGGGGTTACTCGTTAGATTAGGCTTGTCGCCCTTCTTCCTTTGGGACAATACAGTATACCAGAATAGTGGATCCACATAGCCAGCATTAGTACCCGTGGCACAGTATTAACACTCTTCTAATTGGGTTACAAGTTAGACCCCGATTAGGTCAGATTGGGGCATGTTGGTAAGATGATACCTCTCACAGTCCTAGTCCAATAATTAAACCGGTAGTTCAGTCTCTGTGTTGTTTGTCCAAGGAATACAAATATCACCTATTTCAGTATTTCAGTTCATAGATTTTTATTTAGATCATCTTATGTTCTTGGTCATGCATCCCAATATCTACAGATTTCACGTACCTTCAGTATTTACAGACTTTCATACATATACAATATTTATAGATGTCACATATTTTCTGTATCTAAAGATTTCATGCTCTCTATTTAGTACTCCATGTTTTACATGTATATTCAGATAGTTATTATTCCTGTTCATGAAACCATGCATGTCAGCATACCTTATTTAGTATACTAGTTCATTCAAAGTACTGATCACATACCTTTCTTTTGTTCTATGATGTATTATATCATAGGTTCAGATGCTCAGTTCCTGGCTCTCAGCAGTAGCAGTGGGGAGTCCTCATATTTTTAGGACATATTATTTTTTCTTTATGTCTCTAGTTCAGTAGTTAGCGGAGTTAGTTGGGGCATGTCCCATCAACTCAAAGTTAGTCAATCTAGAGGCTTTTAGATATTACAGTTAGTTATTCAGTACTCAAACTTCTGACATGTCTGTTAATTATCAAGATTTTCTTTATCTCATCAGATTCAGACAATTATTTTCTAGATTTATGACACAGTGTTGATTTCATTTATTAAAACCTTATGGCATAACAATTCTTTTGCTGCATTATCTTTATATTATTCAGTACTCACAGTAGGTACCAGCTCATGGGTTAGCTTGTGGTCTCTCGGGATAGTAAGCACCGTGTGAGGCCTAGAGTGTACTCTCGGGGCATTACAAACTTTGTATCATAGACTAAGGTTTTAAATAATCCTTGAAGGTATGAAAGTTGCTTCAAGTAGAGTCTTGTGCATGGGTGTGTAGTGCCCCATACTTATGGGCAAGAGGCTACAAGGTGCTTAGGAAAAGTTTCCCTTCTTTGAGTGTTCATGTTGTGCGTGTGAGCATGAGCTCAAGTTAAACTCTCGATCTAATTCATTTCTTTCTTTTGTCTACAAAATATTCCTCCCAAAAATAATAATAGAAGAAAAGCAGGAAACCAGGCAGCAACTCCGCCCCTCCAGGCAGATCCTCAGGATGAGCATGTCTCTCACACAGAATTTAGAGTTGCGTTCACCACTCTAGCCAATTCCGTAGCAGCTCAGAATAAATGGTCAGCTGCTGTGCAGGCCAACCAAGTGGCTAATACTGATGCAACTAGGATTCGGGACTTCACCCGAATAAGCCCTCATTCCTTCATGGGATCTAAGTCTGAAGAGGATCCACATGAATTCTTAGATATGGTGTAGAAGGTAATGGATATTATCGGGGTAATATCTAGTCAGAGTGCTGAGTTGGATACATATCAGTTACAGGATGTGGCCCACATATAGTTTAAGCAGTGGAAGGTACATAGTGGTGTTAATACAGGGCTTGTAGAATGGGAAGAATTTGCTATAGCTTTCCTAGATAGATTCTTCCTATTGGACTTGAGGGAGTTCAAGGTGTTAGAATTTATTCACTTGAGGTAGGGCAGCATGAGCGTGAAGGAGTATTCCCTTAAGTTTACTCAGTTGGCTAGATATTCTCCCCATGTAGTAGTTGACAACAGGTCCAAGATGATTAAGTTTGTGTCTAGCGTATCTGACAGTATGGTCAAGGAGTGTTGGACCGCAATGCTGATTAGGGTGATGGACTTTCCTATACTGATGGTCCATGCTCAATAGATTGAGGAGCAGAAGATTAAGGAGAGGGAGAGAGAAAATAAGAGGGCTAGTATGGGTAGTTTTAATTTTAGTCAGCCAAGGTCAAAGGGCGGTAATCATCCTCATTTTCATCAAAGGTCTTCAGCACCAACACCCTCTTCAGCCAGTACCCCAATACCCAAATTCAGAAATGATAATCAGGATAGAGAAGCAGGCTCTATGTCCCAAGGCAGTGTTAAAGTACCCGTACAAATCCTCTATGTCAGAAATGTGGTAGGAACTATCAGGGTAAGTGTAGAGCTGGTAGTGATGTGTGCTTTGGGTGTGGCAAGCCAGGCCTTTGAATTCGAAAATATCGGGTAGTTTCTCAAAAAGGTAGGGAGTTGCACCAACAAGGCCAGTCCCATCAGTCATCAGTTCTAGTCAGTCGCCCGACTCAGCAGGGTGCCGCTTCTAATATTACCAGTGGTCAGCGTCCAAACAGATTGTATTCTCTTCAGTCCCGCTAAGATCATCAAAATTATCCTGACGTAGTTACTGGTACGTTGTTGTTCTTTCACTTACATATTTATGCTTTACTAAACCCTGGAGCTTCTCTTTCTTTTGTAATTCTATATATAGCCATCAATTTTAGAGTCAGTCCCAAAACTCTAGTAGAGCCCTTTTATGTGTCAACCCCAATAGGTGTTTTCATTGTAGCCAAGCAGGTATACAGGAACTTTTCAATCATAATATCTCAGAAAGTTACTTTCTTTGATCTCGTGGAGTTAGAGATGATAGATTTTGACATCATTCTCGGCATGTATTGGCTCCAATCATACTATACCTCAGTTTATTGTAGAAACAAAATTGTTCATTTTTAGTTCCCAAATGAACCAATCTTTGAATGAAGGGGTATTACTACAGCTGCTAGGGGTCATCTTGTTTCATACCTTAGAGCAAAAAAGATGATATCCAAGGGGTGTATTTACCATCTTGTTCGAGACAAAAACTTAAATTTAGAGACTCCAACCCTTGAGTCAGTTTCAGTATTTAGGGAATTTCCATATGTGTTCCCTAAAGATCTTCTCAGAGTTTCGCTCGGAAGGAAAATCGATTTCGGAATAGACCTTTTTCCAGATATTCAGCTAATATCTATTCCTCCATATAGAATAGATCTAGCTAAACTCAAAGGACTAAAAGAATAGTTGAAGGACATCCTAGATAAGGGATTCATCATACCTAGCATCTCCTTGTGGGCTGCACCAGTTCTATTCATGCGTAAGAAAGACGGTTCCTTCAGAATGTTTATTGATTATCGCCAGTTGAATAAAGTCACCTTTAAGAATAAATATCCATTTCTTTGAATAGATGAATTGTTTTACCAACTTCAGGGTGTCAGCTACTTCTCTAATATAGACATCGGATTAGGCCATCATCAACTCAGAGTCAGAGAATGTGACATTCTGGAAATAGCTTTCCGGACCTAGTGTGGTCACTTTGAATTTCTAGTCATGTCCTTTGGTCTTACTAATGCCCCAGCAACTTTCATTGACTTAATGAATCTCGTATTCAAGCAGTACTTGGACATGTTTGTCATAGTCTTTATCGATGACATTCTTGTCTATTCCCAAAGCAAAAACAATCATGCAGACCACCTCAGAATAGTACTTTAGACTCTCAGAACTCATCAGTTGTTTGCCAAATTCAGTAAGTGCAAATTTTGGCTAAGGTCAGCAGCATTCCTTGGTCATATTATTTTTTATGATGGCATTAGAGTTAATCCTCAAAAGAACAAAGTGGTGAGAAACTGGACTAGACCTATCTCTCCATCAGATATTAGGAGTTTCTTGGGTTTAGCTGGGTATTATCATCGGTTTTCTTAAGGATTTTCATATATATGCATCCCCTATGTCCATATTGTCTCAGAAGAAAGTCAAGTTTCAGTGGTCAGATTCTTCTGAGAAGAGTTTTCAGGATTTAAAGACTCAACTCACCTCAGTCCTAGTGTTGACTTTGCTAGATGGTTCAGATGGGTTTGATGTATACTATGATGTGCCCAGGGTAGGTTTGGATTGTTTCCTCATGCATAGAGGTAAGGTCATAGCCTATGCCTCTAGACATCTTAAGCCCCATGAGAAGAATTATCCTACTCATGATCTCGAGTTAGTAGCAGTAGTGTTTGCCTTTAAGATTTGGAGGCATTACTTATTTAGGGTGTATGTTGATGTGTTCACATATTTCAAGATTTTGTAGTATGTGTTCTCTCAGAAAGATTTAAATTTGTGTTAGAGAAGGTGGTTAAAGTTATTGAAATATAATGACATGAGTGTTCTGTATCATCCGGGCAAGGCCAATATAGTGGTTGATGCTCTAGTAGGCTGTCTATAGGTAGTGTTGCTCATGTTAAGGATGGTAATAAGAAATTATCTCAACAAGTTCATCATCTTGCCCAACTAGGTGCCCGCTTAGTCGATTCTGCAGGAGGTAGTATATAGGTGCAGAGAAATTCAGAATCATCTCAAGTTTCCAAAGTGAAGGAAAAGCAGGATAGAGATCCCAGTCTATTTTAGTTGAAAGAATCAGTTAGAGATCAGAAAGTAAAGGTTTTCTCCCAAGGGGGAAATGGTGAGGCTGTGTTGTTAGGGTTGGCTATGCGTGCCTGGTGTAAATGAATTGAGGGAATAAATTCTTGCAGAAAAGCATGGTACGCACAACTCTATTCATCCAGGGGCCACTAAGATGTACCATAATTTGTGGGAGATCTATTGGTGGAGTTGCATGAAGAGAGATATATTACAGAGTTTGCAGCTAAGTGCTCTATGTTTTAGTAGGTTAAGATTGAGCACTAGAAACCTAGTGGATCTATGCAGGAGTTCAGTATTCCCACTTGGAAGTGAGAGGAAGTGAACATGGATTTAGTGACAGATTTTCCTCATACCCATCATCAGCATTATTCTATATGGGTTATCGTAAATAGGATGATCCAATCAGCTCATTTCTTTCCAGGTGATGATAGGCGAATTTACACGCCTATAGTGCTATATTTTACCCATATTTTAGCCTAGTTTTGAGATCAAATTATATATTTCATGCACTTTTAGTCCTTTTTCCTGTAAGTGAGCTAACGAACATGATTAGCAAAGTTTCAGGTATAAATGATGCAGAATTCAGCATATTATGGATTACTTGACGCCAAAGAAAGCTTCACGAAAGGAGAAAAGAAAGTTTGGACGCCTAAGGACCAAAAGTGACGCATGGAAAATATGTCCCAGGCAAAAACAGCAATTCCGAAGACTTTGGGGACTAGCAGTAACTTAGTAGGATTAGGATAATGATACATTAACCTAGTACAATTGGGTTAAATATTTCATTAGCTTAGTAGGAATAGGATATGGGTATTATAAATACCCTATTTTGCTAGAGATTTTAAGACATTCCTCCATTAGTTACAATTAAATTCTTCTACTATTCCTCAACAATTCTCATTCTAGTTTTAATTCATCTTTCTACTTCTTCTTCTATTCATCTATTCTTAATTTCCGCAACAAGAGAAACGTTACTTGCAAGAAATCACGCCTAACGCCTACCACACTTGTGCTACACGAAATTCTTATTGTGGTATAATAACAATGTCAATTGTGATTTCCTTCGCACTCATGGGTAACTAAACTTCTCTGTTGGGGTTATGGAAGCCGAATGATATACTATCTATTACTATGAGTTTGTGAGTTCGTGACACGTATGCTGCTTATATCATTATTCTCTTCGTCTTAACCTAAATTCTTTGTGGTTGCAAATGTAAGAATACGCCAGTATAACATTTAACTTGTTCGAAAGAAAGGTTATCTGTCTGGAAAAGAGATAATGTCAAGGTAGTAGGGTCCCATCCCCTATTAAAAAGTTAGTGTTGTAACTGGATTAACCTCTTGGAGAATTCGTACCGTTAGACACGCTTTAAGCTCAAAAGAGTTAAAGTGAAATAATCCTCGAATAGGTCGAAAGACGCTTGGATTTGCCATCGAATACAATTTTCTATAAGCACATGCATGTCGGAATTCAACACACTCATAGCCAATAGAGACGTATAACTCAGAAGGTGTACACAACCCCAACTTCTCAATTCTCATTGTTTTACAACCTACTAAACATTCTTTTTTTTACGTTGCTATTTTCAGTTTTTACTTTAATATTTTGGTTACACATTACAATCCCCCCTTTTTACGAGACTTCCACTAAAAGTCTAGAAATCGTTGCTTACTTGTTGACCAAGCTATTCAGTGTGGGATCGATACCCAACCCAGTTGGATTCTATATTTGACTACGACCGCTTTACACTCCTATGAGAGCTGTAGATTGAGCGTTATCAAAAATTGGCGTCGTTACCGGGGAATACGAGTGTCAATTAAGTTTGTGATAATTACTAGACCCTTTGGTCAAAGATTCTCATACTTTCACTTTTAGTTTTTGTTTTTTACTACAGGTTTTTATTCAGTGCATGCCCCATACTCGAAGTTCTGGTCAACCGTTATTACCTATCAATCCTGAACCACAACGAATTGTCACAATGGAGGCACAAACGGAAATCGAAAGAATGGCTGCTCAACAGGAGCAGGCGAGATTAGCTGCTCTTGCCGCCGCCCAAATACACCAACAAAACATTAATAACCCTGGGCGAGCAACAAATCCTGAAGATGAGGATTTAGGTGATGACGAGTTACTAAACCCAAGGCATGATGCTGAAATTGCAACACCTACCAACAGAAGAGGTCGTCAAGCTCGGTTTAGGTATGATCGCCAACCCATGCAACCAGCTTTTGACGACGATGATGATGATCTTGATGGAGACGGAGCCACAGGAGCCATTATTCCTCCACCATTAGCGCCCGGAGCCAAGTTCAACATCACAGCACCATGATTCAGTTATTGCAACTCAAGGGATTATTTGGTGGACTAGCAGGCGATGATCCGAATATGCATCTCATCAACTTTATTTCTACATGCAAGTCGTTTGACAATCCTGGTGTTGGTCAGAATGCAATTCGATTACGTCTATTTCCATTGTCTCTGTCTGGGGAGGCAACTCTATGGTTAAATGGGCTGACTCCTGATTCAATTACAAATTGGAGGCAATTGAGAGACGCTTTCCTAGAAAGATTCTTTTCGCCATCCAAAAGAGCACAATTGAGAGATGAAATCAGCAACTTCCGTCAGCTTCCCACTGAAGCTCTTCATGAAACATGGGAGAGGTTCAAGACAAAGCTAGCGAGATGTCCAAACCATCACATGACTAATGTTCACCTAATAGAGATATTATACAGAGCCTTGAATTCAATAACTAAAACAGTCGTGGATAATGCAGCTGGAGGATCTTTTATAGACCTCACCTTTGGTCAAGCAAGCAATATGCTAGATCGTATGACGAAGAAAAGTAGAGCTTGGCATACCAGGGATTCTGAGGTAGCAAGCCCCACTTCATCTATTGGCATGACTGCAGACCAAAGAAGAAGAGAAGAAGAACGTGATCAAGATATGGCGCACATGAAAACACAAATGGATCTTCTTACAAAGCATTTATTATCAGGGAAGATCGAAAAAGTGAAAGCTATTACGTCAAAAGGAAGAGACGAATCTGATTCGAAAGAAGAGGCCAACTACTTGAACAATCAGGGGGGTTTCCGAGGTAATACCCAAGGAAACCAAGGTCGGAACTATTATGATAAATCTGGAAACAAGGACCAAGGTAGTTGGAAGACCAAGAATGAAAAGAGTGGTTTGTACGTTCCCCCTGGAAGACGTGACGCCACCACATCTAATTCTGGAAGTATGGAAGACATGCTGGCTAAAATATTGAAAGGAGTGGAAGCAACAAGCGCGGGAGTAACGGAGGTAGTAAATGATTTGTTCTCTATGAAACAAATAGTTGATTCTCATTCCACTTCAATCAAGCAAATAGAGCAGCAATTGAGCCAACTTTCAGCAGCACTCAATCAAAGAAAGGCTGGCACTTTACCTAGCAATACTGTGCAAAACCCAAGGAATGATGGGTCATGCATGGCCATCACTACCCGAAGTGGTAAGGTGCTGGAAACTTCAGCAAAAAACAAGCAAGTGGTTGACGAAGTAGTGGACATTGATGATAAGGCGAAAGGAGAAGATGGCGCTGCAACTAGTCCTATCGTCAACGACGTCAACCCCAACAATTTGCAACCTGAAAAAGCTGAAAAACAGAAGCAAGAGGAGAAGAAAGCCGTGGAGAGAAAAATTCCATACCCACCACCACCTTTCCCTCAAAGATTGAAGAAGGTGGTAGATGACACGAAGTTCAGCTAATTCATGACTATGTTAAAGCAGCTGACCATTAATGTTCCATTGGTGGAGGCACTTGAACAAATGCCTGGGTATGCAAAATTTATGAAGGATCTTTTGACAAAGAAGCGGGTAGCAAGTTATGAGTTGAAATATAATGTTCATCACTGCAGCGCAATCGCTACCCGATCAATAGTTTAGAAGAAGGCTGACCCCATCGCTTTCACTATTCCTTGCACCATTGGATCTTTGAATTTTGCCAAAGCATTATGCGACCTAGGAGCCAGCATCAATTTGATGTCATTATCTATCTATAAGAAGTTGGGTTTGGGTGATCCTACTCCAACCAACATGAGGCTCGTAATGGCGGATAGGTTGGTAAAACGACCTGTTGGTATTCTATGTGATGTCTTGGTAAAGGTTTCTTCATTCATCTTTCCGGCAGACTTTGTTATTTTGGATTGTGAGGCAGATTCTTCATTCATCTTTCCGGCAGACTTTGTTGTTTTGGATTGTGAGGCAGACTCAGAAGTTCTCATAATCTTGGGGCGTCCTTTCCTTGCTACAGGAAGCGTGCTTATTGATTTAAGAGCTAATGAGCTTTCGTTCCGAATAAATGACGAAGTAGTTCGCTTTGATGTTTGCAAATCAAGGAAGCAACCCAAAGATTTGAGTGTATTTTCGGTGGCTGATGTTTTCTTTGATGATGAGAAAGAATTACTTGAAGAAAAGCAGCTGATTGATGACCCATTAGCGACTTTGCTTATGAATGGTGAGAGAAAAGATGTTGAAAATTGTGAAGAAGCTATTTGTGCTCTATCAGGATTAGGGATATATCGCCATGCTCCCAAGAAGCTGGACCTTGATCTCAAGAATCGACCCACACCACCAGCTAAGCCATCTATTGAAGAGCCACCCACCTTAGAATTGAAGGAGCTGCCAACACATTTAAAGTATGCATTCCTAGGAAGTGGAAACACACTTCCAGTCATTGTTGCAGCAGATTTGGGTGAGCAACAAGTTGCAGCTCTCATTGCTATTCTACGGAAGTATATTAGAGCCATTGGATGTACCATTGCGGATCTTATTGGTATTCCACCTGAGATTTGTACACATAAAATTCAGCTTGAAGAGAATTGCACACCCACCATTGAGCATCAAAGACGTCTAAACCCACCTATGCAAGAAGTGGTGAAGAAAGAAATTATCAAGTGGTTAGACGCGGGGGTTGTGTATCCAATCTCTGATAGTACATGGGTAAGCCCAGTACAATGTGTTCCCAAGAAAGGAGGCATAACGGTGGTCGCGAATACGAAGAATGAGCTTATTCCACTCAGACCCGTCACTGGATGGAGAGTATGCATGGACTACCGAAAGTTGAATTCTTGGACACTCAAAGATCACTTTCCAATGCCATTTATGGACCAAATGCTAGATAGATTAGCGGGGAAATGATGGTTTTGCTTCTTAGATGGTTATTCAGGCTATAATCAGATTTGTATTGCACCCGAAGACAAGGATAAGACAACGTTTACATGCCCATATGGTACGTTTGCCTTCAAATGTATGCCATTCGGGCTATGTAACGCACCAGCCACCTTTCAACGTTGTATGATGTCAATTTTTTCTGATATGGTTGAAGACACTTTGGAGGTATTTATGGACGATTTTTCAGTTGTTGGTGAGACTTTTGAAGCGTGCTTGGCAAACCTAAGTATGGCGTTGCAAAGATGTGTAGAATTTAACCTAGTGTTGAATTGGGAGAAGTGCCACTTCTTGGTAAAAGAAGGAATCGTTCTTGGGCACAAAATCTCCGAAAGAGGAATTGAGGTTGATCGAGTAAATATCGAAGTCATTGAGAAGCTACCGCCTCTAATTTCGGTGAAGGGAGTTCGTAGTTTTCTCGGCCATGCAGGTTTCTATAGTCGGTTCATCAAAGACTTCTCCAAAATTGCTAGTCCATTGTTCAAACTCTTGGAGAAAGATGCGATGTTTGACTTCAATGAAGATTGCTTAAAGGCATTCGAATGCCTCAAAGGAAAACTCATTGAAGCCCCTATCATGGTAGCACCAGATTGGTCTCTCCCGTTCGAAGTCATGTGTGATACTAGTGGTGTTGCCGTTGGAGTTGTGCTTGGTCAGATAAAGGAGAAATTATTTCATCCTATCTACTATGCGAGTAAGGTCCTAAATGAAGCCCAAAGGAACTACACTATGACAGAACAAGAGCTCCTAGCGGTTGTGTATGCGTTTGAGAAGTTTCGTGCCTATCTATTGGGTACTAAGGTGATCGTTCATACAGACCATGCAGCTCTTAGATATCTAATGACAAAGAAGGATGCAAAACCAAGATTAATTCGATGGGTACTGCTACTGCAAGAGTTTGATTTCGAAGTTAAAGATAGAAGAGGTTGCGAGAACCAAGTGGCCGACCATCTATCTAGACTTGAGAACGAGCATGTGGCGCAGCCTGATATCGAGATTGATGATGCATTCCCTGACGAGGAGATCCTAGCGACAATAACAAAAAATTTACCATGGTATGCCGACTTTGCAAATTTTGTGGTGAGTAATGTAATACCTGCCAATTTATCATACCATCAAAAGAGGAAGTTTATGCATGACGTACAACACTACTATTGGGATGAGCCATATTTGTTTCGCCGATGTGCGGATGGTATTATTCGACGATGTATATCCCATGTAGAGGTGCCTACTATATTGGAAGCATGCCACACTTCCCAAGTTGGAGGACATCACGCAGGCAATCGGACGGCAAGAAAAGTATTGCAAAGTGGATATTATTGGCCTTCGATATTTAGAGATGCTTATGACTTTGTTAGAAGATGCGACCAATGCCAAAGACAAGGTGCTATTTCGAAACACCATGAGATGCCCATGTCGAAAATTCTTGAGATAGAACTCTTTGATGTGTGGGGCATTGATTTCATGGGTCCATTCGTGAATTCGTTTGGAATGAAGTACATCTTAGTTGCTATAGATTATGTCTCGAAATGGGTTGAAGCTATAGCGTTGGCCGACAACGAGGGAAAGCGTGTTGTAGCATTTTTGAAGAGGAATATCTTCTCTCACTTTAGAGTACCACGTACTATCATAAGTGATGGAGGATCTCACTTTTGCAACAAGCTATTCAAATCCGTTTTGTCCAAGTATGGTGTCAAGCAACATAAGGTAGCCACGCCTTACCACCCACAAACAAGTGGACAAGTAGAGGTTTCCAATCGGGAGATCAAGCAAATCCTTGCAAAGACGGTAAATGCTAATAGGAAGGATTGGTCTCGGAAGCTAGATGATGAACTATGGGCGTATAGGACTGCATTTAAAACACCCATCGGCATGTCCCCTTATCAATTAGTTTATAGGAAGGCTTGTCATTTACCCATCGAGCTCGAACATAAGGCATTGTGGGCGTTGAAGCAATTGAATTTGAATTGGGATGATGCGATGAATCTGAGGTTGGAGCAGCTGAACGAATTAGATGAGTTCCATCTCCATGCATATGAAAGTTCAGACCTATACAAGGAGCGGATAAAAAGGTATCATGATCAGCGGATTATTTGACGAAACTTCCAAAAGGATGATATGGTACTTCTCTTCAACTCTAGATTGAAGCTGTTCCCAGGTAAGTTAAAGTCTAAGTAGTCTGGTCCATACAAAGTTATCCAAGTCTACTGGTCTGGAGTAGTTGAATTGGAAGACAATAATGGTGTTGTCTTCAAGGTGAATGGTCAACGTGTTAAACCTTATATCGGTCCTCTTGACTCAATAAATTATCTGGCCATCACTTATCTCGACGAAGTCTAAGTACTCGAGGTAACTATGTCGAGCCACGACAATAAATAAGGCTCTATATGGGAGGCAACCCATCATTTATCGTTTATCGTTTATCGTTTATCGTTTATCGTTTTGTCTTTCTTTCGTTCTAGTACTTGTTTTGCTTTTGATAAATGAAAATCCAAAAATAAGAGTCGTGCCACGACCAAAACTAAGGCGCTAGATGGGAGGCAACCCATCGTACTAATCGTTTTTATTGGTTTTGAGCAAATGTAGGTGCAAGAGGTATTCAACGAGGAGATTGGTTTCAAATGACGATTTGGACGTATTGCACGGTAAAGGTGGTAAGTTTGGAATTAAGATGCATAAGGCTATGGATTGAGCATCGATCATGACAAAATAGGCACCGAGAAAAGCTAAGCCTAGGTAAAACTAGGCCACGAACAAGGCAACGCCTATACTATAGCCTAAGGTCTCGGAATCTAGTGTGCAAAGGCATGGGCGCCGCCCATGCTCAAGTATGCTATAGCATAGGCGCCGCCTACGCTAAAGCATTTGGTCTCAGAATCTCATATACCATGCTAAAGAGGCCGCCTATGGTCACTAAAGGCATTGCACTAGGCGCCGCCTATGCTTTGCATTAGGCGCCGCCTATACCATGCATAGGCAAAGCTAAAGGCACCGCCTATGGTCACTTTTTGTCTCCAAAACCGATTTTAAATGGGTCAAAACCCGACCCATTCTTTTCCTATATAAAGGGGACTTAGTCTTGAAACATAAACACATTGGAAACTTGACCTAGGCGCCACACATACTCTCCAAAACATCTCAAAATTTTTCTTTTTGCTCTCCCACTTCACAAGAACATCTCCAAGGGCTTCAATCACGTAAGTACTCTTTTATTCTTCATATATTTTTCGTAAGTACTACGTTGCTATGTCTATTATAAATTGTTACATCTTGAAGAAATATTGGTGATGTTAATGTGTTTGAATTGTTGATACAAAACCATGTGAGTGAACATATACGTTAGGATGATCTTAAACTATTTCCGACTTGAATTTGATTTTGATGCATCGTTATACTAATTGCGGAATCGCTATAGTCATGAACATTGCATAACCTTGTCACTTGAATACCTACATGTTAGAAGATCCCGTTCATCGGGATAAGATTTATAGTTGCCTACCGACATAGGAGGTTGTGATTATTGATAGAAACTATACCAGGATGTAATCCCTATGTAGTAGTCTTGTTATACCTAACATGAAAGTATTGCTAAGGTTGCAAGAAGTGATACATCTCTGATTTTCTTGTCGGAATATAGCGCCTAAAATGCATGTCGAATGAAGTCTAAGTAATCGACTACTTTCACTTCACTAATTTGTATCAACAACCTAAGTGTGGGGTGGTACCTCTACTGCTTGTGTATAGATTGTATATATCGAGCTGATTCTAATAGGAACATTATTTAAATCTCAGGTACAATGGCACCCAAAGCAAGACAAGATAAGGCTACCACTTCCCAAAAGGGCAAGAAAAGAGGTCGCAAGGACCAAGGAGAATCATCCTCAATGTAATTACCACGCCGCATGTTTGGAATAAAATGGGTTCTTGAGGAGAAAGCCAAGGAATGGTGTAGGAACAACAAGGAAGGAAAATACGTTCATGTCGACTTGATCAACAAGGACAGCCTAGCGAAGAAGGAGCCGCGCATGTTGGCAAAAATCATGGCACTAAATCTGGATTTCATCTTCCGCGACATGGGAGAATGCAATCTTGATTTGACACGAGAATTTTATGCCAACTGGTCGCCGAAACTCACAGGCAGCAAAGTCAAGATTCGGGGCCAAGTTCTACAACTCAATGCGAATTTGATCAACTCCTTTCTTGGCTTGCCTTCAGTCAATCCAGCACCATTCAAAGAGCTGTACAGTAGACCTCCTTATAGAGCAATTCGACACACACTTTGTGGAAGTATATCCATGGCAAGGTGGAGCAGACATAAAGACACCGGACGACACAACACCTTCCCCTATGCTCCTTTGAATAGGGAAGCAAGAATATGGTTGCGTATTGTCAACTCTTGCCTTATTCCTGGGACTCAGTACACCAAAATAACAAGAGATAGAGTGTGTTTGGTCTATGCATTGATGACGAATATCCCTATCAACATTGGGGCAATCATTCATTCTACAATGCGGAAGGCCAGACTACACAAGCGGTCCCACTTCACCTTTGGCAACCTGTTGACAGCAATCTTGCGGAAGGAGGACATCGAAGAGGAACCAGCTAATTATAAACTCCTACCTAACCCGAAGAAGGTTGACCTCACAAAGGTCAAAGATGCTGAATCAACACATGGCGTCAACCTTACTACTGCGGAGAGACATGCTTGAGATGAGAGTTTCTTCCGTCATCTTTATGGCATGGCACGGTTCACCATGATGAGCGGAGGTCGTGTTCCAATTGTTGCACAGCTCCAACAGCTGGACCATGACTATCCAATGAATATGCATGCGATGGAGATGTGTGGAGTAGGTACATACTTTGAGGAACCTCTTGATGATGATGTGTCGACCGATGATGATCAACACATGCCAGACTCCGACGTGGAGGAGAATTCTGATGACGACGACTCCTATGATGATTCCGACGAAGGGGGTATGACCCCCGACATAGAGGAGGAGTCCCACTGACCAGGTTCTTCGTATTTATTAGCCACTGAGGGCAGTGTCCCGTTTAAGTGTGGGGTGGTGGTATTTGCATGCTTTACTTCTCTATCCGCATTTGCATTTATTTATATTTGTTTGCTTAGTTTGTTGTTTTTCGAAATTGGTTTTTTTGTTTTTTTTTCAATTTTTTAGATTTTTCTTACTTAGCTTCACATAAAATCATTCTAATAGGCAGCATGAGATTATAACAAGAGTTTGTGCTAACATATGACTATTGAGACGTTTAGGCTCTAATTGTGACTCACTATGTGATATTGTGTGGTTCAATTCCTTCATCTGTTGGGGAAAGAGTCTATACTACTCCTAATAAAGTCGACCATGTGCCTTGTGTGTGTGAGATAATAGTATATTCTATGCTTTTGGCTGATGCTAGAACTTGCCTGGTATGTGTGCAAAGCAAAAATAAAGAATGCAAGTTTAGGAGATGATTTAGGCATTTCTTTGGCACCCTATGATTATTTACCTTCATTTTTACCTACACATGGACATCATCCTAGTTAAACCCTTTTGAGCCTTTAAAGCCTATTTTCTTTGACAAACCTCATATGTAAGCCTAATCCATTTTTTTTCAAGACCACAATTTGATCCAAATTCCTAAGTGCTTTAAAGTATAAAGTCATGTGACAAAATAAGAGGAAATTGGGTGAGTATGATGCTTTAGAATGTATTGGTGCTTGAATTTGTTATGAAAAAGAAAGTGCTATCATAAGAGGTATATTATGAAAAGAAAAAGGAAAGGAAAGCTGAAAAGTTGCTTAAAATTGAAAAACAAAAGAGGAGAAAAAGGGTGGTAGAATAAAAGAAAGTAGAAAGGTTGTTTGAAAGAAAAGTGTTAATGATACAATGTGATGTATTAAAGCGCTTAGGAACATAGTCACTACTTCTGGCCAAAATAGTCCTACCCGTCCCTTAGCCTACATTACAACCATCAAAAGACCTACTTGATCCTAAGCCTAGCATTCTGACATTTAGTGGAGCATTACACTAAGGGCAAGCCTATGGTCATCAGTTGCTACATATGAATTCTTTGTGAGAGCGAGAGCAAGGATACTTTTATACCCATGTTTGAAAAAGATGCTATACTTGTGAGTGATTATGGGTAAGATATTGTGAGACACATATGGTTGATGAGTTTTGGGTAGTTGTGTATGATTCTTTGTACCTTAACTTTTGAGTATGAGTTGACCACCATCACGAGTTTATGTTGGAGGTTGAATTGTTTCTACTAATGATTGGAAAACTACTCTTTGTTGGTAATTGTTGTGCTTGTCTTGACGAATATTTTGTATTGTTGCTGTGAAACCTTAAGTTAATGTTTAGAGGGACATGATATTTTGTTCGAGGACGAACAAAGCTTTAAGTGTGGGGTGTTGATGATAGGCGAATTTACACGCCTATAGTGCTATATTTTACCCATATTTTAGCCTAGTTTTGAGATCAAATTATATATTTCATGCACTTTTAGTCCTTTTTCCTGTAAGTGAGCTAACGAACATGATTAGCAAAGTTTCAGGTATAAATGATGCAGAATTCAGCATATTATGGATTACTTGATGCCAAAGAAAGCTTCACGAAAGGAGAAAAGGAAGCTTGGACGCCTAAGGACCAAAAGTGATGCATGGAAAATATGTCCCGGGCAAAAATAGCAATTCTGAAGACTTTGGGGACTAGCAGTAACTTAGTAGGATTAGGATAATGATACATTAACCTAGTACAATTGAGTTAAGTATTTCATTAGCTTAGTAGGAATAGGATATGGGTATTATAAATACCCTATTTTGCTAGAGATTTTAAGACATTCCTCCATTAGTTACAATTAAATTCTTCTACTATTCCTCAACAATTCTCATTCTAGTTTTAATTCATCTTTCTACTTCTTCTTCTATTCATCTATTCTTAATTTCCGCAACAAGTGAAACGTTACTTGTAAGAAATCATGCCTAACGCCTACCACACTTGTGCTACACGAAATTCTTATTGTGGTATAATAACAATGTCAATTGTGATTTCCTTCGCACTCATGGGTAACTAAAATTCTCTGTTGGGGTTATGGAAGCCGATTGATATACTATCTATTACTATGAGTTTGTGAGTTCGTGACACGTATGCTGCTTATATCATTATTCTCTTCGTCTTAACCTAAATTCTTTGTGGTTGCAAACGCAAGAATACGCCAGTATAACATTTAACTTGTTCGAAAGAAAGGTTATCTGTCTGGAAAAGAGATAATGTCAAGGTAGTAGGGTCTCATCCCCTATTAAAAAGTTAGTGCCGTAACTGGATTAACCTCTTGGAGAATTCGTACCGTTAGACACGCTTTAAGCTCGAAAGAGATAAAGTGAAATAATCCTCGAATAGGTCGAAAGACGCCTGGATTTACCATCGAATACAATTCTCTATAAGCACATGCATGTCGGAATTCAACACACTCATAACCAATAGAGACGTATAACTCAGAAGGTGGACACAACCCCAACTTCTCAATTCTCATTGTTTTACAACCTACTAAACATTCTTTCTTTTTACGTTGCTATTTTCAGTTTTTACTTTAATATTTTAGTTACACATTACAATCCCCCTTTTTTACGAGACTTGCACTAAAAGTCTAGAAATCGTTGCTTACTTGTTGACCAAGCTATTCCCTTTGGGATCGATACCCAACCCAGTTGGGTTCTATATTTGACTACGACCGCTTTACACTCCTATGAGAGCTGTAGATTGAGCGTTATCACCAGGTCATCCTCTTATTCAGCCGAGGACTATGCAAAACTTTATCTCAGAGAGTTGGTTAGGTTGCATGGTGTTCTTTTATCTATCATCTCAGATAGAGGTACCCAGTTTATCTCTCACTTTTGGAAAGCATTCCAAAAGGGTCTTGGTACCCAAATCTACCTCAGTACAACCTTTCACCCTCAGACAGACGGTCAAGCACAAAGGACCATTTAGACTCTTGAAGATATGCTGAGAGCATGTGTAGTTGATTTTTAAGGTAGTTGGGATGACCACTTAACTTTGATTGTTTTCGTATATAATAACAACTATCATTCTAGTATCCATATGGCTCCGTTTAAGGCTCTCTATGGTAGGAGATATAGATCTCTGATTGGTTGGTTTGAAGTAGGTGAGGTCGTGGTAGTAGGGCCTGACTTTATGTTTGATGCATTTGAAAAGGTCCAGTTGATCAGAGAAAGGATTAAGGTAGCCTAGATCTGATAAAAGTCATATGCTGATGTGAGGAGAAAGGATCTCAAGTTTGAGGTCAGTGATTTTGTGTACTGAAAAATTCTCTCCCATGATGGGAGTGAAGAGGTTCGGCAAGAAAGGGAAACTCAGTCCCCGATATGTCGGTCCTTACAGGATTCTCAATTATTTTGGAAAGGTAGCTTATGAACTTAAGTTGCCTTCGGATCTAGCGTTAGTAAACCCAGTATTCCACGTCTCCTTGCTAAAGAAATGCATTGGAGACCCAACAGTCATAGTTTCTTTAGAGGACGTAAACATTTAGAATGGTCTCTCTTTTGAAGAGGTTCCGGTCCAGATCCTCTATCATCAAATCCGGAGACTATGGAACAAAGAAGTTCCACTAGTCAAGGTTTTTTAGCGGAATCATTCCATTGACGGAGCAACTTAGGAAGAAAAAGAAAATATGCAGACCAAGTACCCTCATCTTTTCTTCGCGAATTCAAATTCGGTTTAAGGTATTAATTTTTTGAAGATTTCACTTTATCACGTTCAGTTTTAGTTGCACATCATGTTCATGTCAGTTATTCATTAATGAATTAGTTCAGTCATGTATTCCATGCATCAGACATGCATGTTCAGTGTGTAATCTCAGTCCATCAATTTCTTCAGCTCAACAAGTCTTATTCGAGGCCGAATGATCCCAAGGGGGAGATATTGTAATACCGTATATTTTCCTACCATAAATTAAATCTCAGTACGTGAGTATACGTACCTAAAATTTTTTGAAAAACTCATTATTTTTCAGTTAAGATCCCACCAAGCTGTGGAAAATTAAACTAGCTTTCCAACAATATAAGATTCACCTTAATCTGATAATCGAGTAAAAAGTTATGGCGATTTTACGTTTTAGTTGTAAAACATCGTGATTTAGGCCCGTAACACATCGCGGAGAAGTGTAAAATCACAATTTTCAAATTCCAGTGAGACTCCATGATTCCACCACATCAAGGTGATGTTCCATCTCACAATTGTCCCTTTCCAGTAAAGCTCCGCGATCATGGCGCGTCGCGGAGGTGTCCCATTTCACATTTGACACTTTCTAGTGAGCCTCCACGATAATAGCGCGTTGTGGAGTTGGAAAAAATGACATGCCAAAGTCATACTGCAATAGCTCCTTATCACAGTGAGTTCCCATGTCCCAATTGGCAATTTCCATTGGCTCGACGTGATCCTGACGCGTCGCTCCAAGGCCAAAAATTGAGATTTCATTTAGCAGCTTTGAGTTTTTTAAATTGTCTTAGGGGTATTTGGGTCTTTTCCACAACCTTAATCAGCCTAAAATGCGATATTTATCCCTAAGTGACCCAAATAATCATCATTTATTCAATTCCGCTCAAAATTGAAGATCCCCTTCTCAAGAAAAAAAAACCCTAACTCTCAAATTCAAGGCCAAATCCCAAAAACTCACTATCAGTCCTCCCAAATTCATTAACTCAGGTATGTTAAATATTCATCCATAGGTTCCTTCCACCCATGGAGTATAAGTATCTGTTTTAACTTGAAAAATTATGATCTTTTCAAACTATTTTGATTTTAAATTATGCTTTAACCCATGAATCTCCATGAACTATGATTTTACACCATGTATACATGAAATTATTATTGACATTATATTCTCCATGTTTTAATGTTATCATTCTTTGAATGAAATCATGATTGAGTGCTATTCAAGTTGAATCCATGCTATTACTACAAATTCAATAACATTTCTATGATTTGATTAAACCATGAACTACAAGTGTTTGATAAAATGCCTACAAGAATGAAGATTTAATAAAAGCCTTTATGTTATGTCCTCCAAGATTTAGTGTCATTTTAATATTACTGCTTTTGAGTCCTGGGGGTATTAAATGCCCAAAAATCATAGCTATTTACTTTGTCTCATCTTAGTATTTCCGGAATAACTTCAGAATACATCATGAGCATTACTGGATCAGTCAGTTAAACTTAGAAATAGTCAGTAACTCAGTGTCATTTAGTTAGGAGTAGGATTTAGTACCGATCGAGTGTATTTCTGGAAGCTTCTCTATCAGATAGGCAGAGTCGTTAGTAGTAGTTGTTATACTCCAAAACTACATAGCTAGCATATGATATAAAAAGTCACCCATCAGTTTAAGCTTAACTATCTTGTAGGGGTCACTCATCAAATTAGGTTTGACACCCTTCGTCCTTCGGGACAATTCAGTATACCAGACTAGTGGATCCATACTACCAACATTTGTATCTGTGGCACGGTATTAATACCCTTTCAACAGGGGTTACAGTTTGGATCTCAATTAGCTCAAATTGGGGCATATCAGTTAGATGATACCTCCCATAGTCCAAGTCCAATAATCAGTCCAGTAGTTTAGTCTCAGTGTTGTTTGGCCAAGGAATACAAATATCAATTATTTCAGTATTTTAGTTAACAGATTTTTATTCAGTTTATGTTATATGCTTGGTCATGCATCCCGAATATCTAAAGATTTCATGTACCTTCAATATTTATAGACTTTCATGCATATACAGTATTTACAGTTTTCACATATTTTTATTATCTACAGATATCATCCTCTCTATTCAATATTCTATATTTTACATGTATATTCAGACAGTTATTATTCCTGTTCATAAAACCATGCATGTCTCCCTACCTCATTTAGCATACCAGTATATTTAAAATATTGATCTCATACCTTTCTTTGTGCTATGATGTATTACATCATAGTTTATAATGCTCAGTTCTCAGATTGTGCCTAGACTTCTCAGACTCTCAGAAGTAGAAGTGGTAAGTCCTCATAATGTGAGGACAGATTGTTTTTACTTTATGTCTCCAGTTCTGTAGTTAGCGGAGTTAGTTGAGGCCTATCCCATCAACTCAAAGTTAGTTAATCTAGAGGCTTTCATACATTACAGTTAGTTAATCAGTACTCAAACTTTAGTTGACATGTCAGTTAGTTATTTAGATTTTCTTCATCTCATTAGATTCAGACAATGTTTTTCCAGATTTATGACACAGTATTGATTTCAGTTATTAAAATATTATGACATAACAATTCTTCTTTCACATTATCATTATATTATTCAGTACTCATAGAAGGTACCAGATCATGGGTTAGCTTGTGGTCCCTCAAGACTGTTAGCACCATAGGATGCCCAGGGTGTACTCTCGGGGCGTTACACTTTTCCTCACCCTAAAACCTACCCAACAAATATAAATCATATCCTAGGCATTATATCCATTTTGCTATCAGTTTTCAAGATCTCAAATCCTCTACACTTTAAAAAATTAGATCAAACAAACATTTCCTCCAAGAACAAGAAATAAAGAAAATCAATCCGTATGTCCAAGATTTCCAAGGAAACAATAAAGATTCAAGTTATACTATATAAACCTTGTAATCTAAGGTATGTGGGATTTCACCAAACTACATGGGCAAGATGAAATTATTTCAATAGCATTTACACGTTGAGAAATCATGAATTTACAAACGGGTATTGAAATTTCAACTACAATCATTCATTGTGAATCGTTCTTGATAATAAAGTTTTGGTCTTGAGGCTTTCACCCTTAAACTCTATTATTGTTCACATACACACACACACATATATATGTATACATAGGGTTTGATGTTTGAAACTTGAATTGAGAGCATGAACAATTATAATCTCTCTCTTGTTATAAAACCTTTTGTTTTCATATGTTGTGCATTATTCAATTGCATATTGAGAAGCATGATTCAAATATCTTTACTATTTTAAGCCTTGATTTTTTATATGAACTAAAGAAGGTGATTCTTACTAATGTAAATGAAGAGTAGTGATTCAAAGAGATTGCATAGTTGGTAAAAAAAACTTGACCACCACATGTTTGTTGAAATATTGAAAAGAGAGAGTTTTGGCATGATTTTACATATGTTTTGAAATATAAATTCTCTAGAACTGTTTGAATGATATGGTCGTCCAAACTTTATGTTTTAAATGAAGAATTGTACATGATATTTTATGGATTAGAAGATATGACTTGCAATTCTTGGTATGACGATACCAAAATAGCTAATGACATAATAGGATCAGAACATAATAGAAGTCAGATTTCATTCAGATTTTTAGAATTTGAGTTCTTAAATATGCATGTTCAGAAAAGGTTAAAAATGGTCTTAAGAGATGTTAGGTGGTTACCCAAAGAGGGTACTAGTTCAAATAACTCATTATCCAAAATTGTGTTTTACCGATACGGGTTATTTGGTCCCCAAGAGGGATTATATGTTTTTCTAGTGCCCTGTGGCATATCAGACTTAGCAACTCCAACTCTTACGGCAAACTTGGGTTGGGGGCTAACCCACCGAGTTAAGGGAGAATTTCATATAGCCCGTGGAATATCAGACTTGCAGGGTGTACCACCTAGCTCAGAACTAAGACAAAGATGTTGAGTTGAGAACTATTTTTTTTAAAGGCCTATTTACTATGCCCATGAATTTTCAAATGGTTTGTGATGATATATATTTTTTCTTGAAATTCTCTCACTTACTTTATGTATCAGTATTTTTATTTTAGATTGCTCTGCATACCAGTACATTTGTATTGACACCCTATATTTTAGGATCTGAGACACAATCTTGGGGTCCCGCTAAGCAGTAGTTTGGATTGTCCAAAAGTTGCAGTTAGTGAACCTCTTTTATTCCGGAAGGCCTAATGTATAAGTCATTGTAATTTTATTTTGATTCATGGTCCGATTGGAGGCCTTGTCTTAGTCTCCAGACAGAGGTTATTTTCAGTTAGTAGAGATTTTGAAGACTAGAGTTAGATGTTTTTTATCATTATGAACTCGTTTCAGTGTTGAGTAGTTTGAAATAAAAGTTGAACATGATTCCGTATTGTTTTATATTCCACATTTTCCCTTTATATTATATGAATGTGTATATGATTGCCAGATAGAGAAGTGCGCTTGGGCCTTCATGGTTCAAGATGCTCATCGTTGCCAGGACCTCGATTCGATTCATGACTTATACGGTTTTGGATATTCTCTGGTTCATGTGGCTACACGCGCTGGGGCCCTTTAAGCTTGGGGAGATCTGGGCCCATATAGTCTGTGGGTGCCTTGTTCTATGACGGTCATTCTACATGACCCAGGTTAATGATTATAAAGTTCATGCTAATCTTTTTCCCTACCCCAACATAGGATAAATATATATATATATATATATATATATATATATATATATATATATATACGTATATGTATGTATTGCATTGGTTACTTGCATTGATTAATTGGTTTTGAACAATTGCCATTATTTTATCCTTATCCTTGAGTTACATGCTAGCGCTCTAATCACTAACTGTCTTTGACACTATACTATGTGATGCAGGTGTTGGTTATACTACACCTCCGACTTAGTAGACTTGAACTTCAAGAACAACTTGTGTTTATTTAAAGAGGTGAGCTTCCATACTTCGGAAATAACCATTTCTTGTTTTGAGTTTTCTTATGTTTTCATTGGTTAGTCTTGGACATTGGTTTGTCTATGGTCGGGGGCATGTCCTTAATTTTGGATAGAAGCTTTGTGGAACTACTATGGATTGGTATGGGTAGTGTCGGTAGTGGTGTCATCCTTGGTATTGTTATTAGTATTAGGGCTGAGATTTTATGACTGCATTTGATTTGTGATTGTTCCATTTTATTATGGTATGGATATGGACTAGGTTATTATTTCAATTTTGGTAATGGTTGTTGGGTTGGCATTGGATGGCTAGACTTGTTAGGGTTGGTCATGGTTATAGACCTATCCCAAAGTCGTTGTCTTACTAAACACTCTATTAGATTATATGTTAGAAATTCATCGGACTCAGGGTATACGATTTGAGATTAGATTAGGTAACGGGGTGATCTCCAGGCCTTATTGGATTGAGATTGCTATTACGACAAGGCCCTGGTTCGAATCGTATCAATAACACCTACAAATAATCATAAGCAAAAGTAGGAATACGTTTAAAAATACCTTACAAAGACTTAACTACAACAAGGAAATAAAATATAACCTAATGAATTATCAGTTCCGTGTTGCAGAGTGGAGTCTTTTATTTTATCTTCGGGGAGATATTTAGTTGTAAGAATATCGAAGCATTGGTTTTCTTGTTGAAATAATGAACAATATATAGTGAGACACAAGAAAACCTAGGAGAGATCCCATTGGCTGAGACAAAAGGGTGGCCGTGGCTTTTTCAACAACTTTTTGTACTTGCACCAGCTGTGATAGTTGACTGTGATAGTTAAGGTGAGCCTAACCTATTCCCTCAGTGGTAGCATCTTTGTCATCATAAAATCTCTAGGAAACAGGTCCCAACATACAATTTGTTAATTATCAAAACTAAGGACTTAACATCCATTTTTTGACTTAGTTATAAATATTTCCAATACATACCACTCATGCTAAAACTGCAATTACACTTTCACAAACTAGCAATTTTATTTATGTATATAGACACAAACATAAATTTTGTCTTCATATAGATACATAACGAAATATAAAAGTTTCTCAGCATATTATTCTGTTTCACTTGTAATTTTAGACACCACTAAACATTTTGTCGCTAGGAACTCTTACATCATGATTATTGTCGTGTTCTCATTAGCAAGCATGTTAGCAACTAGCAAGTAACAACACAGGAAATGAGAATAGTAATGATGACAATTAGTTGTAACCATAAAACAGTGTAGTATAGTAACGCATGTGATGTATTATTGAACAAGATTCCTGATATGTCATTCCGATCCTGTAACAAAATGTTAATCATAGTCATTGGAGGAGTTCCCTTCTTTTATTTTTCTCCCTCCATATTTGATACATTATTTTTCGCCGACAATATGTCATGCCCATAATCAGAAGTAAATAGTAGTTAGCTGATGATGACTTACGCAAAGGCAGAGCTCATGTAGCGAAGCGTGTATGATCAAGCAGAGGATAAAATTAAACAAAATAGTGCACTACCATAGATCAAAAGGAAACCACACTAAATGATAAAGGACTTTCATCATCAAACATAACCAGAATCATAACAATATCAAAATACTTTTTTCCGTATCTTATTAATAATACTAGTAAATAATGATACATTTTCAATATAACTACTATAGTAGAAGACTGACACGAGCTTAAATAGATGACAAGCTCATTATGTATCTTTCTGGTCTAACAATGGAATCGGGAGGGAACTCATCACCTACCAAAAATTTAGTGTTTGTAATTCTAATAAAGTAAAGCAAAGCAGGGCTGAACCAAACAAATTTAAAGAATCAATTTCTCATCATTCGTATCTATACAAAACAATTTCACAATTCTAACCTGCCCAAAGCAAACACCTCAAAATAGAAAATGTAATCCTTTCTCTCAAGAAAGACAAGTTGATACGACAAAGGAGTTGAATGTTTTAGGTATTATTTGATGTGAAACCAAAAACCCCATCTACTAAAGAGTTTGCGAAAGAAACCTAATCAGGAAGCATAGGAAATGAACCCTTCGACTCTCATCTGAACAATTTGACAAGAAAGGAAACAAGGGCTCACAAAGAGACATTGGAAACTTCTCCACTTCTTTTTACACTTTTTAGTAACATCAAGTTTTTCTAATGATTTAGATGACTCGATTGATACAAGCAAAATTGGCATCCGACACAAAGGAACCCAAGCCACGATCATCTCAAAGGTGCAAGGATATATTTGGAGGACCCTTTTAAAGCTCCCAAGATCTCAACACCATGTGTAGAGGATAGCTTGGAGTTGATTTGGCTTGTATCAATCGTTGCTACTTCCGAAAAGCAAAATGGTGTCTGACGTATTGTAGATGAGGGTCTCTCTTTTTTAATCATAAACCTTACTAAACCATAAAGACAGGATGCTCTTAAAAGCAAAATAGCAAAAATATTTGTTGCTAAATTTCTGAAGATCACAGAATTCATGTTCTTTCATTCCTTCTGTAGAAATAGTGCATGACATTGGTTGGGCTAACAGTAAAGTTTTGAGCATCAAATTATTTAACGAAGTTGATGTTTCCGTCAAGCACACACAATAACATCAACATAATTTAATTTTGAAAACATTTGCAATAGTGCTTGCATATGGAATATAAAGGGTCCAACGGAGTGAAATGTATAGTGATACAGCGGATCTCGTGATTCAGGCAGCTGTAGTTGTTGTGCAGCAATATCAAATATGCATAGGCATATATCCATGACTTGTATGCCAGAAAAACCATATTACCCCGTCCCCCCACATAAAAATTAACCACAAACGCTAAAAAAAGACCCAAAAGGAATAAGGTAATCCTGAGAGGCCACATACATCACACCAACATACACCGGGTAATCCCACAAAGTGGGGTCTAGGGTGGACAAAGTGTATGCAGTCCATGCCACTGCCTCAGATGAAGTTGAGAGGTTATTTCCGATAGACCCCCGACTCATGACAAATAAGATAACAGTATAAAAAACAAACAAGTAAAAACATTTCTAAGCATAGGCAAGTGGCATGTATCTATAATATATTAAAAGTGTGAAGGCCTTAGAAATGACGTTTGAACTTTTTAGCCTTCTTTAAAAGTCTTTGATTTAGACAAAATCGTCTTTTCACTATTTTTCCAAATATTTAAGAGTTAAAAATTAATTAAATATATTTATGGTAAAACCTTTCCTTATTAGAAGTCATCAACATTAATGATAGCTATTATTTTTTTCATTAGTTTAAGACTTTTAGATCAACTAAATTTGATTTAAAGAAGATTTAAAAAGTCTATAAATCTACATCAACAATATATTAAATCCATTAACCACTTAAAACTTCTGGTGGTAAAATAAATATGTGCTTACAATAAAATATATGTTTTGCATTTTTTGAACTTTATTAAAAAACCTTCGTAATAGATAAAATCGTCTAATTTAAAATAATCAAAAATTACATGTGTGAGTAATGTGCGGCTAAACTAGTAAGCAACATATGTAACAAGCATATTAAAAAATTTGCATTGATCACTGGATGTTTTTTTAAGCCTGCAAAAGAAAATAATTCTATCTCCAGAAATTCCCTATGACCTCTTTGCTTGAAAGGTCTTTATGGCGTTGGGAGCATCAGAATCCCTGGCTAGAAATGTGTTAAGACACCAATATCCAGCAGGAAGGGTTGTGGTCACAGTCAAATTTCCGATAAACTCGTATCTTTCATTCTATAAAGAGTAGAAAACCAAATTATAAATGGCAAAACAACATTTTTCTCTCAAATAACCAAAAAGAACAAGGCAGGGTAGAATTGTAAGCATCAATCGCTATGCGGGAAATCTCAGTGAATTTTGGGCCAGCCTTGTTACGTCGTACTGGAACAATTGAAGCCCCAATACTAACTCCCAAATCCAAATCCAAGGTGATATCAAAGCCCTAATTGTATAAACCAACAAAACGGACAAATAAACAATAATTTCTACTATAGCATATCCAACAAGGGTATTTTGGGAAGGGTAGAAGTACGTAAAGAGTAGACCCCCAAAGGTAGAGAGGATGTTTCCGATAATCCCTCGACATAAAAATTATACCCCATCCACTAACAACAACATATCCAGTGTAGTCCACAAAATGGACCTGATGAGAATAGAGTGTGCAAAGACCTTACCTCGGTACAATAACAAAAACAAAAACAATAACATATAGTAATAGATCAAGAACTATACAATAACAATAGAATAATCAGGTACAAGGCATAACATATAGTAACAGAAATCGGAAGGACGAAAAAGTAAAGAAGTAATAGTACGACTACTATTATATATGGACGACAAGATAACACAATGCTACCTACTCACTTTCTACCCTAATTGATCTCCTCCACACCCTCCTATTAAGTAACGACAGATAGTAACAACAACAAAAACAATATAATAGAGTAGGTACAATCCCTCACACTAAATATAAATAATTTACCTTCTAACTATCTCACTTTCTACCCTAATTGATCTCCTCAACACCCTCCTATCTAGTAACCACAGACAGTAACAACAATAATATAATAGGGTACGTACAATGTACCTTGCACTAAATATAAATAATTTACCTTACAACTATCAATCAAACATAGTATTATTTATCCATGATTTGATACCTGCATAACTCACCTTCAAGCCAGCTACCAAACGATTGAATAACTAATACTTGTATAATTCTAGTCAGGTACCAAAATAACATATAAGGTTATGGTTATTGCTCCTCTTTTTTATGTTATGCTATGTTTTATTTATTATTTTCTAAGTCTTCTTTACTCATGTACTGTTGTATTAACTAATAGCATCATAATTCTAACTAGCTACCGAACAACCCCTAATTGTACAAACCAACAACAATAACATATCACGAGTGCATTCAGACCTTATCGAGGTATACAGCCCCTAATTGCACCAACAAAAATAACATATCGCGAGTGCATGTAGACCTTACCAAGATATACAACCCCTAATTTCACTAACCAAGAAAAATAACATATTGCAAGGGCATGCAGGCCTTACCGAGGTATACAACTCCAAATTGCACTACAAAAATAACATATTGTGAGTGTATGCAGACCTTATCGAGGTATATAAACCTTAATTGCACCAATAAAAATAACAAATCGCGAGTGCATGCAGACCTTACCGAGGTATACAACCCCTTATTGCACCAACAAAAATAACATATCGCAAGTGCGTGCAAACCTTGCCAAGATATACAACCCCTAATTTCACTAACCAACAAAAATAACATATCACAAGTGGATTTTGACCTTATCAAGATATACAACCCCTATTGCACAAACCAACAACAATAACATATCACGAATGCATGCAGCCTTACCGAAGTATACAACCCCTAATTGCACTAACCAACTAAAATAACATATCACGGGTGGATTTTGACCTTATCGAGATATACAACCCCCAATTGTACAAACCAACAAAATAATATATCACGAATGCATACATACCTTACTGAGGTACACAACCCCTAATTGCACAAACCAACAACAATAATATATTGCGAGTGCATACAGACCTTACCAAGGTATACAACCCTAATTTCACTAACCAACAGTAACAACATATCGTGAGTTCATGCAAACCTTACCAAGGTATACGACCCCTAATTGCACTAACCAACAATAATAACATATCAGGAGTATATGCAGAACTTATTGAGATATACAACACCTAATTACACAAACCAACAACAATAACATATCGCATGTGTATGCAGACCTTACCGAGATATACAACCCCCAATCGCACAAACCAACCACAATAACGTATCGCGAATGCATGCACACTATACTAAGGTATACAAACCTTAATTGTACAAACCAATAACAATAACATATAGCAAGTGCATGCTGAACTTACCGAGGTATACAACCCCTAATTACACTAACCAATAACAATAATATATTGTGAGTACATATAGACTTTACTGAGATATACAACCTCTAATTTCAAAAACCAACAACAATAATATATTGTGAGAGCATGCAGACCTTACTAATATATACAACCCCTAATTAGAAAAACAAACAACAATAACATATCGTGAGTGCAAGTAGAACTTATCGAGGTATATAATCCCTAATTGCACTAACCAACAACAATAGCATATTGCGAATGCATGCAAACCTTACCCAGATATACAACCCCTAATTTCACTAACCAACAAAAATAACATATTGCAAGTTCACGCCGACCTTACCATGGTATACAACCCTAAATTGCACTAACAAAGAACAATAACATATAACGAATGCATACGACCTTACCAAAGTATACAACCCCTAATTGAACAAACCTACAACAATAACATATTATGAGTGAATGCAGACCTTATCGAGGTATAAAACCCCTAATTTCACTAACCAACAACAATAACATATCGTGAGTGCATGTAGATCTTAATGATGTAGACACCCCTAATTGCACAAACTAACACAAATAACATATCATGAGTGCATTCATGCAGACCGTGGAATAACTTATCTTATATGTATTTGAAAAACTTTGGAGAATTTGAGTATTAATGTTCTTAATGGTTCCATTCCTCTTTCATTGGAGAATTTCAACAACTTGTCTTATTTGCATATTTATAAGAATCAACTTTCTGGTTCCATTCCTGCGGAAATAGGAAAACTTATCGATCTTGTTGAAGTTTACCTTGTTACAAATCAATTAACAGGTCATATTCCTCGAGAATAGGTAACTTGATCAATTCCAAGATGTTCTTTGTGGCATCAAATAAGTTGTTTGGTTCTATTCCTGGTAGAAAAGGGAAGATGAAGTCACTTGAGAAGATAAGCTTTTAAGTAAATAATCTTTCTGGTCCCATTCCTAGTGAGTTAGGAAATCTGAAAAATCGATCTATAATTATCTATTAATCAACTTATTGGTCTAATTCCAACTTCCTTTGGCAAATTAAGAAACTTGCAAACTATGTTTCTCTGTGACAACAAACTTTCTGGTTCGATTCTGAAAGGCCTTGAATATTTGGATAACTTGATTGTGCTAGAAATCGATGAAAATTAGTTTTTAGGCCATTTGCCTGAGCATCTTTGCCGAGGTGGGAAACTTGAGAAGCTCATGGTGAATAGTAACAAGCTGATAGGGTAAATACCAAGAAGCTTGAGCAAGTGCTCAAGTTTCAACAGGGTTTGCCTTGGTAACAATAGTTTTGTGAGGAATTTTTTTTGAAGATTTTGGCATCTATACGGAGCTTCAGTTCATTAATTTGAGTGAAAATAATATTTACGGGACCTCAACATGAACTGGGGGAAATGAAAGAATTTGAATGATCTGTGGATAGCCAGAAATAGAATTGGTGATGGCATCCCACCAGAGATTGGAAACCTCAAAGGGCTTCAAGGACTAATCTTTCATCAAATCATTTGGTAGGGAAGATTCCTAAGGAATTGGGAAACTTGACCTCTCTCGTTGATCTTTTGTTGCAAAACAACAATATATCTAGCAATGTTCCTACAGAACTCGGGTCGCTGGCAAAGTTAGATTACTTTGATCTATCAAATAATAGATTGAATGGGTCGATCCTAATTTTTATAGGAAATTACCAACACTTGTTCCACTTGAACTTGAGGAATAACAAGTTTCGATAGAAAATTCCAGAGGAGATAGGGAGGATAACTCATCTTAGTGTACTTGATTTGAGCCATAATCTTCTTGATGAAGAATTACCTGCTCAGTTTGCCAGTTTGCTCGACTAGGTAATGTTGAATCTTTTCCACAATAACTTGTCAAGATGAATTCCTAATGAATTTGAAAGTTTGATTGCTTTGCAGAATGTTATCTTGTCGTGCAATGAGTTGGAAGATCTAATACCGAAAAATATAGCTTTTATGAATGCCTCGTTGGAAGGTAATAAAGGTCTTTTTGCGGTAATGTCACAGGATTCCTTCCATGCAAAAGGCCATCTAAGCACTCAATGGTGAAGGCATATAAACTCATCCTCATCACTCTATTTCCTATTTTGGGAGCACTAGTGCTTCTCTGTGGTGTTTCTTTCCCAGGTGTTGTACTTATGCATGACGAAAGAAGAGATGGGATTCTATTGGCGAAGATTATGGTATGTTGTTGATATCCTCATTACGTGGAAGTTCATTGTTATACTTGGATGTCTTAAAAGCCACAGAGGAGTTTGATGCAATATTTTTCATTAGGCAAGGAGGGTTTGAAAGCATTTACAAAGTAAACCTTCCATCATTGAGGAGTGTAGCTATGAAGCGACTTCATTATACATATGAGATTAAGCATCAGAAAAGCATTATGAATGAGGAAAGGGCGTTAACAGATATTAAGCATCGGAACATTGTGAGACTCTACAACTTTTGTTCAAGTGCACAACACTCATTTTTTATTTATGAGTACGCGGAGAGGGGGAGTTTATCTAGTATTTTGACAAATGAAGTAGAGTCCAACAAATTGGATTGGCTTAAAAGGGTGAATATCATCAAAGGTGTTGCTTATGCTTTGTCTTACATGCACTACGATTGCTCACCTCCAATTGTTCATCTAGACATATCAAGCAGTAATATTTTTCTTGATTCTGAGTTTGAAGCTCGTGTTTCAAATTTTGGCGCAGCTAATATTCTCCAGCCAGACTCATCCAATTGTACTACACTTGCAGGTACCTATGGCTATGTAGCACTAAGTTATTTCTAACTTCATATCATAATTTTTAAGTTCATGAACTCTATATTGTTTCTAACTTATTTGCAATGTCATTGTTTTAGAGGTTGCCTATACAACCAAGGTGACAAAAATGTGTGATGTGTCTAGATTTGGAGTAATAGCATTGGAGGTAGTAAAAGGAAAGCATCTCAAGGAACAACTTACTCTTCTAGCAAATTCATCGACAACAGATGTGAAACTCAATGATTTGCTAGATGAATGCCTTCCACATATTGAAGATGAAGTGAAAGAGATTTTGGTTTTCACCAGCAAGCTAGCAAGCTCGTGTTTGCATGAAAATCCAAAATCAAGGCCAACAATGGACTTCATCTGTCATATATAATGTCTCCTTGTATGGAAAAAACTATGCTTGGCACCAAGTTTTTCTGAAGTTACAAGCTTGTTAATCAGAACTTTCACGACAAAATAATACTGAGACTTTCTTTATTGTTGGGTTGCTTATACAGATACATATTTCAATATGAAACATTCATTGTCTTTCTAGAAGATTATATACTAATCACAGTGTATCATTGAAAGTAATTACTACTCCCTTTATTTCAGTGTGTTTGTTTGGTTTTGATTTGGCACAAAATTTAATAAAGTAAACAAGACTTTTGAAACTTATAGTCGACTTAAAATATGTAAAATCTACCATTGAAACTAAAGAGTTGCCGAAAAAAGAAATAATTTTTTGAATTGGCTATAAAGGAAAGTAACTTGAAAATAAAAGGAGTAATTATCAATCAACACTCACAGTAATTATAGAAAAAGACAGGTGTTGCTTCTTCTATTTAATCTTCAGTTGTCTGTTGTTCTTTAATTGAACTCTTTGGCCCTACCTGACTCTATGAGAATGGACACCGTATGAGGAAAAAGGATGATGATGATGAAACCGATGATGGGAGGGTACAAAAATGAGTAATTAAATGCAAAAGTAAAAGTACTGGTGATGATAATGTAAGGGATGATAAGAGGTTATCGAGGCAAAGAATTAAACGTGGAAATAAGGATCATAATGTGATGATGAAAGAGATGATATGAGGAGTAAGCCTCAAAAGTATGAATATGAAGATAACTCTGAAAGGGATGATGGATGAGAGAAGAGAAAAAGTGAATAGGTAGAGGATGAAGAGAAGAAAGGTAAAGTTGGAGGGAGAGAAAACAGAGAAATAAAAGCAAAGATGACACAAGAATGGACGACAGAAGATAGATGAGGCCAAAAGATGTGAAGAAGATGATGAAAGGGATTATGTGAAAAAAGTAGAAATAATGAAAGCCAAGTTGATATCAATACATCAAATTTAGGATGGAGTATAGGAGTATACATTTCCACCATTCAAATTGGTTAGAATGATGGAGGTTCAAGACAAGAGTAGTAGCGAGTACCAGATAGAATGAGTTAGAATTCTCTAAGAAAAAGCATTAACAGATTGATGAATAAAGTTAATGCAGCAAACCTCACAACATTATTCCGTTGTTGTTAGTAGAGAACCTAACTAGGGGGAGAATGATAACATAATTGCAGGAGCTCAACTGGAAGCTTGAGAATTCTAAGCTAAAACAGGAATTCTACAAAGGGATTCAAGCACTTTTTGGACGCTTGGCTTTGGCATTGTGGTGCACAGCCAAAGCAAACCATAGAGTTTGTGGCGCTAGCCAAAATCCAAGCCCAGAGTTAGAAGCGCAAGCTAAAAGCCAACTCCATCTCATTTTACGATGCAAGGACTTTCCGGAGGGTCCAAATCACGATGCACACCAACTTTTAAGTCCTAAAAGTACCACCAATAACTAAGCATGGATTACCATCAAAATATGTGTCCTAAGGCTTATTTTAAAAGCATTATTAGAGAATTAAAGCATGGCGAGTTACATATTTCTTATTGAAGCTGCATTGGCCTGAATTTATGAATTTTCTATTTTTATGTATTTTGACCATTATTCCCTTTTCCATTATTGCTATATGTTCATTTAAGGGTTTTGAGATGGTTGACACGATTTCTGATGCAATCGAAAATGATTTGTACAAGTTTTTGATTTTTTTTAGAATCTTGAGAAGTCATATTGTAGACTTCAATCAACATTCCTTGTTTTGAGTGTTGGATGACAATTTGGACTATGTCAGCAAATCTAGAATATTGATTCTGAGTTTGCAGCGTGGTTGGTTTTGATTTGGGACCTTTATCTTGTATTTTGACACTTCTTTTGAAAAATGTTGAAAATGAGTCTTAGGGGTCAGCTTAGTGAAAACAATCTTTTTCCAAAAATCTGACATTGCCATTGAGTTCGATTGGAATGTCGAAAATAGCCTATATTAGCATAGTTCATTTGTATTCATGGGATCCAAACAAATCCTAAGGGTCTGATAAGAAATTTAGCATTTCGGCCAAGTTCTTAATTGTGCTGCTATCTGGTGCAGCCATATAAGCTGCCAAGGACCGCTCAAGTGGTAGCCTATTTAGCGGCCATGCATCGCTAAAGTAATGGACGACCTAAGTGGCTTGGACCTCATTTTAAAACCATTTTCACGTGGGATTTCTCCTGTAGACTCCTATAACCTTGGGAAATGTGTGTTTAAAATGAACTTCTAATTTTACTCCTTTTATTTAAGAATTTACTATAGAATTTATTTGGAACCGGTCCAAATGGGCAATATAGATATCGTTAGATTTTTTAATGCATAGATGCTATTTGAATGTTGTAGTTGATTTTGAATCTATTCATAAGGGAAATATTCCATGTTGAAGCACTTTAGACTAGATTTCATCATTTCAAGCTAGGTTATGACTTAACTTCTTTCAGACTGAGAAGAGTAGCTAATATATGAGTAAAGAATGCTACAAATTGGGGAGAATGACTTTGAGGTCTATATTTTGAGATTATTTATTGTTGTCTATCCTTGAGGGGGGCTTATATTTTGTTTTTATTGGTTTATGATATCTGATATTATATGATTCTCGTGTGGGGGATTTATTTGACATCACTGACCTTATCTCTGCATTTATATGCCTTCATTCATGAAATAATGGGGCTTATTTTTCTAATATAGTCCTTATTTGAGCATTCATTGCTTTATTTCTTTTAATTTTTTAATCTTAATTTAGACAACTGCTATGAAGTACTAGTTGACTTCACATGATAGAAATACCCAAGTTAGGGGTTGATACGATATAAATTATGTTTTACCATATATATTATGATGGTGCCTAAATTTAGTTGATAATTATGAATTGTTGACATCCTAAGTCGATTTCTTGTCTCATTTATATATACGTGTTGGATGAAATGGATATCATCATAATGAGTTGATTATGAGCATTACTTATTTATTCCATACATATACATTCATGAGATACTGGTACCATTGAGAAACACTATTTTTAAAATAAAATGAGGTATTTTTATAAAAATCCTCTCTGTGAACATAAGCTAGAGAAGTGAGTTGAGATTGAGATATAAGATATAGTATATGGGTCACGAACCACCCCATGGGTTCTATCTAGGTGTTGTGAGTTCGGTGGATGTATACAAAAAGTCATGTGATAACGCTCACCATTCATCCCTTCCATATTGCATTGCATTACATTTGTATATGCATCTTTCTTGAATTCTTAAGTTTTGTTGATCTGTGTTTAATTTCAATATAATTTTGTATACCTGTGTTTCTTTCAATTATATATATATATATATATATATATATATATATATATATATATATATTAGATCTGTTATTGGAGAAAGTGCGAGCTATTATTTTGGACTTTTCTGCTTGCAGGTGACATGCTCATACTTTTCTTTACTCATCTTATTTTCTACTTTACTCGGTCAGACTAGGATGCCTACAAAGTTAAAGTGGAGCATACTCACCCTATTATGCATTTTAGTATGGATTAGAGCATGAGTACAAAATGTGGTAGATGATTATGTGCGGTGTTTGAGGTACTAGATGCTTTAGGGACTTAAGAGCTGACTCTAGACCTCTTGTTATATTACTTTAAATCTTTATTTCATTTTCATAGATAGATATGTACTTTAAAATTCATATATGTGGTAGATGCTCTTATAGTATGACACCAAATTTGGGTACTTATGAGATTTCTTTCTGACTTCCATTTTCATTATATTTTGTATTGAATTCACTTTATTCTAGAAGTCTTGACTTAGTTTATATTATTTATGATTTTATTTTTCCTTTATCAGTTTTGGTGATTGGATTATTTATCAAGATTAGGCCGCATTAAGTGCTATCATAAACTTTTTTGGATGGTGACAAATTGGTATCACACCAAGTTCACCAGTCTCATATGTGTAAGAGCAGGATATCTAGTTGAGGCTCGCAAATTGACCTGTAGACATCTTTATCTATCTCCAAAAGACTATAAGATGTGTTTAGGAGAACCTCTCTATTTTAATATTTAGTCATGCGAGTTGTTCTTACCCAATGTTCTAATTTGTGTTCCACTCCTTTCTGTGCAAATGGTGAGGATTTGATATCTAGAGACTTAGGATGCTTATCCAATATACAGGGATGGAGCCCAGGCCAGATGGTGAGGTAGGGATTGTGGATAACCTAGAGATAGAGGATGAGTATGAGGAGATGACCTAGCTATAGGACATGATAGGGAGGCCTCTCTTAAGTCTGAGTTTATGTATTCTATGAATGATAATCAGATAGTGAATACGGAGCTATCTTGAGTCCCACAGGGTTCAATTGATACCCTGTGCTTCAATGTCTTTTGTCTTATCTTTTGAGTTATTTGGAGGGTATTTCTTTAAGTATACCTGGTATTCCTCAAACTTTGAGTGATGATCTACCATTAGTGTTGGAATATGCTTATAGTATTCCTTCTTTTGTGGATGGTCTATCATATGTGGTACCTCTACACATGGATTCATTGCCTATTAGACTTACTATTCATCCAGTTGCTTCGAGCACAGTTATGTCTTCTAATGATCAAAAGAGATTTGAGAGGTTTATTTTTTTAGGTGCACTAATTTTACTGGAGTTGTTGGAGAGGATGCCTATGAGTTTTTGATTTATTTCCAGGAGAAGTTACATAATCCTATATCACTTGAGTTTTATGAAGCTGCTTATACTGCCTACCAGTTGGAGGTTGTTTTCTAGTTATTGACCTTTTAATTCTCCTGCTATGTCTTAGCCTTAGATTTTTTAAGCTTTCTTGTAGAGATTTATACCATATAGCTTGAGATCAGATGCATGATGAGTTTGATCAGTTGGAGTACAGCTTATGACTAATGCTAAGTGTGAGATTAGCTTTTACACATTACCAAGATATTTATCCCCTAGCATCTTCAACAAGTTTAAGAGGATTAGGAACTTTGTGAAGGGGTTAGATAGTACTTATTAGTTAACTGCAACCCAGATAGTAGTTTCAGGGGCTTATTTCTAGAGTATTAATGAGCATGCCAATATGGCCAATCTATTATCCAGGCTACTCATAGAGGCACAAAGAACGTTCATCATTATGGTGAGTTTAGTGGACATGTCTCTTGAGGTAGAGATTTCTTTAGTAGAGGCTCCCATAGTTGTCATGGTAGGCCGATTGAGGATGCATTAAGGGGTTCAAGTGGTAGACCTTCATATTCTACGACTTCTAATAGCTAGGTATCGTGCCATATGGGTGTAGGTTCCAAGATTTATTCTTTGGTCTAGGGAAGTCGTTCTAGTTTAATCATACCTTATCAAATCAAGTTAGCTCATAGAAGATATTTTGTACGTAAAGAGTTTTGATATGTGCCTAAGAATTGCCTTGACATTTTAATGGATTCACTCAACATGGTTCTTAACTTCAACTCTTAACTACTCTAATTTCTACAGTGAGAGATGGTTTATAGAGTGGTAAGGGTGGTGTCAGTAGAGCTAAAGGTGAGAGAGGTAGAGGTAAGGGTACTTGTGAAGGTGGTCACGAGATTACTCGGTCCAAGAACAGGCGTTGTTAGTGTTAAGTTATACCTAGGAGACTCGAGATAGAGGCTTCAGATACAGTTATTATAGGTACCATCCGTATTTGCTATTAATCTGCTTTTGTGTTAGTTGAGCCTGGATCTACATTATCCTACGTGTCAACTTATTTTGCTCTTGGATTTGATATTGCATGTGATACCATAGCTATGCCTCTTTTTGTTTCCACCTCTGTAGAAGATTCTTTAGTGGTGGATAAGGCATACCGATCTTGTGTGGTTACCTTTGTGGTCCATAAGACTTGGGTAAACTTGATTGTCCTAGATATGATTGATTTTGATATAATCTTTGGTATGGATTGGTTATCTCCTGCTCATGCTATTTTGGACTGTTATGCCAAGACTATGACCTTAGCTACATCGGTGTGTCAAGGCTAATTAAAAAGGTACATTTAATTCATTCTCAAAGGGTGTTATATCTTTTCTGCATGTTTGTTGCATAATAGAGAGGATATAGTTGGCTTATTTGGCCCACTTTCGTGATACTAGTGTTTCTTTACCACCTTTATAGATTCTATTTAGGTTATTCATAGTTTCCAAATATGTTTTCTAGGAATTTGCTTGGTATGCCTTGAATGTAACAACCCAAATCTGGTACCTAGAATCTTACACGGTACTCATGACCCCAAAGGACCACAAGCCAACCCATGGCTGATATCTGTACCTGTACACTGCATAATATCACATAATAATGCGGAAACATGCACTGAAAGGCCATAAGGTTCAATACTGAACATAATCTGAATAATATAACATCTATGTGTGATAATAGAATACCGAAAACAAAACTGAAAATACTGAAGTCTGAAACATGATAGTCTAGAAAGCTTCTAACTGACTGAAACTGTCTGAGTGAGGAGTTAATGGGACATGTTCTCAATTAACTCCAACTAATAAACTGACTAATGAGATAATAGAGAATAATCATGTCCTCGAAAGATAAGGACTCACTTCTAACTTTGACTACTGAGACTAAGATCTAGTACTGCTCTGGAGCTCGTGTCTCTGAACCTATGGTATAAGATACCATAACACAAATGCGTCAGTACTTAGAATGTACTGGTATGCATGTGAGGTAGGCTGAATGCATGGGGTTCATATACATGAACAATAATAATAACTAACTAACTATCACAAGCATGAGAATACATGCATGAGATATAACAACTGACACTAATACCGTGAAAACATGATTACTGAATCTAAATACTGATTACATGACATACTGATAATTGACATGACTGATAATTTGAGTGACTGTATCTGAATATAACTGATAGCATAAGTGATAGTATCTGACAGTCCTGATTCTGATGGAACTATCTGAGTTACGTACTGTATCTGAGTTTACTGTATCTGACAGTCTTAAAATCTAAAGAACTATCTGAATTCTATTACTAAGATTGATTGACTGTATCTGATAGTCCTGATTTTGTAACATGAAATAGAGGGAAGTAGTTATCTAACCAACATACCCCTAATATGCCATTATGACTGAGTTGGGGTCCAATCTGTAACCCCAATTAGAAGGGTGTCAATACCGCTCCACTGGTAAGGACAACATGTGAGTAACCCTCATATAATCGGTAACTCTAGTAAGAATAGTGGGAACCCTCATATAACAGGTTAAGTCATCTCATCTACCTTTATATAGTAGGCTACGATGTCTCAACCTATGCTGGCTATATAGTTCTGAAACGCAAGGATTGCTTCTAAGAATCACACCCTCATATAACAGGAGAGTTCCCATACTTGGGTTCACTTAGTGCTAAATCCTACTCCCATATGAATAGACACTAAACATGATTTACCGAACTGAACATGGACTGAGTTACTGAATTCCGTTGACTGACAGAATACTACTGATATATGACAACTGACTGAGTTCATGAGATCATGGAGATTTTTCCTGAGTCATAAGACTTTGTAAAGTCTAGGGATTCATAGATTGACTAAGAGTATCGTGAAAGCATAACATGACTCTAGGCACAAAGCTAATATTTTGGGTACAAGTACCCCCAGGACTCGATAGAAGGAAACTGGCCAATCATATCTTACATAAACATCTAACTAACATCATAATCCACAATACATTTATAGAAGCATTTCATCAAATATATGATAGGCATAAACTTGTAAATACATGGGGATTTCATGATATCATGCTGGCTAGGCACTTTTCCTTCATCTAAGCATTTAATTAAACATATTGTAGGCATTGTACATGTAAACATCATTGTACAATAATTAAACATCATGGTTCAATTCTAATTTCAGCATGTAAGGGTTTAATCATAGGTTCACATGAATATACATCTATACAAATCAATTCCACATAACATTTATCACCCAACATGGATTTGAATTCAATTGATCATTCTTAACATAAAAAGAACAAACCAACATGAGATTCATAAAGAAATCCATAGACTTGAACTTTGAAAAGAGATTCTTGGGCTTCATGGACGAAAGGAGTCCATGAATGAACACTATGCATACCTTAGTTCGTGATTTCGTGAAGATTGACAGTGAAACTTTCTTGAAATTGAATCTCCTATGAAAATCTTAGCTAGTTCTAGAGAAAAACTTGAGAGAAACTAGTATATTTTTGGTGAAAAGTGGCTGAATCATGTGTTAAATGGATTAAATAGGGGTGGAAAGTTGACCCTTTTAACCCTGGACGCGTCATTTAATTTTAGTAAAATTTTCCCGAATGGGACCCCTGGTGCGACGCGGTGCTATCGTGCCGTGTCACTGGGTTTTGACAAATGGAAAATTGAGGGATGGCACGACGCGGAGCCATCGCGATTGCCCCTTCCTTTAGGACCTAGAACTTTGGCGCGACGCGGGGGAAATCGCGCTGAGACGTCAGAAAAAATAATTCTGAATTTGAGCACTGATGTGACGTTCCATAATCGCAGACCCCTACTAAAATTTTCCAAGTGTCATTTTCTCTTGTGGCGCGGCGCGCCACTGACTAATATGGCATTGTTTTACGATGAAAACTTGAAATAGTCATAACTTCTGACTCGGTTATCAGATTTGGGCGGATCTTATATCGATGGAAAGCTTATTGAATTTCCCATATGAAAAGAAGTGAAAATATTAAAAATTCCTCATGGAATAATCATCATTAAATTTAGAAGCTAATACTAGATATTTTTTAGAAGAAATTAGCTAGGAAAAATATGGGGTATTACAATATCTCCACGTTGAGAACATTCGTGCTCGAATGAGACTGACTAAGAGGGAAACAATAAGCTGAACATGAACTGAACATGAATAACTGGAACATGATCTCATGACTGACTTGACTGATAACTGAACATATCATACTGAACATACATAGTTGATGCATTTGTAACTAATTCATAAATGCATGACTGAGTGTTCTGAGGAACTAAGTTCCTCATAATGAGAATGCATGCATGATACATAATTATATAACTGAACTGATACATTAATTCATGAATGAATTTGCAATGGTACTTGATACCAAGTTTGTGATGAACATTGAATATGAAACTGCGCAGCTTAAGAAGAACTGTCATCTTGAGCTTGATCTGAATTAGCGGAGAAGAGGTGAGGATACTTGGTATGCATGTATGCTTCTACTTCCCAAGTAGCTCCCCCGACAGACTGATTTCTCCAAAGAACCTTAACTAGAGGGACTTCTTTGTTTCTTAATCTACAAGTCTGATAGTCTAGGATTTTGACTGGAATCTCTTCATAAGAGAGGCTGTTCTAAACATCTATGATCTGAATAGGGACTACAACTGCTGGGCCACCTATTCACTTCTTGAGCAATGAGACATGGAAGACTGGGTGAACTGAGGCTAGATCTGAGGGCAATTTGAGCTCATCAGCTACCTTGCCGAAGCGACTAAGAATTTTAAAGAGACCAACATATCGGGGACTAAGCATTCCCTTCTTGCTGAATATCTTTACCCCCTTCATGGGAGAGATCCTTAGATAAACATGATCACCAATCTTGAAATCGAGATTCTTTCTACGAACATCTGCATAAGACTTCTGTCGGCTTTGAGTAGCCCGGAGTCTTTCTCTAATTAATTGGACTTTTTCTAAGGCAGCGAATACTAAGTCAGGCCCTATAACTGAGGCCTTACTAACTTCAAACCAACCAATCAGAGATATAAATATCCTATCATAGAGAGCTTTGAATGGAGCCATCTGAATACTGGAATGATAGTTATTGTTGTACGCAAATTCAATCAGAGGTAAGTGGTCATCCCCACTTCCCTTGAAATCAATTGCACACGCTCTTAGCATATCTTCTAATGTCTGAATGGTCCTTTATTATTGACCATCTATCTAAGGATGGAAGGTTGTACTAAGATAAACTTGGGTACCAAGACCCTTTTAGAATGCTTTCCAGAAATGAGAGGTGAACTCGGTACCCTCTGTTTGAGATAATAGATAATGGAACACCGTGCAATTTAACCAACTCTTTGATGTAGAGTTTGGCATAATTCTCGGCTGAATAAGAGGTATGAACTAGAAGGAAATATGCTGATTTGGTCATTCTATCTACAATGACCCAGAATGAATCATGCAGATGACAAGTTCGAGGAAAACCCGTCATGAAGTCCATATTCACTTCTTCCCACTTCTAAGTAGGAATAATGAACTCCTACATAGGAATACTAGGCTTCTGATGCTCTATCTTAACCTGCTGACATGTGGATTAGTTAGCCACAAATTCTGCAATATCTCTCTTCATTCCACTCAACCAATAGATTTCCCGCAAGTCATGGTACATCTTTGTGGACCCTGGATGAATAGAGTAGCGCGCACCTTGCAGTTCTGCAAGAATTATCTACCTTATATTATCTACACCTGGAACACAGAGATGACCCTGAGAACAAAGGATACCATCTCCCCCTTGGGAGAAAACCTCTATTTTTAGGTTCTGAACTGACTCTTTCAACTTGATAAGGCTGGGATCTCAATCTTGCTTTTGTTTCACCTCAGAAACTAGAGATGATTCTAAAATACTACGAACACATACACCACCCTCTGAAGAATCGACTAAGCAAATTCCTAGTCTGGCAAGCTGATGGACTTCCTGAGCTAACTTTTTCCTACTATCCTCAACATAAGAAACACTACACAAGGATAGTCTACTGAAACTGTCAGCCACTACGTTGGCCTTTTCTGAATGATAAAGGATACTCATGTCATAATCTTTCAAGAGCTCTAACTACCTTCTCTGATGAAGATTGAGATCTTTCTGAGAAAAGACACACTGTAGAATCTTATGATCTGTGAATACATCTACATGAAATCCGTATAGATAATGACTCCAAATCTTTAAGGTAAATACTACGGCTGCTAACTCAAGATCATAAGTAGGATAATTCTTCTAATGGGGTTTAAGTTGCCTGGAGGTGTAGGCTATGACCTTACTATGCTGCATGAGAACACAACCTAAACCTACTCTAGATGTATCACAATACACCATGGAGCCATCTAAACCATCTAGAAGAGCTAGAACTGGAGCTGAGGTGAGTCGAGTCTTCAACTCCTAAAAACTCTTCTCGTAAGGATTTGACCAATAAAATTTGACTTTCTTCTGAGTCAATCTGGACATAGGGGATGCAATAGTACAAAATCCTTCAACAAACCATCTATAATAGCCAACCAAACCTAAGAAACTCCTGATATCTTATAGAGAGATAGGGTGAGGCCAGTTTCTTACTGCTTTGGTCTTTTGAGGATCTACTCTAATGCCATCATCAAAAAAAATATTACCAAGTAATACTACTGAACATAGCCAAAATTTGCACTTACTAAATTTGGAAAACAACTGATGGTCTCTGAGAGTCTGAAGTACTATTTTGAGATGGCCTGCATAATCGCGCTCACTAGGGGAATAGACCAGAATATCATCTATGAAGACTGATGAAAATATCCAAAAACTACTTGAACATACAGTTCATCAGGTCCATGAAAGTGGCTGGGGCATTGGTAAGACCAAAGGACATAACTAGAAATTTAAAGTAACCATACCGAGTATGGAAAGCAGTTTTTGGAATGTCACATTCTCTAACTCTGAGATGATGATAACCGGATCTTAGGTCTATCTTAGAGAAATAGCTAGCACCCTAAAGTTGGTCAAACAAGTCATTGATTCTGGGAGAAGGATACTTGTTCTTGACCATGACTTTATGGAGTTGACGATAGTCTATACACATTCTGAGAGAACCGTCTTTCTTGCGCACGAATAATACTGTCGTGCCAAATGGGGAAACACTGGGCCTGATGAATCCCTTATCTAGGAGATCATTCAACTATTCTTTCAATTCTCTGAGTTTTGCTGGTGCCATTCTGTATGTCGTAATAGAGATAGGCTGAGTATCAAGAAGAAGATCAATGCTGAAGTTTATTTCCCTTTCGGGAGAAATTCTTGGAAGATCTTCGGGAAAGATATCTAACTATCCATTTACAACGGGAACTGAATCAAGACTAGGAGTCTCGAAACTAAATTCCTTAACTCGAACAAGATGATACACACATCCATTAGATATCATTTTCCTTGACCGAAGGTAGGAAACAAGCTGACCTCTGAAAGCGGATACACTACTCTTCCACTCTATGAAGGGTTCATTCAGAAACTGAAACTAGACTGTTCTATTTCTGCAGTCGACTATGGCATAACAGGAATAAGGCCAATCCATGCCAAGAATGGCATCAAAATAAGTCATCTCTAATTCGACTAAGTCTGTTGAAGTGACTCTCTAAATTATCATAACCGGGCAGTTCATGTATACCCACCGAGCTATGATGGTTTTACCCACTGGGGTAGAGACTGAGAAGGGCTCTGCTAGAATTTTAGGACTGATTCTGAAATCAATTGCTATATAAGGAGTAACAAAAGACAAAGACGCTCCTGGATCTAGCAAAGCGTAAACATGCACGTGAAATATCTGTAACGTACCAGTAACCACATCAGGAGAATTTTCCTGATCCTGTTAGGACTGGAGAGCATAAAGTCTATTTGGACGTTGCCCACTAGTAGCACTGGAGGTGGCACCCTACTGATTTGGGTGATCGGACTGAGCTGAAGAGCGATTCTGTTGACCTTGAGGACCTTGCTAAGGACAGTCTTTGAATCTTTGGCCTGGCTTGACATATCCAAAATAAATACCACTGCTAGCACTACAAATACCCTGATGGTGCTTGCATAAGTCTGGCATAGAGGATAGGTGCAGGCACTACTAACACTATCCTGGGACTTAGGTATTGGTGCCCTATCTTTATTACCCTCTCTGAACTTAGGAACTGGAGCACTGGCTGTAGAAGGAACTGGAACTGATGACTTTGGATGAAACTGAGAATGGTTTCGTCCTTCTGATTTAGGCTGAGAAAAGTTGAAACTACCTGTGTTTGTTCTCTTATTCTTCTTCTCCCTCATCTTAATATTCTGTTCCTCTATCAGCTGGGCATGAGTCATACGTCTGGCTAAATTTATGTCACTATTCAGTATGGCGGATCTGCACTCATTAACCACGTTGTCATTCACCCCTGAAATGAACTTACTCATCCTTGCCCTGCTATTTGCAACCACATGAGGGGCATATCTAGCTAATTGAGTAAACTTAAGAAAATACTATTTCACTGTCATATTGCCCTGCCTGAGGTTGATAAATTCAAGCACCTTAACTTCCCTAAGTTCTAGGGGAAAAAGCCTATCAAGGAAAGCTAAAGCAAACTCTTCCCACTCAATTGACCTTGCATCGTCTGGCCTTTCTAAGTTCAAATGTTTGAACCAAGTATGAGCAACATCCTGTAATTGTTATGCAGATAGCTCAACACTCTCAACATTAGTCACCCCCATGATGCCTATCACCTTCTGAACCTGATCTAGAAATTCCTGAGGGTCCTCATCTATCTTAGACCCAAGAAAGGTTGGAGGAGTCATTTGGGTAAGGTCCCGAATCCTAGCTGCAGATGAATTGGCCACTGGGTTGGCCAGAATGGTATATGGTTGTTCATTCTGAGCAGTAACTGATTGAGCAAGAGTAGAGAATACATCACTAAACTCTGCACAAGAAACATGTTCGTCCACAGGTTCTTCAAGCTGAGGGCTGACTGTTTCCTATTTCTTTTTTTGGGAGGCATGTTATATAGAAAAAGGGAGAAATAGATTAGACTGAGAGATTTACTTGAGATTATGCTCACTAGCATGACATGAATACTGAAAGAAGGGAAACTATTCCTAAACATATCATAGCCTCCTGCACATAAATGTGGCGCACAACACACCTAAGTACAAGACTCTACTAGATGCAGTTTTTAGGCATCCTAGGACTCAATTGAACCTTAGGCTCTGATACCACATTTGAACGACCCAAATCTGGCACCCGGAATGCTACACGGTGCTCATGACCCCGAAAGACCACAAGTTAACCCATGGATGATATCTGTACCTGTACACTACATAATATGACGTAATAATGCATAAACATGCACTAAAAGGCCATAAGGTTCAATACTGAGCATAATCTTAATAATATAAGATCTCTTTAGGGTAATAGAATACCCAAAACAAAACTAAAAATATTGAAGTCTAAAACATGATAGTCTAGATAGCCTCTAACTGACTAAAACTGTCTGAGTGAAGAGTTGATGGGACATGTTCCCAACTAACTCCAACTAATAAACTAACTAATGAGATAATAGAGAATAATCATGTCCTCAAAAGATGAGGACTCACTTCTAACTCTGACTGCTGAGACTGGAATCTACTGCTGCTCTAGAGCTCGTGTCTCTGAACTTATGGTAAAGGCACCTTAGTGCAAATGCGTCAGTACTTTGAATGTACTGGTATGCATGTAAGGTAGGATGAATGCATGGGGTTCACATGTATAAAGAATAATAATAACTGACTAACTATCATAAACGTGAGAATATATGCATGAGATATAACAACTGACACTAATACCGTTAAAACATGATTACTAAATCTGAATACTGATGACATAACATATTGATAACTGACAAAACTGATAACATGAGTGATTATATCTGAATATAACTGATAACATACGTGACTATATCTAATAATCTTGATTCTGATGGAACTATTTAAGTTGACTGTATCTGGAAGTTCTGAAATCTAAAGAACTATCTGAATTTTATTACTGAGACTGATTGACTGTATCTGATAGTCCTGATTCTGTAACATGAAACTATGGGAAGTAGTTATCTAACCGATATACCCCTAATACGCATTATGGCTGAGTTGGGGTCCAATCTATAACCCCAATTAGAAGAGTATCAATACCACACCACTGGTAAGAACAACATGTAAGTAACCCTCATATAACAAGCAACTCTAGTGAGAATAGTGGGAACCCTCATATAACAGGTTAAGCCACCTCATCTACCCTCATATAGTAGGCTACGATATCTTAACGTATGCTGTCTACATAGTTCTGAAATGCAAGGATTTCTTCTAAGAATCACACCCTCATATAACAGGTGAATTCCCATCCTTGGGTTCACTCGGTGCTAACTCCTACTCCCATCTGAATAGACACTTGACATGATTTACCGAACTGAACATTGACTGAGTTACTGAATTCTGTTGACTGACAGAATACTACTGATATCTGACAACTAACTGAGTTCATGAGATCATGGAGATTTTTTATGAGTCATATGACTGTCTAAAGTTTAAGGATTCATAGCTTGACTAGTAGTATCGTGAAAACATGACATAGCTCTAGGCACACAGCTACTATTTTGTTTTCAAGTACCCCCAGGACCCGATTGAAGGAAACTGGCCAAGCATATCTTACATGAACATCTAACTAACATCATAATCAATAATACATCTATAGAAGCATTTTATCAAACATATGATAGGCATAAACTTGTACATACATAGGGATTTCATCTAAGCATTTAATCAAACATATTGTAGGCATAGTACATGTAAACATCATTGTACAATAATTAAACATCATGGTTCAATTCTAATTTTAGCATTTAAGGGCTTAATCATAGGTTCACATGAATATACATCTATACAAATCAATTCCACATAACATTTATCACCCAACATGGATTTGAATTCAATTGATTATTCTCAAAATAAACAAAACAACCCAACATGATATTCATAAAGAAATCCATAGACTTGAACTTAGAAAAGAGATTTTTGGGCTTCATGGATGAAAGGAGTTCATGAATGAACACTATCCATACCTCAGTTCATGATTTTGTGAATATTGACAGTGGAACTTTCTTGAAATTGAATCTCCTATGAAAACACTAGCTTTTTCTTGAGAGAAACTTGAGAGAAACTAGTATATTTTGGGTGAAAAGTGGTTGAATCACGTGTTAAAGGGCTTAAATAGGGGTGAAAAGTTGACCCTTTTAACCCTGGTCGCGTCATTTAATATCAGTAAAATTTTCCCGTATTTGACCCCTGGTGCGATGCAGCGCTATCGCGTCGTATCACTGTATTTTGACAAATTGGAAATTGAGGGATGGCGCAACGTGGAGACATCGGGCTGCCCCTTCCTTTGTGACCTGGAACTTTGGCGGGATGCGGGAAAAATCGCATTGAGACACTGGAAAAAGACAATTCAGAATTTGAGCCCTGGTACGACGCCTAATTATCGTGGACCCCTACTAGAATTTTCCAAGTTCCATTTCCTCTTGTGGCGTGGCACTCCACTGACTTATACAGCACTGTTTTACGACGGGAACTTGAAATAGTTGTAACTTCTGACCTGATTATCGGATTTGGGCGGATCTTATATCGATGGAAAGCTTATTGAATTTTCCATATGATAAGAAGTGAAAATCTTGAAAATTTATCATGGAATAATCATCATTAAATTTAGAATCTAATACTAGACATTCTTGAGACCAAAATAGCTAGGGAAAATATGGGGTATTACACTGGATCGCGATATTGATTTTTCTATTGATGTGGAGCCAAAAATCAAGCCTATTTCTATTCCTACTTATCTGATTGCCCCTATTGAATAGAAGGAGCAGTTACAAGATTTGATGAGTAAAGGATTTATTAGACTTAGTATACATCCTTAGGGTTCTCCTATCTAGTTTGTGAAGAAAAAGGATACTTCTATGCTCATGTGTATTGATTATAGGTAGTTGGATAAAGTTACAGTTAAGAAAAAGTATCCTTTTTATCACATTTATGATATGTTTGACTAGCTTTAGGGACCTTTAGTGTTTTTCAAGATCAATTAGAGATTTGAATATCACCAGTTTAATATTAGAGTTTTTGATGTTTCAAAAATAGGTTTTCAAAGTCGATATAGTCTTTATGAGTTATTGTTCATGTCTTTTAGATTGACGAATGCCCAATAATATTCTTAGAGTTGATGAACCGGGTGTTTCGATTTTATCTCTACTCCTTTGTGATTGTATTTATAGGTGACATCTTGGTTTATTCTAAGAGAGACGCCTACTATGTAAAACATTTTAGCATTGTACTTTAGAGGTTATGTGATGAGAAGTTGTATGTCAAGGTTTCCAAGTGTAAGTTTTGATTAGATTATATCTATTTCTTTGATAATGTGGCAATTAAGAATTGTATTATGGTTGATCCAGCTAAGATAACAATAATTCATAATTGGGCTAGACCTACTTCTACTATCGAAATTCAGAGTTTCATTGGTTTGATGAGTCATTATCGGTATTTTGTAGAGGGTTTCTCATCTATTACTTCTTCTTTAACCAAGTTGACTCAGGAAAATTTGTTTTTCATGTCGAATGAATGCGAGAAGATCTTCCAAACGCTCAAAAGAGTTGTTGACTTTGGCTCCTATTTTTATGTTGTCCAAGTAGGGTGTGGGTTTTACTTTGTTTTGTGATGCTTTTGGTGTTGGTTTGGGTCCAGTTTTGATGTAAAAGGGCAAAGTAATTGCCCATGCCTCTCATTAGTTGAAGCCTTAAGAGAGAAATTACCCTACCCATGATTTGGAGAAGACAACTGTAGTAATTGTGTTGAAGTTTTAAGCGTCATTAATCGTATGGAGTTCCTTCCGATATTTTCTCGAACCATCACAGCCTTCAGTACTTCTTTAAATAGAGAGATCTTAATATGATGTAGCGGTGTTAGCATGAGTTTCTTAAGAATTATGACCTCACTATTTTGTATTATCGAGGTAAGACTAATATAGTTGTGGATGACTTGAGCTGAAGGTCGACTAGTATGGGAAGTTTAGCTTATCTCTTGACCCAGGAGTGGCGTTTAGCATCAGAGGTTAGTTTTTAGCTAACTAGATAGCTAGACTTGATATTTCTACACCCGAGCGTGTTTTTGTCTTTGTTGAAGCTAGATATTTTTTGAGGGAGTAGATTCAAGCTCAACTATTTGGTAATGAGAGTTTGAGTATGATTCGAGATAAGGTGTTGAGTGGCAAGGATAGGGTGACATATCTTGATTCTAAAGAAATATTGAGGTTTGGAGGCTAAGTTTATGTGGAGAGATTTGGTGGATGGGTGATATTGATTTTGGAAGAGGCACATTATTCTAGACATTCAATCTGTCTAGGTGTAATGATTTTAAGAAGCTTTACTGGTGGGGTGGTATGAAGAAGGATGTGGGAGATTTTTTAGCTCGTTGCTTGTGTTGTTAGAAGTTGAATGTCGAACATCAAAGACTGGGTGGGTTTCTTCAGAGATTACCCATTCTTGTGTGGTAGTGGGAGCGGATCACCACGGACTTCATTAGTGGGTTGCGTCGTACTTATTGTGGTTCTGACAACATTTGGGTCATCGTTGAACAATTGACCAAATCAGCTTAAAGCCTTAAAGATTGATATCTCCGAGTTAATGGCAGATTCCTGTGGTTTTGATTACAACTGATTGAGTTAAGATCTTTCCTCTTCTATTTTGTACACACTACCTTGAAAATCAAGGAAATACAAACTGAAGATATGGGAATTTTGTATTCAAGGTCATTTTGTGGCAGTGAAAGCCATAAGTCTTGGTCGTAGGTAAATCTAGGACTGGTCCTTTTTTATTTTCGTTGGACAAATCTTTTATTTTTCCATTGGTTCATTTTTCAACTTTATTTAGATCATTTGGTTATGTGGCTCTGTCTATATCTTTATCCCAATACTAGTTATGACAATGCTATTCTATTTATTTACTTATTATTTTGTGAATGAAAGGAAGATAAACGGGTCTTTTGGCACTAGCAGTCTTAGATTCTAGTTATTTGATTATGATATAATTAAATGAAGGTGTGTGATTGATATTATACAATTTTAATTTCTTAATGTTAGAACTCATTGAGGGGCACCCTGGCTCGGGAAGGGGAGAGCACTGACTAGTCAAAAGCGGCAGACTATAAATCTATTGAAGTAAAAAAAACTCATTTTTCCTAGCAGGGTGCACAACTGAATAGAACAAACTATGGTTACCTGTTTTTGGCTATTTAAGCAAATTTACTGAGGTCTAATCATTGATTTTAGCTGCCTGACTCTATTTCTTAGAGTTATATGGCGGTCAACTCATGCAAATAGAGGAACTTTCCATGAATTATTACAGTAGGTTCTCTTTTTGTTCTTGAGATTACTTATGTTGTGATATATTTTGCTTAGGTTTATTAGCTATATCAGTTTCTTCATTTTTATTTGGTAAATATTGTATGGAGTCTACCAAAATATATTACTTGTTTTATAAAATTTATTTACACTGCCGGCATTTCGGGGAAATGCTCAATAGAAGAGGCCAAAATGCTCTTGCGGCCAGAAGATGGAACAAAAACTCAAGTACATCTATTTGTCGCCTCGCTACTAATGAAAGTAACATTTCCAACTCATTTCATATTGCCAAGCGGCTGTGAGTTTTGACAGTAACCCTGATATCCCTAATAAAGGGATTGTGATTCTATCAACAAAAAGAATTCCTGGTAATTGAAACCAGCCGTGAATGTGACTGTAACTAGTAGAGTGTCACGACCCAAACCGAGGCCCTTTCCGTGATGGACATCCTAAACAATGAAGTCCCGAGCGCCCTTCTCTATCTGGCAATCATACACACTTTCATATTATATGAAGGAAAATGCGAAAATATAAAACAATACTGAATCATGGTCAACTTTTATTTCAACTGTTCAATACTGAAATGAATTCATAAAATTGAAAAAACATCTAACACTAGTCTGCGAAATCACTAATAACTGAAAATAACATCTGTTTGAAGACTGGGACAAGGTCCCCAGTCGGACCATGAATCAAAACAAAATAACAATCACATATAGATTAGGCCTTCTGGAATAAGAGAGGCTCACCATATACAATCTCTGACAGAATTAAACCTCTAAGCGGTACCCTGGAACTGTTTCTCAAATCCTAAGTTGGCTTCACTTTAATTCATCAAAAAATTGTGATTGTATGCTCTGATATCTTTCTCAACTTTTGGTGGTCTAACACATTTGTATTCTTATAAAGTGATTTTTTATTCTCTTGATAATGCTTTAGAGAGAATCTAAACATTATGTATGGTACAACAAGGGCATTTTTATGTATAAAATTTGGGCCACGTGAATCCATAATCTTTCAATAATATTGGATATTTATTGTATATGTTGTCTAAAATTGATATTTTATTATTTTTTGACACCCATTTTACAAGAACCTAAATGGTGCACCTGGTTGAAGGTTGAGTTATTCACTTAGGATAAAAATATTCAATACTTGTAAGCTCATTCTATGAAAAATGGGGAAAGTAATTGGCACATGAAAACCTTCATACATGGCTGCAAAATACTTTCTTCCAACGTGGAAAATATATCTAATCTACCTGTCTAACATTCTATCAACCTCACGCAAGTTTAAGGAGGAGAAGTATCATAGAGTTATAAAATTAACACAGACCAAAGTTAATTTGCCCTTGTTGTGACTTGGCAACCACGACAACATAAAAATATAGAAAAAATTAGTTTAGGGGGTAATAGGACCCCATAAAGTTTATGTGTGTCACTGGATTTCGGATATAGGTTGAGGGGGTACTTGTGCCTTATCTCAAAGTGAAATGCTAAGAAAAAAGAAACAACCCTACTTTTGATTGAATTCTTGTTTTTACAAGCTTGACCCTTGTTTCCCTTGAAGATGCATATACTTCATTTGAGAAAGTATCATGGAAAATACTCAGCCCGTGACATACTAGCCTCTAAATTTCCATATCAATACTTACTCGATCATTGATGAGTGTTGGAAGATTAGTTCAGATATAATAGTATTCTCTTCGATCAAGTCCTTTTCATGCTAAAAAATAAGCTATTCTCTAGAAAATAAGCTAATTTATCCTTTAATCAGTGAAACTGTCAGGGCTCAAAATAAGCATACATTAATCAATTCTCCACCTTAGCCCCTTCCCCATATCTTGTGAATATTCTTGTAGAGGTGATAAAGACTATTGTATTGAATCAAAATCTATTAAATCAGCTTTATTCTCAAGCTAGGTCTTTGTTTCCCTTCAAAAATTAGAAGAAAGTCAAAAACTGAATGACTATATAATTTGCATACAAAAGTATAAAATAGGCTAAAATATTTATCTTATATAGATTTTTTTAAAATAAAAATCATATATAGTTCACCTTCCTAGATGAAGAACTTCCATCCAGAATCAGGTGTGTTCTTGTCGTACTACATAGAAAATATATTACTAAGTTGATATGAAAAAACTGTAAACTAAGGGGTAAGCTCAATTATGGTTTATTCTTACATATTTCTTATGCTTTTTGTATAGTCTCTGTTGTATCGGGTACACAATCTATATGTTTATACACTAAACCTTAACACAAATTCAAGACTATTTCAAGAACACTTATGAAGTTTTTCAACACCTTCAACACAAGTTCAATATGAACTATCAAAGAAGTGTGTTATATTTAAGAAATAATATTAAATAGAAATAAATCAAAATCCTCCGAATTCATGGAGTATCCTTACTGAATTAATTCCCCTCAAGTTCCCGAGGTTGCAGAATTTTTCCTCCCAGGATAAAATGGCTTACAATCCGACATTAACGGTACCTCAACCTATCAAATTTTTCAAACTCACTCAACTAGAGATGATCAGAATGAGTTTTTAGATGACAAGAAGTGTTTTTAAACTCTCAAAATTATGTATCTTCCTGAGGAATAAGTCAGGTATTTACAGCCATAGGTGTCCCCTCGGAAAGGAAGCATTGGTTCTAGAAAAGTTGCATTGTTACTAAACCATCACGTCACTTGCGCTTGGTTTATGCTGGAACTGCGCCTGACCTAAGGTTGCAGGTGATGTTTCACCCATTCCAGAGGCTTTTGCGCCTGAGCTGCACCAAGAAGACCTAGTTTGCACCTTACCTGGGTCCGTAGGTCGCCCTTTTTCTGAAACAATGGGTCTTTTTCTCCAAAGGTCGCATTACTTTTGAGATGTGTTGCGCATGCTTTTGCATGACGTCTAAAATGTGCACGTATTTGGAGAAAATTATTCCATTGGATTTAAACTTCACTTGTTTGAAAAGTTTCAAATAAAATTTATCTAAACAATTAATTTCATCAATCAATCATTTTCCAAATTCAAGTCCAAATCCAAATCTTAATCCAAGCCGACAGAGCAGTGATGCTGATGACGGTGCGAGGCACCTCTTTGTTCTTGCCTCACTGTCCATGTGGATATGTGTTTCTTTATAAGAACACATGAAATTTTCTTTCCCCCGCCAATGTAGGAGAATTAGTAGACTTTCCTTATTTTTTAGTACGCTTTCCTTTTTAAGTGAGATCTCATTTTTTACTCCACCAATTCCCTCCATTTACCATTCACACATTAAACTTAAACCCAATAATCCCTCACATGAATTGGTAATGTCTACTCTTTGGAAAAATTTTATGGACAAGTATGTGATCATCAAGTAAAGACTTATTGGATCTGGATAATTAGGTTTTCCTTTGAACTTTCCATAGTGAAGATACATCGGATGCACTCGGTCAATTGGTAGATTTGATATCTTTGAATTGTTGAGCTTTAATCTACACCTAGACAACACATGTCACACAAATAGACTTTTACTATCTATGGTTCTCACGATTTTGTTCATTTCAGCCACGAACACGTCTCGATTTCATGAGAGCTTAGAAAATAGGCCTTTACTATCATTCTCCTTGGAGCGGCTTCTACTTCACTCTCACATTGGTGATTTCTAAACGTCTTATCCTATAGATTAAACTATTTGATCACATCTGCCAAATTTAGATAATCATTAAAAGACTTCACACCATAAGTCTTATCCTGGTTTACTAAACATTGTCTACATCATGAGAATGAGTTAGGTATATTAACATTGTTGAACCTGTCAGACACAATATTGTTTGATCTCCTTAAACTAAGCTCTTGGGATATCTAGTCTACTAAATAGAGGTACTTCCATACTGACTTGTCCTAGGCCATAAACACATTCCCTTGGATGTTCTCTCAACTCCCTCTAAATAGGACTTTTGTAAGTGGATTCGACACATTATCCTTTGACTTCATATAGTCAACAGTGATAATTCCACTAGAGAGAATTTCTTTAACGGTATTATATCTCCGTTTTATGTGATGAGATTTATCATTGTATATCATGCTCCCTGCCCTACTTATTACCACTTGACTATCACAGTGTATACATACTAGTGCCAATGGTTTAGGCCAATAAGGAATATCTTCCAAGAAATTCTAGAGTTATTCTGCTTCTTCACCTTCTATATCTAGTGCGATAAACTTAGATTTTATTGTGGAGCGAGTAATACATGTCATTTTGGATGATTTCTAAGAGACTTCTCCTCCACTTATATTAAATACATATCCACTTGTGGATTTTACTTCATTCAATCTGGTTATCCAATTTGCATTACTATATCCTTCAATTACCGCGGGATATTTATTATAATACAAAGCATAGTCTTGAGTGTATTTAAGATACCCCAAAACTCTTTTTATTGCCATTCAATGAGTTTATTGGGATTACTCATATACCGGCTCAACTTACTAATAGTAAATGCTATGTATGGCCGTGTACAATTCATGATATACATTAAACATTCCTAAACTCTTGCATAGTCCAACAGTGAGTCACTTTCACCTTCATTCTTTTGAAGTGCATAACTCACATCTAATGGAGTCTTGGCAATACTGAATTCCAAATACTTGAACTTGAGAAATACCTTTTCAATGTAATAAAACTTTGACAATGCCAACCCTTATGGAGTTTTATGGATTCTTATTCCTAAGATCACATCAACACCAAGGTCTTCCATATCAAACTTTTTCTCAAGAATTCTTTTTGTAGCATTTATGTTAGAAATATCTCTATTAATGATCAACTATGATCCACATACAAGCAAACAATGACCTTGTGATTTAAAGTGTCTTTAATGTAAGCACATTTATCACATTCATTTAGCTTAAACCCATTTGCCAACATGATTTGGTCAAACATTGCATTCCACTATTCAGGGGGTTGTTTTAGTCCATCAAGTGACTTAATAAGTTTACACACCTTTTCTTTACTTGGAACCACAAAAATCTCAGGCAGTTCCATGTAAATTTCTTCCTCTAATTCTCCATTTAGAAATGTTGTTTTCATATCCATTTGAATTGACGTTATCCTCGTTACAGGTGAGTATGTATCAAAGTAATAAGGACATTCCTTCTGTTTAAAGACTTTTACTACTCGTATTGCCTTGTATTTGTCAATAGTACCATCTACTTTTGTTTTTCTTTTGAAGATCCATTTAAAACCTAAAGGTTTATTTCCTAGAGAAAGATCAACCTACTCCCATGTATGGTTGCTCAAGATTAATTCAATCTCACTATTGACTGCCTCTTTTCAAAAGGATGAGTCTGAAGACAACATCACTTCTTTAAATGTTTGAGGCTCATTTTCTAAGAGAAATGTTACAAAATTCGATCCAAATAAAGTTAACATTCTTTGACATGTACTACGTCTTGGATTTTAATTATTTTGTACATCCTCACTTAGTTCATCTCGAGGTCGTTTAGACCCTCTACTATACTATTCATGTCTACTTATATACGGATAAATGTGTTCAAAGAACTCAGCATTATCTAATTCAATTACCGTATTTTCATTGATATCCAGATGTTTGGATTTATGAATCAAAAATCGATATGCCTTACAACTTTTAGCATATCCTATGAACATGCAGTCCACTTTATTAGGTCCTATTTTCACCCTTTTAGGCATAGGAACTTGGACTTTCTCTAGAAACCCCCCACACTTTGAAATATTTCAAGCTAGGCTTTCTTCCTTTTTATTTTTCATATGGAATTGATTATGTCTTACTATGGGGTACTTCATTGAGTATTCAGTTAGTTGTAAGGATAGTTTTCCCCCATATGTTTTTCGGTAAACCTGAACTTATTAATAACGCATTCATTATATCCTTTACGGTTTGGATTTTTCTTTCTGCAATTCCATTAGATTGAGGTGTATACGGGGTCGTAGTATGATAGATAATTCCATTCATTACACATATCTCTACAAATTGAGATTCATATTCCCCAGCCCTATCACTTCTTATCATTTTGATCTTTTTCTAACAGATTTTCAACTTTTATTTTATATTGACTCAATGCATCAATTGATTTATCCTTAATGTTTATTAAATAGACATAAAAATACCTCGTATAATCATCAATAAAAAATATAAAATACTTTTTACCACCATGAAATGGTGTTGACTTCATATAAAAAGTGTTAGTGTGGATTAAGTCTAAGGGATTGCAATTCCTTTCAACGGACTTATACAGATGCTTGGCATACTTTGATTCCACATACATTTGTCATTTTGATTTATTGCATACAAACTATGATAAAACTTCTAAGTTAATCAATTTTTGCAGAGTTTTGTAATTGACATTTCCTAGTTGTTCATGCCACAATTCATTAGACACAAGCAAGTAAGAAAAAACAAAACTTTTATTGATTTCAACTGCCATTACATTCATTTTGAATAGTCCCTCAGTGAGGTAGTCTTTTCCTATATATACTTCTCCTTTGCTAAGTACAATTATGCCAGAAACAAATACATATTTGAATCCATCTTAATCAAGAAGTGATACAGAAATCTAGTTCTTTCTTAACTTTGGTACATACAAGACATTTTTAAGAGTCAACACTTTGTTTGAGGTCATTTTCAGATAGATTTTTCCTATTCCTTCAACATTAGCAATTGCAGATTTTGCCATATAAATCTCCTCTTTACCTTGAGTCAGAGCAAATATAGCAAACAACTCTTTATTTGTACAAATGTGGTGGGTGGCATCAGAATCCATCCACCATTCTCGAGGATTTCCCACCAAGTTACATATAGCCAGTATGTCACACAAATTATCCATTTCATTCTTGGATTCACCCATATTTGCTTAGTCCTTCTTTTTGCCTTTCTTTGAGGCACGATAATTTGTTGACTTGTGGCCAATCTTTCCACAATTAAAGCATTTTCCCTTGGATTTCTTCTTAGGTTGATTGCTTTCTTTTCTAGCTTTCTTCCATTTTTTTGAGTTGTTGTGGTTGTCTTCTACAATGTTTGCTCCACTCATCGAAGAATTTCCTTTTGACTTCTTTCCTGCGGCTTTGTTGTCTTCTTCAATGCGCAACCTTACTATGAGTTCTTTGACTGTCATCTTCTTTCATTTATGTTTCAAGTAGTTCTTGAAGTTCTCCCACATAGGTGGCAACTTCTGTATTATTGCAGCTACTTGAAATGCCTCGTTCACAACAAAAATTATAATAAAGTTCATGTGAACATTAAGAACATTTTTAACATGTTCGAACAAGGTATTAACCAAACTCATACCTTCTACACAGATATCGTAGAGGATAACTTCCAGATCCTGTACTTGAGATACGACAGACTTTTTGTCAATCATTTTATACTCAAGGAATTTTGCAATAAAGAACTTCTAGGTTGAAGCATCTTCAGTCATGTATTTTCTTTCCATTGCACTCCACAACTCTTTTGACATATGTAATGCCCCATAAATGTCTTAGCTCATTTTAGCTCTCGATTGCAAGTAAAAGGGGTTCATGACTTAGAAAATTTGCTAAATGTTAGGACTTAGTCATTTTCATGGCCCCTAAACTTTGATGATTTTATTTTTAATCTTACTGACCTCAGAATGTCAATTTTTTTGTTGATTAATGATTGGGATTGTTCAAGGTGTGTCTCGAGTGAGTGTTGAAATATTCAGACGAGCGTAGGGGCGTGTTTGGAGATGCAAAATAGTGAAGGAACCAAGATATGCTTGCGGCGTGAGGTTTAGCATGCCACTCTGGAGCCCGCAGAGCCTCTTCCCCATTTGTCCAGGTTTTGTCCCTCGTCTTTGAGGGCATTTGGGTAAATTTTCCTCACCCAAACTCGTCCATAACACGAAATTTTGGTCTCCAAGGAGAATTATTTGCCCCTTTAATCATAAAATCTCTGCAGAAAACCATCCTCCACCTCAAGAATAAACCCTAACCCATTCACAAGCCATTAAGGAAGTCAATCTTCAAATCTCAATAAATTTCCAAGAATCTTCACGAAATCATTTAGTGAGGTATTTGTGATGTTCATCCATGTGTTCCTTTCACCTATAATGTCCAAGAACACTTTTTGGTTATAAATTGTAATGCCCTGAGAGTACACCCTAGGCGCCACATGGTGCTTATGGTCGCAAGTAACCATAAGTTATCTCGTGATACTGGTACCTGCTGTGAGCACTGGGTAAAACTAATAACAAAAGATCATATGTGAAATTTAACTGATAAATTCAACAAGTTTTTAAATCATAGTTCTGATAATATCTGCGAAACAATACTGATAAAATGGCTGATAATAAAAACTGAAAACTAACTAATTGTCTGTACTAGTATGAAAGCCTCTAAACTATCAGACTGTGGAGTTGATGGGATAAGTCCTCAACTAATTCTGAATGACTACAAAACTTAATGTACTAAAATAAACATAACAGTCCTTGGAACATGATGTCTCACCACTGCTACTGTTGTGCGTACACTGGGATATCTAGGTGCGGTCGGGAAACTGAGAGTTCAAACCTATAATATGAAACATCATAGCGGAAGAAATGAATATGCAATCAATACTTTGAATGTACTGGTATGCTAAATAAGGTTAGGATGATAAACATGGCTTAGATGCATGAATAATAACTGACTGTATAAATAGCGTGAGATACTGAGTAAGAATGCATAAAATCTATAAAGACTAATAATGTATGACCAAGTATAAAATATGTTCTAACATAATCTGTGAACTAAAACACTGAATGCTGTTAACTAGATAGTTGATTTATGCATGCTATGATAAAAAAAAACTATAACTAAATACAGAACTAAATACTGGACTAAGACTGTGAGAGATATTATCTAACCGGTATGCCTTAAATGAACTGATTGGGGTTTAACCTGTAACCCTACTTGGAAGGGTATCAGTACCATGCCAAGAGTACTAACAATGGATGTGTGGATCCACTAAAGAGTCACCCTTATCTGGCAGGTGAGATACATGTTACCCTCAACTGGAAGGTGAACAATTTATCAACCCACAACTGGTAGGTTGATATATGAAACCAACGCTAGCTATATAGTTTTAGAACTTAGGAACTGCTACTAAAGGTCACACCATTAACTGGCATGCGAGCCCCCATCCCTAGGTTTTCTCGGTGCTAAATCCTACTCACAACTGAACTAAACTAAGCTTAATGACATGACGTACTGGCTGAACTGACGATGTTATATCTGAAAACAAACTAACTATGCTAAGACTAAGTAAACAGCTAAGTTTTGGGTATTCATAACCCCTAGGACTCGATAGTATTGACATTAAAAACATAGCAACACTTTGAGAACATGATGTGTAATTAATATTCAAAACTCATTCTTTGAGGTATTTCATCAAACACTTGTAATGCATGACTTAAACATGAGAATAGATTTTTGTAAAACATGTAGTAGTAGCACCATGATTTTGATACTAAATCCCCAAAGTAAGGTTTAAATCAGCAAACAACATCATTCAAACATGTAGGGTTTAATAACAACAACAATTTTATGGAAACATGATATAAACTTGAAATTCATGGAAACCTATATGAAAAATCCATGGGAACATGTAAAAATCATGACTTTTATACTTAAAAACTGGATTCTTGGATCCATGGGTGAAAAAACCTCATAGATGAACATTTAACATACCGTAGTTGGTGAAATTGAGAAAGTTCTTGAAGAATTCTTGAAACTTGATCTTGCTTGTTTGATGAGCTAGGGTTAGTTCTTGAAAAGAGGCTACTTTAATTTGAATTGTGAAATAATGAGAAAATAATGTTCTCTTGGGACTTAAATCTCATGTTTTAGCTGAATTGGGTGAGGGGAAAAGGACCTAAATTTCCTTAGAAATTTGTAACTGAAGCTGGAATTACACGGGGTGCGATGGAGCATGCGATGTGGGCTTTATTCCGCTGGAATGGACCGCGCACCATGGGCTCTATCGCAGGCTTGCCCCAGGGGTGAAATGGAAGGCACGTCATGGGCTAATCGTGCGCTACCGCTATTTTGGATGTCCAAACTCGTCCTTACGCTGGATCAAAATTTCCAAAACTCACCGGAGATGTACTATGGACTACCTCGATCATGAATGAACTTTCCAATGTCAAAAATATCAAAAATAAATTCATCAAAGTTAAAGGCTTTAGAAATGACTGTCTTACCACTTAGTGAAATATTCTAAGTCTTAGACCCCTTTAACATAGAAGAGTAAGCTAAAACGAGCTAGGATTTTATGGGGTCTTACAATATCTCCCCCTTAGGAACATTCGTCCTCAAATGAGACTGAAAAATCTAGGAAATACAGAGGTACTAAGGTAACATACTGAGTAACATTCTTAGATTGATTGTTTTTGTGTCCAGCTTTCTTCCATTTTTTTGAGTTGTTGTGGTCGTCTTCTACAATTTTTGCTCCACTCACTGAAGAATTTCCTTTTGACCTCCTTTCTGTAGCTTTGTTGTCTTCTTTAATGCAAAACCTTACTATGAGATCTTCGATTGTCATCTCTTTCATTTATATTTCAAGTAGTTCTTGAAGTCCTTCCACATAGGTGGCAACATCTCTATTATTACAGCGACTTGAAATGCCTCGTTCACAACAAAACTTATAATCAAGTTCATGTGAATATTAACAAAACTTTTAACATGTCAAACAAGCTATTAACAAATCTCATACCTTTTACAAGGAGATCGTAGAGGATAACTTCCAGTTTATGTACTTGAGATATGTTAGACTTGCTGTCAATCATTTTATACTTGAGGAATCTTGCAATAAACAAATTCTTGGTTTAAGTATCCTCAGTCTTGTATTTTTCTTTCCAGTGCACTCCACAACTCTTTTGAAGTCTGTAATACCCTGTAAATGTCTTAGCTCATTTCAGCTCTTAATTGCAAGTTAAAGGGATTAATGAATTAGAAATTTCGCTAAGTGTTGGGACTTAGTCATTTTCATGGCCCCTAAACTTTTATGATTTTATTTTTAATCTTCCCGACCTCAGAATGTTGATTTTTTAGTTGATTAATGACCGGGATTGTTCAAGGTGTGTCTCAGGTGAGTGTTGAAATTTTTAAACGAACGTAGGGGCGTGTTTGCAAAAGCAAATTAGTGAGGGTACAAAGATATGCCCATGGCTGGAGCTTAGCCTACCACTCTGGAGCCCGTGGAGCCCCTTCTCCTTGTGTCTAACTTTTGTCTCTCATCATTGTGGACATTTGGATTAATTTCCATGACCCAAACTTGTCCATAACACTAAATTTTGGTCTCCAAGAAGCATTATTTACCCCTTTATTCATAAAATCTCTCAAGAAAACCATTTTCCACCTCAAGAACAAACCCTAACCCGTTCTTAAGCAATGAAGGAATTCAATATTTAAATCTCAATAAATTCCCCAGAATCTTCACGAAATAATTTAGTGAGGTATGAGTGATGTTCATCCATGGGTTACTTTTGCCGATGGTGTCCAACAACCCCTTTTGGTTTTAAATGATAATGCACCGAGAGTTCACCTTGGGTGCCACACAATGTTTACGGACACAAGTGACCATAAGCTAACCCATGATACTATTACCTGTTGTAAGAACTAGGTAAAACTGATAATAAAAGATCATATATGGAATTTAACTGATAAATTCCATAAGTTTTTAAATCATAGTTCTGATAAAGTCTGTGAAACAATACCGACAATTACTGATAAAATAGCTGATAATAACAACTAAAAACTAAATGACTGTCTGCACTAGTCTAAAAGCCTCTTAACTATCTGACTGTGGAGTTGATGGGACAACTCACCAACTAACTCAGACTGACTACTGAACTGTATATACTAAAATAAACCTAATAGTCCTAGGAACATGAGGACTCACCACTGCTAATGTTACGCGTACGCTGGGATATCTAAGTGCGGTCGTGAACCTGAGCATCCGAACCTATGATATGAAAAATCATAGCTCAAGAAATGAGTATACGGTTAGTACTTTGAATGTACTAGTATGATAAATGAGGTTAGGATAATAAACATGGCTCACATGTATGAATAATAACTGACTATATAAATAGTGTGAGATAGAGAGTAAGAATGCATAAAATCTATAAAGACTGATAATGTACGACCAAGTATAAAATATTTTCTAACATTATCTGTGAACTTAAACACTGAATACTGAGAACTGGATAGCTTATTTCTGCATTCTATGGTCAAACAAAACTGTAACTGAATACTGGACTGAGACTGTGAGAGTTATTATCTAACCAACATGCCTAAATGAACTGATTGGGGTCCAACCTGTAACCCTAGTTGGAAGGGTGTCAGTATCGTGTCACGGGTACTAATAATGGATGTGTGGATCCACTAAAGAGTCACCCTCATCTGGCAGATAAGATACGTGTTACCCTAAACTGGTAGGTGAACACTTTATCAACCCTCAACTGGCAGGTTGATATATCTAACCCATGCTGGCAACATAGTTCTGGAACTAAAGGACTGCTACTAAAGGTCACACCCTCAACTAGCAGGTAAGTCCCCATCCATAGGTTTGGCCGGTAGTAAATCCTTCTCACAACTAAACTGACTCTAATTATTCAACTGAACTGAGCTTAATGATATGATGTGCTGATTGAACTAACAATGCTATATCTGAAAACATACTAACAATGTTATGAATAAGTGAAGAGTTAAGTTTCGGGTATTCATAACCCCCAGAACTCGATAGTATTGACAACAAAATCTTAGCAACACTTTAAGAGCATGACATGTAGTTAATATTCAAAAATCATTCTTTGAGGTATTTCATCAAACACTTATAATGCATAACTTAAACATGGGAATAACTTCTTTTAAAGCATTTCATTGTAGTAGCATGATTTTGATACTAAATCCCCAAAGTAAGGCTTATATCAGCGAACAACACCATTCAAATATGTAGGGTTTAATAACAACAATAATTTCATGGAAACATGATATAAACTTGAAATTCATGGAAATTTATAGGCAAAGTTCTTGGGAACATGTAAAAATCATGACTTTAATACTTGAAATTGGGTTCTTGGACTCTATGGGTGAAAAGGACCCATGGATGAACATTTAACATACCTTAGTTGGTGAAACTGAGAAAGTTCATGATGAATTTTTGAAGTTTAATCTTGCTTGTTGGATGAGCTAGGGTTTGTTCTTGAAAGAGGGCTACTTTAATTTTAAAGAATTGTGAAATAATGAGAAAATAATGCCCTCATGGTACTTAAATCCCGTGTTTTGGCTAAATTGGGAGAGGGGAAAAGGACCTAAATGCCCTTAGAAATTCCTATCTGAAGCTGGAATTACACGGCGCGCGATGGAGTGTACGACGTGGGTTTCATTCTGCCGGAAAGGACCCCACCCATGGGCTTTATCGTAGGCTCTCCCCAGGGGGTAAAATGGAGGGTGCGTTGCAGGGTAATCATGCGCTGCCTCTATTTTGGACATCCAAACTCATCCTTACGGTGGTCCAAAATTTATGAAACTCACCCGAGATATGATATGGACTACCCCTATCATGAATCAACTTAAAAATCAACTTTCCAATGTCTGAAACATCAAAAATAGATTCATCAAAGTTAAGGGATTTAGAAATGATTGTCTTTACACTTAGTGAAATATTCTAAGTCCTTGACCCCTTTAACATTCATAGTAGCTGAAACGAGCTAGGATTTTATGGGGTTTTACAATATCTACCCTTTAGGAACATTCATCCTCGAATGAGACTGAGTAAGCTGTGAAATACTGAGATACTGAGGTTACATGTTGAGTTTGCATAAATGAAGTCCTGATTACATGACTGAGTCTGAAAGATGGTGACTAACTGAATTGATTCATGAATGCATACATTTACATGAAGATGAGAACATGGCTGGGACTGAGAATGGAAAAAAGATAATCTAAGGAAAATCATTAACTTGAGCTGAGTCTTGGTTTGTAGAGAAGAGGTGAGGGTACTTGGTGTGCATGTCTACTTCTGCTTCCTAAGTAGCTTCCTCAATGGGCTGATTCTTCCAAAGAACTTTGACCAAGGGAACTTCTTTGTTCCTTAGTCTGCGAATCTGGTGATCTAAGATTTCAACTAGGAGTTCTTCGTAAGAAAAACCATTCTGAATATCTAAGATTTCTAAAGGAGCAACGACATATGAATCAGCAATACACTTCTTTAAAATGAGACATGGAATATTGGAAAGACTGATTCAACTCTGTAGGCAACTCAAGCTCGTAAGCTACCTTTCCAAAATGACTCAAGATACTGAAAGGGCATACATATCGGGGATAGATCTTCCCCCTTTTACCAAATATCTTCACTCCCATCATGGGAGAAATTTTTAAATAAATTAATTCACCAGCATCAAACTCAAGATCTTTCCTCCTCACATCTGCATAGGATTTCTGTCGTCTTTGGGTTTCCTTAAACCTTTCTCTGATTAGCTGAAACTTTTCCAATGCATCAAATACTAAATTTGGCCTTATCAACCTGGTTTCACCTACCTCAAACCACCCGATAGGAGATCTATACGTCCTTCCATAGTAAGCCTCAAATGGAGCCATGTGAATACTGGAATAATAACTGTTAATATAGGCAAACTCAATCAATGGAAAGTTATCATCCTAACTTCCCTTAAAGTCGATAACGCAAGCTCTCAACATGTCCTATAAGTTCTGAATGTTCCTCTCTGCCTAACCATCTATCTGAGGGTGAAAGGTTATACTGAGACGAACTTGGGTACCAAGACCCTTCAAAAAATCTCTCTAATAATGAAAGGTTAACTAAGTATCCCTCTCTGAAATAATGGAAAACGGGAATCTATGTAATCTAAACAACTTTCTAATATAGATCTTGGCATAGTCCTTGAATGAATAAGAGGTATGGAAAGTCAAGAAATGAGATGATTTGGTCATTCTATCTACAATAATCCAAATTAAATCATGTTGGCGATATCAACGAGGCAACCCTATAATGAAGTCATTGTTCACCTCTTCCCACTTTTCAGTGGGAATATAGAAATCATGCATAGAACCACTAAGGTTTTGGTGCTCAACCTTGACCTGCTGACAATTAAAGCACTTAGCTATAAATCTGCAACATCCCTCTTCATCCTATTCCATAAATAGATTTTCCAGAAATTATGGTACATCTTATTTGCCCCTGGATGAATAAATTAACGCGCACCATGCACTTCTACAAGAATCCGTTACCTCAGGTCATCTACACATGGCACATATAGTCTACCTTGGAAACACAACATAATATCTCCACCTTGGGAGAAAACCTCTACGTTCTGATCTCTGAGTGACTCATTTAACTTAACTAGATTGAGATCCTTGTCTTACTTTTATTTCACTTCGGCAACCAAAGAAGATTCTAAACTGTTCTAAGCCCATACACTACCCTCAGCTTTGTCAACCAAACAGATGGCTAATCTAGCTAACTGATTAACCTTCTGAACCAACTTCTTCTTATCACCCTCAACATGAGCCACATTACCAATAGACAATCTACTAAGGGCATCTGCAACTACATTGGCCTTTCCCGGATGATACAAAATGCTTATATCATAATTTTTCATCAATTCTAACCACCTTCTCTGATAAAGATTCAACTCTCTGTGAAAATACATAATGCAAACTCTTGTGATTCGTGAACACATCAACATGCACCCCATACAGATAATGTTTCAAACTTTTCAAGGCAAACACAACAGCTGCTAACTCAAGATCATGGGTGGGATAATTCTTTTTATGAGGTTTAAGCTGTCTAGAGGAATAAGATATGACCTTACTTCTCTGCATCACAACAAAACCCAAACTAACTCTGGAAGCATCAGAGTAAGCAACAAACTCATCTGCACCATCTGGCAATGTCACAACTAGAGATGAAGTGAGTTGAGTCTTTAACTCCTGAAAACTCTTTTCACATGATTCTAACCACTGAAACTTGACTTTCTTCGGAGTTAATCTAGACATGGGGGATTCAATAGACGAAAACCCTTTATCAAACCATTTGTAATAGCTATCCAAACCAAAGAAACTTTTTATATCTAATGGAGAAATGGGTCTGGGCTAGTTTCTCACAACTTTGGTCTTTTGAGGGTCAACTCTAATGTCATTACTAGAAATAATATGGCCAAGTAAAGCTACTGATCTTATCCAAAACTCACACTTACTGAATTTAACAAACAACTAATGGGCTCTAAGAGTCTACAATATAATTCTGAGATGGTCTGCATGGTCTCTATCATTACGGGAGTTGACAAGGATATCACCTATAAAGACTATGATGAACATATCCAAGTACTATTTGAATACTCTGATCATCAAGTCCATGAAAGTTGTTGGGGATTTAGTAAGACCAAAAGAAATGACTAGAAATTTGAAGTGACTATACTGAGTTCTGAATGCTATTTTTCAAATGTCACATTCTCTGACTATGAGCTGATGATAGTCGGATCTGAGGTCTATCTTAGAGAAGTAACTGGCAGCCTAAAGTTGGTCGAACAAGTCATTGATTCTAGGGAGTGGGTGCTTATTCTTGATAGTGACTTTCTTTAACTAATGGTAATCGATGCACATATGAAGAGAATCGTATTTCCTACGCACAAAAATGACTGGAGCGCCCTATGAGGAAACACTAGGCCTAATGAAACCCTTATCTAGAAGGCCTCTTAATTTTTCTTTCAACTCTTTAAGTTCTGCTGGAGCCATTCTATATGGTGGAATAGAGATAGGCTAGGTATCTGGAAGTAGGTATCTTTCAAAGTCAATTTCCCTTTTGGGAGGAACTCCAGAAAGATCTTCAGGGAACACATCTGGAAATTCCCTTACTACTGAAACTGACTCTAGATTTGGAGTCTCTGAACTACTATCTTTAACTTGTATGAGATGGTACACATACCCCTTGGATATCATTTTTCTCGCTCTATGGTACGAAACAAGCTAACCCCTAAATGCTGAAATACTACCCTCTATTCAAGAACTGGTTCATTCAGAAACTAAAAATGAACAACTTTGTTTTTACAATCAACTGAAGTATAGCATGAGTGGATCCAATCCATGCTGAGCATAACATAAAAATCAATCATCTCTAACTCCACAAGATCAACTGAAGTGACTTTTTGGGATATTATGACTTGACAGATCTTGTATACCTGTCTGGCTACAATAGAGACAACTACTAGGGTGGATACTGAGAAGGGTTCTACTAAAGTTTCAGGATTGACACCGAAATTAATAGTTATGTAAGGAGTTACAAAAGAAATAGAAGATCTGGGGTTTTACAAAGCATAAACATGTAAATGAAAGACCTGTAATGTACCAGTAACTACATAAGGAGAATTTTCTTGATCCTATTGAGACTGAAGGGCATATAATCTACTTAGGTATTGACCACTAGTGGCACTGGAAGCGGCACCCTGCTGAGTTGGGTGACCAGATGGAATAAGGGGACGATTGGACTAACCCTGATGACTATTCTATGGGCAATCCCTGAGCCTCTGTCCTGACTTGCCATATCCAAAGCATACATCACTGCCAGGTCTACACATACCCTAGTAGTTCCTACCATATTTCTGGCAAAGGAGATTTATACGACTGTTGTTCATATTTCCCTGGGGCTTAGGTTCTGGCGCCCTATCATGATTATCGTTTCTAGGCTTCGGTATTGGTGCACTAGCTGGAGCTAAATATTTCTGATGGAATTAAGTATGGTTACCACCCTCCAACCTTAACTTAGTAAAATTAAGCTACCTATTCTGGATCTCTTATTCTCTCTCTGTTTTTCCTTGCACTTCTGCTCCTCAATTTGTTATGCATGGACTATCAACCTAGACTAGTCCATCTCTTTAATCAATATTGCGGTACTACACTCCTTGAATATGCTATCAGCCACATTCGAGATATAATTACTCATCCTAAACCTGTCATCAGACACAACATTAGGAGCGTATCTGGATAGCTAAGTAAACTTATGAGAATACTTCTTAACACTCATGTTTACTTATGTCAGATTATAAACTCCTGCAACTTAGCTTCCCTTAATACCTAGGGAAAGAACCTATTTAGAAAAGTTGTAGCAAACTCTTCCCATTCAACAGGCCCTACATCTACCCTTCTATCTTCCTTCTAGTACTTATACTAGGTGTGAACAACATCCTGCAACTGGTAAGCACCCAACTTTGCACTCTAAATAGAAGTCACACCCATAGTATCCATTATCTTCTAAACCATGCCAAGGAACTCTTACAGATCCTCATCAGACTTAGATATCAAAAATAGGGGAGGGTATATTTGAGTAAAATCCTAAATCCTAGTTGCGGTGGTATTATCCACCGAAATGGCTGGGGCGGCAGCCGGCTGATTAATCTGGGTTTCTACTGAATGAGCTTAGGTAGTGAATGTCATTCTAAATTCAACATGAGAGATAGTCTCATTCAAGTGATCTTCCTGAACAAGTAAAGGTACAGGCTGATTCCTGGCTTTCCTTCTGTTAGTCTTTCTGGGAGGCATGTTCTGTAAATAGAAACAAAATTGTATTAGAAAGATATTTTAAATTGATCTCATGCCTGATCAAATGACATAAACACAGAAAGAAGGGAACTTTTCCTAAAACATCTAGTAGCCTCTAGTTCATAAGTATGGCACGCTTCACACCCATGCACAAGACTCTACTTGATGTGTCTTTCAGACTCCCTATGACACTTTAAAACCTTAGTCTCTAATACCAAGTTTTTAACACCCCGAGAGAACACCCTGGGCGCCACACGGTGCTTATTGTTATAAGTGACCACAAGCTAACCCATGATATTGGTACCTACTATGAGCACTGGTAAAATTAATAACAAAAGATCATATACAAAATTTAACTAATAAATTATATATGATTTTAAATCATAGTTCTGATAATATCTATGAAACAATACTAACAAATACTAATAAAATGGCTAATAATAACAACTTAAAACTAACTGACTGTCTGTACTAGTCTGAAAGCCTATAAACTGTCTGACTTTGGAGTTGATGGGACAAATCCCCAATTAACTTTGACTGACTACTGAACTGAACATACTGAAATAAATATAATGGTCCTTAGAATATGAGGACTCACTACTGCTACTGTTGCACGTATTCTGGGATATCTAGGTGCGTTCGAGAACCTGAGCATCCGAACCTATGATATATGTAAGAAATGAGTATGCAGTCAGTATTTTGAATGTACTGGTATACAAAATAAGGTTAGGCTGATAAACATGGCTCATATACATGAATAAAAACTAACTGTATAAGTAGCATGAGATACTGAATAAGAATGCATAAAATCTATAAAGACTGATAATGTATAACCAAGCATAAAATATGTTCTGATATAATTTGTGAACTAAAAAACTGAATTCTGATAACTCAATAGATTATATATGTATGCTATGGTTAGTCAAAACTGTAACTGAATACTGGACTGAGACTGTGGAAACTATCATCTAACCGATATAACCTAAATAATATAATTAAGGTCCAACCTATAACCCCAATGGAAGGGTATCAGTACCGTTCCATGGGTACTTATAATGGTTGTGTGGTTACACTAAAGAGTCACCCTCATCTAGGAGGTGATATACGTGTTTTACCCTCAACAGGTAGGTGAACACTTTATCAACCCTCAACTAGCAGGTTGATATATCTAGCCCATGCTAGGTACATAGTTTTAGAACTAACAGACTGCTACTAAAGGTCACACCCTCAACTGGAATGTGAGACCCGATTCCTATATTCGCCCGGAGCTAAATCCTACTCACAACTAAAATGAATCTAATTACTGAACTGACTAAGCTTACTGATATGATGTACTGACTGAACTGACAATACTATACCTGAAATCATACTGACGATGCTAAGACAAAGTAAACATCTAATTCATAACCCCCAGGACTTGATAGTGTTGACAACAAGATCATACCAACACTTTGAGAACATGACATATAATTAATATTCCAAACTCATTTTTTGAGGCATTTCATCAAACACTTGTAATGCATGGCTTAAACATGGAAATGACTTCTTTTAAAACATGTAGTAGTACTAGCATGATTTTGATTCTAAATCCCCAAAAAAAGGCTTAAATTAATGAACAACACCATTCAAACATGTAGGGTTTAATAACAACAATTTCATAGAAACTTGATATAAACTTGAAATTCATGGAAACTTATAGGCAAAATTCATGGGAACATGAAAAAATCATGAATTTAATACTTGAAATTGGATTCTTGGACTCGATGGGTGAAAAGGACCCATGAATGAACATTTAACATACCTTAGTTGGTGAAATTGAGAAAGTTCTTGATGAATTCTTGAAGCTTGATCTTGCTTATTGGATGAGATAGGGTTTGTTCTTGAAATAAGGCTACTTTAATTTGAGAGAATTGTGAAATAATGAGAAAATAATGCTTTCTTGGGACTTAAATCCAGTGTTTTGGCTGAATTTTGTGAGGGAAAATAGACCTACATGTCCTTGGAAATTCATAAGTAAAGATGGAATTACACGGGGCGAGATGGAGCACGGCCGCAGGCTCTAGTCTACCAGAATAGACCATCCACTGTTGGCTCTATCACGGGCTCCCCCAAGGGTGAAATGAAGGGTGTATCACAGGCTAATCACGCGCTGCCTCTATTTTAGACGTCCAAACTCATCCTTGTGCTGGTTTAAAATTTCTGAAACTCACCCGAGATGTACTATAGACTACCCTGATCATGAATGAACTTAAAAATCAACTTCCCAATGTCGAAAAGATTAAAAATAGATTCATCAAAGTTAAGGGCTTTAGAAAATACAAAGTTTGAACACTTAGTTAAATATTCTAAGTCTTTGACCCTTCAACATGCAAGAGTGAGATGAAACTAGCTAGAATTTTATGGGGTCTTACATAAATTATGAGCTTTTCATGTTTAAATTGAAATATCTCCATGAATCTCTGGTGAATTAAATTACAAGTTATGTTTATAAGTGTTTTTCAAGTGGGATAAGACATTACATATTTTAAATGTTATAATCTTCATGTTAAGTCCCAAAGTTATGATTGTAGTCTCGTAATCATGTTATTCTTGCATGCTTTACCCATTATCATGTGTTGGATTTTGAACAATAATCCCCTACTATGTTTTTAAAGCTTTTGTATGGCATAACTGTTGATTCCATTTAGTGCTGGTGCGTTATGAACAATTGATATTTATCTGATTTACATGAATTTAGACTTTCAAGTACTAAGACAGTTAATCCATGAGTCTTATCAGTAAACATACATGGTTATAATCATGATGAGCACAATCAGTTATGTAACAATGTTTAGTCTATCTTAGTATCAGTGTCAGTTCAGTTGGGAGTAAGATTTAGTATCGAGCGAACTCGGGGATAAGGGCTCACCTGATAGTAGAGGGTGTGACCCTTAGTTGCAATCCCCTAGTTCCAGAACTACGTAGCCAGCGTAGGTTAGAATTGTCTACCTGCCAGTTGAGGGTTGACAAAGTGTTTACCTGCCTGTTAAGGGTGTCACATATCTCATTAGAGATCTTACCAATTGAGGGTGACTTATTAGTCCGTTGGGATACAAGTTAGTGGATCCACACAGCCAGTATTAGTACCCATGGCATGGTATTGATACCCTTCTGATTGGGGTTACAGGTTGGACCCCAATTAGCTCAGACTAGGGCATGTCAGTTAGATGATACCTCCTACAGTCTCAGTACAATATTCAGTAAAGTTTTAGTTTAGGTTGCCCGACCAAGGCATATATACTTCCAGTTATTTAGTTATCAAATTTAGTTTTTCAGTTTACAAATTATTTAAGAAATATGTTTATGCTTGGTCGGCATTCTCAGATATTACAGTTGTCCTATATTCATGTTCAGTTATCTCATGTTTTTTCAATTAGTCATTATTTCGTATGCACAGTACCCTATGTATATAAGCCTAAACTCATCTCATATACCAGTACATTCAAAGTACTAACCACATACTCTTCATTGAGCTATGATGTCTTATATCATAGGTTTAGATACATAGTTTCCCGACCACAGTTAGACAGCTCAGCATAATCCAACAACCGTAGTGGTGAGTCCTCATTCATCGATGACATATTTTATTTATTCAGTTATTTTTGTATTTTATTTTATTTAATCAATCAAAGTTAGTTGGGGGCCTCTCCTATCAACTCCCTAGTCAGTTTAGAGGATTTCAGTAAATCACCTACTTTCAGTTTTTATCAGATCTTTCAGACTTATGATTGATTCGATATTTCAGAATTCAAATTTATATTTTTCCTTCTCAATTTATCTTTCTCGCAGGTGTTATGTTCATATTTATTTAGTGGTCACAGCAGGTGCTAGCTCATAGGTTAGCTTGGGGTCACTTGTGAACATAGGAACTATTATCGCGACTAGGGGGTATCCTTGGTCGGGACAAAACTTGGTATCAGAGTCCAGAGTTTTAAAGTTTCCTAGGGAGCCTGAAAGATACGTTAAGTAGTGTCTTGTGCATGGGTGTGAAGTGCGCCAAACTTATGGACTAGAGGCTAAAAGACATTTTGGAAAAGTTTTCCTTCTTTTAGTATTCATGTCGTGCAAAAGAGCATGGGAACTAATTAAAGTCTCTTTCTAACTAATCCTTTATACCGTCTACAGATAATGCCTCCCAAAAGAAACAACAAAAGAAAAGATGGGGAACAACCCGCACCACCAACTGTTCAAGAAGATCCCTTTAATAAAAATGTCTCTCACGCCGAGTTCAGATCTACTTTTACTAATTTAGCTCATTCAATAGATATTCAGAATAATCAGGAAGCTGCTACCCCAGCCAATTCAGTAGCAAATATAGCTACGGTCAGGATTCTAGATTTCACGTGGATGAATCCCTCTTTGTTTTTGGGATACCAGTTAGAGAAGTATCCACATGAGTTTCGAGATATGGTCTAGAAAGTGATAAATTTTATTGGGGTCACATCAAGTGAGAGTGTATAGTTCGCTGCATATTAGTTGCAGGATATAGATAACACCTGGTTTAAGAAGTGGAAGGAGAATAAGGGTGCTGAGGCAGGGCCTGTAGAGTGGGAGGAGTTTGCCATGACTTTTCTAGATAGATTCTTCCCATTAGAGTTAAGGGAAGCTAAAGTGCAGGAGTTCATTAACTTTAAGCAGGTAGGTATGAGTGTGAAGAAATACTCGCTTAAGTTCACTAAATTAGTGAGGTATGCTCCTTCGATGGTGGTTGATAACAGATCTAAAATGAGTAAGTTTATTTCTGGTGCATTTGATAGTCTGGTCAAGGAGGGTAGGACAACAATGTAGATTAAGGAGATGAACTTATCTAGACTTATGGTTTATGCTCAGTAGATTTAGGAAGAGAATCTTAAGCAGAAAGAGAGAGAGAGAATAAGAGGGCCAGAATGGCTAGTTTTAACTTTTTTTAGGCAAGATCAGAGGGTGTTAATCATTGTCAGTTCCTTCAGAAGTCTTCAACCCCAGCCCTATCTTTAGCAAGTGTGCTAGTGCCTAAGTTTAGGTAAGATGGTTAGGATAGAGCGCTAGGATCCAAGTCCCAGGATAGTATGAACAATGTTCGTACTAATTCGCTTTGCGGTAAATATGACAGGAATCATCAGAGTATGTGTTAAACCGGTAGTGATGTGTTTTTTTGATATGGAAAGCTAGGCTACAGAGTTAGAGATTTCCCAAAGGCCGGATAGCAGGGTTAGTCTAATCGTTCTCCAGTTCCAACTAGTCGCCCGATTTAGTAGGGTGTCGCTTCCAGCGCAACCAGTGGTCAAGGTCAGCATCAGAATAGATTGTATGAACTCCAGTACCAACAGGATAAAGAAAGTTCTCCTGATGTAGTTATGAGTACGTTATTGGTCTTTCACCTCCATGTTAATGCTTTATTAGACCATGGAGCTTTACTTTATTTTGTGACTCCTTATATAGCAGTCGATTTTGGTGTCAGTCCCAAATCTTTAGAAGAACCTTTCTTAGAGTCTATTCAAATAGGTAACTCTATTATAGCCAGGAGGGTATACAGGAACTTCCCGGTTATAGTGTCCCAGAGAGTTATCTCAGTGGATCTTATGGAGTTAGAGATGACTGATTTTGATGTCATTCTCGGCATGGATTATCTCTACTCAAGTTATGCCTCAGTTATTTGCACAAATAGAGTCGTTCGATTTTAGTTTCCTAATGACCAGTCATTAAATAGGGGGGTAGTACCTTTATGTTTAGGGGTCAGATCATTTCCTATCTTAAAGACAGACAATGATTTATAAGGAGTGTGTTTATCATCTTGTTTGAGTCAAGGACTCTAGGTTTGAGACTCCTAGTCTTGACTCAGTTTCAGTAGTAAAGGAATTTCTTGATGTGTTAACTGATGACCTTTCTGGAGTTCCTCCCAAAAGGGAAATTAACTTTGGAATAGATCTCCTTCTAGATACCCAACCTATGTCTATTCCACTCTACAAAATATCTCCAGCTGATCTTAAGGAGTTGAAAGATCTCTTTGATAAAGGATTCATCAGGCCTAGTGTTTCCCATAGGGCACACCAGTCATTTTCATGTATAAGAAAAATAGTTCTCTCAGAATATGCATCGATTACCATCGGTTGAACAAAGTCACAATTTAGAATAAGTATCCACTCCCCATAATTAATGACTTGTTCGACCAGCTTCAAGGAGCTAGTTATTTCTCTAAGATATACCTCAGATCCCGGCTATCATCGTCCTAGAGTCAGAAAATGTGACATTTCGAAGACCGCCTTCAGAACTAGGTATGGTCACTTCAAATTTCTAGTTATGTCTTTTGGACTAATGAATGCCCCTTCATCTTTCATAGACTTGATGAATAGGGTGTTTAAGAAGTATTTGGATATGTTCGTTATAGATTTTATTGATGATATTTTTGTCTATTCCCATAGTGAGAATGATCATGCAAATTATCTTAGAATTGTATTGTAGACTCTTAGAGATCATCAGTTGTTCGCTAAATTTAGTAAGTGCGAATTTAGGCTAAGATCAGTAGCTTTCCTTGGCCATATTATTTTCGGTGATGGCATTAGAGTCGACCCTGAGAAGACTGATGTAGTGAGAAACTAAACTATACGTATCTCTTCATCTGATATCAGGAGTTTCTTAGGCTTAGATGGCTATTACAGATGGTTTGCTGAGGAGTTTTCTTTTATTACGTCCCCCATGTATTAATTAACTCAGAAAAAGTCAACTTTCAGTGGTCAAATTTTTGCTAGAAGAGTTTTTCAGGAGTTGAATACTCGACTCATGTTGGCCGCATATTCACTTTGCTAGATGGATTTGTGGTTTACTGTGATTCTTCCAGAGTTGGTCTTGGTCATGTGTTAATGTAGAGAGTTAAGGTCATAGCCTATGCCTATAGATAATTTAAGCCCCATGAATAGAATTATCCTACCCATAATTATTAGTTGGCAGCTTTTGTTTTTTCTATGAAGATATGGAGATATTATCTTCATGGGGTTTATGTGGATGTGTTCTCAGATCAAAAAAGTTTGCAGTATATTTTCTCATCAAAAGATCTGAATCTTTTTGAGAGAAGGTGGATTGAGTTATTAAAAGATTATGATATAAGTGTGTTATATCATCCGGGCAAGCCCAATGTAGTGGTAGATGCCCTTAGCTGGCTGTCTGTGGGTAGTATTGCTCATATTGAGGAGGATAAAAAGTCAGTCAATGAGGTTCATTAGCTTGCAAGATTAGGTGTTCGGTTCGTTGATATAGTAGAGGGTAGTATATGGGTTTAGAATAGTTCTGAATCATCCTCAGTTTCCAAAGTAAAAGTAAAGCAAGATAAAGAACCTCATTTGGTTAAGTTGAAGAAGGCGATTAGAGAGTAAAAAGTAGAGGTTTTATCCTAAGGAGGAGATGGTGTGTTGCATTTCCAGGGAAGTTTATGTGTTTCGAGTGTTGATGGGTTAAGGGAGCAAATACTTGCAGAAGTGCATGGTAAGCGATACTCTATCCATCGAAGAGCCACTAAGATGTACTGTGACTTGCGGGAAATCTATTTTATGAGTGGTATGAAGAGGGATATTATTGAATTTGTAGCTAAGTCTTCTAATTGTCAGAAGGTTAAGGTTGAACACCAGAGGCCTAGTGGCATATTACAGGAGTTCAGTAACCCCACTTGGAAGTGGGAGGTGGTGAACATGGATTTTGTGATAGGGTTTCCTTGCACACGTTGTCAGCATGGCTTGATATAGGTCATCGTAGATAGAATGACCAAATCAGCTCTTTTTCTGCTAGTTCATACTTCTTACTCACTGAGGATTCTACTAGTCTCTACCTTAGGGAGTTGGTTAGGTTGCATGGGATTCCATTTTCTATCATATCATATAGAGGTACTCAGTTTACCTATCAATTTAGGAAGGATTTTCAAAAGAGTCTTGGTACCTAAGTTCATCTTAGTACAACTTTTTATCCTCTGATAGATGCTCAGAAAGAGTTGCCCATTTAGATCTTAGAGGACATATTGAGAGCATGTGTTATTGACATTAGAAGAAGTTGGGATATCACTTACCTTTGATTGAGTTTGTCTATAACAATAGTTATCACTCCAGTATTCAGATGGCTCATTTTGATAATCTTTATGGAAAGAGATGTATATCTCCTATTGGTAGGTTTGAGGTTGGTGGCTGCCTTGGTAGGGACAGATGCAGTATTTGATGCAAAAAGTTTAGTTGATTCAGAAGAGGTATTCAGAAATCCTATGCAGATGTGAGAAAAAGAGATCTTGAGTTTGAGTTTGGTGATTTGGTTTATTTGAAAATCTCACCCATGATAGGAGTGAAGAGATTTAGCAAGAAGGGGAAACTCAGTTCCCATTAAGTTGGCCCATATAATATCTTGAGTCATTTTGGGAAGGTAGATTATGAGCTAGAGTTGCCTACAGATTTAGTATCAGTGAATCCAGTATTTCATGTTTCCTTTTTAAAGAAATGTATTGGTGATTCAGTTGTAGTTGTTCCTTTAGAGGATGTGAATGTTAAGGATAGCCTTTCTTACGAAGAGATCCTAGTTGAGATCCTTGATCATTATATTCGTAGACTAAGGAACAAAGAAGTTTCCTTTGTCAAGATTCTTTGGCAGAATTAGTCCATTGAGGGAGCCACTTAGGAAGCAGTAGCAGATAAGCAAATTAAGTACCCTCATCTTTCCTCCACAAACTCCAATTTATCTTAAGGTAACAATTTTAATCAAATTGACTCTTTTCCATTCTCAGCTTCAGCTATGTAATCCATCTCATGTCATTGCATACATTCAGTTAAGTTTATGTATTACGTTTCAGACTCAGTTATGCAATTATTTTTTCAGTCATGCATGTTCATGAAATGTTCATGACTTGAATCTTCATGACTTCACAAATGGTGAGATAGTCGTTATTCTGAGTTGAACTTGAAACATGAAATGTTCCTCTTCGTTTGGTTTTGGCATTAGAGATGAACTTGACAATTGATTTATTCTTTAGAGTTTCTTTTGATTTAGACTTGAGAATTTTCACCCTATTCTTCAGGTAGGCCCCTGAATTTGCAACTGAAAATATTCACCCTATTCTTTAGGCGGGATTCTAGACTTGCTTTTTCTTCACCCTGTTCTTTAGGTGGAATTCTAAACTTGCTTTTTCTTCACTCTGTCCTTCAGGCGAGCTCCTGGACATACTTTTTGTTCACCCTGTTCTTCAAGCGGGCTCCTGGACTTACTTTTTCTTTACCCTGTTCTTCAGCCGGACTCCTGGACTTATTTTGTTTTTCAAATATGTTCCTGAACTCAAAATAAAAGGTGAAACATAAAAATAACATCTCATTCTTTAGGAGGGTCCTGAGCAGAAAATAAAATTCAATAAATACAAATAAAAATTTTACCCCAGTTTGTACTAGAAAATCTTTTGAGTGTCATTAGATTACAACTTTTGAAAACTACAATAAAGAGGGTAAATCAAGGCCCTGTTAAAGTAATGCGTCTCTTCAGAGTAAAAATAATGACCAATATTAGGAAGTGCATCTCCTAACACATAAAACTCAAATCACCCAGAAAAAGAAGTGTGTACCCTAGGGGTTAAATGAAATGATTCAACTAGAAAGTGCATCTATATCTTCTAGAAATCAAGGGGAATGACTCAGCTAAAAGGTATATCTTATAGGAATCAAGGAGAATGACTCGACTAAAAGGTACGTCTTATAGTAATCAAGAAAAATGACTCGACTAAAAGGTACGTCTTATAGGAATCAAGGGGAATGACTCGACTAAAAGGTACATCTTATAGGAATCAATGGAAATGACTCGACAAAAAGGTACATCTTTTAGGAATCAAGGGGAATGACTCGACTAAAAGGTACATCTTATAGGAATCAAAGGGAATGACTCGACTCAAAGGTAAGTCTTATAGGAATCAAGAAAAATGACTCGACTAAAAGGTACGTCTTCTAGGAATCAAGGGGAATGACTCGACTAAAAGGTACGTCCTATAGGAACCAAGGGCAATGACTCAACTAGAAGGTATGTCTTATAGGAATCAAAGGGAATGACTCAACTAGAAGGTACGTTTTATAGGAATCCAGGGGAATAAGTCAACTAGAAGGTACGTCTTATAGGAATCAAGGAGAATAACTCGACTAAAAGGTACGTCTTATAGGAATCAAGGAAAATGACTCAACTAAAAGGTACGTCTTATGGGAATCAAGGGGAATGACTCAACCAAAAGGTATGCCTCTTAGGAATCAAGAGGAATCACTCGACTAAAAGATACGTCTTATAGGAATCAAGGGGAATGACTCAACTAGAAGGTACGTCTTATAGGAATCAAGGATAATAACTCAACTAGAAGGCATGTCTTATAGAAATCAAGGGGAATGACTTGACAATAAGGTACGTCTTAGGGAAATCCAGGAGAATGACTTGACTAGAAGGTACGTCTTATAGGAATAAAGGGGAATGACTCGACTAGAAGGTACATCTTATGAGAATCAAGGGAAATCACTTAACTAGAAGGTGCGTCTTATAAGAATCAAGGGGAATGACTCAACTAAAAGGTACGTCTTATAGGAACAAGGGGAATGACTCGAGTAAAAGGTATGTCTTATAGGAATCAAGGGGAATTACTCGACTAAAAGGTAAGTCTTATATGAATCAAGGGGAATGACTTGACTAAAAGGTACGTCTTATAGGAATCAAGGGTAATAACTCAACTAAAAGGTACGTCATATAGGAATCAAGGTTCAATTTAAGAAGTATATCACCTAGAAATTGAAATCTGAAATACCTGGACAAAGAAGTATGCCTCCGAGGGATATAGGATGATGAATTTTTACCATAAATTGGTTATCAAACATGTGCAACAACATTGCTTTCTACATTTGTAGAAATGAGGCATTGCAGCCCTTGATATTTATGCTCTGAAGTCCTGGATTTAAAGGTAACATGTTTTCTGTTTCATTAAAGAAAACTTGTGAGTTCAAAAATATGGTGGCGGGTTTATGGCTTTAGCTTTCGTGGCAATCACTCCTGCCCTCGTCACATTTAATGTTGCTTCCAACCATTAGCATATGTCACTAACTTACTACATCATTAACCCAAACTTATATTATTAGAAGTGACTATGAAACAAACACAGTATCTCTGCTTTGTCATGCTCCTCAAATAAACCCTTTGAGCCTTGGTATTTCCATGAGTTCCAAAACTAATCTGTTGACAAAACTTTCTGCATGCCTTATTTTGGCTCACAATCATATCTCTTTCATGTGTTGGTTTTTGTCTTGCTTTGTGCAATTGAAGAAGCCGGTAGCCAGTTTTAAAATCTTTTCTCACTTGTTACGACACGGACTCGACTCAAAGACACGAGAAAAATGATAATGATTTTTCATTCGAATAACCGAATCAAGAAAACAAAAATAAAAATATAAAGAAGAAAGAAAAGATAATGAGAGTCCTTTTCTAAAAAAAAAGAAAAATAAAAATTTATCTGAAAATGACAGTCAACTCTAATGATTATGACATACATTTTGGATTAAGCTGCTTGATCTACCCACACTAATCATTACAACTTTTGTCCACTTATTGAGTTTGAAATGAATCAAATTTGAATATGTTTTCTCTAGATCACAATCCTCTTTCAGCTAGTGGCACCTTAAAAGATTTTTGCCAATGAGCCTGTTTCATTTTCATTTCTTTCTCAGTTCACCGTCTCCTTGTGGTGTCCAAAAGGGTTTTTACCAATAAGACTCTCTCATTTTTATTTATTTTTTTATTTATTTTTAAAAAAAAATACCCAACATATGAAACATCATACATCCATAACATGTTTAACCTTGACATTCTCAAAGATCGATCTGAAGGTCTTTCTTTGGTTTTAACTTAGCTTTTGGAAAGTATTAAAAAGAAAGAGCGGCATGAGGGTCAAAAATTTACATGATATTGGGTGAAACATACAACTTTTGAAATTGACTCTTAAGGAAATAAATTTTGCCCCAGTTTTATTACATATTTAGTAGATTGAATTTTCTCTTAGTTAGACCGAACCCCAAAGTAGGATTGCCTACGTATCTTGTTATAGCAAGAATCAGGTCAAACATAGTTCAGGCATCTTGTTCTTTTGCTTGATTTTCTCTCTAATGTTGGCTCTTTTTTTCTTTTCTTTTTTTTTTAGAGAGAATTTTTTTTATTGACTCTTTTTCTCTTTGAAATTTTTTCTAATAATTTTTCTTGGCACTCATCACTTTTCTTTCTTTTTGCCATATTTTCTTCACTTTTTGTTTCTCTTTTTTTAAAAAAAAAAAACTTTTATGACTCTAGTCTTTTGCTCGACACTTTTCTTTCGGGCTTTGCGGACTCTATCTTGATTCCAAAAGGGAGGTATGAAAGAAAATAACACTAAAACTCAAATGAGGTAAACAGAGGATGACACAATGTTTTGATAGCAAAATAAAATGTTTTCTTCATATCAATCCTTGAAAATGCAAGTATATCACATGCAATATGAAAGCGGGAGATGAAGATCATGTGTGACACTTTAACAACACTAACTTTAACTGAACATGTATGCCACTTCTTTTACACTTGTCAAATCTACAACTCCACCTTTGTTGTACATCCCTTATATCAAATGACCCATGCTTTCGTGGAGTTGATTATCTTCTTATTTCCCTGGAATAGGGATCTCGCATCCACTATTAAACCTAATTGAGACATGCCTTTCAGTTGATGACTAAGTTATTCTTGTGATTCTCAAAATAATTGTCTTAATTTTCAAAGAAGGCTTCAACATGGTCACCAAATGTCTTAACATTCTACATATTTCTCATATGTTTTTTTTATCTAACTTTAGCCCTCTAATTCAATGTTTCATGATTAAACTGAATTTAAAGATCTAGCAGAAATTTCGCTGGCATGTCATAGCACTAGAATCAACATAAAATGAATTGCTTAAAAAAAGACAAACAAACAAACTTAAAATAAGATAAAAAATAAGGGATACCACATTTCATTGAAAGGAAAAATAGAAGGGTTTAAAAAGAGATGACAAAGAAACAAAACAAGATAGATTTAGAACTACAACCTTGAAATAATTCAGAAAATGGAAAGGAAAACAAAACAAAGTACTAAACATTCATCCTAGCGAGGAAAGGATTGAATTCTCAATTACTGAGGTTGACATCTTAGTCACTGGTTTGCATATTAGCATGACTACATCTTTCCTCATTGTCAATGTTCTACACCATAATTGATTTATCTTGAATCATCTTTTCAATTTCTCTTTACAAATCCTGACAATGTTCAATACTATGACCCCGAACATCAGAATGATACGCACATCATACATAAGGATCAAATTTTTTTAACGCCGATTAGGATTGTACCCAAGGAGAGGAGTGATCATACCCCATTGTACCAATCTCTAGAATGATCTGGCATATGACTCTCCAATTGGTGTGAAACTATCCCTCAATTTTTGCCTTATTTCATTGTTTGGCTTGGATAAAAAATTGGCCCTTGAAGGGCTTTGGTATATTGGTGGAATTAGAGTATGAATCTAAGGAGTTGGTGCATGCCATTATAGGTAAGATGGAGCTTGAATACGTGGTTCCGTGTTATATACTGGATATAGAGGTAGGGGAATGAAGTATAATGAATTTTTGGAGTGATTATGTGGAGCTTGGGTATGAACTTTGTTTAAGACTGAGGGTAACGGCGACGTGGTATTCTTCGATGTGCACATTGTTCAGCTACAATAGCAGCTACATCTTCCTCATTCTTCTTCCCTCCAATATTTCCTGAACCCTTCTGAATTGCCTGAGTAGTGGCTTTCAATGTTGTAAAACTCACAATACGAGCAGTCTTAATTCCAACCTCTATCATCTCTCCCATTCAGAAGACCTCAATAAATGACTTGCCTAATGCAGGTAACAAGTGTTGATAGTATGTTTCATCCTGCGCTTGAATAAACACCTCCACTATCTTGCTTTCTTTCATTGGCGATTTCACCTTAGCAACTTGTTCACGCCATCTAATCGCATACTCCCTAAAAATTTTATTGTTCTTCTTCATATTAGTCAGAGATTTCTTATCAGGAATCATCTCCACATTGTACTGAAATTGTTGCACAATTTTGTTAGCCAAGTCATCCCAACTACTCCATTTGTCGATGTCCTGATTCACAAACCACTCTGAGGCTAGACTCGAAAGGCTATCACCGAAATAAGCCATGAGTAATTCTTCTTTACCTCCGAAACCTCTAAATTGGTTACAATAACACCTCAAGTATGCCACTGGATCACCGTCCCTTTCGGACTTGTCAAACTTTGGCATTTTGAACCCTAGCAACAAATGAACATCAGGAAATATACATAAATCTTTGTATGAAACACTTTTTGGTCCTCCTAATCCTTGCATATTTCTCATACTCTACTATAAGCTTCTCGTTTTCCTAGTCATCTCTTTCTGTTCTTCACTTTTAATAATCTTCTCAATCACGATAGAAGAATCGTGTTGATAAGCATGATAATGTAGATTTGGGAGTTTGAAATTCATTTCAGGAGTGTACAATTGATCATGACTTGGTTCACCCATATTCTTTTGTACTGTCAATTGAGGACCTGCGGTAATTGGTGCTACAGGAGTGAAAAGAGGGTTATCCGAGATAGATGGATTTGGTGGGCACATGGTAGAAATACAGCAACGCCTGACACATTAGCATATGGGCTGAATCCAGGTGGGTAAAATGGATCGCCAGTTTGAGCCTGAGCAGAATTTCGATCATTTGTATTAGAAAGTCCAGGGATTGAGGAAGACGAGACTTATCCATTCGACCAAGCTTGGTATATTTTCGTTATCTGTTATTTCAATAACTTATTTTCTTTCATTGATGCTAATTCTTGCAAAATCAACTGATTTTTTTCTTCCTCACTGTCTTACCTCACACCCTTTTTGTGGGTCATTTTTCTCTTTTCTTTGAATCTTTGTTCCATGGATTAAGAAACCAACTTAGCCACAAACCAACCACCTTAATATTACTTTGATTTTGGAGAAAACTAATGTGTCGGAGTTCAAATTTTTTAAAATCACCGAATCCATGATGGACTAGCTACGTATCTCACTAAGATGAGAATCAGGTGTGCATAGTTCTTGAAAATATATGTCATATAAAATTCAGCCTCAAGACCCCTAAAGGTTCATGGCTGTTAAGATTTATGTATATATATATATATATATATATATATATATATATATATATATATAAAATGAACTTGAGGCTAAGAAAAATAATTATGAAAGTAATCATATTTTCAAAATATTTCATAATAAATCTATGATTAATTTTTCAAAAGACAAGGTCGTATCCTGGGAAGGATTTTCTATGTATCTCACTAAAGAGTGAGAATCAGACCCTCGTAATTCATGAAGACCTTAAAACTATATATACATATTATTAATTTCTTTGAAAAATGATTAGTTAAATTTGAGGACAAAATACTCTCTTTCGTTTCACCAAGTTGCCTAGAGCTGGCCAAGAATCAAATGGCCTTCCAAATAAATATCAAAGAGCACGTAAGATGCATATGTTGGTCATTATCAAAAGAGACACCTGACCTAGACAAACCCGACCCCTGTGCTGAGTCCCGCTAAGTCAAATGCATATGATGCAAATAAAGCGGAACCTAATAGGAATAACCAGATTCTGAGTTTTCAGTTCTTCTATGTTTAGCCTAATAGGGATAATTGTCTAGACTGACTTACCCGATCGAACACTTAAGTCGGGGAGGGACAACTTGTTCGATAGCAGTACTACTCTGCCTTCGTTGTCGATCCGAACTCATCTAATATGTGTGACTAATAATCCTTCACCAGGTGCTTTGACACTCCGGCTATCTCAAAAAGAAAGTAGGATGCATACACTCCATTCCTTCTATCCTATTTCAGAGATTTAGATGGGGTGCGCAAGAGAAGACAATTTATAAATACAGTTCAACAATATCAAAGTAATAAATGAGCAACAAGTAGCACATTAGGCCAGAAAAAAACAATATCAAAATACTTAAAGCAAGTAAAAGTCAATATTAAAAGCTTGAATTCTGGTTATATCCCAAGCAGAGTCCCCAGAGATGTCACACCTCCTTTTCGCTTGAAGGAATCGAAGGTCGAAGGGTTTTTCCAATTAAAGTGACGATATTGAATAGAGATTAATTTATTTACAGAGTCGTCACTTGAAATTGAGTTATGGTGTTCCAAGTCACCTTTTTGAATCCCTAATCAAAAGGATATGACTTTTTTATTGGTCTGCGAAAACAGAAGACCGGATAAGAAATTTTGTAGATCGAGGGGAAGGTGTGAGGCATCACTCGAGTCCTGTAGTTCTAGCATAGTCGTTTTTATTGACTTATCTTGACCTAAACTATTTTGATAAATTACATTAATGTCTAAAATTGCTCATTTTATTATACTAAAACTTGTCTATTCTCTTATATTAAGTAAATCGGTGAAAATTAATTTTAAAAAAAAATTACCAAGGCGAATTATTGCATCCTTGAATTTTTAAATATCTTGAAAAGATGTGTATACCGCATTCTCAATTGAGACAAATATTTTAAAACGTACCTAAAATTACCTAACGTTTAAACATTAGTTAATCTATTATAAATTTAAGATATATAAATTTACTCTTTTCCCTAAAATTGTAACAAGTTTTAAATTAATTCACAACCCACTTCGCACCATTACAAATACCACAAATCAAACGTTTCTATCACTCTAGAATATAAATATGATATGAATATAAATAAATAGTTATCATTCAACAATTCAAACAAAATCATGTGAACATAAAGTACATAATTTTAACACCTTGAACCAATTTTCTTTTTATCTTAGAATTCACCTGTATACTATTTTACTTCAACAAAATTATGAAATATAATTTGAGTTAATCATTAATAACGGACAAAACCAAAATCAAAAAATCTTGATTAGATAATAAATTAATTAATTATATATATTTAAACATCAACCCAGTATTCTCACTAATTAACCAAAAATAAAGAAAAATGCTTAAATTACCCTATATATATATATATATATATATATATATATATATATATATATATATAATTAAACATCAACCCAGTATTCTCACTAATTAACCAAAAATAAAGAAAAATGCTTAAATTACGCTATACTATATCATTTAATAGTATTACCTAACATAATCTTTTATTTTATTTTATTTTTAAAAAAAGACTCAAACCCAAATCTGAAGAAGAATAGGATAGGGGCGATGGTATTTAGGCGGTTGCCAACCATCCGGGAGTTAAATTCGGTTGCGGCAGCAAGGAAAAGGGGACGAGGAAGGGGCGCTTTTGGCGTGGGTGTTTCCGTCTGGTGGAGCAGCGATGACAAAAATGGGAAAGGTGGCCGGATTCGATGGATTTTTCGGCGAGAAGGGGTGTTTTCCGCTGGTTTCGGTCCGAAATAGTGCGGACAATGACTGAATGAGAAGATCGATCGAGCAATAAGGGGGTCTCTCTGACAAGTTTTGTTGTGACAGTGATATGGCAATGGTGGATTTGGCGTATTCCGGTGGAATTTTGCCGGAAAAATTCGGTCGAAGCGGATTTTCATCTTTTCCGTTCACTTGGTCGCCGCTTCCGATATCACTGTCGATTTCTACCTAAACCCTATCTTCATTTTATTTTGTTTTTGCACTAGAACTGACTGGTTGTGGTGTTTTTCGACGGATTTTCTATGAGTTTTTCACCGGACTACTCAGAAATAATAAATTTCTATCTTACCCCTTTTAACTTCTCAACTTTCATATCTCTTCCGTTCACTGATTATTCCTGTGCAGTGTGTGCATTTTTATGAAAGAATAGTTAGTGTATTTTGGGTGTATGCGTGAATGGAGAGATGAAAAAATGAATATTCCTGATTTTTTAGTCTGTGTACAATGAGTGAATTTTTCTTTTCTGTTCCGAATTTACAATGCACAGTATTTCAATTTAGAACATCACTGAACAAATATATGTATAAACAATCGATAATTTAATATTATAACGTGTGATAATGAAAAGTTCACAATCAAATAGGCACACTAAACGGTATGTTGAAACTATTCAAATATCTTCAATCATATTTTTTCCGCAAGAAATTTACCATATTAATAGAAATAGGATCAAAATAGAACCTTTATGCCAACTTAATTGAATACAAAAGTAAGATGTTATCATCGGAAACTTCAACTTCAATTTTTTTCTCTTTTATTTGATGTTTTTTTTTGTTGTTCTCTGGTTTTCATTCTTTCTTTTCCCTTCTCTGTTGTTTTTTTTTCAGTGTGTAATCCAATGTAGGAATAATGTTTTTTAGTTTTTTTGGGGTCCTTAAAAAGGAGGATTTTGGAGGAACAGATGATTTTGGAGGAACAGTTGGGAGTCATGGAGTCATGATTTTATTATATATGTTTTTATTATTTTTTAATTAAAATATAGAAAATAACAAAAATTCTAATAATAAAAAATACAAATAAATAAATAGAAATAATAATAATAATTTTTTTATTTAAAAAAATAATAAAAGTTTATAAATATTCAAAAAATATATATATAATTAAAATAGTACTAAAACTACTAGCTTATTTAAAAAAAATATATTTTTTTACAAATTTTTGTATTACTTTTAAAATAAAAAAAAATACCCCAAAATGTAACTTTGACACATTTATTTTCAACAAAAACTTATAAAAATGAAATAAGAGCTAGAATAGATATTGGATAAAAATATAAATATTTAATACCGAAAAATAGATTAAAACTCAGGGAGGGTTAAAAATCACGTGTCTACAACTATCAACGAAGAGTGTTATATTTAAGAAATAAGATGAAACAGAAATAAAGTCAAGTCCTTCGAATTCACAAAGTGTCCTTAAGAAATTAATTCTCCTTCCGTACTCGAGGCACGGAGTGCCCTTAAGGAATTAATTCTCCTTTTGTACCTGAGGTTGCGGAATTTTTTCTCTCAGAATAAAATAGCTTACAATCTGACAATAGCGGTACCTCAAACTATTAGATTCTTCGAACTCACTGAATGGAGATGATCATAATGAGTTTTTAGAAAATAAGAAGTGTATTTCAGCTCTCAAAATTATGTATCTACCTGAGGACGTTTCGCCCATTCCAGTGGCTTTTGCGCCAGGTCTGCCTTTTTCTCTAAAGGTCGCGTTCCTTGCGAGATGCGTTGCGCATGGCATCTGAAATGCGTACGTATATGGAGAAAATAATTCCATTGAATTTTTGGATAAACACTTCACTTGCTTTACAAGTTTCAATTAAATTTTGTCTAGCCAAGCAACGACGGCGCGAGACACCTCTTTGTTCTTGCCTCACTATCCATGTGGAGATGTGTTTCTTAATAAGAACACATTGAAGTTTCTTTCTCCCATTAGCAGACTTTCCTTATTTTTTAGTACACTTTTATTTTTAAGTGTGATCTCATTATTCCCTCCATCAATTCCCTCCATTTACCATTCACACATTCAACTTGAATCAAACAGTGTCTACATTAGTATAAGTTAGAGCAAATATAGTCTGATTCAATGGCCACATTTTAGTAGTTAGAGCAAAAGAGTCTGACATTAGTAGTTAGAGAAATTAAGACTGGAGTTTTGACAGAATGTAAAAATATAACTGGAAAGATCAGAGAAAATATATGTTAAACTCAGTGCTTGTAGATCAAGTAATCAACTTGATCATGTGTTGCCTAAACTCTTAACCTTTCATGATACAACCTTCTTTGTTCTATCACATCCAAGTTTGTGAAAAGTGCAGTTCATTACTTGGTCCACTCCTTGCCGTTGAAAAATCAAACTTATCTAGATGAAAGCTTAAAAGGAAATAACAAGGTAAGTGCAGCAGGTGTTCTGTTAAGAAATGAGATTGGTGATCTAATCTTGGAATCAGATACACCGTTATGTGTTGCAGCAGCATCGGGCTAGAGGCCAATGCACTCTGGCAAGCCATATACTGCTGCATCAATCTAGGCCTCAAGGATGTAATATTGGAAGTTTATGTAGCTCAAGTTGTCAACATGGTGAGGATTGTGTAGTGCAACGACTCAAGATTGAAGAACTGTATCAATGATATTATTTACAAGATGAATCAATCAAATTTCACCATACAAAATTGTTTCAGAGAAGCAAATCAATTGGCTAATTATCTGGCAAAATGTAGTTGTGTCTATGATTAGGCAAACTCTTTCATTCATTTTAGCTACCTTCGGTCAATGCTAGGACTAGGAGTCTCCTCTTATTAGATAAATGACAACTCCCGACAATACGATCTCGATATGACAAAGCCAACTTTTTTGTTAGTTAAATTGTGTAAATTAGCCAAACAGGAAGGTTTTAATTCCCTGTTTAGCACCTTTTTAGTGAGATTGACTGCAATAAATCTCGTGATGTATTTTGGAAGTAAGGTAAGGTCCTCCTCGTGTATCCACCTTTCTAATGAAATACAGCACATCTAGGCAATAGCCTATTAAATCAAAAAAAAAAAAAAGAAAGAACCATACAAACATGAATTGTTGGTCTATCTTCTTCGTGTAATTTAACATATTTGAAAGTATATTTTTTTCCTGCAAAATGACTAATATTAAAGGTTGGTAAATACCAAAATGGTGATGATGTAGCAAGATAAGTTCGGAAAAAGTTTGGTTCAGTTGATATGATTTTCTTTTAATATTGTGCGAGACTATTCAATAAGACAAATCTCTGTTTCACAAAGAAACCTAGTTACTACCCCGTTGTTATTTTATCAATTATATAGCTTGATTTATCTGTGAGACTATACATAGAATAATTTTTAAGTGTTTCTAATCGTCTGTTTAATAATCTACAACAAGTAACATACAACTCTTGATGACATTTATGCAGATAAGTGACTATGCTAGGTTATCTCAGTGCATATTTGTGCTTGGCGACTGAAACTACTACGTAAAAAAATCTCTGCATATTAAACTTTTGTTAAATCAAGTAAATGTAAGAATATCCCCAACCAAGAAAGAACACCATAATTAATAATATTCTAACAAGTGATTCATTCAAGTTTCAATAGATCAGATCATTTTTTACTTAAGTGAACAAGAAAGGATCAAAAAAGTCTTCTTTTTTTAGATAGACGTAAGAAAGAAGAGCAGAGCAAGCTAAAACTTTGACGATCAAGTACATAAACTGGGTAAGAAAACTAAAGTGAAAGAAGGGAATAATTATTTGGTGAGAGTAGTAAGAGACAAACCTTGAAGTCGTTTATGGAGAAGATAAAGCCATGGAGGAATTGATTTCTGATGAAAAAAACTTAAGGGCACAACTCTTCGCCGAAGCAACTTAAGATGCCTAAAGACATGACGTTGAAAAACAAATAGGAATTAGAAATCATCCGAATCACAAGAAAAAATTATACATGTCGAATTATCGTCATCAGTTGACATTAGGGTCAACCCTTGAATTATCAGTTAGCCAATGTTCATTCATAATTATATACACATCAAATTAAAGAGAGTTTGATCGCATAATATTTTAGTTTATATCAGTGGTAAAATAAATTTGAGGAGAGTGAAAAGGGTAAAAATTTATGAACTTTCCTCACTATATTAATCAAATAGAAGGGAACTTAGAACTCAAATTTGCAGGCGAACTATTTCAGCAAACTTCAATAGTGAAATTAGATGAAAGGATTTGCGAGAATGACAGAAATCTAAACATGAACTACAAACCCATACACTTTTTGAAGAAAATTGCTAATGTAAACATGTAAAAATGTTGATGGAGAAAAAGTAATATAACATATGCCAAACAAAGAAAATGGAACGTTGCTGGTATAGTCCGGAGAAGGGCCTCACCACAAGAGTTTATCGTAAACAACTTTACCTTGTATTTCTGCTAGAAATTGTTTCCAAGGCTCGAACCCGTGACCTCCTCATCACATGACAACAACTTTACCAGTTACTCCAAGGCTCTCCTTTAGTTATAGTATCGTACGTGATTCTAAAAAATATGTAATTGTATGGGAATTGATTCTGGAGGCACGTCTGTCCAGAATATTGAATGCGTCTCTTCAGAAAATTGCAGAAATGTATATGTGGGGTTGTAAAATTAAGAGATAAATAAATTGGCTAGGGTATTTATGGAATTTCAAAATTTTCATTTAAATTTAATTTGAGGGTAATTCTACTTTATTTATTTTTTTAAGTTGGTGCTTTACAGTAGTATAGATACATATAAATTATAGATATAAATTGCAATTAATCACATTATATATTTATTCCCTAGGTTCCTACTTTGATTGATTGCACTTGGCATAATTGAATTTAATGGCATAGATTTAGTTATTACAAAATAAACTCCTAATCACGATTTACATAATAAATATATAATGTATATATAATTCCAAAATTGTTATAATCCCATAAAATCCTAGCAAAATATTATTTTGTCCGTAAATATAATTAAAAAAAATCTCTTCCTACTTCTTTTCTCTAATATTATTACATTAAACCTTATTTTTCTTGAAATTTCTATAGTAGTTGTTTAAGTTTATCTTTTTGTGGTAACTTAAAAAAAACAGTTTTAAATGCAAAGTTTAAATGTATAGACACACAACTACTGCGTTATATTTCGACAATTTCTTATTCAAGTTTGAGTTCTCATTTGAAGTAAAGTATAAGATTTTGAGAATCTGAGTTTGTTTATTATGAGATGAAATTACCATAGAATATTGCGTAAAAAGAAAAGTAACCTTTAACATAATAAGGTTAGAGAAAAAATAGTAGGAATGAAATTATTTTTATTAGATTAATGGACAAGATATATATCACTAAGATTGTGGGATTAAAATAATTTTCGAAATCAAATATATAAATCATATAATAAGAGAAAAGGGTCAAGTTTAACCTCTAGTTTAAAAAGTTAGCTAAATATATCATTCATCATATTTTGGGGTCAAATTTATCCCCACTTTAGAAAATTGGCTAAATATATCATTTGTCATAGTTTGTGTTCAAATTTACCCTGAATATCATACCTTGGGTCAAATTTAGGGTGTGTTTTATTTTATAAAAATAGGTCATTTAACGTTGATTTGAGTTTTTCTGTTAAAAGAAGAGTTCATGTGAAAATTTCTTAACAATAAGGGTAAATTTGACCACAACGTATGACATCGAAGGTAAATTTAGCCCCAAAGTATGATGAAAGTATATTTAGCGAATTTTTCAAAGTAGAGAGGTAAATTTAGCCCCAAAGTATGACATCGAAGATAAATTTGACCTCAAAATATATATACACTATAGTTAGAGATTTACTTTGAAATAACAAAATCTAAGTGACTAAATTCAATTATGCCAAGTGTCATCAATCAAAGTAGGAACTCAGGAAAAATTAAGAGGGTGGAAATGAAGAAGAGACGAATTTCAGAAATATGTATATTTACTGGGATGAGGTTTGAATTATGGAATTGCCACGATATTTTGAGAATAAATAAATATTTACCTCTATTTTAATCATATTTAGAACATTACTTTGAATAATTAAATCTCAATCTCTGTATTATGACGTGTCTTTGAGCTAAATAGTACAATAGCTTGGAGAAATGAAGAGTTTGAATAATGGAGAGTAGCTTCATCCAACTTTGAAAAGCGCATGATTATTGTTGGGAATCAATTAAAAGCGAAAATCACCCCTTAAATATCGTTTCAGTTAGAGATCATTTGCTTGACATTTTCTTCCACAATGGCTCAAATGTAATGGTATTTATCATTCACCATAAGCCAGTTTTATTTTTATACCCTTTTACCCTTCTTAAATTTTTCATTCCCTTATTAATTTGTTTATGGATTACTCCGAACTTTCCCATACATGAATTACAGTACGACACTAGTATTTTCTCTATTCAATAATAGCTGTCCACTATTTAATTGACAAGAAATAATAAATAATAGCATAATTTTTCTATATCACTGTTTGAATATAATTAATTCATGTTTTGAAAAATGTATTGAGTAATGATTATAATTAATAACTACGGGTAAAATCAGTAGAAATAGATAAACTATCTATTGATTTTTCAAATTGCACTAGTATTGTTGGACATCTATTTTTAGTATAGTGGACAAGTATTGTTGGACGGAGGAAGTACCAATTAATGGATGCAAGGTTATCATGTATTTCCCAAATATTTTGCTGTAATTCTTGAGAATAATGATCTTGGGTGTATTTACACGTCCAATTGCTAATTATTAACCGTACTTTGGCTGATTTTGTGAGCTACATTTCATATATATTCATTTGTTTGAGCTTAAAGTGTGTTCGTGAACTAATGCATGTAACTAGTGTCTTCAGATTGAGATTTTTCAATGATGAAGCTTGATTTGACCTCGATGAACAGCTTGTTGATGATGGATATTGGGATGCAAGAGGGGCTGAAAATAGGTGTTTGAAGACAACTACGGACCATTGAATACAAAGGCAAGTCAAAAGAATGCACTTGGTGGAAAAATTGGAAGACATACATGCCTCCATACCACGGAAGTTGCATTCTGTATTCGTGGCATGGCACAAAGCTGGCCCAAAATCTGATGGCAAGAAACAGTAGTACCCTTCAATTTCAACATAGCATGGAGGTAAATCTCCAGCGATTTAAAAATGATATGGAGGGAGTTTTTGGGCAGCTGTTTGCACTTAACTATATGTAGACGTCCTGTGGAGTAAGAAACACACGCAAGGCTTGAACATAGGGTTTATTTTTGCACTCTTTTCTTCTATTTCAATTTTTGTATGAACACAATTCGAATTTTATGATGTTGATTCTAAACATGCGTGGCTAAACACTTTCGTTGTGGGTGTGAGACCAAACACATGATTGAAGTTCGTACTCTTGAGTTGGTTTAACGTTGAATTTGCCACATTAGTTGTTCTTAAACTGTTGTTTTTACTATATTAAAGTTTTACTAACAATAAGAAACATTAGTAATCCTCTTGTAAACCCGGAAGGAGAATCATTAGGATAGGACGGAGAGTTTAGGAGACGAGTTCTCATGATTCATAAAATAATGATTTGATTCATGTTTAGGATAGGAATATAGTTAGAACGCCTTTTTGGTTATAGGACGATAGCTTAATGCATCTAAACTGGATTATTGCATCCCCGATCAACAATGTAGTTGTGATATTCTTTTAGGTAGACCATAAGAGATTTGAAATACCATAGTCATATTATCAACCATGTGAGCTAACAACCTGATATACAATGTAACTAATGAGAGAGTATCGATATACATGATTTCAAGAATCACCTTGACCTTGGAATTTCCATATAATATGGCTTACAACTTTGTGAAGCATTTCACTATTTTAAAATATTGATTGTTAGTTTATTTAGAATCACAAACAAACCTTGCCGTTGGCGGTTACTTTTGCATTTGTTCGAGACAATTGTATAAATTGAGTTAAGGAAATTAATAGAATCGAAGTCTTTGTGGGTAAGGTATCTAGACTCTTAATCCTATAGTACTTGTATGACCATGTACACTTATGTGTGCGTTTGAATGTAATAACTTTTTAGCGCCATTGCCGGGACTTAGAAAATTAGTGATCTTCCGAATTTTGTTTTTATTAATATTGTACATGTGCTGATAGCTTGATTTTAACGGTTGATTTTATAGGTACAAATTATTCTTCTAGATGGTAGGAGAAAGAGAATTGGTTAAACCATATTTGGAGCTCAAACGAGCATTTTATCAGCGGAGAAGAGTTGCTGCTCTTTAATATCCAATTCAGCAGATTTAGCTAGTTGATTAGGAAGACGTTGTTCCTATAGAGATGGCAACAACGAGGTCAATTTGAAAGGTGGAAATCCTACTCTCCAATAGGCCGATTCAATCTTAAAAAAATATGATGCAACTACTACATACCAACAACTAGTTTACTAGTTTAAATCATGTGGATCCATAACAGTATGTGCAGAACATTCTTGAGATCAATGACAGATATATTCCTGCAGGAATCTCATCTGACAATGTGAGACTCACACTTTTGTTTTCTGTTAGGGAAAAAAGAAGTGGTTGAAAATAGAACCAGGTAATTTAATCACCACCTAGGATGATTTGGCCTGTAAGTTTTTAATCTGCTTCTTTCAATATAGAAAGACTACAAAATTTAGGAGAGAAATCTTAAGCTTCAGATAAAAGGATGGTGAGAATCTGTATCAAGCCTGAGAGAGGTTCAAGTTGATGTTTCGTGATTGCCCACACCACCATCAGACTAATAAAGTTTTGGTGCATATTTTTGTAGAGGGATTTGAGTCTTAACACAATTTTCTTTGGATTTAGCAGGTGGTGGGCAGCCTTACAAAATACATACAAGCTGTAGAAGCTTCTAAATCACATATCATAGGGAAACCTAAAATAAAAGACAGATATTTCGAGAAGCACCACATAGAAGGCTGCATGGTTATTAGAAGTGGATCAATTTATAACTATAGTAGTATAGATTGTCTCTTTGTAGAATGAACACTAAATTTAGCAGCCTAAATTTTGGAACATCAGTAGGCTCCCATGAATATAGTGAGGCAAACTCAGACTTGTGATGATGTATCTGATAACAATGATCACTCAGCAGATGCTTGTGCAACGAATCCGGAATCAGTAAACTTTGGGGGTAATACTTAATGCCAAGAAAATCAAAATTTTAGGAACACTTATAACCTAAGTTGGAGGTATTACCCTAACCTTTCACGGGGAAAAAAGTCAAGGGCATAATGTCAATCAGTATAGGAACTAAGTGAGAAATCAGAATCCTCAACAATAGGGTCAGAGTGGTCACTCTAATGCTCAATCTAGAAATACTGAGGAGATATTAAAGCAGATCATGGCTAACCAAACACCTTATAGCTTCTGACAAAAAAAATCAGTAGTAAGCCACAAAGACCCTAGAGGTTTAAATGAGACAGCTTGAGCTTCTTGGATGAAAGGGATCCAAGAATCAACATCTGCATACCTTAGGGAAACTCTTTTCTTGAAAGCCCTTGGAGAGATTCTTGATTTCTTGATGTATCTTGATCTCTCTTGATTTTTCTTGAAGAAGAAATAACGGTTTTGATTTTGTAGAAACCCTAGTTTTTTATGTTGGAGATGGGAAATAAGGCTGTGAGCCTTTATCGGGTATAAATAGGGGCTGAAAAAGAGTGGAAAAAGACCAAAAAGCCCTTTTAAAAATGTCTTAAAATTACCGATCGGGACATGCGATGGTGGGGTGCGACGGTTCATCGCATGTCCGGCGGTCCGTCGGACACTCCATCTTACAGATTCAGAACTGGGTCTCACTGTCTTGGTCACTTCCATAGAGTGGGCTCACTGCAACATTGTGTCGGTAGAGGTCGACGGTCCGTCGCATGCTCGACGGTCCGTCGGACCACTCCGTCACACCTGGGAATTTCTGAATCAAACTGTTTTTAGTAAAACGGCCATAACTTCCTCGTCCAATGTCGGATTTTGATGAAATTTGTATCGCTGGAAAGATTATTCAATGCTCTACATGACAAAAAGTCGATATTATGGAAAGTCATTATGGTTCAAAATATTTCACACTTGGGAAGGCACTTCTCAAACTTTTGGGACCGGATTTACGCTTCACTAAACACTCTCTATGGCTTAGACTAGGAGAGAAATTTGCGGGGTATTACAAGCATACAACAATCTTTCATTAATAAGAAACTTTTACTCTCCCTCCCGTATAGACAACTATTCCTCACTACTAGGATCTGGAAGTCTGACTTGGTTACTCATTCTATCATCTCCCCCTTAGATTTAAGCCATCACTCTAAGTCTGTGAACCACTATATAAACTCTAATCTAAACTGAAATCACTTTACTATGGAATCTAGGATATAATCAATACACATAAAACTAAACTTACTCTGAAGGACTGCATTATCATGTATAACACCCAACAAGATGAACAATAAGTTGCTAGTGAATCGAAATAGGCCTCACACGGCTTCACTAGACTTTTATTTTGTGTTTTGAACAAGAAAATGAGATAAATAACAAAGCAACTATGATAGTGAGTCGAAAGAGCCCCACACGGCTTCACTAGACTTTGATTTTTTTTAAAAACACAATGATAACAAAATTACATATTACAAGAGATAGAAACTTGACACACAATATTCAATGATCTAAGAATACACATCTTGCTCTTTCTTAACTGAACGGCTCATAAGAATGAGGACATAACTTTAAACTTGAGGGGCCTATAATACACTAGAAGGCTCCTCTCAAGCCGCTTTATGAGACTTCTAAAACTTCTTACTAGCAAGCCTGACAGCATTGTCAAAAGAGATAATTGGAACTTGATGATTATGCTATCTCAAGAATAATACGTGGGTCGGTAAGTATAGATTTACATTATGGATTCTGAGGAGAAATCTAAAACCACATATGACTTAGACTTAGTGCACAACTTTTATGAACATGAATAAAGCACTTCAGTCTTCAAAACTCAAAAGCACTGATGGGATACTTTCTAGCTCGATTACAATCCCATAACTATCTGTGGAGAGTTTCTAAGAAAGATTTATCAATAAAGACTTAAGCTTGACTATTTCTGATATCTTGAAAATAAGGCGGAGATGGCCTGAATAAAGTAAGACGAGAATCTATATAAGTTTCTTAGAGAACTTTTTTTTATAGCACGATCTGAGACTTGAAAAAATGGAGATATTTTCTATATGCCTTGTAGCCTCTCAAAGAAAAGTACAGACGTCTCCGTACCATTCCGCAAGACTCTACTAGGCACGGCTTCACAGACACCCTATACCAAGTTTGTAATGCCCCAAAAATGGGCCCCGAGATGTCACACGGTGCTTAGAGCCACAAGTGACTCCAAGCTAACTCTTCTATTGGCATAACTCAAAAGCAACTGAAATAAATGGATAAAACTGTACAAAATCAACGGAATACAACTCTTTCTGAATCTGATCAATACAAATTGAGTTCACATGATTACAACTCTTCTTTTACAACCAAACTAAAATAAAATACACTGACTCTACTGACTGTCTATGAAGCCTCTACTAGTATGACTATAGATAGTCAGGTCATGACTCCCAACTATCCAAACTTAATATGACTGAATGAAGAAAATACAATACTACACAAACTCTGACTGACTTGAGCCCTTGAATAAAATGGCTCGTCCTCTACTGGCGGGAAGCCTCAACCTGTCTAATTATGATATGTGAGCTATGACTTATACCTATATTATAAGACAATGTAGCACATAGACATATATGTGGATCAACACTTTGAGGATGTACTGAGTATATGGGGGTGTATGCATTTAAATGAACAATATCGTTACTCTTTACATAAATCATGTATGCAAATATGAATGACTCAAATGGCTTGAATAAATCTGAAATGTAAATCTCATAATTCATAAATGGTGAAATATGTAATATAAATCTCGTGAGTCATCATACTTAACTAAAAAATATATATTCTCCTCTTAGTATCAAAACTCATAAGCTAAAGTAATCTTTAAAAACTCATGCTTTTATCTCCAGGAGAGTAGAACTTCTTTAAAACCTAAGGAACTTTAAGACCGTAACACTTTTAGAGACTTTGGGACGTACAACTTTGGAGATCTTAAAATATTAACTTTCAAAATATATATACTTTATCTTAAAGAAAGTAAGGAACTTCCTTTGGGAGTTTCTTCTAACCGACATAAACCATGTGAGCTGCATGGAGTCCAACGTCTTGCCCACGTTGGGGAGAGTTGTTTTGTCCTTGCCATCGGAGTAGAACCTTAACTTTCTAGTAATCACTAGCTAAACCCACTTAGGGTAAATTTGAAACCTACGCGGGCACTTAGTTCTGGGGCATGAGACCTCGGAATCAAGCCCAACTCGGTGCTAAATACTACCTCCTTACTTAGCTCAGAACTTTAATAAAATCCACCTTAAAAAAATTCAACAATATGTAATGGGAGCCAATATGCTTCCCATTTATCTCAAATCAAACGATGTGGATTTCTATCTTAGCTTGGAATTAAAAGATCAATCTTTGCTTTGAAAGAAATTATCAAACTTGTCAACACGACATTGAGATCACAGTCTCTTTATAAACTCATTACTAGTACTTAAGATTCAAAATATATAACTTTAATGAATCAATAATCATATTCAACTCCATGCTCAATAATAACCTTTAAAAGCTTTCAACATTGTCAAAATAACAATCTCTAAATAGGGGTTAATGACCCATCTATCAAACTCGTGTTAAAACACCAAAAGATTCATGCTTGATAATGTAAATATTGATGAATCAACTCAAACTCTGAGAATTTTCAGCAATAAGTATGAAAATATAAACATACTCATGTAATATCATAGCAAAATACCATACTCAATATTCTTCTTGAAAATACTTCAACAATGTCAAAATGTAGAAATCAAGAATCACAATATAATGCTTAAACTCACTTAGAAAATCTAAAAAATCACATTACTTGCATAAATATATGAAATTAGTCATGCAATTCAATATTCAATCACTTGTAAACTCATAATCTCCAAACAATATGAATTGGGGTATAAAACCTAACTTAAATTTCATGGAAATCATATAAAATTCAGAAATTTATAACTTAAAGTAAGCTTTTAGGCACAAGAACGAAAGAGTTGTTCTTGTTCAAACCACACATACATTGGATGATAAACTTGGATGAACAACTTGCTTGTGAGATGATATTTATACTCTTGAGGGTTCTTGGAGTTCTTGAACTAAGAACTTTGAATCTTGACCCAACTTGGAGAATTAATGGTGAACTTTTAGGAAATTCTTGAATTTGGGTGATGAAACTTAGGGTTTCTAGATGAGAGAATTTGATGAAAAAGGGGGTGTAATTTGCTCAGTATCACCCTTAATCCTCTGTTTTTACGACCTGGGTTGAGGGGGGAAAAGACCCCATTGCCTCTCATTAATTTGAAGAAGAAATTCGTAACTCGCATCCCGGTTTTGCCCTTTAGCGCGACGCGCTACCATCGCGGCAGCTTACTGCCTCACACTAAAATGACAATAACTTTTCGCTCGGGTATTGGATTTTTGCAAATTTGGTATCGTCAGAAAGATATTTCAAATATCTACAATTTTTTTGGTCTTGGGATGTAAAATTACACGTATATAAAAGGTTATACACGTTTAAAGTAGACCCTTGTAGGATTGAATGCCAAATTTTGGACGAATCTAATGTTCTTAGCTCCACTTAGCTCTAAATGACTTCTATGAACATTATTCACCTAATAAGGACTTCAAATACTTAGGATTAAAGTCATGACACAAGAATTAAAATTATATATCAAGAGTGCGATAATTACACCTTCACCGCAACGCATTGAAATCGCGTTAAGCTACTGAAAAGGACAAGTGCAAATTTGAACTCTGGCGCGACGCGGTGCTATTGCGTTGTGCCACTAGAAATTGACAATTGAGAATTTGAACCTCTTCATGATACGCCAAAATCACGAAGGTCCACTGGAATGTGACGATTTCCATTTTGGCATCCACCGCGATGCGGTGCGTGCCCAGGTGGGACACTATATTACTAAAACTGCTCTAACTTCTTCACCGAGTGCCGGAATTGGACGAATTTGGTATTGATGGAAAGTTTATTCAATTTTTCACAGAATGGAAGGTCTAAATTTGGTAAAATCCATATGAAATAAAAGTTATTCATTCTTGAAGCTAATATTTGGCATTTCTAGGAACGAATTTAAGTTAGGAAAAATATGGGGTATTACACCTCCATAGGAAAAATAAGAGAGTGATCCCCAACATACTTCTTCAACATTGACGCATGGAATACTGGATGCACCAAAGCTAGACTTGTAGTTAATTCTAGTTCATAAGCAAACCCACCTATCCTTCTCACAATTTGATATGGTCCTATATATCGAGGACTCCCTTCATAGGGGAGACTTTTAAACATATCCAATCATTAACCTCAAATTCTAAATCTCTCCTTCTGAAATCGACATAAGACTTATGGTGACTCTGAGCAGTCTTAAGTCACTCTCTAATGACCTTCACTTTCTCCATCATCTGATGAATAATGTCAGGCCCATACAAGTGGGTTTCACCCACTTCATACCATATAATTGGTGATCAACATCTTCTCCCATAAAGTGCTTCAAGAGGAGCCACCTGTATACTGAAATGGTAGTTGTTATTATAAGTGAATTCTATCAATGGTAAATGATCCACCCAACTACCTTTAAAGTCAATTATGCATGCCCTCAACATATCCTCAAGGGTCTGAATGATGTGTTCAACTTGACCATCTGTCTGAGGGTGGAAAGTGTAGTACTAAGGTTTACTTGGGTACCTAAAACCCTTTGAAAAGATCGCCAAAATTGTGAAGAGAATTGCATACCTCGATTAAATATAATAGACACAAGAGATCCATGTAAACAAACTATCTAAATAATGTACAACTTATCATATTCATCTCTCGAATAATCTATGCGCACTGGAAAAAACTGGGCAGACTTGGTCATCTTGTCTACAATTACCCAAATAGAGTCATTGATTTCGGGACCTCGAAAGTCCTATAATGAAGTCCATGTTGATCATCTCCCATTTCCATATAGGTAATTCTATATCCTGAGAAGTACCACCTGGCCTCAAATGTTCCACTTTAACTTATTGGAAATTCAAACACTTAGACACCAAGTTAACAACATCTCATTTCATATTATTCCACAAATAAATTATTTTAAGATCATGATACATTTTTGTAGAGCCTGGGTGAACAACATACCTCAAAGTGTGAGCTTCGTCAAGAATTCTTTCCCGCAATCCATCTATACTCGATACACATAACCTACCTTAATACCTCAAAATTCCATCACCTTTAATTTCAAATGCCATAACCTTCTTCTGACCAACAATCTGCATCAGGATAGGATCTTGGGCCTGCTTTTATTTAACCTCAGCACACAGGGAGGATTTAGCTATCTCATGAACAATTACTCCTCTATTTTTAGAGTCTAAGAGTTGAACTCCTAAATTTGTAAGCTAGTGAATATCCTTCACCATCTCTCTTTTTCCTTCCTCCATATGAGAAAGACTGCCCATTGACAACTTGCTAAGGGCATTAGCCACCATATTTGCCTTGCCCAGATGATAGTGCGGACTCATGTCATAGTCCTTCAACAGTTCCAACTATCGCCTCTACTTGAGATTTAATTCTTTTTGCGTAAAAACATACTGTAAAATTTTATGATCAGTGAAAATATCAACGTGTACCACATACAGATAATGTTGCCAGATCTTAAATGCAAACACCACAGCCGCTAACTCTAAGTCGTGCGTGGGATAATTCTTTTTATGCACCTTCAACTGCCTAAATACATAAGCCACCACCTTACCATACTGCATAAGCACACACCCAGGTCCACCCAGGATGCATCACAATACATAACAAAACCTTTAGTACCCTCGGGAAGGGTTAAAACTGGCACAGTAGTCAACTTATCTTTCAGTTTCTCAAATTTATTCTCACAAGAGTCATACCACAAAAATTTTACCTTCTTTTGGGTTAATTTAGTAAACAGAAAAGCTATGGAGGAAAATATCTTCACGAACCTTATGTAATACCTGATCAAACCCAAGAAGCTCCGAATATCAATTGGAGTTTTGGGTCTGGGCCATTTTCTCACTGCCTCTACCTTATGGGGATCAACCATAATCCCCTCAGTAGACACGATGTGCCCTAGGAAAGCAATGACACTAAGCCAGAATTCACATATGGAAAACTTTTGCATATAATTTATTATCTGAAGGATGATTCGGAGGTGACTGGTGTGGTCCTCCTCATTCTTAGAGTAAACTAAGAGGTCGTCAATGAAAACTATGATAAAAAATCTTAAAATTTATGGAATATCCTATTCATTAGGTCCATTAAAGCTGCGGGGGCATTAGTCAGTCTGAAAGACATAACCAAGAATTTATAATGGCCATATCAGGTTCGAAAAGCTGTTTTGGGAATATCAGCCTCCCTAACCTTCAATTGATGATATCCCAAACAAAGGTCTATCTTTAAGAAATATTTGACACCTTGGTATTGATCTAATAAATCATCAATTCTTGGAAGAGGGTACTTATTCTTGACAATAACCTTATTAAGTTGTCGGTAATCTATACATATACGTAGGAACCATCTTTCTTACACATGAAGAGAACTGGAGCATCCCAGGGAGAAACACTTGGCCGAATAAAGCCTTTATCAAAAAGGTCCTTTAATTGTTCTTACAACTCTTTCAATTCTACAGGATCCATTATGTATGGAGGAATAGAAATAAGATAAGTGTCCGACATCAGGTCAATGCTAAAATTTATCTATTTATGAGGTGGTATCCCTGGAAAATCATCAGGAAAGACTTTCGAGGATTCATTAACTATGGGAATAGATTAGAGGGAAGGACTTTCAGTACTAGAATCTTTGACCCGAATAATATGGTACAAACACCCCTTCGAAATAAGTCTATGGGCTCTGAGATAAGATATGAACTTCCCCCTAGGTACTAAAGAATACCCCACCCACTCTATCACTGGTTTATTCAAAAAAGAGAAAGTCACTTTTTGTATTGTATATAAATGAACAACCTAGAGAAATCCAGTTCTCTATAGCATTGCTCCTTTACATTCCTATACCAGATCATCTGAGAGATTGAATTCAAACTTCCTCATACGGGCTGTCATGTTACCCACCAATTCTGGAGCATAACGGGATAATTGGTTAAACTTCAATGTTCACTCCTTGACACTTATTTTCCCTTGCTTCAAGTTCATAAAGTCTTCAGCCTTTGATTCCCTCTATTCCTGAGGAAAGAAATGATCTAAAATAAGCCTCTACAAACTTAGCCCACACCGAAGGCTCATCATCTCTTCCATTTGAATCCTCCCATTCATTATACCATTGATTAGCCACATCTTTTAGCTGATAAGCTGCAAATTCAACCCCCCAACTTCATTCACATGTATAACCTAGACAATTTTCTCTAGTTCATCAATGAACCTTGGGGGTCCTCCTCAATCTTCATACCCATCAAATAAGTCCTAGGCCTAAAAACATAAAGGACCATACCACCTATCAACCCGATCCCTATGCTACCACCACAGACCCCATTGAAAATCATAAATATAGGTCGCACTGCAAAACTTTCAGGGCAGGACCAACAAAATTCAGGTCACAACTCTAACAATCTCCACTTTGACATAAATTCTAATTCAGAACTTAAATCTATTTCAAGACAAACTCTCCACCTCTTCCACAAATGCCGTATTAGGGCATATCTTAATAGTTAATACCAAACAAGCCTAAGAAATGCTCAAACATAGCACTTGGTAGTGTCTTAGTCATCATATCAGAAGGGTTATCATGGGTACTAATCTTGATTACCACAATATCACTACGAGCAATAATTTCATGCTTAAAATGATACCGAACATCGATGTTATTTGTCCTATAATAAAATATCTGATCTTTTGTAAGGAAGATAGAACTCTAACTGTCGCAAAAGACCATAGTAATCTATAAGTCTTTTCTAAGTTCACCAAATAAACCCTTAAAGAAAATAGCTTCCTTCAAAGCCTCTGTAATAGCCATGTACTCTGCCTCAGTAGTTGACAAGGAAACCATAGTTTTTAAAGTAGCTTTCCAACTAATAGAACAACCACCAATGGTGAAAACATAGCCTATAATGATCTCCTTTTATCATGGTCTCCTGCAAAATCAGAATCAACATACCTGATTAATCCATCTCTATTTCGTCTAAACTGTAAACAAACATCAGCAGATCCATGCAAGTATCTAAAAATCCACTGAACTACTTTTCAATATTTTTTGCTAGGATTTGCCATGTATCTGCTAACTACACTGACGGCATATAATAAATCTAGTTGGGAACATACCATTGCATACATAAAAGACCCGACGGCACTAGAGTATGAAACTCGAGACATATAGTTATGCTCATTGTCTGTCTTTGGAGATAAAGTGGTTGAGAGTTTGAAGTGAGTTGCCAATGGAGTACTAACAGGATTGGCATTTTTCATACTGAACCTATGAAGCACTTTCTTAATATACCTTTTTTGACTATAGTATAACTTACACTTTTCTCTATCCCTCATAATTTTCATGCCAAGAATCTTCTTTGCTACTTCTAAATCCTTCATCTAAACTCTTTAATGAGTTGGGCTTTAACTTTTATTATCTCTCTTATATCCTTTGATGCAATCAATATATCATCAATATACAAGATAAGGTGCATGAATGAACCATTACTTACCCTTTTGAAGTAGACACAACTATCATAACTACTCCTTCGAAACATATGAGAGATTACAAAAGATTCAAACCTCTTATACTACTATCTGGGAGACTATTTTAAAACATAAAGAGACTTTTTTTAGCAAGCATACATAGTCCTCCTTTCTTGAAACTACAAAGCCCTATGGTTGTTGTATATAGATGTCCTCTTTAAGTTCTCCATGTAAGAATACAGTTTTGACATCCAACTGCTCAAGGTCAAGATCATGCATGCCACAATACCACACAAGCCTCGAATCAACTAGAGAAAACACATCTGTGAAGTCAACACTTGGAACCTGACTGTAGCCTTTAGCAACTAGTCTTGCTGTGTACCTAACATCTTCAACTCCTGATGCTCCTTCTTTCTTTTTAAATACCCACTTGCAATGGACATCTTTCTTATCTTTAGGCAATCTCACAAAATCCCATGTGTCATTCTTATGAAGTGATTCCATCTCGCCCTGCATAGCAATCATCCATCGGCCGAAATCATCACAACTAACTACCTTTGAGTAAGAAGAAGGTTATTCAATGGAATCAATACCTTCAACTATATTCAATGCATAAGCAACCAAATTACCTACAGCATACTTCTGAAGAGGTCTAATATCTCTCCTAGGACTATTTTTAGCAATAGAATATTATGGCACCACTAGTGGTGAAGGAGAAATAGTATCACTCTGAATCTCCGAGATACACTGAGAAGTAGGAACTGCTATAGACTCTGCTCCAATATGCAAGTCAACATGGGTGTTTGACTTTTGTTGATTTATTGTAATACTCCAGAAAATTTTTCATTGAAATTCTGTGCGTAAACATGTTGGGTTCTATCTTTTAGAATGAATTATAAAATTTCTGTGTGGAATGTCTTATATTATGATCCACCATTGCATAAAGTATCGAATAATATTTCCAACGATATGTGGATCATCCAAAATGGACACCCGAGGGACGAGTTATGAACATTCCGATCGAACCATGAAAAGTAGTGAATAGTAAAACGTGCAGGAAAAAGTACTGAGGCCTAGTGTATTTTTTCTCCAACTTTAAACAATCATACCTCTATGTACATAATAATCTAGGTGATCTAATATATATCAATGGAAAGATCTACGAGTCCTCTTTCCAATGAAATTGGTTTCATCCAATTTGTCTATCGAAGCAAAATGTTATGGTCGATCTACTTCAGCCTATCAAAAATAAATTTTTGGGTCAACTTCAAACGATCATAACTCCTCCTACACAATGATCTGGGTGAGATACTATATATCAACGGAGAGATATGAGAGTCCTCTTTCTAATGAAATTAGCTTCATCCAATTTGGATATTGGAGTAAAACGTTATGGTTGATCTACTTCAAACTATCAAAACAGTCCACCAAAGGACATATTCGAGAATTTTTTAATTTTTAGGGGCGTTTTGGTCATTCCCCCTAACCCAAAATCTGTCCAAACCCTATATTAAAGTCTATTAGAAGCATTATATGTTATATTTCATTAAATTCCCTCAAAAAGAAAACCCTAAGCTCCTACATCCAACTTCAAGAACCTACAAAGTTCACCATTAATTCTGCAAATTTATTCAAGATTCCAAGTTCCTAGTTCAAGAACTCCAAGAACCATCATTCAAAGGCACGATTAACATCTCAAAAATGAGTATCGATCTAAAGTTCATCATTCAAGGTATGTGGGTTTTTTTTTTAACAAGAACTCTCTTTCGTTCTTGTGCCCAAAAGTAATTTTCTTTACAAAGGCATGATTTTTATTTGATTTTTATGAATTTGAAGCATGAACCCATATCTTATGATGATTATTATGAAATCTTGATATTTATGATTTTGAAAGATGAATTTACATGTGTGGAAATATAAAGAATGAATCTTGAATGATATTCATCATGATTTTGATATTTGGGTCATGAATCCCCATTGGAAATTGTGTTTTTTTTTTAGAAAGTGTGTGTTATAAGCACGTTGATTTTAATTTTTGAGATATTTTGAATGATTTGACCTTTTGGTCTTAATGGAGTTATTTTGAACTCGAGTGTGTAAGAAATCCACAACGTGGTTGATTTTGATAGATGGGAAGCATGATGGCTCTCGATGTATATTTATATATTAATAAAATTATTTTGTTGTGGATTGTCTTTGAAATGATCTGAGCTAAGTCTGGAAGAAATTTTTAGCACCGAGTGGGAGGTATAAAGCGACCTTACTTCCCTAGAACTACGTGCCCCCGTAGGAGTGAGCCTGAGGTTGATTTATATAGTGATCACTAGTTTGTGTGGATTTGATATCGATAGTCCTACTTCGATGGCAAGGATAGAATGGACTCCATGTAGCTCACATGGTTTATGTCGGTTATAGGATCTCCCAGTGTGTGTGTTTCCTTGTGTCTATGCTGAATGGTGAAGTTATTTGAAAGTGGAATTGTGAAAGTTATTCTTTCAAAATATTTAAATGATATTTACATTATGAGAATTGATATTCTTGATGAACTGAAAGTGATTGACAAATTATATGATGACTCACATATGTTATTGTACTTATTTCATCCTCTCATGATTATGATGATTTTCTTCGGGCTATGTGAGTTTTTCATACATCCTGCATATTTCTTATAAATATTTATGATGATGATGTTTATACAACTGAATACACCCCCATATACTCGGTTCCTTTCCATGGTATTGACCCACATATTCGAATGTGGGCTTCATTTTCTCGGAATGTAGGTTCAGGTGCTTAGTTCTAGGTTCGACAGTGATTCTTCGGGCACGCTGTTCTACATCCTCTGTTATGGTGAGTCCTCATGTTCTGAGGACGTGATGTCTGATGTTGGTTTCACGGAATTGTTTACATTTGATAACTGAGTATGAGTCAGTTGGGACATGTCTCAATGGCTTGCTGGTTTTATTGATTTTCTTAGAGGCTTGTCAAACGAGTATAGATATTGGGAGTTGACTAATAAGTCATATATTGTTATCTTTATGAAATTATTTTATTCTTGGATGAGGATTACTCTGTTGATATTTGAGGGTTATTTATGGAAACCCCGTTTATTTGTGTTGAACTGAATGAAAATGGCTCAAAGGGTTAGCTTAGGGCTACTCGTAGTCTCAAGCATCGTGTGATGCTCCGGGACCCATTTTTCGGGGCGTTACATTTATGTCACTAAGCTTGTCTGGGGACGAAGCACTAGATTAGGAGAAAGCCCGAAGCATGGCTGCTTTATCAAACACAATATCTCTACTAATTATAACCTTTATACTTTCTGGACACCAAAGCTTATATCCTTTAACACCAGGTTTATAACCCATAAATAAGAACTTGACAAATCTAGGTTCCAACTTTCCATTGTCAAAATGAGCATAAGCAGGACATCCAAATATTCTCAAATCAGAATAACTAGCAGGAGTACCAGACCATATCTCTTGTAGAGTCTTTTTATCAATCGCGACTAAGGGAGAGCGGTTAATAAGAAGACAAGTCGTGAAAATAGCTTTGACCCAAAAAGACTTGGGTAAACCAGCATTAGAGAGCATATAATGCACCTTCTCCATTATAGTCCTATTCATTCATTCTGCCACACCATTCTGCTGCGGAGTATGACGAACTATCAAGTGCCTCATAATTCCTTGAGGCTTGCACACAGCATTAAATTCATTAGAACAGAACTCTAAAACACTATCAATCCGAAGGCATTTTAGCTGTTTCCCTGTTTGGTTTTCAATCATAGTCTTCCACTCCTTGAAAGTAAGCAACACATCATTGTTTTACTTCAAGAAAAGCACCTAAATTTTTCTAGAATAGTCATCAATAATAGTCAACAAGTAATTCGCACCTCCTCTAGAAGGACCCAGAGATCAGAATGAATATAATCAAGTGTGCCTTTAGTTGAGTGTATGCCTTTAGTGAATCTGACTCTCTTCTTCTTTCTAAAAACACAGTACTCACAGAACTCCAATTTGGTAATACTTTGTCCATCAAGAAGTCCTCTTCTGCTTAGTTCAGGCATCCGATTTTCACTCATATGCCCAAGGTGCATATGCCAAAGTTTATCAACGTCACTTTCTAATAGAGAGAAGGTAAAAACAATTGCATCACCTGTAACCATAAAGCCTTGCAAGACATACAAATTTGCAGACTTTCTTTGTCCCTTCATCAAAACAAGAGTACCTTTGGTAACCTTTAGGACTCCACCTTCACCAGTGTACCTATATCCGTGCGAATCAAGGGTACTTAAGAAAATAAGATTTCTCTTCAAGTCTGAGACATACCGTACATCACCAAATATCCTCACAACCCCATTAAACATCTTAATTCTAATTTCTATAATACCAACTATCTTATAAGGTATGTTATTTCCCATCAACATAACATCTTTAGAGATTGTTTCTTATGTTGTAAACTAATCCTGATTGCGACATATATGAAACATGCAAGCTGAATCAAGAATCCTATCCTCATAGGTTTTTGAGTTACCATTAGAAACTACCAAGAGTTCTCCATCACTACCACTATATTCAACAAAACTGGCTTCACCGAACTTCTCTGGTTGGTTTTCTTTTGGTTTTGGAGATTCTCTTTTCTCTCTATACTGTAACTTCCAACACTCGGATTTGATATGACCCTTCTTGTAGTAATTACAAGTTTTGTTTCTATTTCTGGATTTCAATCTGTTTCTATCATCACCCAGAGTTCCTCTCACGATTCCTTCCTCGAACAATGAGACTATCTTCTTGAGTATCTGACCCATTCACAAAATAATTCATTTTCTCCTAAGAGAACAACACATCATAGACTTCATCTATTGTCTGAGTATCATGACTATATTAATTTGTATCCCTAAAGGTCGTATATGATACAGGCAACGAACACAACAAAATAAACCCTAGATCTTTCTCATCGTACTTAATCTCAAGAGTCTTTAAATCAAATATGGTTTCCTTAAAGATAGATAGGTGATCCTTCAAGGACTCACCCTCAGACATACGATCAGAATAAAATCATTATTTGAGATGCAACTTACTTGTTAGGCTCTTCGTCATACATAATGATTCTAATTCAACCACAACACAGCGACAGTGTTCTCCTTCAAGACATCTTATAGAATCTGATTAGAAAAATGAAGGTGGATCTGAATAGAGCCTTCCGATCCTTACATCATATGTCCTCGTCCATCCACGATAAGGGTATCTTATCAAACCCTAATAGAGCACCATCAAAATCTTATGCGAGCACAACCCACATCTTAACCTACCATAATAAAAATCTAGTATTGCGATCCAATAGTGGAATATCATACTTCATGGTTGCCATCCCCAAGAAAATAATTGACCAATCTCTGATACCAGTTTTTTATGATTCAAAAAGATTAAGAAAACTACAAGTAAAAGAAAATAAGAACAACACACAGACTTACGTGAAAACCTTTTTGGGAAAAACCATAGGTAGAGCCAGAGAAAGAGGAAATCTCACTATAATAGAGAGAGAGAGTACATAGTGGGAGACATAGTCTCAATGACGTGTGTTTTTCTGAACACCCAAAACAACCCACTAAATGCACTTATATAATACATGCATACAAATAAGTCATAGGTCCAAAAATATAAAGTTCCATACCCGATCCCTACGTTGCCACAACAGACCTCATTGAAAATCACAAACATGGATCACACCGTGAAACTTTCAGGGCCTAACCAACAAAATTTAGGTCACAACAATAATAATTCCGCAGACAATTCTAGAGTAAATTGTGCAAATCACACCAGTTAGTGTCACCTTGAATATTGGCATTGAAAAGGCATCAATTGAGGTGATGTTGGGTCTTGGCATATAGAGTACACTGCTAAGAGGTGTCATTCTTGGTTGAAAATTGCCAAAATTATTTTTTACATTTACATTTCTATGTGTTTTACTAAGTAGTGAAATTTGAGAACTGCTAATACAGGGCAATGTTGCTATTTATGCAATTAACAAAAGAAAACAATTGAACCCACCAACTATTTTATCCAACTGCTTACTTTGTGTATTTCATAAAATTTGTTATTCAAATTGGTGAACATTCTTGTACCGCCCCGAATCTGGTACCCAAAATGCTACACGATTCTCATTACCTCAAAGGACCACAAACTAACCGATGACTGATATCTGTACCTGTATACTGCATAAAATACTGAATATTGCAGAAATATACACTGAAAGTCCATAAGGTTCAATAATGAACATAATCTGGATAATATAAAATCTGTGTGGGATAATAGAATATTCAAAACAAATCTAAAAATACTGAAGTCTGAAACATAATAGTCTGGAAAACCTCTAAACATGACTGAAACTGTCTGAGTGAGGAGTTGATGGAACATGTCCCTAACTAACTCCAACTAATAAAATAAATAATGAGATAATAGTTAAATAATCATATCCTCGGAGGACGAGGACTCACTTCTAACTCTGATTGCTGAGACTGGGATTTACTGTTGCACTAGAAATCGTGTCTCTGGACCTATGGTATAAGACACCATAGCGCGAATGCGTCAGCATGACTAAATGTACTAGTATGCATGTGAGGTAGGCTAAATGCATGGGGTTCATATGCATGAATGATAATAATAGCAGACTACTATCATGAGCGTGAGAATACATGCATGAGATATAATAATTGACACTGATACCGTGATAACATGATTACTGAATTTGAATACTGATACATGATATACTGACAACTGGTATAACTGATAACATGAGTGACTGTATCTGACAGTCCTGGGTTGACTGTATCTGACAGTCCTAAATCTTATGGAACTATCTGAATTCCATACTAAACTGAGTTGACTGTATCTGACAACCCTGAAATCTGAAGAACTGTTTGAGTTCTTTTATTGAGACTGATACTAAAACTGTGGGAAGTAGTCATCTAACCGACATACCCCTAATGCATCATTATCGCTGCGTTGGGGTCCAATCTATAATCCCAATTAGAAGGGTGTCAATATCGATCCACTGGTAAGGACAAGCTGTGAGACCTTATACTGGTAGGTACTCAAAATGAGAATGGTGGGAACCCTAAACTGGAAGGTTAAGACACCTCATCAACCCTAGACTGACAGGTTAGATATCTCAACCTACGCTGTATACATAATTCTGGAACACAAGGATTGCTTCTAAGAATCACACCATAAGCTAGCAGGTGAGTTCCCATCCTTGGGTTCGCTCGGTGCTAATTTATACTCCCATCTGAATAGACACTGAACATGATTTATTGAACTAAATAGAACATGGACTGATTTACTGAATTCCGTTGACTGACGGAACACTACTGATATTTGACAATCGAATGAGTTCATGAGATCATAGAGATGTCCTGAGTCATAAGATTGTTTGAAGTCTAAGAATCATAGATTGACTGAGAGTATCATGAAAACATGACATGGCTCTAGGCACATAGCTAATGTTTTGGGTACAAGTATCCCAGGACTCAATAGAAGGAAACTAATGAAGCATGACTTTATCGAGTACAAAGCCTACATCGATAATACATAATTTAATAAGTTGTGGATTTCACGAAGTACCAGGTTATCATACTATCTAACATGGATGAGAATGATAATAATCATATCATAATCTCATATTCTAATATCATGGGCATTCCGACAACATACATATTTCACAATTATAGCATGGAAACCATGTAAACGTAGGAGGATGACAAACATGTCACATTTAGTTTATGTCTTGAGCTATAAAGCATGATTTCTACTCTTTTAAGCATTTTATAAACCACCTTGCATGCACAACTTATCAAGTTATCAACTTATCTTGCATGTTAACATAATATCATGATAAACACATAAAGATTTCACTTTGAAATCAATTAACGTTTACAATATTATTACAAATAAACCATAACATAAATACCATGATTCATAGATTAAACAAGGTTATTGAGCTTCATTGATAGAAGGAATCCATGAATGAACACAACGCATACCTTAGTTTGTGATTTCGTGAAGATTGACGGAGAGACTTTCTTGAAATTGAATCCCCAATTGAAACCCTAGCTGGTTCTTGAGAGAAACTTAAGAGAAACTAGTGTATTTTGGGTGAAGAATGGCTAAATCACGTGTTATTGGGTTAAAATAGGGGTGGGAAATCGATCCTTTTAACCCTTGGACATGTCTTGAAATTTTAGTGAAAATTTCCCGAACTGGGCCCTTGGCGCAATACGGTGCTATCGCGCCGTATCACTGGAATTTGACAATTGGGAAAATGAGCGATGGCGCAATGCGGAGCCATCGCGTTGCCCTTTCTTTTGTGACCTGGAAGTTTGGCGCGTCGAGGGGTAAATCACGGTAAGACACTGGAATTGGACAATTGCTATTTTAGCTTGTGGCGTGGCATGCCACTGACCAATATGGTGTTTTTTTTATGATGCGAACTTAAAATAGTCATAACTTCTTATCCGGTTATTGGATTTAGGCAAATTTTATATTGATGGAAAGCTTATTAACTTTACCACGTGATAGAAAGAGAAAATCTTAGAAATACCACATGTACAAAAATGTATTCGTATTTCAAAGCAAGTTCTAACATCCTTGAGATGATTTCAAGCTATGAAAATGGTATGGGTATTACAATTCTAAAGCTTTTAGGATCCGAAATTGGAGTAAAATGTGTATTTGTGAGCTTTATGATCATTTCTAATTCGAATTACTAAGTTTTATTTAGTAGAAGGTCTTTGATTTTTAAAAGTAAAATTGCTTTGCTGGTCTATAGCAAATTAAAGAGTAAAAATTTGAAGCTTTACGAGTAAAATGTACATTAGTAAGCTTAAACACCGCTCTTCCTTTTCCCTCTCTCTATCTATGGCAACTTACAAAAGTTCATGGCTGCTTCGTCCTCTCCCTAGCCTGTTGCTATGAGAGAGACAAATGCCAACCCTAATACAAAAATGTCCTACTCATCATCAACTCTTAAACCACAACAAACAACCAATAATTTGTTAAAAACTATACTAAAACCAATTGAGTTTATTCATGGAGAACCTACTGTGAAATTTACTATGGAGAAAAGAAAGCAGTTTGCTACGAAAGAAGGTTTACATCAAGTAGTGATTATCAAATTTGCATATGGAAAACCAGTGCTATACGAGTTACGAAAGCTTTTACCAAAGCAATTTGATGTGAAATGAAATTGTAATATCGGAAAACTTGATTTTGATCACCTTTTGGTCAGGTTCAATCGATATGATGACTTTGTACATGTTTTTTCAAGTTCGTATGGATATTTTAAGTTTGTCGGAGAAGAGTACTTGTTTAGAATTTTCCTATGGATGCCATCATTCAACCCTAAGGAGAAAACACCTAAAGCCTTGGTATGGATTTCATTACTAGAATTACCTCTGGATCTCTTTGTGAGAAGGTCCGTATTATCGATTGTCGCAGCTGCAGGAAAGCCTATTGCAGTGGATAAAGCAACAAAAGATCGCACTAGGACAAGTAGTTCTAGGGTAAAGGTAATCATAGACCTACTTGAAAAGTATCCAAATAGTGTAAGGCTATAATTTATGGAGAAAGAATCAGGCAAAATTATTGAGCATTATCAAAAAATTATCTATGATAATCTTTCATTATATTTCACTCATTGTAAAAATCAAGGACATGAGGAAAACAAATGTCATATGTTGACGGGGAAGACAATGTCGCAAGGTGATCGTTTGGGTGATGAAGTTGGGTGAGATGTCATACTTATGAAGCATGATTCTAAAGGTAACAATATAGAACAATTAAAGGGAGATGCACGTGATTTTTTTAATGCCAAGAGAGCTGGACAAAAGGATATTGAAAAATCTCAGAACATGGGGTAACAATTGGTAGGGAATATTAATTTGAATAAGGATAATTCTTTACCAATTGTAGTGGGTACAACAGATGGTAATCAAATTATGACTTTAGGTGTTCAAAGTGATTTTGTTACTGGTGGAACTAATATTAATGGCATTGAGCAGAGCATAGAAAAAGAGGTTGTTGGTCAGGTTGAGAAAGAGCTATCTATATTGCCGAGTTCGATCAAAAATCCAGAGCCAAATAATTCTACTGTAGCACCTTCAGGGAATTCATATCTTGTTCATACTAAAGAGATATTGCAGCAGCAACAAATGGACATTACAGGATGTTGTGAAAAGACTATTACAGATGATAAAAGAATTGTACAGTGCGACGTGTACAGGAAAAGTTTCTATTGTGCAACACGAGAACGTGAAAATTGTTGCAGCTTCAAAACCTGTTGACTTGCAAGTGGAAAATTCCAACAATGAAGAGAATGCATCTGGAAATTGAAACCTTATTACACACAAGAAAACACTTGGTAGTCGTATTTGTTCTTTGGCAAGTCAAATTAATTCTCCAAGTTGGAAAAAAGGTACAACTGGATGTGCCAATCCTAATTTAATTTTATCAACTCAAACTATTTTTGAGCCATTGTCTGTTATGGGAAACATCCAAAAGGAGCATTACATAGAGAAAGATATGACATAAGTCTCTCAAGCTAAAGTTACAAATGAGTTGATTATTATTAAGGAAGTACAAGGGGAGATAAGTGCTTCTAGGTGGGTGGATTTGATTGATGAAAATGAGCGAGTTTCACCTTCTTCTTTGAATAGAAAATTAAGTCCAGAATCTCCAGCATTTGTGCTTAAAAGTGCGACTGCAAAGAAGAATGAGTCAGAATTTTTAACGTCAGAACTTAATGCTTTTGCTAGTGATGAGGACCTTTATGAGAAGGAACTTAACACTTTTTCTAGTGATAAGGATATTTTTGAGGAGGAGAAGGAGGAGGAAGAGTTGGATATATGTTTTGAAAAAGTAGCTAGGAATGGGGATCTCTCACCAAGGCAACAAAAAGTGGAAGCAGCAAGAACAAAAACAAGACACATGGAAGGCAATATAGTTGAGATGGTAAGGTTAGTGGAGAATTTATTCCAAGGCACCTGCCGTTGCGACTCGCTAAGCAAAACCATATGTCAGTGTCAAAAACCTCAATAAAATCCAATAAATCAAAGAAGTGATGAACTATCAAGTGCTTTTGGATAGACTTGAAGAAGAAAACATGGGAAAAGTACTTCAAGTTATATTAGACGGGCAAACTATCTTCTTTAGATCATATATGCATATAAGAAAGTTTGAGGATCATAACTCAACTTTTTTCCTGACGTTTATCTTTTGGCATTATTTAAGTTTCCTAATCAGTAATATCATCATAGAATACATTATAAATTCTGTGATGATCATAGGATACCTAGTTTTCTCTAGCTCTTATTTTCTTCATGCTGGTTAATCAGTAGGGGTTTTGTTACCTCATTAGGATTGGTAAGGTGAGGTATAATCCCCCCTTGATTGTACTTAATCACATTGAGGATTTTATTATTAATAAAAGACCGCTAGACACTCAGTCTAGTGGTATTAAAATTTTTTTTTTAAAAGGTACATTAGTAAGCATGTAGATCACTTTTAGGTGAAGTTGGAAACAATATACAAATTGTAAACTCCTTGCCAACATTTGACTTTCTTTTATTTTATGTGAAAATGTATTAACGAAAAAAATTACATGTAGCGTGGCCGTTTAGTATTTGACGATACTTGCTCTTTTAATAATATTATACATCAAGAATCTCTAATATAAAGTGTTATATCTTATAGAAGTATGGTATTTTCTATATTTTGATGTTAATTATTTATGTTAGTGACAACTTCCACTAAAAAAGTTGTCATCTAATAATATATTAAATAACAATAATAATATACTCATGCTTAGTATGATCCTACGCGTGGAATCAACTTAGAAGAAGTGCCTCTAGTTAATGCCATAGCCATATCAAAGCCCCAAATATGTCATTTCAAATCTAAAAATATAGTAGTATTTTGTTATGAAAAAGAAGAAATATCCCACTATTAAACAATCTATGCACTTGAAATTTGTAAAATATTTATTTTTGAAAATAATGTTTTCATCTACTTATATTGTAGGTCGTCATACTAAAAATCTAATATCTTAATTGTAAAACATAGATAATTGTGTACTACTAATAATAATTATGATTAAGAAAACACGATAATACACTATGATTTTTTTCTTAATATTGACTGCGCATCGCACGGGACTGAGTACTAGTATATTCAAAAATTGTTCGAAGGGAAATCTACAATACTAAACTCGGTATATTGTGTATGGATAAAAATATTGAAAAACTCACTTTATTTTAGTAGCAAAAAATAACAATCATCTTTAATAATACTGTCAGAAATATCTATAACGTCACCTCGTTATAATGACATTTCATTATTGCAGTCTGTTAGAGTGCGTGCCCTACTAATTTTAATATTTTACTCTACTGATTGCCTATCTGTGGGACAAGAAATTAAACGTAGTTCACAGAAGTAAAAGATGAACACAGTGTTTTTATGTGAAAAACACCCGGATCAAGAAAAGTGTAAAAAACCACGACATGTACCTCTACAAGATTTAACCCCAACTTCACTATAACTCTTGATCCTCAACAATCAACAATATTACAAGACTTCTGTAATACCCCGTATACTTCAAAACTAGAAAGTGAGCCGTTCTTCCTACGTGTGAAACGTCTAATCTTGTAATTCATCTTTGAGTACATGACTTACGATGAGTATCCTAGTGATAAGGTAGCTTATGATGTGTTTAACGTGTTCATAGGAGTCACTTAAGGTAACGCAAGCTAAGTGCTTTTGAATCCTTCAAGTTTTAGTGCTTGATTTCACAAGGGTCATCTTTTAACGAGCATAACTTGATGTATATGTGGTATTTTGGCATATTTATACTCACCAAATTATTGAGAATCGAATTATCTTCCCAATGATACCAATTTTGCCTTAATCCAATATTCGAGCAAAAAGTTATGTCTATTTTTGTGAGAGGCAATAAGGGTATCCGATTGGTTAGGCGCCACCCAACCTGTCTTGTGCAATTACTTGTTCGCCGCCTAAGTCAATTCCAAGTGTTAAAAACACTTCGTTTTGACTTATATCAAGGGTGTTGAAGTCATTTCATACCCCTAAACCGTCCCTAATCACTTCTAAACATTTTTATGATATATTAATCACATAAACTCCTCTTACTTAACCCTATGAATTCAGTAAATAAATCCAAACCCTTCCCGTATTCCCAAGAACAAAATCCAAGTGTCATTTCTCAAGAATCAAGAAGTTCCAAATTCAAAGTTCTGTACAAGGATTCTTTCAGTAAAGCTTACAAGTCCAATCTTTTCACAATTCAAGAATCTCAAGAAAGCATTCAAGATCATCTCCTAGGATTTCAAAGTCAAATTCTCTACGTCCAACCAAGTCTATTAAGGTATGTGGGGTTTGAACAAGAAAACTTCTTTCGTTCTTACGCCCAAAGATTCGGTTTTTTTATAAAAGAATTTCATGTTTTTGCAAGTGGGTCTATACCCAAATTATATTATTTTAAGAATATGAATTGATAAGTTGTTCAAGTCTTGAATTGCATGATTATTTCTCTTATTTATGATTTAAATTGATAATTCATTCTATAAATTGCACATAACTATATTGATGTGATATTTTCAAGTGTTTCCAAGATTGGTGTCATGAATTAAGATTTATTCTGAAATTGTGATCCTTTAAGAATAGACATGCCTTAAGTTCAAGAATGAATTGTTGATACTTTCTAAAGTGTTTCAAGAAGTGTATTGGTATTTCCATGCTATTAAAGTTTTAAAGCTTATTGGTGATAGTCTACCAAAGTTTCAAGAAAAGAGTTGATTTTGATCCTAAGCTAAGAAAGGAATCTACATCATTTTGATTCAAGTTAAAGGGAAGTATAGCTGGCTTTCGTTATTTAGTTTTGTATTATTTAAGGTAGAGTTTTCTAAAAGTTCTGAGCCTAAGTATGGAAGTAGTATTTAGCACCAAGATGGGTATGATTCCAAGGTCTCATACCCCAGAACTACATGGCACCATAAGATTGAGATTTATAGGCCTGAGAACGAGATAGTGATCACTAAAGTTAAGATTCTATTCTGATGGCAAGGGTAGAATAGCTCTTCCCAGCATGGGCAATACGTTGGACTCCATGTCAACTCACATGGTTTATGTTGGTTAGAAGAAACTCCCAAAGAAGTCCCTTACTCTAATTAAGATAAAAGTATATATGTTGAAAGTTTGATTTTTGAGAATTCCCAAGTTCCCAATCCCAAAGTTACAAAGTTCTAAAGTCCTAAAGTTTTGAAATCTCTATGTTTCAAAAGAAGACCCCTAATCTTTAAATAGGTTATAGATTTAAAGTCTTAGTATATCTTTTGAAAGTTATTATTTTAAGATTTCATCTAGTTTACAAGATTTGAGAATAGAAAGAGGATACAGATTTTAGAATAAATTGTAATGACTCACGAGATTCATACTACATGCTTCCTTATTCATGATTCATGAGATTTAGATTTCAGTTTTTGCACAAGCTATGTGAGTAATTTATATCAACATGCATGATTTTTATAAATATTGATGATATTATTTAACTATTGCATATACCCCTATATACTCAGTACTTCCTCAAAGTACTGATCCACATATATGTCTATGTGCTACATTGTCTCATAATATGGGTACAATTTGTAGTGCATACACCATATTCATTCAGTTCGTAGCTTCCAGTCAGTAGGTGATAAGTCCTTTTGATTCAAGGGCTCGATTTTGTTATACAATTTAAGAAGTATTGTATTTTATTTATTCAATTGTATTGAGTTGGGATAGTTGGGAGTCATGACCCGGCTGCCTATAGTCATTACTAGTAGAGGCTTCATAGAAGTAGTATGGTTCATTAAGGGTTAAAGATATCCGTGTTAAGTGTTGGAACCTAAGTTGAGTTTTTGAAGATTGAGCTAATAGAAAGTAAAGTTGAAGAACTAGTTGATGTGAACTCATAGTATGGTGATACTTTTGAAGATTCTAAGTTAGTAAGTTTTCAAGTTATTAGATGATGAATATTGGGGACATAGAAAGATAGAGTTGTATCTCAGAATGAAGGATTAGCAGTGGGTTTTACCCTTTAAGGTGTTGTCTTTCAGGGTAAGTTTATTATTTATGGTTATTATTATGCCCTAGACTCTAGAGTAAAGGGATTGCATTTAGATTAGAGTTAGTAAAGGTTCCATAGACTTAGAATGTCATCTTTAACCTAAGGGGGGGGGGGATGGTAGAGTGAAGAACCAAACCAATTTTTGAGAGTTAGATTGAGTTGTATGTCAACAAAAGATGCGATGAGATACTGATCCTTTCTTCCTCTAGAGTATTCCTTGGATTTAAATCTTTATCACATCAGATTCATGTCATGCGTGATAGATCCATTCCAAATTCCAATGCTTATACACTTCATGTGTACTAAAATCCATTATTGGTTTCTAGTAAGTAACATCTTCAATCTATGATTCGAGTCATTCCTCAAAAATCTATGAACTCTAATCTTATGTTGAATCGCTCATGAGAAGTATGAACTCATGTTCCAGCGTATGATCAGTTCTCAAAAACTCATGATCCTAGTGAAATCTAGTTTATATCATGTATTCCCTCAGTTTAGATCTCTTTAACGAATCTATACCTTTGATATTCTATTCCTTAGGCCTCAGTTAAGTGTTAAAGTTATGTATAGTATTCTTCTGTGCTTCAGTTACTTATGTGTTAGACCTTTTATGACCTCTTCATACGTTAAGATAGTGATGATGAATAGTGGTTTAGATGGGAGAGAGTAAATATTTATTGTTGAGAAAAGATCGTCGTATGCCCGTTTTAGCTAAGGCTATAAGTGTGAATAAATATTGAGGCCAAGTCTTTAATACATGTTGTGGTTAGTTGAAAATTTTGCGTGTATGTTCTTAAGAATAGTGCAAGAATGTTATTGTTTATAGAGGTTTAGAGACTAGGTGGAGTAAGCCTTTATTAGTGTTTTCCTTGAAGTTCATATGTGGTTATGATTATAGGCTTGAATGTCATGTTGGGATGTACGTGGAGGAATGAAATATGCGCTAGTGAATCCATAGTAAAAGTTTAAAGTTAGTCATTGAAGTGATAAGAAGAATCATCTTAGAGAGGAAAAGTTGTGAAATTGCTTGGGGTATTGAATTCATGGTTCATACTAGTGTTATAATGTTATGTGTAGTAAGTTGTGATTCAAGTTAGGCTTGAACATGGTGAGAGAATTTAGTTCAGATTAGACATTAGTATATAAAGTTATATGAACCCGTGTGAGCATGGTCTTAACGGGGAGAAAGTATAGTTGAAAAGAGTATTTGAGAAGTGTTTCTGAGCTTGAAAAACTAGTAGTTGCATTGTCTAAGGCCTAGAAATTCTAAACTAGTTTATGTTTAAGAAGCCTATGTTCCATGTTACAAGGTTATAACTATACTGGGGATTTTTTCTTCAGATATCTCACTCAGATCATACCCAAGATTCTTTTTTTCCTAATGTTATTATAACTTCTTGCTAAGAGTACTGAAGAAATATTCCCATTGAGTATAAGCTTTCAGTATAATTCAGTCCGTATAGCCAACAATTTAGTTTAGTAATAAGACAGGCAAGTTCCCATGGTTTTTCTATCTTTCCTATTCTTGAGGTAATTCATTCAAGTCCATGCAAGTTGCAAATTCATCTTAGTCCAAGCATCATGTTTAAGATTCAACTATTTACTCATGACTAAGTTCGTAAGTGCTCAGAGCATAAACTTAGTTTTCCAAGTATACCAGCTCAGATAGTGTAGCACCCCTTGTACAATCTTAGTCTCATTGTCTCATGATTCATGCTTGAATAATTTATCACTTCGTAGTTCTATATTAATGATTGTATCATGGAAATCTCAAGTGAGTTCTAAACTCCTAGCATGAATTAGTTTCCAGATGGTCAGTAAGTCAAGTCAGCTCAGAATTCAGCTTCATGATAAAATTTCTAAAATTTCAGCTCAGCTATATTCTTTTTTAGAAGACACATTAATCCATACTTTAATGTTTCAATAAGTTCTTACCCATCATTCGAGGACGAATGATTCCAAGGGGGAGATATTGTAATACCCCGTATACTTCTAACTAGAAAACTAACCGTTCTTCCTACGTTTGAAACCTCTAATCTTGTAATTCATCTTTGAGTACATGACTTACGATGAGTATCTTAGTGAAAATAGATCTTAAGAAGTGTTTACCGTGTTCACAAGCTAAGAGCTTTTGAATCCTTCAAGTTTTAGTGCTTGATTTCGCAAGGGTCACATTTTAACGATCATAACTTGATGTATATGTGGTATTTTAGCATATTTATACCCACCAAATTGTAGAGAATCGAATTATCTTTCCAACGATACTAATTTCACCTTAATCCAATACCCGAGCAAAAAGTAATGCCCATTTTCGTGAGAGGCAGTAAGGGTATGCGATTGGTTAGGCACCGCCCAACCTGGCTTGTGCGATTACATGTGCGCATCCTAAGTTAATTCCAAGTGTCCAAAACACTACGTTTTGACTTATATCAAGGGTGTTGAAGTCATTTCATACCCTTAAACCGTCCCTAATCACTTCTAAACATTTTTATGATATATTAATCACAAAATCTCCTCTTTCTTAACCATATGAAGTCAGTAAACAAATCAAAACCCTTCCCCTCTTCCCAAGAACAAAATCCAAGTGTCATCTCTCAAGAATCAGAAGTTAAGTTCCAAATTCAAAGTTCTCTACAAGAATTCTTTCAATCAAGCTTACAAGTCCAATCTTTTCATAATTCAAGAATCTCAAGAAAGCATTCAGGATCATCTCCTAGGATTTCAAAGTCAAATTCTCTACGTCCAACCAAGTCTATTAAGGTATGTAGGGTTTGAACAAGAACACTTCTTTCATTCTTGTTTCGAAAGATTCAACTTTTTTATAAATGAATTTCATGTTTTTGCAAGTGGTCTATACCCAAATTATATTAGTTTGAGAATATGAATTGATAAGTTATAGACACAAGGAAACACACACATACTGGGAGATCCTATAAATTTGTAGAATTAATGGTGAACTTTGGAGGTTCTTGAAGTTGGATGTAGGAGCTTAGGGTTTTCTTTTTGAGGGAATTTGATGAAATATAACATACAAAGCTTCTAATAGGCTTTTATATAGCGTTTGGACGGATTTTGGGTGAGGGGGAACGACCAAAATTCCCCTAAAAATCAAAAAATTCTCGTATCTGTCCTTTGGTGGACTGTTTTGATAGTCTGAAGTAGATCAACCATAACATTTTACTCCGATATCTAAATTAGATGAAACTAATTTCATTAGAAAGAGGACTCTCATATCTTTCCATTGATATATAGTATCTCACCTAGATCATTGTGTACGAGGAGTTATGATCATTTGAATTTGACCCAAAAATTTGCTATTGGTCGGCTGAAGTAGATCAACCATAACTTTTTTCTCCGATAGAAAACTTGGATGAAACCAATTTCATTGGAAAGAGGACTCGTAGAGCTTTCTGTTGATATATAGTAGATCACCCAGATCATTATGTACAAAGATTTATGATCGTTTAAAGTTGGAGCAAAAATACGCCAGGCCTCAGTACTTTTTCCTGCATGTTTTACTGTTCACTACTATTAACGGTTCGATCGGAATGTTCATAACTCGTCGCTCGGGTGTCCGTTTTGGATGATCCACATATCGTTCAAAAGCTTATTCGATACTCTACACAATGGTGGGTTATAATCTAAGACATTCCGCACAGAAAATTTATAATTCATTGTAAAAGATAGAACCAACACGTTTACGCACAAAATTTCAATGAAAAATTTCCCGGGGTATTACACCATCCCCCCCTTGGAAACATTCGTCCTCGAATGACGCTATACATGCCAAGATTAGATAGGCAATAGATCATACAGCTTAAACCATTTGTTAGACTCATCACTACATCGTTTCTCACTCCGAATGTAACATAGAATGCATAAATTCAAGAAACTACAGCTGAACACATAATAAATGACAGCTGAACTGCTGCAACTTTTATCAAAAGTGCATGATTTAGGAAAGAACTCTACCTTCGGCTTGATCGGAGTTCGCAGAAAATAGGTGCGGGTACTTGGATCGCATAGACACCTCATCTTCCCAAGTTGCACCCTCAACAGATTGGTTTCACCACAACACCTTGACCAAGGGAACTTCATTGTTCCTTATTCTTCGGACACTGAAAACAAGAATCTCAACAGGAATCTCATCAAAAGAAATCTTTTCTTGAATGTTAGCACTCACAGAGGAATCCACTACCACAACATCGCTAATATGCTTTCTAAGCATGGAGACATGTAATATTGGATGAACAGAGGACAACTTGGAAGGCAACTCGACCTCATAAGCTACCTTACCAACACGGCTAAGAATTTTGTAAGGACCAACATAATGGGGACTGAGCTTTCCCTTCTTTCCAAATCTCTTCACCCCCCTCATCGGTGAAATTTTCATATACACTAGGCCACCAACTTCAAACTCAAGGTCTCTCCTTATAACATCCGCATATGACTTCTGACGACTCTGTGTAGTTTTCAACCTTTCCCTAATCAACTTAACTTTTTCCATAGCCTTAAATACCGAATCAAGACCACTCATAGCCGCTTCACCCACCTCGAACTAACCTATGGGTGATCTACACTTCCTCCTATATAAGGCTTCAAACGGAGCCATGCCAATACTAGAGTGGAAACTGTTATTGTACGCAAACTTTATCAACGGTAAGTAATTATCCCAACTTCCCTTAAACTCAAGTGCACAAGCTCTCAATATATCCTCTAAGGTCTGGATGGTCCGCTCAGCCTGACCATCGGTCTACGGATGAAAAGCAGAACTCAAAAGCACTTGGGTACCAAGACCCTTCTGAAGTACCCCTATCCGAAATGATAGACAAGGGAACTCCATGCAGTCTGACTAGCTCTCAGATATACAATCTAGCATAATCCTCAGCAGTATATGAAGTATGAACAGGTAAGAAATGAGCAGACTTAGTCAACCTATCAACCACAACCCAAATGGAATCATGATGGCATTGGGAAGAAGGTAAACCAATCACGAAGTCCATATTTATCTCTTCCCACTTCCAGGTGGGAATACTAAACTCCTGCATCATACCACCAGGTCTTTGGTGTTCAACCTTAACCTGTTGGTATGTTGCACACTTAGCTACAAACGCTGCTATATCTTTCTTCATGCCACTCCACCAAACGCAAGTCTCGGTATATCTTGGTGGCACCAGGATGAATAGAATATCGCACCCCGTGTGCTTCAGCCATAATCCTCTATCTCAAATCATCAATATTCGGGACACACAATCTACCCTGCAATCTCAACACACCATCTTCCCCTTGGGAGAAAACCTCAACTTATTGGTCCTTGACTGACTCCTTCAGTCTGACCAAACTAGCATCTAAGTATTGCTTTTCCTTCAATTCCGAAACCAAGGAGGATTTAGAACTACTCTGAACCCCTATACTACCTTCAGCAGAGTCAAACAACCTAACCCCAATCTAGCCAAACGATATACATCATGAGCCAACTCTTTCTTACCTTTTACCACATGCGAAACACTACCCATGGACACTCTACTTAGGGCATCCGCCACAACATTGGCCTTGCTCGGATGGTACAGCATACTCATATCATAGTCCTTTAATAATTCTAACCATCGTCTCTGCCTAAGATTCAATTCTCTCTGGGTAAACACATACTGTAGACTCTTATGATCAGTGAAAACATAAACATGGACACCATACAAATAGTGTCTCCAGATTTTCAAAGCAAACACAACAGCAGCCAACTCAAGGTCATGGGGGGGGGGGGTAATTTTTCTCATGGGGTTTCAGCTGTATAGAAGCATAAGATATCACCTTAGCCTTCTGCATCAATACGCAACCCAACCCAACTCTCGAAGCATCACAGTACACCACAAAACCATCAACAACATCAGGCAAAGTCAAAACAGGGGCTGAAGTGAGTTGAGTCTTCAACTCCTGAAAACTCTTCTCACAAGATTCGGACCACAAGAACTTCAATTTCTTTTGGGTCAACCGAGTCATAGGAGATGCTATAGAGGAGAAACCCTCAATAAAACGGTGGTAATAGCCAGTTAAACCCAAGAAACTTTGGATATCAGTCGGAGAAATAGGTCTAGGCCAATTTCTAACAGCTTCGGTCTTTTGGGGATCAACTCTAATACCCTCAGAAGAAATGATATGACCCAGAAAAGCAATTGACCTTAGCCAAAAATCACACTTACTGAACTTGGCAAACAACTTGTGATCTCTAAGGGTTTGCAAGACAGTTTGGAGATGATCAGAATGTTCATCCTCACTACGGGAGTACACCAGTATCTCATCAATGAACACTATGACAAACATATCCAGATATAGTCTGAACACTCGATTCATGAGGTCCATGAAAGCTGCTTGGGCATTAGTTAACCCAAAAGACATAACAAGAAACTTAAAATGGCCATAACGAGTTTGGAAAGCGGTTTCTAGGATGTCACACTCCCTAACTTTGAGTTGATGATAGCCGGAACGAAGGTCTATCTTTGAGAAATAACTTAAACCTTACAATTGGTCAAACAATTCATCTATTCTCGAAAGGGGGTACTTATTTTTTATGGTGACTTTATTCAGTTGGCGGTAATCAATGCACATACGCAAAGAGCCATCTTTCTTTCTCACAAACAACACAGGAGCACCCCAAGGAGAAATACTAGGCCTTATGAAACCCTTATCTAGTAGATCTTTGAGTTTCTTTTTAAACTACTTAAGTTCTATAGGGGCCATACGGTAAGGAGGAATAGAAATGGGCTGAGTATCGGGAAGAAGAACAATTCTGAACTCTATCTCTCTATCAGGAGGTATCCCTGGGAGATCATCCAGAAAGACATTAGAAAACTTATTGACGACGTTAACAGACTGGAGAGTTGGAGTCTCAGACTTAGTGTCTTTGACTCTAACCAAATGGTAAATACACCCCTTGGAAATAAGCTTTCTAGCTTTGAGGTAAGAGATAAAATGACTCTTTGGTGACACATAATTCCCAGACCACTCAAACACGGATGCACCCGAAAATTAAAACTTGACCACTCGGGTCTGAAAATCAATAGAGGCATAAGAAAAATACAGCCAGTCCATACCCAGAATCACATCAAAATCTACCATGTCTAACTCAATCAGATCATCCAACAAAACTCTATGAAGAACGGTAATAGGACACTTTTTATACACTTTCTAGGCAACAATCGAATCAACCACTGGGTTAGAAACTAGGATAGGCTCAAGAATAATCTCAGGACTTATTTCAAAATTCACAGCAATCAAAGGTGTAACATATGAGAAACTGGATCCAGGATCCAACAAAGCATACACATCAAACTGAAATATACAAAGTATACCAGTAACAACATCGAGAGAGTCCTCCTATTCCTGGCGGGACAGTAAAGCATAGAATCTATTCTGGCACTGCCCGCCAGTATTGCTAAAAGAGGCACCCTGAGCTGGGGCTGGATGAGTCGCTGGAACTGGAGCACTAACAGTCTGAGTTTGGGTCTGAGGGCGATAGTCACGACACCCTTGTCCATCCTATGGACAATCTCTAACTCTGTAGCCCATGTCACCACATTGGAAACAACCCCTCTTCTTACCCTAACACTCACCCGAATGAGCCCTACCACACTTAGGACACAGGGGATGATTTGGCTTACTGCCAGTACTGTACTGGGACCTAGATGCATATGACACGCTACCTTGCTCCTGCCTACCTCTAGGCATGGGAGAACTAGCAGATGACGGTGCTGGCATAGACGAATTATCCTGATACTGAGGGTGACTCCCTCCCTTCGATCTAGTCTGACCCTATCCGTGCTGCTCGAACCTAGCTCTCTTATTCCCTCTCATTCTATATCCCTTAATCTTGTCTACCTCAATCTATTGGGCATGAGTCATCAGCCTAGAAAGATTTATCTCACTATTCAGCATAGCAGACCTACACTCCTTAACCACATAACTAGACACTCCAGTCACAAACTTACTCATACTAGCCCGATTATCAGCCACTAAGTCAGGAGCATACTTGGCCAACTGATTGAACTTTAGACAGTACTCCCTAACAGTCATAGAGCCCTGTCGCAAGTTCATAAACTTTTCCACCTTTGCCTCTCTCATCTCCAAAGGAAAACCTTATCCAGGAATGCATCCTGGAACTTTTGCCAAGTTGTAGGGACAACTCCCTCACCTCTACCTTTTTTCTAAGCAACAACCCAATCATAAGCAAGGTCTTTCAACCTATACACAACCAACTCCACACTATGTTCCTCAGATACATGCATTACCTGAGTAATCTTCTGCACCTCCTCTAAAAATAACCATGGATCCTTATCAGACTTGGACCCATAGAATTCCAGCGGATTCATCTGCATGAAGTCACAGATCCTGGCAGTAGCTGAATTACCTCCCTGCTGCTATGGAGCCGGGTCCAAATTGCCCTAAACATTTGCAGTAACAGCTTGGTCCAACGCCTAAAAGGCTGCCCAAAATTCAGCATGAGACACATTTTCATTTAATGAGTCAGCGGGTTGAGGTTGGTGACCATCATTATTTCTTCTCGCTCGACGTGGAGACATATTTCTAAAAAAAGAAGATCATGAATCAATAGCAGAGAGAGACACTTTAAGCACGATAGACTTCTGAAAGAAAGAATCACACTTTTTCCTAAAACGTCTTATAGCCTCTTGCTCATAGATGTGGCGCTCTACACACCGATGATCAAGAATCTACTTAAAGCGGCTTGTCAGACTCCCTAGGATATCTTATAACCTTAGGCTCTGATACCAAGTTTGTAACACCCCAAAAAATGGGTCCTGGAGTGTCACACAGTGCTTGAGGCTACGAGTAGCCCCAAGCTAACCCTTTGAGCCATTTTCATTTAGAGTAATCATCATCCAAGAATAAAAGAATTTTAGAAAGATAACAAAATACAACTTATTAGTCAACTCCCAACATCTATAGTAGTCTGACAAGCCTCTAAGAAAATTAATAAAACCAGCGAGCCATTGAGACATGCCCCAACTGACTCTCAGCTATCAAATGTAAAGAATTCCGTGAAACCAACATCAAACATCACGTCCTCAGAATATAAGGACTCACCACAATAGAGGATATAGAACAGCGTGCCCAATAAATCACTGTCAAACCTGGAATTAAGAACCTGAACCTACATTCCAAGAAAAAGTAGCCCACATCCGAAGATGTGGGTCAGTACCATGGAAAGGAACCGAGTATATGGGGGTGTATATAGTTGTATAAACATCATCATCATAAATATTTATAAGAAATATGCAGGATGTATGAAAGACTCACATAGCCCGAAGAAAATCATCATAATCATGAGAGGATGAAATAAGTATAATAACACATTTGAGTCATCATATAATTTGTCAATCACTTTCAATTCATCAAGAATATCAATTATCATAATGTAAATATCATTTAAATCTTTCAAAAGAGTAACTTTCACAATTCCACTTTCAAATCACTTCACCATTCACCATAGACATAAGGAAACACACACACACACACTGGGAGATCCTATAACCGACATAAACCATGTGAGCTACATGGAGTCCAATGTACAACCCACGTTGGGGAGAGCCATCCTATCCTTGCCATCGGAGTAGGACTATCGATATCAAATCCATACAAACTAGTGATCACTATATAAATCAGCCTTAGGCTCACTCCTATGGGGGCACGTAGTTCTAGGAAAGTAAATTCATCTTTCAAAATCATAAACATCAAGATTTCATAATAATCATCATAAGATATGGGTTCATGCTTCAAATTCGTAAAAATCAAATAAAAATCATGCCATTGTAAAGAAAATTACTTTTTGGCACAAGTCCACATACCTTGAATGATGAACTTTAGATCAATACTCATTTTTGAGATGTTAATCGTGCCTTTGAATGATGGTTTTTGGAGTTCTTGAACTAGAAACTTGGAATCTAGAATAAATTTGCAGAATTAATGGTGAACTTTGGAGGTTCTTGAAGTTGGATGTAGGAGCTTTGGGTTTTCATTTTGAGGGAATTTGATGAAATATAACATATAATGCTTCCAATAGGCTTTAATATAGGGTTTGGACGGATTTTGGGTGAGGGAGGATGACCAAAACGCCCCTAAAAATTAAAAAATTCTTGAATCTGTCCTTTGGTGGACTGTTTTGATAGTCTGAAGTAGATCAACCATAATGCTTTACTCCGATATCCAAATTGGATGAAACCAATTTCATTAGAAAGAGAACTCTTATATCTTTCTGTTGATATATAGTATCTCACCCAGATTATTATGTACGAGGAGTTATAATCGTTTGAATTTGACCCAAAAATTCACTTTTGATAGGCTAAAGTAGATCGACCATAACTTTTTGCTCCGATTGATTAATTGGATGAAACCAATTTCATTGGAAAGAGGACTCGTAGATATTTTTGTTGATACATAGTAGATCATCTAGATTATTATGTACAAGGAGTTATGATCATTTAAAGTTGGAGAAAAAATACGTCAGGCCTCAGTACTTTTTCTTGCACGTTTTACTGTTTACTACTATTCCTGGTTCGATCGGAATGTTCATAACTCATCGCTCGGGTGTCCATTTTGGATGATCCACATATCGTTGGTAAGATTATTCGATACTCTACGCAATGGTGTGTCATAATCTAAGACATTCCACATGAAAAATTTATAATTCATTCTAGAAGATAGAACCCAACACGTTTACGCACAAAATTTCAACGCAAAATTTCCCGGGGTATTACATTGCACATTCCTTTATTGATGTTATATTTTCAAGTGTTTCCAAGATTGGTGTCATGAATTAATCTTTATTGTGAAATTGGGATCCTTTAAGAATATATATGCCTTAAATCCAAGAATGAATTTTTATACTTTCTAAAGTGTTTCAAGAAGTGTATTGATATTTCCATGCTATTAAAGTTTTAAATATTATTGGTGATAGTGTACCAAAGTTTCAAGAAATGAGTTCATTTTGATCCTAAGCTAAGAAAGGAATCCACACCATTAAGTTTAAGGGAAGCATAGTTGGGTTCCGATATACACATTTGTATTATTTAAGGTGGATTTTTCTAAAAGTTCTGAGCCTAAGTATAAGAGTAGTATTTAGCACCGAGTTGGGTATGATTCTAAGGTATCATACCCTAGAACTACATGGCACCGTAGTATTGAGATTTATGGGCCTGAGGCCGAGATAGTGATCACTAAAGTTAAGGTTCTATTCTGATGGCAAGGGTAGAAAAGCTCTCCCCAACGTGGGCAAGTCGTTGGACTCCATGTCAAATCATATGGTTTATGTGTGTTAGAAGAAACTCCCAAAGCAGTCCCCTACTCTAATTAAGATAAAAGTATATATGTTGAAAGTTTGATTTTTGAGAATTCCCAAGTTCCCAATCCCAAAGTTACAAAGTTTTGAAATCTCTAAGTTTCAATAGAAGACCCCTACTCTTTAAATAGGTTATAGATTTAAAGTCTTAGTATATCTTTTAAAAGTTATTATTTTAAGATTTCATCCAGTTGGCAAGATCTGAGAATAGAAAGAGGATACAGATTTTAGAATAAAGTGTAATGACTCATGAGATTTATACTACATGCTTCCTCATTCATGATTCATGAGATTTAGATTTCAGTTTATGCTCAAGCTATGTGACTCATTTATATCAGCATGCATGATTTCTTCAAAGTATTGATCCACATATATGTCTATGTGCTACATTGTCTCATAATGTAGGTACAAGTTGTAGTGCATACACCATATTCAGTTAGTTCGTAGCTTTCAGTCAGCACTTTTGATTCAAGGGCTCGAGTCAGTTATTCAGTTTGAGAAGTATTGTATTTTCTTTATTCAAATGTATTGAGTTGGGATAGTTAGGAGTCATGAACCGGCTTTCTATAGTCAGTACTAGTGGAGGCTTTATAGACAGTCAATAGTGTTGATGTATTCAGTGTTCATTTGGTTCGTAACAGTAGAGTTTTAATCTTATAAATTTAGATTTGTATTGATCAAGTTCAGAAGATTTTTTATGTTTTCGCTGATTTTATTCAGATTTATGTATTTTACTCAATTGCTTGTAAGTATGCCAGTAGAAGGGTTTTCTTGGGATCACTTGTGACCCTAAGCACCGTGTTACATCTCGGGACTTATTTTTGAGGCGTTACAACTTCTTGTAAAACTAAGAATTAAAACTTCTAACTCCTATACTACAAAAAAACAAATCGTCCCAAGATAAGTGTTCCTAAGTCTTCGAGTTCCCTAACTTAAAGACACAACACCTAACTCAGTTTATAGATCACTGAGAATAGAACAATGACTCATTACAAATCAAAGAACTTACCTACTATAAACAGTCTAAGACTTGCTAAGTAAAGGACCTGGTTCTTCTTCAAGTAAGTGAATTGTTTTGCTGATTGTTGATTATCTTATCAGTGCGTGAGTGAAAACTTTGAATCTCATTTCTTGTATTTAAGTCAACACCTGACGGAGTCCTTTAGTTGATGTACTCTTCTATCTTCAATTGGACTCCCAGGTAATTTTAGTCTTTTTATTGTTGCCACCTCTCTGTCTCTTCTAGATTGAGTAGAACTCTTCTCCTTTATCTTGTAGAACTCCTTGATCAACTCAAACTATGAATGAAGCAATTATCTTTTCCTTAATCGTAGCATTTAAAAAAAATCTGAGTTTCCTTTCTTATCCACTTTTGTCCTAATGCACTGTCCACCTTATAATAATTGCAACATACAACTCAGGTGACAGTAGTAGTTTCACTTGTGTGGAACAACTTGCACAATATGTTTCATTCAATACGTCCATCATCAAAACTCCACATCCCCTAACAAATTCCCCCTTATTGATGATGACAAACTTAGCAGCACAGCATCTTTCACTCAATCCTAACATACTCATTAAAGGGCTATAAATAGAAGATCACGGAATAAAACAAGACATAGGTTAGTCAATTGAGTTATAAGCATTGTATAATCTATTTTTCTCCCTTTTGACATCATCAAAAAGTTGGTCCAATCCGTGAAAAACAATTTAATAATTCAAGGCCACTTGGCTATCACTAAAACAAATAAGAGTCAGAGCAAGAGAACAGTTATGCATTAATTTAAATATAAGTAGAACATATTAAGATACAAGTTCTATTTCATTCACCAAACCAGATACAATTATCATAACCCAGTAGCAGCAAAAAGTGAACCATTAGGGACTAAGAATGAGCAAAGAAAATACGCTAAAGGCACTAAGCGGAGGATTAAGTAGATGAGGAGGAGGGGATAAAGGAGGTTACTTCCTAATAATATCAGCATTGTTAGCTCTTTACTTTTCTAAGGTAGCTGTGAGGGAACTAATTTGTGCAAGGAAAACCTATTTCTCTTCCTCATGAGCAGCCTGGGCAGCTTTCAATGTAGTTTGTGCCACTTCTACTTCACCCTACTTGGCAGCAAGAGCATTCTTTAACCTTTGCATAGGATTGTCAGCACTCCTCCTAGCAACAGGAAACATAGCTTGATTCATAGATCCAATAACATCCTTTGTGGTCTGCACTGACCACACTTTGATGGGGACATGAAAATCCTCAAAAATAAGTGCAAATCAGAACTCATATGGCAAAGCATGACCATTTACATCTTGGATTAAGAACCTTTTTATGTGCTTGATGATGAGTCTGGGAAGGTTTATTGGAATTTGAGAATTTAATAGTTCCATCAAGGTGAGATCAAGGAAATTGGCAATTGTTCTTCTTTCCTATCTAGGAAGAATCATTTTGTGAACCACATCAAAATAAAACTGATAGAGAAGGGACATCTCTTTCTTGAGGACCCTATGATAAGTAAGGAGAAGAGGATTTCCAGAGAATTTTCTGGAGATACCAAGAGCTGATGGGAGATTATCAAGAGGAGGCTAAGAACCCTTCACAGAATGACCCCAACCCTCAGTAGGAACATTTAAAATTTGACTCAGATCAGTAGGATTAAGGTTAATGGTTTTCCCATGAACAGTAATGGAGAACATCTCACCAATTGCAACCCCATTAGTGTAAAACTCATAAACTTCATTTTTTTAAACTTTCTTTGATGATCACCTTGCAGAAACAAGTGACCACCCCTGAGCTCTCAACTTTGTGACCAAAATATCCATATCAAGTCCCCCAAAACCAATGACAACTCTACCCCTGGCCAACTTTCATTTTTGAAAGTGAAGGACTCGAGTTGACTGAGAAGTTTTGTTAGTAGCAGTTTCTATATAAAAATCAAAATCAACATCAAAAGTAGGGTTAGCCTCAGGAGAGAGTGTAGTGAAAACATCAGACAGAAAGTTAGAGTCAAAGGAGCGGGAAAAAATAGGTGTCTTAACCCATTTCTTTGACTGTAAAGCAACTCTATTTGTAGGGGAAACTTTGGATGGTGATGGAGCCTTGAAGTGAGAAGAGGGTTTCGAAGATGAAGAATTTTTTGGAGTAAAGGTTTATTTTATGTGAGAGGATAGTTGGGAAGCTTTTGCTATGATGGTTTCTCTTACGCTTTGAGCAAAGAAGAATATCAGGCAAAGAAGCAGGAGGAGAAGGAGAACCAGAAGTAGCTACACATTTCGTTTGTTAGCCTGGACTGATTTTTCCAAGGAAGAATCTTTGCATTTATTTTTACCTCGTTTATGAAGAGTTTAAGGAGAAGGAGCAACAGGGGAAGGCTTTACTGGAGTAGTCTTATCAGCATCAACAACAACAAAAATAGAAGAGGGTTTTTATTTTGGTTTAGATCTAAAGCATTGAGGAATTAGGTCTATAATAGAAAGATCATCACGATCAAGAATGTAAAGATGGATTGGAGGTGGCAGTGCAGGTTTAGAAAAAGATGAGAGTTTTAAAGAAAAATAACAAAAGGGTTTTGCAAATTCTTGAATATTTCAAAATCGAATAGCTTGATAGAAATTTGGGGATGAATAAGAGGGGGTAAGGTAACATCATGATGAATAATAATGTCTTTTAAAGAAGCGGAAGTGGAGTCAGTGGATGATGAAGAAGAGGATGCCATGGTGATAGAAGAGAAGAGTAGTGATTTTGATTTTGGTTTTGCGAATGATGAATAATGAGATTAGAAGAAAACATATTTAAAGTGAATAAAGAGAGAATATAAAGCATTGGTGAATTGTATTGGATGAAGGAAATGTGATAATTAGAAGTTCAGTTATGATGGGAAAGGTCTGACAGCCTTTTGAAAGAAGGAAACTTTTGGGATTTTGGTGGTTTGAGTGTAATGGAAAGGACCATGTAGATAACCTATTTCCTTTTATGCTCCTATGGGTAAGCAATAATCATACCTAAAATCTGAGGAGAAAATGGACAATATTGCCTTGATGTTCCATTCTTTCTGAAAAATTAACACATAGCTGAGTCAATTTACCCTAAAATCTTGGAATTAGGATACATAAGTAAATGTGTAAGACTAAATTAATCAACAATCACTTAGGAACAACTTATTCTAATCAATCATTGAGGGATATTTATACAAATTTAATCATCCCCAAGGCTAACCTATTTTTTTCAAAGTGTTCTCTACTCAAAACCTTAGTGAATATATCAGCAATTTGCTCCTCTGTAAAAAAAAATATAATTGATATATGCCCTTTTTCAACATTGTCTCTAAGGAAGTGATGAAGAATATCTATATGCTTAGTTCTCTTATGTTGGACAGGATTTTTGGCAATATTTATAGCACTTATGTTTTCACAAAAAATGGGAACACAACCAACATCTACCCCAAAATCCAAAAGTTGTTGTTTGATCCACAACAACTGAGCACAACATGATCCAACAACAACATATTCAACCTCAGTAGCAGACAAAGCTACTGAGTTTTGCTTCTTTGTGGACTAGGTAATAAGACATGATCTAAGAAGTGTGTCATACCTATAGTACTTTTCCTGTCCACCAAATATCCTGCATAATCAACATCAGAGTATCCTACCAAATTAAAGTTATTACCTTTGGGATACCATAAACCAAGATCACTTGTTCCCTTCAAGTATCTAAAGATTCTTTTCACTGATTTTAGATGTGATTCTTTGGGCTTTGCTTAAAACCTAGCACACAGTCCTACACTAAACACAATGTCAAGCCTACTTTCTATGAGGTACAATAATGACCCTATCATTCCTTTATATATCTTTTGATCCACATCAAGACCTGTTTCATCCAAATCAAGCTTTATGGCAGTGGAAATAGGAGTATTGATCTCTTTTGCCTCTTTTATGGAGAATCTTTTGAGAAATTCTTTGGCATACTTCTATTGATGGATCATTGTCCCTGATACTGACTGTTTTATTTAAAATCCCATGAAGTAAGTTAGTTCCCCCATCATGCTCATCTCAAATTCACGACTCATGAGTTTGGCAAACTCATGAGTCATGTTCATGTTGATTGAACCAAAAATAATGCCATCCACATATACCTTCACAACTAATAAATCCTTTCCATTATTTTTCAAGAAAAGGGTATTGTCAATTTTACCTCTGGTATGTCCATGCTCTAGTAGAAACTTTGACAATCTATCATACCAAGCCCTTGGAGCTTGTTTCAACCCATACAAGGCCTTGTCCAGTTTATACACATGATCAGGAAACTCTTTTCTTTTAAATCCAGGAGTTTGCTTGACATACACCTCCTCTTTGAGAATGCCATTTAGGAATGCACTCTTCACATCCATCTGATAGAGAATAAACTCCATATAAGCAGCAAAGGAAATAAGTAATCTTATAGCTTCAATTCTAGATAAAGGATCAAAAGTTTCATCAAAGTCAATTCCTTCTTCTTGGTTGTATCCTTGGACCACCAATCTTGCCTTGTATCTTGTGACTGTTCTATGCTCATCAACATTATTTTAGTACACCCACTTAGTCCCAATTACTGATCTATCTTTTGGGAGAGAAACTAAGTGTCATACTTTTCTTCTCTCAAACTGATTTAATTCTTCCTGCATGGCCATGATCCAATGATCATCAAGCAATGCTTCAGTTACCTTCTTTGGTTCAATCTCTTACAGGAATTCCTTGAAGGCACACATACTTCTTAATCCATACCTTGTAGTGATCTCAGAGGTGAGATCAGTAGGAATATTCTCAATAGGGTAAGATCCTTGATACTTGTATCTTTTTAGGATCAAACCTAGTAAGCTACTAGGATCACTGCTAATGTTCTAAGCTGGGGTAGTTGGTGGCTCAGTTCCCCCTGTCACTGTGCCTTCAGCTTCAATTCCCCCTATTGAGATGCCTCCATATTTGGTAGCTCCAGTCAATGAACCGGGTTGTGTAACCTGTTCCTCAGTGTCACTTCCTTCCTACAGGTGAGTCTTAACATAGGACTCATCAAAGATCACATGCATTCTTTCTTCAACACAGTTAGTTTTGTTGTTTAAAACCCTATAAGCCTTACTATGAAGTGAATAGCCAATGAAGATTCCCTCATCACTTTTAACATCAAATTTTCCCAGATTATCCTTTCCATTATTGTGTTTGAAACATTTACAACCAAAGGTTCTAAAGTAAGCAATGTTAGGTTTTCTTCCTTTTAGTAATTCCTAGGGAGTCTTTTCTAACAAAGGTCTGATCATGCATCTATTTATGATATATGCTGCAGTACTTATTGCCTCAGTCCAAAGGTTTTTAGCAATATTTGTTGCAAGCATCATTGTTCTAGCCATATCTTCGAAGGTTCTATTTTTCCTTTCCACCACTCTATTTTGTTGTGGTGTTCTAGGAGCTGAGATGATCTATACCATTTGCTAAAAAAATTCCAAGAACTTAACATTTTCAAATTCTGTACCATGGTCAGATCTTATGGAAACTAATGAAATGCCAAGTTTCTTTTCAATTTTCTTAATGAAATTTTCAAAAGACATCAAAGGCATTTTCTTTGGAGGCTAGAAACAAAGTCCAGGTGAACCTGGAATAATCATCAACAATTACAAGAATATACTTTTTCCCACCTCTACTTTGAAGTCTAATGGGTCCACACTAGTCCATATGAACCAGGTCAAGGTACTTAGTAGTGCTAACATGGTTATTTGACTTAAATAAAGATCTTACCTACTTCTCCCTTACACATGCACTACATAGCTTTTATTCCTTGAACTTGATCTTGGGTAATCCCAGTACCATGTCTTTGGAGGAAATTATATTTAGTTGTTTCAGATTTGCATGACTAAGTCTCCTATTCCAAAGGAGGGGATCATTTTCTATGGCACTTAAACAAGTCAACTCAGGTCCCGGTAGTGCCATAATGTCAGCATTGTATACATTTCTGTATCTCCTTACAATGAGAACAATCTCTTTGGTGTCCATCCTTTTGACTTTGACTCCTGCAGCAGTAAAAGTAACTTTATTACCTTTGTCACACAGTTGTGAGATGCTCAACAGGTTATGCTTTAATCCTTATTCAATATAGACATCCTCCAATGCTTTTGACTCAGATGAGCCAATTTTTGCAACTCCAGTAATGATTCCCTTTTTTCCATCACAAAAAAAAACTCCTCCTCTATCTATTTTGGAAAGTAAAAGGAACTTTTTCTTATCCCCAGTCTAAGTACTAGTGCCTTTTTTTTTCCTTTCACCTTCTCTTACAAAAGAAATCAATAGTTATACTTAGGAACCCAAATAAGCTTAGGTCCTATTTTATGAGTGAAAGGATGAATTAAATTTCTTCTAGTCCATACAGTCAATATATAGTGCAACCTGTTTCTCTGACCAAAACTAGTTTTGTTCTTTTTGGTCTGAGAAAATCTGTTAGCCAGGTTTTGACTATTTGATTTGCTTCTGACATCCCCTGGACATTCAGTGGTGGGATGTCCAAGGTTGCCAAAGGTATAACATAAATCTTTAGGATCATCAAAACTTTTGTGGAATCCCAACCCTGCCTTTTCATTGTAATTTCTTTCACTCAACTTGTGACCAATTCTTGAGGAATTTGTCCACCTATTTTCTCTTTCAAGATCAAGTTTTAGTTTAGAAACTTCTTAACTCAACTTATTTATTTTTCAGTTAAATCATGGCATTCTTGTTTGTATTTAACTAGCTCAAGTTCAATATTTTCTTGTTCTTTACTCATAGCCTTTTTCCCATTTTTAGTGAGGGTTAATTTGAAAATTTCAAACTTAAGATCATTGTTTGAATTCTCAAGTTCTGCAACCTATTTTTTGAGAGTACATTGTCCTTGTCAACTATACCTGTGCAAGCCTTTAAATCAATTAGATCAAATTTGACACTTGCAAGACTGTTGAACAATTCATCCCTATTAGAAGTTAATTCTTGGAAGTCATTAAGCAGTGCACTCATCAAGGAAATATGTTTTCGTTCTGAAAACAATTGCAGCTTTTCTTTGAGTTCAAGTTTACTTACCTCAGAATCATCATCATCTTCTTCTAAGTCTATGTATCCAAGATCCATAAATAAAGTTTCACCAACTTTATCTTCATCTAAATCAGATCCTCAGGCTGCTATCATTGCATGTTCCTCATTCCTTTTTGCCTTTTCTTTCAGTTCCTTTTAGCCCTTTCCTACTTCCATTCTATTTCTCAGACAGTCTCTGATCTGATGATCAATTTTTCCACACTTTTACAACCATTTAGATTGTCATTGGAACATTTCTTACTACCTGTTCCCTTCTTCTTCTTAAAGAATTTGCTAAAGTTCTTAGTTATGAAAGCAACTTGTTCCTTATCAAGTTCAAATCCTCATCACTATCAGAAGCTTTTAATGCTAAGATTTTCTCAGGAGTTGCTTGTTCTTTGGTTCCATCAATTTCTATTTCATAAGTCCTTAAGTTCTCTACTAGTTCATCCAGGGTCATACCTGCAAGATCCTTATTTGTCTCCCTGATTGCAGTCACCTTAACATTCTATTTTGATTTAGGTAATACCCTTATTACCTTTTCGACTTGTTCCTCCTCAAATATGACTTTTCCTAAGAAAGTCAGTCCATTGTTAAGGTGGTAAGCCTTGTCATCATCTCATGCAGGGTTTCATTTTCCTTCATTTTAAATGCCTCATACTCGGTGAAAAGAAGAAAAATCCTGAATTTTCTTACTTGAGAGGTATCTTTATGAGCATTCACCAGTGCATCCCAAATTTGCTTAACAGTAGTGCAGGTTGATACCTTGTTGTATTCACCAGATCCTAATCCACATACCAAGGTGTTCTTGGCCTTAGCATTTTTCTTCAAGGACAACAAGTCATCAGGAGTAAATTCACTCCTTACTTTCTTAACTGGTTCACCATCAACCAACTTCATTGGAATAGTGGGACCATTAGTAAACCTATCCCATAATTCATAGTCTTTACCTTATAATAACATCTCCATCCTTGCTTTCCACCAGATAAAGTGAGAACATCAAAAAGTGGAGGTCTAGTAGTTGCCTGACCTTCACTGTGACCACTAAGAGGTGTGGAATTCATCATTGATCTTTTCTTAGGTGCTAGCCTTATTTAAGAAAACATCTTTATTATACCACTTGTTAGAGTGCGTGCCCTACTAATTTTTATATTTTACTCTACTGGTTGTCTATTTGTGGAACAAGTAAGTAAACGTGGTTCACAGAAGTAAAAGCTTAACACAGTGTTTTTACGTGGAAAAGAACTGGCTCAAAAAAGGTGTAAAAAACCATGACTTGTACCTCTACAGGATTTAACCCCAACTTCACTATAACTCTTGATACTAAAAAATAAACAATATTACAAGACTTCTTATAAAACTAGGAATTAAAACTTCTAACTCCTATACTACAAAAACACAAATCTTCCCAAGATAAGTGTTCCCAAGTCTTCGAGTTCCCTAACTTGATGACAAAACTCCTAACTCAGATTATAGATCACTGAGACTAGAACAATGACTCATTACAACTCAAAGAACTTACCTACTACAAACAGTGTAAGACTTTCTAAGTAAAGGACCAGGTTCTTCTTCAAGTAAGTGAACTATTTTGCTGGTTATTCATTATCTTATCAGTGTGTGAGTGAAAACTTTGATTCTGATTTCTTGTATTTAAGTCAATACCTAATGGAGTCCTTTAGTTGATGTACTCTTCTATCTTTAATAGGACTCCCAGGTAGTTTCACTTTTTTTGTTGTTGCCGCCTCTCTCTCTTCTAGATTGAGTAGAACTATTATTCTTTATCTTGCAAAACTCCTTGGTCAACTCAACTTCTAAATGATGCAATTATATTTTCCTTAATCGTAGCATTTGAAACAAATCTGAGTTTCCTTTCTTATCCACTCTTGTCCTAATGCACTGTCCACCTTGTAATAATTTCAACATACAGCTCAGGTGATAGTAGTAGTTTCACTTGTGTGGAACAGCTTGCACAACATGTTTCATTCAATACGTCCACCATCAAAACTTTACATTCCCTAACACAATCCCATTATCTCGAGAATCGATTTCATGTTATATTTTACTTCTCTATTAACAACATTTTTTCTATAATAGTAATAGTGTTTATTATAGTCGTACACTCCGTATGAAGTTACCTCGTTATAATAACATACTCAAATATCATATAATAATATTTTGTAAGAAACATATTATGTACAAAATAAAATATGAAAATATTTTTGGTAATCATCATTAATATCACGCACACGATAAATTTCAAGTATTAATATCTAATTTAAACGAAAAAATCATATTCAAATGGTGCATATTGGTTATTTCATACCTTCACAAAGAAAATGCTACTAATATTTGCCTTTTTATATTCATGATCTTTCAAATTTTACATACTTTTGTTTATAATAGCTAAATGAGCTTTGAACATCAAATGTCAATATAATATATATATATATATATATGTGTGTGTGTGTGTGTGTGTGTGTGTGTGCACGCGCGCGCACGTGTGTGTATAACAATATATTTTTATAATAGCTATGAAATTTTAAGACAAATGCTGCCACTCTAAAGAGATTTGATAGACGACATAGGACCAAACTAATTACTTGAAATATATTAGAAACCATCTTTAATAAAAGTAGAATTGTGTCTTCAAAATAGTTAGCAAATAAGTAAAGATGACATTCTTTTTTGGAATGCACCAATAAAAATGTCGATAAATAAAATGGAATGGAGGGAGTAATAATTTCACAATTTTAATATAAACTAGATAGAGTGGCCCATGTAATAATCATGAAATTCATCATTTTTGTCACTGGGAGGTAGACAGTAAGTAATAATACATAAATATATCTTACAAACGTCACAGATTTTCATTTGTGACCTATTTATAATAAAACTATTAACATGTAGGTCGGTTACATTAAGTTGTGATTGTGCATTGAAGATGTCGATTGTCAGTTATACCAAAATGAAAAAAGTCTGTTGATGCGGTCGATTGTATGACATTGGTGGAGGAAGGCCAAATGAAGTTGTACCATGTACTGATGCCAGTTAAATCAACCAAAATCTAGTTGTACATGTCACACCATTTTAGCAAACTTGGTTGCATTCAACTTTGGGCATCCGCCACCTGTAGAGATAATTTAAACAGGCAAAGGAAAATATTGTGTCTTATTTTTTATTAAGAAGATGTAGTAAAGGGAAGCAGTAATGAAGGGGTGTAGGATCATTCTATTTACCTGTTGAGATCAAGAGGCTACAAAAGGAGACAAATTAATTTTGATTGTAGTGAATACAAAGAAGTAATAAAGGGGAGCATGAGTATTATATTTACCGGCTTGTTGAGGTTGACATGCTATAAATGTCGGAGCTAAAACATAATTCCTTGCAAGTGTAAATAGCGCAAATAAATTTTGTCTGCGCAGCAAACTTTGAAGTAATTATTGGAAAGGCTTGTAATCTATATTTTAGCCATGCTTATTTGACTTAGTAATACTAAAGAATTGAATTGCGAACATGAGTTGGTGTGAAGAATACAATATTTATGGCTTCTTTTCACATGTTATTTAATGCAAATGTTTTGAGTAAGAGGCTAAAGGAGAAGTAGAATACTTTAGTAAACAAAATATTGTAATTATTGTTACCTTTAGGCTTTTTCCGTTGGAGTGGGAAGTTTGATTTTCTGCTTCTTACCTGTATCTCCTGGAGCCATTGGTAACAATAATGTTCCGAGTATCGAGCTTTATGCTTTAGTGAAGGATGCAACAACTAACATACCATGTGTTTGGTCGGGAAATCTGTAGATGGGCTTTTGTAGTTGCAATTTAAACAGTTTATGAGCAAACTGTTGATTTGTACTGCCAATAGAAAACGGTTCTCTCAAAGAGAAAAGGAGAAAAGATGGCACAGTGAGTAGGAGCTTATGTAATGTGGCTCTTTTTTTTACTGGTATAATAGGATTCAACGAAAATGGGTTCTGTTTGCTTGTAGCACTATGTAGTTATGTACCTGGGAAACATCATTTTCATATATATTTTCAGCAGTGAGGGACAACATTATTTCTGCCACCATTTCTGAGATAGTTGCGGTAATTGTAGCGTTGGTGTCTATAATGTTAAGCTCAAAGTGGCACATGGGATTCAAATAGAAGAAAATAAAAATACGTAATGTTCATATCTACAGTTTTATCTTTTGAAAAAGTGAACAAACTTATAGTAGTACTGATATTACATAATTTTTTTTGGTTAAGCATGTGATATTGTATATTGATCGACTAATGAAAATTCACCTGCTTACTAAAGAGGTAGATGTTCTCTCTACTCCGAAAAGTTCTTCATTTCAAGAATTCTAAAAATTATATCAAGAAATAATAATACTATGAATAATACATGTATTTCCTTTTTTTTCTATTATATTCCACGAAATGATCCTTCAACTTTAGTTCTTTTGTTGTGTATTTCTTGTTTCGTCGGCATAGTGAGAAGGAGTTAATTTTATGGATGGGATGATCAAAAGAGGTAAACATATAGAAAATGAAGTAAACCTTTTTTTTGGAGAAGAGTGTAGTCGTTGCTTGCAATTCTCGGGTTTTTGTTGGTTTTGTTTTGAGTGCGTCGTTGCATATTTTGGTTCTATGAAGGTAGGAGCTTGGCAGATAACCAGGAGACATAAAGTTGGTTCCAAGTGCTAAAGAGTATTGCAAGAATAAGATTCTGGGGAGAAAATGTGAAATGGCTTGCATCGAGGTCGGATATTGGGAATTAATATGGAAAATTAGGATTAAAGAATGTAGGAGAAAACACATTCCTTTGTGAATTGAAATTTGCAGGGAAAAGAGGTTTTACTCAATGTACGATTTGAAAGTTGGAAGACATCACAGTGAAATTTAACCATTAAAAGAACTTGTGTCAGAAATGGTTAGAGCTGTGTACAATCTCTTTTGAATTTGAAGAAATCGTAGGGACATATTACAACAATTTCGATGATGAAAATATCTTTTAGCTACGATCTTAAGACATCTTAAGAAAAATGAGAATGTTATATAAATTTCTATATCTAGTGTTTTAAAAGAACAACTACATACACAAAGCTATGGATCATAAAAGCCACGAACTCTTTTCATGTTAATCCTTAAATTTGGACTACAATAACTTTGTAACTACTTGTACAAGAAGAAATTGTGAAATGAGGCTTTATGTTTCAGGGTATACATAATTAGAGATATACCAGTAAGTTAATGATAGTAAAGTTAGTGTAAGGCACTCAGTCAAATGAAAGCAAGCACAAGAAGAATATATATTTTACAGGAAAGTAATAAATAATCATACTTTGTAACACCCTAGCCTAGAATGAGCGGACAAGAACCGCATAAGTATGAGCTATAAATCTGACATATATTCTAATCATAAGAGTTACTAATTCTAAACAATTATGAGGGACTATGTAAAGGCACAATTCTGGCTTATTGAACTCAATCGATCTAGACAAGTGAAACTATGACTAGGTGTGACAACTTAACAATATCTACGAAGCCTCTAAGAGAAATTGTAACTCTACCAGGAAAGGTGGTCGGAAAAGGACCTTGACATACCCAAACTATAACCAAAAATATGATTAAATAGTAGACATCTATTAGCTCCAGGTAAGAGAGGAGCTCACTGACTGCTTTACATAATATGGACAAGTGCCTAACATAGAAGTCTACTCATCGATATATCTAATTCTGTATTTACAAAAATGTAGTGCCCCCGAACGTAGGGACGTTAGTGTAATACCCCGCATGTTTGTAAGCTAGGAGACGAATCATTTTTCCTACATATGAAATCTCCTATCCTATGATTCATACTTGATTACATGACTTACAATGAGTATACTAGTGATAAGATAGCTTATGATGCATTAAGCATGTTCATATGAGTCACTTAAGGTAATACAAGCTAAGAGTTTTTGAATCCATAAAGTTTTAGTGTTCGATTTCATAAGGGTCATATTTCAATGAGTATAACTCGATGTTAATATGGTATTTCTGAATATTTCTACCCACCAAATTATAGATAATCGAATTAGCTTTCCAATGATACTAATTTCATCAAAACCTGACACCCGAGCTAGGAGTTATGGCTTTGTGAAGTAGAGTGCGTCGCCTAACCAATCGCACATGGCCACTGGAAAGCATATGCGATAGCATATGTGGTGCCTATGTAGATATAGGCAATATCATATGCGGCGCCTATGTAAATTTAGGCAATATCATATGCGGAGCCTATGTAAATATATGTGATATCATATGCGGAGCATATCTTATGGTTTTAAGTGACTTAAACACTCCATTTTGAGTTATTTTGAGGGTAATTAAGTCTTTTAACACTCCTTACACGTCCCTAAACCTAACCCTACGAAATATATATCTCCTAATTACATTACAACCCTACTAAGATTTTAAGTTCATCATCCAAGAGCACTAAAAGATAAAAATAACTAGGGTTGCATAATTAAGCTTGAAGATCCAATTTCAAGGAAATGCCTCCGTCAATCATCAAGAATCTTCCTTCTAAGGTATGCGTGATTTGATTCATGGACTCCTTTCATCCATGAAGCTCAATAACCATCTTCTAAATTATGTATTATGATGTTTATGTTGTTGGAGGTTGATGTTCATGTGGTTGGAGTTTGATGATGCCTAAGATGGGATCTTTGTATGTTTTGTGTCAGGATATGGTGGTATTTAATGTATAAGTATGTCAAATTGGTGGTTGAATATTTATAATGTTGATGAATCCACCTATGCCTAAGATGTTCATGTAAGGTGTTTGTGAAAATACCTAAGGGAATAGAAATCATGCTTTTATGACATAATAAGTCCTAAATGACTATTCCATGTTCTAAGTTTATGTTCAACGTGATCCCCATGCTATTGTCTTGAATTGAAGATGTTGTATGAGATGCTCATGATATTATTGTGATATGGAATGACCATGTTATTGAAGCCATGCAAGTATATATATGTTGTGTGCATTCCCGATCATGTGATAGTTTGTTGAGAATCATTTTTATTATGAAATCCTTACTTATGATATTGTGAATTGTGGACTCTAATCATTTTTATTATGAAATCCTTACTTATGATATTGTGAATTGTGGACTCTACACTTATGATCAAGTCAGTCATGTGTGTCAGTTTCCTTCCATCGAGTCCTGGGGGTACTTGTACCCAAAAACTATAGTTGTGTGTCTAGAGCTAGTGTCATGTTTCAAGACATCCTCAGTCAAGCTATGCTCCATAGATTTTAGTTAGTCGCGTGACTCAGAAAAACTCAGAAATTCAGTAGTTCAGTAGTCCCAGTAGTTTCAGTACTCTCAGTCAGACTTCAGATCTCAAGTAGCTTTTACGTCAGTCAACAAAATTCAGTGAATTCAGCTTAGTCCAGCTAAGAAAATATTATCAGCTCAGTTAATCAGTTTATAATTCAGTTCAGTTCAATTAGTTAGTTTAGCATAGTTAATATTTTTAGAGTCTTTCAGCTGGGAGTATGGACTAGCACCGAGCGAGTGCAGGGATGGTGGTTTTTCCCGTTATAAAGGCAGAGTCGTTAGCAGCAATCTCTATACTCCAGAACTGCATAGCCAACGCAGGACAGGAGTCACCCATCAGATTAAGGCTATAATTAACTATTATATTGCCTTAGGCTTGATTTCCTGTTCAGGGTCACCCGTCAGAGAGGCTTGACCATAGTAGAGGTCTCTACCCATGGAACTGTATTGACACCCTTCCAATCAGGGAAACGATTGGACCCCACCAGTACAGTATCAGGGCATGTCGGTTAGGTTACTATCTCCCACAGTCATAGTTACAGTTACAGTTTCAGTATTGGTCTACTGAGTAGAAATCAGGAATCAGGACTGTCAGATACAGTCATCGATCTCAGTAAGGAACTCAGATTGTTCCATTGATTCCTAGACCATCCGTCCAGATAGGCTTGGTCCCATATTCAGATGCTTATTGTTAGATCTAGAGGTCACCAGGCAGACAGGCTTGATCTCAATCTCAGATTCAGTCGAGTATTCTCATTATCAGTTTCAGAGATCACTCGTTAGCTAGGATTGATCTCAGACTTAGATGTTCAGATATAGTATGGAACTTATATAGTTTTCCCCAGAATTAGGATTGTTAGATACAGTCATCCATGTTATTAGTTATTCAGTATCTCAGTATCACAAAACTCATGTTGTCAGAGTTCAAACTTAAGTAGTCAGTATCTCTACGAGTTCAGTAGCAGTTACGTATGTATGTATGTATGTATGTATTGTCACGTTCATATTAGTCAGCATGTTCATTCATATAAACCCCATGCATTTAGCCTACCCCCACGTATACTTAGTACTTAAGTTGTACTAACGCATTTGCGCTATGGTGCTTTCCTTTTATGTTACACCATAGGTTCTAAGGTGCGAATTCCAGATCAGCAGTAGTAGTTCAGTAAGCACTGATTCCTCATCTTTCGAGGACATGATCGTTATATTTATTATTCCAGTATTTCAGTTTATTTTTAGTTTAGGGAGTTAGTTGGAGACATGTTCCTTTAACTCCTTATTCAGATAGTTTAGAGGCTTTCAGATGATTATAGAGTTTTCAGATTTAGACTTTAGTATTTTCAGTTTTGTTTTGGTACTGTGATACCACTTTATTTCAGATATTTTATTATTCAAGATTGAACCTTACGCCCTCTTTGTTCATGTTTCCGCATTTTATATGTATATTATGCAGTTACAGATACAGATATCAGTCATGGGTTAGCTTGTGGTACTTCGGGGTCATGAGCACCGTGTAGCGTTTAGGTTCAGAAAATTGGGGCGTTATAGTTAGTACATATAAAATATGTACTAGTATGTAAAGTAGACAGAATAACAAGTAAGCATATAAGAATGCTCAATGAATCAAACAATAGAATGAGCAACTGCGGACGACTGAATAGTAAAACCTTTTATATGAAACTATAACTTATGAGAGAATGGGTGACAAATACACCATATAAGACTATTAACTCTGGATTTACCTTATTAACTAATCATATAATCGCTTATGAATAAATCATCATTATTAAGGGCCTAATAATTTGCCTAAGTGATATCCTATGCCTACTTTTAATACAAATAATCATATGATGGCACAACAAGGGCATTCTAAGTCAAGGTACGACATGTGTTACCCAGATACTCTTGACTATGATTATATACGTATAAATGTAATCACGGTCTTATATAGGATACACCCCTCCTTGGGGCTCACTATAAGGGTCTGCCCGCAGGCCATATGTTCTATATATTGGCTCGAGTCAGGGATACCCCATTTGACTCCAAATACAAATGATGCAACAGGGGAGGGTACGTCATAATATTTAGGCTCACTGTAGTGGTCTGGTCTTAATCCTATGCATAGAATCACATTGAGCGATATGCCAAATAAAATCTATATACCTCTCCCATCGATAACTTTTATTAAGTAGTGCCACATAGTCCTATGCGAGTGTATCGTGATAAATACTATTCAGCCATTAAAGTAATTCTTCTCATATTAATGCTTCTCATATTCCACTAACTTATCTACTAATGCCGAGCTATTCAAACGTTAGTTCTTATTTTATTCTACTACTATATTGCTTTGTGGTCCAATATACAAATTCAACTATGCTATGGTCATTTATTCTAAGCTTATTGCATGTGATAAACCTAATTTATGGATTCTAAGAATTTCCAATGTATACGAATACAAGTATGCTTCGCTCTATAGATACTTGACTTGATAAGGGTAAGAATGAATACTGAAACTCCAATAAATGAATGCATGAAGGATAGAGACAAGTAATTAAAAATGGGAGGGGAACATGAATATTGTAGTGATATTAAGCATATAGTCATGTATTAGGTGCAAAGAAGGTGAAAGATTTGTTGCTTTATATCAAGTAAACTATTTTTCTTATGATAGGAGAAACAAATGACTATGAGTTATGCCTTTACATCGAAGGAGGGTTTATCTTTACATACCTCAATTTTGGGTTCCACAATGTACAACGGGCTTCCCATTTTATCTTACAGTAGAAAATCTCAAGGACTTCATAAATAAAGTAGATTTGTTGGTTTCAAACGACTCCAAAGATTCAATCTACATAGCCATAATTTATTCACGTCATACTCGACTATGAAATTAAATAATTTGATCACTATGATATTTTATCAAATACCTAGTGGACATAAATCTTCACAACCTTCAGTAATGATGTTTAAGAAATCAACAACTCTCCTTGATGAAGAAAATTCTATAAACATACTTACATATAGAACGACTCACTTCACTGCCAACGAGTTAAAAGTTCACCCAATACATAATTTCATCAATTCAATTTCAACTTTTTATTTTTATTCAAGAACCCTAACTAATCTAACTCACTTTAAAATATAGTATAAATATTCAAATTAAATATCCCCAAATGCTTATCTATAGACATATTCGAAAATAGGATAAGGGATTTACCTTTGAGAATTTCCAACCCTAATTTTAGACTTAAGAAAAAATTCATACTTGAAGCTTCCTTAAAGTTGTCACTTTTAATTGAAAGAAAGTTCTCAAGTCAATCTTCTAGACCTCCACCAAGAACATTTCTTTATATTTCACTTTACTGTACTTGAAACTAAGCTGCGTCCTAGTTGTTGTTGCAGCGCAGACAAAGAAAATAAGATGAAGCAGAAAGCTTCTTATGATAATGACAAAAATGAGCCTCATATATTATATTTATAAATATGTGTCCCTTTCAATATCATGTTGATAAATATATGGCCTTTGGAATGCTACATATATGCTAGTCAGGACTTAGATAAAGAGCACAACGTTAATATTTTTAAAAGAAAACAAAGTTAAATATATTAGCCTATACTTTTATCCTTTTAAGCCACCACTTACATTATTTTAGGCCCATAATAACTTACAGACAATTCTATAAATACACTATAATTTTTCTTAAACTATATGTACCACGTCACTCTCTAGAGATTAGGAGTTATACTTATTCATAATATTAAACTAAATTCAAAATTTTCATGAGGTTTTACATCGTCCCCCACTTAGGATAATTTATCATCGAATGGTTCTGGTAGCTTATTTTCAGTTCCATAATTATTCAAGATATCCATGTGATCACATGATTAACTTTCATTCTACTTCACACCATCACAAGAACTTAAAATTTGGCCAACTCACAAATTTTTTTTAAAAATTTGAAAGAGTTTCCTCTGTAAATAGGCCGATCAAGAACCTATCATCTAGCTACATTACATACAAATATGCTTCACTGAGCATCATGACAGATACAAGCCAAAATATGTACAAATACGCTTCACCGAGCGTCACGGCAAATACAATATCCAGCCGATAATACACGAGGCTTCATTTGGCCTTATAGTCAAATAATAGCTATAACCAAAATGGTCATTTACTTATACTCTGCATTAGGAAGCTTTCTTTATGCAAGTTTCTAGAATCATAGTTACACATCATATATATTCGGATGGTTCTTAAAAAAAGTATCTCGCATTCTATCCTTGTATTGAAATAACTCAGCAGAGAAGAAAATTTAAGCTTTTAGGGATTCTAAGCATAAATCATATCCTCAAAATGTTAGGGTGGTATATCCATAACGAATGTTGGGTGCACTGTAGCTCTATCTGGAGGTTATCATCAATCATCCCATTTAGGTCACCTGGATTAGATCTATATGTTACTGTAAGTCATGCATCATTTGTTTCTCCTTACACACCTACATCTCAGCTTGTCAATTATGCGGAGCCGCTTGATGTATTTCCTAGGTGATAGCTACCTAATCAATTAATCATACAGTAGTTGTAACTATAACATGTTAGCAAATGAGCATGAAGTGCATGACCCACATAAATATCTAAGCCGCAAAAAGGACTTTAACTTGTAAATATATAAACTTTAGTAGATGTGTAACTTATGAAGTAGTAAAATATAGGAACATGTAATCAATGTGTTAGTGAACTTTGAAAACTTATACGGCATGAATATATGAACTATAAATAGCATGAAAATATGTGGGCTAAAAATACTTAAATGATTAACATGTGAATAGATGAACTATAGCACGAAAATTTTCATTTGATCATATAGACTAGTATAATCTAATACCTAATACATGACACTATAAAAAGTGAAAATATATAGCATATAATTAGTTACTCCCGATATATTAGAAGATAAAGCATAAGAGCACCTAGGATGGGTTCTAGGATTGAAAACTTACATAGAGAGCAAGTAAGATAACTACAACACCTAAATGTGTCGATTATAAAACTCGTAGACAAGTATTTACACGTACATAAATATTTGTATATTATAAAATCAAATAGGCCCTTGATTTTCTAAATGCATACCTTATGAGACATATGATACTCAAATAACTACACCTCAAATAATGTGATATATATGCAAAATGAAAAAAAATTTATCCAACCTATAAACTATAAATAATAATTTGCGATATAGATATAACATGTAGACAAGTAAACTATATCGTAACATTAATTGTATAATTATATAAACAAATAAACTATGAAAGAGCTTGATACATAAATCTTAACATTATGGAAACACATAATAATATATAAATAAATTGATTATGACATATAAGCATGTGAAATATATTGAGTAGATACATCTATAACCTATAGAAATTAAATATGTGCAATAAGATCAATAAAGCTTTACATCTTAATCATATAAACTCATGAAACATATAACACTTAAACAATTATGCTTTTAGAACATGTGATTTATAAACAATATATGACAACTGTGACATATAAACAATGACCTGATGACCTTTGAATAAATAGCCTCTAATGCGCATACACGTAAACTGTGATCAAGTATTCTATGAAACATGTAATTTGATACTTTATGAAACAAATAACATGTAGGCATGTCCTATATAAAACATGAAGTATACATATGCAATGATTTATTTAATATATAACCTATGAACAAGAATCTATAGTATGAACAACATGTAAATAATCAACCTTTCATAAACACATAACAGATAAACTAATAAGCTTTTAGAAATAAATAACATGTGAATAATTAAGTTACCATACATATAATACATATAATTTTGCTAGCGAGTTATCTATAAAACATACATATTGAATCCATGACAACTTAATCTTATTGGCATCTAGTTCCCTTGTAAACTATGAGAATTTCATCAAGTTATCTAGTCATAATTTCCATGCGAACATACTTTTGCAAGTTTTAAATAATACTAAAGCTACTTCCATCAATATTTTCTTAATTTTTATTTTTATTTTTTTAGGGGGGTGGGGGTCTATGTAAACAATTTAGCCTTCCTTTCAACCCCAGAAAATCCTTCTTCATATATGTTCGAACATAAGAATTGAACTCTATTAATATTAATTTGTTTTATTATTTATCAGGACAATGACAGAGGGTAATACTTTACAAGACTCTTTCTGGAGTGGCAAGTTGAATCGTTCGATTTCTATTGCTATCAGGTGCCATATCATTGAACTAGGTATTCTAGTAGCTCATATAAATTTGGTGGATAGATGAATAAGGGGGATGCTAAAGATAACATAACCCAAGAACTCTTGTTTATCACATACTTATGGAGTCATTTTGTTATATCTTGATAATACCTAAAGATTAGCCACCTTGGACTTAGCAATTGAGATTCAACTGTGCTTGACAAAAACTACTATTACCATATAAAAATATTTAAAGGTAATTCAACATTTTTTTCTAAGTCAGACTATGATCAGTAAGCTTATGATGAACATGTATCAGGGGAATACATGTGTCCCATTCCTTCCTTCAAAAAGAAATTTTATAGACTTTGTCAATACCCAAGAGGTAGCTAGTTAAGCTGCAAAGACACCTGACAAATGAGTACAACCATATGAAATCAAGCGAGCAAATAATTATTATAAAACATCTGTAATCTACTATTGAATAGGAAGGGTACAAGACCTCAAAGTGATATTAACATTATTTCTCACACCACAATCCACTAAGATTATACAATCATATTTCTATAACCTTTTTTTAAGTCATACTCTAACTAGGTGCACTATTTCATGTATATATGTAGTCTAGAATGTTCAAATAATATTTTACTATTCTTCAAATGTAACAATTTCCTTCTTATAACCAATTAATCAATACTATGTCTTCATCTATTCTAGGTACAAGTGATAACTCTTAGTTTATGACTGCTTCCTCGATATTTTCTACTCTAATCTTAATCGCACATTATTTCTATTTTTTAAAGACAAAGAACAATGGGCTAATCTCTATTCATACATTCCTACCAAATTATAACTAACACTTATCCTTGAGCTTGCTAGCCTTACAAGGATTCAAAAATATAGGTCATTTCCTACTCAACATAATCAAATGCATGTATTCTATGAGAATGACTTGTATATTCGCCCGAGAAAATGTATTATACAACATCTATACCTAATTAACCAGCTAGGGATACCTTTAATTAACCCTGACAAGATAAATTTGCTTAACAGTCAAATCTACCAATGTACCTTAAACTACCTTAAACTCATTTAAACTTAATTTGATTGCCTCTATTATAAAATTGTACATTATCTCAAAGTTTATGAATGCATTACCGAAGAAATACTGAACACCTCTCGTGTACTCAAATCCTATAAGTACTAGAGAGATCACATGAAGAGGCTTTCAAACTTGAAAACCACTAAATTCTTTTGCAGTATTTATATCAAATTATGCCACTCCTCATCTTCGTAGATAAACAACCCTTCACTGAATAGAGTACCTCATAGATCCTACCGCAATAACAACACCAATGCAATTATAATGGTAAATTCCACTTGAATCTCTATATATCTTTATTTTATAATCAAGTGTGAACTAAAAAGGTCAAACTCACTAAGCTATCTTGAATCTTAGTTTGAGTCTTGAGGCATGGCTTTTAAATGTAAACTTTCTTTCGAAAATGTTAGTATCTAGCTTATTGTCCTGATTTGAGCTTGCCTTTAGTAGATGAGTCTGTATGATGATTACGAAGAATGTGAATTAGAAATGACACTCTATAACTTAGCTTTGTAGCACGATCTAGATCATGTAAAAAGATTAAAATCCTACATGTCTAAGCAGCTCTCCCATTATAAATATAGTGCACAACACATCCATAAGTGATGCTCTACTATACACAACTTCTTATACTCTTTGGTATACCTTAAACGTAGGGCTCTGATACCACTTTTGTCACACCCTAGCCTAGAATGAGCGGAAAACAACCGTATAAGCATGACCTTTAAAACTAACATATATTCTAATCAGAAGAGTTACTAATTCTAAGAAATTTTGAGGACCTATGTAAAGGCACAATTATGGCTTTTTGAACTCAATCGATCTGGACAAGTGAAACTATGATCACGCGTGACAACTTAACACTGTCTATGAAGCCTCTAAGAGAAATTGTAACTCTACCAAGAAAAGTGGTCGGGAAAGGGCCTAGACATACCCAAACTATAACCAAAAATATGATTAAATAGTATTAGACATTTATAAGCTCCAGGTAAGAGAGGAGCTCATCGACTTCTTTCTTGAATAGGAACAAGTACCTAATATAAAAGTCTATTCATCTATATATCTTATTCTGTATTTACAAAAATGTAGTGCCCCCGAATGTAGGGATATTAGAATACATTAAATATGTACTAGTATGTAAAGCAGATAGAATAACAAGTAAACGTATAAGGGTGCTCAATGAATCAAATAATAGAATGAGTAACTGTGGACGACTGAATACTTGAATATCTTATATGAAACTATAACTTATGAGAGAATGGGTGACAAATACACCATCTAAGACTATTAAATATGCATTTACCTTACTAACTTATCATATAATCGCTTATGAATAAATCATCAAAATTAAGGGCCTAATAATTTGCCTAAGTGATGTCCTGTGCCTACTTTTAATACAAATAACCATATGATGGCTCACCAAGGGCATTCTATGTCAAAAGTATGACATGTGTTACCTAGATACTTTTTACTGTGATTTTATGTGTATAACTGTAATCGCGGTCTGATACAGGGTACACCCCTCCTTGGGGCTTACTATAAGGGTCTGATCGCAGGCCATATATGTCATATATTAGTTCGAGTCAGGGACACCCCATTTGATTCCAAATACAAATAATACCTCAAGGACGGGTACGCCATAATGTTTAGACTCACTGTAGTGGTCTGGTCCTGATCCTATGCACGGAATCACGTCGAGCAATATGCCAAGTGAAACCTATGTACCCTTCCATCGATAACTTTTATCAAGTAGTGCCACGTAGGCCTATGCGAGTGTATCGTGATAAATACTTCAATCATTAAATTAATTCTTCTCATATTCTACTAACTTATCTACTAGTGCTGAGCTATTCAAATGCTAATTCTTATTTTATTCTACCACTATATTGTTATGTGATCAAATATACAAATGCGACTATGCTATGGCTATTTATTCTAAACTTATTGCATGTCATAAAACTAATATATGGATTCTAAGAATTTCCAATGCACACAAATACAAGTATGTGTTGCTCTATAGATACTTGACTTGACAAGGGTAAGAATGAATACTGCAACTCCAATAAATGGATGCATGAAGGATAGAGACAAGTAATTAAAAATGCAAGGGAAACACGAATATTATGGCGATATTAAGAATATAGTCATGTAATAGATGCATAGAACGTTAAAGATTTGTTCTTGTATATCAAATAAACTATATCGATTATGATAAATGACTATGAGTTATGCCTTTACGGTGAAGGAGGATTTAGTTTTACATACCTCAATTTTGGGTTCCATAATGTACAATAGGCTTCCCATTTTATCTTACAGTAGGAATTATCGAGGACTTCATAAATAAAGTAGATTTGTTGGTTTCAAACGACTCCAATGATTCAATTTACATAGCCATAATTTATTCACGTCATACTCGACTATGAAATTAAATAATTGGATCACTACGACATTTTATCAAACACTTAGTGGACATTAATCTCTACAACCTTCATTAATGGTGTTTATTCAATCAAAAACTCTTATCATTGATGCAGAAAATTCTACCAACATACTTAAATATAGAACGAATCACTTTACTGCCAACGAGTTAAAAGTTCACCCAATGCATAATTCCATCAATTCTATTCAATTTCAACTATTCATGAAACCTAACTAATCTAATTCACTTCAAGATATAGTATAAAGATTCAAATTAAATATCCCCAAATGCTTATCTATAGACATATTCAAAAATAGAATAAGGAATTTACCTTTGAGAATTTCCAACCCTAATTTTAGACTTAAAAAAAATTAATACTTGAAGCTTCCTTAAAGTTGTCACTTTTAATTGAAAGAAAGTTCTCAAGTCAAGCTTCTACACCTCTTCCAAGAACATTACTCTATATTTCACTTCACTATACTTGAAACAAAGTTGTATCCTAGTTGTTGTTGCAGCACAGAGAAAGAAAATGAGATGAACGGGAAAACTTCTTATGATAATGACAAAAATGAGCCTCATATATTATATTTATAAATATGTGGCCCTTTCAATATCATGTTTAGAAATATATGGCCTTTGGAATGCCACATATATGCTAGTCAGTACTTAGATTAGAGCACAAATTAATACTTTTAAAAGAAAACAAAGTTAAATATATTAGCCTATACTTTTATCCTTTTAAGCTACCACTTACATTATTTTACACCCATAATCACTTACAGATAATTCTATTAATACTGCATTATTTTCCTTAAATATATGTACCACGTCACTCTCTAAAGATTAGGAGTTATACTTATTCAAACTATTAAACTAAATTCAAAATTTTCTTGAGGTGTTAGAAAATATCTGAGACACATCAGTTTTCACTAGTATAATTTTCACATGCTTATAACAAAAGCTTAAGGTGGTAATGATAAATCATCTATAGCAAAAACAGAAAATCATGAGACTACGCGAATAACTTAGAACTTCCAATAAAATCTTAATTCAACTTAGAAATAACTATCAAGTTATCATGAGAAACAAATAGAGCTAAATTGCAAATCCACAAACAAAACCAAAAGTCCTAACTAATGAGCAACAGATGGATAAAGAAGTGAAGAAACACCAACATACAAACTTAACAAGTTATGGATTGATAAATAAGTCAAATAACGAAGAACATACAATTCAAATCATGCAAAGAAAGCTAAATCTTTTCATATATTCATTTATTCAACCTTAAATAAAATGCACAACAGCCAACAGTGTACCTTTTCATATCATTGGGAAAGAAGAGTCTATTCCGACAAAAAGGTACAACACACAAAGTTTTGTACAGAAAGAAGCTTTTACAAGTGCATTTTAATATTAGGTGTATTAAGACACACGTTTATCTAATATGATTAGTTGAGTTAATGTCTATTAGAGAAATAAACCAAAACAGTCGACTACCATGTGTGTAACTTTGATAATTAGGAATTAAAGGTGATCTTAAAAGAACTAATTATGAAAGTACCTCATATTTTGACAAAAACTCCAATATGCTCTACCATCTCCAATTTACTGGCTAAAATATTTAATTTATCAATAGTGATTTGATCTAAGACACATTCTTCATTAGACATGTGTTTATTTATTTTCCATCAACACCACCAAACCATTTAGTTTCATTTCTTTCCTTATGCTTCATGATTCTAGTCCTATCATTCTTATTACATATCTATCTTATTCAAGCAGAATTTTCTTGGGATTAAGCATTACTTTCCAATTGCCTGACATTTTTACACTTATGGTTACATGATTTTTCATTAGATAATATGATTCCCATTTTAATTTCATTAAATGCACCTATTTAAGTAGCAGGCGAATGCACTTTACTGACCTATTTCTCAAATAACCAAAATAGGGAAAAGTTTTCTCCCTGAATGGAAAAATCAAACATAGCGATATATCAATATAACCAATTGAAGATCTTAAGAATTTCTAAAACAAACTTATATGAGAGAGGTTCTAAGATACGGTAGAAATAGTTTGTAATAGCCCATATTTGAAATTCACTGTGCAACTTACGACTCATCCCCATAAGTCGTATATACATAATAACGCTCAAATTACACCTCTCTTATGAGAGAGTAAGCGATCGTTGTCAAATATATAACCCAACTAATTTGGGGTCGAATCCCACAGGGAATATGGTGCTAATTAAGTTGTATGCAGATTAGTTGACTTTTAATCGTTTGTTTCCCTAAAATAAATAGGGGGTAGTTGATTCAGTTCACAAATTAATGGTTTCAGTTTAACAATATGAAATATGTGTAGTAGTATTCAAATTCAGAGAAATAGCAAGCTAGGGTTATGTCCACCTTGTAGTTTTCAATATTTTGTAACTATGGGCTTTACGAATTCATACATGCATCGTCCTTACAGAGAAAAGTATTGTATTTAATAACATAATCCTAGTGTTTCTCAACCATCAAGGACTAATTCACTTTAGTTCTCTCTAATCAAAAGCGTTTACCAAAAACAATACGAAATCTCCAAGTAGTTAATCCTGTTAAGGCATTAACATATAAAATAAGGGCTGAAAATCCTATTTTCTTGTCACTACTCACTTTTCCGAACATCAACCGTTCTTTTGAACAAGTTGTGTTTTAAGGCATATCTTCTATGTTTGCAACCATGAGAATTCAAGATAAGCAAAGAGAGTATGATGTAAATAAATTAATGCATAATGAATTCAAAACCCAAAGTAATAGATTGTATTCTACAAGGTTTCCATAACCCTAACTAATAAACTTAGCTACTCATGGGTAAAACAGAAATTGCAATAGAAATATTCATCATACCAAAAATGAGAAGATGATCTTGGTGTGCGAATATTGAAAACAAGAGAGAAAATGTTTCTCTCTCTCTCCTCAAGCTAAGCCGCCTTTCTCCTCTCCCAAAAATAATACAAAATAATCAATAATGAATAAAAATTCAGCATTAAGTCTTTTAATAATCTCTTCTCTCATAATTGCCTTCTAAGTCCTTGAACTGATTATAAATGACAAATTAGTCTTGGAAATAGTTTCTAGGCGCCACATTTGGTCCAGACTGCTACTCTCTCTTGTGTCATATGCCATCCACATTCCATAGTCCCATTATGTCTTCATCTACCTCATTAATACCTGAAATCATGCTAATCATATCGGTTAGCTCAATTACATAGAAGTAGAGTAAAAACATAAGAAACTAGGCACTTTGTTCTCTAAATTTAGCTAAAATATGGATAAGTTATGGTACTTAGGCATATAAATACACCTATGATCACCACCCCACACTTAAATCTTTGTCCGTCCTCAAACAACATATCCATTTATGCATACTACACAAGCCTTAGCACCCACAGAGGAAGACAAGATGCTCGAATAGGCTCATATAACAATTATGAACAAGAAGTAGATTCAGGGATCATTACTAGAGACAACCTACTCTGAAGAATAGACTCATTAAGTTGGCAATTTCATGCATACCATTTAAGCAAAGAAATCGTATAAATCACCCAACCTTCATCAACCATGTGTCCTCACAACAAGAAAGTTACCCATAATCACTCACAATCATGCAATTTCTAACAAAGTGGGTATAAGAATCAAGTTGCGCTCACTCTCACAAAGAATTCTCAAATTACAACTGATGACCATATGATTGCCCTTAGTGTAATACTCCACTAATATCATAATGCTAAGATTAGGATCAAATAGGTCTTTTACGGGTTGTAATGCAGGCTAAAGGATAGGTAGAAACTATTTTGGCCAGAAATAGTGACTATCTTCCCTAAGCACTTTAATACACTACATTATGCAATTAAGACTAATCTCTAACAACCAATTTCCACTTCTGCTATCTTCACAGATTTGTTTTTCACCCCAACTCGTTAAGCTCAATTAATAACACTATGGTATGAGTATGCAACCCTTTAAAATATATTTTTTCACCTTTTTCATGTTACGCACCCCTATAATAACCACCCTTAACTTAAGCGATTTGCCTTAGTTGAGGTGCACAATGTCCAAGAAGGATTAGGGTCAAAACAGGCTCATTGTAACATGTTTGGGATAAAATGTAGAACTTTTTTCAACAATTTTTGCTATTCCCAACCACATTAATTTTACACGCTAATAACTAGATTGTGGGGCATCAATTTCACCTTTTTTCTCTAATTGTCAAACTCCTAACTCAAATTGATTTTACATTAAAGCGCTTAGGAGCTTTTGGATCAAATTACGGTCTATTAAAGAATGGAATAGGCTACATATGAGGCTAACAAAAGAACAATCTAAAGGCTCAACGGGGATAGTTAAGATAATGTAAAAAGGTAGGTCAAAATAAGGTATGAACAATGGCTATCAAATAAATGCCTAAATCATCTCCTAAACTCACAATCTTTATTTTGCTTTACAAACACACCAAGCAAGTTCTAGCATCAGTTGCAATAAGGAATATACAATAGTCTTACACACTTATAGCATATGGTCAACTTAATTAGGAGAATTATAGATTCTCAACCCAACAATTACATGAATTCAAATAAAACCAACAATCACAACAAGAGTCACAACTAGAGCCTAGGTGTTTCAAACGTAATGACCCATCACATACTTATGTTATAATGTCATGTGATCCACAAGAATAGTTACATGCAATTAAATGACTAATTTCCTCTTAAGACGGTCGTCATCCATCCATCATTGAGAAAACCACCTAATTATGACTAAATAGAATAAACATCTAACAAGAAACAAAATAAACAAAATAACTAATACTATCATAGAAGAATGCTAAGGAGAAGGTACTATTTTCTTACAAAATAAGTAGCTAAGTAACCAGCCACCCCATACTTACGCTAAGCACTGTCCCTAGTGCAAATAACAACATAAAGAACCTGGCTAGTAGTACTCCTCATCCATATTAGGAGTCATGCCACCTGCATTGAGATAATCATCAGAGCCATTTTTCCTGTGTTCATCATATCATCCACGTCAGCCACACATAATGAAACTAACTACAATTAAGATGAAAGTGGTGAAGTCACCACCCCATACTTAATTTGTTAGTGTAAACCAATTAAGTGTTATTGTCAGGTATTCAGACTTCGCCGACATACACTTTGATATGGTGCACCTACATTATTCGCAATACAATTCACTTACTTCAATTCCCCCAATTCTATTTCAATGAAGCACTTTTTGAACAGAATTATGCTCTACACTGTCAACCATATCAAAATATACAAAACACCATCATTTTCACAACATCGCCATGGCAAGAATTTAATTCATAGTCCTTAAGAAATCAATTAACTATAACATAGAGTCACAATAACTAAGGATTAAGAAAGTAAGACTTACCTGGAAGATTAGTGAAGGATAAAGAGAATGGTGAGATCTCAATATTGTACGGCTTAAGAGTGAAATACGGATGAATTTGGGCATTTATGGTGTGAAATCTATTTAAAGAATAAAAATATGGGTCGGGTTGACCCAAGTTAAAGTTGGATTCATGTTAAAATTGGAAGGGTATGTGACGCATATGTAACTTAGGTGCCTCACACCCTATAGAACATTTAAACTTGGAATCCATATGAGGCATTGAGAAAGGTCCATATCGTAGGGGCTTCGCCCCCTCACCCCCATCGAGGTTACTGGTGGGATTTGGGATCGGTCCGCTACCACTACAGACCTCATTGAAAGTCACAAAATCAAGTCACACCGCAAAACTTTTTAGGTTGGATTAACATAAATCAGGGCACGACTCTAACATGAATCATACTTAAGCCTTACACATTTGACCACTCCAACTTACCTGCAATGTTCCCATCACTCCTAAACTTACCACCATTTAATTGGCTTAATTCCAAACCAAATTTGGTACTAATCTCCTTCTTAGTACTTCATGCATCTACACTTAATCAGAAACAACAAAATTGATTAGAAGGATGGGTTGCCTCCCACCAAGCGTCGTAGTTTCGGTCGTGACTCGACTCTTATTTTTGCATTTTTGTTTAACATGATAAAATAAAAATAAAATCATGGGTTGCCTACCATGCAGCACCTGATTTAATGTTGCGAGATGACTCAATTATCTTGACTACTCAGACTTCATCAAGATACATCGATGATACCATTTGTACCTCATTTGTTAGATCAAGACATGCTTTATTCCTAGTCCAACCACTTTGAAGTCACTTACATCCTGGCTTGCAAGTTCAACCAAACTAGTTATGGTCTCCACAACAAACCTATCCTTAATTGGTACATCTTGCTCATCTATGTAGAATACATCAACAATAGAGAAGACACTCATCTTCTTTTGTTATTTTATAGATCGATTCAAAACTAACTTCTTTCTCATTGAGCCTAAATTTTAGCTCATTCAGCTCCATGTCAGCTAACACTCTCCCAGTTGCTAAGAATAGCCTACCCAAAATTATGGGTACTTCAATGTCCACTTTGCAATCAAGAATTACAAAGTCGGTAGGAAATATAAAATCTGCAACTTTTACAAGTACATCATGTAGAATCCCAATTGGTCTTTTAACCGATCTATTCGCCATTAGAAACCGCATATTGGTGGGCGTAAGATCACCCAAACCCAGTTTCTTGAAAACCGTTAATGGCATAAGATTTATACTTGCCCTAAGATCACAAAGGACCTTTTCAAACTTAAGCAATCCAATTGTACATGGAACAGTAAATGCTCCCAAATCATCTTTCTTCTGGACAATAGATCTTGTAGCAATATCACTATAATGATGAAGATTGTCTACCGTTTCATAGCTCACAGTCCTTTTCTTCGTCAATAGGTCTTTCATAAACTTAGCATATCCAGGCATCTGTTCTAGTCCTTCAACTAAGGGCACATTCACTGTCAACTGCTTCAACATAGCCATGAATTTGCTAAACTTGCCATCATCTTCTTTATTCTATAATCATTATGGAAATGGGGGTGGTGGCCTTGGAATTTCAGTTGGACCAACTTTTACCTCCTTTCTTATGTCTTGCTCCACATCACTAATATGCTTCGTCTTAGGTGGTTGTTCCACTTCCGCACTCTTCTTTTTCAATATTTCCAACTCCACAGGCTCTACTGAAGATTCATCAACCATCTCTTAATCTATTTCAACTACATTAGTATAAGAGAATGCTCCCAATTCTGGGCTAGACAATATCTTACCACTCCTAGTAGTAATGGAATACACGATCCATTATTCCTCGGATTCTGAACTGTATCACTTGGTAGAGTTCCATTCTGTCTTTGGTTGAATATTGTGGATAATTGGCTTATCTGTTGCTCTATTTGTTTAATAGTGATTGAGTGTGAATTTACTAGTTGACCCATGGAAGATATGTCACTCTTCATAGTAGTCACCCCAGAATTGGTCGCCTCAACTCCCTTTAATAGTTTCTCCATCATGTCCTCCATGGACATTTTGCCTGAACTGGTGGCAGTATTATCAAGGCTTCCAGGAGGTACATACAGTCCACTCTTGTCACTTTTATTCTTCCAATTTTCTTGATGATTCCACCTTGGTTTCCTTGACCACCGGTCTGAAAACCCCCTAGTTATGCAAATAGTTAGCCTCTTCCTCAATGTTTGATTCAGCTCCCTTACTGTGGGACCCCACAACTTTTACCTTTTCTATATTCCCTGACAGCAAATATTTCATGAGCAGATTTATTTGGGTTTTCATGTGAGCCATATCCTGATCATGCTCCTCTTCTCTCTTACGCTGCTCTACTGATATTACACTAGAGCCAGTATTGCTTGCTACCAAAGAATCTCTGGTATGTCAAGATCTACTTGTCTTAGTCATCTTTTCTAACATGTCCGCAGCCTCAGTAAAGGTGAGCTCCATAAAAGCTCCTCCTATAGCATTATCCACTATTGGCCTTATAAGTGAGTTCAAAGATCTGTAGAATATTTCCATCAAGTGTTCATCGGTCATCTTATGGTTTGGGCATTCAATCAACTTCTTTTTAAACCTCGCCCAAGTCTCATGCAAAGCTTCATTATCCAATTTCCTAAAGTTGTTGATCTCATACCTTAACTGTAACATTCTGGAGGGTGGAAAGAACCTTTTTAGGAAATCTCCTTTCAATTGCCTCCAGTTTGTTATAGAATCAGGAGTCAGCTCATTCAACCACATAGTTGCCTCTCCAGACAGAGACAGTGGGAACCATCTTAAATGAATAGCATTTTGTCCCACTCCAGGATTATCAAATGACTTACAAATACTGATAAAATTCACCAAATATAGATTTGGATCATCACCAGATAATCCGTCAAAGTGTCCTTTCAGATTTAGTAGTTGGATCATAGTACTGGTGATGTTGAATTTCACCCCAAAAGCTAGTGGTGGTAGAATGATTGCCCCTATAGATCAAGTTCCATCTAAATCATCCTCATCATTGTCAACATCAAACTATACAGCTTGGCAGTCTAGCCTTCCTCTGAATGGATGATTTCAATTTATAGGTGCAACTACCCCTGCTGCATGCTTCCTATTATCCAGGTCAATTAAATCATCATCTCTCAGGTCATCTTCATCTAGATTAGGTACTCGACCTATATTATCTGCATTTTGATGATTTAATTGAGCATTAGCCAAAGCGGCTAATCTTGCAGCTTCTTATTAGTTAGTCATTCTTTCAATGAGATAAGGTCCAGGATTGAAGGGTAATAATGGTTCTCCTAAACTTTTGGTTCATGGCATAAACAAAAATGAGCCTATAATGAACAAAAACAACAAATAACGTAAAATAAGGAAACTTGACTAACAGTCAATTAACACACATAAACTCAATCGGCAACCGTATTCTCCGGTAACGGTGACAAAATTTAATAACGCTCAAATTACACCTCTCTTACAAGAGAGTAAGCGGTCGTTGTCAAATATATAACCCAACTAGGTTGGAGTCGAATCCCACAGGGAGTATGGTGCTAATTAAGTTGTATATAGATTAGTTGACTTTTAATTATTTGTTTCCGTAAAATAAATAGGGGAAATTTGATTCAGTTCGCAAATTAATGGTTCAGTTTAACAAGATGAAATACGTGTAGTAGTATTCAAATTCAAAGAAATAGCAAGCTAGGGTTATGTCCACCTTGTAGTTTTTAATACTTTCTAACTATGGGCTTTACGAATTCATACATACATCTTGCTTACAGAGAAACGTATTGTATTTAATAACATAATTCTAGTGTTTCTCAACCATCAAGGACTAATTCACTTTAGTTCTCTCGAATCAAAAGTGTTTACCTAAAACAATACAAAATCTCTAAGTAGTTAATCCTGTTAAGGCATTAACATATAAAATAGGGGTTGAAAATCCTTTTTTCTTGTCACTACTCTCTTTTCCGAACATCAACCTTTCTTTTGAACAAGTTGTGTTTTAAGTCATATCCTCTATGTTTCCAACCATGAGAATTCAAGATAAGTGAAGAGAGTATGATGTAAACAAATTAATGCATAATGAATTTAAAACCCAAAGTAATAGATTGTATGCTACAAGGTTTCCATAACCCTAACTAATAAACTTAGCTACTCATGGGTAAAACGGAAATCGCAATAGAAATATTCATCATACCAAAAGCTAGAAGATGATCTTGGTGTGCGAATAGTGAAAACAAGAGAGAAAACATTTCTCTCTCTCTCCTCAAGCTAAGCCTCCTTTCTCCTCTCCCAAAAATAATACAGAATAATCAATAATGAATAAAAATTCAGCATTAAATTTTTTAATAATCTCTTCTCTCACAATTGCCTTCTAAGTCCCGAACAAATTATAAATAACAAATTAGTCTTGGACATAGTTTCTAGGCACCACATTTGGTCCAGACTGCTACTCTCTCTTGTGTCATATGCCATCGGCATTTCATAGTCCCATTATGTCTTCATCTACCTCATTAATACCTAAAATCATGCTAATCACATCGGTTAGCTCAATTACATAGAAGTAGCGTAAAAATATAAGAAACTAGGCACTTTGTTTTCTAAACTTAGATAGAATATGGATAAGTTATGGTTCTTTGGCATATAAATACACCCAAGATCAATACACCTTACAAGCCATAAGATGTAAGTCATAGCTACGGTAGTGTGGAGTAGTTAGGGTCTATTGTAGTTACGATTTGACCCTAGGAATCGTCATAGGATATTACAAGTCGTATGAAGTAAAGTCATGAGATCAACAGTATAGGTTCCCCAAGTCTTTGTCAATGTTATAAGAGGATGATATAATTCATATGGAAATGTGATGAGTCATAAGATACAACTTATATGTTGACCAGCGTGTGCAATACTTTCCACGGCCAAGCTTACTAGTTGGTAGGTCAATTCGTAACCTCATCTTATGAGTCACAGGTTGACTCGTGATGACTGGCGATCAAATTTCTATAAGTTCAGTTAGGGGAACATTTGGTCTCTTTCCCTCTTATAACTCCCAACCTACAACTTATAACCTAGGAGAGACGTTATTTCCTCTATCTTTTAATCGATTAACAACGTCTCTTCTCCTCTCATCTTCAAGTACAATAAGATTAGGGGTTCTTTCATCAAGTCATCTCTCAAGTCCCAAAGTTTAAGTCCTCTTCACAATTCAAGCAATTCCAGGTATGTGGGGTTTTGTACAAGGTTAATCTTCCATCCTTGTGCCCAAAAAGCATGGTTTTTAAGATTAAATTTACATGTTTTACATTAGGGTTCATTCTCCGAATTCTCATATATTGAAGTATAACCTTATATTGTGATTTAAAGGCTAAATATGCATAAAGTTTACATCTATTCATATTTTGAACTTTAAGATTGATCTTGTTATTTGAATTCCATTACTTTGATTTGGATTCCAATGAAACATTTCTATATAGGTATTGAGCCTGATATTTTATTATAAATGCTATGAAAGAAAGTAAGTGTTTCAAGATTTAAGAAGAAGTATTAAGTTTACAAGAAATTCTAAGTTTAGAATCTCTATTTATATGCAATTATAGCTTGATTCAAGAAAGTTTGATCCTTTGATCTGAATTTAAGACATGAAATCCATGAGTGTTTATCTTGATTATTATTTAAAGTAAAGAAAAGCATAACTGGTTTTCATTCTATAAACTCTTATGCTATTTTAAGGTAGTTTATTAAGTATATACGTATTCTAGGAGTAGTATTTAGCATCGAGAAGGGAATGTGGATGAGCGTATCCTAAATTCCTAGAAACTATGAGCCACCATAGGTTTAAGTTCCAGTAAGGGTTAAGTTTAGTGATTACATAAGTTCAGGTTCTATTCCTATGACAAGGGTAGAACAGTTCTCCCCAATGTGGGTATGACATTGGATTCTATGGTAGATCATATGGTTTATGTCGGTTAGAAGAATCTCCCATAAGAAATAATAAAATTAAATCTTTTAGAAACTAAGTGTTATGGCTTACTAAGCTTATTCATATGCTTCATTATCCATATTTTATGATCTTGCAGTCTTTAGTTGTACTTAAGTCCAAGGTGAGTCATTTATGCTTAGCATGTATTATTTGAAAGTATGCATATATATTCAGCTCTTATTTTACTTATGAATTCACCCCACATACTCAGTACATTCCTAAAGTACTGACCTGCATATATGTCTATGTGCTACGTTGTCATATAATGTAGGTTCTGGTGCTCGTTTCCAGTAGTATGATTGATCACGGGCATCATCTTCTGCATCCCGACTATTGGTGAGTCCTCATAGTATGAGGACTCGGTTTATCAAACTTATGTTTACTACTGAAAGTTATTTTAGGTCTTTAATTTCTATTTATGTTTAAGTCGGTTGGGATTTATCCCAGTGGCTCTCTAGCTAGCAGTAGAGGCTTGTCACACTATGTATGTTATAAGTTTAAGAAGTTTGTTTAAGGTTTCCAAAGTTAAAAATTTTCTTTAAGATATAGAATTATTTACCTTCAGTTTTTGTATATGTTAGTTCACTTTTTATGTGAGTTCTAAGTTGAATAGATATCATAGGTTAGCTTGGGTTATTCATAGTCCCAACCACCTGTAAAATCTCGTAAGATCCTAAACTTATTTCAGCTCACTCTTGCATGTAAGACGGGTTCAAGACTTAGAATATTGTACTAAGTGTTAGGACATAGCCATTTCTAAAGCCCTCAAACCTCAATGAATTTATTGTTGACCTTTTCGACATTGGAAAGGTTGTTTTTAAGTTGATTCATGATTGGGGAAGTCAATAGTACATCTCGGGTGAGTTTTGGAATCTTCAGACAACTGTACAGACATGTTTAGACTTCTACAATAGCAACCCGGGGTGATTAGCCTGCGGTGCCCTGCCCAGTCCGGTGCTGGGGGAGCCCGTGATAGAGCACGCAACACCCTTCCTAGAGTGGTGCTCTAGAGCCCGTGGTGCCCTACCCTATTGGGACCGGGTATTTTATGCAGTTTTATTTTGCATTTTTAAGGGCAAGAGGGTCTTTATCTTTCACCTAAGTGGTCCATAACATGGGATTTGAATTCCAAACACAGCATTTTTTTCCCCAAATTAATATTTCACTCAAAATCCCCTCAATAACTAAGCCCTAGTTTATCAAATACCAAGATCAAGATTCGAGCGATCACCAACAACCCTCACGAATTCTACTAAGGTATGTTAGATATTCATCCTTGGGTTCCTTCTAACCTTGGAGTTCAAGAATCCTTTTACAAACTTAAATTATGATTTACATTCTTAAATGGAATTGCGTTCATGTATGTGTTGATTGTGTGAGTTTCAAACTAAGAATAACATGAGTTTTATGTAAATGAACTAGTATGTATGTTACTTGGTGTAATCCTTATGTCAAAACCCTTGAATTGCGAATTGAATGTTGTAGTCATCATATCCATATGTTGATCATTCTCATGTACAAGGTCATGTCTCTTAAGTATTTGACAAAATATCTATGTGAAAGGATTGGGCATGGTGATCTATTTCTTATGCTTTTAAAGTTGTGATATGGTCTCATTTAAATACTATCGAGTCCTCGGGGTATTGAATACCCAAAATTAGTTATTTACTTTATTTTTAGTGGATATAGAATGGTCCCAGTCATATCGTAAGTAGTAGTATTTGTTCAGCTAACCGAATCAGTGTGAGTTCAGTCATGCTTAATACAACCTAGTGATCAGTGTTGGTTTAGTTGGAAGTAGGATTCAGCACTGAGAAAACTCATGGATGAGAGTATTCTTGCCAGTTTAAGGTGTGACCCTTAGTAGAAATCCCTGAGTTACAAAACTACGTAGCCAATATAGGTTAATATGTTTTCTTGCCAGTCTAGGGTCAACATACACAAATATATCTCATGAGTCTTCCTGCTAGATTAGGGCTGACCCAGCCATTGTTAGTAATCTGTGGCATGGTACTAACACCCTTCCAACTAGGTTACAGGTTGGACCCCAGTCAGTCTATATTAGGGCATGTCGGTTAGATGAAAACTCCCACAGTTTTAGTTTGAGCACTCAGTTCAGTATTACTTCACCATAGTATGTAGTTACCAGTATAGTAACTATCAGATTTAGTATCGTAGTCTACAGGCTACTACAGTACATAATATGGTCATGCATTCTCAGTCTTTATAGTTTTCATGCATTGTTATTCAGTACCACATGCTATATGTATTCATACAGTTATTACTCATGAATATGAACCCATGCATATTAGCCTAACCTTATTTAGCATACCAGTACATTCAAAAGTAATGATTACATACTCTTTTCTTACACTATGATGTTTTATATCATAGGTTCAGATGCTCAAATCCCCTATCGTACTTAGACTTTTCATTGCATCTGTAGCAGTAGCCGTGGTAAGTCCTCTTTCTTTGAGGATGAGTTATCTTACATTCATTTATGTCATTAGTTCAATTAGTTAGTTAGTCGGAGTTAGTTGGGGGTTTGTCCCATCAACTCCAAAGTCAGACAGTTTAGAGGCTTTCATACTAGTACAAATAGTTCTGTTGTTTACCCAGTATGTCTCCAGACAATTTAAACCATATTTCAGTATTGTTCTTAATTATTAAAATCTTATGGCATTTTGGTTGACATTCCGCATCTATTGTTTATCAGTTTTGATTAGTGCTCACAGCAGGTACCAACTCCTGGGATATCTTATGGTCTCATAGGACTGTAAGCATCGTGTGGCATCCAGGGTATACTCCCAGGTCATTACAAACTTGGTATCAACACCTAATGTTTTAAAGTGTCCTAGGGAATCTGAAAATCGCGTTGAGTAAAGTCTTGTGCATGTGTGTGAAGAGCGCCACACTTAAGGGCAAAAGGCTACAAGACTTTTAGGAAATTTTTCCTTAATTTCAATGTCCATATCATGTGAATAAGAAGGAGCTCGAGTTAAACTCTCTATCAATTCAACTTCTCCTTCCATGTACAGAATATACCTACCAGAAAGACGAATAGAAGAAGAATCGAAAACCAGCTAGCACCTCTACCCATTCAAAAAGATCCCATGAATGAGCATGTTTCTCATACAGAGTTCAGAGCTGCATTCACTACTTTAGCTCACTCCGTACCGCCCCTAATTGGGCAGCCAGCTGCTATTCAGGCCAACCCAGTGGCCAATACTGCCACAGCCAAGATTCGGGACTTCACCCCAATGAATCCTCATTCATTTTTGGGATTTAAGTCTGAAGATGATCCACAGGAATTCCTAAACATGGTGAAGAAAGTAATAGACATTATGGGGTTGACTTCCAGTAAGAGTGCTGAACTAGCTGCTTATCGGCTACAAGATGTGGCTCATACTTGGTTTAAGCAGTGGAAAGGGTATAGGGGAATAGAGGCTGGACCTATAGAGTGGGAAGAGTTTCCTACTAACTTCTTATATAGATTCTTTCTATTAGAGTTAATAAAGGCTAAGGTGTTAAATTTCATTAATCTAAAATAGGGCAACATGAGTGTGAAAGAGTATTCCCTCAGTTTTACTCAGCTGGCCAGATATGCTCCTCATGTAGTAGCTGCAAATAGGTCATGGATGAGCAAGTTTATATCTAGGGTATCTGATAGCATGGTCAATGAGAGTAGGACTGCGATGATGATTAAGAAGATAGACTTGTCTAGGTTTATGTCCATGCACAGCAGATAGAAGAGAAAAATATTAAGTAAAGAGAGGTTACTCAGCCAAAGTCAGAGGGTGGTAACCGTCCTCAATTTGGCTCAAAATATTTAGTCCCAGCTTCGTCTTCATCTAGTACACCAATGCCCAAATTCAGGAATGACAATAAGGATAGGGAGCCAGGCTCTAGATCTCAGGGTAGTGTGAATAGTGCTTGAACGAATCCTCTTTTCCAAAAATATGGTAGGAACCATCAGGGTGTTTGTAGAGCTGGTAGTGATGTATGTTTTGGGTGTGGCATGCCAGGGCATAGAATAAAAAAATATTCGCAGGCAGGTCTGCAGAGTTAGCACAATCGTCCCCCAGCTCAGTCTGGTCTCCCATCTGAGCAGGGTGCCGCTTCCAGTGCCACCAGTGGGCAGCGCCCAAACAAGCTCTATGCACTTCAGTCTCGACAGGATTAGGAAATTTCTCTTGATATGGTCACTGGTACGTTGCAAGTCTTTCATTTGTATGTTTATGCTTTACTAGATCCAGGAGCTTCTCTTTCTTTTGTAACCCCTTACATATCTATAAACTTCAGAGTCAGTCCCAAAACCTTAATAGAACCCTTCTCAGTGTCTACCCCAGTAGGTATCTCTATTGTAGCTAGGTAGGTATATAGGAATTGTCCGATCATAATATCCTAGAAAGTCACTTCAGTTGATCTTGTAGAGTTAGAGATAACTTATTTTTATGCCATTCTCAGCATGGATTGGATCCCATCATGCTATTCTTCAGTTGATTGTAGAAACAAAGTTATTTAATTTTAGCTTCCGAATGAACCAACCCTTGAAAGGATGGTAGTTCTTCAGCATTTAAGGGTCAGCTTGTTTTGTACCTTAGAGTGAGAAAAATGATATCCAAGGGTGTGTCTTCCATCTTGTACGAGTTAAAGACTCTATTTCAAAGAGTCTAAATCTCGAGTCAATTTTTCATAGTAAGGGAATTTCCAAATGTTTTCCTAAAAGATCTTCCTAGAGTTCCTTCCAACAAGGAGATTGACTTCGGAATAGACCTACTTCCAAATACCCAGCCTATCTCTATTCTGCCATATAGAATGGCTCCAGCAAAACACAAAGAGTTTAAAGAACAATTAAGAGACCTCCTAGATAAGGGATTCATTAGGCCCAATTTTTTTCCATGGGGTGCTCTAGTCCTTTTCATGCGTAAGAAAGACGATTCTCTCAGAATGTGCATCAATTACTGTCTGTTGAACAAATTCACAATCAAGAATAAATACCCACGTCCTAGAATAGATGACTTGTTCGACCAACTTTAGCGTGCCAGTTACTTTTCTAATAGAGACCTCAGATCCGGCTATCATCATCTTAGAGTAAGAGAATGTGACATTTCAAAAACAGCGTTTGAAACCTGGTATGGTCACTTCAAGTTTCAAATCATGCCTCTTGTTCTCATAAATGTCATAGAAGCCTTTATGGATTTGATGAACTGAGTGTTCAAATAGTACTTAGACATGTTCATCATATTCTTCATAGATGATATCCTTGTCTATTCCCGTAATGAAAATAATCATGCAGACCACCTCAGAATAGTGTTGCAGACTTTTCGAACCCATCAATTGTTTGCCAAATTCAGTAAGTGCAAATTTTGTCCAAGATCAGTATCTTTCCTTAGCCATATTATCTCTGTTGATGGCATTAGATTTGACCCTCAAAAGACCAAAGCAGTGAGAAACTAGCCTAGACCCATTTCTCCATATGATATCAGGAGTTTCTTTGGTTTGGTTGGCTATTACAGATCATTTGTTGAAGGTTTTTCATCTATTACATCCCCTATGTCCATATTGATTTAGAAAAAAGTCAAGTTTCAGTGGTCAGATTCCTATGAGAAGAGTTTTTAGGATTGATGACTCGACTCACCTCAGTCTTAGTTTTGACGTTGCCTGACAATTTAAATGGATTTGTTGTTAACTGTGATGCTTCTAGAGTTGGGTTGGGTTGGGTTTTGATGCAGAAGGGTAAGGTTATAGCCTATGCCTGTAGATAGCTTAAGACCAATGAAAAGAATTACCTTACCCATGATCTTGAACTAGCAGTCCTTGTGTTTGCCTTAAAGATTTGGAGGCACTATTTGTATGGGGTGCATGCTGATGTGTTCATGGACCACAAGATATTCCAGTATGTATTCTAAGAGAAAGATTTGAAATTACACCAGAGGAGGTGGTTAGAGCTGTTGGAAGACTACAACATGAGTATTCTATATCATCCTAGCAAGGCAACCGTTGTGGTAGATACCATGGGTAGTGTTGTTCACGTTGAAAACTATATAAAGAAGCTAGTTCAGGAAGTTCATCATCTTACCAGTCTAGGTGTCCATTTGGTTGATTTAGCTGAGGGTAGTGTGTGGGTGAAAAATAGTTTGGAATCCTCTTTGGTTGCTGAAATAATAGAAAAGCAGGATATGGATTCTAATTTGGTTAGGTTGAAGGAGTCTGTCAGAGATCAGAAAGTAGAGGTTTTCTCCCAAGAGGAGATGTTGTGTGTGCCATATGTAGATGAGTTGAGATAGTGGATTCTTGAAGAAGTGCATAGTGCACGTTACTCTATTTACCCAGGGACCACTAAGATATACCGTAATCTATGGGAAAGCTATTGGTGGAGTGGTATGAAGAATGATATTGCGGTGTTTGTAGCTAAGTGCTCTATCTGTCAGTAGGTTAAGGTTGAGCACTAAAAGCCTAATGGTTATATACAGTAGTTTCGTATTCCCACTTGGAAGTGGGAAGAAGTGAACATGGACTTTGTGATGGGTTTACCTCGTACTCATCGTCAGCATGATTCAATTTGGGTCATTATGGACAGGATGACCAAATTAGGCCATTTTTTGCCAGTCCATACATCCTATCCAGTCGAGGACTATTCTAAGCTCTACCTTAAAGAGTTGATTAGATTTCATGGAGTCTTGGATTCCAATCATTTTAGATAGAGGTACCCAGTTTACCTCTTATTTTTGGAAGGCTTTCCAAACGGGTCTTGTGTAACACCCCGAGTCTGTACCCCAGACACTACACGGTGCTCATAATCGTGAAGGACCACAAGCTAACCCATTAATGGTCCCTTCTGTAATAACTACAACAACAAACCCAGTGTATTCCCACCTAGTGGGGTCTTGGGGGGGTAAGATGTACGCAGTCCATACCTCTACCTCTAACGAAGTAGAAAGGCTGTTTCCGATAGACCCCCGGCTCAAGACACGAGATACCACATAAATACATAGTAAAGCACAGAAAAAGATTTCATAACATAAATACGGCACCCATAAGTAATATAAAACAGAGGGAAGCACCCAGGTTTGTAATAAAACATGGAACACGGAATCATAACAAGGATAATACCCCCACCAAGTAACTCCCTACACTAGCGACCCAAACTGGCCCTAGTCTTCTGCCCTAATTCGCGTCCTCCAGACCTTCCTATCTAGGGTCATGTCCTCGGTGAGCTGTAACTGCTCCATGTCCCGCCTAATCACCTCACCCCAGTACTTCTTCGGCCTACCCCTACCCCGCCTAAAACCATCCAACGCTAGCCTCTCACACCTACGAACCGGGGCATCCATGCCCTTCCTCTTCACGTGTCCGAACCATATCAATCGGACTTCCCGCATCTTGCACTCCACTGGAGTCACACCAACCTTCTCCCTAATAGTCTCATTCCGAACTCTATCCCCTCTAGTCAGCCCACACATCCAGCGCAACATCCACATTTCTGCCACCTTCATTTTTTGGATGTGGGAATTCTTAACTAGCCAACACTCCGCTCCATACAACATGGTCGGACGGACTACCACCCTGTAGAATTTGCCTTTAACCTTGGGCGGCACCTTTTTATCACACAACACCCCAAGGCGAGCTTCCACTTCATCCATCCCGCCCCAATACGGTGCGAGACATCCTCATCAATCTCACCATTTCCCTGGGTCACGGACCCGAGATACTTGAAACTATCCCTCTTACATACCTCCTGTGATTCCAGCTTCACTACCACCTCATTCTCCAGCCTCACATCATTAAACTTGCATTCCAAATACTCTGTCTTGCTTCTGCTCAACCTGAACCCTTTAGACTCAAGAGTTTGTCTCCACACCTCTAATTTGTCATTCACACCCCCTCGAGTCTCATCAATCAGAACTACATCGTCTGCAAAAAGCATACACCACGGAACCTCCCCTTGAATACACTGCATCAACACATCCATCACCAAAGCAAACAAAAAGGGACTAAGAGTAGATCCCTGATGTAATCCTGTTAAGACAGTGATATGCTCTGAGTCTCCTCCCGCCGTCCTCACCTGAGTTTTCGCTCCATCATACATGTCCTTAATTGTATTGATATATGCCAGCGGGACTCCACTCACCTCCAAGCACCTCCATAGCACCTCCCTGGGGACTTTGTCGTATGCCTTCTCCAGGTCGATAAACACCATGTGCAGGTCCTTCTTCCTTTCCCTATACTGTTCCACCAGCCTCCGTACCAGGTGAATTGCCTCCATCGTCGAGCGGCCAGGCATAAATCCAAACTGGTTTTCCGAAATAGACACTATCCGTCTCAGCCTCACCTCGACCACTCTCTCCCAAATCTTCATAGAGTGACTCAATAACTTAATCCCCCTATAGTTATTGAAACTCTGGATGTCACCCTTATTCTTATAGAGAGGGATCATGGTACTCCACCTCCAAGCCTCGGGCATCTTTGCCGTCTTGAAGATTTCATTGAACAATCCAGTCAACCACCTTACACCAGCCTCTCCCACGAACTTCCAGAACTCCACCGGTATCTCATCCGGCCCCGTCGCCCTACCCCTTCGCATCCTGCGAACAGCCTCTCTAACCTCTTCTACCTTAAAACGTCTACAATAACTAAAATCCCGACACTCCTCTGAGTGCTCCAGTTCCCCTAACACAACAGCTCTATCCCCTTCGTCATTCAAGAGCCTATAAAAGTACGACTGCCATCTATTCACAATGTGGCCGTCCTCCACCAACACTCTACCGTCCTCCCCCTTAATGCACCTCACCTGGTCGAGGTCACGACCCTTTTTCTCCCTAGCCTTAGCGAGTCTAAACAACTTTTTCTCCCCTCCTTTCCCCTGTAACCCTGCATACAAGCTCTCGAAAGCGGTCGTCTTAGCTGCCGTGACTGCTGACTTAGCCTCCTTCCTAGCCAGCTTGTACTCTTTCCTGTTTACCCGCTTCTCTTCTTCGTCCTTACTCTCAACCAACTTAGCATACGCCCCTTTCTTGTTCCCCACTTTCTTCTCCACCTCTTTATTCCACCACCAATCCCCCCGATGATGCCCGGCCTGGCCCCTAGAAAAACCCAACACCTCACTTGTATTCTCCCTGATGCACCTAGCCGCCCTATCCCACATACTATCAATGTCCCCCCTACACTCCCACACTTCCATTCCCGCCAACTTCTCCCCTATCCCCCACGCATTCACTGGCGTCAAGCCGCCCCACTTAATTCTAGGTCTACCCTCCTTACTCCTCCTTTTTCTATTCTTCTTTATACCCAAATCCATAACCAAGAGCCTATGCTGGGTCAAAATATTCTCACTCGGGATGACCTTACAGTCCTTACACAACACCCTATCCCCTTTCCTAAGCAATAAAAAGTCAATCTGGGTCCTGGCTATCGCGCTTCAAAAGGTGATTAGGTGATCGTCCTTCTTCGGGAAGCCCGAGTTCACCACCACCATCCCAAAGGACCTCGCAAACTCCAATAGAGTAGTCCCCTCTTCATTTCGCTCCCCAAAACCAAAACCACCATGCACATCACCAAAGCCTCCCGGAAGCGCCCCGATGTGCCCGTTGAAATCTCCTGCTACAACAATCTAATCCGAGCTAGGCACGCCTCTCACCACCTCCTCCAAAGCCTCCCAAAACTGCATCTTCTCCTCCCCCTCCGAGCCCACTTGCGGCGCATAAGCACTACACACATTCAGGGTAAACCCCCGAATGACCAACTTAATAGTCATCAACCTATCGTTGATCTTCTTCACCTCTACTACCTGACCTCTAAGCTCTTCATCTACTAAGATGCCAACTCCATTCCTGCGCCTCTCGCTCCCAGAGTACCACAGCTTGTAACCATCCACATCCCTAGCCTTAGACCCTACCCACTTGGTCTCTTGAACACAAGCAATATTGATCCTCTTCTTCCTAAGAATCTTCACAAGCTCTATGGACTTACCCTGAAGGGTCCCTATATTCCAAGACCCAAACCTCAGCCTACCATCACTATCCACACGCCCTCCTCTACCACCCCCGCGGCCAAACCTTGGCCTCCCTCCCACTCCCGCCCTTTCCTCATCCCCCGCCCCCACAACGGCCCCACGCCCCAACCCCCTCGAACATGACCCTATCTAACCATTACCGCCCACAGCCACTACTATAAAACAATATAAGAAAATATAAAAATATACACGATGGTAGTAGCAAAGCAGCAGCAAGAAATACAAGGCTCACAAAAAATCCAGGAAATAATCACGAAACAAAAGTAAACTCAAATAGAGAGCAAATACCACTGGACTCAACACCCATAGCCCCAAAAAACAACGCCCCAAGCCGATAATCCCAATCAAAAATAGTGCAAGAAACGACCACAGCAACAGCAACAACAGACAACAGACAATATCAACAAATCAAACGCAAGTCAAGGTACAGGGGATAATACAGCATAATACGAAGAATGAAATAACAAAGGTTAGAAGTCACCAGGTTACGCTTGTAGACCAAGCCGGAAACCAAAACCCAGCATAGACTGAGTTCCGGGGAGTTCCGGTGCTGAGATGAAGCTGCGACTGCTGGCGACCGAGGGGAATGGTCGTTGTTTGGGTGCTGCGGTTGCTGGTGACCGAGCGGCCGATGTAGACGGAGCTGCGGCTGGAGACCGAGTTGCGGCTGTTGGAGGCCGATCGTCGGCTGAAGACCAAGCGGCGGCTGGCTGAAGACCGGAGCTGGCTGGCTGGCTGGAGACCGAGCGGTGGCTGGCTGGGGACCGGGCTGTTCGATCTCGCCAAAGCCGGCGGGTGGGGGTATGTTGGACCTCACCGGAGTTGGAGATCGAGGGGGGGGCTGTTGGCTCTCACCAGAGCTGGAGAGCTGGAGAGCGAGGGGGGGCTGCAGGAGACCGAGGGAAGGGGGGTATGTTGGATCTTGCCAGAGCTGGAGACCGAGGGTGGGGGACTATTGGCTCTCGCCGGAGCTGGAGACGGAGAGGGAGGGGAAGCGGATTGGGACCGGCAGTCGGCGCCGGAGGGCGGCGGGGAGCGGCGACGGGGGTCGGCACCGAGGGCCGGAGGTCGGGTCGGGTCAGCGCCGAAGGTCGGCGACAGCGACGGGGCCGGGGACCGGGGAGAGAGAGAGAGAGGGTAGGTAGAGAGATAGAGAGAGAGCCGTTAGGTAGAGAGAGAGAGAGAGCCGTTAGGTAGATGGCCAAGTTACAGAGAAGAATAGATAACTAAAATCCCCTTCTGTAATAACTAAAAACCAATAATACTGAAATATGCACAAATTAGGCGGAAAACTGGCCATAAGTTCAATACTATAAATAATACTGAATATGGTATCAAAATACCGAAAGTGAATATAAGTACTGAAAAACTAAACAACTGTCTGAAAATACTCTAGTCTGAAAAGCCTTTAAACTGTCTGAACTGTGAAATTGATGGGACAAGTCCCCAACTAACTCCGACTACTGAAGATAATATTGAAATACTAAAAAAAACCATGTACTCGAATAATGAGGACTCACCACTACGCTGACTGCTAAAAATCTGAACTGCTAAGGGTGCTCTGGAGCTCGTGTGTCTGAACCTATGATATAAGACATCATAGCGCAAAAGAAAAGCATGCTTCAGTACTTTGAATGTACTGGTATGCTCAGTGAGGTAGGCTGAAGTGCATGAGTTCATATGCATGAACAATACTAACTCAATATCATGAGTATGACTGAAGGAGTGTACATGCATGAATATGTAAACTATAATGAGATTGTAATAACAATGAATACTGGATTACTGGTAACTAAATGATTGTATCTAACAGTCTTGATTCTGTGGAACTATACTGAGTCCCATAATGATCTGAGTGATTGTGACTGACAGTCCAGAATCTGCGAAACTGAACCAAGTTTAATACTAAGACTGAATCTAAAACTGAGACTGTGGGAAGTAATCATCTAACCGACATGCCCCTCCTCTAACTGATTTGGGGTCTAACCTGTAACCCTAATTGGAAGGGTGTCAATACCATGCTACGGGTAAGGACAAGTGCTGAGTCACCCTCATCTGACAGGTACTCTGAACGAGAAAGGTGGTACCCTCAACTGGCAGGTAGATCACCTTATCAACCCTCAACTGGCAGGTTGGTGTTTCAACCTACACTAACTATGTACTTCTGGAATGTAAGGACTGCTTCTAAATATTTCACCCTCTACTAATAGGTCAGTCACCATCCTTGGGCTCACTCGGTGCTAAATTTTACTCCCAACTGAATAGACACTGGACTGAATTCTAAACTGTACTAGCCTAGAATGGACTATAACTGATCGTACTATATAACTGAGCTGAACTAATTTCACTAAGTTCCATGGACTAATGGAATACTACTAAATTCTTTTAACTGACTGAATTCTACTGATCTAGACAGGACTGATTCTACTCTGTGACTGACCATGGCTCTAGACAAGCAGCTAAATTATCGGGTATTAAATACCCCCAGAACTCGATAGCATAAACTTAAAAGACATGGGATAATCTTGAGACATGGTAATTAACTACTTAGTAATCATTCATTCATTTGGGCATTCAAGCAAACACTTGCATCACATGAACTTGCATACATGCTAACATGATATAATTTTACTATTCAACTCACATGGACAATCCATCAAACACTTGGGGGGCATAATATATGCACATATTACGAAAACAACATATAGATATTGTGATTCAATTCCAATTACATAATTCCAACAGTTTCAACATGAATTCACATAATAAAGCACACATATCAATTAACTCTACATGAATCTTGCAATAAAACATAAATACATTATAATTCAAATCTTGGAAATCATGAAATCACTTTACATGAATTTTAAAAGAGTTTCTTGGACTCCAAGGGTGGAAGGAACCCTTGGATAAACACTTCACACACCTTAGTTGATGAATTTCTAAAATTTAATGGTGAGTTCTTGAGTTTTTGATTTGAAATTTGAACACCTAGGGTTCTTGTTCTTGAGAAATTTGTGAAAGAATGAATATAGTTGCACTCCAAAAGGTTTAATTTCATGTTTTGGGGGGTTGAAGGACGTGGAAAAAGACCCAAATACCCACAAGGACATGGTCTTTTAATGACTAAAACCTGTGTTACCCGATGCGCAGGCCGATGCACCGCGTTATTGGTATCGATGCGATAGCCAACGTGCCGCGTTGAGTCCACGTCGGCTCACTAGAATTTGCACTAAAGCTGGGAAAATCTATCTTATCAATGAGATGCATCGAGATCGGATAGACCCACTATTTTGGGCACTCAAACATGATCTAAATGAGGTCCGAAAAAATCCAAAACTTATCCAAAAATACCTATTAAAAATTCTGATCATGAATTAACTCAAATATCGATATTTAATGGATATAAAGGTCAGGAAATAAGATTTTCAACTTTTGATGGCTAAAATAACACCAAGTCTGAATACTTAGCTACAATTTTCTAAGTCTGGGACCCCTTGTCAAGCCTAAAGGACTGATTTAAGCTAAGAATTTTATGGGGTCTTACATTATCTCCCCCTTGGGAACATTCATCCTCGAATGAGACTGTTGAGACTGAAAATACTGAGAGACTGGACTTAGACACTGGGCATGCACAACTGAAGCATAGTTCCATGACTGAGATCACGGATACACTGAATTATCATACTGAACATGCATATTTGATGCATGAATACATGCCTGAACTGACTCATGAATATATGATTGAACATGTAATTCTAACTGATACCAAGTTCGTAATTGAAATTTGAACATGAAATTAAATAAGATTAAGGAAAACTATTACATTGAGCTGAATTTGATTTTGTGGAAAAGAGGTGAGGATACTTGGTCCGCATATCTTCTTCTACTTCCCAAGTATCTCCCTCAAAAGACTGATTCCGCCAAAGAACTTTGACTAGGGGAACTTCTTTGTTCCTTAGTCTGCAAATCTGATAATCAAGGATTTCGACTGAAATCTCTTCGTAAGAGAGGTCGTTCTGAACATCTATGCCCTCTATGGGGATTACGGCTGATGGGTAACCTATGCATTTCTTTAGCAAGGAGACATGAAACACTGGATGGACTAAAGATAGATTTGAAGGCAACTCAAGCTCGTAAGCTACCTTTTTGAAATTGCTGAGAATTTGGTAAGGACCGACATATCAAGGAATGAGTTTTCCCTTCTTGCCAAACTACTTTACTTGTTTCATAGGAGAGATTTTCAAGTACATATTTTCACCAATCTTGAACTCAAGATCTTTTCTGTGCATATCTGCATACAATTTCTGCGGCTCGGAGCTATTTTAAGTCTTTCCTTGATCAACTAGACTTTCTCTAAGGTATTAAATACCAAGTGAGGCCCCAAAACTGCGGCATCACCCACTTCAAACCAACCAATTTGAATACTGGAATGATAGCTGTTGTGGTATGCAAATTCCATCAACGGCAAGTGGTCATCCCAACTTCCTTTAAAGTCTATCGCACATGCTCGAAGCATATTATCTAAAGTCTGAATGATCCTTTCTTCTTGACCATCTGTCTGAGGATAAAAAGTTATGCTGAGGTAAACTCAGGTACCAAGACACTTTTGGAATGCTTTCCAACAATAATAAGTGAACTAGGTACCTCTATCTGAGATGATGGATAACAGAACACTGAGCAATTTGACCAACTCCCTAATATAGAGTTTGGCATAATCCTCGACTGAGTAAGAGATATGGACCGATAGGAAATAAGCTGATTTGGTCATCCCACCTATAATGATCCAAACTGAATCATGCTAACGATAAGTACGAGGCAACCTCGTCACAAAGTCCGTGTTCACTTTTTCCCAGTTCCAGGTGGGAATACTGAACTCCTGCATGGACCCACTATTTAAACTTGGAATCGCAAGCTAGTATTTGAATCTAAAGTTTAAAGTGACCAAGTGTGCATAAGTTGAAGGTTAGACTAAAGGGGTTAGAAGCTGAAAATGGAGCAAAATATTGAGGTGCTTGCTTGACTTATTTAAGCTAGTAGGTGAGTCACCTACTTAAGTTGTTTGAACCAAATTAATGGACCCATGGCTATGGATCAGATTTGGGTCTATGCTAATATACTCATTTGGGCCAAATTGAACAAACAAAAAGAAAGAAAATGGATAAGTGACCCAACACATCAATCTGCCAAGGCCCAAATATAATTGAGCCCAACAAGAAATTATGCAAGTAGGTGCATCACCTACTTTGAAGTTTTAGCAGCTTAGAACCTTAAGTAGGTGCATCACCTACTTGGACCAATTTGACCAATTTTATGGTCCAAAATGCAGCTAAGGAGGTGGACAAGATAGGGCCTTTAAAAGGCCAAGTTGCTGGTCATTTTACTTCACTTTGAAGTCACAAAAAAAGGAGTATATTTCAGCAAATCTCTCTACTCTCTTAAAAACAACAAGAGCAGCAGCCCTATTTTTCCTTCTAGAGTTCTTGAAGAAACCCTCCCCTTTGCAGCCCAAGGTAAGTGAAAAACACTTAAGATTTTGTTTAATTATCTCATGGGAGATTAGGGAAACAAGTTATAAGTGTTTGACTATAAGTATATGGCTGATTATAGAACAAGCTGGTTGTTCATGTTTCCTTGTTATTGAGGAACTTTTTTATTCTTCTTTGGTTTAAGTGTGAAGGAAAGTTCAAGCTCTTGAAGAGTTCAATTAAAAGGATAAGTTGCTGAATTGAGGTACGGTGACTGCCCCATTTTATTTTTCTTATATATGAATTTGAGAGGGGATTATGGATGTCTTGTTATTGAGAACTCAAGAGATGATGAGATCAATAATTGATTGCTACAATAAAAGGGGTTTGGGACTGTTTTGTGGACTGTTTTGTATGTATATGTTATGGGCTGCCAGGTTGAAGTTGGATAAAGGGGTGATGAGTTTGTAATGAATTATAGAAGAAAGATGTGGTGATACACCACCGAACTAATGCTTGCTGTCCAATCTATTTTGCGTATTGTTTGGAATGTATAATGAAGTCGAGGTGGTTTTGGTGAACCTTATAAGAACTTATCTGGTATGTGGGTGTAATTGGAGGAAAAAAAGGGTTAAAATAACACCCTTGTTGGATAGAGTAATAGTTGTTGCCCGGTTACTGTTTTGGGCGAAATTAAGTACCTTAAATGTGTTGATTGGTTACTAATACTAGTTTACCATATATTCTATTGTAGATAAGTAATCTAAAAGGCGAGAAGTCAAGTTGGGTTAGTTTCGGAATCAAATAACCAGGTATGTAAGGCATACTCTATTTCACACTCTTTGGCATGAAATCGTACAATTGTTCCATCAAGCAATTTTCTGAGGTTATCCTATAACAAAGTGATACATAATGGCAGCACATTACCCTCCATGTATCCAATGACCTTGTTCCCACTCTCTAACCCATTAGAACATCTCAATACGTGCTTATTATTAAATCTGCGCGTCTATCTTCACTAGAAAATTTCAGGAGTTCTCCGTTTGTTCAAATAAGACCCATGTGTTATTTCAGCTCCTAAACACTTTATTTGAGTGCCAACAGCTCCCTAGCTCATTGTTGTTGCGTTAAGTGTCTATTTACATGTCTCTTATTAGTGTATTACTGGTTCAAGGTATCATAATGTGATGACCACCAAGGTAACAATCTCAAAGGCTAATAAACTAAGTATTGCAATCTGTAAAATGACGAGTGGAAGCTCAGGGGCACTTGCCTAGCATGGGCCAATCTCGATACCTTTATTTGTGGGTGGCAGCTCAGGGGCATAAGCCTAGCATGGGCCGATCCCAATCTTTTTATAGGTGGCAGCTCAGGGGCGTAAGCCTAGCATGGGCCGATCCTAATTTATATTTTTTTTACCACTGATCAGCTGGTCATTTGCGTTATATGGATTACAAAGATTATGAAGAAAGAAGGTAAAATGAAGAAAGAATGTAATGTACATTGTCCCACAAGTATTTATAAAGGTGGTCTACTAGTACTCCTTATACACTTGTATCGGATTTCTATTGAGCTTTTGTATCAAGTGTGTTGCTACTTTCCGCCTTACATATTCAGTACATATTTTCGTACTGATGTCCCTCACGGGGGACCTGCATTTCATGCTGCAGGCAGAGGCACTTCAGCTCATACAACTCACTAGTAGGAGCGCAGGTTATTCAGGGACTATTGGTGAGCTCCAGGTTGATTCAGGGCTTTCCGAGTCTGCTCTACATATTTTGGTATTGTACAATAAGTCTAGAGTAGGGCGGGGGTTTGTCCCGACCCTGACTAAGTCTATGTATCTTTTAGAGGCTTTGTAGACTAATGTAAAGTTATGGTAGTGTCTTGATTTTAGACATGGTGGCCCCACCGGCCAAGTGTTGTACATATCAGTTTTGGGAGTGTATGTGTACTCAATTTCATCGATGCATAATATTATGTCGTCAGAACATTTGGTTGTTACAGTTACATGCATGGGAAGTATAAGGTTATGAATTGGTTCTCTCGGGCCTTTACGGCTACGGGTGCCTGTCCGCCCCAATAGGATTTGAGGCGTGACAACCTAGAAGTTGGTCAAACAAGTCATCGATTTTGGGGAGTGGATACTTGTTCTTGACCATGATTGTTTTACGATAGACAATACACATTCTGAGGAAACCATTTTTCTTATGCACGAATAAAATAGGTGCGCCCCACGGGGACACACTAGGTTTGATGAATCCCTTATCTAGGAGATCCTTTAATTTTTCTTTCAATTCTCAGAGTTCTGCTGGAGTCATTCTATATGGCGGGATAGATATGAGCTGAGTATCTGGTAGAAGATTGATTTTGAAATCAATTTCTCTTTCATAAGGAACTCCAGGAAGATTGTCGGGAAACACATCTGGGAATTCACATGCTACTAAAACTGACTCAAAAGTAGGGGTTTCTGAACTATATTCATGGACTCAAACAAGATGGTAGACACATCCCTTAGATATTATTTTTCTAGCCCGAAGGTAAGAAATAAGTTGACTCCTAAAAGCCGAAGTACTACCCCTCCACTCTAGGACGGGTTCATTCAGAAACTAAAACTTAACAATTTTGTTTCTACAGTCGACTGAGGCATAGCAGGAATGAAGCAAATCCATGCCAAGAATCAGACATCTCTAATTCAACTAAGTTTGCTAAAGTGATTTTCTGAGACATCATAATCGTACAGTTTCTGTATACCTACTGGGCTATGATAGATTTACCCATTAGGGTAGAGACGGAGAAAGGATTTGCTAGGATTTTGGGACTGACTCTGAAATTGACGGCTATATAAGGAGTAACAAAGGACAAAAAAGTTCCTGGGTCTAGCAAAGCATAAACATGCAAATGGAAAACTTGTAATGTACTAATGACCATGTCACGAGAACTCTCCTAATCCTGTCAATACTGAAGAGCATAGAGTTAGTTTGGGCACTGCCCATTGGTGTCACTGGAAGTGGCACCCTGCTGATTTGGGCTACTGGACTGAGCTGGGGGACAGTTATTCTGACTCTGAAAACCTAACTGGGGATAATATCTGACTCTGTGGCCTAGTTTTCCATACTCAAAACACACATCTCTACCCTCGCTACAAATACCCTAGTAGTTTCTGCCACACTTCTGACAAAGTGGATTGGTTCGGGCACTGCTAACACTTCCCTAGGGTTTAAGGCCTGGTGCCCTATCCCTATTGTCGTCTCTAAATTTTGGCATAGGAGCACTGGCTGAGGACAGAGCTGGGACTGAAGATTTTAGGCAGAACTGAGAATGATTCCCACCCTCTAATTTTGGCTGAGTGAAGTTGAAACTACTCGTTCTCACTCTCTTTCTCTCTCTCTCTCCTTTTCTTTATTATTGGCCTTTTCTATCTACTGAGCATGCACCACGATCCTGGATATGTCCATCTCCATAATAAGCACTGCGGTCCTACACTCCTTGACCACGCTGCTAGACACCCCTGACACAAACTTACTCATTTGAGATCTATTGTCTGCCTCCATATGAGGAGCATATCAAGCTAATTGAGTAAACTTAAAGGAATACTCTTTCACTATCATATTACCCTGCTTCAGATTGATAAATTCCAGAACCTTCACTTCCCTCAACTCCAGTGGGAAAAACCTCTCCAAAAAAGTAGTGGAAAACTCCTCCCACTCTATGGGCCCTGTATCTACGGCCATCTCTACCTTCTACTATTAAAACCATGAGTGCGCCACATCCTATAGCTGATATATGGCTAACTCAACACTCTCAACAGCATTCACCCCCATAATATTAGAACCTTCTGTACCTTATCAAGAAATTCTTGAGGGTCCTCGTCTAACTTAGACTCGGTAAACGATGGAGGGTTCATTCGGGTGAAGTCTTAAATCCTAGAAGCAGCAGTATTGGCCACTGGGTTGGCTGGAATGAAAGCTGGTCATTCATTTTGGGCTACCACAAAATGAGCTAGGGTGGTGAAGGCTGCTCTAAACTCAGCATAGGAGACGTGTTCATCTAGTGGATCTAGCTGGACGAGCTGGGGTTCTGGCTGATCTCTTTTTTCTCTTCTATTTGTCCTCTTTAGAGGCATATTTCTATAAACGAAAGAGAAAGGATTAGACTGAGAGTTTAACTAAAGCTCATGCTCACTTTCACGACATGAATACTAAAACAAGGGAAACTTTTCCTAAAACACCTCATAGCCTCTTGTCCATCAGTGCAGCGCACAACACACCCATGTACAAGACTCTATTAGCTGTGGCTTTCAGACTTCCTAGGACACTGTTGAACCTTAGGCTCTAATACCAAGTATGTAACACCCAGAGTCTGTACCCCAAACTCTACAAAGTGCTCATAATCTCGAAGGACCACAAGCTAACCCATGACTGGTACCTTTTGTAATAACTGAATAATAATAATACTAAAATATATGGAAATCAGGCAAAAAATTGGCCATAAGGTTCAATACTGTAAATAATACTAAATATGGTATCAAAATACCAAAATTGAATATAAATATTGAAAAACCAAATAACTATCTAAAAATACTCTAGTCTGAAAAGCCTCTAAACTGTCTGAATTATGAAGTTGATGGGAAAAGTCCCCAACTAACTCCGACTACTAAAAATAATACTGAAATACTAAAAACAACCATGTCCTCGAACTATGAGGACTTACCACTATGCTGACTGCTAAAAATCTAAACTGCTAAGGGTGTTTTGGAGCCCGTGCATTTGAAACTATGATATAAGACATCATAGCAACAAAGAAAAGTATGTGTCAGTACTTTGAATGTACTGGTATGGTTAGTGATGTAGGAAGAAGTACATGTATTCATATGCATGAACAATACTAACTGAATATCATGAGTATGAATGAATGAGTGTACATGCATGAATATGTAAACTATACTAAGATTCTAATAACATTGAATACTGGTTACTAGTAACTGAATGAATATATCTAATAGTCTTGATTCTATGGAACTATACTGAGTCCCATACTGAGCTGAGTGAGTGTGCCTGACAGTCCTGAATTGGCGGAACTGAACTGAGTTCCACACTGAGCCTGAATCTAAAACTTAGACTATGGGAATAAATTATCTAACCTGCATACCGATCCTCTAACTAATTTGGGGTCCAACCTGTAACCCCAGTTAGAAGGGTGTCAATACTGTGCCAGGTAAGGATAGGTGCTAAGTCACCCTCATCTAATAGGTACTCAGAACGAGAATGGTGGTACACTCAAATGGCAGGTAGATCACCTCATCAACCTTCAACTGGCAGGTTGGTGTCTCAACCTATGCTGGATCCGTAGTTCTAGAACAGAAGGACTACTTCTAAGGATTTCACCCTCTACTGATAGGTAAGTCCCCATCCTTGGGCTCACTCGGTGCTGAATTTTACTCTCAACTGAATAGACAATGGACTGAATCTAAAATGTACTAGGCTAGACTGGACTGTTACTGATTGTACTGTATAACTGAGTTGAACTGAGCTCACTGAGTTCCGTGGACTGATGGAATACTAAATTTTGTTAACTGATTGAATTCTACTGATCGAGATAGGACTGATTGTACTCCGTGACTGACCATGGCTCTAGACAAGCACCTAAATTATCAAGTATTAAATATCCCCAGGACTCAATAGCATAAACTTAAAAGACATGGCATAATCTTGAGACATGGTAATTAACTACTTAGTCATCATTCATTCATTTGGGCATTCAAGCAAACACTTGCATGACATCAACTTGCATACATGCTAACATGATATAATTTCACTATTCAACTCACATGGACAATCCATCAAACACTTATGGGGCATAATATATGCACATAATACTAAAACAACATATAGGTATCGTGATTCAATTTCAATTACATAATTCTAAGAGTTTCAATATGAATTCACATGATAAAGCACGCATATCAATTAACTCTATATGAATCTTAAAATAAAACATGAATACACTATAATTCAAATCTTGGGAATCATGAAATCACTTTACATGAACTTTAAAAGAGTTTCTTGGACTCCAAGGGCAGAAAGAACCCTTGGATGAACACTTCACATACCTTAGTTGATAAATTTCTAAAAGTTAATAGTGAGTTCTTTAGTTCTTGATTTGAAATTTGAACACCTAGGGTTCTTGTTCTTGAGCAATTTGTGAAAGAATGAATATAGTTCCTCTCCAAATGGCTTAATTTCGTGTTTTAGGGGGATGAAGGATGTGTAAAAACACCCAAATGCCCCCAAGGACGCGTTCTTTTAATGACTAAAAACTGTGTTACCCGATGCGCAAGCCGATGTGCTGCATCATTGGCATCGATGCAATAGCCAATGCCGCATTGATTCTGCATTGATTCACTAGAATTTGCATTGAAGTTGGGAAAAACTATCTTATCAACACGATGGTCGATGTGACACATCGATATTGCATCGACCCACTATTTTGGGCGCTCAAACATCATCTAAACGAGGTCCAAAAAATCTAAAACTTGTCTGAAAACACCTATTAGTATTCCTGATCATGAATTAACTCAAATATTGATATTTAATAGATATAAAGGTTACAAAATATGATTTCCAACTTTGAAAGGCTAAAATAACACTAAGTCTGAATACATAGCTAAATTATTCTAAGTCTGGGACCCTTTTTCAAGCCTAAAGGACTTATTTAAGCTAAGAATTTTGTGGGGTATTATATCTTGGTACCCAAGTTCACCTCAGTACATCCTTTCACCCTCAAATGGATAGTCAAGTAGAGAGGACCATCTAGACCCTAGAAGACATGAAGAGAGTTGTATCCTTGATTATATAAGTAGCTGGGATAATTACTTACCATTGATAGAGTTCATATATAATAACAGATATCATTCTAGTATTTAGATGGCTCCAAATGAGGATCTTTATGGAAGGATGTGTAGCTCTCCTATTAGTTGGTTCAAAGTAGGTGAGACCGCATTGAGAGGGCCTGATTTAGTATTCGATGCCTTAGAGAAGGTTTAGTTGATTAGGAAAAGACTTAAGACATCCCAAAGCCGACAAAAATCTTATGTGAATATGAGGAGAAAATATCTCGAGTTTGAGATTAGGGATTTTGTGTATCTGACGATTTCTCCTATAAAGGGAGTAAGAGGTTTGGCAAGAAGGGAAAGCTCAGTTCCCGATATATTGGCCCTTATAGGATCTTGAACCGCTATAGAAAGGTAACCTATGAGCTTGAGTTGCCTACAGACTTAGCAACAGTACACCCAGTATTTCACGTTTCCTTGCTAAAGAAGTATATTGGTGACCCAACTATTATAATCCCCTCAGAAATGTAAATGTTCAGAATAGTCTTTCTTATGAAGAAATTTCAGTCGAAATTCTTGACCGTCAGATTTGTAGACTAATGAACAAAGAAGTTCCGTTGGTCAAAGTCCTTTGGTGAAACCAGTTGGTTGAGGGAGCCACTTGGGAAGCAGAAGCAAACGTGCGAACCAAGTACCCTCATCTCTTCTCGACAAACTCAAACTTAGTCTAAGGTAATAGTATTTCTTAGATTTATTTTACTTCATACTCAATTTTCGTTGCATATCATTCTCATGTCATTCATGCATCCATGAATTAGCTCAGTCATGTAATCATGTTTTCAGTATGTATATTCTGCATGTTACCTCAATTCCTCAGTATTCTCATCTTAACCAACCTTATTCGAGGAAACATGTTCCTAAGAGTAAGATATTATAAGACCCCATAAGATCCTAAACTCATTTCATCTTACTCTTGCATGTAAGAAGGGCAAGAGGGTCTTTTTCCTTTACCTAATAGTCCATAACACGGTATTTGAGTCCCCAAAAAGCACTTTTCCCCCAACTTGATATTTCACTCAAAATCCCCTCAATAACTAAGCCTTAGTTTCTCCAATCCCAATTTCAAGATTTGCGCAATCACCAACAACCCTCATGAATTCAACTACTAAGGTATGTTAGATGTTCACTTGGGTTCCTTCTATCCTTGGAGTTCAAGAATCCTTTTACAAACTTAAATTATGATTTATATTCTTAAATTGAATTATGCTCATATATGTGTTGATTGTGTGGGTTTCAAACTAAGAAAAGTATGATTTTCATGAAAACAAACTAGTATGTATGTTGATTAGTGTAATCCTCATGTCAAAACCCTTGAATTGTAAATTGAATATTGTAGTCATGATATCCATATATTAATCATCCTCATGTATAAGATCATGCCTCTCAAGTGTTTGACAAAATGTCTATGTGAAAGGATTGGGCATGGTGATCTATTTGTTATGCTTTTAAAGTTATGATATGGTCTCATTGTCAATGCTATTGAGTTTTGGGGTATTGAATACCCAAAATTAGATATTTACTTCATCTTCGACGAATATAGAATGGTCCTAGTCGTATCGTGAGTAGGAGTATTTGGGTAGCTAATCGAATCAATATGAGTTCAGACATCCTTAGTACAGCCTAGTGATCAGTGTCGGTTCAGTTACAGTAGGATTCAGCACTGAGAGAATTTGGGATAGGGGTATTCATTCCACTTTAGGGTGTGACCCTTAGTAGCAATCCCTGAGTTACAGAACAACGTAGCCAGCATAGGTTAATATGTCTTCCTGCCAGTCTAGGGTTGACATACACATATATATCTCATAATTCTTCCTTCCAGAATAGGGTTGACCCATCTATTATTAGTAACCCGTGGCAAGGTACTAACACCTTCCAACTAGGATTACAGGTTGGACCCCAGTTAGTCTATATTGGGGCATGTCGGTTAGATGAAAGCTCCTACAGTTTTAGTTTCAACACTCAGTTCAGAACTCTGTTCAGTCTTGCTTGACCATAGCATGTAGTTACCAGTATAGTAACTATCAAATTTTAGTATCTCAGTCTATAGGCTACTTTAGTACTTGTTTTATGCATGGTCATGCATTCTCAGTCTTTATAGTTTTCATGCATTGTTATTCAGTACCATATGTTATATATATTCAATCAGTTATTACTCATGAACATGAACCTGTGAATATCAGCCTAACCTCATTTAGCATACCGGTACATTCAAAAGTATTGATCGCATACTCTTTTCTTGCGCTATGATGTTTTATATGATAGGTTCAGACGCTCAGATCCCCGATCATACTTAGACTTTTCATTGCATCAATAGCAGCAGTTGTGGTGAGTCCTCTTCCTTCGAGGATGAGTTATCTTATATTCCATTATGTCATTAGTTCAGTTAGTTAGTCAGTCAGAGTTAGTTGGCAATTTGTCTCATCAACTCCATAGTCAGACATTTTAGAGGCTTTCATACTAGTACAGATAGTTTACTCAATTTTCAGTTGTTATACCAGTATGTCTCCAATCATTTTAAACCATATTTTAGTATTCTTTTTAGTTATTAAAACCTTATGGAAATTTAGTTGACATTCCACATATATTGTTTATCAGTTTTGATCAGTGCTCACAGCTGGTACCAGCTCATGGGATAGCTTGTGGTCTCAGGGGACCATAAGCTTTGTGTGGCATCCAGGGTGTACTCCCGGTTCATTACACCACCATGTGATATCCATGGGGTATCCCCGTGGCTTTACAAACTCTATATCAGTGCCTAAGTTTTTAAAGAGTCCTAGGGAGTCTGACAAGCCGTGTTATGTAGAGTCTTGATCATGAGTGTGAAGCGTGCCATATTTATGAGCAAGAGGCTACAGAATGAGTTAGGAATCATCCTTTTTATCTTGATCTATCATGCTTAAAGTTGTCTCTATTTGTCCTAATTCATGTTTTCACATAAAAGAATATGTCTTCTTATAGAGATGACGCACACAAAAATGGTGATCAACCACCACTGCATGCAGACCCTCTGAAAGAGAATGTTTCTCATGCTGAATTTAGAATTGCCTTTCAAGCATTGGCCCAAGATATGAATACGAATGTTTAGAGAATCCAACAGGCAATAATCCCACTTCAGCAAAATGGTAACTTAGCTATAGCCAGTGCCCCTGAACCCAGGACCAAGCAAGTGTAGTAGGGTAGGACTTCAAATTCTAGGTCTCTGAATAGTGTGATCAAAAGGCCCAGCTACTCAACATATGCGAAGTGTGGAAGTATCCGTCTGGGTGAATGCAGATGGGAAAGAGGGGTTTCTATTATTGTGGTAAGATAGGCTATAGGATCAAGGAGTGTCAGTATGCTAAGCAGGGAGGTAAAGATGCTCATCCTTAGACTCAAGATACTATCCAGTAGCTTATCCAAGCTGCCCATTTCCTCCATAGGGTGTAACATCCAGTACCGGTGGTGGTCAGTGCCAGAATCAGTTTTATGCTTTACCATCCCATTAGGAGTAGGAGATTTCTCCAGATGTTGTCATCGGCATGCTTCGTGTAATTCACCTTGATGTATATGTGTTGTTAAACCCGGGATTAAGTCTCTCTTATGTAACTCCTTTGGTCACTGTAAATTTTGGGGTAGGTCCTAAAAATCTCCCTAAGCCCTTCTCAATTTCTACCCTAATGGGTGAGTCAGTTATTTTAAGACGAGTCTATAGGAAGTTTCCTACTACCGTCCTCTATAAGATCACACTAGCGGACTTAATAATGTTAGAGATAATAGATTGTGATGTTATTTTGGGCATGCATTGGCTCCATTCATGCTATGCATCAATAGATTATCATACCCACGTGGTGAAGTTTTAGTTTTGTAAGAGGTAGTTTTCAAATGGGGGGTAGTTCTGTGTCTCCCAAAGGTTGCTTCATCTCTTATCTTAAGGCTAGAAAGTTAATATCAAAAGGGTGCATCTACCATTTAGTTTGAGTCAAAGATACCATATCTGAAGCTCCAATAGTTTAATCAGTCCGTGTAGTCGATGAGTTTTCTAAGGGTTTCCTCAAAGATCTGCCAGAGGTACCTCTAGATAGAGAAATAGAGTTTGGTATTGATCTTCTTCCTAATACTTAGCCCATCTCTACCCTCCATATCGAATGGGTCCGGCCGAACTCAAAGAGTTAAAGGATCAGCTTAAGGATCTATTAAATAAGGGTTTCATCAGACCCAATGTTTCTCTGTGGGGTGCTCCAGTCTTTTTTTTGCACAAGAAAGATGGCTTTCTCAGAATGTGTTAAGATTATAGACAGCTAAATAAGGTTGCCATCAAGAATAAGTATCCCATTCCTAGAATTGATGATTTGTTCAATCAGCTTCAGAGTGCTCGATGGTTTTCCAAAATTGACCTTAGGTCGAGATACCATCAGTTGAAATTTAAGAAGCAAGACATTCTGAAAACAAATTTTTGAACAAGGTATGGCCATTTTGTGTTCGCGGTTATGTCATTTGGACTGACAAATGCTCCTGCAGCCTTTACGAATTTAATGAACAAGGTCTTCAAGCAGTTTTTGGACACATTTGTCATTGTCTTTATTGATGACATATTGGTGTATTGTAGGAGTGAGGAGGAACATGCAGACTATTTGAGGATAGTGTTACAGACCGTCAAGGATCATCAATTATATGCGAAGTTTGGTAAATATGAATTTTGGTTGAAATCTGTTACCTTCTTGGGATATGTTATTTCAGGGGTTGGTATTTATGTAGATCCTCATATAGTGAACCATTGGCCTAGACCCATTACTCCATCTGATAGTCAGAGCTTTTTGGGTTTGGCTGGGTATTATAGAAGATTTGTTGAAGGGTTCTCCTTTATAGCTGCACCATTGATTAAGCTGACCCAAATGAAAGTAAAGTTTATATGGTTGGATAAGTGCGAGAAAAGTTTTTAAGAGTTGAAGGATAAATTGACTTCAGCACCAGTATTAGCTCTACTAGAGGGGTTAGATAAATTCATAGTGTATTATGATGTTTCTAGAGTGGGACTAGGTTGTGTATTAATGCAAAATAAGAGAGTAACAGCTTATGCCTCCGGAAACTTATGGATCACGAAAATAATTACCCAACTCATGACTTGGAGTTAGTTGAAGTGGTATTTGCCTTGAAATTTTGGAGACACCGCATCTATGGTGTGCATGTTGATGTTTTCACTGACCATAAGAGTCTTTAGTATATATTTTCTTAGTGGGAGCTGAATATTCGTCAAAGAAAGTGGTTGGAGTTGTTGAAAGATTATGACATGAATATACTCTATCATCCGGGTAAGGCCAACATGGTGGCAGATGCACTGATCAGGATGTCTATGGGTAGTGTGTCACATATGAAAGGGGAAGAACGAAAATTGGCCAAAGAAGTACAGAGGTTATCCCATTTGGAAGTTTGTTTACTCGAGACTGATGATGGGGGAGTAGTAGTTCAGATGGTTTGGAATCATTTTTGGAAGTGGAAGTGAAGGAGAGGCAGAGTGACAATCCCGTACTTAACCAAATATTAGAAGTAGTCCAACAACAGAAAGTTGAGGTTTTCTCCCAAGAGAGAGATGGTGTACTTTGCTATCAAGGTAGGATTTGTGTTCTCAATGTAAACAAGTTGAGGGAAAGGATACTAGTTGAGGCTCATGGTTTGAAGTATTATATTCATCCTGGTGCTACGAAAATGTACCGTGATTTGTGGAAAATTTATTGGTGGAATGGTATTAAGAGAGACATGGCAAAGTTTATGTCCCAACAACCAACAAGTTGAAGTTGAACACCATATACCGGGTGGTACGCTATGGGAGATCAGCATCCCTACCTGGAAGTGGGAAGTAGTGAATATGGATTTCATCACAGAGTAGCCTTGTACAAGACATCATCATGATTCAATTTGGGTTATAGTAGATTGAATGACTAAATCAACCCATTTCCTACCTATCAGGACTTCAGATACATTAGAAGATTATGCCGAGATATGTATTCTCAAGTTAGTAAGTCTTTATGGGATACCATTGTCCATTATTTCAAATAGAGGCACGCAATTCACTTTATAGTTTTGGCTGCTATTTCCAAAATGCCTTAGTACAAAGGTTAAGCTTAGTACCACTTTTCATCTGCAGACCAATGGTCAAACTAAATGCACAATCCATACATTGGAAGACATAATGAAAGTGTGTGTTTTAGACTCTAAATTATGTTGGGATGACCATCTACCTTTGATTGAGTTTCTATACAATAATAGTTACCATGCTAGCATTCAGATGGCTCTATTTAAAGTATTGTATGGGCATAGGTGCAGATCACTCATAGGATGGTTTGAGGTTGGTGATACGACATTGATTAGGCTAGATTCTATTTTTAAAGCTATGACAATGGTTCAGTTGATTCGTGAAGGATTAAAGACTACTTAAAGTTGTCATAAGTCATATGCAGATGTAAAGAAAAGATAGCTCGAGTTTAAAGTAGGGGATTAGGTATTCCTAAAGGTGTCGCCTATGAAGGGAATAATGAGATTTAGAAATAAAGAAAAGCTGAGTCCCCGATTTATTGGTCTGTATGAGATAGGGAGGCATGTAGGAGAGGTGACTTATGAATTAGACCTTCCATCAAAGTTAGTTGTGGTTCACCCATTATTCCATTTTTCGATGCTTAAGAAGTGTATTGGAGATCCATCCTAAGTAGTTTCCCTAGAGAGTATTGGGTAAAAGATAACTTATCGTATAAGGAGATTCTTGGGGAGATACTTGATAAGCAGGTCCAAAGGCTAAGGAATAAGGAAGTAGTGTCAGTGAAGGTTCTTTGGAGAAACCAATTGGTTGAAAGGGCCACTTAGGAAGCTGAAGCAGACATGATGACCAAGTATCCTCATCTCTTTCAGTCCGTTTAAGTATTTTTATCTTATGTGTGAGTGATTCGATCCTTGTGATAGATATAAGCTTGGTTATAAGTTTGGTATAGAGGTGTTGATTCTTTCCCACATCCAAGCCCTAGATGAATTTCATTCAAGTACGAATGTTTTCAAGGGGTAGATATTATAATGTCTAAAAGCCACTGTGCAACTTACGACTCATCCTTTTAAGTCGTATATACACCTTACGACCCATAAGTTTTAAGTCATAGCTATGGAACTGTAGAGTAGTTGGAGTCCATTGTAGTTATGATTTGACCCTAGGAATCGTCATAGGATGTTATGAGTCGTATGAAGTAAACTCGTGAGGTCAACAATATAGGTTCCCCAAGTCTTCGTCCAAGTTACCAGAGGATGATGCAAGTCGTATGAAGATATGATAAGTCGTAAGATATGACTCGTATGTCGCCCAGTGTGTGCAATCCTTGACACTGCTAAGCATATGATTTTCTAGGACAAGTAGTAACTAATAACGCTCAACTTACACCTAAAATTAGTGTAAGGCGGTCGTCGTCAATATATTTACCATCGAATCCATAGGAAACAATGTGAGTGGCGATTAAACTAGTTTGAAATTATAGCTACAAGTTAAATTCAAACAAATGATACAAAAATATAAAATGGGGTTTTAGTATTAATGTTTGTAATCAATATAAATGGAAAACCAAAGTTATGTTCACTGTGGGTTTTGGGAATTGACAAATACTAGGTACTGCTTAAGACTCTTGAAGTAAGTAGAAACAGCAGAATATCCCTGACAACTATACAATCTGACTTATCTCTCAACCTCACCAGACAATTTATTATCTAATTCTCTCGAACTTAGATAACTTATCTATTTCCAATAGAGTATTATCTCAGGTAGATTAATCCAGTTACGGCATTAATCATTGAACAGAAGGTTGGTAGCTTCCGAGTCCATGTTGATAATTCACGTCCTCTAATCTATTTCTTTGTTCAAGCAAATAAACCTAAGGCATAACCTATTGTTTGCAACCAATAGATTTTAAGTTAAAACAACAGAATTTCAAGACGTCCTACATTGAACCCTTTAAGTACCTAGCAGCATATCAAACCCTAATCCATAGATCCCATAACTCGGGCTAATGGAATTAGCCGTTCATGATTTGATAAATGACATAAAAAGTTGAATTCATAATAGTATGGATAAACTTACGAATAGATGAAAACAATAATTGTTTCTTCAATTGAATCACAAGAGAATAATCCGTTATAGTTGATAAGTGTTGAAGGGAAAACAAGAAAAATACTTGATGAAAAAGATGAGGCAATGTACGTTCCTCCCAAGTTCCCAAAATAGGATTGAGAGATCCTGAATAAAACCCTCAAAACTTCTATTTATACCTAAACTTAATTATGGAAATAAAATAACAAAATAAATAAAATTATCGGATTAGGTGACGCCCTGGCTGATGCCACGTCAAGGGTCTGACTCCTTATCATGGATGGCGTCAGATTAGCTCCAGTTGTCTTCAAGTTCTGTCTAAAGCTGACGATGTTGCTAACGCCTCATCACAGATCTGACGGCGTTTCACTGTCGTCGTCATATATCTTCTCCTTTTGCTAATTCTCTACTTAAGGCCAACGCCCTTATTGACACCTTATCACAACTTTGATGCCACATCACTAACGTCGTCAGAACTGTTTTTCAGACTGCAACTCCCTGGTTAAGGCTGACGTCAATGCTAATAGCCTTTCACAAAGTTGAAAACTTAACACGGTTGTCGTTAGCCATGTTTTTAGCTCTTTTTGCTCAGATTTCAGCTCTTTTGCTCCATTGTTATTTATTTCCATGCATCTTAACTTTCCTATAAAATCTTAAGAAATAACATCAAAAACACCAATAATTACTTAAGAACTTACAATTATTTCAAGTTAAAAGGTCTTAAATGTGCTACAAAAATCTAGCACATCAACACCCTCAACTTAAAACAATTTTTTGTTCTCAAGCAACTACATAACACCATACTACGATGCTTAACCGACAGACACATAAGATACATATCACAGTTGATCATCAAGTTTAGCTCAAAACTCATGCCACTGTCCACGTTCAATTACTTATAAATCCAATTGTGCATATCAATGAAGATTAACAATGTGACCCAAAGGAATCAAGATATGGCATCAATTTAGCAACAATAACCATGCATATGTACAAGTTACACTACCCAAACAAGTAAACAGCTAGCAATGCAATCGATATGACCTTACAACAAAGAAGTCCCTCCTCACTCATATATGAACTCAAGCATGTCAATGCGGTGATGGTCAAGAGACACTCACTCTCAGAAAGAAATTCCAATCAATGCATGTCAAATACCATATGCTTGCCCTTATTTTCATTACCAAGGTATCCAAACAGGTAAGTTAGGATCACTATAGGTCTTTTCTTTGGCTTGAAATGCAGGCTAAGGGTTGGTATGATATTCAATGGCATTTAGAGTGACTAAGCCTCCTTGGAACTACCTTAACTTTTGGGGTTCACTTATTAACCTTTTTCTTCTTTTTCTCCTTTTCTTGATCACACATTATTCAGGATGGATGTGTCTTTTCTTTTTCATTCTTTTTCTTTTCTTATTCTTCGTCCACACCACCCAGCTTTTTATTCTTTTTCACTTATTCTTTTCCTTTTATTCTACCTTTCTTCATACCCAGTTTACATCACTCACCCCTATGATAGCCACCCTCAACTTAGGTTGTTTACCTAAGTCAAGGTACACAGTGTCTAAAGAGGACCAGGGCCAAAATAGGTTCATTATGATCTAAACAGGAAGGTGATAGGTGTCATAGAAAAAAATGGTCAATTCAGGCTCAAAATAGGGATCAAGGGATATCATGCATACAGGGAAGGTCATTTAGGCAAAAAAAGTGACTTAAAAATCAAAACGGCCTATGATTCTTTCCTAACCCCTATCTTTTAACCAAGGTAAGACTAACCAGGCAAGTTCTAGATTCAACACACACATGGAATTGAGTAAGACTTCACACACACATGGCACAATGGTACATCACAAGCTACTACCCATTCGGTTCATGCAATTATTAGCAGTGATTATCACGTCCCTGGTACTAATGCCATAAAAGATTCACAGTGGTCACATATAAATGCATATCACATAGTTATAAAATAGACCAACGGAGAGGTATTTATCAATCTTAAAAATCAACAAAAATATGTCAACTACTCTAGATACTTATTTTTCTCCAGTTAACCACAACACATCACAAAATAAACACAATACACCTAAACATTCCAGCTCTACTAAGAACAAGACTCTGGGGAAAAGAGGCACGACAACAAAAACCCCAGGAGGACATCACACCCACAAGTAGCCCCACCCTCAACTTAATATCATGCAGTGTTACCAATGTGTCAATCCAAAACAAGAGAGTTAGAAACATACCTATGTCACCATGGGTGCAAAGATCTAATGTCAATCACACAATACAAATATACTCAATAAAATACCTTGGGTTGCCTCCCAGGAAGCGCCTAATTTAGTGTCGCAGCATGACCCAACTCAGCTTTTTCCTCCATCTTGAGGATATGAACTTCACCCCTAACTTAGAGTCCATCTTCTTTCCTCGCTCATAGGGAGGTGGTACAAAGATTAAGAAGCCGAGTAATGGATGATGCATGGTAAACAACTCAACTTTAAAGTGAGGTGTGTTTTTGTGTTGCTTATCAAGTGTAAAATAAAGAATATAGGATTTTTGTTCCTCATCTTCACAGTCTTCCACTATTTTAGATGCTTCCACAGACTAGATATCATCTAAACATAATGTGGGAAAATGCTTCGAGTGTGGCCCAATAAATCCTACTTCAAAATTTACACTATCCTCTACACACTCACTTTTATTCATCTTCTCAACATTTTTACTTTGAACTGGGCTAGAGTCTTCATAAGAGATTGGCTTGGCTTCTTCTTTTGCCTCTAGCACCATTTTCTCAATCTTGGCATCATCCCTTATGGTTGGCTCGGTTGGTTGGGAAATCTCCAAGGGTTGATCAACATCAAGCTCATCATCAGTATAGGAATCGTGCTTTTCATCGTCACACTCTTCCATTATTTTAAATGATTCCACAGACAAGATATCATCTAAACATAATGTAGAAAAGTGTTTTGAATGATTGACCTTGATATCCATCTCTTCTATTCTTTCTCTTCCCTCGTTAAATGCCCTAATGTCTTAACGTATGTCACATATGGTATCATTCATTGTGTCTATACGATCCAACATTAGTTGAAGTATAGCTTCAATGTCACTCTTGACAGTGCTGCGTTCTTTCTTTTCTTGACCATAAGACCTGTCATACTCATAAGAAAAACTAAAAGTTGGGTTAGCACAATAGGGGGAGGGGGAATTTGAGCAATCACTCCAATGTCCATCTTGACCACCACATAAAGAACAATTATACTCCTGGTAAGGTGGAGATGATGCACACATCTTTCTCCAGGGAGTATATCTATAGTCATGCCAAAAGTGGGGTCCATCACAATATGGACATAGATCATCCAGATAATATTTCCAACTATCAAACTCACATTCATTCCATGATGCCATAGTAAGAAATAAGCAAAAATAAAGAAAATCTACCTAACACACGAAATAAAGGAAATCACAAACAAATATTCACAAGTTCGAATTCAAGCAAGTAAGGTAAAATTCCAAACCAACTCAATACGTCAAATTGTTCCCCGGCAACGGCGCCATTTTTTATAACGCTCAACTTACACCTAAAATTAGTGTAAGGCGTTCATCGTCTATATATTTACCCAACTTTGGAGTCGGGTTCGAATCCACAGGGAATAATGTGAGTGGCGATTAAACTAATTTGAAATTATAGCTACAAATTAAATTCAAACAAATGATACAAAAATATAAAATTGGGTTTTAGTATTAATGTTTGTAATTAATATAAATGGAAGACCAGAGTTATGTTCACTGTGGGTTTCGGGAATTGACAGATACTAGGTACTGCTTAAGACTCTTGAAGTAATTAGGAATAGCAGAATATCCCTGACGACTATAATATTTGACTTATCTCTCGACCTCACTAGACAATTTATTATCTAATTCTCTCAAACTTAGATAACTTATATATTTCCAATAGGATGTTAGCTCAGGTAGATTAATCTAGTTATGGCATTAATCATTAAACAGAAGATTGGTAGCTTCCGAGTCCCTGTTGATAATTCATGTCCTCTAGCCTATTTCTCTGTTCAAGAAAATAAACCTAAGGCATAACCTATTGTTTACAACCAATAGATTTTAGGTTAAAACAATAGAATTTCAAGACGTCCTACTACTCTTTGAACCCTTTAAGTACCTAGCAGCATATCAAACCCTAATCCATGGATCCCATAACTCGGGCTAATGGAATTAGCCGCTCATGATTTGATGAACGAAATAAAAAGTTGAATTCATGATAGTATGGATAAACTTATGAATGGATGAAAAAAACAATTGTTTCTTCAATTGAATCACAAGAGAATAATCCACAATAGTTGATAAGTATTGAAGGGAAAACAAGAAAAATACTTGATGAAAAAGATGAGGCAATGTACGTTCCTCCCAAGTTCCCAAAATAGGATTGAGAGATCCTGAATAAAACCCTCAAAACTTCTATTTATACCTAAACTTAATTATGGAAATAAAATAACAAAATAAATAAAATTATCGGATTAGGTGACGCCCTGGCTGACGCCACGTCAAGGGTCTGACGCCTTATCACGGATGGCGTCAGATTAGCTCCAATTGTCTTCAAGTTCTGTCTAAAGTTGATGATGTTGCTGATGCCGCATCACGGATCTGATGGCGTTTCACTATCGTCGTCAGATGTCTTCTCTTTTTGCTAATTCTCTGCTTAAGGTTGACTCCCTTATTGACGTCTTATCACAACGTTGACGCCATGTCACCAATATCGTTAGAACTACTTATCAGACTGCAAATCCCTGGTTAAGGCTGACGCCAATGCTGATAGCCTATCACAAGGCTGACGACTTATCACGGTTGTCGTCAGCCATATTTTTAACTCTTTTTGCTCAGATTTCAGCTCTTTTGCTCCATTGTTATTTATTTCCATGCATCTTGACTTTCCTACAAAATCTTAAAAAATAACATCAAAAACACCAATAATTACTTAAGAACTTACAATTATTTCAAGTTAAAAAGTCTTAAATATGCTATAAAAATCTAGCACATCTGTAACCTCATCTTATGAGTCGTAGGTTGACTCGTGACGATAGGCAGTCAAATTTTAATAAGTTCAGTTAATGGACATTTTGGTCTTTTCCCCTCTTATAACTCCCAAACCACGACTAATAACCCAAGAGAGTCATTATTTTCCTCTATCTTTCATTTCATTAATAATGTTGGGTGTATTTATGCACTCTAGCATTGTTATTCTAGCCTATTAAGTCTTGTTTTGAGGATAATTTATGTACTTTATGTGTGATAATGATGATGTATATAAGAATATAAGTTCTCAAGAATGTGATTACAATGTTTTAAGGTGTTTTCAAACAAGTTTGTACTTAACTAAGTCATTTAGAGTGTTCAATCGATGAAACTTGTATTACTAGCTTGAGCTAGGTGCTTGTCTAGTTAATTTCGTGGGATTCTAATGTGTTTAATGAGATCCAAAAGGTTTGAAAGTGTATTTATATGTGGAACAACTTGTTGGTAATGTGCAAAGTTTAATTGAATTAAGTTAAGAGTCGGACCAATAAGTTGAAGATCAATGTGAACTAGCTTAGTCTTAGCCCGTGTTTTTGGTTCAGCGTTATAGATTAGTTGATGTTTTGATCTCTAATTCGTGGTTTATGATTATGTAGGATCTTTTGTGAGCTTATTATGGTGATATATTGATGATATAGAGGCAGGAAAATCCATTGAAAATGCACCACAAGACAAAGGATGGAAGGAGGGACAGGATGGAAGGAGGGACGATCAATACTTAGCCAAATTTAGAAAGCAATTTCCAGTGAGCCAATACGATATAGGTGAGGCGCACCACTTGTGCAACACGATCATCAAGGCCCTATATCACATTCTCAATGAAATAACCAACGTAGCATGTTTCATTCTCCATGGAATAACTAAGGTGGCACGTCACATTCTCCCTTCACGGGCAAGTTGAAAATCCTTGATCTACACGGCTTAGGCTTATAATCTCATACTTAAATAGAATGTTGTACACTTTGTAATCTATGCTTGGAACATCTTGGAATATATTGGGAGACTGCTGCAACTTCTCTTAGGTTTTATAATTCTTTATTTAGCTTTTTAATAGATCATAACATGAATTCAACCCTTTGGATCATGATCATGACTATAAGTGGCTAAGAACTCCCTTTATGGGGTTAAATCCAAGAACATGACTACTATTATTTTGAATTAAGTTCGTTTGATTTGCTTATTATTATTGGTTGTGTTTTCATTCCTGTTTTAACTATTCTGAGGCTTGATCATCCTTAGAATACATCTATTATCAACCTTGTGATCTTGGGAGAGGGAATAGGGAGATAGAACTTGGGGCTGAACAAAGTAAGGTTTGTGGTCTTTTATAAAATAAGGAATACGAATTAGCATCTAAGACAGGGATGTACTTAGAAGTCTTACTTGATTCAGATGTAGGATGATATCTTAAAGAACTTAATTGGATTATTACATCCCCGCTCCACGATGTAGTTGTAATGTCAAAATTAGGTAAACAATTAGAGGTCGGGAGACCATGATCATATAATTAACCCTATGAATCAACAACCAAGATAAGTGGTTTTATGAGTGAAGTTTAATAACGTAGTATGATTGTTCGAAGTTCTTTAACCCTGGGCTTTACTTTATTGATTGTTTCAAAACTTTACTTTACGCACTGTTTACTTGCAATTTACAAACTTCAAAACTCTCTTTTGGTTACTCTTGCATCACTTGAATATAAACTGTGAACTAAAATCAAATAGTTGTTAGAACAAGTCCCTGTGGGATTAATATTTAACTCTTTTAAAGGCCATTATATTACTTGGTAGACCACGTACACTTCGTGTGCACTGGTAGGTTTAAGTCCCAATATAGGTTAAGTTCAATGATCACTTCAGTTAATGTTCTATTCTGATAGCAAGGGTAAAATAGCTCTCCCCAACATGGGTAAGATGTTGGACTCAATGGTATCTCACATAGTTTATGTCGTTTAGAAGAATCTCCCACAAGAAAGAATAAAAGTAAAGATTTTAGAAACTAAGTGTTATGGCTCACTAATCTTATTCATATGCTTCATTATCCATGTTTTATGATCTTGCGGTCTTTTATTTTACTCAAGTCCAAGGTGAGTCATTTACGCTTAGCATGCATTATTTGAAAGTATACATATATATTCGGCTCTTGTTTTACTTATGCATTCACCCCCACATACTCGGTACATTCCAAAAGTACTCACCCGCATTTATGTCTATGTGCTACGTTGTCTTATAATGTAGATTCTGGTGCTCGTTTCTAGCAATACGATTGATCACGGCCATCATATCCTGCATCCCGACTGTTGGTGAGTCCTCATAGTTCGAAGACCCAGTTTATCCAACTCATGTTTACTGTTGAAATTTATTTTAGATCTTTAATTTTCGTTTATGTTTGAGTCAGCTGGGGTTTGTCCCAGTTGCTCTCTAGCTAGCAGTAGAGGCTTGTCAGGCTGATTATGTTCAAAGTTCAAAGAGTTTTTTTAAGGTTTCCAAAGTTAAAGATTTACATTAAGATATGGAATTGTTTACCTTTAGTTTCTATATATATTAGTTCACTTTTCATATGAGTTCTAAGTTGAATAGATATCATGGGTTAGCTTGGGGACTATTCGTAGTCCCAAGCACTGTGTGATGTTCAGGGAATGTCGCTGGAATGTTACATAGTTACTTGGGGACTAACATTCATTCTAGTTTAAAACTGAAGCACCACACCAATTTTTTTTGTCTTGATGCGTACAAAGTGATTGCAGTGTGAGCAGGCGAGCAAGCAAAATGATTGTGGGACGATCAGGAAGTGATATTTTGACTTCCACAGGGAAAGTTTGTACCCGCAATACTAATTCATAGTGATATTAAAAATTTCTTTGAAGATATTTATGATAAGGTGTTGGATAGGTTGCGGGCAATGGTAGAAATTTGTTTAACAGAGGTGATGGAGTTGGAATCGGCAATAGGGGTTGTTATAGTGATGATAGTGAACCGGATTTGGATGGTATGGTTAGCGAGTTTCTAGAAAGTGGAATAAACTGATTGTAGATGACCTATACATGTTACTAACCATAGATGACAAATCTGAAATGGTGGATATATGCAATACTTCATCTTCAATAGATGCAAGATTCAGTGACGAAGGTGATGCCGATGAGCTTCATAAAGTGTAAGATACTAAAGTTTGTTCATTGTCCTCCACCCTGGGAAAGGTAGGTTAAATAGTGAGTATTTATTTTAGTAAAAGTGTTTGAGAAGTACAACATTATGATGGGGGATAAGTTAAAAGGTACCACTTCATCAATGTAGCAGCCTGTACGTACTTAGGATTCACTAAGACCGTTGTCTGATATCTTATGGATAATCTTATAGTTGTGTATTTCAGAGATAGAGAGGAATTTTAGTTGAATATGGGGAAATAAGCACACAGGTAAAAGGAAAGAGTTGCAGAGACTGATGTAAACGACATACCACCACGAAATTCAGTAACGCCTATACGTTTAGCAAGAATGACAGGATGTTCATGGAAGTGATGTGGTAATGTAGAGCCTTGCTAAATCATCCCATATAGTATATAGGGAAGTTTCTTTTCTAATCTATATAAAAAACGTATAAATTTTTATGCCACAAATATGCCTTAATAAGCAGAACGGGGCGAGTAGCTCACCTCTGATCCATTACGATTGCCTCCCGAAAGTGCTTACTTTGGTCGGTGGTATATTGTAGTGCTCTACAGTTAGATACTACTCTCAGTAAGTCTGGTGTAATGAAAAATAAGATGTTACCAGTTGATTTATTTAGTAGGGCATAGTTAGTTGGCACGGAAAGAAGGCGAAGGCGTAAAATGGGAGCTTACCAAATGCAACACCTGGACGTAAAGCTCAATAGCTGGAAAAGAAAGTGTGTTCAACATACTTGGATGAGGAAAGGATAGTTCCTTCCCCCTTTATTGGTAATGGCCACAACAATTGTGTGTCTATTTACTACACATTCGTACGTACCAGCCTGGGCTCTCTAACTTTCGCGCACAATACAAAATATGTCTTGAAAGGAGCAAATAGCCTCTCGTACTTGGGAAAATCATCACCATAAATTACTATGGCAACTTTTTGTTCCTGTAGTCAAGTTAGGTAGAGAAAGGTTTAGATGTGCGAATAGAATTTATAGAGAAAGTTGTTAAAATTTAAAATTGTAGTTGCTTTTATGGGGCTTCAACTCGTCGTTTCTGAAGTTTTCGTAGGTAATAATTTTTTTTAAAAACATGTTGAGTATCAATACCATTTTCCAACAAGAACATGCATATAGGTAAACTTACATTTTCATCCTGTACAAGCATTGTCTGAAACTGCACACTTTGATTTCTACTCTTACGAGGTCAGAACGTGTTGACCACCTTAACCATACAGGTCCAATATATAATTTATTTTGTGATAGCATCAACAGAAAGTTGTTGATCCATTATGCCAGACTCTGTTTCATTATGACAGGAGAAGGTACAAATTAAATAGCAACATATGGTAAAAAGTAAAGTAATAAATGAACTTATATAGTGGTAAAACTTCAGGTAATACAAATTTGGATGTATGTTGGTGTAGGTGGGACAGTTAATTCCTTTATTAGGAAACTAAAATAAGTTCCAAAACTTATTAAAAGAGAATTTTATGGAAGCTATGGTGCTCTGACACCAAAAACCGTACGATAATCCTATATTATATTCTGGACGTATGCTATTTAGGTCGGTGCCAAAATTTTCCTTCTTGTTTCAATTTTAATCACTCTTTGTTGACCCATTTTTTCTTTTTTTTAATTATCATGCACATAAAAATTCAGGAAAGACTACAGGTAATACAAATTTGCCAATGATTTGATAAATCGTTGATAGAATTAGCTTATAGACAGAAAAATTAAAGGAAGCTACTTCTTTTGATAAGTCATCAGGATGTTGGATATGGGCATTAATACTTCAATCCAACTACAACTTATGACTAATTAACCATACAACTCTAAAAATTAGCATGAATAAACTTTTAACCAAAGAGGAAAATTAAAGCAGGTTACTTCTTCCAATAAGTCATCAAGGATGTTGGATATTGCCATTGATAATTCAGTCCTACTATAAGATATGGCTACTCAAGCATACAACACTAAAATCAGTATGAATAAACTTTTAACCAATGAGGTTACACGACAATTCAACATTATATAAATCTCTGCAAACAACAAAAGTAAATGGTTTTCCTGGTAGAACTTTCACAAGACGCATCTGATGTGTCAAACACAGTTAAACTTTAATTTTCATTTTTCTTTTTATTTGAATAAAATCATACTTACTTACAGTTTCATAAACAACAACAGATATGAGATCCAAGCTATGCAGATAATCAAAATTTAAGACAGAGAACAACGGCTAACAAATCAAGCAGTTACCTTAGTAGAATCAGAGAAATTGACAACAAAGAACAAAGGGAGAATGGAACAGGACTGTAAATTCAAAATTTAGGGGAATACAATATTTATGGTAAGGTTTTGACATGTAAGGATTTGGATGAAGAGGGATTTGACTGAAGAAGAATTTGATGTGTAAGGTTTTCACTGAATTGAGAAAATCAAATACTACAAAGTTGAATCATGAAATTACAGTCAAACAAATAATGAAAAGACTATATTATCCCTTATGAAATGACGAAAGTGCCCCTTTGAGGAAGCTGGCAGGACAAGCTTCACTAGCTTCCGAAGACATTTCTATATATTACGAGAAAATCAAATACTACAGAGTTGAATCATGAAATTACAATCAGACAAACAATGAAAAGACTATATTACCTCTTACGAAATGATGAAAATGCCCCTGTGAGGAAGCTGACAGGACAACCTTCACCAGCTTTGCACGACACTTTTATATACCAGTTTAATAGTACGTGTCTCACACGTGTAACTTTTGCTCCTTTAAAATTAAATGATTTTATATATTGTGGAGATTTTAAATAAAGTGTTAAAGTTTGAATCACTTTTTAAATATTCTTCACACTTTAATATAATAATGTAAACATAAACATATATTTTAGTGTGAGCATATATATATTTTACCACCAGAAGTTCTAAATGGTTGATGGGATCATCACTTTTGTGTTTGTCACGCAGTACCTATTTTCCTTGCCGCCAGAGGTTAAGAGAGACACATCAATTCGAACAAATTTGTGGTATATTTTCTTTTCTATATTTAAAATATTTTCTTATTTTTAAAGTCAAGGTACAGTTTTTGTTCTATATTTATAATTTTTTTGTTTTTAAAGTTAAATCTTTACAAAATCATTGATTACATTCTTATTACATACTTAAAACTTTTAAAATTTTGGTACTTCTTAAATTATCTTTATTCTAACGTTTTTATATTTATTTCTAGATTTCTCAAATCTTCTTAAAATCAAATTTAGTTGACATAGAATTCTTAAACTAATGAAAAATATTAGTTGTCATTAATTCTGATGACTTATAATAAGAAAATATTTTATCATAAAAAATATATTTAATTAATTTTCAACTCTTAAATATTAGAAAAATAGTGAAAAGATGATTTTGTCCAAAGCAAAAACTTTTAATGAAGGACAAAAAGTTTAAACGACATTTCTAAAGCCCTTACACATTTAAATTTTAAGTGTTTCAAAAATTATATATAAAAAATTATAAATTACCACCCGTCATATCAATTTAAGTTATTTGACTTTGATAACACGATAAAACATACTTCTATAAATGTTTTATCAAACTTTTTTTTTGAATACTTTCCTTCGATTGAAACGTAGGAGTCGTTGTTAAAGTGTATAAAAATAATTTTGAATAGAATATATTAGTAATGTTTGCATTAATAATACTTGTATTAGTAATATTGGTATTATTTATGCTATCATTATTTTTTATACACAGTTGGTGCGCTGTATTAGAACTTGCCTTTTCAATCTTGATATATTTAAACAAATTTTAAAAAAAAAAAAAAGAACTGCATATTTATTCTAAGATTCATCCGGGATCTAGCACGGTTCAATATATGTTATTTTTTGTCTCAATTTATGTGACACATATAGAATTTAGATAATCAATCATATTTTTAATATGTATTTAGATAATTTAAGTTGTTAACTATTATAATTTATAATATTTTTAATGTAATTTTCAAATAATATGGGTTACTTTTCTTATCCAAGATTTTGTGGCATTGATAGTGAATTATATTTTTAAAATAATTTAAGTTCTTAATGATTGTGATTTATAATACGTTTCTTCTATTTCAATTTTAGTGACATTAATATAATTTCGAGAGTCAACCAAATATTTTATATCTTTTAAATTTTTTACGTTGTTAATTATTGTAATTTATAGTATTTTTTATGTATTCTTTTGAGATATGTAACAGATTAAATTGTTTTTAGATATTTTAAATTGTTAACTATTGGAATTTATGATACTTTTTATGTAATTTTTGAATAACATTGGTCACTCTCCTTGTCTAGAGTTATGTATCATCGATAACTAATTATATATTTTTAAATAATTTAATTTTTTAATTATTGTGATTTATAATATTTTTTCTATTCCAATTTAAGTGGCACAATGCTTATATGACCATAATAATTAATTAAGGGTGATATAATAAAATCACGATTGAAGCAGTGAAACATAAATGTTTGTAATTACTTACAACAACTAATTAGAAATTACAAAGCAAAATTACTATAAAAAATACTTTTGAAAAAAAAATTAAATGAACCTCATATAAGACGTCAGTTAATTTAAAACATCAAGAATTAATTTATCATTTTATATCTATTTCAACTTTTTTATTAAATTTTATTAATTTTTTAATACTCAAGTGACTTATAATAATTTATTAGGGGTGGTGTTTAGTAAAAGATGATATGTCATAAATGTATATTTTACTATTTAATTAAATATTATTAATTTTTTAATACATAAATGACTTATAATAATTAATTAGGGGTGATATAGTAAAATCACGGTTGAAGCAGCCGAAGCAAACATGTCATAAATGTTTATTTTATCTTTTTTTAATTAAATACTATTAATTTTTCAATACGTAATGACTTATAATAATTAATTATGAGTGATATAGTAAAATCGTGGATTGGATATTATTAATTTTTCAATACATAAATGACTTATAATAATTAATTATGAGTGATATAGTAAAATTATGATTGAAGTAGATGAAGCAGACATATTATAAATGTTGATTTTATTTTTTAATTAAAAATTAATAGTTTTTAATAAATAAATAACTTATAAAATAACAGAACAAGCAATCTGCTGAAGCGGGCATGTCGAAACCCTCTCTTCTGTATAATAGAAAAGTTTGAATAAGTAGGAACTCCATAATAATAGCATATGCACCAATTAAAATTCCTTCGGTATATTGTTACTAATGTTATTAGTTAGAATACGTTCAGGTGTGAGTGAAGAATAAATGCTATATTTTTGTTTCATAGTTTCGATATTTTTATAAAAGTTGCCTCGTTATAAAATATTGGTTGATTCAAACTAATATTTTTAAATTTTACTCGACGTTTAGGATTGGATAAATGTTAATATATCACTCCAGCTAATTTCTACTAAAAATTCACAATTTTGTCCTTTTAGAGCACAAATACAAAGAAGAGCTTGTAGCTTAAAATAAGGTTGAAAAGTTTGTTTCACCACAAAAACGTTAATACTTTATATTTTAGTTGCAATCAAACATGTAACTGGAAGTTGAAAGTGTGAAGGGTCTTAAAAATATTATTTGAACTTTTTATTTTTTTATTAAAAGTCTCTACATTCGATAAAATCATTTTTCACTATTTTTCTAATACTTAAGAGTTGAAAATTAATTAAATATTTACATCAAAATCTTTTCTGTTATAAGTCATCAGAATTAATGACAACTAATACATTTTTCATTAGTTTAAAAATTCTAAATCAACTACTGACAATCTTTTTTATTAGTCTAAGAATTATTTAAGAAGACTTGAAACATCTAGAAATAAATATGAAAGTATTAGAATCAGAAAAATTTAAGAAGTACCAATTTTTAAAAAATTTAAATTAAGTAATCAAAGATTTTAAATATAGAAAAAAAATCGTACTACAATATGATTCAAATCAATGTGTCTCTCTTAGCCTATAGTAGAAACAAAAAAATGTACTGCATCATAAACACAGAAGTGACGATTCATTAACCACTTACAACTTTTGGTGGTAAAATATATATGTGCTTAAAATAAAATATACGGTATGTTACATGAGAAAATTGAAGGAAATGTGTCTTTTAAGTCTTGAATGAAGGATTGTGATATTAACCAACTTAAAGGGTCAAACATTATTAGGAAACTTGATTAAGTTAATTTTGGACTTTATTAATATTTTCAAAACTTTCTAATCTTATCAAAAATACAAATCAACCCAACCCACATCCCTCTTCAATCCAAATCAACCACTCTCTCTCCAGCTTCTCCCAACTCACTCTCTACCAACAGTTCTGCAAACTTTCTCCCTTCAACCTTCCGCGACAATTAGTCGAGCGAGTTCCTTTTCGACTTTCAACCGTCAATCGATGTGAAGACTTCTTCGGTGACAACAACTTCGAGTTCTTCGTCGTCCCATTTCCTTTTTCACAAGTAAAAAATTATAAAGAAACAGAGGAACTTAAGCCAACTACTCTTCTAGTATTGAAATGTGGACTGAATAAAACCCTAATTTTTGGCATTTCTTCTTCTTGTTGTCATACTGTTGATTCGAATTTGTTGGTGATTTTTTGTCACAGTTGATGTTCTTAGTGTGTATGTGTGTGTGTGATGTGTTGGTGTTGCTGGGTTTATTTGTTGTTTGTCTTGGTAAAATGGTATTGCAACAGATAAAATATCTGATGTAACCAATGAAACATATGATACAATAGATTAAAATCTGATGCAACAGATTAAAATCTGATGCAACAGATAAAAATCTGATGCAGCTATAAAAATTTGATGCAACAGGTGAACAATTTAACAGATCATTCATCTGTTGCGACAAACGACTCTTCTATTTGGAAGAAATCTAAACAATATTGATCCAACAAATAACTGATTAGTGATCTGTTTTTATTCTTTCCAATGGTTTACTCTTCATTTTGCAACAGATTAGGACTATTTTTATTCTTTCCAACGATTTACTCATCTGTTGCAATAGGGCGGTTATATGTTGCAACAGATAAAATACCTGGTACAACAGATTAGTGATCTATTTTTATGGTTTCCAATGGATTACTCATTCGTTGCAATGGGTCGATTATATGTTGCATCAGATAAAATACCAGGTTTAACAGATTAGTGTTGTTTTTATGGTTCCCATGGATTACTCATCCGTTGCAATAGGTCGGTTATATGTTGCAATAGGTAACATACCTGGTGCAATAGATTAGTTGTCTTTTGGAACTATTATATTACTGTTATGTGTTGATCAATTATAGTCTATGTTATGTTCCTGTTAATTTAAGATAACATGGCTCCTAAAAGAAAAGAAATCGAATCAAGTCCAAGTAAAGGAACAAGTGCAGTAGCTCAGCTATATCCACCACTCTATGAGCTTGCTTTACAAGCATTATCTCAATTAGGAGCAGAAGATAATGAACATGGGGAGGAGAAATCTTTCAAAAGAGATGATCCAAATTCTAATAGCCCTTCCGCCAAAGTGTTGGTCAAAAACTTCAGCATTGATCATTATCCTGTGAAAATGCAGTGCGATGGTGCCACAGATTTAACGGGTGATCTCATGGTTAACTCAGTCATGGGAAAATTTTTTGATGCCTTCAAAAAAATAATTCGAGAATAAAAATTGGATTCTTATATCAGGGAAAGCTGCTTTGGGCAATATCTTGATTTGTCGGAGGACAACAATACTCGTTTCTAAATAAAAATGGTATATGATCTTCTCAAGCGCAGGTTTATGTATGAAAATAAAGACAAGATCGATGAGGTGTGGATAAATTACTGTGGCATGCCTGTTTGTTTTGGTTGGAAGGAGTTTGCCATAGTTACCGGACTAAAATGTTATCCTCCTTCTCCTTCTCAAGTTATACCTACTCTGATCCAAAAAAAGCACCCCGCACATCCAAAAAAAAAAAGGCAAATCAAGTGATCGTGATGACCTGGTGTCCATTGTTGGTCCAAGCTTCAAAAACAAAAATCTGATAGAAGCGTTGAAAGGTAAAGGACTTTCAATAAAGCACAAGCAGTCATTGTGCTTGGTTTGGTTTATATATAATGTTCTTTGGACAAGAGACGTTAACAACAACATAAGCCTCAGTTTAATAAATCTCTCCGAGTATCTTGAGGTATTTAATAGCTATCCTTGGGGTTATGAAAGCTTCAAAATGACTGTCGAATATTTGTTGACTCCGTTAACTCCAAAAATAGTCAACTTATATGGCTTTCCATGGGCCTTCATGGTAAATATTTCTTTTATCATGATATGATTCATCATTTTTCTATTCAATAATATTTTTGATTTATTGGCATTATGTTATAGGCTTGGGCATTTGAAGCCATTCCTTATTTGAGACAACAAGTGAACTACCAGGAAGAAGTTTCCTGTCCAAGAATTCTGAGATGGTTGTTGGCCAAAACCAATAAAAATGCAAAATTTCTTGATCTTTTCAATCCCCCCAAGGAAGCAGTAAGTCCAATTCTAATCAAGTTTTTATTTTAATTAATGATTAAATGATTTCATCATCATTCTTAATATATATACCAATTCTTTTTAAATTGTCTATCTGTGGCTTGTTCCGACTAACCGAGAGTTGAAGATGCTATTTTTTTCTTAATTTACGGTTTGTGCAAACTTTATCGGACCCTAAAGTCATTGATGGAATAAAAATAGAATTGTTTGGAGCAACAGCCATCACAAGAAAAATAATTTTGGAGGGTGGGGCTAATGATGCTCCTCTTACAGTTTTTGAAACAACAAGACATTATGATTATGATCATAATGGTTGTACAGATTTTTCTCCAAATTTTGCCGCATCTAGCAAATGTTCTTCATGCAAATGTCGAGAATACAAGGCAAAACATGATGGAGTGATTAATGTTATTAATGCACTAACTGCTTCTGTAACAGAAATGACATCTAAGAGAGGTGTCATTCCATCAAAGAGGATTTCATATCCAGACACTCCACTAGAGATCAATGCGGCTAGGAGGAGAAGGAAAGACATTTTCACGGCATCATCAATCATCAAAAAAGTAAGATTCCAACATGTCTGTCTTTATCTTGCACCGATGTTCAGTGTGCAAGGGCTACAGGAGAGCAGCATGAGTTGAAAAAGGTGAATGTACATCATCTATTCCAAAAAACAAATAGGCACATATCTGTTTCCACAGATGATACATCTGCTAAAAATTATCAAACAGATATATACATCTGTTGCAACTGTTATCTAACATATTGTATCATGTTTATTTTCTGTTTCAACAGATGAATCTTATATTGCAATAGATGGGTCATCTATTCAAAATTATTGTACTGCTCTGATTTACCTATTCGAATTTGTCCCAACAGATAATCCATCTGATACAACATAAGACTCATCTATTGTAACAGATGAAAAATTTGTTGTATATCTCTACTTAGTATTGACAATTCTGGCTTTTCAGGTGGATGTCACAGCCGAAGATAATAATATCACAGTTGATAATCCATCAATTATTTCCAAAAATGAAGAAAAAATGGAGTTTGTCAGTTTGGGAGAATGGAAGAATTATCTGTTTGAAGGGTTCAATATCTCGGACGAGGCTCCAAAAAAACTGACACAGTTGATCAACGACTATTTAGAATAGATTGCCGATGGGCTATTAAAGCATCATGCCGGCATGTACATAAATCAATTTTATAGATATTGGTTTATAAAATTCTTGTTGTAAGAACCTGGCATTAACATATATAAATTATCATGTAGAAAACAAAATGACGAGTGCTATAAAGTGAACAAATCTAGTCTTGATTTTGATATGTTTGACTTTGTTGTTGCACATCTCGAAATGAAGAATTGGTTCTATTTGATGTTACAGCCTCAAACTTGCTGGAATGATGAGGTTTAAATACCATACATATTATTATTAATTAATACTTTATTTAATTACATCTGTGTATTGATTTTTCATCACGTAATTCGAAATATTTGATAATATGTGCAGCACGTCGATGTCATTTTTTACTACCTCCAAAAGAAGGTCAAGTTACAAACACAAGAATAATACAGATACACAACAGGAAATTATTTGTACAAAGTTTACATCAATAATGCCTACGATAGGTATTGTCAACAACAGCCGAAAGTTTTTCGAAAAGAGGAATGCATAATCAACAGCATCAAAGGTTTTAGCATTCTGGCTGGCTTACCTTGGTATTTGGTCGACGAAGTGTACATCCCAATCAATTATGGTAATGAAATCCATTGGGTGTTAGCTGTCGTCATTCTAAAAGAGAGGCGTATCCGATTTTATGATTCGATGTCACGAAGGAAACATTCTGGGCCATCGACTGAGATACAAAAGCTGGCCAAAATATTGTCTACTAAGCTTGATATGAGTGGCTTTTTTAACCAAAAGATTAGTACTGATTGGTCGACGATTGAAGCATACCGGGATAAAATGGCTAATCCATTTGATGTACAATATATTGATTGAATTTCTCAACAAACCATTGGTATCCTATAAGTTTAAGTGTCATGATTTAGTTTCATTTCACAAATTTCACAACGCTTGCATGAACTACAAGATATGGATTAGCTATTTTTTTATAACGCAACTATTGTGGTCCTTTTGTTGCCGCCTATGCCTAGTATTTGAGCGATGAATTACAAGTACCAAATGATAGAATTGATACCGAATTACTCCGCAAAAGATATGCTGCTCTTTTATGAAAATACGGAGAAGCAAAAGTCAAAAGCCGTACGCAACCTACGGTAAAGATCCACGACGACCAAAGCCAAATTTCGTAGCACCGGATGAAGAACAACTTATCCATATTGATTAGATCTTTATATCTTGAGTCCGTCAATGTAATAACCTATCCTCCTTGGTTTAACTTGTTAATTTATTTGTAGAGTAGATGTTTGTACCCATAATGATTTTTTTACATTTCATTTATTTGTTGAGTTATTTCATGTAATTTCTGAAGGCTTTGATTTATTTTATTCAGTCTATGAATATAATTAATCCTTCGTTTTGAACATGTTAATTGAAAAGGAGTACTAGATTCAAATATCGCAATAGATAATACATCTACTGCAATAGATGACATATGTTATTAGATAGATTTAGACATATGTTGCAACATTAGATGCAACACATAGGTCATCTGCTGGAAATTATATAACAGGTTTTCCTACTTTTTGATTTGCTCCAACAGATTATCGATCAGTTGCAATAGATAAGTTATATGTTGCAATAGATCGTATATCTGCTGTGAAAGACAGACTGGGAACATCTGCATAACGCAACAGATGACCAACGTATTCCAACAAATAATTAATCTATCACAACAGGTACTATATCTGTTATAACAGATACAAAATCTGTTGCATTATAAAAATTCAACTTGGCCAAACATAAAAATTATTACCACTACATGTAAAGTGAATTGGCTTGAAATAAAAATTTATTATCGTGTTCGTCTCTGTCTTTGTACATGTTATTTTTTATACACTGGCTCCAACCATTTAGTTAGTACCCTATATGCACAGACCCATTTCATCTTTCCCACAACAGTGTCGCACACATTGGTAATTTGTGTGCCGATCAGTAAACAGTCAATGTATGCAAGCGAGTACGGCCCGTACGCTGCATCGGTTGTATTTCTTGGGAGCTGGATGTTCTTATTTCAACCTTCAAAATCCCATGATTCCTTCACCAAGACTTCAGCCGACAAATGGTCCATCAGTTTATTCTGCGTCAACAACTTGGGCAACAACATCAAGAGTGGTTGTATGTGGGTTAAAAACATTTTCTCACTGAAGACAGGTAAGTTGCAGTCATAAACCTTAATCTTTCCCTCGTATAGTAGTATCTCAACAGTGAGAAAATATGTGACATCCACGTTCATGACTGCAAGGATTCTCTTTGCCTTGGTCCAGCTCTTGCTGTGTGGATATGGCCTCTTCCCTCTAACATATTTAATCGCTTCTTCATCCCATTGGAATGTAGAAACTAACTGATCAAATTCCTGGCCACCGAAATCAGCTATCTTATAGAGTTTAGCATACCTATCCTTGAAATTATTGTAGAAGTTGAGGTCCATTATCCTATCGGCAGCATCATAAGCATCTGGGTACGCTAATTGCTTGCCCCTCATGAGGCAGAGAATTTTATCAACATACTGTGGTATAAGAAGATAATATTTAAATAGGTTAGTAATTGTAAAGAATAACAACATAATGGAAAGAATCTGATGCAGAGGGTTCTCTGAATCAATTCACAAATTACCCAGCCAACGCAACTTATGCAACAGATGTGTATTATGTTGCAACAGAATACCAAGTTCTTACAACAGATTACACATCTGCTGTGTAGATTCTTCTTCATGGATTAGTTTGGAAGGCTAGGTTAGAAAAAGTAAAGTAAACTTACCTTGTCCTTGTACCACACACACCTATTTGTCATATTCCAGAAGTCTTTGGCAGCAAATGAATGCATGGTGTATTCTTTTTTAACCTTCATCTTGGTGAATTCTTCCAGTTCCTTTTTATTCTTCTTGCCAAGCGCCGTGAATATGTCCACCTTCTTTGGTGGCCCCTTAACTTCAACAATTATTGGAGTGGGGGGAGTTGTAATTTTTGTTGATTTCAGAACAGAGAGACTTTGTCTAATTTTTCTTCTCTTCTTGTAACCTCTACTGTAGGAGTACATGGCTCCCTCACCTCATTGGATGGTATGACACCTCTTCTTTATTTCAACTCATCGGCAGCTTCAGCAATAGCCTCTATCTTTTCAAGGAGTTTATCCTCTTTGTCCTTGCACACTTTGCATTTGCAATAAGAACATGAGGGTGAGGAAGGGTAAGAGGGACCACTGTAAGGGTGGGAGAGACCGGTGTAGGGGTGAGAGGGAGGACCTGTGCAAGGGGTATTTTTAAAAATATTTATTTTTTACTGAGCACCAACATGCTCATAATCATGACTGGCAGCAGGATGGCTTCCACCATCACAAACAACTCCACCAGCAACACCCCCAAAAGAAGCACTCGAATCTGTTGCAGTTTGAGGTTGGTCGTGAAGAGCTTCAATATTAGGCTGACCTTGTCTAACTACTCTTCTTATGGATGTTGCTTCATCCAATTCCTTCTTTATTAACTCCACCGTTGGGTCTTCTTTTGTATCAACAAGACCTAGAGTGAGAAAAGAAGTCATCCCCAGCTCATAAATGGTAGGAACGATCCAAGGATGCACAACCTATAAAAAAAATATAGGAGAAATTTAAATCATATAATAATAATTTGCAGTCAATTGGGTTACATGGGGCTCGGGTTATGTTAACACATCCAACTTATGCAACAAACGATCTAGCTACCACAACAGCTGATCTATATGATGAAACAGATTGATAATATGTTGCATCAGATTACCCATCTGCTGCATAATTTATATTAAATGGGTAATCTATTGAGTAGGCTTCAGAGACCAGAGCGACATATGGTTAATCTATTGCGAAATATGGATCGTCTATCACAACAGATTACCCATCTGTTGCACCAGTTATAGTTGACGAGTAATCTGCTGCAATAGATGACCCATCTATCGCAACAGATGGAATATTTGTTTCAATATCTTTCTTTAAGGCAAATTATTTTAGTTGAAAGAAGACGTACTGTATTATCTAGAGGGTTAAAGAGATTAGCCTCGTTAATATTTTCTTTGCTGCTCTCTACTGCAACCAACCACCTAAGGATCCTCGAATGAGAAACCTTATCTGGTTAATCATTGAAATGCTTTTGGAGGGGAGAAATAGCTTCACATACCCAAGCCTAAAAATTATAAATAGGAAGCAATAAAAAAAGTCATAAGTATATTAAATATAAATTAATGAATGAGTAAAAATAGTGATCAATTTTACCATGAAAACCCAAGGAAATCCATATAATATGGTTGTCTTTGGTTTTAGCTCTTTCAGTAAATATTTGACAGTCAAGTAGTAGTTGTCATAGCCCCAGGGATAATCATTGAATTTCTCAAAATCATCAGCAAGTGCCAACAAATCATGTTCTATGACTTTCCTGACGTCTCTTTCCAATAAAACGGAATGGACAAACCAAACTAAGCACAATTTCTCCCTGTAGTGCTTTGGTATGTCTTTATTTTTGAGATCCGCCATCAAATCTTCCACTTTGTAGCTAGTTCCAACAATTCCCAACAACCCATCTTCTTTTACCTTGCATTTGTTAGACCCTTTATGGGGTGTTTTCTTGATGGGAGGTTCTTCTGGATGATCGCATCTCAAGCCCGTCACTATGGCAAACTCTTTCAATCCAAAATAAACTAGCATGCCACAGTAGTTGATCCAAACTTCATCCATCTTTTTTACGCCCTCCTTCAAACCTCCATCATCCCCCGCATACTTGATCATGTGCTTGAGAAGGCTATATACCATGATCATTAGAAAATGGAGAAGGCGGGGCCTAGACAGCTCAAGAAAGTGTGCAACCAGTTCTTCTTAAAAAGTCCATCTATGTTTTTCTTCTTTATAATACTCCTAAGTTTGTCAAAAGGTTTCCCCAACTGACATTTAAGTACAAGATCACCAAATACTGCTTTAGGGTTATTCATCAGTATCGCAATTCGAAACTTGTCAATACTAATAATTTTGACAGAATCATGTTGGAATTTTGATATTATTTCACTCCCCATTGGTGAGGAGGAGTTATCACTTTCCTCGGTTTTATTTTGCCCTGACTGATATTTTTTTGGAAGTTTCTCTGAATCTATCTGTACTCTAGCCTTTTTTTGTTTGGTGATCAAAAGTTGATCCACTTTCTCCACTTTCAGTTTCTTTAATTTTGGGAGACATCTTTTAACTACAAATAATAGAAAAATAAAAAATACATTGCATTTGATGTCTACATAATTTTTTTTAAAAAGGTGAGACAAATTTCAATAAATTATTCTATGCCACAAAACCAAAGAAAATACTCCAACGAACAACCCATCAGTTGGAACAGATGGGAAACCCGAATCTATTTGAAGACCTATTTAGTATCTCCTAATAGATATTCCACCTGTTGCAACAGATGAACAAATTTCAATAAATTATTCTACGCCACATTATAAGAAAATACTCCAACAGATAACCCATCAATTGGAACAAATGGGGAATCTGTTTGAAGACCTATTTAATATCTCACAACAGATCTTCCACCCGTTGAAACAGATAGTCCACCACCACCACAACCAATTTCACCACTAATGCCACCAAGACCACCATCAATGCCACCAATACCAACACCAAGACCACTGACACCACCGCCAAAAAATACAAATACCAACACCACCAACAACAGCCACCAACAATACCACAATAGTCAACAAAACACTGAGAGAAAAACTAGGGTTTTCTCAGATGCTTTCTACATTTTTAGCATCAAAACTCAAAATTGTTAACCCATTCTCGAAGATAATACAACTAAAAATCTTATTTTTTATCATTAACTAAAAATCCCTATTTTTAGAATAAATAACAAATGTAGAAATCTTCTCGGACGCTGTTACCTGTGAAGATAGATAAAACAATGGATATAAGTGGGAATGAAGTCGAAAAAACAACTATATATAGTCGTAAATGGGAAGAAAATCAACCTGTTTTGAAGGTTTGAGCAATATATTGAGTAGTTTTTTGTACTATTGAGAGGGAGAGGAGACCCCGAGAGAGAGGGGGGAGAAGAGAGAGAACTTAAGATTTGAAATAAAAAGTTTTTCGCGCAAATGGATGATTTGTATGGGTTGATTTGTAATTTGGGAAAAGAATGACAAGTTTTGAAATTGCTAATTTGGTCCGAATTGATCTTAATTAATTTTAAAAGATGTCATTTTTAAAACATTGAGTTGATGAGAACTCATTTCAACTCAGAGTTATCGAACGACGACTCGGGTTGAGATTTTGTAGTTGAACCTACGAGTTCATTCATTCATCCCTAGTCCCACTTATTCTATCACGATCCTAACATTGAGTGGATGAGAACTCATTTCAACTCAGAGTGATTGATCGATGACTTGAGTCGGAATGAACGCAATACCGATGCCATACAATTGTAAAGACTCGATTGGATTTATAGTTGACCCTGTGAGCTCATTCATTCATCCCTATTCCCACTTATACTATCACTATCCTAACATTGAGTTGATGAGAACTTATTTCAACTCAGAGTGATCGATCGACCACTCAGGTTGGGATGAACGCAATACCAATGCCATACAATTCAAAGACCTGATTAGATTTATAGTTGACCCTGCAAGCTCATTCATTCATCCCTAGTTCCACATAAATCAATTGCAATAAAATTTGTTACAACAAATGATTGAGCTATTGAAATTTTTCAAACAGATATTCATATTTGTTGCAACAGATGACATATCTGATTTAATTATCAAATAGACATTTTCATCTATTGTGATATATGACTGAGCTGTTGAAAATTTTCAAACAGATATTTATATCTGTTGTAATAGATGACATATCTAATAAAATTAATTATCAAATGGATATTTTCATATATTGTCACAGATGACTGAGCTGTTGGGATATTTAAATAGATATTTATATCTATTGTAATAGATGATTGAGCTGTTCGAATTTCTAAACAGATATTTATATATGTTGCAACAGATGACATATCTTTTTGAAAATCTTTTTGACTCTTTTAATTTTAAAGCAAGCTTCTGGTCAAGATAATATCAAGTAGTAGTACTTACTATTAAAGGCGGTAAAAAATATTTCTTGTATATCTCAAAAGTGAGTTCATTGAGCAGTCTTGTCTTGTCTTTTCAATGTCACTAGTCTTAGTCTTCCTCATGCCCCTCAAATTATTAATGAAATTAATGAATATTAATTAATGAATATTTAAAACCCCCACGTCTATGTACACAATACATCTATAAAAATTTATCTCATCTCTTTCTTCAGCTGTAGTTTATTTTATTCAACTCTCATCATCTTTTCTTTCTCTCCTCTTTAGGGTCACAACCTTTTTTCTCTCTTTTCTCTTTTTTACTCATAAAGATCCTTTTGGATCTAAACCGATCCATATCTTTCCTCGACTAAAATTGTTGTTTTGATCCCCTTTTTTATATTAAGGTATGGTTCATTATTGCTCTTTCATTCTCGTCTTCTTCTTTGTAAGTTATTTACATCTATTTTTTTATTTAATTACTATTTACACATATCATCATATTTATTAAAAAAAATTAAAGGAATTTTTAAGTGTTGAATAAACAAACTGAGAATTTTTATTACAATATGCAAAAAAAGTCATTTGTTGGGGAAATTTAAAAGCCTTGTTGGCAGTATCATTTTTTTGTATGTTTTTTTTGGTTTCTTTATTGTTGATGCAGTTATTGATGTTATTGGTGGGGTTGGCGTGTTTGCACTTATGGTGTGGTGTTGTTGATGGTTCTGGAACAAAGGATGTTGCTTCTTTTTTTTTGATGATATTATTGGAACAAATGTTGCTGCTTCTTTGTTGTTAATGTTTATGTTATTGTTGATGTTGCAACAGATGGAGAAACTGTTGGAACAAATCAAACCAGCAGAAAGGCTGGTTTGATATATTCTATCAGACTCCACATCTGTTGCAGCAGACTCCACATCTATTACAACAGACTCCACATCTGTTGCAATAGATGGATAATGTTCTTTTTGTGACATCAATTTTTTTCCTCTTCTTTGTAGATATAAGGAACTGACAGTTGATCAACTTTTATCGGACCATCACAAGAGGCTGCAGTAAAGATGAGTTCAGAGAAAAAACTGCTTGCAAATGGAACCACTTCATATGTGGGAGGTATGTATTACTAATAATGTTATCGTGGAAACACACATAGGGTGCACTAATTTTGTGAATGTTGTTTATACTGATTAGTCATAGATCGTTCAAACAAGATGTCTGTAATTTTACAGTTAAGTTTGGTAGGTTCGAATTGATAAGGATGAGGGACTATGAATATGGTTCTGATACCCTGTTAAGATTTAATATCGGTTGTTGTTCATGTTTATTTGTCAATCATTGTGAAGGAATCTAGTTTTGGTGTCATTGTAAAGAGATTCAATAGCGATTGGACTAACTTCTAGGGTGCATTGGACCCTTAGAGGGCCCTCGAAGCCTCATACTGCATCTAACAAGAATGGAAAACCAATATAGTTATTGCCCTAGCCCAAATTTATATGGTTGGGTTGATCGCTCGGGGTGATGATTATATGCCAGAAGGTGCGGTAGGAGAATGCCATCGAGGAAAAATGGGTGGTTGATGGAAGACTATATTATCTGAGAGCTAATTGAAGAAAAGACATAGAGTATAAAGTAACTTCTAGCTAATTTGTCCGATGGAATTATCTTAACAGATGCTAAATCTGAATCAAGAACAAATCTAAAATTATATCCGGTAATTTACTTTCGTCTGTTTTCTATCTGAAAGAAAAATAATATAGATGGACACTTTAGTAAGGAGCTGCATGGTCGGGATTATCACTTAGATAGAAAATAGGAGAAGAACAACAAAGTAACCTCACGGGCATCGAGGGTTGAAATGATGTACAGCAAGTCTAGAAAACTTACGCCAACAGCAACTGCAGTTAAAATAAGAAATCTAAGTGAAGGCAGCGATTTTTGAATTTTAAATTTCATCTCATGCCTTCTTATTTATGTTTTCGATAAGGTCCACTGTCGTTGACCAAATCGAAACCATAAATGAGATTGAAAGGCAAATAGAGTATCATTGTTTCCTTAGAAATATGGTTATAATTGATTGGTTTTTCCTGCCTTAGCATGCTTTCAACATTCCTTAGAGAAGATCAGATACTTGCTGTAGTATATGAATCCCAATAATTTTCAAGCTTCCCTCCAGCTTGCTGATTCTGTATTCAAGCTGGTCGTTGCCATCTTCAAAGTTGGTAAGGAGTCTCCCATCTCTTGTGAGCTCGAACACGAACACTATCTTCAAAGTTGTGGCATTCTAGAAGCCCTTCAGAACAATTTCTTCAGAAGCCTTAAAGGATACATTGAGGGTCGTTGTGTTTGTTTTAGGTCATAATATGTTGGTGCACGTTGAAGATGTGGTCCCAACAGTTGAACAACACACTTTTATCGAGCTTTGCTCAATGTATCTTGCTCAACCAATTTGATAAATTAGTAAGCATGGAGTTACATAACGTATGATATAAACTAGATCTACCAAGCCTATCAAACGTTATGTAACTCCAAGATCATTACCCTATCAAAAAAATATGAATGAGTAAGTGCAAAAATAGAAAGAGCTCAATCTCTCAGCCTTTCTGTTGATCGCTTTTCTTCAATATAGATGACAAGATATCAAACTATGTAAAAGTCTACACTGTCGTCAGACATACTTGCCTAGGAGCAATGCTCCCAGGCAAGCATGTCTGGAGATAGTGTAGACTTTTGCATAGCAGATATCTTGTCATCTATATTAGAGAAGAGTGATCAGCAGAAAGGCTGACAGATTGAGCTTGTTTGATTTATGCACTAACTCGGGAATATCTTTTTATAAGGTAATGAGCTTAGAGTTACGTAATATTTGATAGGCTTGGTAGAGCTGGTTTAGATCACACGCTATGTAACTCTATTCTTACTAATTTATCAAATTGGTTGAGCAATATGCATGGAGAAACGCTCAATAAAAGTGTGTCGTTCAACTGTTGGGACCACATCTTCAATGTGCATCAACACATTTTGACCTAAAACAAATACAGCGACCCTCCATGTATCCTTTAAGGCTTCTGAAGAAAGTGTTCTGAAGGTCTTCTAGAATGCTACAACTTTGAAGGTAGTGTTCCTGATCAAGCTCACAAGAGATGAGGAACTCCTTACCAACTTCGAATATGGCAACGACCAGCTTAAATACAGAATTAGCAAGCTGGAGGCAAGCTTGAAAATTATCGGGATTCACATACTACAGCAAGCATCTGATCTTTTCCAAGGAATGTTGAAAGCATGCTAAGGAAAGAAAACACAATCAATTAATCCATATTGCTAAGGAAGTAATGATACTCTATTTCCTTTCAATCTCATTTGTGGTTCCGATATGGTCAACAACAGTGGACCTGATCGGAAACACAAACAAGAAGCCATGGGATGAAATTTAAAATTCAGAAATTACCACCTTCGCTTAGTTTCCTTATTTTAACCGTAGTTGTTGTTGGCATAAGTTTTCTATACTTGCTGAACATCATTTCAACCCTCAATGCCCGTGAGGCTGCTTTGTTGTTCTTCTCCTATTTTCTATCTAGGTGATAATCCCAACCACGCAGCTCCCTAGCTAACTATCCATCTGCTTTATTTTACTTTCAGAGAGACAACAGACAAAATTACATTACAGGATACACTTTCATATTTGCACTTGATTCAAATTTTGCATTTGTTAAGATAATTCCATCAGCCAGATTCGTTAGAAGTTACTTTCTACCCTATGTCTCTTCTTTAGTTAGCTCTTAGATGATATAGTCTTCCATCAACCATCCATTTTCCCTCGAAGGTATTCTTCTACCGCACCTTCTGGCATATAATCATCACCCCGAGCGAGCAACCCAATCATATAAATTTTGGTCAGGGGAATTTCTATTGGTTTTTCGTTCTTATCTGGTGCAGTACGAGGCTTCGAGGGCCCTCTAAGGGTCCAATGCACACTTAAAGTTAAGTCCAATCACTATTGGTTCTCTGCAGTGACGACAAATATTGATCCCTTCTCAAAACTTGACACGCATAAACATGAGAAACAACCGTCGGTAATTCATAACAGGATATATGCACCATCTTCATGAGTTCCTCAGCCTTATCAATTTCGAACCCATCAAACTTAACAGTACAATGCAGGACCTTGTTTGAATAATCAATGCCTAATCGGTTAAAAACTGCATTCACAAAAATATTGTACTTTGTGTGTGTTGTCCCGGTGACCTTATCAGTAATACATACTTAACTCTCACACATATGATAGTGGATCCATCTGAACACACTTTATTCTTCCTAGACCATCTATGGCTTAAATTGAATAAAAAGTTGACTAGCTAGTTACAACAGATGACACATCTGTTACGACAGTTGATCAGCCTGTTGCAGAAATCAAACAGATATATTTATCTATTGCAAAAGATTTCCAATATGTTGTAAGTTATCTAACAAAAAGAATATATTTTGCAACAGATTACCCATCTGTTAGATTTATTTTAAAGCAATTTTCTTTTCTTTTTGAGATACAATAATTTATAAATAGGTCCTTCCTTACAAATATGGATGATCCAGATTTGTACAGAAATATTCATATTGAGTCCTTGCGTGAACTTCAAAGGCAGTTTGATGAACTCAAGAGAGATTTGGCTGACTTCGGAGCAAGGCTGCCGGATGAAAAATGCTTGATTGACAATAATAATAATAATAATAATAATAATAATAATAATAATAATAATTAGGTAATATTTTTTATTTTAGCTCATGTATGTATTTTTCTCCTTTTGTATATCGGATCTACCCAAGGGATTCAAAAATCTATGAACATTCATTTCATTTTGTTGTCGACATTGAATTTTTAATTCTTATTTAGTATTTAATAATCATTCTATTTATTCCTTGTTTTCAACATGTTGATGGTTGGTGGTAGGCATTTGACCAATTTGTATCATCAGAGGTTAATCTGCTACGACAGATCGATCATATGTTGCACCTGACGGTTATTAATAAAAAAGGGTTATTGTTGTTATTGAGGGGGTGAAAAAGACATGACTATTCAATATGAAAAATGTTTCGTAAATAAATAATAAGGAAATAAATTATAAACACAATTTATAACTGTAAAAAAATGTTTATTTAATTTTAATAACTGATCGTGACTTTTCATCATTTTTGTTTTTGAATTTATTTTTAAAAATTATTTATTATATAATAAAATGGTTATTATTTTATTAAGGAATTTGAAAAGGTGTTTTTTTTATTTATAGAATAAAAAAGTAAGCAAATTTGGATTAATGATATGATGATAGATTTTAAAAAAAAAAAAAACGCAGATTATATGTTGCAACAAATATATTATCTAATGTAACAGGTTCACTATTGTTGAAACAGATGATATATCTGTCATCACAGATGTGTTATCTGATGCAACAGATATAGAATCTGTTGCCATAACTCAATAAAAATGGTTCTTGGAAAGAATTAATTAATAATAATAATCTGAAAAGTCATGACTTATCACAATATTTCTTAATTTAATTAAGTCATTACTTTTCATATTAATTAAAAATGTAATTAATAAATGGAGGTGAACAGTTAGATTATATGTTACAACAGATAGGCTATCTGATGCAACATATTTTATATTTGCTGCAATAGATAATATATCTGTTGTCACAGATGTGTTATCTGATGCAACAGATATAGAATCTGTTGCCACAACTCAATAAAAATGATTCTTCGAAAGAATTAATTAATAATAATAATCTGAAAAGTCATGACTTATATCAAAATATTTATTTTCTTAATTTAATCAAAAATGTAATTAATTAATAGAGGTGAATGGTCGCACCTTTTTGCCTCTCATTCAAATTCAATCCTCTATAAATAGGTCCCTCCTTACTCAATTATTCATTCAACTGCAATCTACTTATTTATTGCATCTCGTCTTTCATATTATACTCTAGAAGATTATGGCTGACCCAGTGTGGGATGTTGCTTTTCTGCAAGGCGCCGTGAATGATCTTCAGAATCAAGATCGTGACCTGCAATGGGAACTGGGAGGAGTTAGAGAAAGAATGCTCCGCGAGATACGCAGGCTGGGGAGGGCCTTGCTACTTTCGGTTGAAGATTGGTCAGCTGGCAATGATGATGATGTTAATAATAATAATAATAATAATAATAATAATAATAATAATAATTAGATTATTATTTTTCTTGTAGTCTATTATATGTATTTTTATTTGTTTTTGCTTAATAAAAAAATTATGTTTGATCTTTGACATTTTAATCCATATTTAATTTTTATTCTGTCTATTATCTTCTCAATAAACATGTCGACGATTCGATGTAAAAAGGAATAATTTAGAATCCAATAGCAATAGCAAGATTTATCTATTGGGTTTGTGGCAGGGGCTGATGTGTTGTTCAAAACAGATTACTCATGTTGCGACAGATAAGAAGTCTGATGCAATAGATAAATAGTCTGTTTCAACAGATGACTAGTTTGTTGCTTGGCTCTGACGTTTTAATTCGTACTCCCTCCGTCTCAAATTACCCATCCCAAATTGAGATGCCACATTGATTAAGAAAAATAATTAATAACATGTCTAGTTTACCATAACCCACTGATCAGTTGGTGGGACAGTAGACGTGTTTGAGATAACCATTGTTTGCTATTCAATCGAAATTTTATAAAAGAAGAAAGATTTTAACGTCGGTCGACGTATAGTCCCCCTATTAAATGATGTTTTCATTTTAATTTGAAGAAAAAGTGATTAATGCAAAGGGTAAAACATAGATTTTTTTTTATCTTTTCTTGATTAATGAAAAAGACAAGTAAAAGGAGAAATCAAATTAGGAAATTTGGGACGGGTAATTAGACGTAAGGAATAATTTTGAATCAGTAGCAATAGCAAGAGTTGAAACATATTGGTTATCTGTTGGGTTTGTGGCAGGGGTTGATTTGTGTTGTTCCAAATAGATTAATCATTCGTTGCAACAGATAATTAGTCTGATGCAACAGATAAACATCCTGATACAACAGATAATATGTCTGATGCAACAGATAAATATTTTGATGCAACAGATGAATATTTTGATACAACAGATAAATAGTCTGATGCAACAGATTACTCATCTGATGCACCAGATGATTGATCTATTTAAATTGTGGGCACTTATGCTGGATTCATGAACAGGGTTCTATCTATTGTTGGAAAAACAGAAGTGTACCCAGATGACAAATACGAATAAAAATCATAATTTTACTTACCAAAGTCACCTATGAAGTAATGCCAAAGTGGAAAGTGATGTAGTAAACAAAAATTGACCTAAGAAATTGGTCAGATCGCAGCAGTAGCGTTGTACCACAACAACAACAACAACAAATGGTCGACAAGAAGAAGATGAAGATGATAATGAAGTAGAAGATGATAATGAAGCAGAAAATGATGAATAAAGCAGCAGAAATAGTGAACAACAAAAATCGCTAAGAGAGAAAAAATAACAATGGATGAGAAGAGAGAGAGAAAAGCTCCTTTTTTCCTCTGTTTCCCGTTATTTTAAGTAAACATTGGGATCAAAGTATAAATTTAAAAATTTGTGGGCTATTTTCAAACTTCCCGAACTTTCTTAATCCATAATAAAGTAATTGTCATCTCCAACTAATAATTAAGACTTGTGTCACCTACACCTCATTTTAAAACTCTTTTGTCACTTGTGGCTCAAACCCCAACAATGTTACATTATCTATATCTATAATTTATATTTATATTTATAATCTATATCTATATCTATAATCTATATCTATCTATAATCTATATCTATAATATATTAAAAGTGTGAAGGGCCTTATAAATATTATTTGAATTTTTTGTCCTTCATTAAAAAATTTTGCTTTAGACAAAATTATTTTTTCATATCTTTCTTAATATTTAACAGTTAAAAATGAATTAAATATATTTTTGGTAAAATCTCTCCTCATTAAAAGTCATCAGAATTAATGATAATTAATACTTTTTTTCATTAGTTTAAGAATTCTAAATCAATAAAATTTGATTTTAAGAAGATTTAAAAAATCTAGAAATAAACATAAAAGTGTTAGAATAAAAAAATTTAAGAATTACCAAAATTTTAAAAGTTTTAGTTACACACTAAGAATGTAACTAAGAATGTAATCAATGATTTTGTGAAGATTTGACTTTAAAACAACGAAAGATTTTAAATATAAAAAAATAATAGTACCACAAATATGATCAAATTGATGCGTCTCTCTAAGCATCTGCAACTAGGAAAGAGGTGTTGCATGCAAACATAAAAATGATGATCCATCAACCACTTAAAAATTTTTATGGTAAAATATATATGTGCTTACACTAAAATATTTGTTTATGTTTATGTTATCGAAGAATTTTTGAAAAGTAATTTAAATTTGTTATATTTTATTAAAAATTTCCACAATAACTAAAATAATTTAACTTTAAATAATCAAATATTATACGTACGAGGCACGTGCAATTATCCTAATTTTTTTTTTTAAAAGGTTCCGAGCGAATACTTATACGTAATATGAGATGGAGGAGAGCAAAGTTAATGGTGGACATAAAAATATACCGCTAATAATTTGCGCAGCTTCTTTGGAAAGATAAAAGGACGCAACACTCTATATAGTCCTAATCGAACACGCATATTCAAATCCTTTTATAGAGCTCCAAACTGGAAAAAAAAAAAAAGCACAAACATTGTGAACTTACTAATTACAAGGGTTTTGCATAACATGGGATCCATTGCTCCTGAAGATGAAGGTTTTATCATCTCTGTATACTACATCCATATTTTTATTTGTACATCCATATTTTTATTTGATTCTTAGGGAGCGTTTTGGTATGAAGGAAAATATTTTTATTTATGAAAATAATTAGGGTTTTTTGCTTATTTTTTTTGTGTTGGATAAGTAAGCAAATAATATTATTCTATTGTGTTGGATAAGTAAGTAAATAATAGTATTATTCAAAACATAGTTGTGTATAATCTAGACAAATATTATGGGACGTAAGGGTGTGGGATGGGGGGTATGGGAGCTATGGTGGGAGTGGGGTGAAGATGAGGTGTGATGGAGAGTGAGAGAAAAAAAGGGCAGCTTGGTGCACTAAAGCCACCGCTATGCGCGGTGTGCGGGGAAGGGCCCCACCATAAGGGTGTATCGTACGCAGCCTTACCTTACATTTCTGCCAGAGGGTGTGAGAGACCTCTAAAATACTATTTGACCACCCTTATTGTGTCTTAGTATAGCACCCTTTTGGTTGTAAATTTACTATGCCCTTTAGTTTAAATATAATAATCAATGTTAACTATAATAATCAACGTCAACTTGAAAAGAGATAAAATTTAATTAGAGGTAAGTTAATAAAGTCACTTTTAATTCTATATTAAAAAGTGTGTTCAAGTCAAAAAGAACACTTATTTAGAAAAGGAGAGAGTAGTTGGTTCTTCTTATCTGTCCTATCATTGGGGAGTGGACACCACTAAAAAAAAAAGAGAAAACTGACCATAAAACCGTCCAAAGTTCGTGGTCGGTAAAGTTATGGTAGGTTTTTAAAATCTGACCACAAGTGGTCGGTTTTTTTAAAAATATATATTAAAAATTTATTATTATTTTATTAAAATTGTAAAAATAATTTCAGGAAAAAAAATGACCATTTGTAGTCGGTTTTTCTACAAATTTTTTTAAAAAATAAAAATCAAAACTCAAATACACAATGCAACAACAACAATCCAATACAGTAGTAACCAAATCAATACAGCAGCAACAACAACCAAAAACTAAACTTACATACTTTCAAAAGACTAGAACTCGTACAAAATGTCCTACAAAAGTGAGTATGAAAAAACTACAACAATACTTTCAAACAATAGAATGTCTAAATAATAAATACAACACATACAAAAATCAAAAAAATAAAAGTCATCATCATCGAATTCTTCCTCGTCTTCCATATCATCATCCGTGCTGAAATCATCCAGGGGGCCTAGATCTTTTGCAGCCCAAATTGCATCACCAGGACACGGAGGAATAACCCCCGCAGTTTGAATGAAAGAGTTGAACTGCTGCTGCAGTATCTTGATTTGTGATGTTGTTGCCTTCTCGGTCTTCTTCTGCCTCTCTCTCTGTTTAGAAAACCTCTCTCTCTGTTCAGCAAGTTCTTCAGTGAGTTGAGAAATCGTATTTTGTAGTCTTTCAATGGTTTCTCTATCAACTAAAGAGCTAGAGTATGCATAGCCGAATGAACACCTAATATTCTCGCCAAAAAATTTTGTGTGGAATCCGTAGAAATCACCTCTATTTGCAGGACCCACAGATTTTGTCCATAACTCCTCCTCTACATGCTCGGGTATTGGGTCACCCTAACTTTCAAGAGGCTGACTACTACGATACTCAGTAACAAGACGTGTATATTTGTCCTATATTTAAAGTAAAGTTAATACTAAAAGAAAAAAAATATTAAAGTACTTATAATTCAAAATTTGTTTCTTACATGGACAGTTTTTGCACGAGCTTCAACCCAGACACCTTCATCAGTCGGGTTCTTTTTTTTTCGTATGAGTCTCCTCGAATAGCTCATTAGTTGGTATTCGCCTACCCTTATATTTTTCCTACATATGAAAACATTATATATCAATGTTCAAATAATAAATAAATTTAAATAGAAATAAATAATTAACACTGTAAAAGTAACATACCATTTTTTCCTTCATAGCAAGACTACTTCTGGCACCCGCAGTATGTAGGGAGCCACCCTTGGATGATGCCCGGGCTTCCTTTCCTTTTCACTCAACAATTGGTATTCTGTGCTACTCCAATGGCGAAGATACATTGGTCATACGGGTGCAAGAATCCACTTAGGTTTTATCGATTTCTTTCGGGCATAATCCAAGAGATAGTTAAATCTGGTTCTACATCTTATGAAAAAGTTCTTCTTTATAAGAAATGTATTTGCATCATCCCACCAGTAAAATTTCTATAACAAAAATATAATATTCAATCTTTTGTTCTAACAAAGTGTTAATAAGTAGTCAAAAAGTTAAATCGTTACCTTAAATTCTTCAAACATTCTATCCCTGTCATGTTCTGAAACCCTTTTTCAGCTGGTCCAATAGCCGTTGAAGTGCTGAGTAATGCATATTAACGCCTTTTTTCAAACTCCACCATCCGGCCTAAACCTATAACACAAGATCAAACCGTAATTTCATAGAGCATAATAATCTAGTAATGAAAAATGAGTAACGTTATTATATTTAGAAATCTTACCCTCTCGCAACTGGAACAAGATAAATCCTCGCAAAATCATCTCTATCTCCTGGTGGCGTAGTAAGTGATGGTAGATGCATTGGCGTGGGCGGATCTGAAGCACCAGATGGAGTGCCTCTAAGTTGAAGATCCGACAACCCAATAGATCTAGTAGAATCATTGTGCAAAGCTGCGTGACTGCTGCAGGAGGGTATCGATGATGGTAGATGTCTAGAGGGCCAGCGGTCGTTTGATAGTATTGTGCTGGTGGTGGCACAGTCATACGAGCAGAATGAGTCGGTGTAGACCCATGTAGCTGCCCCACATGCGTAGGAATAGGTATTGAATCCTTGAACGACCTAGAATATGAGGTCCATGCTGTCGCGTCAGCAAATCGATCCTCAGATATATGAATACCTGTGGGTCGTCTATAAGTCGGAGGTTGTCTATTCTTTTTTGGTTTCGTAGTATCAACTTTTCCCTTACCCTCGTTACCTCTGCCTGACATCTAAATTATGTTAAGTTAACAAGTAGTTAGTTCCTACAAAATGAATATATAAGAAAATATTCCAAGTAACTAATTTCAAGTTACTAATTCACATTTCAAATCGCTCTAATACAACGCGAGATATAGAGAAGAATATTTTTATTACTATATAAATCATGGAAAAGTGGAAACAACAAGCTTAAATAGTATATTACATATCAATCTTAAACAAGAAACATAAAGGTAAATATATAGTACAAAGCATAAAGACATCAATACATAATAAATACAACCTACACAATTAATCCTCCTCTTCTGAAGACTCTCCACTAAATCATTCACCCTCTTCGGATGTTTCCTCATCTCCTATCCACTCAGCCTCTTCTTCTGCAATATTAACTTCTTTAAATATATTTTTCGGGTCATTCAAACCGTCCACTAGCTGGTGATCAATCTGCATTTCATTTTGATATACGGTCTCCAACACATTCTCAAATTCCACCCGGCCTATAGGCTTTGTTTTAATTACAGCCCACCAATCACACTTGTCATTGCGCAATGGATAAGGAGCATAATACACTTGTTTAGCATTTTGCGCTAGAACAAATGGATCGTAAATAGGATACGACCTATTGTGCTTTACTTCAATGATGTTATGCTCCCTATGTACTCTTATGCCTCTTGTGCTTGGATTAGACCACTTACATCAAAAGAGGACAATTTTTTTATTGGAAAACCAGCATATTCCAGTTCTAAGATCTCGTGTATGATGTCAAAGTAATCAACATTATCATCACCCTTAACCCAAACACCATTATTTTTTGTTTTCATTGTTCTGGATTGTTGTTCGATGAAAAAGTTAAACCCATTTAGTTTGTATTGGGACATTGCATTAGCTTCAACAGGACCCAAAGAAATATTCCTCAAAAGTTGATCGTATGCGGCTGCATTTGGTGAATGGTGTACCTAAAAATATTATACATATATATATATTTAGTTGAGGAATGCGTAAATGTTTAAACTTTGTAGAAATATTAATACACTTACGAACCTCATTTTTAAACCACGTTGCAAAGGATGCATACACTTGATTTTCGTGGAATTGATTCTTAAATGAACTAAACATCCAACATGGGAAACACAATTAGTTTATTTAAGGGAATGAGTAAACAAATAAGATATGTTAAAATTTTTATCTCCTTACTTCAGAAAGGGCTCAATTTCTGGACAATTCAGTATGACATACAAAGTTGCTGACTTGCGCTCCGTGGGAGTGAGCCGACGAGGTATGGTCTTTTTAGCCTTACAACCAGATTGATTGAAAATTGATATCGGTTGTAAATAAGGCTTATTGACATCATCCTGATGATGATTCGGTCGGTTTTTTGAACAAGCAACTTCATCACTAAAGTAGTATGAACAAAATTGAGAAGTTTATCTTGCAAGATATGCCTCGACTATAGAGCCTTCCACCCTATGTTTATTTTTGGGACCCCTTTTTAATTTTCCAATTGCCATGTACAATGTTAAGGTTAGATATTTACTATATTTAAAAAAGATATGTATGAATTTAAATATGTTGCAAATGCTTACCGTTCGAATGAATACATCCACCTAGTATGAACTGGACCGCCTAGCCGAGCTTAGTGCACAAGGTGAATAGGAAGATGTTCCATCACATCGAATAATGCTGGCGGGAAAATCTTCTCCAGCTTGTTGGTGATAACAACAATATTACTTTTTATTCGCGCCAGATTTTCTTCTTTTAATATGGTGGCTCATAAGTCTTTGAAGAGCAAACTGATCTCTGCTATTGGTTTCCATATATTTTCAGGTAAACCAATAAAAGAAATTGGAAGTAATTGTTCCATGAAAACATGACAATCATAGCTTTTCATTCCATGCAAGATTCCTTGTGTCATATCAATCCTCTTTCCTAAATTTGAGGCATATCCATTGGGCATCTTCAAACTTTGAACCCACTTACATATTTGATGCTTTTAGTCCAACTTGAATGTAAAACTAGCCTTGGGCTTAAGAACATTGTCGTTGGGCCCCTGCTGTAAGTGTAATTCTCTGCAGTTGTAATATTCTGGTAAGTCAAGTCTAGCCTTAGGATTATCATTTGTTTTGCCGGTGACATCCATAACTGTGTTGAATAAGTTGTCAAAATAGTTCTTTTCAGTATGCATGACATCAATATTATGTGTAAGTAAATTATCTGGCCAATATTCTAACTCCCAAAATATACTTTGCTTAGTCTAGTTATGCGAAAGGTCATATCCATCAAGCCGGTACAATCGTTCCTCGCTAGCTTTAGGCAAATCTTGAACTATTTTCCAGACGTCATGACCAGACAGCCTTGAAGGTGGACCATCATATTCCCTTCTATTCCTTTTGAATGCATTCTTGAGTCTCCTAAATTCATGATCAAGTGGCAAGAAACATCGATGGCAATCAAACCATGAATTTTTCCTGCCATGTCTCAATGTGAAAGATTTTATTTTTTTCATGCAGTATGGATAAGCCATCTTTCCAGCTGTCATCCACCCAGACAATATTTCATAAGCATAAAAATCATTAACAGTCCATATTAGATATGCACGCAGACTAAAATTTTGTGCAAGAGAGATGTCCTAAGTTTTAACCCCCTCATGCCATAAAATTTGAAGTTCATTAATCAAAGGTTGCAAATAGAGATCTATTCCACTTTTTGGATTACGCGGGCCAGGAACAACACAATTCAAAAATATATAGGGACTAGTCATTAACAGTTCAGGAGGAAGATTATAAGGACTGATAAATATAGGCCAACATTAATATGGTGCACCACCAACTGAAAAAGGAGAGAACCCATCCGCACATAATCCCAATCGAATATTTCGTGGCTCAGCTTCAAAATCTGGACAAGTTTCATCAAAATGCTTCCAAGCCTCTCCATCAGATGGATGACACATAACACCAGTGGGCCTTCTATTTTCACTGTGTCATCTCCTATGAGGAGTTGAGCTGTTTGAAGCATACAACCTCTTCAACCTTGGTATAAGAGGTAAATAATGCCGCCTTAATAGCAATTTTATTTCTAATAGAACCACGCTTATATCGAGAGTGCTGACAAAACTTACAGAACTCTAGGTTAGTATCCTCCTTAAAGTATAACATGCAGCTATTTTCACAATAATTAATTCTAACCGAGGAGAGACCTAACTTTGACACCAATCTTTTTGCCTTATAGAAATAACCAGGAACCTCCAAGCCGAGGTCAACTAACTCTCTAATAAGGTCTATCATTGAGTCTATTCCTCCTTCAACAATATTCCAGTCAGATTTAATACTTAATAATCTAACAGAAACAGACAAACGAGAGTGCGAACACCCGTCAAACAAAGGATGACTAGCAGCATGCAACTCTTTGTAGAAATTGCCTGCTTCGCTATTAGGAACATCTTCAATATTTTCCCTAAAGTCAACCCCGTGTTGCATCTCAAAAGCATCGTGCACCATTTCTGTCATCCTAGTATCTTGATATTCATTATGCCCTACAGACCTACTACTTTCTCCAACAATAAAGTTATTTTGTGCAACATCACCATGAATACCACGCAATCTTAAAAAGTCCTCGTGAAACCTCTTTCTATAAAGATGTTCCTTTACATCTTCTTCACATACAATATTTATACCATCACATCTAACACAAGGACAACGAATAACCCGAAAACGTGTCCAAACATCAAGTGTCTTAGCATGTTCAACAAATCTTTTGACACCTTCAACAAATTCCTCTCTAATACCCATTCTATTATCATTGTTCTGGTGATATATCCAGCTATAATCAGGTTACATCTACGCAATCAATCAGATTCAACTAATTAGATCAAGTCACAAAAATTTAATTATTTTCAAGTAACTAATCCACCAAACAAGTCACATTCTAAACAAAAAAATCACCTCTGAAGTCCCTACACTTAATTATTTTCAAGTGACAAAGTCACCGAACAAGCCACATTCAAAACAAATAAATCACCTCTAAAGTCCCTAGACTTAACCATTTTCAAGTAACTAAGTCACCAAACAAGTCACATTCTAAATCAAAAAATCACCTCTAAAGTCCCTAGACTTAACCATTTTCAAGTAACTAATCCACCAAACAAGTCACATTCTAAACAAAAAATCACCTTTAAAGTCTCTACACTTAACCATTTTCAAGAAACTAAGTCAACAAAAAAACCACATTCAAAACAAATAAATCACCTCTAAAGTCCCTAGACTTAACCATTTTTAAGTAACTAATCCACCAAACAAGTCACATTCTAAACAAAAAAAACACCTCTAAAGTCCCTACACTTAACCATTTTCAAGTAACTAATCCACCAAACAAGTCACATTCTAAACAAAAAATCACCTTTAAAGTCCCTACACTTAACCATTTTCAAGTAACTAAGTCAACAAACAAACCACATTCAAAACAAATAAATCACCTCTAAAGTCCCTAGACTTAACCATTTTCAAGTAACTAATCCACCAAACAAGTCACATTCTAAACAAAAAAATACCTCTAAAGTCCCTACACTTAACCATTTTCAAATAACTAATCCACCAAACAAGTCACATTCTAAACAAAAAAATCACCTTTAAAGTCCCTACACTTAACCATTTTCAAGTAACTAAGTCAACAAACAAACCACATTCAAAACAAATAAATCACCTCTAAAGTCCCTAGACGTAACCTTTTACAAGTAACTAAGTCACCAAACAAGTAACATTCTAAACAAATAAATTACCTCTAAAGTCCCTACACTTAACCATTTTCAAGTAACTAATCCACCAAACAAGTCACATTCTGAACAAAAAAATCACCTCTAAAGTCCCTACACTTAAGCATTTTCAAGTAACTAATCCACCAAACAAGTCACATTCTAAACTAAAAAATCACCTTTAAAGTTCCTACACTTAACCATTTTCAAGTAACTAATCCACCAAACAAGTCACATTCTAAACAAAAAAAAAACACCTCTAAAGTCCCTACACTTAATCATTTTTAAGTAACTAATCCACCAAACAAGTCACATTCTAAACAAAAAATCACCTTTAAAGTTCCTACACTTAACCATTGTCAAGTAACTAAGTCAACAAATAAACCACATTCAAAACTAATAAATCACCTCTAAAGTCCCTAGACTTAACCATTTTTAAGTAACAAAGTCACCAAACAAGTCACATTCTAAACAAATAAATCCCCTTTCAAGTTCCTAGACTTAATCATATTGAAGTGACTATCAAAATAAAACCACATTCAAGAAACAAGCAACAACAATGCTAGTGAATCGTACAAGGCCACACACGGCTTCACTAGACTTCAATATGAACAATAACAAGAAGATAACAACAATTCTAGTGAATCGAACAAGGCCACACACGGCTTCACTAGACTTAAATATGAAAAATAACAAGACTTCATTAAAACAAATTAGAGAAAAGTCAACTTACCTTTGCTTGACCTAAATTAAAGTCAAAGAGACAAGTGGTCACCGGAAAAAAAAAAAGCAACGCACTCCTTTTTCTGAATTCGGATTCTGTCAAACGGTACATCAAATTTCAAGCAACCCATTAAGCAAGTGGAATTAAAAAATCTTCATCATTACGCAAAATAACAAATATCTTGTCATCCTTATTTTCTCGTATTTTTAGCTTAAAATCACCATAAACAAACCACCAACATACTAAAACTACAATGGAGTATCAATAAAAGTAAACGCTAATTTACTTGGTAAAACACACAAAGAGGGGATCTTGATAAGCTTCACTTGACAAAATACACACATAGAACAAACTAAAATTATGTTACTAAATGGAATCTTGAACTAACTAAATGGAAATTTCCTAAAATTGAAACTTTACTTTGAACTAACTAAAATTGAATCTTGAACTAACTAAATGGAAATTTTCATTACTTTTTTTACTTTGAACTAACTAAATTTATGTAATGAAGCATAATAACTAGAACAAATGCTTTAAAACAAATAATTTTTTTACTTTGTCCTAACTAAAATTAGTACCAAAGCATTATATTCTTAAACCATTAGCTAGTATCTAACAAGAAAAACATAGAGTTGAAGTTTTTGAAACTTACCGGAGCTAGGGGCGGCGGGAAACGACGGTAGACGGTGGTGGAGTTGAAGTGTGGCATTGATTTGGAGCTTTTTTGTGTGTGTATGTCGTGTTTTCAAATGGGGTGGGGAGAGGGAGGCTTCTGTTTTGGGGATTTAACATATTAAAGGGGTCGGGTCGGGTTGGGCTTTTTTTTATCAAAATATTTTTAAAAAAAATATTTTATGAAAACCGACCACATGTGGTTGGTTTTCATAAAATATTAAAAAAAATATTTTGATAAAAATAAATATTCTAATTAGTTAAAATATAAATTTTTTTGTAAATTAATTTTTAAAAAATATTAATCAATTAATTAATTAATTAAGTTAATTAAAATTTTAAGTTAATTAATTAATTAAGTTAATTAAAATTAATTAATTAAGTTAATTAATAATGTCAATGAATTTTGCGAACTATGATATTATATATATATTTATATATATATTATATATAAAATATCGTAATTTCTGTTACGTTAATTTGCATGTGTCTACATTGTATTGACACAAAATAGTATATTTATTTCATCACTACACGAGATATACGTATATATAAATATATTCAATTGGCTATCAACATTCAAAGACGTACTATATACATCACATACCCGATTTTACTACCCCATAATAATATACAACATATTTCACAGAAACTCAGTTGGTTTATCTTGTGTCATTAATATACCTTCACTAAATAATATGTAAATTATATATATATATATATATATATATATATATATACATACCTATACATACACACACATATATATACACATTATCGACTATATCAATAAGTACTATATACATCACATACGTACACGAGTATCTTATCTAATAATATAATGCGACGTATTTCATATACGTACTATATACATCATATACCCGATTTTACTGCCCCATTGTATTTCACGTATACTCAAATAAATTATCGGTTCATTTATCTTATGTCGTTAATATACCGTCGCTATATAATATGTATATATTCTATATATACATATACATACACACACATATACACACTATCTATATCAAGTTCAAAATACATATTATATACATCACATACGTATACAAGTATATTATCCAATAATATAATGCAATGTGTTTCTTATACATACTTAGATTAGTGATCGATTAATTATATTTGATTAGCTTAATATATTAGGTTTTGATTATATATATAATTAGGTGTTACTAAAAATAATTTAAGTTTTAATTTTTTTACTTCAAAAGCCGACCACAAGTGGTCAGTTTTATTAAAATATTTTTTATATTAATTAAAAAAATCGATCACTTGTGGTCGGTTTTTATAAGTATTTTTTAATTATTTTTTTTATAAAAAACAACCACTAGTAGTCGGTTTTATTAAAAAGAAATTTAAAAAGAATTTTTAAAAACCAACCACAAGTGGTCGGTTTTTATAAATATTTTTTAATTATATTTTTTTTTAAAACCGACCACTTGTGGTCGCTTTTTTATTTTTTAAAATTTGTATTTGTTAAATAAATAATTATTATTATTAAAATTATTGTATTAATTAATTTGATTTTTTAAAATAAAAAAGCACCACTTGTGGTAGCTTTTTTAAAAAAAAATAAAAAAATAAAAAAAAATCACCAGTGATCGATTTTTTCCGAGCACATCTTGTGATTGGTTTTCTGTGGTCGATTTTATCATTTTCTTTTAGTAGTAGTGTAACGGGAAACCGGACACCCCCTTATAGAAAAAGTATGAAATTACAAATGAAAAATGCTTTAGTGAAGTCCATGTTAAGCCGATCCTTTAAAAAATTTAACTTGCAGAGAGAAAGAGCATGTTTGATGTTAATGTGTGTGTGAGTACCTTTGCCTGTATTTGTCAAAAACAAAGGCTTTGACCCGCACATCTTTATGGCTACTTTGGATGGAGATAATTATTTCAACTGTTGTGGTTTTCTTTGCTTAAATGTTTGTATATTTATACTTTTCTTGTTTATAATTGTGAAATGGCGCACTTACATTACTTGTCTGGGCTTATTTTGTTGAATTAGTATATGTAACAGTCACATTTAAGCTTTTAGCCGGGGTGCAAAAGATCCTTTTTTTCCATGGTCAAGTAAGTGGAAATATTTATTTATTTTTTGGGTGGCGGTGAGATTTACACTTAGTAGAACGCTTCGCCCGTTTTGCTATCGTGCTGAATTCTGTCATTTTTAATCTAGTAGTTTAAGCCGTTAGAGAGAATATTAATTTTATGGAAGTATATTTTGTGTACCGTGTTTATTAGATGGAACTAGCATTTACTTGACTAGTTTTGCCCTTAATTTGTAAAAGACGGATAATTGCAGTAAGTTTATCCTTTTTGTTTGATGTGCAATGCGGACAGAAGTGACAGTGGAAGTTAGAGAGTCTTCACCAGCGCACTATTTGTTGAAATTGAGTCTTTCTCCCTACTTTCGGAGAGTGGTATTGAGAAGTTTGAATCAAATGAGTTTGAGGCTGGTGGTTATAAATGGTAAGACTCGTATGTCAATTCTCACTAATGCTTTATTGTTCTACTGAACATTTTTTGGGGTTCTATATGTGTGTTGAATGAAAAATGGAGAAATTACGTGGAAGAGAAAAATTGAGTTTACACCAAAAATGGAAAGTGTACTCAAAATTGGCAAGTTTACTCTTTCTCCCACATTGGTGGAAGAAGAGAACTTGAAAGTGTTTATAATGAGAAACACTTACTCCACATGGCAAGTGAGGCAAGAAATAAATGATGTCTCGCGCCGCCATCGTCTCTCACTCAGCTCGGCTTCGAATTTGGATTTGGTTTCAGCAAATGATCAATCGATGAGATCTATCTTCTTGGACAAACTTTATTTGAATTCCGAAGAATGCCAAGGAAAAAACGCAGTAAATTTTTACTGCAAATTTTCGAAACTCCATATATATATATATATATGCGCAATAACAGTGGCACTATTAACTGAACTGCTGCAGTATTTCGAATAGGTGTTTCAGAACTGATGCGTTGGTTTGAAAGGTTGCACTGTTTAAACAGATTGTTGCTTCTGTTACAGAGGGTTGCACTATTTCAGATTGTTGCTTCAGAAAGTTACAACTCTTCAATGAAAATACATACTGTTTCGTGAAAAGGTGTGTTGTTTCAGCAAATTACTGCAGACTGTTTCAGCAATAATAAATACTGTAGCCATGCATTTTTTCAGAACAGACACACTTCTAAGTTGAACCGTTGCCACCTTTACAAAGAGGCATCTTATGGCTATATAAACCTGGTTTCATCCACAGGTTTTGTGCAAAAAATTTCAGATTACAAACTTCTTCTTGTTGTCTTAAAAATACTCTCTAAGTGTGATCATTCAAACCATGAGTGTGTTCGAAGAATCCGCCTATTTGAGGTACCACTATAGTCGGATTGAAGGTCATTTTATCCTGGGAGGACGATTCCATAACCTCGGGTACAGTGAGGGGAATTATTCCTTAAGGAAAGTCTGTGAATTCGGATGACTTGGCCTTAATCATTTCTGTTTCATCTTTATTTTCTGAAAATAAAATACACCTCTTGGAAAGGTCATTTTGATCTTGTGTTAAGGGTATTTAATACTTCATTGTGTTCTTGTTCATACTTGAACTCGAGTTGAAGTTGTTGTTCTATTGTACAGATTCTACGTACCCGTATTGTAGTAGATAACAATCTTAAGGAATAAGTCTACAGAATTTGTATTGCTTGTTTTTGGAGATTAAAGCTTAGGCTTTCTACTCCTTTTGAATTTAACTAGTTATTAGAAGACATAAAATCTTCATCATAAGTTAAGGTTCACTCAGTTGACGATTTGAAGTAATAAAAACTTCATCGTTAACTAGAAACAAGAAGAAGAGTTTCAAGTTATTTAACTTTATAAATAGTATTCTGAAAAATACTAAGTTTTTTGTCTTGTAGTGACAGAAAAAAAATGACAACTGAAAGTCAAATGATGGATGCGACAACGTCTGTGGGGGCAAATAATATTGCCACATCAAGTCGCACAAATGCTCCGCCAACAATGGCACCGGCGGAGAAGCCCAAAAAAATTTCTGGCATTGACTTCAAGCGGTGGCAACAAAAGATGTTCTTTTACCTCACTACTTTATGTCTACAACGGTTCATTAGCGAAGACGCTCCTGAGGTGCACGAGGGAACCTCGAACAAAGACCACTTCATTGTTGTAGAAGCTTGGAAACATTCGGATTTCCTTTGCAGGAACTATATTCTGAGTAGTCTCCAAGACGACCTCTATAATGTCTATAGTGGAATGAACTATGGGGGGCACTTGAACGAAAATATAAAATGGAGGATGCAGGAATTAAAAAATTCCTTGTTGCAAGGTTCCTGAACTTCAAAATGATTGACAGCAAATCTGTTGTCTCTCGAGCACAGGAATTGCAAGTCATCATACATGATCTCCTAGCAGAAGGTATATTTTTGAAAAATACCTTAGTTGAACAAATTAAAAAAGTTCTTAATACTCATATAAACTGTTTTGTAGGTTTAATTGTGAATGATGTTTTCCAAGTAGCAGCGATAGTTGAGAAGCTACCATCTTTGTGGAAAGACTTCAAAAACTACTTAAAGCATAAACGCAAGGAGATGACCATTGAAGATCTTATCGTCCAACTCCGTATCAAAGAGGACAATAAAGCTATCGAAAGAAGGTCAAAGGGGAGTTCTACAATTAATGGAGCACATATTGTAGAAGATGGCCAAAACAACTCGAAGAAAAGAAAGAAAGTTGAACGTGGAAGCAATCAACCCAAGAAAAAGTTCAAGGGAAAATGCTTCAATTGTGGCAAAATTGGCCACAAGTCCACAGATTGTCGAGCCCAGAAGAAAGGCAAGAAAAAGGACCAAGCGAACATGATTGAGTCTAACAAAGAATATGATGATCTGTGTGCTATGTTCACGAAATGCAACTTGGTGGGAAATCCACGCGAATGGTGGATGGATTCTGGTGACACACGTCATGTTTACGCAAACAAAGAGTTGTTCTCTTCATTTGCTCCAGCTCAAGTAGAAGAAATGCTCTACATGGCCAACTCCGCTACTGCTAAGGTGGAGGGAACATGAAAAATTTGCTTAAAGATGACTTTCGGCAAGGTCTTGATACTGAACAATGTGTTATATGTTCTAGAGTTATGTAGGAATTTAATTTCTATTTCACTCCTAGATAAAAACGGATTCAAATGTGTAACCGTTTCTGAAAAAATTGTAATTAGCAAAGGAGAAATGTATGTAGGGAAAGGCTAGCTGACCGAAGGCCTTTATAAGATGAATGTAATGACTGTTGAAATAAATAAAAGTTCAAATTCTTCTTATTTTCTTGAGTCTTATGATTTATGGCATGAACGTTTAGGCCATGTTAATTACAAAACGTTACGCAAACTGATTAACTTAGAATTTTTGTCAAACTTTGAGTGCAATAAATTTAAGTGTCAAACGTGTGTGGAATCAAAGTATGCAAAGCATCCTTATAAGTCCGTTGAAACGAATTCCAATCCCTTAGACTTAATACATACTGACATTTGTGGTATGAAGTCAACACCATCACGTGGTGGGAAAAAGTATTTCATAACTTTTATTGACGATTGCACTAGATATTGTTATGTCTACTTGCTAAATAGTAAGGATGAAGCAATAAATGTGTTTAGGCAACATAAAATTGAAGTTGAAAATTAGTTAGACAAAAAGATCAAAATGATAAGAAGTGATAGGGGCAGAGAATATGAATCTCCCTTTGTGCAAATATGTGTAGAGAATGGAATAATCCATCAAACTACGGCCCCATATTCACCTCAATCTAATGGAATTGCGAAAAGGAAAAATCAAACTTTGAAGGAAATAATGAATGCCTTACTTATAAGTTCTGGTTTACCACAAAACTTATGGGGGGAGGCTATCCTTACGGCCAACTGTATACTCAATAGAGTTCCCCATAGTAAGACACAATCAATTCCTTATGAAAAATGGAAAGGGAGGAAACCTAACTTGAAATATTTCAAAGTGTGGGGGTGTCTAGCGAAGGTTCAAGTTTTTATACCTAAAAGGGTTAAGATAGGACCTAAAATGGTGGACTATGTATTCATAGGATATGCTAAAAGTAGTAAAGCATGTCGATTTTTGGTTCATAAATCCAAACATCCGGATATTAATGAAAATATGGTAATTGAATCACCATAAATTACTATGGAAACCTATTGTTCCTATAGTCAAGTGAGGTAGAGAAAGGTTTAGGTGTGCGAATAGAATTTATAGAAAAAGTTGTTAAAATTTAAAATTGTTGTTGCTTTTATGGGGCTTCAACTTGTCGTTTCTGAAGTTGTCTTAGGTAATAATTTTTTAAAAAACATGTTGAGTATCAATACCTTTTTTCAACAAGAACATGCGTATAGGTAAACTTACGCTTTCATCCTGCACAAGCATTGTCTGAAACTGCACACTTTGATTTCTACTCTTACAAGGTTAGAACGTATCGACCACCTGAACCTTACAGGTCCAATCTATACTTTCTTTTAGGGGTGTACATAGGTCGGGTTGGTTTAGTTTTTTATTGAATAAAAATCAAACCAATTATGTCGGTTTATTAAAACTATAAACCTAATCAAACCAACATAAAATCGATTTTTTTGGTTTAGGTTTTAGTCGGTTCTTTCGGTTTTTTTGGATTTTCTCGATTTTTTTATAATTTTTATTTTTTACAATTATATTGTGATTGAAGACTAGATCAAGTATGTTTTCACTCATGTGCCAATGAAAAAACTCAATTATGAAAAATTGAAGAGCGAAAAACTCTCTTGAAACTAAAAAGTAAGATGAAGAGTGAAAAACTTAGGTTTTAAGTTTATATTGGATTTTGGATCATTTTATTAGCAATTAATAGACAAATATTACAACTTAATACATACATACATACATATATATATATATATATATATATATATATATATATATATATATATATATATATTATTTCGATTTGATTTGGGTTCGGTTTGACTTTTTTTTGGTTAACACCAAACCAAACCAAGAATGATCTTTTTTTTTTCAAACCCCAAACCAACCAAATCAAACTATAAGTTGGTTTTTTTCTCGATTTGATTTGGTTCTTCGGTTTGGTTTGACTTGACAGTTTGGTCTATACGCCTCTACTTTCTTTTGTGATAGCGTCGACAGAAAGTCGTTGATCCATTATGCCAGACTATGTTTCATTGCGGCAGGGGAAGGTACAAATTAAATAGTAACATATGGTAAAGAGTAAACTAATAAATGAACTTATATAGTGGTAAAACTGCAGGTAATACAAATTTGGATGTAGTGGGTCAGCTAATTCCTTTATTAGGCAACTAAAATAAGCTCCAATACTTATTAAAAGGAAATGTTATGGCAGATATGGTGCTCTGACATCAAAACTTGTACGATAATATTATATTATATTCTGGACGTATGATATTTAGGTCGGTGCCAAAATTTTCCTTCTTGTTTCAATTTTAATCACTCTTTGTTGACCCTTTTTTTCTTTGTTTTAATCATCATGCACATAAAAAATCAGGAAAGACTGCAGGTAATACAAATTTGCCAATGATTTGATAAATCATTGATAGAATTAGCTTATAGATAGAAAAATTAAAGTAAGCTACTTCTTCTGATAAGTCATCAGGATGTTGGATATGGGCATTAATACTTCAATCCCACTACAACTTATGACTAATTAACCATACAACTCTAAAATTAGTATGAATAAACTTTTAACCAAAGAAGAAAATTAAAGCAGGCTACTTCTGCCAATAATTCATCAAGGATGTTGGATATTGCCATTGATAATTTAGTCCTGCTATAAGTTATGGCTAATCAAGCATACAACACTAAAATCAGTATGAATAAACTTTTAACCAAAGAGGTTACATGACAATTCAACATTATATAAATCTCTGGAAACAACAAAAGTAAATGGTTTTTCCTGATAGAACTTTCACAAGACGCATTCGATGTGTCAAACACAATTAAACTTCAATTTTCTTTTTTCTTTTTATTTGAATAAAACCACACTTACTTACAGTTTCATATACAATGATAGACATGAGAGCAAAGCTATGCAGATAATCAAAATTGAAGACAGAGAACAACGGCTAACAAATCAAGCAGTTACCTTAGTATAATCAGAGAAATTGACAACAAAGAACAAAGGGAGAATGAAACTGGACTATAAATTCGAAATTTAGCTGAAGAGAGATTTAAGTGAAGACAATATTTGTGGTAAGATTTTGACGTGTAGGGATTTGGCTGAAGAAGAATTTGACGTGTAAGGTTTTCACTGAATTGAGAAAATCAAATACTACAAAATTGAATCATAAAATTACAGTCAAACAAATAATGAAAAGACTATATTATCCTTTATGAAATGACAAAAATGCCCCTGTGAGGAAGCTGGCAGGACAACCTTCACCAGCTTCCCAGGACACTTCTATATATTAGGAGAAAATCAAATACTACAGAGTTGAATCATGAAATTACAATTAGACAAACAATGAAAAGACTATATTACCCATTACGAAATGACGAAAATGCCCCTGTGAGGAAGCTGACAGGACAACCTTCACCAGCTTCGAACGACACTTCTATATATCAGTTTAATCATGCGTGTCTCGCATGTGTAACTTTTGATCATTTAAAATTAAATGATTTTATCTATTGTGAAGATTTTTAATAAAGTGTAAACGTTTAAATCACTTTTCAAATATTCTTCACACTGTAATATAATATTGTAAACATAAATATATATTTTTAGTATAAGCACATATATATTTATCAGCAGAAGTTCTAAGTGGTTGATGGGATCATCACTTTTACGTTTGTCATGCAGTACCTATTTTTCTTGTTGTCAGAGGTTAAGAGAGACACATCAATTCAAACTAATTTGTGGTATGTTTTTTTTTTCTATATTTAAAGTCTTTTCTTGTTTTTAAAGTCAAGGTACGGTTTTTTTTTTCTATATTTATAATTTTTTTGTTTTTAAAGTTAAATCTTTACAAAATTATTGGTTACATTCTTATTACGTACTTAAAACTTTTAAAAGTTTGGTACTTCTTAAATTATCTTTATTCTAATGCTTTTATATTTATTTCTAAATTTCTCAAATCTTCTTAAAATCAAATTTAGTTGACATAGAATTCTTAAACTAATGAAAATATTAGTTGTCATTAATTTTGATGACTTTTAATAAAGAAATATTTTATTATAAATATATTTAATTAGTTTTCAACTCTTAAATATTAGAAAAAATAGTGAAAAATGATTTTGTCTAAAGACTTTTAATGGAAGACAAAAAATTCAAACATATTTGTAAGACCCTTAAAGATTATAAATTATAGATTATAGATGGATATAAATTAGGAAATAATATGAAAAATAATTTCCAAATTAAATATTAACCTCACATTAAATAATAGTAGTATTAATCTCAAATTTCAAAGCACCATCTTTGATTATTTTCTCGTTAAAAAAAAGGTCTTCTCCCCAACTCTTCTTAACTAAGTAAACAAACAGACACTGAACGTTAATCCTTCCAGATCTTGATATACATACTCCCTTCTACAAATCCTCAAAACGACACACACCATTTTCCCTCAAATCCCACAAAACACCCAACAAAATGCAAGATCTTCAATCTCCACCACCCCCCTCTCCTACCCCCTCGCCACATCCCCGTTCTACCACCGATCTCTTCGGTGACCCATCTGACCCGAATCCACCACAATGGCTTAACCCATCACTCTTCCAATCCCAAAACTTCGATCCACAATCTTACATCTCCGATTTACGTACTTTCGTCCCTTTACAGACTCTCCGTACCGAACTCAAAATCCATTTCACTTCCTTACAACACGATCTCATTGAACTCATCAACCGCGATTACGCCGATTTCGTTAGTCTTAGTACTAACTTAATTGACGTCGATTCATCTGTAGTACGTATGCGCGCACCGTTACTTGAAATACGTGAGAAATTAGGTTCCTTTCGGGAGTCCCTTATTGGATGTCTTTGTTTGTTACAGGTTAGTACATTCATCTCTAATACATAAGTATGTATGTATGTATGCGCGCACCAGTGGCAGAGTTAGGATTTTCATTTTTATTGAGGGGCTTCAAAATGCACACACAAACTAGCCAATGGGTTCAACATCTAGTATATATACTTAACAAAAAAATAATAATTTTAACCATGTATAAATAGTAGAATGTTGGGAGTTCCCTTCATTGCATGCTAGCTCCGCCCCTAGCGTGTACCTTTAGTTGAAATCCGAGACAAAATATGTTCATTTCAGGGGTTTGTTATAGGTTAGTACTATTCATCTGTAATATGTATGTATGTATGTATGCACGCACCAGTGGTGGAGCTAGGATTTTCGTTGAGGGATGCACGCACCAGTGGTGGAGCTAGGATTTTCGTTGAGGGTCTTTAAAAAGTGCACACATAAATTAGCTGAACGGGTTCAACATATACTATATATACATAAAAAATAATAATTTTAACCATGTATAAAAATAGTACAATTATGGGGGCTGGCGTGCACCTTTAGTTGAAATCTGAGACAAACTAGGTTCGTTTGGGGGTCCCTTTTTGGCTGTCTTTTTTTGTTACAGGTTAGTATGGATTCATCTGTAATACGTATGTATGTATGTATGCGCGCACCAATAATTTTCCCCAACGCTCTTCAAAAGTGGCACACAAACTAGCAGGGTTGACATCTACTATATATACATTAAAAGAATAATTTTAGTCATGTATAATTAGTACAATTTTGGGGTTTCCCCTCATTGCATGCTAGCTCCGCCCCTGGCATGCACCTTTAGTTGAAATCCGAGACAAACTAGGTTCGTTTCAGGGGTCCCTTATTGGGTGTCTTTGTTTTTTACAGGTTAGTACATTCATCTGTAATACATATGTATGCGCGCACCCATGGCGGAGCTAGGATTTTCATCGAGGGGCCCACACACAAACTAGCCGAAGGGGATTAAAAAATAATTTTAACCATGTATAAATGGTACTTACTCTGTTCCATTTTATGTGTCGCCTTTTGACCGGACACGGAGTTTAAGAAATTACAAAATTGTCTCTCTTAAAATCAATTTAATGTTTACTTTTTGGTTGTCTTTTCTTATTAAGTGAACCCAGTAAGGATAGAATGGGGATGCTGCCATTAAATAGTTGCCAAATAAGGAAATATGACATTTTTTTTTGCAACAGACAAAAAAGGAAAGTATGCCACATAAATTGGGATGGAGGAAGTACAATTTTGGGGGGTTCCCCTCATTGCATGCGAGCTCCACCCTTGCACGCACCCTTAGTTAAAATCCAAGACAAAATAGGTTTGTTTCGCGGATCTGTTAACTGGTGTCTTTGTTTGTTACAGGAGAGGCTGAAACAACGAGATGAAGCTGGTGAAGCTAGGGAAGTTCTTGAACTTTTACTTGATACATTTCATGTTGTGTCTAAAGTTGAGAAATTGATTAAGGAATTGCCTAACTGTGTACCATCGAATGGGGGTCAAGATGATAGGGAGAGTAGGGAGAGTCAGAGTATGTTGTTAGAAAGAATTGCTAGTGAAATGAATAGGTTGAAGTTTTATATTTCGCATGCTAAGAATATGCCTTTTATTGAGAATATGGAGAAGCGGATAATGAATGTGAGTTCATTGTTGGATGCTAGTTTAGGAAATTGTCTTGTTGATGGACTTGAGAATAAGGATGTGAATGCGATTTATAATTGTTTACGTGCGTATGCTGCGATTGATAATACTAAGAATGCGGAGGAGACGTTTAGGTTGAGTGTAGTGGGACCTTTGATTCGGAAGGTTATACCGGAGAATGCTGCATCTGGGGTTGTTAGTGGATCGTCTGGGAATGAACTTGAGGAGGATTATGTTAAGATTAAGAAGTATATAGAGGATGATTGTAAGTTTTTGTTGGATATATCATCTATTGAAAATTCGGGTTTGCATGTTTCGAGCTTTCTTGCGAATTCGATTCTTAAAGAGGTTCATTCTGCGATACAAAAAGGGAAACCGGTAGTGTTCTCTCCTGGAAGGCCTAGTGTATTTCTTAAGAATTACAAAGCGAGTTTGGATTTCTTGGCACATTTAGAAGGGTACTGTCCCTCGCGGGCTGAAGTGGTTAAGTTTCGTTCGGAAGCTGCATATGTTGACTTTATGAAGCAGTGGAATGTGGGGGTCTATTTCTCGTTGAGGTTTCAGGAGATAGCTGGGGCTCTTGATTCTGCGCTGAGTGTTGGTGGTCTTGTCCCGGTGGCGTCTGACAAGAGGAAGCCTCAAGATTTGATTTTAAAGCAGAGTGCGTCTCTTTTAGAGTGTTTGAGATCTTGCTGGAGAGATGATGTTCTTGTCTTATCTTGCTCGGACAAGTTCTTGCGTTTGTCTTTGCAGCTTATTTCCAGATTCTCAAGCTGGTTATCTGCTGGATTGGCTGCTCGTAAAGCTACTGATAACGTAGGCTCAAACACAGGATTTGAATGGGCGGTTTCTGCAGTCCCGGATGATTTAGTATACATAGTTCATGATTTGAACTGTTTGGTGGAGGAAGTGTGTGGTGATTACCTTGAACACATACTTGAGTTGCTCAAGTCATGCCCTGCTGAAGTTTGTGATTTTGTTAAACAGAGTATTTTACAAGGTGGGACGTCGCTAAAGGGCCATCTGCCAATTGTGATGAGTGCAATAATTGACACAATAGTTGAGAAATCTGCAGAGGACTTAAGGCAGTTGAAAGGAATAACTGCTACCTACAGGATGACTAACAAGCCTCTCCCTGTCAGGCATTCTCCATATGTCTCTGGAGTACTGCGTCCGTTGAAGGAATTTTTGGAGGGAGAAAGGTCTGCTACATGTCTGACCAATGAGATGAGGAATGAGCTCTTGCAAGGTGCTGTTTTGGAAATAACTCAACGTTACAATGATTTAGTTTCAGAACTTGTCAGTATGAGTAGAAGAACAGAATCTTCTCTTCAAAAACTACGTTTGGGTGCTCAAAGACGAGCTGGAGCAAGCTCAGATGTCTCGGATCACAATTTGTCTGATACTGACAAGATCTGCATGCAATTATTTCTTGATATTCAGGAATATGCACGGAGCCTTTCATTACTTGGGTTGGATGCAGCTAGTCTTCCACCTTATCAATCATTGTGGCAGTGTGTTGCCCCTGCTGAGCGGCAAAACACAATAAGTTTCTAGTTTTGACTTGGTTATTTTATATGTCTACTTCGATTTTGTATCAATATCTCATTCTTTTCTTATTGTCTTTACCCTTTGTTTTATATCATTTTGATCAAACAAACGCAATTGATTTATGAGATCTCCTGATATGGTTACTGATTGTGGTGGATATCTGAATACTGTAAGGGAGATTTTCCCAAAGTCATACATGCATTCTACGCACTCTGCACATATTATTGACATGACGGATAGATTGTTTTATCATCTCTGTGCTGGATATGGGTGTTGTAGGAAATTTCTTAGGGTATCATGCAAGCCTGCTCTTATTTCGTCTGCACACTACAAGATGGTTACAACGAGTTAATTTTACTCTGATGTTATGTGGGGATCTACTTTCATCTGTAGTTCTTTTCATTAATTTTTTAGATGAATGTGAAAAGCTCAAATAAGGATATGGGTGCTTCAAATTCAGAGTTAGTCTGCTCTATTTTATTCTTACTCTCAAATGTTGAACCTTTGTACGGAATAAGCGAAGGACTTGGTGGAGCTTTTTCCACATAGGTACAGAGTACTATATGAAGGATGTACAAAAAGTGCAGCCTTCTGAATCTCAGGTTTATTCAGGGATAACTTCAATCCCCTGGATGGTCAAGCCTCTTTGTGGTCTTCTCACTGATGCTGTTCCCATTTTGGGGTACCGCTGCAGGCCTTATTTCTTGTTTGCGGGTAAAATATGCAATGCCATTTATCTTTTTTAAGTTCTACTGCAAATTTTAATCTCTTCTTGATTATCTGTTAGTTTAGCTCTAGTTAATGTTGTTTCAAGGCTGATAGCTAGTTGGAATCTGTCTATATTATATTGTTTTACTTACTATAACCGGAAAATCCCATGTTATAAGTGCACTAATCAATAAAAAAGAAAACATTTAGTGGACTTAGGTGCATGAATAACTGGAAAGCTTGGTACAAAAGGATAAGATCCAGATGTGATATCCTTCCAAAACTATAGCGAAACTCCTATGCTCTTAGCCTCAGCTGTCACAGAAAATAGTTTCTTTTGGTAGCATGTTCAGGATGTAGCTTCAGTTGAGTCGCTAGTTGGTTACAAACAACTCCAAATTAGGCTTGTAATTCGAGTTGAGCGTTTGGAGTACATTGCTGTTCTCAAATGGGGAGTATAAGATTTTTAAGAATGCTGCCTGTGAGAATGACAATTATTGGGTGCATTATAATATATTTTAGATCATCTATAACTTGTTTGAGGGAGAATGAATCAAATGTGACTATAAACTAAGTTGAGAAAACCTGAGATTGCAATTTCCTTCTTGGGAATTTCAAAAATCAACAAAAATATAGTACGTACTAGTTAAGGTGTTGAATACATTTATTTCTCATGGGCAATGTTAGGTTTTCGCAAGCAATCTTATAATGCCCCGGCCAAATTTTTTCAGATGATATCAACGCCAAATCTGTTCCAAATTTTTGGGTTATGTCATACATTTGTTTGTGCAAGGATTTTCAAAGTGTTGGATAGTATCTTTAGCTACTCCACTCATTGCCTTATGTCTCTGAGATGGATGGTTAGATTCTTTCTCCGAGTATGTAGTGCTTCAGGAGATTCGTTCACCGATACTGTAGTGCTTCGGGAGATTCTTTCACCGAACTGTAGTGCTTCAGGTTTAAAAGCCACAACTGGTAGTTGAAGCGCGTGAGGATATTATTTTGTATGAATGAAATATCTTTATCATTTCCTTTGCTCTATTTTTGGTACAGGCAGTCTATTGTAAATGAAGTAAATGTCGTGTGACATGCTTAGTCTCCTGAACAACTTGTAAACTTATGTAGGACTTTCTTAGTGCTTTTGTTCGTCAATACTTTTAGCATTATCAAAAAAAAGGATATTATTAGGTTAGGAAATTCCTGGAATCAAGGATTTATAACCAGAGAATTACTATTTAGTGTCAAGCAACAGCTTACTGTACTACTGAGATGATAGTGCGTGGCACACATGTTTTGGCCTTGCGCTTCCATGACTCAAAATAGGGGACCTAACGACACCCACCCAACTAAACATACCAATAGTCACTGAGATTATTAATAATCATATTCCAAGAATTAATTATTTTTGTCAGTAAGACAAGAATATATATACAATAGATACACAAATGGTCGAGAACCACTGCTCTCATGTATTCTCAAACTTGTAGTCTTGGCTTCTGTTATTATTCAGAGAGTATAGCATAGTTATGGGAAGAAAAGCCTAGCTTTAGTGTTATTTTACTTGGGCTGATCAATGTTCCTACTGCTCTACCCGGTTTCCATTCTAAACAGGTCAATCTTAATCTTTCTTTACTTGTCTCAAATCTTGATTTGACGTGCGTTCATTCCAGGATGTTCTCTTGATTTTCCCAAAGTCATACATGCATAGAGTGACTGCTAAGTGCACTGTGATGAATTGGTCAGCTGGACAAAAGCCCCTCATTTCTCTTCCTTCCCCTTCCCTTCTATTTCAAGTCTGTCTTCTTCCCCTTCTTTCTCTATTTCCTGTCAACCAAGAACTAATAATCTGACCAAAATATTTACTTCTTTATGTCCTTAACTGCTACATCAAAGTTTAGATCAGCCCATTTTTTTTATATTGGGGTTAATGTTTTTTTTTTCACCTTTTTGAAAATGATAATGTTGTATTCCTTAGCATTAAGTATATGCTGGAGACCTCCAATGAGGTAGTTAAGCAAAATTAAACTAATTACAGTGAGCCTAAGTTTTGTATCAACTGTGGATGCTGAGTTTGATAGGGCTGTGATGTGCAAACACGTCGCGGGATTTCTAAGTGTTACGTCTGCAGAAATTACGCCTGCAGACGTATCAAGTGTGGATGCTAACCTTGAAGAAATTACTTCCAAGTGTTGGACATAACCGCGACATCTGCAGAAAATGCCGTCAGCCAAGTTGTGTGTACCTTGTGACATTGATGCTATCTCCTCACTTCCTCAGCTGTCTTTTCCGGTGACCGACCCCTTCATAGTCCAACAATGTTTCTTTACAGGTCTGTGACTGTAAAGGATTTGTTACTTTGATTGATCCCCTAATTGTGTTTTCTAGGCTACCCATATGAATATATGATTCATTAATCCTGATAATTGTTTGCATTATGAGTCTCATAAATGGTTAAAGTTTTGATTTCCGTAAAGTATACAACCTTTTTTTTAGTGTTTGATTTGAGCTATCAAGCTGAGTGTACAATGTTGTAGCGTGCAGATAACTAATGTTTGATCCATTAGTTATCCCACGCTCATGGTGGGGTAAAAATCACACTACAATCCTGGGAGAACTAATCCCTGGATGAGTTATCCAATGCATTTATCTCAACCAAACACAGGTTAAGCTCATCCTAAAATTAATCTTGAGATTAGTAATCCCTCATCCCTTGTACCAAACGAGCCCTTGCTGTGTTAAACAGTAGAAACGTTGCTATTCAGTTATTAGTGGAGGAACACAGTATGAAGTTTCATGTCACCCTGATTGAAAATCGAGTTGCAAGATGTCAAATGAAGATGATTTTGCATTAGTCATAAGTTGCAATTCATATTTGCGTAGTTTCAGTTGTAATGTTGTATAGTGAAGTTGTTAATGTGTTTACATATTTTTATAATAGTGTTAAATACTGGAAACTCATTGTTGTCGTATTTCGATTATAGTTTTTAACGGTCAAAGCTTTTATCTTAAGCAGATGAAAAAGAATCGCTTTTATCTTTATTTTATTTTTATGAATCTTCTTTATTTTAATTTTATGAATTAATCACCTTGTCTTTTTGGTCATGGGAAATGTCAAAACATATCTCTAGCTTGAGACAAAGCAAGGTGGATAGACCAAAATGAAAGAATCTGTGGCAGAATCGTAGTAGACCAAAGTGGGAAAATCCTTAAGCAAGTCTTTCAAATATCATGCATCACCCTAACAACAAAGTTCAAGAGTTGCTCGAATGCTAAGCTAACTTTCACCTCCAACCCTAACATTGTGAGTTCGAGTTACCGAGAAAGCAAAACTGCCATGAAAATAAAAAAATGATGAAGCTCCAAAGACTGAAAATAGCCATGTTCGACAAAGTTTTGGTATGCAAAATAAAATAAGCATACAAGCGGTTGGAAGAATTTAAAAGCAAAATGTAAGAACAGATACTGCATGCATTGGCAATAATATACCTAGTGTAATCCCACAAAGACCTGTGTAATCCCACAAAGAGGGACTGCATACACTTGCCTTTCAATAAGCAAATGGATGTATGTGTTCTATGACCAATTTCATATGCAAGACAAATGAGGGGCAGAAAAGTTGATGTGTTTAGTTGCTAGTTGAGGCCAATTCATATGCCTTTTTCTGAAAGCTCGATCATTTTTGCAGGCCTCTGAATAATGGGGAAGTGACAGAAAGCTCATCACCAGAACAAACCAAGGCACAATTAGCTGCAACAATACAATTAGTGTACCCAAAATAAATTTAGCATAATAAGCTAACATTATAAGGTTTCTCCTTTTACCTCTTCAGTCTTCCCACTCTTAACATGTTATATTCTACACAATTTCAGCTCATTTCAGACCAGACAGACCATCTAAACATAAACAATGGTAGCACCACGAGCAGCATTATTGGAGGCATTCGCGACGACCAATTGTTTGTCTAACAGTAAACTCTGTACAAAAGAGGGGGGGAGGGCGCGCGAGAGACTTAGGGTTGAATACAATTCCCTTTGGCATCTCTAACATCCTATCTGCTTAAAGTTATAGGAGCAGTCATGTAGAACAGGGACTCTGCCATGTTGATCGGTCAGCAAGAAGTTCTCGAAGCTGATCAATCAGAAGCTTGAGATGCTTGTTCTTGTCTACAAGCTCCTGCAATTTAAAGTACAAGAAAGTATGCTTAAAATCTTAATCACATTAGCAACTTGGTTTCTTCACTACCTTAATAGAAAGCTTACAGGCATGCAGCACTCAAGTAAGATAAAACTCTACCTTCCGTTGAAGACTTCTCATTGCCGTAAGGGGGAGACATAAAGCAAATGAAACACGATTTGACTATTTAACGTAATAGGAGATTTAGTTGAAAATTAATAATAATACTGTATGTACAACAATCAGAGGATGTCGAACCAGGTTTTCATAAGATGTCACAAAGTCACATTATTCAGATTTGAGGTATTGAGACTTCTGAAAGTTTGTACAGTGAGACATTTTGGGGCGTCCGGAATGGAAATGTAACATTGGTTTACCTCAATTTTGTCTTAATGAAGAAGAAATTACCCAATGGATCAAGGAAGAAATCAGTCATGGTTCAAATGTTAGCATACACATTCACTTCCCCAACCCTGACCCACCATGCACCTCCGAAACCAACAAAAATCCAAGGAAATTCCAAGATGTCAAAACTTGATATGTTATCAATACCTTTTTTAATGTAGAGGCCCGGTCCTCAAGCTGTTCAATTTCAGCTTGATCTGCGGCAGATAGTGAACCACTGGCAGAAGCAGCTTCCAATGCTTTTGCCTAGAATAAAAAGACGGTAAAGAGTGTGAAGTATCATTCAACAAGTCAACAATTATCCAAAACGTGCAAGAAAATATAACTTGTTAACCATGAAACACCATGAAGGAGAGTTAGACAACTTGCAGTTCAAATGGAACAAATACTTTCGCATTCAAAAGTATGGAGTTGTTGAAAGAACGTAATAAACTCAAATAATGTGTAGTGACACGTATGTTGAATGAAAAAAAGGGCATTCAGTGTTAGTGATCTATATTTAAAACTAGACGAATAGCAACAACTTACAAAATTCGTAACATTTCATAAGATTCTCCAATACACAAATGTAAAGCAATCCATATACCAAAACAAGGATCAATGTGTGATTATAGTGCTCGATCTCTCTTGAAAAGGATAAAAATGCAGTACGTTATATTGCTACAAGTACTTACACCTCATGAGTGTTTAAACAGCTGAAACAAGAACAACCTGGATAACACAGTTGAATTACTATCTCCCTCTTCCCCATATAAACACCAGAAGGACATAAGACAAATCAAACAAATGGAAAGCAGCAGAGTTGAGCTTTATCAGCTAATGATAATGGATAATCAAACAAGTGAATATTATATTCATAAGTCAAGAAATGCTCATCCTTGTCTCTTATAAATAAAAAGAATATCAAATATAAAATTGCCATGAACAAATGATACTCATATTGTTAGGGCAAATTGTGCAAGTAGATATGACCACACGCGTTTTGCCCATCTCAATCACCAAATTCCTTTCACAGTCGATATACCTTTACCGCTATATAATTTATATATTTTTTTTTTGCTCAGACTGGATGATGGTTTTCTTTCCTATAGCATTCCCAAGGAACAAAATTTCTAGAATATCTATTTTAGGTGCATTCCCAACCAAAACTACCATCTAACAGAACACCACAGCACCACCAGCACCATCTACGTCTCAACCTCAAGATAGATGATGGTGGGGATATATGAATCCTCCATATGACCATATCCATTGGACTCCATATGGAGCCATTTCATTCCAGTATTCAACAGTTTTGGGACCCCTGAAACTAGAGGTTCTCTACATTCGATCTAAACTCATCGCGCTAGCCTACCGCACATCCTATGTTGAACTACCTTTGGCATTGAACCAAATCCCTTGGAGCATTTTACACCTCTTTTTTTTTTCATCTCTTCATTCATTCACATAATGGACCTCACTAGAAGTGATCCATTCATATAGCAAATCCAACTAGCTTATGATCGAGCCATAGTTGATTCATGATTATATCAATTAAACTTTTACTTGGATCACTATCTTGACCATACAAATTATAAATATTACACAAATACAAAATGCATAATACAATAAACAAACACTCAAACTGGGCCTCAGCCGACAAGTAAACACTCCAACTTTTAGTATACACATCTACACACCTCGTCTCCCCTGTGTCAGTTGAACATTCCAACAACTTAAAATGATCATCTAGACACCTTCAAAATTTATGTGCCACATCAGCATCTGGTAGTGGGAATGAGTTGGAGTGTTTAGTTGTCAGTCCACATCAAGGTGTGTGGGAACGAGTTGGAGCGTTTAGTTGTCAGTTCAGATTAAGGGAGTGTTTGGCCATGAAAATTTTTCACTTTTTTCCGTTCAACTCTGTGAAACACATTTGCCAGTAAAATTCCGAAATTCAACTTAATTCCAGAATTTTCAAGAATCTGAAAAACAACAAAAACTGTTTTCACTTTTTCCACTCAAAACTACTCACAAATTCAAAGATTACTAAATTCATGACCAAACACAACTCCAATTTTTAAATATCATTTTTTACTTTGAAAACAAAAACTACCTTTTAAAAAAAAACACGTTTTCCTTGCACCATCATGTATGAAACTCAGAAAAATCAGAATATTTAGGTGTGTTTTTTGACCATTAATTTAAAAAAACCATGCATTTTCTATACGTAGAATTCATTACCTTCTGTGAATTAGCAATCGCCGTAAGAACAGAACGCAACAAAGCAACAGATGACTTATAACGTAACCGCGATTCGTCAAGCGCACCTCCACCAATATCCAAATGCTGAGCCGAAGCCGAGGCCGAAGCCGAAGAAGACGACGACGTATCCGATAAAACATCCCCGTTTAAATGCTGCTGCTGTCCATTACTCAAACCACCACCACCACCCGCGGCCAGCGCCGGCGCTGCCGGGGACGGAGAGGTTGTAGTTGACGGATTTGGAGTGGACCAAAGTGATGGGTTACAGAGTTCGTCGTTCATAGCGGAGAGGATTTGATGTGCGGCTTCTATTGTGTCTTCTAAATGCTTTTGACCTTCTACGGCGAGTTCTTGTATGGTTTTAGGGCTTGTTATCGTGCCTTTTTCTTCCATTTTTTTTTGGATGGAAATTGTAAACGGTTTGTTGAAAACCCTAGTTTACGTTGGCGGCGGTAGTGGCGGTAGTGGCGGCGATGAGCGGTGCGAGGAGTTTTAAGGAGAAGTAATTTGAGCATGAAGCGACACGTTTTACTCTTTTCCTGAGGGCACAGATATGAACAATCAAAATACCGAATCAAATCAAATTATTTTATTTTTTGGCTTGATTTTGGTTTTTTTTTTTAATAAATTTGGTATTTCGGTTAGATTTTTAGGTTGACGTAATTCAATTTTCGATTTAAACCGAAATAAACCACAACAACAACAAATCCAGTATATTCCCACCTAGTGGGGTCTGGGGAGGGTAGAACGTACGCAGTCCATACCACTACCTCTAAAGAAGTAGAGAGGTTGTTTCGGATACACCCCCGGCTCAAGACACAGGGCAATAAACCAGAACTTTCAAAGCAAGAAATGTGATAAAACTAACATAGATACGACAACCATAAAAATAATGTACATTACCAAACAAAACCTAACTATTGACTACGATTCAAACACCAACCTTATCCCTCTATCCTAGTGTTCTTCCTCCAAACCTTCCTATCTAGGGTCATGTCCTCGGTGAGCTGTAACTGCTCCATGTCACGTCTAATCACTTCTCTCCAGTATTTTTTCGGTCTACCCTTTCCCCGTTTGAAACCATCTAACACCAGCCTCTCGCATCTACGAACTGGGGCATCCGTGCCCTTCTTCATCACATGACCAAACCATCTCAACCTCACTTCCCGTATTTTATCCTCCATCGATACCACTCCCGCCTTCTCCCGAATAATTTTATTCCTAACCCTGTCCGTCCTTGTAAGACCACACATCCAACGCAACATTCTCATTTTTGCCACCTTCAACTTTTGGATATGAGAACTCTTAACTGGCCAACATTCCGCTTCATAGAACATAGCTGGTCGGACCGCAATTTTATAGAATTTGCCTTTAAGCTTGGGAGGCACCTTCTTATCACATAAAATTTCCGAAACGAGCCTCCATTTTATCCAACCTGCCCTAATACGGTGAGATACATCCTCATCTATCTCCCCATTCTCCTGGATCGTACACCCAAGATACTTAAAACTATCCCTCTTACAGACTGCCTGAGATTCCAACTTCACTACCACCTCATCCTCTTGCCTCGAGTCACTAAACTTGCACTCCAAATACTCCGTTTTGGTCCTACTCAATCTGAAACCTTTAGACTACAGGGTTTACCTCCAAAACTCCAGCTGATCTCTAACACCTTGCCGTGACTCCTTAATCAAAACTACATCATCCGCAAAAAGCATACACCAAGGCACCTCGACTTGTATACTCCGCGTCAACACATCCATCATCACAGCAAATAAAAACGGACTAAGAGTTGATCCCTAATGCAACCCTGTCAAGACCGAAAAATGCTCAAAATCCCACCGTCCTTACTTGAGTCTTCGCCCCCTCATACATATCCTTAATCGCTCTGATGTACGCCACAGGCCCCCCCTCCCCCCGCCTCCAAGCATCTCTAAAAAACCTCCCTAGGGACCTTGTCATACGCCTTTTCCAAGTCAATAAACACTATATGAAGATCCTTCTTCCTCTCTCTATACTGCTCTACCAGTCTACGCACTAGGTGAATTGCCTCAGTCATCGAGCAACCAGGCATAAAACCAAATTGATTCTCCGAAATAGACACAATCTTCCTCAACCTCCACTCCACCACCCTCTCCCAAATCTTCATTGTGTGACTCACCAACTTAATACCCCGATAGTTATTGCAACTCTGAATGTCACCCTTGTTCTTATATAATGGGATCATCGTGCTACATCTCCACGCCTTAGGCATCTTCGCGGACTTGAAAATGTTGTTAAACAGGTTGGTCAGCCATCTCAACCCAGCCCCGCTAGAAAACTTTCAAAAATCCATCGGAATCTCATCGGGCCTCGTCGCCCTGCCCCTCCGCATCTTGCGGATAGCCTCACTGACCTCCTCTACTCTAAAACGCCGATAATAGCCAAAATCGCGACACTCCCCGGTGTGCTCCAACTCTCCTAACACAACATCTCTGTCCCCCTCACCATTCAAGAGCTTATGAAAATATGACTTCCATCTTATCTTTATGAGGACATCCTCCACCAATACTCTACCATCCTCCCCCTTAATACACTTCACTTGGTCTAGATCCCGATCCTTCCGCTCCCTAACCTTGGCAAGCCTAAACAACCTATTTTTCCCACCTTTCTCCTCTAACCCCCTATACAAACTCTCAAAAATTGTTGTCGTAGCAGCTGTAACTGCTAACTTAGCCTCTTTCTTAGCTAACTTATACTCCTCTCTGCTAACCCGTTTCTCCTCTTCATCCTTACTCTCCACCAACTTAACATAAGCCGCCTTCTTCGTCTTCACCTTCCTCTTAACGTCTTCATTCCAACACCAATCCCCTCGATACTTGCCAGACCAGCCCCTCGAGACACCCAACACCTCTCAAGCAGACTCTTTGATGCATCCCGCAGCCCTGTCCCACGTACTATCCACGTCCCCCCTACCCTCCTATACCCTCATCCCCTCCAATTTCATCCCTATCTTCAAGGCACTAACTGGAGTCAGGCCACCCCACCAACTCTAGGTCGACCCTCCCCACCCCTTCTCTTCTTTCCCTTCTAGGTAACCAAGTCCATCATCAGAAGTCTATACTGGGTCACAAGATTCTCACTCGGGATTACCTTATAATCCTTACACAATGCTCTATCCCCCTTCCTAAGCAGCAAAAAGTCAATCTGAGTCCTGGCTAGCCTGTTATGAAAAGTAACCAGATGCTCCTCCTTCTTCGGAAAGTTGGAATTCACAACCACTAACCCAAAGGCCCTCGCAAAATCTAAAAGAGCTGCTTCCTCAACATTCCTATCCTCGAACCCGAAGCCTCCATGCACATCATCATAGCCCATCAGCAAAGCCCCGATGTGCCCATTAAAATCCCCTCCTATGACAATCATCTCTGAACTAGGCACACAACCCTTTTAACCTCCACAACCTTCCCCTAAGCTCCTCGTCCACTAAAATACCTACGTCATTCCTATGCCTCTCACTACCGGAGTACCACAACTTGTACCAATCTACATCTCTATCCTTAGAACCTACCTACTTGGTCTCCTGGACACACGCAATACTGAGCCTTCTCTTCCTAAGAATCTTAACCAGTTCTATCAACTTACCCTGAAGGGTACCTATGTTCCACGACCTTACCCTCAACCTATCATCTCTTTTCTTCCCTCCTTAAGACCTCACACTCCGCATGTCAAACCTAACCCAACACCGGACCTCGACCCCACCCCCAGCCCCCCAGGACATGGCCCTACTCCACCATTAGCCACCCACGCCACTACTCAACGAAAAGCCCAGAGAAGTCTAAAAACAACAATAATTATAAAGACAAACGCAAAGCACACAATTCAACAAAATTTCAAGAACAAAAGATGCTAGATATAGCTAAACCGAAATAAACCAAAAATTTTAATATACTTTTTTTTAATTATTATATATCTATAATCTATATCTATAATCTATAATCTATAATCTATAATCTATAATCTATTAAAAGTGTGAAGACCCATGAAATAGTGATTTGAGCTTTTTATTCTTCATTAAAAGTTTTTGCTTTTGACAAAATCGTCTTTCACTATTTTTCTTTCAATTATTATTTAATTATATTTATAATATTAACTGAACTCCTAAAATATGTAGAAAAAATATATTTGAATTAAAGACTCTTAAAATATATGGAAAGAAGTTCTTTCACATCTTTATTTATTGAAGATAACTTTTGAAAACTTTCTACACGTATACAAATTCACCTTTTATTTTCAATCTAAGAATAAAATTTTAAAATAATCTAGTTTGATAAAAGAATGGTTTTAAACAATTTAATTTAAAAGTATTCTATTATAAAAATAAAAAGAAGTATGAAAGTTGAACTTTCGTATAAAAAACATAGCTATATTTTTAATTGGTAATAGTTTGACTTTCATTTTTATATTATATTAACCTGACTCCTAAAATATATGAGACTTTTAAAATTTATGGAAAGAGAATCAATTAATATTTTTCTTTGTAGTGATCAATTAGAAAAATACTCCTAAAATAGGATAGAGAAATACTACTAAAATAGGACTGTATTAAGAAAATACTTTTATAAATATATTGAGATGCATGTTAAACTAGAAAAGAAATCGATTTACTTATTGAAAAAATATGATTGATGCTTTAGATTGGTAGATGCTTAATAATAGAATTCAACGTGTGTGCATCTTCTTTATTTTCATTCAATTAATTTACTCGGCTTTGAGAATTTTTTTTAGGTAAAGGTTAGGTCTAATTGTATTGTTTTTATATCTCTATTTTAAGAATTTTTTGTGTAAAGGTTAAGTTTAGTTGTATTATTTTGATATCTCTATGATCGTATTATTTTGTTATAATTTACAGATGGTAGATAAGTGTTGGACGGCTTTAAGAAAATTTTTTGTGTAAAGGTTAGACGTAATTATATTGTTTTGATGTCTCTATCATTGTATTATTTTGTTGCAGTTTACATGTGGTAGATGAATGTCGATCGACTTTGACAATTTTTTTTAGTAAAGGTTAGATTTAATTAAATAAATTCTCCAAAAGATGTTGAATTTAATTATTGTATTCATCTTTATTATTTAAATAATATTCTATTTAGTAGAACGTTTGAACTAAATAAAGTGAGGTACACGCGCGAGACACGTACACCTAAACTAGTGTGTGCGTGTATATATATATATAATATTTATTATTTAATATTTATAATATATAAGCCCATAAGCTATTAGGCTTTAGTTACAACTAGGGGTGTTCATTGGTTTGGTTTAAAACCAAATCGACTAAAAAAATCGACGTTTGGTTTGGTTTAGTTAGGTTTGATTTTAAATTTAAAAAAATCAATGTTATTTGGTTTGGTTATGGTTTTACTTAAAAAAAACAGTGAAAATAATCAAACCAAACCGATAAATTTTATATATATATTATAATTATTTATATATAATTTATAAATAAAATATAAATATTTTATTAAATTTAATCTAAAACTAAATTTTAATCTATGTCTAGCGCAACCAATACTTTAGTCCAATTGCCCAAAGCCCCAAACCCAAGCTCAACTCTACCTACTATTACTAATAAGTTAACCCTACGATCCCTACCTCACTTTTTCTACTTCAGCTTTCACAATACGAGTTACCATGGTCCCTGGTTCAAATAGTAGTTTTATGTTTCCTTATTATTCAATCGTTTCCTTATATGATTAGCTCACCTAGCTAGTCTTGAAAGTAAACACATAACTCAAATTTGCCCAACTCTGTCTCTTCTTGCAGTACACTACTGCCTACAACCCAAAGCCCCAAAATTCAAATACATTCGGTAATCGAAGTTGAAAGTTACTTTTTTCCATTGATTTTTACAAACAAAAGTTAATATATAGTCCTCCATCTAATTTTTACTTTGGAGGTGATTATTCTTATTTGTCACCTAGAAAATTTTACAAGTTTATATTGATTTTTCTTTAATGTAAGAAATTTAAACTAGTTCAATTTACAAATAGGCCCAAAATTAAAATTATTAAATCGAATAGAAATATAAATAAATCGAACCAAAATAATTCGGTTCAATTTTTGGTACACCTAATTTCATAATCGAAAATCAAAAAAATCAAAATAAAAAAAATTGAACTCGAATTGAAGTACCGAACGCCCACCTTTATCTTTTCTTGCTCTGTTTAAAAAATAATACTGCCTTCGTTCTATTTTATTCTATTTTATGTGTCGACTTTTGATTAATACAGGTGTAAGAAATAAATTATTGACTTTATAAAGTTTACATTGATACTTTTTAAGTAGATTTAATGTTTAGTTTTTTTTTTTCTTATTAGGTAGGACCTACTAAGAATAAAATACAAATGATGCTATTAAATAGTTATTAAAGAAAAAATATTTTTTGTTTTGAGACGGACTAAAGATAACACACAAAATGAAATGGGGGGAGTAACATACTTTTCTTTTTAATTCATTTTAAAATGAACAAGAGTTTTTTTTTTAATATTTTAATTTCAATTTTTTACATGATATGTTGAAACCACAAAAATAAAAAATATTTTAATATATTTGACATAATTTTAATTTAGGATCACAAAATTTAAAAATCTTCTTTATTTATATAATTAAATTATGAGAAAAGGGTCAAAATACCTCTGTACTTTCATAAATTGGCTAAATTTATCCTAATTAAATTTTAGGATCAAATATATCCCTGCTTTAATAAAGTACTAGTATAGTACCCGCACGATATGAAGGATGTGTTCAAAAATAAAAATCATAAAATATTTCTATATATATTTTTTATTTGATCATATTAAACTTCTTCCTTATTAAATTATAGTAAAATTTTGTGTTAGGTTTAGTAAAATTCTGCATTTGTTCATGAATCCATAAAATTTCTTATGAGTTTTTACTGTCATCTTTTTAATTATGTGTTTTTTTATCCAAAATAATACCAATCCAAGTATAAATAAATACTTTTTGCATAATACATCACCTTTATTCGTTAAATAATTATCATGTTTGATAAATAAAATTTCAACATTTTATCATCAAACATAAAAACACGTAACTATTAAATTAAAACTAAATCAATGTGAATAGTGAATGAATATTTATTTAAACTCTATTAAAATTACTCATATTACATGAATGGAATAATACACAACTTTCACAAGAAGCACTTATTTTTTTAAGTATAAATTCGAGCAAATAATGTATGTATTATAATCATTGTTGATAGAAAATAAATTGACAGAGTCATTTAGGATTTGATAATGGAAGAATAGAATGAGTCTCAAAAAGATTTTCTATTTTTATTCTCAATTAAGAAATGAAAGATGATTTTTTTTTTTGGTAAATAAAGAAATTTTATTTCACCAAGTAACAAATATTTATATATCCAGACAGTGCTAACTATCTGTCTCTCAGAGTTTTTATACACAGGAAAATCAAAACCGGTAGGACTTCACTAACAATCTTGTACTGACCATCTGTCTCTCAGAGTTTTTATACACAGGAAAATCAAAACTAGACAACCCTATGGAGTCACTATTGTGTATTAAGAATCAATATTATGCTATCTATCTCATCTAGTTCAAGGCAGTAGTCTTCATGGCATGACATTCAGATACTGTAAGTACGCTGCCCATTTCTTTTGCTGCTTCCCTCGTATATGTATATGTATATGTATACGCAGAGCTATCTCCTGGCAGATCTTATCAGGCATGAAACTTTCCTGCTGGAATCTGAGTTGGTTTCTTTTCCTCCACATTATGCTGACTACCATAATGAATACACAACATAGGATAGCCCATTTTCCTGATTGTCTTTTTTCCCAATTGGCTATCCATTCTATTTCTTGTTGCCAAGCACCTGTGGTTCTGAGGATTCTCATCCATGAAAGCAATCTGCATCATAAACTGTTTGTTGCTGGACAAGCAAAGTATAAATGATCTTGTGTTTCCATAGCATTATGGCAGAATACACAGGCTGTATCAACTATAATTTCAAATTTTGTTAGTTTATCTACTGTAGCCAATCTTTTCCACAATGCAAGCCATAAGATGAAGTTGTGCCTTGGGTGAATGCTTGTGTGAAGGATGATGTTCTTCCAAGGTACTTTAGGCAGGTTAGGCATCATCGCTAGATACGACTTTTTGATAGAGAATTTGTCTTTCACTATTAGTTGACTCAGTTTTGACTGTAAGTCGCCTTTTAGTCCTGGTGTTACCATATTAAAGATGAAAAATTTATTTAAAGAAAAAAATATATTAAAGATGTCTTTATTGATTTAACAAAATACACAGTTATCATTTCAAACAAGAGAAAAGACATAAAGTATCATTGAACTTGTCTGAGATTTGCCAAAAGACACATTAATTTTGCGGGCGATCTATTACCTCCTAAACAATTTTAAGCCGATATTAATACTCTTTTGTGCCCACATGACATAGAAAGTGTAGTACACTCTCTAATAGAGAGTGAAACAAAGGTGCTTTAAAATTTTTTGTCTTTCGACATTTATTTCATAATATACTTTATTTTGAACTTTATTTATTTTAAGTTATTTTTTAATTATTTTTCCCCGTCTTCTTCATGGAACTCACCACTTTTCTCATCTTTTTCTTGTTCCTATTATATTTTTGCTTTTTTTTTAAAAAAAAAATAAATACAAATAAATTTTCGTATTTATCCTCGATATTCGTATGGAAACAAAAATCGAAATTTATTAAACCCTTGCATTTTCACTGGATCTCTCCCCATATATACTTTTGTATTCATCTCATTTTTTTACACTACTATACTTATTCTTCTATATATTTCTCTCTCACCCTGTGTCTATCTCCCCCAATATGCTCATCCACCACATATAATTATTCTTCACTTCACTTTCTACAATTTTCATCTTTTGTCTGCACTATTATTTTTAGATTCATGTCTTAAAATTTATTTAGTAACTGAGATATTCTTTTGAGATTATTGAATGTGTATTAGAAAAATTGTATTTATTATAAACTTAAAGTATTGAAGTTGTTGATTTGAGATCTGATAGAAAATGAGAAGTTTTGAGGAGAAAATTGTGGTTGTTGATTTTTGTTCCATTTTTTGCTCCTTGAAATTTGGAAATAAAGGAAACCTTCCATTCATTTCAATTCAATTTTCTTGATTATTGAATGAAAGTGGATGAAGAAGAATAAAGAAGGAGAAAAAAATGATAAGAGAAAGAAAAAGTAATAAAGTATAAAAAACATAAATAAATACAAAATCAAATAAGTTTAACACGTGGAAAGTGCCTATTGGTGCGTGATTATTCTCTCTTTCTTGCAACTGAGATTAAATGAAAAATGTCCTATTTGTACTACTTTAAAATTATTTAGGGAGCAATAGGTCGTCCGCAAAGTTAAAGTATTTTTTTGTAAATCTTGGATAAGTTCAATGGTGACTTTATCTTTTCTCTCTTTCAAACAATAAGCTTTAATTATATTCATAAGAGTGTTAAGATGGGATGAAACTCGAACATAACTATACCCTTAAGATAATTAATCCCATCCAAATATCCATGAAATTACAATAAAATTCACATATGATTTACAAAAGTGTGCAGTAGATCAGTCCAAAAATCCAAATAATCGAAGAAAGTGCTTTATTTTTGTGCTAAAACTTAACTATTTATGCTAAATGTCATATTTAAATAAATTAAAATTACAACATAACATTCGAAAGCAATGATAATTTAACTCTGCATCTCTGCTTCAACAACATTGCAACTTGAATGCTCTTGTTAATGTGCTCTTAAGTTCGAAAAATGCATTGACTCTTATTCTTTGAAAAATTAATAAATCGTAGCTGCAAGATTTTAATTTTTTTGATAACAATGGTGTTCAGACCAACATGTGCACACCTCATATAATTTCATGAGGTATTTATAGATATGTGGAATGAGAATAAAAGGTTAGATGCAACTTCAACTAATCTTTTTATCTAATTTAAGTGATAAATTTCAAAAAAGCTTTATAAATTTAAAAAGTTTAACACATTTGCATAGATATATGCTAGTTATAATTTTATCTTATCTTCTAATTAAGTATTGCTTAGATTAAATATTCAAGCAAGCTATTTGACATTCTTTTGGTACATATCAACGACTAGAGTACTTTTCATATCGTATGTTCAAGAAATATGCAAAGCTAATTATCTATACATTAAATCATAAATGCAAAGTAACATGAGATATATTATCATAAACAATAAATAGTATTATTTAAGGAGAAAGATCCCTACATTTCATTTCGCACTATCGTATACATCCTCTGCTTCCTATAGTTGTTGAAGTCTAACATATTTTGAAGTTTGTACCCTTTAGAAGCAATAGCCTAAGTGCTAAATAATGAAAATAATCGAGATCTAAAATAAGAGAAAAAAATAAATTGAATTAAAGTACGTTAAAGTCGTCTTTTAACATCCATTGGAAAAGAGGAGTCAAGTTCTTCATCAACAACCATAGAGTGTGTTCTGTGACATAGCTTGAATCCATACTTTTTGTGTAGCTTCAAAAAGGATACTTCCTCCGTTAACTTATCTGCCTCATATTAGATTGAGCGACATACAACATAACAATGGCAAATAACGAGTATTTTTTATTTGTGAGGTTCCATCCAAGTTAAGAGTTAGCAAAATTATCAAATGCTAACTCTTCATCAGTATAATACATTACTATTCACCCATATTTTCGCCAGGAGTGATACTTCCTGATTCTATAGTGTTTTATAATTTAAGAAATGTGGCTCTTTTGAATACTATTCTTGACAATTTACCACATATCTCTATTGCAGTAATATCATATAAGCAATGATCACGAGAATATACATGTATGGTTGTTTTTGTATAGCTTACTTGTTTGCCAGGATGAAACATAAATTAAGGGACAACAAAATTCTAAAAACTTGTTAATGTTGGATACTTAAAGCTTTAGGTGAACGAAAATAAGTTGATTAAGATGTTTTATGCACTCTACTGCAAATAAGTTCTTTAGTAGGCCCATCGATTTTAACTCTTATACAATAAATTTATTTTTTGGATATTCTTGAAAGTGTTCTCTTAATTGGATCCTAAGCTTAACATGCGGAATCAATTATAACTCACCCTATGGAGAAGTAATTGATCTCAGTTTTGAGATGTTTATGAAATATAAAATTCTGTAACGGGAATTAAAGGTTGAAACCAAAAGATGGAAGAAATTGACGTTCAATCTCCAACAAACTAACAACCATTTTTTTTTCTAACATGTCTCTAATTCGTAAGGTGCCTCACTTTCTCTACATTTTCCATATTCCAAGTACATCATAAATACTTGACAACAACAAATGTGTGGTAGAAAAAGATGCACTGTTGGACGACTTGGTATGTTGTCTTTCTATTGCACTGTTATCTCATTTTTGAGTTATATATATTTTTGTGTGGCATAGAAAAGTCTTTTAATATCATCCTCTTGTCCATTTGATGATACTTTTTATACATAAATCACACATGACTTCAAGTACTAATAAGCCAATGAGTAACACTACTTGATATTAAAAATTGGTAATTCTTAATTTCTATCTTGAGCAAACTTATTATGAAATAATTTGTTGGTGAAAAGTGTTTTTCTATAAAACTATGACATAATCTTGCATAAAAATAGACTTGAAGTAAAGAAAAAGGTAGTGAGAAATACCCCAAAAAGCATTACTATAATTGGCATAAATATCACATCTTTGGGAGCCTTTCTTCACCATCAATGGAGATTCTTCAATAGATATATCAAACAGAAGAAGAATTATGAAATCCACCGAAAGATATCTATAATGATTTTCTTATTACCCAGACGTGATCAAACTTTGAACAACGTTTAAGATTAGTCACAGCTTACATATTTTAAATAATTCTATACCTTTCATGCTTATCATAATCATCTCATCTACTGCAAAATTCCTGCATTAATCATATAAATTCTAGAATTAGTTACAACACTGCAACAAAGATCGATGCATTTCAATATCAGAAAAAAATATTGAAGAAAGTACCATAGAAAGGCAAGTATAATTTCAATACGAATAGGAGATGAAGAAGAAGATACTTGTAAACACTTATGGATCAGCTTTATCTCCTCTCGCCTTACCTTCTTAAGAGTGATATAGACAGATAAGATTCGACAATATTGCTTTTAATACCCTTAAGTCCAAATCAAAAGACATTGTTCCTCATTGCTTCGAATTCGTAAGATATCATCTTTGAAACTTCCATTGCTATAAGATTAACTGAAGCAATAAAAATTTGCAAAACGATGAGAACTCCTATAATTTCAACAAAAGGGATAAAGTAGAGAAGTTGTAACCATCTCCAAACCTGTACGTGTTAAATTCAAATTTGAATCTTTTTTCAAGCAGAATATATTAAAAATTGTGCACTAATTGGTGAGGTCTAAATTGCAATATTCTGCCTTGCCATGATATGCGGTTGGTTAGTCAATGAAATTTCAGTCATATGCCAATTTTCTTAACCATCTTGTAGAACACAAAATATCAAATCCTAAATCAAAAAGATATAACTGGAAATCCTCAAACCTAAAATAAAGTTTGGAAAAGAATCAAATTTTGTGGAACAGAAGTATCAGATCGATATGAGATTAAAGTTCCACCACAAACAGAATAAAATAAACAAAATTGATCTTAAAAGTTGCAAGTAAAATTCATGAGAAGATAATCTATGGGATAATAAATCCTAAATGATATCAACTCTTGATCGTTGTTCCATTTGTTGAGTAGGTACCACCATAATGATATGTTATGGGATCTTGTATGATGTACGTTTATATTTGGCCAAACACATCGACAGACCCCTCAACTTGGCATCATCTTTCACTTTGGCACCTCAAGTGGTCATTGTTCACTTTTGACACCTCAAGTAACTTACGAATGTATTATTTTGGTACTTTTTGCTGAGTCATCATGGAACGTGTGTTACACGTATTTTAAGCACGTTTCAAGGGTATTTTCATAATATTTTCATCTTTCTTCTTTTCTTCTTCACTCTTTCAATCCATTAATATTTTACCATTTTTTTCATTTACTTAACACATTAGTATGTTAATTTTCCTTTCATTGATCGAATTAACAAAGAAAAAAAAAGAATGGTTAAATCAAGAAGCTTCTTTTTTAATGAGAATTTTCTATTTGATTTTGTATTATCAGCAGTACTTTGTTGGAGTTAGTAGCTTGTTGTGGTTTAATGTTTAGAGTCATTATCAGACAAATAAAACTACTGTATCAACATATTTGTTATCTTTGAAGTGTCATAACTTGATTTCCTATTGAGAAAAGTTTTGAAGATAGAGAATAATATGAGCTCTTTGAATCATTTTAGCAAAAAAAAAAAAATCAAAAAACAAGAATGGTTAAATCAAGAATTTCCATTCTTTAAGAACCAAGAATTCAAGAAATGAAAATGGTTGTTTTTAAGAAATAAGAATGAATGATTTTTTCTTCTATTGATTTTAACCATTCTTATTTCTTAAAATGGGGGTCCCTTCTTAAGATGGTTTCTTCTTTTTTGATTGAATTAAAAGGAAAAAATGACACATTTTATAGCTTGTGTCTAAAATTCGTGAAGCTTTTAATGCGTATCTATCATCCTTAGAGAATAGGGAGGTATGTTTACCATCCTTGGAAAATTTAACCTCCATTAATAGAGGTTAAGAAGGTGGGGTGGGGAAGACATTGCTGGAGGCTTTTTTTGTAATTATTTGGTAAAAAAAACACGTGTCATTGACTCATTGGATATAATTGCCATATGTTTTAGTCTTTTTTTTTAAAAAAAATAAATAAATTATTGTACGCGCATATAGTGATGTGGCAATTTAAATGAGTTGGCACAAATCGATTAGCCATTTTATTTATGTTGGTAGAGTTTGAAATACACGCAGTAGAGCTGATACCGAAAGGTGCCAAAATGACATATTTTATAGTTATTTTAGGTGTTTAAAATAAACATTGTTCACTTGAGGTGCCAAAGTGAAAGATGGTGTCAAGTTAAGGTGTCTGTCGATGTGTTTGGCCTTAAAGCATGAGATAATAACGATGAGAGTAAATTTTATTGATGCTTCCTAGTCCACCCAACGTATCTTGGTGACCCTATTACAGATGCATGCTTACAAATTCTATGAGGTTTGACTAGTTGGTGTATATAATGAAATCTTATAATGTAATATTACTATTTTTTAAACAGAACAACATACATGGAATATTTATTATTGGAAAAACATTTCTTATATTTGCTTGAATTTTTAAAATTTTTTGAATAACACCAGAGTGACCTCAAGTACTGCACAAATTCACTATCACATTCATAATCTCACACAACTAATTTATTTCTTGCAAACCAAACTGATTCGAAAAATTCCTTTGTGATGTTGATTTTGATATACTAACAGACAATTAGAATTTCTTAAAAAAATATATCTGAAATGGGAGAAGAAAGAAACTGTTACATATTTGACAAAATTAAAATCACATGCATACAACTGTAAATTTTGTTGGGTTCGAAATTGAGAGGGCGTCATGCGGAAGCTATTAGTTGCAAATCATAAAGATAACAACTCAGATGACAAAGAAAAACATACTTAAAAACATAATATTATTATATGATTTGGCCAATTGACCTACATATAAAACCTAATATTAAAAATAATTAAAAAGCATAAAACTAATGAGAGAGAAAATCTCCTCCTAAACAAAACTTTTAAAAAGATTATATTGTGGATGTTATTGTGTTATGATATGAGAAATGGGGTCTTCTATTTATAAATGTCCAAAACCTTTCATTCAAAAAAGAGGTTAGCCAAATATGGAAAAGAATTATATTTTTTCTTTTAGGAAAAGTAAAAGTAATTATGGTAACTTTTATTTTCCTTCTAAGAAAAAATAAAACTTAAATATAGTAAGAAAATTAGGGCAAAAAACCTAACAAATCTCCTCTTTTTGGCTTGATTTTCTTCACTTGATTCGTCTTGTCTTCATATCACGTGCATGAACTTCGTTCTTGATATAATCTTCATAACTGCTGCTTGCCATGGTTAAAAATAAGGTTTAAAATATCATGGTTAAAAATTAATTTAAAAGTAATATTTTATTTTTATTTTTAAAGATGCAGCAGCAGGAGTATTGAAAATATGGTTGAAACTTGTTCTCCACATGTAGTTTGACAAAAATCTTCATTATCATCCAAATTATTGCAGCTTGATTTTGAAACCGCTTTGAACCTGTTTAATCTCGTTCCACCACATCACTGGACCATTGAACCGTAATCTCTGATACCACTTGTTGGGTTCGAAATCGAGAGGGTGTCATGCGGAAGCTATTAGTTGCAAACCATAAAGACAATAACTCAGATGACAAAGAAAACATACTAAAAACATAATATTATTATATGATTTGGCCAATTGACCTACATATAAAACCTAATATTAAAAATAATTAAAAAACATAAAACTAATGAGAGAGAAAATCTCCCCCTAAACGAAACTTTTAAAAAGACTACATTATGGATGCTATTGTGTTATGGTATGAGAAGGGGGTCTTCTATTTATAGATGTCCAAAACCTTTCTTGTCCAAAACCTTTCATTCAAGAAAGAGGTTAGCCAAATATGGAAAAAAATTATATTTTTTTTTTTTAGGAAAAGTAAAAATAATTATGGTAACTTTTATTTTCCTTCTAAGAAAAAATAAAACTTAAATATAGTAAGAAAATCAGGAAAAAAACCCTAACAAATCTTGTCGTCTTCTTATGCAACTTGTTATCAGTAACGTTGGTTCTTTGATGTGGTCATGCGCTTGTACAAATTTCTTTCCGTTCATATTAATGGAATCAGTAGAATACTTGATAAAATAAGATGGGTTGTGAACTTCTCCCAAAAAAAAGAAGAGAGAAATTCAATGATCTTTGTAGTACTTATCATGTAAGAAATTGTATCAGTTTCAAATTTCAAAACCATCAAAACTTCACATTTTGTTAGGAACTAAAACTCATCTATATCTATACAATTGATAAAATTTCAATTTTTTTTTAAAAATGTCAACATCAAACGAACTATAAAAGTTTTGAATTTATTAAAAAACTGAGAAAAGGTAAATTAAAAAAAAAATAGTAACTAATTAATAACCTAACTATATTTTTTCTAAACTATCAAGTGTCGTATTCTGATGATGCCACGTGGCTTAATGTAGAAGCTTTGTCCCCTTCTTTTAATAATATAATATAAATATAGACATAGATACAGATATAAATATAAATATAATTACAAGGATACCTTTTCTTTTCTTTTCTTTTCTTTTTTTAAAGTTTTTTCACATAAGCTAACATATGGGTGATGTGGATACCACATGGCATACCACCTCAGCGCTAGATATTTAGATTCTTCTCATCACATGTTTTAACCATTTCAATCTTTTGTTTTCCGTATCTTGTCTTTCACCGAAATCACTCCCACCTTATCTCGGATATGTTCATGCTAATCCTATCTCTCCTAGTAAATTCACACATCGGGTGCATCATCCTCATCTATGGCACCTTTTTCTTTTGTACGCGAGGGTTTTTGACTGACCAACACTTCGCTCCATTTAATATAATTTGTCTAATTGTTACTCTGTAGAATTTGCTTTTAAGTTTAGGAGATATTTTCTTATCATACAAGAATTCGACTACAAGCCTCCATTTCGTTCACCCTACATCAATACGGTAAGTAACATCATCGTCAATTTCACTATTTTGCTGAATGATAAATACAAGATACTTGAAATTACCTCTCTCGGCTAATAATATTTTATTGAAATATGTGCAAAAGGCATTTGTGTTAAGAATCGGATGGAGTACCAATTTGCACAAATTTAATATATTGTGTATATATTTTAAAAATTATTCCATTTTAATGTCGATTTCACAACTTCTTGAAAAAGACTTACAAATTATTTATCGAAATTGGAATGATGACACATAATTAGGATAGGACAAAGACAGTAAAAGCATATAACGAAATTATACATAAACAAAGAACTGAAAAGTGTTGCCTTTTTAGGACTTATTGCCTATGATTTTAATAATTCAACAGAATTGAATTCAATTTCAACATTACTAATTTCCTCTTCTTCAACTTGAAAATTTCTCGATGTTGACAGTGAATTAAAATCTAAATTTCTATTGGAGTTGTTTCTTTTAGAACTCGACAATTTCAATAGAAGAACTCGAAAACGTAACTCTAATTTTACGATAGGTCTTTTAGATTTAGCAGAATATTGGAGACTTCAATTTCACGTTTATCGAACGAAACAACTTGTATAATTCTACTTTGTATTATCATATTCTTTTCCATTCTTCTTAATTCTTTTTCTTGTTAAGATTTTGAATGAAAACTATGAAACTGTTATAAATATATCATATATAGTGAATGTGTACTTTATCATATATAGTAAATACCTACTTTACCATATATTGTGTATGTCTATTTATGGAAAAGTTACAAACCTTAAGGTTAGTTTCCCCCTATAAATAAAGGGTTTTTGCTTCATTGTAATTCATTCCTCAAGATAAATAAGAATTACTCTCTCTTCTCTCTCTATTCTTCTTGTTCTTTATTGTTTTATAACACGTTATCAGTACGAGACTCTGCAAAATAGGTGAGATTATAAATCTAAAGGATTTCAAGGTTAGTAATTCCTTATGTTATTTGTCTTTTGCTACTAATAATATAATTATTGTTAGATTTGAGGAAAAATAATTGGTTTGGAACCATTATGTTTTAAATTTATTCCTCAAGAACAATATTATCAAAAGGGATGATAATATGTATGGTTTAAGTCCCATCGATTTATGTCTAAGACGCCTTTATATGGATAAGACATTGAGTTTGAATCTCAATGCACCATATTGATGATATTATGATGGCTAAGGCAAAATAATGAGTATTTAGTGAAAAATGATGAAACATGTCACATTAAATATGCTCCTTTCCTTGAATTGAATGTGGTAGTAATAAATTATATGTATTCCTCAATTTGCTTTTGAAGTAGCTATCATAATTTGATATGCTTAAGGCATGATTATATTTCATTCTTCCTGGGAATAAGAATGCTTAAGGCATGATTATATTTCATTCCTGGGAATAAGAATTTTGATTATTATAAATACAGATCTATACCCCGGGGGTGAATGTGACTGTATATACACTCAAATGTATTCTTTGTTGTGAAGATATCATAATCCATCTCTAAAAGAGGTAGAATAATTGAAAGATTGAATATCTTCAAGTTACTGTGATAAGAAATACGAATGTAAAAATTTACCCAAGCATGATGAAATCACATGCCATAATAAACTAAGAGTTTATTGTTTATTAATACGAAATTCATGCAATAGTAAACCTGATGTTTACTAAAGAATTTTTGTACATGTTATGATAACTTGGAGTTACTAATACAAATCATTTAATCTATTGACATAAACCATTTACCATCATGAGATGTGCATATTGAGTATTAGACATATGTTGAAGAAATAAAAGATTCTTCAAGAATTGGTTATGTTGTTTATTCTCATAATAAGTTGGTTGGACCAACTAATGTTGGGATTTGATCCCTCAAAATCTGAAAAGTCTAAAAGGTGAATATGGTCTCGTTCACCAGTTATGTGATCTATTAAGATGCATCGATATAAGATAATCACATGTACATTCATTGTCAACCTGCAATTTGACATTCATAAAGTTACTTGCTCAATAAAATTGAGTTAAGAGGATAACTTTCAGATTGTGTAATCAAGACAATCTTGATGATGATGGTTTGGCATTGAATGCCTTCGATAAATAGCTAAACCATTGCTAATGAGAACAAAGCTTCATGTGTTGGTCTGAAATATGATATGTTGCATACAATAACACTTGTATGCATTAGACTAATAAATTAAGTTATGATTATTTCTTCCCTCTCAATTGGTTCAAGGTCAGGAACCAACTATTTCATCTAATAGTTTTGATGTGCGGTATACAATTAATAATATACCATGATGTACAAAGATGAATTCCTCAATGAAGATGAGGGATAAACGTTAGTTTTCCTAACATAAAGGGGAGATTATAAGTAGCTATGAAATATGTTAGAAATTATCATCGGATCCTCATTCAAAATATAATTCAAGTCAAATGCCGGAAGCATCTGTTGACTCAAATTTAGTATCATATTTAAGCTACAAGTGCTCCTATTTTGCATTCTTAAAGGACAAAATCTACGCATATATGAAGCGTGGTAGACTAATTGGTTCCAAATAAAATAATCTTTGAAAAGGATAAGGAGCAATTAATCATACTAAGAAGGTAATGTTCTCTTGAAGAGCCTACGACATAACACTTCATGAAACCTTATGAAAGGTTTAGGTACCTGAAAATAACGAAGTAATGAGATCTCAAAATGTTATGTCACACTATGAACCGATATGAAATGATACATCATCAATGATATCTTTGATGCAATATTGGCGCAATATTGTAAAAGATTATGAGGCTCTAAATTCTATGTTTATTTAAGCATGCTGACGTAGAAACATTTACCAAGTGACATGAAAGGATGCATCTTGGTAAGTGTAAAACTTATTTGATTTGCAGTTCAGACACTTGAAGATGTAACATATGAAATGTTGAATATTGTCACTTGACAAAATTTAAATAAAAACTTTCTAAGGATTCAAAATATTTGAAGCATATAAAAATTTCTGGAAAACTTATTTAGAATCCTTATATTGTATAAGCTTATAGCTTGAAAATTATCGAAACTCTTGGAGAGTTTCCCAAAACAATAGAATATTTGCTTAAATGAGAAACATGCATAATTGAATAAAGATTCATTGCGACCTCAAGAAAAAAAAATGAGGAACTCCCTTGTTGTGAAGTATCATATCTTAGTGTAATTGGTGCACTAATGTATCTTGAAAATACTACAAGGCATGACATAGCCTTTTTCGGTCAATTTGTTAGCAAGGTATAGTTTTGCTCCTACTAGGAGACATCGAAATGAGATCAAATATATGAGCTTATTTTACTGTAAATATTGTATTGCCGATCTTGTTGTTAGGTACTTATCTGACCCGTATAAAGCTCGATCTCAAATAAGCTATATATTTATATGTGGGGATATTGCTATATCTTGGAGATATACAAAGCAGTCTATCTAGCCACTTCATTGAATCATGATGAGATAATAGTTATTTATGAAGCTAGCCGAGAATGTGTATGGTTGAGGTCCATAATATATCTCATTCGATAAAAATGTGGTTTGAAATGTGACAGTGCACCCACAGTTTTATACATAGATAATGCAATATGCATAGGACATCTTAATGGAGGATTCATCAAAGGAGATAGAACAAAGCATACTTCATCAAAGCTTTTCTATACACATGAGCTACAAAAGGAATGGTGATATTAACGTGCAACAGATTCATTCAAGTGATAATATGATTGATTTATTCACCAAGTTTCTTTCAACTACAACTTTCAAGAAAATGGTGCACAAGATCGGGATGCAAAGGCTCAAGGATGTTCTCGCTAGGGGGAGTTGATACTGCTGTACTTCTTTTTCCTTACGAGGTTTTGTCCCACTGGTTTTTTCTTGTAAGATTTTTAATGAGGTAGCCTATATGCGTATTGTTAGAGATGTGTACTCTTTTTCCTTCACTAGATTTTTTTTTCCACCGGGTTTTTTATAGTAAGATTTTAACGAGGCACATTATCTATCAATTAGACATTCAAGGGGGAGTGTTATAAATATACCATATATAGTGAATGTCTACTTTACCATATATAGTGAATACCTATTTTACCATATATTGTGTATGTCTATTTATGGAAAAGTTACAAATCCCAAGGTTAGTTTTCCTCTATAAATAAAAGGATTTGGCTTCATTGTAATTCATTCCTCAAGAGAAATAAGAATTACTCTCTCTATTCTCCCTATTCTTCTTCTTTATTCTTTATTAGTTTATAAGAGAAACAAAATTTTCATAACAAAGAAATTGGACAAAAAGAAGGCGAAAATAGTTAGGAATTTTCTTTTCTTAGATTATTATTATTCTGTTCGTTTCATATTAGTTGTTTATTTTTTTTACAGGTTTCTTAAAAAATTGTTAATATGAAAAATAATTTATTAAATTTGCCCTTTAAGATTTGTTTTTTGAATTTCATATTCATTTCTTTTTACAAAATTAAAAACTATTAATTGTTGCATTTCAATTTTAGCCAATTGTAGGAACGTTTCAATAAAATTAGTGACCTAAAACCTAATTTTAATAAAAGGCCGTAAATATATACACACATACAAAGGTAATATTGTATTTTGTTCTTGCATATTAATTATTTTTTTGTAGTATTTTTAAAAGACACATGATGTTTAACTTCACATATTAATATGATTATTGATAAAAGCAAGAACTAATTTTAGTGAATAAATGTTAGACATTTATTTGCTATACATTAACTTGGATGTTGTTTTTTAAAAAATATTTATTAATATGAAGTTTGACTATTTAATTCAAAGTTTTAAAATATTTCTGGTAAAAATTACATAGCTTTTTCTTCCTTTATTATTTCATTTTTTAGACGTATTTCACAATCTTCATTATTATTTCAAGTGATATTGAAATCATAAAATTTACTATTAAAATTTTTGAGGCCTCAAATTTTTTAGGGCCTAAAGCAAACACTTTACTAGCCTTACCCCTGAGTCACCTCTGACCAATTGTTAATATGTTTCTTTCTTATACTTCCTTCTTGTGTTTGTACTCGTGAGGTGTGAGGGGGAAGCCGAGGGTTTTTAGATTAGTTTATACTTTCTTTTTAGTTTAAGAAGAGTATCATTTGACCTGATATAAAATTTAAGAAAAACACAAGAGTCATTGAAGTTTTATAGTGTAAGAAACATCTTGACTATTTTTATGTGTATAAATAATTGGAAAAATGGTCATATTGGTTTTTGTACTCTCAGAGTTATATTTGTTATTCATTATACTTTTTGGTTATATTAGTCGCTAACATTTAATTTTTGGCTTTTTATTTGCTCTTGTGTTGTTAAGTGTCATATCAATACTTTTATTAGCTTACTTGGTGTCTACACGGACAACAAAAACAACAATATAATCAGTGTATTTTCATATAGTGGGATCAGGAGAAAGTAAAATATACGCAGTCCATATCACCACCTTCGAAGAAGTAGAGAGGTTGTTTCTGATAGACCCTTGGCTCAAGATAAAAAGATAGTAAACAAAGACATAATAGAACATGAAACAAGATGAAGTTACAAAAATGAAACACCCACAAAGTAGTCCTATACACTATCAAATCGAAAGCACACACCTCACCCAAACCCTCCTAACTAGAAATTCCAACATATGCACAAAGCCCTACGACTACTAGCAAAGTTATACCAAAGCACTCTTGTCTACTGGCTATGACTCACCCCCACACACTAGATCTCGCACCTAATTCGCGTCCTTCATACTTTCCTATATAGGTCCATATTCACAGTAAGTTGTAACAGCTCTATGCTGTAACGCCCCGAAACCTGGTTTCAGAATGTTACATGGTGCTCAAGACTACAAGTAGCCTTAAGCTAACCCTGTCTGCCTGCTATTGAGCGTAAATCTCATAATAACAGAAATATAGATATAAAAGTCATACTGAATGCAGAAATTTTCTAAGGTATCTGTGAATAATCTGAACATAATATCTGAAACATCAAAATTGAATAATCTGAATAAAAACTAATAGTTTGAAATTCCCCTCCTACTAATAACTAGAGAGTCACTGGGACAAACCCCCAGCTAACTCAAACTGTCTGAAAGGAAATGCTAAAATCTCATAAACTGATAAACTGCAAAATCTGAGTATTAAGTCCTTGAACTATGAGGACTCACCATCTGTTGGATGTAGATGAAGATGCTCGAACTACTCGCGCTGCTGATATGGAGCACCTGAACCTATATAGTACATAGACGTATATATGGATCAGTACTTTGAGGATATACTGAGTATATAGGCATGATATGCATAAGTAAAACAACATCTCATAATCATCATTTATAAAATAATGCATGCTAAATGTAAATGATTCACATAAGCTGGAATATCTAAAATACTGAAATATATAGCAATAAGAATCAAAACATACTTTATAAATCTTATGAGCCATAATATTTAGTTCTAAAAGCTTTACTTGTATTCTCCCTTTAAATCATACGATCTAAGTGTAGAGGGACTCACTCTGAAATCTGAAATCTATAGCTATTATCTTTTTTGTAAAGCATAATCTGAATAAGACTGTGAGTCTTTACACTTAGTTTTCTAAAAAGCTTTTTTGTTCTTCTTTTAATATTAAGGAGAATACTTTATCTTTTTTTTTCTGAAGGTTATCTTTAAGGGAAAATACTTTAAAAATATTCTGAAAATCTTTTCTAATAGACTTTTAAACTTTAGGGAGGTTCTCTTAAACAACATAAACCATGCGAGCTATATGGAGTCCAACGTCTCGTCCTCCTAATGAAGAAACCTCACGTTGGGGAGAGGTGTCATACTCTTGCCAGGGAGTATAACCTCAGCTAAAGTGATCACTATCTCGGCCCAGTATGGGTTCTTAATCTCAATCCTATGGTGGTACATAGTTCTGGGGTATGAGACCTCGAAATCATACCCAACTCGGTGCAAAATACTACCCCCTTTAATTTACTATACTCATCTTGTTGGAAATCTACTTTAAAACTAGCATAAGGGTTCATTATGAAACCGGTTATGCATTCATCTGAATAAATTTGTAAATGAAGCTATTTTGCTTCTATAAATTTGTAATAAATCTATAAAGTGGATCTCAAAACTTATCTGAGGATCACAAGATTAAAACTTTATTGTAAATCTAAAATAATCAACTCATAAGATGCTTAAAGCATAACCTTTCTCAAAATCTCAACATATAACTTGGGGCTTAGTAACCCATGTATCAACTCAGGTTAAAACATCATAATAATATGCTTGATAATTAAAATAATGATAACTCATCTCAAAATCTGTAATTTACTGCAACAAGCATTAAAATATGAAAATAGACATACAATTTATCTTCAAAAATATCTATAAAACTCATAACTTTGCAAATAGCAATAAAGGGTATGAACCCTAATTCAAAACTCATGTAATATCATTCAAAATCATGTAAATTTAATGTAAAATCTTGGTTTTGGGCACAAGGATGGAAGAAGAACCTTGTTCATAAACCCCACATTCCTTGATTGATGATTAGATAAAGAATCTTGAAATATTGATTCCTATTTGAGTTTTTTAGGATGAATTCTTGATTATCTTGCCTTGGGATTCCTCAATTTTAAGCTTTCTTAGAGAACCAATGGATGATTTTAATTTCTTAGAGAAGAAGCTTTGGGAGTTCTAGGGTTTTGCTTGCGAGAAAATTGATGAATAATGAGCATAATAGGCTTAGAATGGGTTTAATCTTGTGTTTGGACAGATTGGGGGCTTGGGAATTGTCCAAAATACCCTCTTTAAACATCTAGACAAAATTGAAAAGAATGAATTGGGGTCCCGATTTAATGGGCAGAATGAATTGCGGTCCCGATTTAATGGTCCACCACGACGCGCCACTATCGCGGTGGCTCACTGTAATTTGATGATTGGGAAATTGGGGGCCTCCGCGTGCGGAGATATCGTATTGTCCCACTGGTTTTTGACAATTGGGACCTGGAACTTCAACGCGATACGCCACCATCGCGGTACCCTATAGAATCACCATTTTAGCTACAGGCGCGACGTGCCAACATCTCGTTGGACCTATGGAAATTGACAATTGAGAATGTGGACCTCTTCGCAATGCGCCAATATCGCAGAGGTCCACTGGAATGACATTTATGAATTTAACAACCTCTGCGATGCAGTGACTGCCCACCTGACACCATCCAAAATCAATCTCTCATACCTATGAATTGGAGCATCAGTGTCCCTCTTTATCATATGGCCAAACCATCTCAACCTCATTTCTTGCATCTTGTCCACCACCTAAGCTACTTCCATCTTCTCCCAAATAGTCTTATTTTAAACTCTCTCCCTTAATAAGTCCATATATCCAACACACATCCTTATTTCCTCCACCTTTAAGTTTTGGATGTGAGAGTTCTTGATTGCAGACACTCTGATCTATACAGCATGGTTGGGTGGACTGTCACTTTATAAAATTTATTTTTTAGCTTAGGGGCACCTTCTTATTACACGAAACTCCTTAGTCGAACCTTCATATCATCCATCCAACCTTAATACGGTGAGTGACATTTTCACCAATCTATTAATTCCCCTGAATCATAGACCCAATATACTTAAAGCTATCCCTCTTACAAATAACCTAAGAATCCATCTTCACTGCCACCTCATCCTCATACTTCAAGTAATTGAACTTGCATTTGAAGTACTCTTTCTTGGTCTGATTCAACCTAAACCCTTTAGAATTCAGTGCTTGTCTCCAAACCCCTAATTTATCATTAACACACCCTTGAGTCTCGTCAATCAAAACTACATCATCCGTAAATATCATATACCACGACACCTCTTCTTGAATATATCGCGTCAAAACATCCATCACCCAGAAGAATAAAAATGGGCTAAGAGTTGATCGCTGGTGCAACCCTGTCAAGATAATAAAATTCTCTAAATCACAGACCACCGTCCTTCCCCGAGTCTTTGCTTCATCATATATGTCCTTAATCGATCTGATGTACGATATAGGGACCCCTCAAGCCTTCAAGCATCTCTAAAGAACCTCCCTAGTGACTTTGTCGTACGCCTTCTCTGAGTCGATGAACATCATGTGTAAGTCCCTCTTCCTCTCCCTATATTGCTCCACTAATCCCTGCATAAAGTAAATTGCCTCTATCATCGAGCGGTCGAGTATAAATTCAAACTGATTCTCAGAAATAGACATATGTTTCCCCTTTTTCTACTCAAAGGGTTGGAAAACATTTGGTTTCGACTTTTTGAAACTATTTCAAAACTTTTAAAAAAATTTGAAATAATTTAAGAAATTACAGAGTCACCACTTGATTTTTGAGAAAATATCAAGAAAAATTGAAAAATTACTTAAAAGATTCAAAACAGAAAAAATCTTTTAAGTTTAGAAATTCTGAGTAAGTGGTTCCTATTAATACTCTTGGAAGGTTGTTAAGGCACCAAGAGTATCCGCTAACTTGCGGTTATTCGGACTTTTTGAAAATAACTTTTTTGACTAACTTTAAAAAGAAAAATTAATTTTTGAAAAGAAAACGGTTAAGGAAAAAATTATCTTGATGATTTGTGCAAAACAAATTTAACAACTTAGCGGAAATTTTTAACTAAGTTTAAGAAAACTAAGAACAATTAGCATATAAAGGGGAAGGGGTTGACTAAATGACTTTAGTCATTAGGCCCAAATCCATAAATCCTCTCCTAAGATAATTTGAGATTTTGGTCCATTTTCACCTGTCCTAATCTAAACCTTGGGCTTTTGGCCCATAACTTGTCCTAAGCTAGTTTTCGAATCTTTGAGGCCCAAAATTCACTTCACCTATATTAAATTATAACTTTGGCTTCGAGGCTCAAATGAATGAATAAATAAATGACTAAATGAATAAATAAAAACAAGGCAATAATAAAAATTGAGACTTTTTAAGTCTTTTAGTAACCTCATCAATGGGTTTTCACCCATTTTCCTTCTTCTTTCATCTTCTTGCACCCGCATGCCATATAATTAATTTTGGATTTAAAACTTTGGACTTGACTCGAAGAGATGGTCCTCATTGATCCATTACAAAATACAAGAGGAAAGGAGTCTGTTTTAACTCCAAAACAGATTCATGCAAAGGAAAAGATAAAAGAAAAAGAATTAATATGTGTTTGAGAATTCTACACTTAATAGATAAATGATGAAATGGAAAAAGTAGCATTCTCAAGCATAAAGAAATAGTAATCTATGATATCAAAGAAAGATAATTATCCAACGAAAAGGAAATTGACCCATCTCCTAAACAATTTTATAAGAAATTGAATCTAATACAATATAATTAACTAGCCCTTGAAAAGAAGACATAAATCTACAAGCATAGTTGCTTAAAATTTGGACAAATAGATTAACACATATTTGCTCCAAATACTATGATATGATAAAGTCTAAGACATGTTTTCATTAAGCAAAGAAAAAAAGAATGAGCAAGAGATGAGGAAATCTTTCATTGCCCCTCAAATATGAAATACAAGACATAGTAATGCAACAATACTTTTTGATACAAAGTGGATCAATTAACATATCTATGACTTAGAAGAAGAAAAAATCACTGTAGTATGTGAAGAACAATGAGACGTCTGAATGAACAAACAACTTTAAGAAGTAAACCAACTAGAAAAGTGAAGCAAATAACATATATTAATCATATTTGAGAAATGATATTCGAAGACAAGATAGGAGAAATAGTAAAAGATTAATTCTAAAAAAAAGTGTCCAATTATGCCAACTCCTATTTTAGTTCTACGCCATTTGAACAAACCTATAACCCTAACAACTTTTTAAACTAAATAAGAGAAAATCAAAGACAATTTTGACCACGAAAATGAGTAACTCATTGCTTCAAATTGAGAAATAATTTCACTGACCCTTAACAATAGTAACCATTCCTTTTTGACATAGAGGAAACAACTTTACATAGTAAAAGCAAACATATCCACCAATAATAAATTTAAACAAAGCATGAACACGATTTTAAGCAAAGATTAAAACTTTACCCTTAATAATCAAAGAATAAAGCCAAAAAGTGAAACAATCAATATTAACTATTTTTTTCAACATAAAGAAAATAACTTTGCATGCTAAAAACAAATAGATCTGCCAACAATGAATTTAAACAAAGCATGAGTACATATTTTAAGCAAAGATCAAAACTTTATCCATAATAATTAAAGAATAAAGTCAAAAGGAGAAACAATCAATATTGACTATTCTTTTAAAACATAAAGGAAACAACTTTACATGCTAAAAACAAACATCTACGCCAACAATGCATTTAAACAAAGCATGAGCATATATTTTAAGGAAAACTCAAAACTTTATCTATAATAATCAAAGAATAAAGCCCCCCTCCCCAAAAAAGCATTCAACTATTGCTAGCTTATTTTTTATACCATGAATATGAAAATAACCATAATATCGATACCATAACGTCCTATGGCCTTCAAGGCTATCTACAACAAACAATCACAACAAAAATAATTTCAACTACGAACTACGAAGAAGAAAAAAATGAAGAAGAAAATGATAATAAGACTAAAATAGAGGAAAGGTGTGTTTACATTTTTTGGAGAAGCAAAACAGAACTACAAGCTTTCTTCGGAGTCTTCATCACCACCCGAAAACGTTCAACTCGAGAACTTCGATTAGCCCACGAATTTCACGAAAAAAGAAAATTTATACTAAGAAGAAAAAACTCTTCTTTGCACAAAGCTTTTTTTTTTTCAATCTTGAGACTTTTTTTGACTTTAAAACTTACTTTCTACCAAAATAATGGTAGTATTTATAGGAAAGGATGGGAATCCAATTCTATTAATCCACCAATGCGGGAGAAAAAATTTAGGGGTGTTTTTGAAATTTTTGAAATTGAAGATAAGGTGAGGTGGAAGATAAGGTAGGAAGAAATTGTACAATGTAGTATAATTTTTGAATTTTAAAATTGGAAAAATGACAAGGTTGAGAGGAAATTTTACTATGTAGTACTATTTTTGAATTTCAAAATTGGAAAAAGGACAAGGTTAAGGGGGAATTGTACAATGTAGTACAATTTTTGAATTTCAAAATTTGATTTTTGAGATTTGAATTTCATTTTTGGTGGAAATTCGTTAGAAATTATGAGAGTTTCTGGGAATTTAGGGTTATTTAAAATATAACCCCAATTGAAATATAAAATTTAGCCAATTTTATTTAATTTTGACCAAATTAAAAATCAATTGGTTGATTGCATTGCAAGTATGGTCAATTTGATTATAATTATGGCCAAATATAATAGACTGGCTAAATTAAATTAAAAATTCAATACGAATTAATACTTCTTTTAATCCTGAACTTCTTGATTTAATAAAATTAAATAAATATTTCTCTAAATAAATTAATTTTGAGAACAAATTTTATTTAAATCAAGACTTTATACATTTAGATTAATTTTCAAGCTTAACCAGTAAAAGTCTAATTTTGATAAAAATTTCATTCAAGTAAAAAAATTATACACTTTTGCATATGTAAATACGACAACGTATAATTGCCAATTAAATGACAAAATTAACCCAAATAAATATTTTAGAGTGCATTTATCCGGATGAAATAAATTTTTTAATTTTATTAAAAATTGAAGAAACTCAGGGTTAAATTTAGTCGTGGAGGGCAAAAATTAGGTGTCAACATGACAGAATCCTTCTCAACCTCTGCTCGACCACCCTTTCCCAAATCGTTATAGTGTGACTCTACAACTTAATACCCCTGTAGTTGTTGCAACTCTGAATGTCATCTTTGTTCTTCTGTAAAGGAACCATCGTACTCTATCCCCAAGCCTCGAGCATCTTTACCATCCTGAAAATGCCATTAAATAATTCAGTCAGCCACCTTATGCCTGCCCCACCAGTATACTCCCAAAAACCTATCGAGATCTCGTCAGGCTTTGCCACCTTACCCCTATACATCCTATGAATAACCTATTTGAACTCCTCAGCCTTTATACGCCTACAATTACTGAAATCACGATACCTCTGTAAGTGATCCAACTTTTCTAACACAATGTACTTGTCTTCCTCGTCATTCAAAAGTCTATGAAAATACGACTATCACCTTATCTTAATGTGAACGTTCTCCATCAATACTCTGCCATCCTCCCTTTTGATGCACTTCACTTGGTCAAGATCATGGGCCTTCTGCTCGCTAGCCTTGGAAAACCTATACAACCTCCTTTTCCCGCCTCTCTCCTCTAATTCTGCATATAGGCTTTCAAAAATTATGTCTTAGCGGTCGTAACTGTTAACTTGACATCATCATTTTATCCTAAAATATACACAAAAAATCAATAACATACTTAAACTATTGAAGTAACTTATCACACACCTATATTATATAAAAGTAACTTATTTACTCCCCGCGACACCCCATGCCCAAGTTTAATGAGTGTAGTGGAGTATACTTTCCCTGTAGTGATGCCACGTATTTAATTCAGTGATAAAAATTATATTCTATTGATTTAATCGTAACCCGACCCAAACCCAAAATATTTGATCCTAAACTGACCCAATACCAAATATTACACCCTAACCCGAGCCAACCCAGAATATTTCACCCTAACCTGATCCATCCAGATAGAATATGAATCTACAAATCGAATATGAAGAACATCGAGTATCAATGAACACAAAAGACAAAACGTATCTTCATTTTCATCAAATTTAAAGAGCAAATTTAAACCCAATCGTAAAGATGAAGAACTAATTTTCTATGTTTTTCATTGTTCAAAATAAAAAATGATATCTCTATTTTCATTCCAAGTTGAGTTCAATTGATTTTAAGGTAGGGGTTATAAGCCAGACTACTGATTTGAGTTAGGATTTTCTATTAAAAGATTAGCCCCATCTCTGTTTTCATTCTTAAATTTGAGCGAGGATTTTTGAGCTAGAGTTTTTTGTCGTCTTTAATTTATCTTCAAAATTATTGTGTTTTAGTTTATTTATGTGCCTTAATATGAAATAAAATAAGCCATGGAACTTATAATTATTTCATAATATGAATTTTTTCTTGTGTTTTGAGCTAGAATTTTTTTCGTCTTTATTTTATTTTCAAAATTAATGTGCTAACATTTGTGTATATGATTCAATATGTAATAGAATAAGTTGTGATACCTGTAATTATTGCATAAATTCTATATTTTTTGTTCGTGCGGTGTATGATGTTGTTTTGATCGATGTCAAGGATCTTACTTTACTATGTTTTCATGGTCAGTACTTTCAAGTATTTAAAATGATTTTTGAACTAATCACTTTGAGAGTTTATCATGATGGTGTTCTTAATAAGGATAAAGAGAAGGAAAAAGTGAAGAAAAAAAGAAAAAATTATGTTGGTGGACAAATTACTGAATTTTTTGATGTTGGTGTAGATAGGTTGTCTTATTTTGAATTTAGAAATTTTGTGAAGTATTTAGGATATGATCTTGGACAATGCTTACTATACGTGAGACTACCTAAAAGTTTTATTTTAATAGAAATTAGGTCAGACCAGAACATAATTAAAAATTCATAGTGTTTGTATAATAAAGGTATTTTTGAAGCTTTTGTGTGTCACATGGTTGCTGACCCCTTGTTGGATCCACCTTTATTGAAATATCTAAGTGATATGGAAGGGCATGCAAAGGAAGAAAGTGGAATGTCTTTTGATAAAGACAAGAAAAATGACACTGGAAGTGTTGACAGAGTATATAGAAATAGTGAAGATACCCCTTGTCCATTCTTCCGCAGATCTAACTACCTCTCTTTTTGTCCAACCTATAGCTCATATTCCCCTTCATTCTCTTGTCCCTCCTCTTAATGCTCATGTTTCTTCTCTTGTTGTTCATGTCTCTTCTCTTACTGCTCATGTGTTTTCTCCTATTATTATTGCTACTATACCTACTGATGCTCCTACTAGTCCTCATGTTGCTTATGTCTCTTCTCCTACTATTCATGTCTTATTTTTTCATATTGCACCTATTACACCTTCTACTGCTTCTCTTAATAGTCCTCCTGCTGCTTATGTTTCTCCTATTACTGGTGAATTTTCACAAGTTAGGAGAGAGACTGGTAGAGCTAAATCTATTATAGATTCAAATGTAGAATCAATTGATGGAGGTGTAAATTGGAAACGATATGGATGAATATGTAGATGAAGAATTAAGAGGTGTTAGGAAGAAAAAAGGAAAATAAAGAGAAGGAGGATGGGATAGGGGCCAGTAATTTCTAAACATGTTAAGTTAGTAATTGAAAGAAAGGGGCTAGGTGCTAGCTATGATGAATCTATAGGCGGTGAAAGAAATAGTTTGAAAGGTAAATTAGCTGGTGATGAACTTCCTCACCCATCTAATAAAGATGGCAACTTTAAAATTAATTTGAAAGACATAAATGATGAAAAAGATGAAATTGAAAAGGTTGAACAGAGAGATAAGCCTAGAAGAAGGGAAAAAAGTTAATACAGTTGTATATAATTTAGATTGTTAGAAAGTTGTGTGGGAACTAGGACTTGTTTTTTAAAGTGTTAATGAATTTAAAGATATTCTTACTAAATATATTATTGTTGAACATGTTGCAATTGAAAAATGTGTTAATGAACCTACAAGGATAAGAGTTAGGTGTACAACTGGCTGCCCATGGCTTCTTTATGCTAGCATTGATTCTAGGTGCATGAACTTTGTTGTGAAGACCTATAATTTAGTTCACAAATGTGATTCTACCAATAGAAACAAACTTTGTAATATCAGTTCTTAGTCAGCCACTGCAATGAGAGGATAAAGAAACCGTCAGACATTAGAATTTTTGAGTTTCAACTTCTTATTAAGAAAGAATTGAATTTTTATGTTAGAAAAATAGTGTGTAGGAGAGCCAAGAATAAGATGATTGCAGAATTGATGGGTAATTATAATCTTAGATTTGGGAGAATTTTAAATATAGGGATGAGTTGTTATGATCAAATCCAGGTAGTACATGTGTAGTGAAGCTTCATGATGAAATATTTGGAGATCAGAAAAATGTTTCAAGGCTTCTACATATGTTTTGATGCAATAAAGATGTCAATCTGAGCTGATTGTAAGAAGTGCATTGGCTTGGATGATTGTTTTTTGAAGGTAGTATCAAAAGGGCAATTACTAGTTGTTGTGTGTAAATATGGAAACAATCAAATGTTGCCACACATATGGACAATGATTGAGATTGAAAATAAGTCCACTTGAAGTTGATTTATCAGGGCTGTAAAAAAAAGTCTTCAGCTGGGAGATGGGACAGATTTGACAGTGATAACATACATGCTAAAGGTAAGAATTTATTTATTTTGATTTACTTTATACAATTGTATATTTTGCGAAATTATATGTTATGTTATATATTTCTATATTTCTTTTAGGGATTGAAAATTGTTATAACTGAATATCTACCAAATGTTGAACATAAAATGTGTGTCAAACATGTCCTTGCAAACTGATCAAAAAAATTCTATATGTATAGGTATTGAGAAGAAAAAATATTTTTGAAGGAGTGCAAGGTCTACCTTTGAGGCTGAGTTGAGGGACAACATTAGTTATATAAAGATGTTGGGTGAAAAAAATACCGAATAAGTTAATGTATTTCAATCCAGAGAGATGGAGCAAGATGTACTTCAACTTTACAATAAAGTGTGATACTGTTGACAATAACATGATAGAATATTTCAATACCTGAATATTAGGAGCAAGGCGTAAGACAATAATTGTAATGTTAGAAGAGATAAGGGTGAAAATAATAAAAAAAGTTGGATAGATGAGGAAATTTTGTGAAACTTGGATCAGTGATAATTTTTCAATGGCTATGAAAGTACTAAGAAATAATACAACGTCTGTGAAGTACAACATTGAATGAAATTCTGATACAAGGTATGAGGTGCTTGATAAAAGATATAGGCATATTGTGAATTTTTTCAGACATATTGTAATTATAGAGCGTGAATGCTGAAGGTTATACCCTATTCTCATGCATTAGCTGCTTTTCACTACAAAAAATTAAAACTAATTAACTACATCTTTCACTGGTATAATAGAGAAACTTATAATATGAATACATACAACTACTTCATTCAATCAATTTTGAATATGAAGAGTTGAACAGAATCACAAAATATCTCTATTATGCCACTTCATGTTAGGAAGATGCCAGGTAGGCCTGACAAGAATAGAAACAAAGAAGAAGGTGAAACCAAAAAGATAAATAAAAAGTTATCCAAGAGAGGGATTGAGATTTCATGCAACACTTGTCATAATAAGGGTCAAAATAAAAGAAAAGGTCCAAGAGGTGCACCTGTTGCTGGTACTAATGCAAATCATGAGTCTAGTTCATCAACTGATGTAGGCTCAAGTGTATGTCCAAGTTTATCATCAGCTGCAATACCCACTATTAAATAAAGAAGAGGTGCAACTGAAAGAGGAAGGAGTGGAATAAAGGGTTCTACAAAATGGTATTTTGCTTAATGTGTCTATTGTAAACTAGTTATATACTTTCTACTTAATATCCTTCTTTCTTTTAGGTTGTTGGCACTAGAAGATCAAGAATGGTTATAATGGGAGTACTTCACACACAAAGTGGATGTACAATTCTTAATTTAAGTTTACTACTTAAATTTTATTTACTACCTAAATTTCATTTACCATAATTGCTTTTAATATCAACACTTTCTTTACTTGAGCAGCCTAAACTGCTTAGTGAGAGATTCAAAAGTGCTAAGTCTTCAGTAATTGTGATTGAAAACAAAATAAACACCAAAAATTGGTGTGAAATAAAGAGTAAAAAAAGCTATGACCTCCAGACAACTACAAGAAATGAGAGAGAAAAATAAATTGAGACAAGATTCAAGATTGCACACTTGAGTCAAGAAAGCTCTAATGCTTAATATCTATAAGTTATTAGTGTATCATGTTAGTTTAGTATAAATGTTGATAGTTGTGGCTGCATTTAAGATAATATTTTGGTAGTTCACTGATGTTGGCAGTTGTGTCAGCTTTTAAAATAGTTTATTGATTATGATTGTGATATCTGTCTGCTTTTTAAAATAATTTATTGGTTATGATTTTGAAAACTTTGATTGCATTTTATGACAATATTTTGATAATTATGACTTCAGTATTTTTGACAATTGTGATTTTTTGTAAATGTATTTGACAACAAGCTGTAAATGCACTCATTTTTTGGTTATGCAATTGTGACTGTCCCTTTTATTGGTGCTGAAATATTTGGTTATACTTATACAATTGTGACTGTATTTATTAACGTTTGGTGTATATGGTTGATTTTGTATGCTTTAATGTTGGATGTTGTATACAAAATGTGCAATTTAAGCACCACAAAAATCAAGTTAAGAAAACCTTACCATTTCATTGCACGGAACTGTCAAGATTCATTACAAAGCCAATAATTTTAACTCCTTACAACATAGCAAAAAAAGGACATTAAGAGTTTATGACAACCTTCTTAAATCTTCTTTAAAGTACATGAATTAAAATATAATACTAACACCAAAAATACATACACAAATGAGAGTAGTCCATAGTTGTTTCTCTATTTTCTTGAACTTAGCCAACTTGATCTTCTATATCTTCTCATTTGTCTTCTTCATCTTCAAATTATCCTCAAAATTATATAGCTAGAACTCTATTTTGTTCATGTCCAATTTTCTCTCCACAGATTTGGTTGTCCTAGTAGTCTTGTCATCAACTAATTTTTGTTCATAAATTGCACATTTTACAGAAGATTCAACTATTTTCTCAAGCTTCCCAATTCTTTTTAATAGTTTACGAATAACAAATTTGGACCCCGGATCAATATAGTCATCCTTCCAAAGCCAAAAATCGCATGGTCTAACATTCTAAAATAAAAGCAATTAAATTCGTATACATTATTCAAGATCAATATTTGACTAAAATTCACTTACCCCATAGTAAAGATAACTCCAATATCTTCTATCCAAATTTCTTAAGGTCCATGAAGTCATAAACCATAAAAGATGTCCATGTTTGCATCGAATCTCTTCCAATTCATTCTTTTCTTATTGCTTACAAAGTCTACTCAAGCTTATTTTAGCGATTAAAGTACCTTGATTAAGAAAAATAATACGACTGCTCAATCATGAAAAAATTAATTCAAATTTGAAGAAAAACTTGAGGGAAGAAACAATTACCAAAATTTTAAAAAATCTAAGAGAAAAGAATTGTACTTTCTCACAATATAGTAAGAAATCAAACGACTAAAAAGATTTAGTTATCAAGTCTTCAAAGAACTGAGTTTAAATTTTGATTTTCGATGATCAATTTAGAAATTAGGGTTCATGAGTTTGAAAACTCCAAATTGGCTCAAATGAGGATTTTTTGGGTTTCTTTTAATAGTTTTTAATATATTTTAACCGTTTACTTCATATATCACAATATACGTAAAACTGATAGAATTTTGAGAGTCAACTAAATTTTTATATGTTTTTTAATTTTTTTAAGTCGTTACTTATTGTAATTTAAAGTAATTTTATGTAATTTTTAAATACATATCAAATTAAAAATAAGAAAAACAATTAGAACAAAGGAAAAAAATTACAAAAAAAGACGATTGGAAGCCTACAGGATGACCTGCACTTGTTTCACAACGCTCTTCTATATAATATAACTAGCGAATTTAAACGCGCTTCGTGTGGTTATAAAAAATGGTAAAATACCAATCATTTATTTGGTTGAACTGATTTTATTGTATACCAAATTTCTAACAAAGTTATTACTTTCCAAAAAAAAAATAAACTTATGAAAAAAAAATCATATAAAATACAACATAAAGAAAAATCATAGAGATAACAGAAATAAATAAACAATAAATAATGCAATATCATTCTTACTAGAGAAAATTGAAGGAAAGGTGTCTTTTAAGTCTCGAATGAAGGATTGGTGACATTGACCAACTTAAAGGGTCAAACATCATTAGGAAACTTGATTAAGTTAATTGTGGACTTGATTAATATTTTTAAAATTTCTAATCTTTTCAAAAATACAAATCAACCCAATCCACACCCCTCTTCAATCTAAATCAACCACTCTTTCTCTCTCGACAGCTTCTCTCAACTCTCTCCCAACCAACAGTTCTGCAAAGTTTCTCCCTTAAACCTCTGGTGATATATAGTCGGGCGAGTTCCTTTTCGACTTTCAACCATCAATCGATGTGAAAACTTCTCCGGCAACAACAACTTCGAGTTTTTAGTCGTCCCATTTTCTTTTTCACAGGTAAAAAATTATGAAGAAACATAGGAACTTGAGCCAACTGCTCTTCTAGTATTGAAATGTGGACTGAATTAAACCCTAATTTCTAGCATTTCTTCTTCTTCTTGTTGTACTGTTGATTTGAATTATTGGAGATTTTTTATCACAGTTGATGTTCTTAGTGTGCGTGTGTGTGTGTGATATGTTGGTGTTGCTAGGTTGATTTGTTGTTTGTCTTGGTAAAAATAGTATTGCAATAGATGAAACATCTGATGTAACAGATGAAACATCTGATGCAACAGATGAAAATCTAATACAACAGGTGAACAATCTAAGAGATCATTCATCTGTTGCGATAGACGACACTTTTGTTTGGAAGAAATCAAAACAATATTGATCCAACAGATAACTGATTAGTGATCTATTTTTATTCTTTGCAACGATTTACTTTTTATTTTGGAATAGATTAGTAACTGTGTTTATCTTTCCAACTGTTTACTTATCCGTTGCAACAGTTCGATTATATGTTACAACAGATAACATACCTGGTGCTACAGATTAGTGATATATTTTTATCCTTTTCAATGAATTATTCATCCATTGCAACAAGTTTGTTATATGTTGCAACTGATAAACTACCTGGTGCAACAAATTAGTGATCTATTTTTACTTTTTCCAATGATTTTCTCATCCGTTGCAACAGGTTGGTTATATGTTTTAACAGATAACATACCTGGTGCAACAAATTAGTGATCTATTTTTATGGTTTCCAATGGATTACTCATCCGTTGCAACGGGTCAGTTATATGTTGCATTAGACAAAATACCAGGTGCAACAAATTAGTGATTTATTTTTATGGTTCCCACAGATTACTCATCCGTTACAATGGGTCGGTTATGTGTTGCATCAGATAAAATACCAGGTGCAATAGATTAGTGATCTATTTTTATGGTTTCCACGGATTACTCATCTGTTGCAACAGGGCGGTTATATGTTGCAACAGATAACATACCTAGTGTAATAGATTAGTTGTCTGTTGGAACTGTTATATTACTGTTATGCATTAATTAATTATAATCTATGTTATATTCCTGTTAATTTAAGATAATATGGCTCCCAAAAGAAAAGAAATCGAATCAAGTCCAAGTAAAGGAACAAGTGCAGTAGCTCAGCTATATCCACCACTCTATGAGCTTGTTTTACAAGCATTATCTCAATCAGGAGCAGAAGATAATGAACACGGGAAGGAGGAATCATTCAAAAGAGATAATCCAAACGCTAATAGCCCTTCCACCGAAGAGTTGGTCAAAAGCTTCAGTATTGATCGTTATCCTATGAGAATTGTAATACCCCGTAAAATTCTAAGTCTAAAATTCAGCTCATTAGGCTTTACAAGCTCTAAGACTTAGAAAATTTTGCTAAGTGTTCAACACTTAGTCTTATTTTAGACCTCCAAACTTTGGAGATTTATTTGATGACCTTTATGACCTTGGTTTTTGGATTTTCAAGTTACGTTGTGATGGGGAAAGGTAGTAGTACATCTCGGGTAAGTTTCAGAAGTTTTTGGATAGCGTAAGGGGGTGTTTGGATTTCCAAACCAGTAGAACAAGGCATTTAGCCCGCGTCACCCAGCCTAGAGCACCGCTCTAAGTAAGGCCCCGCTCGGCTACAGTGGGGGACTAGCAAGGCGCTGCCCTTGCTAGAGCGGGGCTATAGCAAGGTGCCGCCCTGCAACTCCGGTGGGTGGCCAATTTTTAGCATTTCACCTTCGTGTTTTCAAGGGCAGTTTGGTCAATTTCCCTACCCTATATAAGCCTACTAACATGAGATTTGGCCATAATTCAACAACTTATACTCTATTTCTCTCAAAAACTCTCAAGAATAAGCCCTAGGGTTTTCATAGAAGGAACAATTCCAAGGGAATTCACCATCAAATTTCAAGAATCTCTCCGTCAATCTTCAGTAAATCAAGATCTAAGGTATGTGTAGTGTTGATGTATGGATCCCTTTCATCCTCTTTTAAACTATGAATCATGAAGTTATGTTATGGGTTGATTATGTTTGTGTGATTGATTGTTATGCAACTCCCAAGTTAGAATCTTTATGTGAGTTTATGAAACTAGGATGACATGTCAATTGAAATATATGAATTTTGGGTGGTTTGAATAATTAAGGTGATAAATATGCCTATGCCACAAGGTGTTTGATAAAATACCTAAGAGACTAGAAATCATGTATTATAGTTAAATAGAACTTAAATGACAAGTCCATGCTCTATTCCTTATGATTCAACATGAATTCCATACTAATTATTGTGTATTGTTGTTGTGATATGGAATGCTTATGAAAATAAAGTTATGCAAGTATTTACATGTTATACGCATTCCCTTTCATGTATATGGTGTTGAGAACCATGTGTAGTATGAAATACCCTACTTATGATATTATGAATTGTGGATGTTATTCCTATGATCAAGAAGTGTCATGTGTGTCAGTTTCCTTCTATCGAGTCCTGGGGGTACTTGTACCCAAAAAACATAGCTGTGTGCCTAGAGACATGTCATGTTATCATGATACTCTCAGTCAATCCATGATCTATGGAATTCAGTCAGTTATGTGACTCAGGAAAACTCAGAAATCACAGTAATCTTAGTAGTTCAATTATCTCAGCGATCTCTGTACTCAGTAATCTCAGTAATCTCAGTAACAATAGTATTCCTAGTAATCTCAGTAATTTCAGTAGCTTAGTCAGTCCTCAGAACTCGGTACATTCTATCAGTCAAAGGAACTCAGTTTAGATCCGCTAAATAATACCACTTGTATCCGTTCAGTTAATCAGTATCAGTTCAGCTAATTAGTTCAGTTCATTTAATCAGTTCAATGTCTTTCAGCCGGGAGTAGGATTCAGCACCGAGCGAACCTAGGGATGGGGGCTCACCCGCTAGATAGGACTGAGATCCCTAGAAGCAATCCCTAAGTTCCAAAACTACGTACCCAGCGTAGGTACGAGATGTCACCCATTAGATAGGACTGACATACTTAGGGATCACCCGTTAGAATATTTTTATGTCTAGAACTGGTCCCAGGGGTCACCCACTAGATTAGGACTGACTCCACAATAGTTATCTTTACTGGTGGCGCGGTACTGACACCCTTCCAACTGGGGTTACAGGTTGGACCCCAGTTAGCTTAGCATGGGGCATGTCGGTTAGATGAATCCATCCCATAGTTTTAGCTATAGAATCAGGACTGTCAGATACAGTTAATTCAGATCAGTAATATAGATTCGGGACTATTAGATACGGTCAACCCTTATCATTATAAATACACTTTGGGATCACCCATTAGATAGGACTGATCTCAACTATGGTCGATCAGTATCAGTATATCAGATTTAGAGATCACCCTCTAGGTAGGACTGATCTCAGACTAAGTCAAATCATCTTTATTATCAGTATACTCAAAGATCACCAGCTAGATAGGACTGATCTCAGATTTAGTTACTTCATACAGAACAAAACTCAGATAGTTCCATCAGAACTTAGACTATCAGATACAATCGCTCAGTATCAGTTACATCGGTTATGCTGATCATCACAGTCATATTAGTCATATCAATCATCATAACTCACATTATCAGTATTCAGTTTCAGGACTATTAGACACAGTCAATTAGACCAGTTCTTCATAATTCAAACTATCAAATATAGTCGCATAGTAACAGTATCAGTTATCAGAACTCAATCATTCAGTATCTTAGTATCAGTAAACTCATGTTGTCAGCATTCAGACTCAGTAGTTAGTATCACCACGAGTTTAGTTTCAGTTACTTACGCATGTATGTATTCTCACATCCATATTAGCCAGCATTGTTCATGCATATAAACCCTTTGAATTTATCCTACCTCATTCGTATACTTAGTACATTTAGTCGTACTGACACATTTGTGCTATGGTGCTTTCTCTTATGTTACACCATAGATTCAGAAGTACGAGTTCCAGAGCAGCAGTAGCATTGCAGTTTTCAGCAGTCAGAGTTAGAAGTGAGTCCTCATCCTTTGAGGACATGATTATTTCTCTAGTTTCTCATTAATTAGTTCATTAGTTTGAGTTATTTGGGGATATATCCCATCAGTTCCTTATTCAGATTATTCAGATAGTAGAGACTTTTAGACTAGACGCAGACTAGATTACAGACTAGATTTAGACTTCAGTATTTCAATTTTGTTTTGATATTGTGATACCACTTTATTTAGAAGTTATTATTATTATTCAGTTATGTTCAGTATTGAACCTTATGGCCTTTTAGTGCATGTTTCTGCATTTATATTCATATATTATACAGTGTATAGGTACAAATATCAGTCATAGGTTAGCTTGTAGTCCTTTGGGGTCATGAGCATCGTGTAGTATTCTGGTTCAGAAAATCGGGGCATTACAAGAATGCAGTGTGATGCTGCCACATATTTAATGGGTGATCTAGTGGTTAAGTCAGTCATGGAAAAATCTTTAAAAGCCTTCAGAAAAATACTTCGAGAACAAAAATTGGATTCTTATTTCAGGGAAAGCGGGGTTGGGCAATATCTTGATTTGCAGGAGGACAACAATGCACATTTCCATATGAAAATAATATATGATCTTCTCAAGCGCAGGTTTATGTATGAAAAAAAATATAAAATGGATGAGGTGTGGATAAATTACTATAGCATGCCTGTTTGTTTTGGTTGGAAGGAGTTTGCCATAGTTACCGGACTAAAATGTTATCCTCCTTATCCTTCTCAAGTTATACCTACTCTGACCCCCAAAAAATACCCCGCACACCCAAAAAAAGTAAAGGCAAGTCAAGTGATCGTGATGACCTGGTGTCCATTGTTGGTTCAAGCTTCAAAAATAAAAATCTGATAGAAGCGTTGAAAGGTAAAGGACTTTCAAAGAAGCACAAATAATCATTATGCTTGGTTTGGTTTTTACATAATGTTCTTTGGGTGAGAGACGTTAACAACAGCATAAGCCTCGGTTTAATAACTCTCTCTGAGGATCTTGAGGCATTTAACAGCTATCCTTGGGGGTTATGAAAGCTTCAAAATGACTGTCGAGTATTTGTTGACTCCGTTAACGCCAAAAATAGTCAACTTATATGGCTTTCCATAGGCCTTCATGGTAAATATTTCTTTTATCATGATATGATTCATCATTTTTTTATTCAATAATGCTTTTGATTTATCGGTGTTATGTTATAGGCTTAGGTATTTGAAGCCATTCCTTATTTGAGACAACAAGTGAACTGCCAGGAAGAAGTTTTTTGTCCAAGAATTCTGAGATGGTTGTCGGCCAAAATCGATAAAAATGCAAAATTTCTTGATCTTTTCAATTCCCCCAAGAAACCAGTAAGTCCAATTCTAATCAAGTTTTTGTTTTAATTAATGATTAAATGATTTCATCATCATTCTTAATATATGTACCGATTTATTTTAGATTGTCCATCTGTGGCTTGTTCCGACCAATCGAGAGTTGAAGATGCCATTTTTTCTTATTTTATGGTCTGTGCAACCTTTATCGCACCCTAAGGTTGTTGATGGAATAAAAATAGAATTGTTTGGAGAAACAACCATCACAAGAAAAATAATTTTGGAGGGTGGGGCTAATGATGCTCCTCTTACAGTTTTTGAAACAACAAGCCATTATGATTATGATCTTAATGGTTGTACTAAGTTTTCTCCAGATTTTGCCGCATCTATCGAATATTCTATATGCAAATGTCAAGACTGTAAGGCAAAATATTATAGAGTGATTAATGCTATTAATGAACTAACTGCTTCTGTAAAGGAAATGACATCTAAGGGGGGTGTCATTCCATCAAAGAGGATTTCATATCCAGACACTCCATTAGAGATCAAGGCGGCTAAGAGGAGAAGGATATACACTTCCAAGGCATCATCAAGCATAAGAAAAAGCAAGATGGCAATGCCTCTGTCTTTGTCTTATAACGATGTTCAGTGTGCAAGGTCCACAGGAGAGCAGCATGAGCTGAAGAAGGTGAATGTACATCATCTATTCCAAAAAATAAACACACATATTTGTTTCAATAGATGATACATCTGCTGAAAATTATCAAATAGATATATACATCTGTTGCAACTGTTGTCTAACTTGTTGTATCAAATTCATTATCTATTTCAACAGATGAGTCTTATGTTGTAACAGATGGGTCATCTATTCGAAAAAATCATACTGCTCTGATTTACCTATTCGAATTTATTCCAATAGATAATCCATCTGATGCAACATAAGACTCATCTATTGCAACAGATGGATAATCTGTTGTATATCTCTACTTAGCATTGATAATTCTGGCTTTCCAGGTGGATGTCACAGTAGAAGCTACTACCAAAGAGCATAATATCATAGTTCATAATCCATCAACTTCTTTCAAAGAAGAAGAAAAAGTAGAGCCTATCAGTTTGGGAGAACGAAAGAATTACCCATTTGAAGGGTTCAACATCTCAGACGGGGCTCTAAAAAACTAACACAATTGATCAACGACTATTTAGAATGGATTACCAATGGGTTGTTAAAGCATCATGCCGGCAGGTACATAAATAAATTTTATAGATATTGGTTTATACAATTCTTGTTGTTAGAACCTGACATTAACACAACAAAGTAAATGAATCGAGTATTGGTTTTGATATGTTCGACTTTATTGTTGCACATCCAGGAATGAAGAACTAGTTATATTTGATAGCTCCAAACTTGTTGGAATGATGAGTTTTAAATGCCATACATATTACTATTAATTAATACTTTATTTAATTGTATCTGCGTATTGATTTTTCATCACGTAATCCAAAATATTTGATAATATGTGCAGCACATCAATGTCATTTTTTACAACCTCCGAAAGAAGGCCAAGTTATAAACACAAGAATAATACAGATACACGACAGACAATTATTTGTACAAAGTTTACATCAATAATGCCTATGATAAGTATTGTCAACAACAACAGGAAGTTTCCTAAAATGAGGAATGCTTAATAAACATCATCAAAGGTTTTAGCATTTTGGCTGGCTTACCTTGGCATTTGGTTGAAGAAGTGTACATCCCAATCAATTGTGGTGATGAATTCCATTGGGTGTTGCCTGTCGTCGTTCTAAAAGAGAGGCGCATTCGAGTTTATAACTCGATGTCATGAAGGAGACATTCCAGGCCGTCGTCTGACATATAAAAGTTGGCCAAAATATTGCCTACGTACCTTGATATGAGTGGCTTTTTGGACCCAAAGGTTCGTACTGATTGGTCAACGATTGAAGCATACCGGGATAAAATTGTTAATCCATTTGATGTACAATATATTGAAGGAATTGCTCAACAAACCATTAGTAGCCTTTAAGTTTAAGTGTTATGATTTAGTTTCATTTCACAAATTTCACAACACTTGCATGAACTGCAAGATATGGATTATCTATTTTTTTATAAAGCAGGGATTGTGGTCCTTTTGTTGCTGCCTACACTGAATATTTGAGCGATGGATTACAAGTACCAAATGATGGACTTGATTCTGGATTACTCCGCAAAAGATATGCTGCTCTTTTATCGAAATATGGAGAAGCAAAATCTCAGAAGCCGTACGCAACCGACATTAAAGATCCACGACTACCAAAGCCGAATTCCGTAGCACCGGATGAAGAAAAACTTGTCCATATTGATTAGATCTTTATAGCTTGAGTTCATCAATGTAATAACCTATCCTCCTTGGTTTAACTTGTTGATTTATTTGTAGAGTAGATCGTTTGTACCCATAATGATTTTTTTTACATTTCATTTATTTGTTAAGTTATTTCATGTAATTTCTGATGGCTTCGATTTATTTTATTCTGTGTATGAATATAATTAATCCTTAGTTTTGAACATGTTAATTGAAATGGAGTACTAGATTTAAATATCGCAAAAGATAATATATCTGCTGCAACAGATGACATATCTTATCAGATAGATTTAGACATATGTTGCAACATGAGATGCAACACGTAGGTTATCTACTGGAAATTATATAGCAGGTCTTCCTACTTTTTTGATTTGATCCAACAGATTACCGGTCAGTTGTAACATATCGTATATTTATTGCGACAGACAGACTGGGAACATCTGCATAACGTAATAGATGACTACCCTATTCCAATAAATAATCAATCTATCACAACAGGTACTATATCTGTTACGACAGATATAAAATCTGTTGCATTATAAAAATTAAACTTGGCCAGACATAAAAATTATTGCCACTACATGTAAAGTGAATTGGCTTGAAATAAAAATTTGTTATCGTGTTCGTCTCTGTCTTTGTAAATGTTCTTTTTTATACACGGGCTCCAATAGTTAGTACCCCATATACCCAGACCTATTGCATCTTTCCCACAATGGTATCACACGCATCGATTATTTATGTGTCGATCAATAAACACTCGATGTATGCAAGCAAGTACAGCCCGCACGCTGCACCAGTTGTATTTCTTGGGAGCTGGATGTTCTTATTTCCACCTTTAAAATCCCATGATTCCTTCACTAAGACTTCAGCCGGCAAATAATCCATCAGCTTACTCTGCGTCAACAACTTTAAGAGTGGTTGCATGTGGGTTAAAAATGTCTTCTTGCTGAAGACAGGTAAGTTGCAGTCATAAACCATAATATTTTTCTAATATATTAGTATCTCAACAGTGAGAAAATGTATGATATCCACGTTTATGAATGCAAGAAGTCTCTTTGCCTTGGTCCAGCTCTTGCCGTGTGGATATGGCCTCTTTCCTCTAACATATTTAATCGCTTCTTCATCCCATCGAAATGTAGAAACTAACTAATCAAATCTCAGGTCACCATAATCAACCATTTTATAGAGTTTAGTGTACCTATCCTTGAAATTGTTGTAGAAGTTGAGGTCCATTATCCTATTGGCAGCATCATAAGCATCCGAGTATGCTAATTGCTTACCCCTCATGAGGCAGAGAATTTCATCAACATACTGTGGTATAAAAAGACAATTTTTAAATAGGTTAGTAATTGTTAAGAATAAAAAAACAGTGAAAAGAATCTGATGCTGAGGGTTCTCTGAATTAGTTCATAGATTACCCAGCCAACGCAACTTATGCAACAAATGTGTATTATGTTACAACAGAATACCAAGTTGTTGCAACATATTACACATCTGTTGTGTAGACTCTTTTTCAAGGAATATATTGTAAGGCTAGGTTACCAAAAGTAAACTTACCTTGTCCTTGTACCACACGCACATATTTGTCATATTCGAGAAGTCTTTGGCGCTTGTATTCTTTTTGAACCTTCATCTTGATGAATTCTTCAAATTCTTTATTCTTCTCTTTGCCAAGTGCCACGAATATGTCCACCTTCTTCGGTGGCCCCTAAACTTTAACAACAATTAGAGCGGGGGAGTTGCAATTTTTGCTAATTTCAGAACGGAGAGAATTTGTCTAATTTTTCTTCTCCTCCTCCTAACCTCCACTGTAGGAGTGCATGGAGCTCTCACCTCGTTGGATAGTATGAACCTCTCCTGGATTTTAACTCCTTCGTAGCTTCAGCAATAGCCTCTAGCTTTTCAAGGAGTTTATCCTCTCTATCCTTGCATACTTTGCATTTGCAATGAGAACATAAGGGTGAGAAGGGGTGAGAGGGACCACTGTAGGGGTGGGAGGGACCGGTGTAGGGGTGAGAGGGAGGACCTGTGCAAGGGGTATTTTCAAACATATTTATTTTTTGCTGAGCAGCAACATTCTCATAATCACGACTGGCAGCAAAAGCAGAAGCAAGATGGCTTCCACCATCATAAATAACTCCACCAGCAACACCTCTAGAAGAAGCACCCGGATCTGTTGTAGTTTGAGGTTGGTCATGAAGATCTTCAACATTAGGATGACATTGCCTAACTGCTCTTCTTATGGATGTTGCTCCATCCAATTCCTTCTTTATTAACTCCACCGTTGGGTCTTCTTTTGTATTAACAAGACCTAGAGTAAGAAAAGAAGTCATCCCCAGCTCATCAATGGTAGGTACAATCCAAGGATGCACAACCTATAAAAAATAGGAGGAATTTAAATCATATAATAATAATTTACAGTCAGTTGTGTCACATGGGGCTCGGGTTACATGGATGTTAACATAGCCAACTTATGCAACAGACGATCTAGCTACTGCAACAGCTGATCTGTATGTTGAAACAGATTGATAATATGTTGCATAAGATTACCCATCTGTTGCATAATTTTTAGTAGATGGGTAATCTGTTAAGTAGGTTCAGAGAAACAGAGCAACAGATGGTTAGTCTATTGTGAAATATGGATTGCCTGTCATAACAGATTACCCATCTGTTGCACCAGTTGTAGTTGATGGGTAATCTGTTGCAACAAATGACCCACCTGTTGCAACAGATGGAATATTTGTTTCAATATCTTTACTTGAGGCAAATTATTTTAGTTTAAAGAAGACATACTGCATTATTTGGAGGGTTAAAGAGATCAGCCTCATTAATATTTTTTTTGTTGCTCTCTACTGCAGCCAACCACCTAAGGATCCTTAGATGAGAAACCTTATCCGGGTAATCCTTGAAATTCCTTCGGAGGGGAGGAATGGCTTCACATGTCAAAGCCTAAAAATTGTAAATAGGAAGCAAGCAAAAAAAAGTCATAACTATATTCAATATAAATTAATGAATGAGTAAAAATAGTGATCAATTTTACCATGAAAGCCCAAGGAAAGCCGTATAATGTGGTCCTCTTTGTCTTTAGCTTTTTCAGTAAATATTTGACAGTCAAGTAGTAGCTATCGTATCCCCAGGGATAATCATTGAATTTCCCAAAATCATCAGCAAACGCCAACAATCATGTTCTATGACTTTCCTGACGTCTCTTGCCAATAAAACGGAATGGACAAACCAAACTAAGCACAATTTCTCCCTGTAGTGCTTTGGTATGTCTTTATTCTTGAGATCCGCCATCAAATCCTCCACTCTGTAGCTAGGTCCAACAATGCCAAACAACCCATCTTTTTTTACCTTGTATTTGTTAGACCCTTTGTGGGCTGTTTTCTTAATGAGAGGTTCTTTTGTATGATCGCATCTCAAGCCCATCACTATGGCAAACTCTTTTAATCCAAAACAAACCGGTATGCCACAGTAGTTGATCCAAACTTCATCCATTTTTTCCTCCCTCCTTTGGATGTCCATCATCCCCCACATACTTGATCCTATGCTTAAGAAGGCCATATACCATGATCATTAGGAAATGAAGAGGGCGGGCCCGAGACAGCTCAAGAAAGTATGCAAAACAGCTCTTCTTAAAAAGTCTATCTAAGTTTTCCTTCTTCATAATACTCTTAAGTTCATTAAAATGTTTACCCAACTGTACAACATCATGAAATACTACATTAGGGTTACTCATCGGCATCGCAACTCAAAACCCGATGATACTAATAGTTTTGACAAAACCATGCTGGGATTTCGATGTTATTTCACGCTTCATTGGTGAGAAGGAGTTATCACTTTCCTCATCTTCATTTTGCCCTAACTGAGATTGTACTGGAAGTTTCTCCAAATCTATCTGTAGTCTAGCCTTTTTTGTTGGGTGATCAAAAATTGATCCACATTCAGTTTCTTTTATTTGGGGAGACATCTTTTAACTACAAATAATAGAAAAATAAAAAAATACATTGCATTTGATGTCTGCATAATTTTTAAAAAATAGGTGAGACAAATTTCAATAAATTATTCTACGCTAACATAAAAAAATACTCTAACGGACAACCCATCTGTTGGAATAGATGGGGAACCCGAATCTATTTGAAGACCTATTTAATATCTCCCAATAGATATTCCACTTGTTCCAACAGATGGACAGATTTCAATAAATTATTCTATGCCACATTATAAAAAAAAATACTCCAACGAATAACCCATCAGTTGGAATAGATGGGGAATCTGTTTGAAGATTTATTTAATATCTCCCAATAGATCTTCCACCCATTACAAAATATGGACCACCACCACTACAACCAATACCACCACCAATGCCACCAAGACCACCACCAATGCCACCAATACCAATACGAAGACCACCAACACCACCATAAAAAAACACAAATACAAACACCACCACCAACAGCCACCAACAACACCACAAATACTATCCAATAATACCACGACAGTTAATAAAATCCTAAGAGAAAAACTAGGGTTTTCTCGAGTGCTTCCTACTCCTTTAGCATCAAAGCTCAAAATTGTTAACCCATTCTCGAAGATAATACAACTAAAAGTCTTTTTTTCATTATTAACTAAAAAACTCTATTTTTTAGAATAAAGAAAAAATGTAGAACTCTTCTCGAACTCTGTTACCTATGAAGACAGAGAAAATGATGGATATAAGCAGGAATAAAGTCAAAAAACAACTATATGTGGTTGTAAATGGGGAAGAAAATCAACCTATTTTGAAGGGTTGAGCAATATGTTGAGTAGTTGTTGTTTGTATTATTGAAAGAGAGAAGATACCCTAAGAGAGACAGAGAGAGAAGAGCGAGAACTTCAGATTTGAAATAAAAGTTTTTCACACAAATGGATGATTTGTATGGGTTGATTTGTAATTTTGGAAAAGAATGACAAGTTTTAAAATTGCTAATTTGGTCTGAATTGATCTTAATTAACATTAAAAATTTTAAAAGATATAGTTTTTAAAACATTTAGTTGATGAGAACTCATTTCAACTCAGAGTGATCGATCGACGACTCGGGTAGGGATGAACGCAATACCAATGCCATGCAATTGCAAAGACTCGATTAGATTTGTAGTTGACCTTGTGAGCTCATTCATTCATCCCTAGTTCCACCTAAATCAACTTAGGTACTATCACTATCCTAACATTTATTTGATGAGAACTTATTTCAACTCGGAGTGATCGATCAACACTTGGGTCGGGATGAACGCAATACCAATGTTATGCAGTTGCAAAGACTCGATTGGATTTGTAATTGACCTTGTGAGCTTATTCATTCATCCCTAGTTCCACCTAAATCAAATTAGGTACTATCACTATCCTAACATTGAGTTGATGAGAACTCATTTTAACTAAGAGTGATCGATCGATGACTCGGGTCAAGATAAATACAATACCAACGCCATGCAATTGTAAAGAATCGATTGGATTTGTAGTTGACCCTGTGAGCTCATTCATTCATCCCTATTTCTATCTAAATCAACTTAGGTACTATCACTATCCTAACATTGAGTTGATGAGAACTTATTTCAACTCAGAGTGATTGATTGATAACTCAGGTCGGGATGAATGCAATACCAATGCCATGTAATTGCAAAGACTTGATTGAATTTGTAGTTGACCCTATGAGATCATGCATTTATCCCTAGTTCCACCTAAATCAACTTAGGTACTATCACTATCCTAACATTGAGTTGATGAGAACTCATTTCAACTCAGAGTGATCGATCGATGACTTGGATTGGGATGAACGCAATACCAATGCCATGCAATTGCAAAGACTCAATTAGATTTGTATTTAAACCTGTGAGCTCGTTCATTCATCTTTAGTTCCTCCTAAATCAATTGCAATGAAATCTGTTGCAATAAATGACTGAGCTGTTGAAAATTTTCAAATAAATATTCATATCTGTTGCTACAGATGACATATCTAATTTAATTATCGAATAGAAATTTGCATCTGTTGTGACTGATGACTTAGCTGTTGGAAATTTTTAAATAGATATTTATATCTATTGTAATAGATGACATATCTGATTTAATTATCAAATAGACATTTCCATCTATTGTGACAGATGACTGAGCCGTTGAAAATTTTCAAACATATATTTATATCTATTGTAACAGATGACATATCTTATTTAATTAATTATCAAATTGATATTTTCATCTGTTGTCATAGATGACTGAGCTGTTGGAATTTTTAAATAGATATTGATATCTGTTGTAACAGATGACTGAGCTATTCGGATTTCTAAACAGATATTTATTTATGTTGAAACAGATGATATATCTATTTGAAAATCTTTTTTTCTCTTTTAATTTTAAAGCAAGCTTCTGTCCGAGTAGATAATATCAAGTAGTACATACTACTAAAGGCGGTAAAAAATGTTTCTTAGATATCTCAAAAGTGAGTTCATTGAGCAGTCTTGTCTTATCTTTTCAATGTCACTAGTCTTAGTCTTCCTTGTGCCCTTCAAATTATTAATGAAATTAATGAATATTAATTAATGAATATTGAAACCCCCCCCCCCCACATCTACGTACACAATATATCTATAGAAATTATCTTATCTCTATTCCTTCAGCTGCAGTTTATTTTATTCAACTCTTATCTTTTTCTTTCTCTCCTCTTTAGGGTCACAACCTTTTTTTTTTTATTTTTCTCTTATCTTCTCATAAAGATCTTTTCGTATCCAAATCGATTCATATTTTTCCTCGACCGAATTTGCTATTTTCATCCTTTTTTTGACATTAAGGTATGATTCATTATTGCTCTTTCATTCTCATCTTCTTCTTTTCAAGTTATTTACATCTTATTTTTTATTTAATTGCTATTTACTCATATCATATTTATTAAAAAAATTTGAAGAAACTTTTAAGTGTTGAATAAACAAACCAAGAATTTTTATTACAATATGCAAAAAAAGTCATTTGTTGGGAGAAGTTTAAAAGCCTTGTTGGCATTATCATTTTTTTGTATGTATTTTGTTTGTTTTTTTATTATTGATGCAGTTATTTATGTTGTTGGTGGGGTTGGCATTGTTGAAACTTGTGGTGTGGTGTTGTTAATGGTTATAGAATAAAAGATGTTGCTTCTTTGTTGTTGATGATGTTGTTGGAACAAATATTGTTGTTTCTTTGTTGTTAATGTTTTTTATTTGTAGTTTATGCTGTTGTCGATGTTGAAATAGATGGAGAAATTGTTGGAACAAATCAAACTACCAGAAAGGCTGGTTTGATGTATTCCATCAGACTCCACATCTGTTGCAACAAACTCCATATCTAATGCAACAGATTCTACATCTGTTGTAACAGATGAATAATGTTCTTTTAGTGACATCAATTTTTTTCCTCTTCCTTATAGATATAAGGAACTGATAGTTGATCAACTTTTTCTGGATCATCACAAGAGGTTGTAGTAAAGATGGGTTCAGAGGAATAAGTTGCATGCAGATGAAACCACTACATATGTGGGAGGTATGTATTACTGATAATGTTATTGTAGAAACACACATAAAGTGCACTGATTTTGTGAATGTTGTTTTTACTGATTAGTCATAGATCATTCAAACAAGATGTCTGTAATTTTACAGTTAAGTTTGATAGGTCCAAATTGATAAGGCTGAGGGACCATGAATGTGGTTCTGATACCCTATTAAGATTTAATGTCGGTTGTTGCTCATGTTTATTTGTTAAGCATTGTGTAGGGATCTAGTTTTGGTGTCATTGTAAAGAGATTCAATAGCGATTGGACTAACTTTTAGGGTGCATTGGACCCTTAGAGGGCCTTTGAATCTTAGCACTGCATGTAACAAGAATAGAAAACCAATAAGTTATTGACCTAGCCCAAATTTATATGGTTGGGTTGCTCGCTTGAGGTGATGATTATATGCCAGAAGGTGTGGTAGGAGAATGCCTTAGAGGGAAAATGGGTGGTTGATGGAGGACTATATCATCTGAGAGCTAATTGAAGAAGAGAAATAGGGTGGAAAGTAACTTCTAGCGAATCTGGCCGATGGAATTATCTTAAAAGATGCGAAATCTGAATCAAGTAAAAATATGAAAATATATCCGGTAATGTAATTTCGTCTGTTATCTCTCTGAAAGAAAAATAATATAGATGGATACTTTGATAGGGAGCTACGTGGTAGGGATTATCACCTAGATAGAAAATAGGAGAAGACGAACAAAGCAGTCTCACGGGCATCGAGGGTTGAAATGTGTACAACAAGTTTAAAAAAATTATGCCAATAGCAACTGCGGTTAAAATAAGGAATCTAAGTGAATGTGGCAATTTTTGAATTTTAAATTTCATCCCATGCCTTCTTGTTTGTGTTTCCGATCAGGTCCACTACCATTGACCTGATCGGAACCACAAACGAGATTGAAAGGCAAATTGAGTATCATTGCTTCCTTAGCAATATGGTTATAATTGATTGTGTTTTATTGTCTTAGTATGCTTTCAACATTCCTTGGAGAAGATCAGATGCTTGCTGTAGTATGTGAATCCCAAAAATTTTCAAGCTTGCCTCCAGCTTGCTGATTCTGTATTCAAGCTGGTCGTTGCCGTCTTCAAAGTTGGTAAGGAGTTACTCATCTCTTGTGAGCTCGATCTGGGAAACCACCTTCAATGTTGTGGAATTTTAGGTGCTCTTCAGAAGCCTTAAGGGATACATGGAGGGTCGCTGTGTTTGTTTTAGGTCAAAATGTGTTGATGCACGTTGAAGATGTGGTCCCAACAGTTGAACAACACACTTTTATCGAGCGTTGCTCAATTTATCTTTCTCAACCAATTTGATAAATTAGTAAGCATGGAGTTACAAAGCGTGTGATCTAAACCGACTCTACCAAGACTATCAAGCGCTTACATAACTCCAAGTTCATTACCCTATCAAAAAAATATGATCGAGTTCTAAAAAATTGCTCCCTGGAAAGCATGTCTGTTGACGATGTGGACTAATGCATAACAGATATCTTGTCATCTATATTGGAGAAGAGCGATCAATAGAAAGGTTGACAGATTGAGCTCGTTTGATTTGTGCACTAACTTGATCATATTTTTGATAGGGTAATGAGCTTGGAGTTACATAATGTTTGATAGGCTTGGTAGAGTCGGTTTAGATCACACGCTATGTAACTCTTTACTTAGTAATTTATCAAATTGGTTGAGCAATATTCATGGAGCAACGCTCGATAAAAGTGTGTTGTTCAACTGTTGGGACCATATCTTCAACGTGCATCAACACATTTTGACCTAAAATAAACACAGCGACCCTCTATGTATCCTTTAAGGCTTCTGAAGAAAGTGTTCTGAAGGGCTTCTAGAATGATACAACTTTAAAGGTAGTGTTCTTGATCGAGCTCATAAGAGATGAGTAACTCCTTACCAACTTCAAAGACGGCAACGACCAGATTGAATACAGAATCAGCAAGCTGGAGGCAAGCTTGAAAATTATCAGGATTCACATACTACAACAAGCATTTGATCTTGTCCAAGAAATGTTGAAAGCATGCTAAACACAATCAATTAATCCATACTAAGGAAGTAATGATATTCTATCTGTCTTTCAATCTCGTTTGTGGTTCCGATCAGGTCAACGGCAGTGGACCTGATCGGAAACACAAACAAGAAGGCATGGTATGAAATTTAAAATTTAAAAATTGCCGCCTTCTCTTAGATTTCTTATTTTAACTGCATTTGTTGCTGACGTAAGTTTTCTAGACTTGTTGTACATCATTTCAACCCTCGATGCCCGTGAGGCTGCTTTGTTGGTTTTCTCCTATTTTTATCTAGGTGATAATCCCGACCACGCGGCTTCCTAGAAAAGTGTCCTTCTGTATTATTTTTCTTTTAGAGAGACTACAGTTGAAATTAAATTACTGGATACACTTTCATATTTGCACTTGATTCAGATTTCACATCTTTTTAGATAATTCGATCGGCCAGATTCATTAGAAGTTACTTTTTACCCTATGTCTCTTCTTTAATTATCTCTTAGATGATATAGTCTTCTATCAACCACCCATTTTCCCTCAAAGGTTTCTCCTACCGCACCTTCTGGCATATAATCATCAACTCGAGCGAGCAACCCAACCATATAAATCTAGGCCAGGGGAATTTTTATTGATTTTTCGTTCTTGTTTGATGCAGTGCGAGGCTTCGAAGGTGTTCTCAAAGTTCAATGCACACTTAAAGTTAAGTCCAATTACTATTGGTTCTCTACAATGACGGCAAATATTGATCCCTTCTCAAAACTTAACACGTATAAACACGAGAAAAAACCGTCAGTAATTCATAATAGGGTATCTGGACCATCTTCATAAGGTCCTCAGCCTTATCAATTTCGAACCCATCAAACTTAACGGTACAATGCAGGATCTTGTTTGAATGACCAATGCCTAATCGATTAAAAATTGCATTCACAAAAATATTGTACTTTGTGTGTGTTGTTCCGGTGACCTTATCAGTAATACATAACTCGTACACATATGATAGTGGATCCATCTACACACACCTTATTCTTCCTAGCCCATCTATGGCTTAAATTGAATAAACAAATGAGTAACTAGTTGCAACAGATGACACATCTATTTATATTGTCAAATAATTAGAGATATTTACTACGACAGATGATCAACTTGTTGCAACATATGACATATCTATTGAAGAAATCAAACAGATATATATATTTGTTGCAAAATATTTCTAGTATGTTGTAAGTTATCTAACAGAAAGAATATATTTTGCAACAGATTACTGATAACGCTCAATCTACAGCTCTTGTAAGAGTGTAAAGCGGTCGTTGTCAAATATATAACCCAACTGGGTTGGGTATCGATCCCACAGGGAATAGCCGGTCAATAAGTAAGCAAAGATTATTAGAATTTTGGTAAAAGTCTCGTAAAAAAGGGGGGATTGTAACGTGTAACCAAAATAATAGAGTAAAAAACAGAAATCAGCAAAGTAAGAAGAAAGAATGTTTGATACGATGTTAACCAATGAGAATTGAGAGTTGGGGTTATGTCCACCTTATGAGTTATACGTCTCTATTGGCTATGAGTTATGCGGAATTCAGACATGCATGTGCTTATAGAGAATTGTATTCTATGGTAAATCCAAGCGTCTTTCGACCTAACAAGGACTATTTCACTTTAACTCTTTCGAGCTTAAAGCGTATCTAACGGTACAAATTCTCCAAGAGGTTAATCCAGTTACGGCACTAACTTTTTAACAGGGGTTGGTGCCCTATTACCTTGACATTATCTCTTTTCCAGACATATAACTTTTCTTTCGAACAAGTTAATGCTATACTGGCGTATTCTATGCGTTTGCAACCGCAAGAATTTGCATTAAGATGAAGAGAGTAATGATATAAGCAGCATACGTGTCGCGAATTCAGAAACTCATAGCAATAGATAGTATCTCATACGGCTTCCATAACCCCAACAGAGAAGTTTAGCTACTCATGAGTGCGATGGAACTCACAATAGTCATTATTATTATACCACAATAAAGATATCACGTGTAGTATGGTGTGGTATGGCTTTAGGCGTGAACTCCCTTTCAAAGTAGCATTTCTCTTGTTGTGGAATTTAAGAATTGAATAGATGAATAGAAGAAGAATAAAAATTAGAATTAATGGAAGAATTAGAAGTAGTCGTGAATGACGAGAATAATGATGTGTATCAGAATGCCTAAAAGCTTTAGCAAAATAGGGTATTTATAATACCCATATCCTATTCCTACTAGGATACTGAGTACTTATCCTAATCCTCATAAATTACTGCATCATTATCCTAATCCTAATAAGTTACTGCTAGTCCCCAAAGTCTTTAGAATTGCTGTTTTTACCCGGAACAGATTTTCCATGCGTCACTTTTGGTCCTTGGCGTCCAAGCTTTCCCTTCCTTCTTTCGTGAAGCTTCCTTTGGTGTCAAGTTATCCATAAAATGCTGAAATATGCATCATTTATACCTGAAAACTTGTTAATCACGTTTGTTAGCTCAATTACAAGAAAAAGGGACTAAAAGTGCACGAGTTATATATTTTGTCCTTAAAACTTAGCTAAAATATGGGTAAATTAAAGCACTTTAGGCGTGTAAATACGCCTATCACCAACACCCCACACTTAAAGCTTTGTTCGTCCTCGAACAAAATATCATGTCCATATAAACATCTACTTAGGGTTTCACAGTAACAACACAAAATAGTCATCAAGACAAGCATAGCAATCATTAACAAAGAGTAGTTTCCTGATCACTTCTAGAAACAATTCAACCTCTAATATAGACTCGTGATGATGGGTAATTCGTATTCAAAAGTTAAGGCACAAAAAATCATACAAACTACCCAAAACTCATCAACCATGTGTGTCTCACAATATATCACCCATAATCACTCACAAGTATTGTATATATGTCGAACATGGGTATAAGATTATCCTTGCTCTCACTCTCACAAAGAATTCATATGCTGTAACTGATGACCATAGGCTTGCCCTTAGTGTAATGCTCCACTAAATATTAGAATGCTAAGCTTAGGATCAAATAGGTCTTTTACAGGTTGTAATGTAGGCTAAGGGACAGGTAGGACTATTTTGGCCAGAAATAGTGACTATGTTCCTAAGCGCTTTAATACATCACATTATGCCATTAACACTTTCTTTCAAACAACCTTTCTTCTTTCTTTTAATCTACCACCCTTTCTCACCTCTTTTGTTTTTCAATTTTGAACAGAATTAACTTTTTATTTTTCTTTTCCTTTTTCTTTTCATAACCCACCTCTTATGATAACAATTATTTTTCATAACAAATTCAAGCACCAATACTTTCTAAGGCACTATTCTCACCCAATTTCCTCTTATTTTGTCACATTACTTTACAATTTAAAGCACTTAGGAATTTGGATCAAATTATGGTCTTGAAAAAAAAATGGATTAGGCTTACATATGAGGTTGTCAAAGAAAATAGGCTAACAGCTCAAAGGGGGTTATCTAGGATGATGTCCATGGGTAGATAAAACGAAGGTAAACAATCACAGGTTGCCAAAGAAATGCCTAAATCATCTCCTAACTCACACTCGTTATTTCTCTTTACATACATACCAGGCAAGTTCTAGCATCAGCCACAAACATAGAATATACTATCATCTCACACACACAAGGCACATGGTTGACTTTATTGGCAACAGTATAGACTCTTGACCCAACGTATGAAGGAATTAAACCTACACAATTATCACAGTGAGTCACACTTAGAGCCTAAACATCTTAATAGTAATGATTTTATCACAGACTCTTGTCATAATACCATGCTGCCTATCAGAACAATTTTATGCAAAGTTTGTAAAAAAAAAATTTCCTAAAAAAAATTAAAACAAACAAACATAAATAAGAGAAACACACATAAATAAGCAAATGCAGATAAGGAAGTATAGCATGCAAATACCAGCACCCCACACTTAGACGGGACACACTGCCCTCAGTGGAAAATAAATAAGAAGAACCTGGTTAGTCGGACTCCTTCTCTATGTCTGGGGTCATACCCCCTTCGTCGGGATCATCATTGGAGTTGTCATCATCAGAATTATCCTCCACGTCGGAGTCTGGCATTCGACGATCATCATCGGTTGGCACATCGTCATCAAGAGGTTCCTCAAAGTACACACCTACTCCACACATTTGCCTTGCATGCTCATTCATTGGGTAGTCATAATCCAGCTGTTGGAGCTCTGCAGCAGTTGGAACACAACCTCCGCTCATCATGGTAAACCGAGTCATGCCATAAAGATGGCGAAAGAAACTGTCATCCCGAGCATGTCTCTCAGCAGTAGTAAGGTTGACGCCATGTGTAGATTCAACATCTTTAACCTTTGTGAGGTCAACCTTCTTCGGGTTGTATGGAAGTTTATGATCAGCCGGTTCCTCTTCGATGTCCTCCTTCCTCAATATTACAGTCAATAGGTTGCCAAAACTGAAGTGGGACCTCTTGTGTAGCCTAGCTTTCCGCATTGTAGATCGAATAATTGCCCCAATGTTGATAGGGACATTCGTCATCAATGCGTATACCAAGCACACTCTATCTCGTGTTATCTTGGTGTACTGGGTCCCTGGAATTAGGCAAGAGTTGACTATGCGCAACCATATCCTTGCTTCCCTATTCAAAGGAGCATATGGGAAGGTGTTGTGCCGACCGGTGTCCTTGTGTCTACTCCATCGTGCCATAGATCTTGTTCCACAAAGTGTGTGTCGAATGGCCCTGTATGGAGGTCTATTGTACAGCTCCTTGAGTGGTGATGGATCAACTGAAGGCAAACCTAGAAAGGAGTTGAAGAAATCCGCATTTAGTTGTAAAACTTGGCCCCGAATCTTGACTTCAGTCCCTGTGGTTTTCGGTGACCAGTTGGCATAGAATTCTCATGTTAAATCGAGATTGCACTCTCCCATATCTCGGAAGATGAAATCAAGATGTAACGCCAGTATCTTGGCCAACATGCGCGGTTCTTTCTTTGCTAGGCTTTCTTTGTGTATCAGGTCCACATGAACATATTTTCTCTCATTATTGTTCCTATACCACTCCTTTGCTTCCTCCTCGAGAACCCATTTAATTCCGAACATGCGGCGTGGTACGTGCATTGAGGATGATTCACCTTGCTCTTTTCGTCCTCTTTTCTTGCCTTTTTGTGAAGTGGTTGCTTTATCACTGCCTTGTCTTGCTTTGGGTGCCATTGTACCTGAGATTATAACGATAGTCAAGTTAGCATCATCTCGGTGGATACAATCAATAACCAGGCAGTAATGGCACCACCCCACACTTAGTTTGTTGGCATCAACTAGTGAAGTGAAAGTGTGTCGATTACTCAGACTTCATCGATATACGTTTTAGGCGCTATATTCCAACAACAAAATCAGTGCAGTCATACTTCTTATGACCTTGGCAATACTTTCATGTTTGATATATCAAGACTTACTACATAGTGCTTGAATCAAGGTATAGCATCTAGAAATAATCACAACCTCATATGTTGGTAGTCAACCATAATTCTTGTCTCGATGAACAAGTCATTCCAACATGTAAGATTTCTATTGACAAGATTATACAATTTTCTTGACCATGTTAATTCCGCAAAAGTATGACAGTGCATCAAAATCAAATTCAAGTTGGAAACATGGTAAGATCATTCTTACGTATTCTTTCACTCACTTAGTTGTATCACAACACATCAACCACATTCAAATCACCAATACTACTTCAAGATTTAGCAATTCATAATATGCGTAGTAGTGTAGTACTTACGGAATATAAATAAAGAACAAAGAAGTACTTACTTGGTTGATGCCTTTGGATGATGGTCTTGCAAAGTTAAAAGAGCAAAAGGAAAATTTTTGAGAGGATTTGGAGACTATAGGCGGCGCTTATGCTAGGTTTGCAATGTGTTTTTGGTCAAAGACTAAGTCTCTTATTTATAGGAGAGGCTTGGGTCGGGTTTTGACCCATTTAAAATCGGATTTGGAGACAAGAAGTGACCATAGGCGGCGCCTAAAACTTTGCCTATGCTTGGCATAGGCGGCGCCTTTTGCAAAGCATTGTTGAGCATAGGCGGCGCCTATGCCATGGCATTGTTAGGCATAGGCGGCGCCTTTTGCATAGCATATGAGATTCAGAGACAAAAGGCATTGGCATAGGCGGCGCCTATGCTATGGCATACTTGGGCATGGGCGGCGCCTATGCTATGGCACACTAGATTCCGAGAGCTTAGGCCATAGCATAGGCCTTGCCTTGTTCGTGGCCTAGTTTTACATAGGCCTAGCCTTGTTTGTTGCCTATATTTTCATAAGCAATGCCTAATCCATAGCCTTTTGCTTCTTCATTACTAACTTACCACCTTCAACATGCAATACGACCAAATCAAAATTTGGAACCAATCTCCTTGTTTACGCCTCTTGTACCTACACTTGCTCAAAGACAACAAACACGATTAGAACGATGGGTTGCCTCCCATCAAGCGCCTTAGTTTTAGTCGTGGCACGACTCTTCTTTTTGGATTTTTATTTATCAAAAGCAAACACGAAATAGAATGAAAGAAAGAAAAACATGTAAAACGATGGGTTGCCTCCCATCTAGCGCTTGATTTATTGTCGCGGCATGACATAGTTACCTCGAGTACTTAGACTTCGTTGAGATAAGTGATGGCCATATAATTTATTGAGTTGAGAGGACCGATATAAGGTTTTACTCGTTGGCCATTCACCTTGAAGACAACACCATTATTGTCTTTCAACTCAACTATTCCAGACGAGTAGACTTGGTTAACTTTGTACGGACCAAACCACTTGGACTTCAACTTACCTTGGAATAGCTTCAATCTGGAATTGAAGAGGAGTACCATATCATCCTTTTGAAAGTTTCGTTGAACAATCCGCTGATCATGATACTTTTTCATCCGCTCCTTGTATAGGTCTGATCTTTCATAAGGATGTAGACGGAATTCATCCATCTCGTTCAGCTGCTCCAATCTCAGATTCATTGCATCATCCTAATTCAAATTCAATCGCTTCAACGCCCATAATTCTTTATGCTCGAGCTCAATGGGTAAGTGACAAGCCTTCCCATAAACTAGTTGGTACGGGGACATGCCAATTGGCATTTTGAATGCAGTCCTATAAGCCCATAGTGCATCGTCCAGCTTCCGAGACCAATCTTTCCTTTTAGCATTTACCGTCTTTGCAAAGATTTGCTTGATATCTCGATTGTAAACCTCTACCTGCCCACTAGTTTGTGGGTGATAAGGTGTGGCTACCTTATGTTGCTTGACACCATATTTTGCCAACACGGATTTGAATAGCTTGTTGCAAAAGTGAGATCCTCCGTCGCTTATGATAGTACGTGGTACTCCAAAGCGAGAGAAGATATTCTTCTTCAAGAATGCTACAACACGCTTTCCCTCATTGTCGGCCAACGCTACTGCTTCAACCCATTTTGAAACATAATCTACAGCGACTAGGATGTATTTCATTCCGAACGAATTTACGAATGGACCCATGAAATTAATACCCCATACATCAAAGAGCTCGACTTTAAGAATTTTCGACATGGGCATCTCATGGTGTTTTGAAATCGCACCTTGCCTCTGACATTGGTCGCATCTTCTCATAAATTCGTAGGCATCTCTAAATATCGACGGCCAATAATATCCACTTTGCAATACCTTTCTTGCTGTCCGATTACCTGCGTGATGTCCTCCAACTTGGGAAATGTGACATGCTTCCAATATATTAGGCACCTCTACATGGGATATGCATCGCCGGATAACACCATCCGTGCATCATCGAAACAAATATGGCTCATCCCAAAAGTAGTGTTTTACATCATGCATAAACTTCCTCTTTTGATGGAAAGATAAATTTGCAGGTATGACATTACTTACCACAAAATTCGCAAAGTCGGCATACCATGGTAACTTTTCCATTATCGTGGCTAAGATCTCCTTGTCAGGGAATGCATCATCAATCTCGATTTCAGGCTGCGCCATATGCTCGTTCTCAAGTCTAGATAGATGGTCAACCACTTGGTTATCGCAACCCCTTCTATCTTTTACCTCGAAATCAAATTCTTGCAGCAACAATACCCATCGAATTAGCCTCGGATTTGCGTCCTTCTTCATCATTAGGTATCTCAGAGCTGCATGGTCTGTATGAACGATCACTTTGGTTCCCAACAAGTAAGCACGAAACTTCTCAAAAGCATACACAACCGCTAGGAGCTCTTGTTCTGTGACAGTATAGTTCTTTTGGGCTTCGTTCAGGAACTTGCTCGCATAATAGATAGGATGGAATAACTTTTCCCTTCTCTGTCCAAGTACAGCGCCCAAAGCTACCCTACTGGCGTCACACATGACTTCAAACGGTAGGGACCAATCTGGAGCTACCATGATAGGAGCTTCAATTAGCTTCCCTTTGAGGCATTCGAATGCCTTCAAACAATCTTCATTGAAGTCAAACTTTGCATCTTTCTCCAGAAGTTTGCATAATGGACTAGCCACTTTGGAGAAGTCTTTGATAAATCGCCGATAGAAACCTGCGTGCCCGAGGAAACTACGAACTCCCTTTACGGAGATTGGAGGTGGTAGCTTTTCGATGACTTCAATTTTAGATCAATCAACCTCAATTCCTTTTTCGGAGATTTTGTGCCCAAGAACGATGCCTTCCTTAACCATAAAGTGGCACTTCTCCCAATTCAGCACTAGGTTGAATTCTACACATCTTTGCAACGCCATACTCAGGTTTACCAAACACGATTCAAACGAATCGCCCACAACTGAAAAATCATCCATGAATACCTCCAAAGTATCTTCAACCATATCAAAAAAGATGGACATCATACAACGCTAAAAGGTGGCTGGTGCGTTACATAGCCCGAATGGCAAACGTTTAAAGGCAAACGTACCATATGGGCATGTGAACGTTGTCTTCTCTTGGTCTTCGGGGGCAATACAAATCTGATTATAGCCAGAATAACCGTCTAAGAAACAAAACCAGCCTTTTCCCGCTAATCGATCAGGCATTTGGTCCATGAATGGCATTGGAAAATGATCTTTGAGCGTCCATGAATTCAGCTTTCGGTAGTCCATGCATACTCTCCATCCGGTGACGGGTCTGAGTGGAATAAGCTCATTCTTCTCATTCGCTACTACCGTCATGCCTCCTTTCTTGGGAACACATTGTACCGGGCTTACCCATGTACTGTCAGAGATTGGATACACTACCCCCGCATCTAACCATTTAATAATTTCTTTCTTCACCACTTCTTGCATAGGTGGATTTAGACGCCTTTGATGCTCAATAGTGGGTGTACAATTTTCTTCAAGCTGAATCTTATGTGTACAAATCCCAGGTGGAATACCAATAATATCAGCGATGGTCCAACTAATGGCTCTTATATACTTCCGTAGAATAGCAATGAGAGCTGCAACTTGCTGCTCACCCAAATCTGCCACCACAATGACTGGAAGTGTGTTTTCGTTTCCTAAGAATACATACTTTAAATGGCTAGGCAGCTCTTTCAATTCTAACGTGGGTGGCTCTTCAATAGATGGTTTAGCTGGTGGTGTGGGTCGATTTTTGAGATCAAGGTACAGGTATTTGGGAGCATGAGGATATGACCCAAATCCTGTTAGAGTATCAATAGTCTCTTCATAATTTTTAGCATCCTTATGCTCAACATTCATGAGCACAACTGCCAATGGGTCATTAATAATTTGCTCCTCTTCAAGTAATTCTTTCTCATCATCAAAGTAAACATCAGCCACCGAGAATACGTTCAGCTCTTTGGGTTGCTTCATTGATTTACACACATCAAAGCAAACTACTTCGTCATTTATCCGGAATAAAAGCTCATTAGCTCTTAAATCAATAAGCACACTTCCTGTTGCAAGGAAAGGGCGCCCCAAGATTATGGGAACTTCTGAATCTGCCTCACAGTCCAAAATAATGAAGTCTGCCGGAAAGATGAATGAAGAAACCTTTACCAATACATCACATAGAATACCAACAGGTCGTTTTACCGACCTATCCGCCATTACGAGCCTCATATTGGTTGGAGTAGGATTACCCAACCCCAATTTTTTGTAAATAGATAATGGCATCAAATTGATGCTGGCTCCTAAATCGCATAATGCCTTGGCAAAATTTAAAGAACCAACTGTGCATGGAATAGTGAAAGCACCGGGGTCAGCCTTCTTCTGAACTAGTGATCGGGTAGCAATTGCACTGCAATGATACACAGTATCTTGTAACTCATAGCTTGCTGCCCGCTTCTTTGTCAAAAGATCTTTCATAAATTTCGCATACCCAGGCATTTGTTCTAGTGCCTCCACCAGCGGAACATTAATGGTCAGCTGCTTTAACATCGTCATGAATTTGCTGAACCTTTTATCATCCGCAATCTTCTTCAATCTTTGGGGAAAAGGTGGTGGTGGAAGTGGGATTGTTTTCTCCACGGTTGTCTTCTCCTCTTGCTTCCATATTTTAGTCTTTTCAGGCTGCAATATACTCGGTGTGATGTCATGGACGTCGTGGTTGGCTTCTACTGCGTTTTCTCCATTAGCCTTATCATCGTTGTCCGCTACATAGTCGACCACTTGCTTGCCTTTGGATAAAGTTTCCATCACCTTACCACTTCGAGTAGTAATAGCCATGCATGATCCATTATTCCTTGGATTTTGCACAGTGTCGCTAGGTAAAGTGCCAGCCTTTCTTTGATTGAGTGCTACGAAAAGTTGGCTCAATTGCTGCTCTATTTGCTTTATTGAAGTGGAATGTGAGTCAACCAATTGCTTCATTGAGGACAAATCATTTATTACCTCCGTTACTCCCACGCTGGTTGCTTCCACTCCTTTCAATAGTTTAGCCATCATATCTTCCATATTTCCAGAACCAGATGTAGTGGCGTCACGTCTTCCTGGGGGAACATACAAACCACAATCCCTGCTTTATAAAAAAATAGATAATCCATATCTTGCAGTTCATGCAAGTGTTGTGAAATTTGTGAAATGAAACTAAATCATAACACTTAAAGGCTACTAATGGTTTGTTGAGCAATTCCTTCAATATATTGTACATCAAATGTATTAACAATTTTATCCTGGTATGCTTCAATCGTTGACCAATCAGTACGAACCTTTGGGTCCAAAAAGCCACTCATATCAAGGTAAGTAGGCAATATTTTGGCCAACTTTTATATGTCAGACGACGGCCTGGAATGGCTCCTTCATGACATCGAGTTATAAACTCGAATGCGCCTCTCTTTTAGAACGACGACAGCCAACACCCAATGGAATTCATCACCATAATTGATTGGGATGTACACTTCTTCAACCAAATGTCAAGGTAAGCCATCCAAAATGCTAAAACCTTTGAAGATGTTTATTAAGCATTCCTCATTTTAGGAAACTTCCTGTTGTTGTTGACAATACTTATCATAGGCATTATTGATGTAAACTTTGTACAAATAATTGTCTGTCGTGTATCTGTATTATTCTTGTGTTTATAACTTGGCCTTCTTTCGGAGGTAGTAAAAAATGACATTGATGTGCTGCACATATTATCAAATGCTATACTGGCGTATTCTATGCGTTTGCAACCGCAAGAATTTGCATTAAGATGAAGAGAGTAATGATATAAGCAGCATACGTGTCGCGAATTCAGAAACTCATAGCAATAGATAGTATCTCATACGGCTTCCATAACCCCAACAGAGAAGTTTAGCTACTCATGAGTGCGATGGAACTCACAATAGTCATTATTATTATACCACAATAAAGATATCACGTGTAGTATGGTGTGGTATGGCTTTAGGCGTGAACTCCCTTTCAAAGTAGCGTTTCTCTTGTTGTGGAATTTAAGAATTGAATAGATGAATAGAAGAAGAATAAAAATTAGAATTAATGGAAGAATTAGAAGTAGTCGTGAATGACAAGAATAATGATGTGTATCAGAATGCCTAAAAGCTTTAGCAAAATAAGGTATTTATAATACCCATATCCTATTCCTACTAGGCTACTGCGTACTTATCCTAATCCTAATAAATTACTGCATCATTATCCTAATCCTAATAAGTTACTGCTAGTCCCCAAAGTCTTTAAAATTGTTGTTTTTGCCCGGGACAGATTTTCCATGCGTCACTTTTGGTCCTTGGCGTCCAAGCTTTCCCTTCCTTCTTTCGTGAAGCTTCCTTTGGTGTCAAGTTATCCATAAAATGCTGAAATCTGCATCATTTATACCTGAAAACTTGCTAATCACGTTTGTTAGCTCAATTACAAGAAAAAAGGACTAAAAGTGCATGAGTTATATATTTTGTCCTCAAAACTTAGCTAAAATATGGGTAAATTAAAGCACTTTAGGCGTGTAAATACGCCTATCATCAATTACCCACCTGTTAGATTTATTTTAAGGTAATTTTCTTTTCTTTTCTAGATATAATAATTTATAAATAGGTCCCTCCTTACAAATATGGATGATCCAGATTCATTCAAGAATATTCATATCGAGTCCTTGTGTGAACTTCAAAGGCAGTTTGATGAACTCCAAAGAGATTTGGCTGACTTCAGAGCAAGGCTGCCAGATGAAAAATATCTGATTGACAATAATAATAATTAGGTAATATTTTTTTATTTTAGCGCATGTATTTTCCACCTTTTGTATATCGGATCTACCCAAGGGATTCAAAAATCTATGTTTCATTTGGTGGTCGACTTTGAATTTTTAATTCTTATTTAGTATTCAATAATCATTCTGTTTATTCCTTGTTCTCAATATGTCGACGGTTGGTGATAGGAATTGAGCAATTTGTGTCATTAGAGGTTAATCTAATGCGACAGATCAATCATATGTTGCACCAGGTGGTTATTAATAAAAAGAATTATTGTTGTTATTGAGAGGGTGAAAAAGACATGACTTTCCAATTATTCAATATGAAAAATGTTTCATAAATAAATAATGAGGAAATAAATGATAAACACAATTTATAATAGTAAAAGAACGATTATTTAATTTTAATAACTGATCGTAACTTTTCACCATTTTGTTTTTGAATTTGTTTTTTAAAATTATTTATTATATAATAAAAAAAGTCACAATATTGGATTAATTAACTTATATGATGATGATTATTAAGAAAAAATAAGGTGAAGGTCGGTCGTGACTTTTTGTCTAAAACAAAAACACATACATTCATCAGTGTTGCTGATGCATCAAATTCTCCATCTGTTGAGACTGATGTATCAACTGTTAGAAGAAATCAAAAAAGATATTAATATAGAATGTTTATTTGTTGCTACAGATGGTATATCTATTGCAGCTGATGGTTTATCAGATTCAACTGATATACAATCTGTTGCCAGAAAATAAAAATGATTATTATTTTATTAAAGAATTTGAAAAGTTGTTTTTTTTTTAATTTATAAAATAAAAAAGTCAGCAAATTTGGATTAATGATATGATGATAGTTTTTTTTTTAAAGTAGATTATATGTTGCAACAAATATCTTATCTGATGCAATAGGTTTACCATTGTTGCAACAGATGATATATCTGATGCAACCGATAGAGAATCTGTTGTCACAACTCAATAAAAATGGTTCTTGAAAAGAATTAATTAATAATAATAATCTGAAAAGTCATGACTTATTACAATATTTCTTAATTTAATTAAGTCATTACTTTTCATATTAATAAAAAATGTTATTAATAAATGGAGGTGAACAGTTAGATTATATATTGCAACAAATAGGTTATCTGATGCAATATATTTTATATTTGTTGCAACAGATGATATATCTGTTGTCACAGATGTGTTATCTGATACAACAGATATAGAATTTGTTTCCACAACTCAATAAAAATGGTTCTTCGAAAGAACTAATTAATAATAATAATCTGAAAAGTTATGACTTATATCAAAATATTTATTTTCTTAATTTAATCAAAAATGTAATTAATGAATGGAGGTGAATAGTCACGCCTTTTTGCCTCTCATTCAAATTCAATCCTCTATAAATAGGTCCCTCCTTACTCAATCGTTCATTCAACTGCACTCTATTTATTTATTGCATCTCATATTTCATATTACACTCTAGAAGATTATGGCTGACCCTGTGTGGGACGTTTCTTTTATGCAAGACGCCGTGAATGAACTTCGGAATCAAGTTCGTGACCTACAATAGGAACTGGGAGGAGTTAGAGCAAGAATGCTCCGCGAGATACGCAAGCTGGGGAGGGCCTTGCTAGTTTCGGTTGAAGATTGGTTGGCTGGCAATGATGATGATGTTAATAATAATAATAATAATTAGATTATTATTTTTCTTTTAGTCTATTATATGTATTTTTATTTGTTTTTGTTTAATAAAAAAATTATGTTTGATATTTGACGTTTTAATCCATATTTAATTTTTATTTTGTCTATTATCTTCTCAACAAACATGTCGACGATTCGATGTAAAAAGGAATAATTTAGAATCTAGTAGAAATAGCAAGATTTATCTGTTGGGTTTGTGGCAGGGGTTGATGTGTTGTTCAAAACAGATTACTCATGTTGCAACAGATAAGAAGTCTGATGCAATAGATAAATAGTTTGTTTCAACAGATGACTAGTTTGTTGCTTGGCTCTGACGTTTTAATACGTACTCCCTCCGTCTCAAATTATCTGTCCCAAAATAAGATGTCACATTGATTAAGAAAAATAATTAATAACATGTCTAGTTTACCATAACCCACTGATTAGTTGGTGGGATAGTAGACGTGTTTGAAATAACCATTGTTTGCTATTCAATCAAAATTTTATATGAGAAGAAAGCTTTTAACGTCGGTCGGCGTATAGTCCCCCTATTAAATGATGTTTCTATTTTAATTTGAAGAAAAAGTGATTAATGCAAAGGGTAAAACATGATTTATTTTTAATCTTTTCTTAATTAATGAAAAAGACAAGTAAAATGAGAAATCGAATTAGGAAATTTGGGACGGGTAATTGGATGTAAGGATTAATTTTGAATCCAGTAGCAATAGCAAGAGTTGAAACATATTGGTTATCTGTTAGGTTTGTGGCAGGGGCTGATTTGTGTTATTCCAAATAGATTAATCATTCGTTGCAACAGATAATTAGTCTGGTACAACAGATAAACATCCTGATGCAACAGATAATACGTCTGATGTAATAGATAATACGTCTGATGCAACAGATAAATCTTTTAATGCAATAGATAAATAGTTTGATGCAATAGATAAATCTTCTGATGCAACAAATTACTCATCTGATGCACCAGATGATTGATCTATTTAAATTGTGGGTACTTATGCTAGATTCATGATCTAGGTTCTATCCATTGTTGGAAAAACAGAAGCATACCCAAATGACAAATACGAATAAAAATTATAATTTTACTTACCAAAGTCACCTATGAAGTAATGACAAAGTAGAAAGTGACATAGTAAACAAAATTTGACCTAAGAAATTGGTCAGATAGCAGCAGTAGCGTTGTACCAACAACAACAACAACAATAAATGGTCAACAAGAAGAATATGAAGATGACAATGAAGTAGAAGATGATGATAATGAAGCAGAAGATGATGAATAAAACAGCAGAAATAATGAACAACAAAAATTGCTAAGAGAGAGAAAACAACAATGGATGAGAAGAGAGAGAATGACACCCTTTTTCCCTCCGTTTTTCATTATTTTAGGTAAACATTAGTATCAAAGTATAAATTTAAAAACTTGTGGGTTATTTTCAAACTTTTCAAACTTTCTCAATCCATAATAAAGTAATTGTCACCTTCAACTAATAATTAAGACTTGTGTCACCTACACCTCATTTTAAAACTCTTTTGTCACCTGTGGCCCAAACCCCCTTCTTACTATCTTGATCACTAAAAATACAAAAAAAAAATACAAAGTCAATACGTAATCTTCCGAGTCCTCATCGGCTTCCATTCTCACAAGCCAATCACCATTCAACAGATTTTATCTTATTCTTCAAATTAAACTAAAATATGAATATAATAATTGCATAAAACATAATAACTTAAAAAACTAATGTAATCGCTCATTTCTACAGTCTTACAATGCTTCTAGTTTGTAGAACTACAACCTAAAACACCAAATTATGTCATTATATGACTACTAATCATTATGTATGTTTAAAAAACAATGAGATCATTCATACATAAAAGATGGAAAGAAAGATTTTGAGAACGATTTTTTTCTTGCCTTTGTGTTGTCTTTATTTTTTTCACAATTTAGTTAGGAGGCTATATTGATAGAGAAGAGAAAGACTAATCTTGAATGAAAATTTTCACGAAACAAAACATGAATTTATATAGAAAAAAATGGAGGGATACCATAAGATGTCATAATTTTACTAATTAAAATTTGGGGGTTATGTAGAGTAAAAAATGAGAATTGTGGACATTGTTAAGAGTATAAATTAAAGAGGTGAGAGTTATGAGTAATTATTCTATTAAAGACATTAAATATATTTAAAAGAAATAAACTATTCAAATATTAAAAGACATAATTATTATATAGCAATGAAAAGGTCAAAAAATGAAAAAGAAAGAAATAAATAACATCTTTGATCAAACAGAGGGGTCGCATTACTCTTCTATTATCTAGCTTTAATTCTACTTTTCGAATCTGCTTCCACATGTTGCCATGGGTATTTGAACATCCATACATTTATACTAACCAAATTATATATAAGCAATTACCGAGTTCGAGAGAAAAAAATGTTCAAATCTTATAAAGAGTTTAGATCCAACATAGGATCATTTTCATCAACAAAATGTCTATGAACTTTGTACATAGAGGAGAACTTTCTTGATTCTTGTGAGCTAATCATTCATCTAATAAAATGATTAAATAAAAAAAAACTACGATACATTTTCTTAATAGTTTTAATTTACAACAGCAACCCTTAAAAAAAATGAATCACAGTTGACATTACTACTATGACAACAAAAAGGTTATAGCTATAAAGTACATAACAACAGACATGCATTCAAAATTTAGTTACAAATAAAATAAAAGTAAAAGCTTTGAAAATAAAAGATGTACAGAATTACAGGGAGATAATAGAAGTCTAAAGAGGAAATAAAAGAGGAACATGCTTATATTACTATCCATGAACATTGAGATTGAGAGATATCATGTATTAATATTCAAAATATATGTTACCATAAGAGAGACAATGAAAATTATTACTAATAAATCATATATTAAATTAGAGTGTGTCTCAACAATTTCGTTTATAGTTCAGGGTGGAAACAGTGCATTTTTTCATTTCTTTTTACATGATAAATTATTACTAATAAATCATTAGATTAATGACAAAGAGTTTTGGTCTTTTCTGAAAAAGAAACCTAAGAAAAAAACTGGAAAAAAAAAGAGTAATTAAGAGAACATAACTATGAAATAAATATTACATTTTATTAGAACATATAGTGAAAAATTTTCAAAAGAAAAAAAAAAAGAAGAAAAAAGATAAATATGAATGGAGGTCATATAGATGTGCCATATCACGTTCTCAATGTTTCTGCTTTATATATACATACATACATACGTACATACATACATACATACATATACATACATACATCATACATACATATACATACATACACACACATATATATACATACATACATACATATATATATATATATATATATATATATATATATATATATATATATATATATATATATATATATATTACTACTATATATAAGGGAGGATCCTTGAGTTTGGTAGTCCTCACATAGATTTGTTTTGTCTATTTTATCCCTAATTAAAATTGTAATTACCTTACAAAATTTCACCCATTTTAGTAAATTTGAACAATTATATGGGCTTATATTAAATGACATACAAAAAGTGACGAGTCATAAAATAAGTGATAGTGACACTATAGAAGATCTTTATCTAACCAAATTTCAATTAATTCAAAAATTTGTTGTCTTTTTTTATGGAAAAATAGTAATAAGAGAGACCTAATTTGTTTAGTCCTTGGTCCTCACAAGTAATCTTTTGTCTATTTTATTCCTAATTAAAATTTTAATAAGATCATAAGAGTTCACTCATAGAAGGAACATTTACAAATTATTTGTTGAATCGAATATTTTAATTAGTTAATTTGAAACTCTATCCTTCTTTATAAATTAACTTTATTGACGTGATCATATATTTATACCATATATAAGAGAGAATAAAAATTTTGATAGTCCTCACATTAAAATTTATGATATGAAAATCTTACATGTGGCATTATTTTTTCATTATTCTCCTTTTAAGATTTGCCACATGAACCTTTGTAATTGGTTGAATTTTCTTTTGGTTTTATTAATATATTTTCTTCATCTTAAAATATTTGTCACATCTCATTATTGAAGATCAAATTATATGAACTTTAATCAATGTTTTAAGAAAAAAACTATTATATTGATATAATCATTACAATTTATGGTAATTTTTTTTCATATAGTTTTGAATATCTAATTTCTAATTTTAATAAATTAATATAACACAGTTTAACTCTAAAGTAAGTCAAATTGTCATTTGAAAAATAAAACGATAAAATTTGAACAACTTTTGAAGACAATCTTTTTTTACCCCTAAAGCATAGAGGATTTTGAGGTTTTGATAGCCTTCGCAAGGGTGTTTTTGATATTTTAATTTTTGGTGAAATAAAATTACTACACATGATAATTAATGGTGTTTCTTAATTACATATTTTCATTGTCGCCCTTGTTCTTTTTGTTAAGACCATTCCACTTGGATTTTTATAATTGGTTTTTTCTTGCCACATGTTAGGTTACTATTTGATTAAAACTCCTTTCATTTTAAAGCAACAATATTCAAGCTAACTTTTCCTACAAAATTAAAGTTTACAATGATGTCAACTACAACCTCATAGTTCTTTATGATATTATAGTATAATAAATAATATCTTGTATTTATTGTTTCTCGTAGTGGACATGAAAAGTATAAAACAATAATTAAAATGGAACGAATTGGTTACTCTTGTAAGAACGTGTAAAAGATAAATATAATAAGTAAGTAGGCCAAATGGAGAAAGCTATTAATGTAGTTTAATTATCATTTAATATCCTTATATATTTTTATTAATTAATTCATATAAAGGCTTTGATTTGAGGTTATAATTAATATAATTATAATATAAACTTGAAAGCATTGACATCTTTTCAGATGATTTTATAAGATGAAAAAAATGTAATTATCAAAAGCTATTGCCACGAAAATTATGAGGAAAATTAAAATTCAATAAATATCAAAATAAATTTATTTTTAGCTATAACTAAGAAAATAAATACTTGCAGATTTTATAAAAATATCAATATATTTTTCTGCTTATGATCTTCCTCGAAGCGTAATTATTAGATATTTAAAATTATGTCATTATATAAATATCAAATTACTTGTAGCTTTTTGATATATTCTAATTCTCTAGTAATATCTTCTTCATCATGAATAATGTTTTTTATTTAAAATTATCCAATTATGTGATTAAACACTTTAATAATTATGAAAACTTATCAAGAAGACTTATTTAGCAGATCATTAGATATGCTAATTATAAATTAAAAAAATATAAAATATAAATTATTATTTTTATACTTTGAGTTTAGCCCGGACCTCATGAAACTAGAATCTCTCTATATATATATATGTACACACACACAAATAACATTTTAAATAAGTGTTTATTACTTTCTTGATCCCATCTTAACTAACCACCCTACTATAACTACATGTTTAAAATATTTGTCTACTTCCTAAATGGGGCAAAATCAAGTAAATTTTTTTTATTTTACATCTACAGTTAATATTTGTGAATAATCACGATATCCATCTATTTGAATGAAGGATAATTTAATAAAATTAACTATGTTACTTATAGTCTCTTAAGTATCATATAAAGTGAAAAATAACCAACTAAAATAGGCCGAAAAAAGTAAAAAAAATTCACACAAAATCTACAAATCACATGTACTCCTTCTGTTTCGATTTATTTCTCTTACTTTCTTTAATAATTTATTTGAAAATATATATTTTTTTAATTTTTTGATAACTCTTTGATTCAAATTTTTCATTAATTTAATGTATTTAAAACATAAGATTTATTTTTTGTTCAGACAATATTATATGGACGTTAAAAAAGACAAAACAGCAGGTAGCTGTAGTGTTTCATTTGAAGATACTGACTTTATGACAACCTTCCAGTCTTTGGGGGTTACTTACTAGGGACTTTGAACTGTAGGTGACAAAAGATCTTTAAAATGAGCTATAGGTGACACAAGTCTTAATTATTGAGTGGAGGTGACAATTATTTTTTTATGGATTAAGAAAGTTTGGTAAATTTGAGAATAGCCCAAAATTTTTTAAATTTACACTTTAATCCAAGTGTTTACCTAATACAACGAAAAATGAAGGGGGAAAAAGGCGTCTTTCTATCTCTTCTCATCCATCGTTGTTTTCTCTCTCTTAGCAATTTTTGTTGTTCATTGTTGCTGCTGCTTTATTCATCGTCTTCTGCTTCATTATCATCATCTTCTTCTTCATTATCATCTTCATCTTATTCTTGTTTACCATTGTCTTTGTTGTTGTTGTTACCGCCACTGTTGCTATTTGACCAATTTGTTAGGTCAAATTTTATTTCGTACATCACTTTCCACTTTGGCATTACTTCATAGGAGACTTTGGTAAGTCAAATTATGATTTTTAGTTGAATTTATCATCTGATAACTACTATTGTGTTGTTTTTTCAACAATAGATAGCACGCGAACATGAATGCAACATAAGAGCCATCTGTTTAAACAAATTTGTTTCAAAGAAAAACTCATATATTGGATTCATGTTTATGGTTCTATAGTGTCGTAACATGAATCGAACAGATGGGTCATCTTTTGCAATATATGACCCATCTGCTGTAACAGATTAGTTATCTGGTGTAATATAATAAAAATATATTGAACAGATTAGTAACCTGTTGCAACAGAACCTGAACTCGATTCCAACAGACGTGTTACATGTTGCAACAGGGTAAATATCTGTTGCAACAAATTATTAACCTGTTATAACAAAACATGAACTCAATTCCAACAGACAGTAAATATCTGTTGTAATATATTAGTAACCTATTGCAATAGAACCTAACCTCGATTCCAACAGATCATCGTTTGTTGCAACAGATAAATTATCTGTTGCAATAGGTAATTATTTGTTACAACATATCACTTATCTGTTGGAATCAGCTTCAAAGGTGCCTCAGTATTGTAACATCAATCCTAACAAGCGTTTCATCTATTGCAACAGATATATAGTCTGTTGCAATATATGATTCACCTATTACAACAAATGAGTTAAAATCAACTTCAGGAGCGTAACATGAATCCTAACAGGTAAGTAATCTATTGCGACTGATTACACATATGTTGGGATTTATTTACGACACTGTGAAATCACTATTAAATTTTTTGAACAAATGACTTTATTTAGGTATCACTAATAGAGAGATCAATAACAATAGGGGTGGATTGTCATGGTCAATGGATTGAGAAGAGCAATCGATATGTATGGCGTTGGAACGAGGGTGAAATACTAGAGACGATAGATATGACAGTCCAAAGTGAGATTTCGTATGATGATTTTGTGAACTTAATTATCAGTTATTGTGGACTAAATTTTCAATCGGAAGAACTCATTATCAGTTACATATACAGCTTCTTTGAAAATCAGAAGGTACTGCCTTTCAAGATAACCGATCAAGTTCGGTTGTGTGCTTATCTTAGTGATTCATTCAGGCTGGTGTTAAGGGTGTATGTGGTTGAAAAGATGAGAGAGAATAAGAACTAGAACGTAGAATAAGAACAACAACAAGACATCTTTGATGATAGGTTGGATGATCTAGACATGAATATTCCAGATGATGATCAAACACCTACGCCCGTTGATGCGACCAATACGATGGGTTGTTCTTCTCAATCGACATAGTCTAGAAATCTTCAAGATGATGAGACCGACTTTTTATTAAAATATCATTCAAGGACAAGAATGAACTATCTACCACTTTGTTTATTTCTTGCTTGAAAAAAAGATTTTAAAATAAAGAAGGTGATTAATTCGAGCAGTGTCTTTTGCTTTAAATGTGTTAATCTAAACTGCAAGTGATAATTGAGAGCGATGAAGCACGCAAGTTCTGACGGATTCATCATTCATAAACATAAAAAGCATCACACATGTGGTTTGGATCATATCTCGAGCCAAAATCCTCAGGCCACGGCAAAGGTTCTCGGTGAATATTTTAGGAGTAGTTTCCCCGATGGCAAAGACCCTTCAACAAGGGTTATGGACAATCAACTCCTTACGGAATTGGGTGTATTAGTCAGTTATTGGATGATATATACGGCCATAGGGTTTGCCAAGGACTTGGTTAGTGGAGATATGAGCATGGGTATGCAGTCCTGGAGGCCTACCATTACATGATTGAGTCCATAAATCTCGGAAGTTAGACGACATTGCATGTTGATGAAAATAGAAGGTTCAAGTACTTTTTTGCATATTATGGTGCTTGGATTCAAGGTTTTCGACATTTGAGAAAAGGCATAGCCGTGACGGTACCTTCTTCAGGAGTAGGTATACTAGAGTTCTGCTAGCGGTGGTGGCGTAGGATGCGGAGAATCATATCTTTCTTGTTTATTTTTGTGTAGCGGACAAGGAATGTGATGCCTCTTATGATTTTTTTTTGAACAACTGCGAAGCTTCATCGAAGATACCGAAGAGTTGTGTTTTGTTTTGGATAGGCATCCAAGTATTCCAAAGATGAGTTCAATTTTCTTCACTTCAGCTTACTTTGGTTGTTACATGTAATGCCCTAAATCTAGTACCCAGAATGCTACACTATGCTCATGACCCCGAAGGACCACAAGCTAACCTATGACTGATATCTGTACCTGTATACTGCATAATATACTGTAAAATGCAGAAACATGAAATGAAAGGCCATAAACTTCAAGTTGTAACATAATATCTGGTGAAAAGTATAATATCTGAATGGGGTATGAAATACCCTAAACAACTAAAATAAACTAACTGAACATAATAGTCTAGAAAACCTCTAACTGACTGAACTGTTTGAATGGGGAGTTGATGGGACATGTCCCCAACTAACTCCAACTAATAAACTAATTAATGAGATAATGGAGAAAAGTAAATGATCATGTCCTCGAAAGATGAGGACTCACTTCTAACTCTGACTGTTAAAACTGGAATGCTACTGGTGCTCTGGGGCTTGTGTCTCTGAACCTGTGGTATAAGACACCATAGCATGAATGCATTAGTACAACTTAATGTACTGGTATGCAAGTGAGGTAGGCTAAATGAATGGGTTTCATATGCATGAAGAATAATAATAACAACTAACTATCATGAGCATGAGAATAAATACATGAGATATAATGACTGACATTGATACCGTGATAACATGATGACTGAATCTGAGTACAGATAACATAACATACTAATAACTAATATAACTGATAACATGACTGACTGTATTTGATAGTTCTGATTCTGATGGAACTAGCTGAGTTCTGTACTGTATCTGAGTTGACTGTATTTGACAGTCCTAAAATCTGAAGAACTATCTGAGTTCTTTTACTGAGACTGATACTGAAATTATGGGAAGTAGTCATCTAACCGACATGCCCCAAATATTCCATAATAGCTGAGCTGGGGTCCAATCTGTGCCCAAATTGGAAAGGTGTCAATACCTCACCACTAGTAAGGACAACATGTGAGTAACCCTAATATAACAGATAACTCTAGTGAGAATGATGGGAAGCCTCATATAGCAGGTTAAGCCACCTCATCTACCCTCATATAGCAGTCTATGATGTCTCAATCTATGCTGGCTACATAGTTTTGGAACGCAAGGATTGCTTCTAAGAATCACACCCTCATATAACAAGTGAGTTCCCATCCTTGGGTTCACTCGGTGCTAACTCCTACTCCCATCTGAAATAGACTCTAAACATGATTAACTGAATTGAATTGGACTGAGATATTGAATCTCGTGGACTGACAAAATATTACTAATATCTGACAACTGACTGAGTTCATGAGATTGTAGAGATTTTCTGATTCATAAGACTGTTTGAAGTCTAAGGATCATGGTTTCACTGAGAGTATCATGAAAACATGACATTGGCTCTAGGCACACAGCTAATGTTTTGGGTACAAGTACCCCCAGGACTCGATAGAAGGAAACTGACAAAGCATGACTTACTTGAACACATAATAATCACCATAATGTGTAATTCATTTATTAAAGCATTTCATCAAACAGGTGATAGGCATAAACTTGTACATACATGGGGATTTCATGATATCATGCTAGTTGGGCATGTTCTTCATCTAGGCACTTAATCAAACACATGGTAGGCATAGTATATGTAGACAACATTATACAATAATTAAACATCATGGCTCACTTCTAATTTCATTATTCAAGAGTTTAATCATAGGTTTGCATGAATCTATATCTATACTAATCAACCAACATAAAATTTATCACCCAACATAGAATAGAATTCAATTACTCATTATCAACAAGAACAAAAGCAGCCCAATCATGAAATTCATAAAGGAAATCCATAAACTTAAACTTAGAAAGGGATTCTTGGGCTTCATGCACGAAATAAGTCCATGAATGAACACTATGCATACCTGGGTTGATTTTATTGAAGTTCTTGAACTTGAGAGATTTGAATCTCTTAGTTATTAAAGAAGATTTGGATTTTATTCTTAGGGATTAATCTTAGAGAGAAAACCCTAATTTTGTTGTTGTGAAATAATAATGAACAAATAAGTTGGGGTCGGATATAACTGGTATATATAAATAGGTGGTAAATGACCATAATACCCCTGTTAAAATGACTTAAAATAACTGAGCGGGACATGCGACGGTTCATCGCTGGGTCGATGGTCCGTCGGAATGAGACAGAATTGGGACCTACTGCCATGGTGCGACGGTTGGCTGTGATGGTTCGTCGCTTGTCCGATGGTCCGTCAGACCTATCCATCGTACTCATACAAAGAGCTAGCTCACTACCTTGATGCGACGGTCATGGTCGATGGTCCGTCGATAGTCCGAAGGTCCGTCGGCCTGCACCATCTCACCTGGACGGTTTTACTGCCTTCTGTATTTCGGCCATAACTCTCTCGTCTGACACCAGCTTTTGATGAAATTGGTATTGATGGAAAGCTTATTCAATTTCCCACATGATAAAAAGTTAGGATCTTAAAAATACCATGTGTACAAAAATATATTCATCTTTCAAAACAAGTTCTATCATCCTTGAGATGATTTCAGGCTAGGAAAAAGGTATGGGTATTACATTACATCAGGCATCTTGGAGAGAACATTCAGACCAACTATCACAATGAAAGGGTCATGATCCTTTTTATAGAGTAGCTAAAGCATATAGTAAAGAGGAGTTTATAGACCATTTCAGTCAAATAACGGATGTGAATCCCAAGGTAGTAGAACTTTTTGTACGTGTCAGTTTTAAGAGATGGAGTCGGGCATTCTGTCCGGTAGATAGGTACATTCTTATGAATTTAATGTCTTATTTGTGTTACAAGTTTAGTATGATGTCGTACTAAGTGATTCTTTTGTATAGGTACAATATTATGACATCAAACATAGCTAAATTGAAATTCATTATTTGGCGATGAAAGAGAATTTCCCATCAAGGCTATGTTTGAAGTAATAAACAAGAAGTATGGTTGATTTTTTAATGAAACACATGTGAAGTTCAAGGGCCAAAAAAGAACCCGATTTGTTCTCAAAATAAAAAAAAATGATATCAATAAAGTCCATTTGGGGAATAGGTTTTTATCTCATAAAATAGCAGATTACAAATTCAGTATCGCCGGTCATGGTGATGTTGCCATGGTCGATCTTCAAACAAGATCTTGTACGTACAAAGTTTTTGACTTGGACAAAATACCCTGTCCACATGGCATGGCAGCGCTTCAAGCTCAATACGGTCCAAAATCCACCATGATTGTTGTAATTGCAGAAACTTGTGTTGTTTTTTGTTGTGGACTTTTATATATTTAACTCATTGTTATGAATGTAATGTTATCATTTATTATATATAAAATATCCTTTTTAATAACTTGTGCATCAATAAAAAGAGGCAAAACGTGAACTAAATAATACAACAGGCCATAATTATTCTCAACAGATTAACCATCTGTGGAAACAGATAGACATTAGCTGGAAGAACGCAACACAGTTCCATCAAACTGGAATATTTTCCTCCAACAGATGACAAATCTGTCACAACAGATGGATAATTTGTTGACAAAAACCCAACAGATGACCAATCTATTTCAACACATGGTCCATATGTTGAAGAACTCAAAAGCCAAAATTATTATTGCTACTGAATTCAAAACTGCTCCGCACTTGTAACCGTCGACATCTCAACATTAACATGTATGTTTAGAAGAAATAGATAGAATGAAAAATGAATAAGAATTAAAAATCCAAAGTTGACTAAAAATAGATTTTTCATTAAACGAAAAATAAAATACATTAGGTATAGATCCGATATAGAAAAATTAAAATACATACGCTAAAAGAAAAAACACATTTGAATTATTATTATTATCTTCATCATCATCATTAATGACAGCCGACCTATCAACTCACAGCAGCAGGGCCCTCATCAGCCTCTGCATCTCTCTGAACATAGTCGCTCTCAAGGCGACCAAATCCCTTTGCAGGTCTTTAACCTGCTTCTAAAGTTCCCGCACTATGTTGTGCAAAATAGCAATGTCCCAAATAGGACCAGCCATATCTAGAACACACATAAATTGACAAATGTAAATAAAAAGAGTCCAAATATAATACAATGTATACTATCAGCTGGTAGATTTAAACCAAAAAAAAAAACTTACCTCAACAAGAAAGGAATATGCTCTTTAAAGAGAAGTGGTTGAAGATGTAACACGAAAAAAAATAATGCAGTAAATAAATAAAGTTTAGTAGAATGAAGATTAAGGGAGGACTTATTTATAGAGGATTGAATCTGGATGCGTCAGGCTAAAAGGCATGACTGTTAAGGTCCAATTTATTAATTACATTCAAACTAGTGGCATTTTATTTTCTGAGAAAAGTCAAGACTTTTTCTTTTACATTAATACTTCTCACATTTTCAAAACAGTTTTGAGACTTGATAATAGTTATTATTATTAAGATGTAGCAACAGATCGTCCATCTATCACAATAGATTTACCATCTGTTGTAATAGATTGTCAGTATGAGTAACAGATGGTCTGTCAAAATAGATTTACCATCTGTTGCAACAGATGGTTTGTATGTGCAATAGATGAGATATTATTGCAATATATGTACCATCTGTTGCAATAGATGGGCCATCTTTTGGAGATATTTTGATTTCTTCTAACAGTTGATTCATCAGTTACAACAGATGGAGAATTCAATTCATCAGCTGTTTTGAATGTGTTAGATAAAAAGTCACGACTATCTTTTTTAATAGTCATCACCTGCATGCAAATGAATAAACATTGTTTGGTCTATAGTAATAGATTTACCAATGTTGCAACATATAGATTATCTATTGCAACAGACAGACCATATGTTGGAAGAGATGTTTTAATCCCTTCTAACAGCAAATTCATCAGTTGCAATAGATGGTGAATTTGGTTCATCAGCTGTTTTGAATATGTTTGATAAAAAGTCACGACTCTTCACCTCTTTTTTAATAGTCATCACATATGTGCAGATGAATAAACAATGTCTGGTTTGTCGCAACAAATTTACCATCTATTTCAACATATGGATTATCTGTTGCGACATATGGATCATATATTGGAGGAGATATTTTGATTTCTTCCAACAACTGATTCATTAGTTGCAACAGATGGAGATTTCAATTCATCAGCTGTTTTGAATGTGTTAAGATAAAAAGTCATGAATCTTCACACCTCTTTTTTAATAGTCATCACATGCGTGTAGATGAATAAATAATACTGTCTTGATGGGGTAGGAAGAATAAGGTGCATGCGATGGATCTATTTTCATGCGTGGGAGGTATGTATTGTTGATCAGGATACCGTAACAGACACATATAAAGTGCAATCATTTTGTGAATGTAATTTTTTATCAATTAGACACTAATCCATCAAACAAGATCCTGTATCATACAATTTATTTGATAGGTACAAACTAATAAGGCTGAAGGGTTCCAAGATGGTGGTGTCAAAACCTTGTTACAATTTAATGATAGTTTATGCTCATGTTTTTGTGTCAAGTTTGGGGAAAGGTTTGATTTTTTGGCGGCAGTTTAAATAGATAATAGTGATTAGACTAGTTTTAATGATGCAATGGACTTCTTGAAAGGCGTTCGAAGCCTCGCACTGCAGCAAACAACGATGAAACCAATAGAAATTCCCCTATTCAAAATTAATATAGATAGATTATCGGAGGAGACTTTTATACAGTAGAAGGTGCTTGGAAGAATACCTGTGTGGGAAGGGGGAGGTGAAGAAGGTCATATATCATCTCAGACCTTGTTTAAGAGAAAACACAGGGAAGCAAGTAAGGAACTTCTAGCGAATCTAGCCAATGAAATTGACATGAGAAACAAAAAAATTGGATGATCTTTAAATGTGGAAGTGTATCCAAATATAAAAATCCATCAATCGTTAAAGAAAAAGAAGAATGGTCTATAAGACTGGAGCTGGACACTTCGCTCGAGAATACAACTAGCGAGCGTGTCCTCAATGAAAACTCTTATAAAGTGCAGGACCAGAACTCTAAGGAAGGAGCGTTGTGAGCACATAAAATTGGTATGATTTTCGATCGGAATTGAAATCTGAACCAACAACTCCTGAATTAAAAATAAGGAAAGCCAAGGCGTCAATTTCTGAAGTCTAACTTGCATGTCATGCCTTCTGTTTGTAGCTATGATCAGGTCAATGGCAGTAGAAATAAAAAGGTCTGAAGTTGGGCAGAAACCCCATGCCTTGTTGTTTCCACTGCCTTTGACCTAACCAGAGCCATAAATAGAAAGCATGGGATGAAAGTTTAACTTGAGAAATTGCCACCATGGCTTGATCCCATATTTTTAATTCAGGATTAGTTGGTTCTAGTTTTAATTCTAACCGATAATCTTACCACCTTTTATGCTCAAGAAACTGCTTTCTTAGAATTTTGGTCCTACATTTTGTGGGTATTCATTGAGTCCACACTCGCTAGTTGCAATCTCTAACAAAGTGATAAGCTCCAATCCTCTTGACCATTCTTCTTTTTCTTCAACGACTGGTGGATTTTCATTTTTTGATACACTTTCACATTCGTAGCTTATCCAATTTTTCATTTTTCATGTCAATTTCATCATCCAATTTTCCTACACTTTCCTTCCTACCTTATGTCTCCTCTTAAACAAGGTTTGGGATGATATATGGCCTTCTTAACCTCACCCTTCCCGCACAGGTATTCTCCCAAGCACCTACTGCTATATAATAGTACCCTCTAACAACCCATCCATATAAATTTGGACCAAGGGAATTTCTATTGTTTCCATGATTATTTACTGCAGTGCGAGGCTTCAAAGACCTTTCAAAAAGTCCATGGAGCCATTAAAACCGATCCAATCACTATTGGATATTTACACTGCCGCCAAAAACTTGAACCCTTCCCCAAACTTGACATAAAAACATGAGCATAAATGGTCATTAAATTATAACAGAGTATCCACACCACCTACTTGGTCCGTCAGCCTTGCTAGTTTGAACCTAACAATCTTAACTGTAAAATGTCATATCTTGTTTAAAGGATTAACGCCTAATGGGTAACGAACAAATATTCACAAAATCATTGTACTGGGTGTGTGTTTTCACAATAGGTTGATCAGTAATACATACGTCCCACAATCTGCAAGCAGCTTATTTCTCCGAACCTATTTTTACTCTAGCCTTTAATGATGGTAGGGCAAAAGTGGATCCAGTTTCACTTTCTTTTATCTACAAATAAGAGAAATACATTTGATGTCAAACAAGAGAAGAACAAAAACAAAATTAGAAAAGGGTAACACAAAATTGAGTGAATCAATAGATAACCAGTCTGATGCAACAGATTACCTATCTGCTCAACCGATGAGGCATCTATTGCAACAGATCGATGACATGTTGCAACACATAGTTCATCTGTTGGAATAAATCAAACCAGCCTTGCTACTGGTTTGATTTTCTTAAAAAGTTTCTCTGTCTGTACCAAAGGGTAACACAAAATTGAGTGAATCAAAATATGACCAATCTGATGCAACAGATTACCCATCTATTCAAACGATGAGGCATTATTGCAACAGATGGATCACACGTTTCAACAAATGTTTCATCTATTGGAAAAAATCAAACGAGCCTTGCCACTAGTTTGATTTCTTCAAACAGTTTCTCCGTCTATTCCAACAGCTGATTCATCAAACTATACTGATAACAAGTCTTTTTAAGTTCTCTTAACAGATGAATTTTTTGCACATTTTAATAAAAACAATGGTTAGTTCATTCAATACTTAAAAGTCACCTTTTCTTCAATTTTCTTAATAAATAGGAAACTGGTAATGGGTAAATCATTAATAGCAACAGATGTAAATATCTAATTTAAATAACATACAAAGAAGAAGACGAGATGAAAAGAGTAATAGTGAACCATACCTGCAATGTAAAAAAAATCAAAGGGATCAGAACATCCAATTCAGTAGAAAAAAGATATTGATCGGTTGAGATCTAAAATGATCCTCATCTGAAAGAAGAGAGAAAAGAGAGGAAAAAGGGAAAAGAAAGAGAATTGAGAATAAAGAAAAGTGATAGAAGATTTGAGTCTTACTTTATGGCTGAAGGAGTATTCTTCTAGATATGGGTTTTAAATATTCATTAATAACTTTTGAGGGGCACGAGGATACGGTGGCATTGAAAAGATTAGATAAGACTACTCACTCAGGAGATTTTTGAGTTATCCAAGTAATATTTTTTACCGCCTTAGTATTTTAACTTTTTTATCTCGGACAGGAAATACCTAAATTGCTTTTAAAATGTGGTCTTAAAAACATCTAAGTGCAATAGATGATAATTTCTATTTAAAATTTTCCAAAGCTCGGTCATCTATCACAACAGATGCAACACCTGTTTGATAATTTACAACAGATGCATAATATGTTGCAACAAATGACTTAATTTTTTTGATTAAATCTAATAGAAAAGACATCTATTGCAACAGATTGAACATTTATTTTTATAGAATTTCAATTGATTTCATATGTAGACTAATACCTTAATTGATTAATGTAGGACCAGGGGTGAGTTCTCATAGGGTCAACTATAATAGATGGCAATGCCTATTTAATAATTTACAACAAATAGGTAATCTTTTATGACATATGACTTAATCTATTTGATAATTTACAACAGATGGGCAATTTGTCGCAATAGATGACTTAAATTGTTTGATATTTTACAGCAGATGGGTAATCTATGGTAACAAATGACTTAATCTATTTGATAATTTACAATAGATGGTCAATCTGTAGCAACGGGTTGAACATTTATTTTTATACAATTTCAATTGATTTCATATGTTAGACTAATACCTTAATTTATTAATCTAGGACCATAGGTGAGTTATCATAGGGTCAACTATAACTTCAATTGAGTTTTTTGGCAATTGCATGATGAGATGGTATTGCGTTCCTCCCCACCAGAGTCGTCGATTGATCATTCTGAGCTGAACTGATTCTTATTACCTCATATATTAGACTAATACCTTAATTAATTAATCTAGGACCGGGGTTTAGTTCTCATAGGGTCAACTACAACTTCAATTGAGTCTTTTGGCAATTGAATAATAAGACGGTATTGCATTCCTCCCAACTAGAGTCGTCGATCGATCACTCTGAACTAAACCAATTGTTACTACCGAATATGTTTAAGTAATACCTTAATTGGTTAATCTAGGACCAGAGGTGAGTTCTCATAGGGTCAACTACAACTTCAATTGAGTTTTTTGGCTATTGCATGTTAAGATGGTATTGAGTTCCTCCTGACCAGAGTCATCGATTAACCACTCTAAGCTGAACCAATTCTTACTACCTCATATGTTCAACTGATACCTTAATTGATTAATCCAGGACTAGGGATGAGTTCTCATAGGGTCAACAACAACAGATAGCAATAACTATTTGATAATTTACAGCAAATGGGTAATCTATTATGACATATGACTTAATCCATTTTATAATTTACAATAGATGGGCAATCTATCGCAATAGATGACTTAATTTGTTTGGTATTTTACAACAGATGGGTAATCTATTGTAACAAATGACTTAATCTATTTGATAATTTACACCAAATGGATAATCTGTTGCAACAAGTTGAGAATTTATTTTTATACAATTTTAATTGATTTCATATGTTAGACTAATACCATAATTGATTAATCTATGACCAGGGGTGAGTTCTCATAGGGTCAACTATAACTTCAATTGAGTCTTTTCGCAATTGCATGATGAGACGGTATTGCGTTCCTCCCGACCAGAGTCGTCGATCAATCACTCTGAGCTAAACTGATTATTACTACCTCATATGTTCAACTAATACCTTAATTGATTAATCTAGGACTAGGGGTGAGCTTTCATAGGGTCAACTACAACAGATGGAAGCGCCTATTTAATAATTTACAATAGTTGGGTAATCTTTTGCGACATATGACAATCCATTTGATAATTTATAATAGATGGGTAATTTTTCACAACAGATTACTTAATCTATTTGATTATTTACAACAGATACGTAGTTTGTTGCAACAAATAACTTAATCTAATTGACAATTTATAACAAATATGTAATCTGATGCAACAGGTTGAATTATTATTTTTATACAATTTTAATTGAGTTTATATGTTAAAGTCTAATACCTAAATTGGTTAATCTAGGACCAGGGTTGAGTTCATAGGGTCAACTATAAGTTCAATTGAGTCTTTTGGCAATTGCTTGATGAGAGGGTTAAAAATTACACATATCTTTTATAATTTTACAAAAATAATTAAGATCAATTCATACCAAATAAATATTTTCAAAACTTGTCATACTTTTTCAAAATACAAATCAACCCATATAAATTATCTATTTACGAGAAAAATGTTTCATCATTTCAAATCTGGAGTTCTCGCTCTTTTTTCTTTCTCACTCAATTATACAAAAAAGACGATAACTACTCAACAAATTGCCCTACCCTTCATAATAGATCATTTTTTTCTCATTTTCGACCACATAGGTGTTATTTTTGACTTCATTCTTGCTTGTATCAGTTATTTTCTCTGTCTTTGCAAGTAACAGAGTTCGAGAAGAGTTCTATATGTATTATTTTTTTCTAAAAAATAAAGGTTTTAAAGTTAATGATGAAAAAGTAAACTTTTAGTTGTATTATCTTCGAGAATGAGTTTACAATTTTGAGTTTTGTAAGGTAAATCATAGGAAGAACTCGAGAAAACCTGAGTTTCTATCACAGTGTTTCGTTGGCTGTCGTGGTATTATTGGATGGTGTTTGTGGTGTTGGTGTTGGTGGTTGTCGTGGTGACACTGGTAGTGGTTGTTGGTGGCATTGGTTGGTGGTGTTTATGGTGGTATTGATCGGTGGTGTTTGTAGTGGCTATTGGTGGTGTTGGCATTCGTGGTGTTTATGGCATTAGTTAGTGGTGTTTTTGGTGGTGGTGGCTGTTGGTGCATCAGTATTGGTGGTATTTGTAATGTATTTTTTATAATTTATGTATACATCAATTGTAATGTAATTTTTATTTTTCTATTTTTTGTAAGTAAAATATGTCTCCCAAAAGAAAAGAAAGTGAAAGTGGATCAACATTTTACCACCCAAAAAAAGGCTACAGTACAAAGGGGTTCGGAGGAGCTTCCTGAAAAATCTCAGTCAGGGAAAAGTAAAGCTGAGGAGAGATATGAAAACAATGTTGAGGGAGGTGGACAAGGGTCTATTGATGGTGATGAAGAAAATAAAAGTGAGAAAGAGGAGGAATTAGAGAGTGAGAAAGAAAAGGGGGATGATCATCAACATGATGATAATTGATCACCAATGGGGCATGAATTAATATCAATATCCAACATGATCCTATTAAAACTTTTAGTATTGAAAAGATTCAAGTTGCGATGTTGATAAATAACCCTAAATCACAAGAAGAACTAACTAGTGAACTTGTACTTAAATGTTAGATAGGGAGAAATTTTATTTATTTTAGGAAAATTATGAAGAACGAAAACATAGACGGACTTTTTTAAGAAGAGCTCCTTTAGATACTTTCTTGAGCTGCCTGAGGACCCCCTAACCGTTTCCATATGAGGATAGTATATGGTATTCTCAAAAGTAGGATTATGTATGTGGGGGATGATAGAGATTCGAAGGATGGGGCAAAAAGATGAATGAAATTTAGATCAACAACTGTGGCATACCGATTTATTTTGGCTTGCAAGAGTTTGCTATAGTGACGGGCTTGAGATGCCATCATTTAGAAGAACCACCTATCACCAAGGAAACACCCTGCAAAATATCCAAGGCAAGAAAACACAAGAAAAAATAGATGGGTTGCTTGACATTGCTCGACGTGGCTACAAAGCATTAGATTTATTGAAAGATCTCATAGATAAAACCATACCAAAGAAGTACAGGGATAAATTGTGCTTAGTTTGGTTTGCCCACTTGGTTATATTGGCAAGAGACGTCAACAAGGTCATAGACGATGATTGGTTGGCGCGTGCTGAGGATTTTGATAAATTCAACAGTTATCCCTACGGATATTACAACTTCTACTTGACTTTCCAATAGTTACTGACAAAGCTATCCTCAGGGACGACCACATTATACGGCTTTCCTTGGGCTTTCATGGTAAAATTAATCACTTCTTTTACTCATCCATTAATTTATATTGAATATAGTTATTATGACTTTTTTTCTTGCTTCCTATTTATATTTTTTAGGCTTGGACATTTGATGTTATTCCTCCCCTCCGAAACCAGGTAATAAATTACCCGGATGAGGTTTCACATCCAAGGATGTTTAGGTGGTTAGCTGCAAAGAACAATACCAAAATTAAGGAGGTTGGTCTCTTTAACCTTCCAGATGATGCAGTACGTCTTCTTCAAGTAAAATAATTTTACTCAATGAAATAAATTGAACAGATGTTATATCTGGTGTAACAGATGTTATATCTAATGCATCAAGATGGGTAATCTATTACGACAAACGATTGATATCTTGCATCAGATTACCCATCTGTTGCTTTGGTTCTCTAAACCTGACTCCTAACAGATTAACCATCTACTGAAAATTATACATCAGATATGTAATCTGATGTAACATATTGTTAATCTGTTGTGACATACAGATCATCTGTTACATAACATGTAATCTAACATATACCCATCTTGTGAAACTGGTACAATAGATTGGTAATCTAACATATACCCTTCTTCACCCTCGTGTTCTCGTTGCGAATGTGAAGAGTGAAAGGACAACTAGGATAAACTCTTTTAAAAAGTAGAGACTATCTCTAAAGCTATCTAGAAATTAAAATCCAAGAGGGGTGTCATACTATCCAAGAAGGTGAGGGAGCCATAAACTCCTACAGTGTTGGTTAGGAGGAAGAAAAGAGCAATTAGCAACGTACTCTCCGGTCGAAAATGAAAAAAATTGCAACTCTTCCCTCTCCAAAAGTTATTGAAGTTTAGGATCCATTCAAGAAGGTGGACATATATGTGAAACTTGGTGCCAAAGAGAAGAGGGATTTGTGACAGCTAAGAATGCCAAGCCAGGCGCACTAGATTATCCAGGCCTCTCTTTTCCCCCAAGACTTCTAAATTATGACAGATATGTGTATGCGGTACGAGGACAAGGCAAGTTTACTTTTTCTAACCTAGCCTTCTAATCTACCTGATGAAGAAGAAGCTACACAACAGATGTGAAATCTTTTGCAACAACTGGGTATTTTGATGCAAATGGTAGTGGTTCTATTGCAACTTGTTATCTATCTGTTGCATAAGTTATGTTGTATTATTGATTCAGAGAACCCTATGCAACAGATGGACCATCTATTGCATCTTTACAATTTCTAACCTATTTAAAAATTGACTTCTTATATCACAACATATTGACAAAATTCTCTACCACATGAGAAAAAGGCAATAAACGTACCCGAAAGCTTATGACGCTGCCGATGGGATAATGGACCTCAACTTCTACAAGAAGCTCAAGGATAAGTACAATCAATTCAATAATGTTGCATTAGACTGTGGTGAGAGATTCGATTGCTTAGTTTCTATGTTAGACTGGGATGAAGATGAAATGATAAAATATGTCAGAGGGGAGAGGCCAAATCCACATGCAAGAGTTGGACCGAGGAAAAGAGGATTCTTGAATTCATTAGCGTGAACAACATATATTATCGAGCTATTGAGATACTACTCGAGGAGGAAAAGATCAAAGTTTGTGACTGCAACCAACCTGCCGTCGATGAGGTCGATCTCTTTTTCCACATGCAGGCACTGATGGAGTTGTTCCCCATCTTATTGAGGGAGAGTAAACTGATGAATCATTTGCCAAAGAAATTTTTGATGAAGAAATCATGGGATTTTAAAGGTCAAAACAAGGGCATGAACACATCGAATGTTTGATGACCGGCACAGAAATAGCTGAGCCAATGACCTTTCTGTGCAACAACGTTGTGACAAACCCACAAGAGGCCTAGGCTTATGGGGTACTAACAGAATTCTTGGAGCCTGTGTATATAGAAGAGCCCATGAAATAATAATTTTTTACTTCAAGTCACACTTCACTTTATTCTAAATTACATACATGTACATGTAGTGGTAATAATTTTTTTCTGATGAAAGTTGAGTTTTTAATAATACAATAGATTGTCAATCTCTTGTAAAATATATTCTATCTGTTCTGGAAGATAGTTTATCTATTGCAATAGATTGGTCATCTGTTGCATTATGTCAATTTTATTTCTATCTAATCTATTGCAACAATGGGAAGACCTGTTTGATAATTTCAAATAGATGACCTAAATTTTACAATATATGCCTAAATCTGTTTGATATTTTCCAACAATTACGCTAGAATATCCATGTGCTCAACAACACCAAATCAGTAGCAAATACACCACCTTGAAAATTTCAGCAATTAGGCTTGAATATCCATGTGCCTAACAACACCAAACCAGTAGCAATAACGGCAACAATGTAGCATCTTCTTGCTTGATTTTTTTTCTCTTCAGAAGCCTTGACTTTGTTCAACAAACCCCATATTACACGATTTGCTTGTAAAGGATGTCGTTCTTCATACCAATCAAAGTAATTGCATCAACCCAATTTCTATAAAAACAAGAACACAATAACAAAATAATTACAAGTCAATAATTAATCAACTAATTAAATAAAAAAAATACCTTTGAAATCTTATAAGTAAAAACCTACGACCATTGAGTCCAAGAAGTCTTCAATAGAGATTTATGACCGCACTTATAATATCAAAAATTTTTATCACAAAAATAGTGAAAGATAAAAAATGAAAAAAAAAATGAAGAAAAGAAAGACCAAATGCAAATAATTTGAAGAATTTTGATAGATTAAAAAAAATGGTGATGAAGAAGAAGATTTGAAATTTAGAGTTAAATTTTAGGAAGAAAATAAATATATAAGACAATAGAAAAAACTGACCATTGGGGGCCAAGTTAGCAAAAATGGGTGTTCAACGAGCCTTGACTGCGTGAATTACACGCAAGCAGCCAACTGGGCAAAAAGTGCCAAACCGACACATTTGATGCCTATTTTATTTTACGTGTTTAAAATGAACACTGTCTACTTGATACGTATTTTATTTTATTTTATTTTAGGTGTTTTGAACTAAATACTGTCGATGGATTTCACCTTATTTTATTTCAATTCACTTTCACTTTATTACATATAGTGGTAATTATTTATATCCAATGATCGTTGAATTTTTATAATATAATAGATTCTCCATCCGTTGTAACAGATATTCTACCTGTTCTGATATATAGTTTATCTGTTGTAATAGGTTGGTCATCTGTTGCATTAGTTGATGTTTTTATCTAAGTCTATCTGTTGCAACAGTGGAAAGACCTGTTTGATAAATTCCAACAGAGTAATTACCTGTTGCAACATATGTCTAAATTTTTTTGATATTTTCTAACAGATGTGTCGTTTGTTGCAACAGACACATTATCTGTTGCAATATTTGAATCTAGTATTCCATTTTAATTAATAAATTCAAATCTAAGGAAAAAATAAAATTCATAGACAAAATAAAATAAATTGAAGCCTTCAGAAATTAGCTAAAATAAATCCACAAATAAATGAAATGTAAAAAAATTGTTATGGGTACAGATCTCAACAAATACATCAATAATTTAAGTATTGATGCCAAGGATTCCTAAGGAGGGTTCAGGTTATTACTTTGACAGACTCAAGCTATAAATATCTACTCAATATGGACAAGTTGTTCTTCATCAGGTGCTATGAACTTCGACTTTGGTCGTCGTGGATCTTTATTGTTGCTTACGTACAGTTTTTGCATTTTTTGTTCTCCGTATTTCCATAAAAAGAGTATCATATTGTCAATGTAGCTCAGCAGTAGCTTCTACATCTACCTGGAAAGTCAGAATTGATCAATGCTAATCACAGAGATACAACACAATGAAAAAGGATAACTCATATATTCTAGTAAATCATATAGGTTTTCCTTCTGTTTTAAATTATCCCAAATAAATTATATTTTTGTTGCAGTAATGAATCAACTGTTGGGATAAATTTCTACATGAGGAAGACCTGTATGATAATTTCTAATGGATGAACCATCTGTTGCAACATATGACTCATCTGTTGTGGTAAATAGGTCATCTGTAGGTACAAATAAAAAAGGTACGAAAAGCTGTTTGATTTGCTAAAACAAACGAGACATATGTCGTAACAGATAATTTATTTTGTGCAACAAGTTAGTCAACTGTTGCAAGATATATATATATATATATATATATATATATATATGTGCTTGATAATTTTCCGCAGATGTGTCATATGTTGAAACAGATATGTGTCTGTTCTTCAGCTCTTGCTTCTCTCCTTTGGATATTGTACATTGCTCAGTACAACACTCAGACAGAGGAGTTGTAATTTTGCTTTTATTTATGCTTGATAATGCATTAGAAATCACTTCTTTCTTCTCTTCGCCTTGATCTCTAATGGAGTGGATGGATATAAAATCCTCTTTGATGGAATGACACCCTCTTAGATGTGAATTCCTTTACAAAAGTAGTTAATGCATTAACAAAATTAATCACTGCATCATGTTTAGCCCTGTAGACTTGACATTTACGTGCAGAACATTCACTGGGAGAGGCAAAATCTGCATAACCAGTATGATCATACTCATAATAATTTATTTTAAATACTATAAGAGTAGCATCATTAGCACCAACAGCTCCATCACCACTAAGACCATCGATAACAACAAGCTCACCTTCCAAAATTATTTTTCTTTTAATGGTTGTTGCTCTAAACAATTTCATTTTTATTCTTTCAATGACCTTAGGGTCCAATAAAGTTTGCACAGACCATAAAGTAAGAAAAAATGACATCTTCAACTCTCGATTGGTCGGAACTAGCAACGAATACACAATCTAACGTAAATCATTACATATATTAGAATGATGATTAGATCATTCAAAAAATCATTAATTAAAATAAAAACTTAATTATAATTATACTTATTGCATCCTTTGTGGGGTTGAAGAGATTAATAAATTTTACATTTTTATCAATTTTGGTTGACAACTATCTCAAGATTCTTGGACAAAAAACTTCTTCCTAGTAGTTCACTTGTTTTCTCAAATAAGGAATGACTTCAAACATGTAAGCCTATAAAATAACGCCAATAAATCAAAACCATTATTGAGTTAAAAAATGAATGATATCATAATAAAAGAAAGAAACATTTACCATGAAAGCACATGAGAAGCCATATAAGTTGACGGTCTTTAGCGCTAACGGAGTCAACAAATATTTGACAGTCATTTTAAAGCTTTCATAACCTCAAGGATAGTTGTTAAATGCCTCAAGATCCTCAGAGAGCTTTATTAAATCGACTCTTATGTTGTTGTTAATATCTCTTGCACAAAAAATATTATGTACAAACCAAGCACAATAACGGCTTGTGCTTCTTTAAAAGTCCTTTACCTTTCAATGCATCTATGAAATTTTTATTTTTGAAGCTTGGACCAACAATGTACATCAGGTCATCACGATTATACGACTTTTCTTTGCTTTTTTTTTGGGTGTGCGGGGTGTTTTTTTGGGGGTTAGAATAGGTATAACTTGAAAAGAAGGATACCATTTTAGTCCTGTAACTATCGCAAACTCCTTTAAACCAAAACAAATAGGCATGCCACAGTAATTTATCCATACCCCATCTATCTTATCTTTATTTTCATACATAAACCTACGCATGAGAAGTTGATATACCATTTTTATTCGAAAATGAGCATTGTTGTACTCCAGTAAATGAAGATATTTTCCAAAGCAGTTGTCCCTAAAATAAGCATCCAATTTTTATCCTCAAAGTATTTTTCTTAAAGGCGTTGAAAGATTTTTCCATGACTGACTTAACCATGAAATCACCCATTAAATATGTGGCACCATCGTACTGCATTCTCACAGGATAACAATCAATGATGAAGGTTTCAACCAACTCTTTGGTGGAAGGGCGATTAGTATTTGGATCATCTCATTTGAAATATTCCTCCTCCCCGTGTTCATCATATTCTGCTCCTGATTGAGATAACGTTTGTAAAGCAAGCTCATAGAGTGGTGAATGTAGCCTAGCGGCTTCACTTGTTTCTTTACTTGGACTTGATTTCGTTTCTGTTCTTTTGGGATCCATATTATCTAAAATTAACAAGAACATTAATGGATTATTAAAAAAGGATAACAGTAAATCTAACAAGCAAAACAGTAAAATAACAGTTCCAACAGATCACTGATCTGTTGCACCAGATAGTATATTTATTGCAACATATAACCAACCTGTTGTAGTGGAAAAGTAATTTATTGCAATAATACAAAATGTATCACTCATCTTTTAAGACAAACGAATAGTCTGTGCAATAGATCACACATTATTGCAACATATGAGTAATCTGTTGGAATAGTTAAATAACCAAGTACAATGGATGAGTAATCTATTGTAATAATATAAAATATATCAATCATCTGTTGGAAAAATTAAATGGTCTGTGCAGCAGATCACACATCTGTTGCAACATATGAGTGATTTATTGAAATAGTTAAATAATTTGTAGCAATGGCTGAGTAATCTACTGTGATAATACAAAATATATCACTCATCTATTAAGAAGGATGAATAGTCTGTGCAACAGATCATACATTTGTTGCAACATATGAGTGATCTGTCGGAATAGTTAACTAACCTGCAGTAACAGCTAAGTAATCTGTTATGACTATACAAAACATATCACTCATCTGTTGAGAAAGATGAATGGTCTGTGCAATATGTTGCACATCTGTTGCAACAAATGATTGATCTGTTAGAACAGTTATCAAAAGTCAATATTGTTTAGATTTCTTCCAACAGAAGGGTCGTCTATCGCGGAAGATGAATGATCAGTTGGAAAATTAAGTCATGTACATATCCTATTGGAAGAGTTGATAGGATTTTATCCAACAGAAGATTCATTTGTTGCATCAGATCTTTAATCCGATGGTTCCTCCGTTGCATTAGATGGTTAATCTATTGCATCAATTTTTTTATTCGATGGTTCCTCTATTGCATCCAATAGTAAATTTGTTGCATCAAATGGTTAATTTATTGCAACATATGATTAATCTGTTACATCATATAGTTAAACTATTGCATCATATGATAAATCTGTTGCATCAGATTTTTTATCCGATGGTTTCTCTATTGCATCAGATGATTAATCTATTACATCAGAATTTTAATATGATGGTTCCTCTGTTGCATTAGATGATTGATCTGTTGCATCATGTGAAAAATTTGTTGCATCAGATGGTTAATATGTTGCATCAGATGAATAATCTGTTGGAGAAAAAAAATAATAACACAATTTTATTCAACAGAAAATAGCAATATCACCATTTTTACCAAGAACAAGGACAAAACAAATTAACCCAAATCGTTGTTTTGTTTGTACAAACACAAACAATAAAAATCAAACTTTAAAAAAAATACAACAAACAACAAAAAATCATAATTCACTTCAAAAAGAAAAGAGAAGAAATATCATAAATTAGGGTTTTATTCAGACTGCATTTCAAATTAAAGCAACAAATATTGAAATTATTAACCAATACTATAAGAAAAGTTGGCTCAAGTTCCTCATTTTCTTCAAAGCTAAAAAGTCTATAAATTTTTACCTGTAAAAGAAGAAAAGGAACGATGAAGAATTCGAAGTTGTTGTGGCCGAAGAGCAAGGCCATCACGTTGATTGACGATTGAAGTTGAAAAGAAACTCGAATACCAACTATTTATCATCGGAGGTTGAAGTCGTGAGGATTGAAAGGTGAAATTTGCATAACTGTTGGTTGGGAAAGAGTAGAGAGAAGTTGTTGAGAGAGGAGAGAGACTGGTTGATTTGGATTGAAGAGGGTATGGGTTGGGTTAATTTGTATTTTTAAAAAGATTAGAAAGTTTTGAAAATATTAATCAAGTCCACAATTAACTTAATCAAGTTTTTTAATTATGTTTGACCCTTTATGTTGGTCAATGTCACCAATCCTTCATTCAAGACTTAAAAGACACCTTTCCTTCAATTTTCTCTACTTACTATAATAATAATACAGAAGTTGATGTGAAGTGTGAACTAAAAATTTGCTAAAATTTAGTTACCTTGAAACTTCCATTTGTCCTTAATAATCACTAGGAAACTTAGTCACTCTTCGCGCGATCATAAAATACGTTATTAAATATACACTTTAATCTATTTTAATATATTAAAAATAATCAAAGAACCTTAAATTATGAAATTCAATCGTGAAATATTTTGATTGTATATATTGATATCAAACACATGTTGTATTATGTTGATATAAAATAAAATATTTTTTTCATTCCAAAAGTTAATGTGAACCTTTTCAGTGTTCAGATATTATAAATTTATGGTGTTTTAATGCATATTCGATCTATAGCCAAAATATATTTATTTCATGAAATCTAAAATAATTGAAAGAAAAGCATCAATGATTTACAGATAACTATTTAATAATTAATTGCCACATTATATATTACATAAATAAAAAAGAATGAAAATGAAATTATGCATAATTGTTCACATTTAACGTATACTATTAATTGTAGGGGTAAAATGAGAAAAATTAATTAATTCTATCTTAATTTAGTAAGTGAACAAATAATATGAGACATTATTTTTTAGTAAAATGACAAATTCAAATGTAATGGAGAAAATATTATTTATGAGCACTTTTTTTATGTACTCTAAAGAACCCAAAAGTCTTCTAATCTATCTATTTAGTTTTTTGCTTTCACTACAATATTATTTTATTTTGAAAGGTAGTTTCATTCTATTATGAGACCAAACTTTTTCATTATCCTATAGTTACTTATTTCTTACGCATTTTATATTTTTCTAATCATAATATGTAATAAAAATATTTTCTTACTTCTTTTTACAAAGGAGAAAGAAAATTTCATTTCACGATTTTTTTTTTCCTACAAATTCAATATGCAAAGAAGAAAATTTAAGTTTTAATATTAACTAAAAAGTAATTTTTAATAATATTTTAAAAATTAAATAGGTGAATAAATGTATAGATTCAAATCGAACCATCTAAATTGGTGAAAGGTTGACAATTATAGAGAGAGATATCATAAACTTATACTTCAATTTTTGGAGGTTATAAACATGAAAGGTTACACTGACAATTATGATTATCATTAAAAATAAAACTAATAAAGATAATTAAAGGTGGAAGTGAAGAGCTTTAATGAAAGATTGTCAATTATTTATAGAGAGAAGTATTATAAATTTATACATCATTTTTAAAGGCTATAAACATGAAAGGTTACATTGACTGCTCCAATAGGTGTTGCCTTATATATGTTACAATAAATGCTAATAATTCTTTTTGCAGCCTCTTTAAATTCCAAAAACAAAAATTCACACGTTCCCCAATTTAAAGTCAAGCTAATGTTTATCATCCCTTTTATAATTTTTAAAGTAATTTAGTTAATATATTATATAAAAAATTGGAAAAAAAAAAACTCACAAAAAAATTATATATGATGACTGATTTCTTGATTGAATAAATAAAATAAAAAGAACAAAGAAAGGAAAATGGGTGATTAAGGAAATAATATAAGTATCATTAATAACATTTAATGATGGTTCTTGATTTAAGGTGAAATTCATGTTAGAAAAAATCTCAAAAAAATCATAAAATAGATAAATATGATTCTAGGCCTTAGAAATAGAAAATAGAGAAAGGTTTATGAAAAGTGATATAATATTGTTAATGACCAAGTAAAAAATCAATTCATTATTTATCAAGTATATATTAAATAAAAGATTTTAGTTACCTATTTACACATTCAATTTTAGTTACTTTAGAAACTCTACACGTTATAACTTAGTATAACAATGCTAATAATGTCTTCTAAATGCTCCAATAAGTGTTGCCTTATTTATGTTATGATAAATGCTAATAATATTTTTGGTATCCTCTTTAAATTCCTAAAACAAAAATTCACACGTTGCCTAATTTAAAGTCAAGCTAATGGTTATCATCCCTTTTACAATTTTTAAAGTAATTTAGTTAATATATTATATTAAAAAATTGGAAAAAAAACTCACAAAAAAAATTATATATGATAACTAATTTCTTGATTGAATAAATAAAAGGAAATAAAAAGAACAAAGAAAGGAAAAGCGTGATTGAGGAAATGATACAATTATCATTAATAGCATTAATGATGGTTCTTCATTTAAGGTGAAATTAATGTCTTTTAAAATTAGAAAAAATCTAAAAAAAAAACCCACAAAATAGATAAATAGGATTATAGGCCTTAAAAATAAAAACAATTTCATACTTTTTTCCATTTTAAACTTGCAAATAAATCTCATAAAACCAACCAGAAGAAAGAACATGAATACATTAGCAACTTCATTTCATCTCTGCTTTTGCCAACTGTGAACCTACTTTTCTTAGTCCACCTTTAGTTCATCGTATGTTATTTTTCCATCACCATCATAATCCATCAATGCAAATATCTCTCTAATTACTTCAATATCTTCAAGTTTCACCAACTACTCCGGTCGTTGATAGTTGAATTCCTTCCAGCACTATGTTAATTTTTGAATAAAATGACAAAGAGGGAAACTTTTCAAGAAAAAAAATAGTAGAAAAAGTCCCAAAAAAATGAGGAAAAAAAAAGATAAATAGGATTCTAGACTTTAGAGAGCGTCATGTCAGTGATCTTAAAATTTAAGTCACACATTCGACAAGCTTCTGTATTAGATAGCAAGTCCTTTTGTCCCACTTATTCATTGAACCCATCTCTCGATTTTACAATTTGAATACATACTTCGACTTGAATAAGGTAAAAAAAATTATCAGTAGCTCACAAAAGCATATGAGACTTGGATTGTAATCTCTTGAAGGGGTACACAGGTACTGACGACAGTTTGCTCCTAAATCGTAGATGGCGCAACTAGTAAAGGCCTTGAGGACTGCAATTACTTGGAATGGAGTAACATACACAAACACAGCCCAGATCAATGCAAGGATTATAAATATAGCAGTAGCCCTTGGATCCCGCCAGCTTAGTATGGCAAGAGCCCTTTTACCTTATGTTGCCAAATCTCCAACTACATTTTACACCCTACCAACCACGTATCTTAGTCGATCATACCTTATTATAACGACGTTTGTTAACCGGGAAGTAGGGAATGTATCAAATTCTTCATCCAGTTCATCTGGTTGAGCATTTTCAGCTTGCGAAAGATGAGCATCCATGTGGGGTGGAACTATAGGTATAAAGGATTTATGAGAATGTGTTTGGTTCCATGACCTTTCAACTCTTCAAAAACGGTAATGGAAGAATTAATGTGTAATTAATTTTTCACATAAATGAATAAAGTAAGAAAGAAGGAAATTTTTCAAGGAAAAAATAGTAGAAAAAGTTCAAAAAATAAGAAAAAAGATAAATAGGATTCAAGACTTTAGAGAGCGCCATATCAGCGATCTTATAACTCTTATATATATATATATATATATATATATATATATATATATATTTCCAACACCTACTTTTTGGATATCCCCACCAAAAACAAGCAACTTCAATCACTTTCACAAAAATTTTCTCCACATATCCCCTTCCTAACTATTTCATATCACGAAAGTTTATCTCACTCTTTCCGCTTCATCTATAGCCTTAGCTCGAGCAGTCACGCCAAAATTTTCATAATAAAGAACATCTATTGTCTTGTCTAAAATATTACTATGCTTCCACAACCACTATTATCCTAACATAATAAGGGTAATTGAAGGACTAGAGCACAAGCAACAAGAATGAGAGTGATACTGCTCAATTACGACTTTTATTTGTCATGCTACTTAAGGTGAGACCTGTGATGAGATACGTTTCAAAAGGCATGGATTTGAATACATAAGATATTGGTAGAATGTCCTCTTAAACTGAAGAAGGACGGATTTTCTAGAATAAGAATAAATTTATCATTTCTCTTCCCTGAAACTCGCCGCCATGAGAAAATTCAAGATCTACCCTAGTTTATCAACTCCCCCTTAGCTCAAAGGTTGCAATCCTAGACTTGCAGACATATCCTCTCATTAAATCTGTAAGCACAACATTCAACACAATGGGGGTATCACTATACACATGAATGCCAAACTCCCCCTGATAACTACAATATGATTACACAAGATTTTTTCTAGGATATCACTTTCAGGGATACTAACTTCTTGCTATGACATTCCTTCCAGGGGTATTACTCTTACCTTCCTCTAGCCTCTAACGTCATCATTTTATAACTAACATTTTAATGGGAATACACATCCATGCTTCTTAACACATAACAATCTATTTTCAACTCCTTAGTAGACTAGCATTACACCTCTAATAACATAACCTCACAATTTAACAAAAATTTTAAAACTATACCTAGAGCTTATATCGTTTATCTATATTTTCCTCAACTCAGCTCTAAAAAACACTATATAACAACTCCCTAGACTTCATACTGAGAAATTCAACAACATGAGCTAGGTACACATGGCACTTATAACTCACGAGTACACCTTATTCTTATAACTTAACGCTCTTATCCATCTAATGATTTAGCCACAATTCATATTTTCAACACTAGTCATCATGTAAATATCATTATTACCCACTCCAAATTTCCATAAGTTGTCAACCTAGGTTATTGCACACATTATATCAATGCTACTAATTCATTTCTCATAAATCTTACATCAATATCCTCGAGCTACCATTCTTTTCACCACAGTCAGCATCTATAGTTCAAACGTAATATCTATTACTAATCATGAACTGCCAATGAAACATCCCACATACTGTACTAATCCGTCAAAATATAAGACAAATTAATTAATCTAAGTTTCTTATTTCACTTAACTATTACTTACAAGCACATTCTTTTTCATAACGTTACTACAACAACAACAATAACATACCCAGTGTATTTTCACCAAGTAGGGTCTGGGAAGGATAAAGTGTACGCAGACCATACCACTACCTCAAGTGAAGTAGAGAGGTTATTTTCGGTAAATCCCCCAGCTTAGAACCAATAATAGTATAGCAAACACAAAACATACATGCATATAAACTTGTATAGGCAAAATAAACTAACAACGTTAGCCACAGGATACTACTAAAAACTATATATTCGAAACCATAGATAACACTCAACCCATGAACAAGAAACTTCAAACACAAATAAGGAATTCCCCTACTGTTACCGATACACACCCACCCCCTAACCCTCTACCCTAATTCGCATCCTTCATATCTTGTTATCAAAGTTCATGTCCTCCGTAAGTTGTAACTACTCCATATCATGCCTAGTTACCCTCCTCCAATATTTCTTCATCTTACCTCTACCTTGCCTAAAATAATTTATATCCAATGTCTCACACCTCCGCACTGAAGCATTATAACTCTTCCTCATCACGTGTTCAAACTAACGTACCTCACTTCTCTTATCTTGTCCTCCACCGAAGCCACTCCCATCTTTTCCTAAATAATCTCGTTCCTTACCCTATCTTTTCTGGTATGACCACACATCTATCGCAACATCCTTATCTCCGTCACCTTTAACTTTTGGATGTGGGAGTTCTTAACTAGCTAACACTCTGCTCGATACAACATAGTCGGTCTGACTGCCACTCTGTAGAACAGACCTTTAAGCTTCGGGGGCACCTTCTTATTACATAAAACTCTCGAAGCGAGCCTCCATTTCAATTACCCTTCCCCAATACGATACGTGACATCCTCATCAATCTCCCCATTGCCCTGAATCATAGACCCTAGATACTTGAAACTCTCTCTTTTATGAATGGCCTGAGAGTCCAGCTTCACAGCCACATTAGCTTCCTATGACACATCTCTAAACGTACACTCCAAGTACTCCGTCTTATTCCTGCTCAAACTAAATCCTTTAGACTCAACGGTCTGTCTCCAAATCTCTAACTTATCATTTACTCCTCCCCGAGTCTCATCAATTAATACAATATCATCAGCAAATAACACACACCAAGGCACCCCCTCTTGAATATGTCGCATCAAAACATTTATCACCAAGGCAAATAAAAAAAAGTTAAGAGTCGATCCCTAGTGCAACCCTTTCAAATCGAAATGTGCATCGAATATCCATTTACCGTCCTCACACGAGTCTTCGCCCCATCATGTATGTCCTAAATCGACCTAACATATTCCATGGGCACCCCTCTAGCATCCAAGAACCTCTACAGAACTCTTTAGAAAATCTGTCATATGCCTTCTCAAGATCAATAAACACCATGTGCAAGTCCTTTTCCCTCTCCCAAAACTGCTCCACTAATATCCTCATAAGGTGAATGGCCTTATTAGTTGAGAAACCTAGCATGAAATCAAACTGATTCTCAGAGATAGTCATGATCCTTCTCAGTCTCAACTCTACCACCTTTTCCAAAACCTTCATAGTATGACTCAACAACTTAATCCCTCTAGAATTGTTGCAACTCTGGATGTCTCTCTTATTCTTATATAATGGAATAATCTTACTCCACCTCCATGCCTTAGGTATCTTCGCCTCCCTAAAAATGATATTAAACAACCTTATCAACCACTCTAAACTTGCCCCGCCAGTGTTCTTCCAAAAATCCACTAGAATCTCATCTTGCCCTGTTGCCCTAGCTAATGCATCCTGCAAATAGCCCCTTGACCTTCTCAACCTTAATACGCCTACAATAACTATAATCGTGACACTTCTCATACTTCTCCAAATCCCCCAACACGAAACCTTTGTCCCCCTCATCATTCAAGAGTTTGTGAAAATAGGACTGCCATCTCTTCTTAATAAGGGCATCCTCAACCAATACTATACCATCATCTCCCTTGATGTACTTCACTTGGTCAAGGTCACGAGCCCTCTGCTCCCTAGCCTTGGAAAGCCTGTACAACTTCTTATCTCCGTCTTTCTCCTCTAAAGCCGCATACAAGCTCTTAAAAGTTGTTGTTTTAACCATCGTAACTACTCACTTAACCTCTCTTCTAGCTACCTTATACTCTTCCTTATTCGTCTGTCTCTCCTCATCATCCTTGCTCTAAACCAACTTAGCATAAGCCACCTTCTTAGATTCCACCTTCCTCTTAACCTCTTCGTTCCATGACCATTTACCTTGATGCTTACCAGATCGTCCTCTCAAGACACCAACACCTCTCTAGCGATCTCCCTAATGCAACTGGCAATCGTTTCCCACATACTATGCACATCTCCTCTACTATCCCAAGCCCCTTACTCTTCAACTTCTTCACCATTTACAAAGCATTAGCCAAAGTCAAGTTACCCTACTTAATCCTGGATCGAGCCTCCACACTTCTCTTCTTTCTGCCCTTATTGATTACTAAGTCCATTACTAACAACCTATGTTAAGTCTAAATATTCTCGCTAGGTATGACTTTACAGTATTTACATAGCGCTCTATTACCCTTCCTAACAAGAAAAAAGCCAATTTGAGTCTTGTTCACTGAACTATGAAAAGCAATTTGGTGCCCCTCCTTTTTCAAAAAAGCTCATATTCACTATCCACAACCCCAAATCCCTAGAAAAATCCAAAAGAGAAGCTCCACCTTCATTCATCTCCCCAAAACTAAAACCGCCATACACATCATCATAATCCCTCGACAAAGACCCAAGATGCACATTGAAATATCATCCCACAAAAAGTTTCTTAGTGCTCGGGACACACCTTACCACCTCATCCAAAATCTCCCAAAAGCCTTTTTTCTTCTCCTCGTCTAAACCTACCTGCGGAGCATAGTCACTAATGACGTTCACTGTAAACCCTCCAATGACCAACTTAATAGACATCAACCGATCACTGACTCTCTTAACCTTCTCCACCTGCTCCCCAAGTTCATCATCTACTAAGATACCTACCCCATTTCTATGTCTCACGCTACCCGAGTGCCACAACTTATAACCATCCACATACCTAGCCGTAGTGCCTACCCATTTAGTTTCCTGGACACAAGCTATACTAATCCTTCTCATTCTAAGAATTGTCACAAGATCTATCGACTTACCTTGAAGCGTTCCTATGTTCCATGACCCAACTCTCAATTTAGAAGCTCACTTATCCTATCTAGCCCTACTACCCCTCGTTCTTGACCCTCGACTCGAACCTAAAATAGATCCTAACTCGCCCCAAAACCAACCCCCAACCCCGACCCCGACCCCACCCTATGACATCACAATATTACTACTAGACCTTAAATTTTACTATATATCTTCTCACGTACTAAACTGGCTTACAACTACTAGATAAAAATCAAGGGACTCTCGGTGTAGTAAAACACATAATAAGGACAACCGATCTTAATCTTATAACATAATCCATTATGGTCTATAGAACATTCTCCTCCCTCACATCACATCCACTTACCCATGTATACATCCAAACTACCTTCAAAATTCTATAAACATAACTGAGTCTCCCTTTATAAAATTTTATGAATGCTAAATTTATAAATTATTAGCCAATCTATCCTTCTATTCACAACCTATAACAATAACAACCAAACATGAGAGTTTTCCCTATTTCAAATAAATTTGAAATCATCAAAACTAATCATTTCCCCTACTAACTACCATAAAATCTACAAATCTTTCTGCAACCATAGCCAGTCACCAGAAGAGAATACCACCCCTTTACTCACTCAAAGATTACACGAATACAACTATCTTTTTTACTCAAAAGATACCCTCAACCTGACTTCTAAACTTATGGGATCATCTTATTACTCATAGGTAACACCCTAATTTATGCAACCTCTCGGGTGGAAATAATAGCCTAATATTTATATACATATCTTTTATCTTAAGCGATACACCTGCCAAAAGAGTTTTTGAAAGGGACTAAATACACATCTTATGTCGGGCTGAAACACATGATTCATAAAGATAGAGAAATACACTTAAATTAATACATGTTGATGCACTAATGGACTCCTTTCAAGTCCTTGTGCTATTTTATAACTTTTTGATGACTCAATAAAAAAGGACCATATCGTTAGGAATATAAGCTTTCTCACTTGTGTCTCCTCGATAATGAGACATAGCCAACAAAATTAGAGGATGGGGGGAATTTAGATAACTTTCATATAGACAATACTATTGCACGATCTAGAGTATGAAAGAATGAGAAACATTTCCTAAATGCCTTGTAGACTCTTGATTATAACTGTGATGCTCAACACACCTATAAGAAAGACTCTACTAGACATGACTTCATAGACACACTGATCCTAAATCATACTTTGATACCAAGCTTGTAAGAATCCAAATCGGGGCCCTGACTGTTACGAGTATCCTAAATTCACGAAGGTCTGAGATGACCCATTAGCCTTACATCATAAGCATAGAGTAATAAAGAATACGAAAAAGCCAACCCATTAATGAAATTCAAGAATCAAAATCAAATATGAAAACAGTTACCTAATCCCGTCTATAAAGCCTCTAACCTTAAAACACTTACTAAGTCAGGATATGACCACGACTATGCTAGGAAAACTGGAAGTATGGAAATAGAAATATAACTAAAAATTGACAATGTCTTTCGAATGATGGAGGGTTCACCACTTCTCACCAGCTATCCAAGAGAGAAAACAATTGCCCTACACAGAATCACAAAAAAGGTCTCTGATCCTACATTATGAAATGATATAGCATTCAAAAATAGTCAGTACAACGAGTACTGGTATGCAACTCATGAAAAGGGATAAGATATTATTTTATCAAAATCAGTCATAAAACACATAATCATCATCCATAGTAACCATAAAGTAAGGGATGGGGGACGAGGAACATAAAGACATCACCATTAAAATTTATTCCTGAACAATGTCGCTTTACACCGACCTTCAATAACCCACAGGATATATGGGTCCGGTCCCTCCAATCGGAAGGGCCTTAGTTCAAGTTTGTCGCAAGAATCAAGGATAGTCTAAAGTCAACAATAGTCAATAGACTCCCTATTATCCTTATATTAAGAACTCCATTTGCTGTCCAATTAAGGTACGACATCCCTATGTCGGAAAAACATAAATTTTGGAGGTTAGTCACGAGGACATATGCCTTCTAGGTGAAGCTACACAATTTTCATTAAAGTCTAATTAATATGTTTTCATAGCCTTTATAAGTAGAATCTTTTATTTAGGCATTTCCATATTGGTATTGTCATACCAAGACTTGCAAGTCATTCATATTATGCCATACCATTTTTCCTTAAAATAATTCTAACTCCAAATTCCATTTTAAAATCCATAACTATTGCCTCCAAGGGCATTTCAAGAGCCGTTAAAACCTTTTGACATTTTATGCATTGCAATAGTTCAAGATACGGAATAAACACTATAAAATTCTCATTGAAAAATAAATTATAAAATGGGTTGAGGTTCATATCTTTATCATGCAAAATCCATAAACGTTGTGAAACCATATCACTGATCACCATTTTTATATGACATATTTCAGTTTCAAAACCCATCATTTACACATGAAAAATCATTAAAATAAGAGGAACCAATATAAATCTTTTACAACTAAATCTCCTCAATCCTAGTTTCAAACAACCATTAAAGAACACGTAATACCAAGTAAATTAATACCATATAATAATAATTAAAATAAAAAGAGTGTTCAATATGACTTTTTAACAGAAGAAATTTGGGAAAAGCTTGAATCCGCTTGAATCCTTAACTTTGAAGCTTGAACTCTATCTTGAAATCGATATGAAGACTTACTTGACTTGAATTCGTTTTTCATAACCTTGATGACGAAATTGGTGAGAAAACGTTGAGAAGAAACTATAATATTTGACCTTTTGTGAAACTTTAGATTGAAAGCTTTGAGTTCTTGGGAGAGAAAATGAACTAGGAATTTAGGAATGATTATCATACTTTAGAATAAATTTAGGAATTAAAAATGGATTAGTGGAGTTACACGGGCTGAAAAGACATGTTTGCCCTTGATTTAATAAGGAAAAATCATATTTTTATGTCTGGAAAGTGGGGATCGCATCGCAGGCCAAAATGCATGGCCTCATCCTTGCCTCGCGGGGCCAATCGCACGGCATCAGTTGTGCCTCATGCGGCCCAGCGCACACCTCAGACAGTGTCCCACTAAAATGCCCATAATTTTTTACTCTGATCTCGGATTAATAAACAGTCAGTTGCATTAGAAACAAGACTCGAAGGGCTTTAATTTGGTATATAGTAGGTCACCTAAATCATTATATTCTAGGAGTGATGGCCATTGAAAGTTTATCCAAGTAAGAACGTCTACAAAAACTCAATCGGTAGGAAAGTTCTCAACTCAACTTTGCGTTAGGAGATTTTTATGACCTCAATTCATCTCCAAAGATGTTCCTTTATTGTATAATTGATCATCACACTTATATTATGATAGAAATCACTGGGTTCGGATCTATAAACGTACAAAGGACGGGTTTAAATTCTAACCCGAAAAAGCGGGGTGTTACAAACCTGTCTAACCATCACTATGTAAACTTGCCGTTAAGTTTATGAGACGCCTTCTTATCATACAAAATTCGAATGCAAGCCTCCATTTTATTCACCCTGCATCAATACGGTAAGTAACATTCTTGTCAATCTCACTATTTTCTTGAATAATAAATACAAGATACTTGAAATTACCTCTTTCTGCTAATACCATTTTGTTGAAATATATGCAAGTGACAAATGTGTTAAGAAACGGATGGAGTATCAATTTGCCCAAGTTTAATATATCGTGTACATATTTTTAAAAATATTCCATTTTAGTGTCGATTGCACAACTTCTTGGAAAAGACTAGAACAAATCCATTTTATTCACCCTGCATCAATACGGTAAGTAACATTCTTGTCAATCTCACTATTTTCTTGAATAATAAATACAAGATACTTGAAATTACCTCTTTCTGCTAATACCATTTTGTTGAAATATATGCAAGTGACAAATGTGTTAAGAAACGGATGGAGTATCAATTTGCCCAAGTTTAATATATCGTGTACATATTTTTAAAAATATTCCATTTTAGTGTCGATTGCACAACTTCTTGGAAAAGACTAGAACAAATCCATTTTATTCACCCTGCATCAATACGGTAAGTAACATTCTTGTCAATCTCACTATTTTCTTGAATAATAAATACAAGATACTTGAAATTACCTCTTTCTGCTAATACCATTTTGTTGAAATATATGCAAGTGACAAATGTGTTAAGAAACGGATGGAGTATCAATTTGCCCAAGTTTAATATATCGTGTACATATTTTTAAAAATATTCCATTTTAGTGTCGATTGCACAACTTCTTGGAAAAGACTAGAACAAAATTATTTATCGAAATTAGAATGATGACGCATAAATTTGGATAGGACAAAGACAGTAAAAAACATATAAACGAAATTATACATAAACAAAGAAAAAAAAAGTGTTACTTTTTTAGCACTTGTTGCCTATGATTTAATTGTTCAACGAATTTGGATTCAATTTCAACATTATTAATTTCTCTTCTTCAACTTGAAAATCCCTCGATGTCGACAGTGAATTAAACCTGAATTTCTATAAGAGCTTTTCCTTTCTGAACTCGATAATTTCAGCAGAAGAACTCGAGAACATGACTCTGATTTTTCGATTAGGTCTTTTAGATTTACCAGAATATTGGAGACTTCAATTTCACCTTCATCAAATGAAGCAACTTGTATAATTCTACGTTGTATTATCATGTTCCATTCCAATCTTCTTAATTTTTTTTTTGTTCAAATTTTAAATGAAAACTATGGAACAAAATTTTTATGACAAAGAAATTGGACAAAAAAGATTAAGTTTATGTAGAATTTTTTTATTTTTTTTTGTAAGACCAATTATTATTTAATCTTTTCCTTCTCATTTTTGTATTTGGACGGTAAGAAAGCGGCAGCAGCAAGAGATTTTCCGTTTTTAGATTATTATTATTCCATTCGTTTTATAGTAGTTGTTCACTTTTTTTATGGAATTCTTAAAAAATTGTTAATATGACAAATAATCTGTTAAGTTTGCCCTTAAAGATTTTTTTTTTTTGAATTTCTATCACATTCTTTTCTTTTTACGAAATTAAAAATTACTAATTGTACATTCAATTTTAGCCAATCAATCTATATATATAAAGAAGGATTATGATCCTGCTGATGTGGCATGTCTTAGGATCAAGAAATTCTATTTATCTTTTACCTCCTATTTTGGGGACGTTTTTTTTTTTCATTTTTAAAAAATTATCTATTAAATTAAAAGAATGAACAATTATGGAGTACTATGCTATTATTACGGTGTCTTTTTTAATTTCCTAAAACTGATGTGCCTTTTCAACTACAACAGTTACCAACTCTAACTATTACTATATAATTTTGCTTTTACTTTTCCTTTTCTTTCTATGTTTATAGTTTTTTTTCAATAATGAATGCTTTTTATGGACAGAATTAAAGAAAATTTACAGGGACATAATTTTTTCCCGATTAAGTGTAACTTTTTAATCTCCTTATTTTGTTTTAACCTTTTTCTTTTCTTTTGATTTTGTAATGCTATATTATATTCAATAAAGAGACTCGATCTCATTTCATTAATTTTCAAGATGATGATTTCAATTTCAGTATTTGCTAAGCAGGTAAACAAACAAATGAGCAACGCTCCTTTTTAGTTTTTCATATTTTACTATATCTCAATTTTTTTTATCATTGAAATACTTTTCTTTCTGCTTTTTGGTCAGGGGTAGCGAGACCTGAAAGAAGCGTTAAAGAATCGAAGCAAAAAAAGAACAAGAAGCGTAGATATCTCCACTTCACAGCATCAGTTTATCGCACAATATTTGCGAAAGAGTTTTTGTTTGATTTTTGCAATTTTTTCGCATTTTATTTTCTTAGAATTTTAACCAACCAGAGGTAAAAAAATGGATGAATAACATTATTAGTCTAATTATTTTCTTTGTGGTCATTGTCCCAATTATTTTTTAGACAAAAAAAAAAAAAAGAGATTATTGTTTTGAAGTTGAATGACTAAAAATACTGCATTATCATGAATGAGATTATGAAGTTCCTATGTACTTTCATAAGAGGTATACTCCCTTTATTTTTTTTATATTTCTAGCTCTTGATGTTATTTGCATTTTTTTACATTAATATTTTTCTTTTACAAGGACATGTACATTTCAGGAGTTTATAAGAATAATGGTTGATTATGTATTGCTATTAAATCAAATCTTATTGTTTTTATATTTTTTAGATTAGATAAATGTAGGAACCCTTTTTTTTTGTTAAGAATTATGGCTATTAATTAATGAAATCAGTTGCATAAATTTTACCCCTATTTCATTGAATTAATTCTTAACCAAATATCTAATTTAATAATAGTATTTAAATCAGACATCACATTATATTATCATCGTATCATATTTTATACTTCCTATTTTTTAAAGTTGAATTATAATTTTATCCATATTTAAATTAAAATATTATAGAACATCTAATTAATTAAATACAAGAATTGACAAATTATTTTGTCTTTTTAAAAGTGAAAAATCTTCAAATAGAAAGTTAAATCACGAGAAAATGGTCAAATACTCCCAACCTTTACCCAAAATCCTAGCTACACACTTATACTTTGAGAGGGTCCTATGACCCTCCTGAACTATTTTAAAATAAAAATATTACCCCCCGAACTATTTTAAAGTGGAATATATACCCCTCTAAAAACTCATATTCAGATTTTATTTTGATTTGTGGTCTACACGCGCTGCCACGTGTCATGCCACGTAATTCCACATCATATATCATTTTTTTACTATAAAAAATTAATTCCACGTCATCATCTTCTTCTTCCTCCTCTTCTTCTATTCTTCTTCTTTTTCAATGGCATAATGAATCATATGGAATTCACACGATAAGCAATCTTATCAAAATCAAATCAACAATTAATGTCCAAAAAATATTCGATTTTCACAAAATGGTGCCGCGACAGTGATGGCGCCGAAAAATTCAAAATTTCGGTGACTTTATTTTTCAATCTGATTTGATTCAACACTCTCATGTAATTCGAGTTCTTGGATGCCATTGAAGAAGAAGAATAATAAAAAGAAATGGCATTGATGAGTTCTTGAATGTTATTGAAGAAGAAGAAAAAAAATAAATTAATTGTCATTGATGGGTTCTTAGATGGTATTGAAGAAGAAGAAGTAGTAGTTTAATTGCCATTGATGGGTTCTTGGATGCCATTGAAGAAGAAGAAGAAATGAAGAAGTATATATTTATTTAAATAAATATTAAAAATGAATTTTTAATAAAATCTCATTCTCACTTTCTTTAAAGAGAGTGAAACACACTCTTTTGCCATGTTAGCATTGGAGGGGTAATAATTTCATTTTAAAATAGTTCAGGAGGGTTATAAGACCTTCTCAAAGTATAAGTGTGTAGTTGAAATTTGGGGTAAAGGTTGGAGGGGGGGGGGGGGGGGGGGATTTGACCATTTTCTCTTAAATCACCAATAATATTCATAAAAAATTATTATACCTCATTAGCCTTTAGAAAGTATATAGTGATTGCCTATATTCTACAATGGAATTTTATATATATATATATATATATATATATATATATATATATATATATATATATATATATATATAAAATGAGTCATAACAACCAAAGTTTTTTACTTCTTCCACCTCTAAGCTTAAATATCTTCATGAGTATATTGTAACTCCAAAAACATCCTCTATTTTGGATCTTTAATTTACAAAGAAGCAAATGAATGTTAAGGGCTATGTCTTGGATTGATTAGACATGTAGGAAATTGATAGTTTCTTCTTCCCGGAAAAAATTAAAGCTGGATATAAAACATTTTAGTGTTATCTTTATTTTTTGCTTCATGAGTAAGAAAGAGGAAAACGAGAGGAAAACAATATAATTTTAGAGAAAATATCCAATTACCCCACCGAACTATACCCAAAAGGGTTATACCACACCTCAACTTAAAGAGGGTCCTATTACCCCTCTGAACTAATTAAAAGTGGAATTTTCACCCCTTAGTGTCTATGTGGAACACACGTGTGCCTACGTAGACACTTCAGTGTGTTGTGCCATGTATGTGCATCATAGGTACTAAGGGGGTGAAAATTCCATTTTTAATTAGTTTAGGAGGGTAATAGGATCCTCTTTAAGTTGAGGTGTGGCATAGCCCTTTTGGATATAATTCAGGGGGATAATAGGGTATTATCTTATAATTTTATTTCAATTTTTCTCAGTTATTTTCTAATTTATGTGCTATATTAAAATAACTAAGAAAACTATTCATCTAACTCTCTTAATTATATTTGAATATACAATGTTAAAACTAAAAGTCATCTTTAAATTTCCTTGATTTAATGCTTAGTGGTCTTTATTTTCATTACTTCCTCTAACGTTTTATTGTAATAAGCTATAAAATAATTAATATATATATGCAAAATAGGAGTTTCATAATGTAGTCCTATTGAACGGTAATAGGCTTGTGCAGTGAATGTTGACGAGAGTTTGAAAGATTGTACATTTTTACTTCATATTGTTTCTATTTTTAATGATAAAGATTGCAATAATGACGTATATATATATATATATATATATATATATATATATATATTCTCTCTGTATTTTTTTTTTATATTTTATATAGATTTCTAATTAGCGTAAATTCATAATTTCTTTTGGTTCAGAATAGTATCTTTGATTTTATTCAAAATATGTTAACTATAATTTTTTGTAACGGTGCAAAGCGCGGACAAATTCACTAGTTGTTAATATATTTCTTTCTTACTTACCCTTTTTGTTTTGCGTTAGAACTTGTGAGTTGCGAGGGGAAAGCCATGGGTTTTTAGATTAATTTATACTTTTTTTTTAATTTAAGTAGAGTACTATTTGACCTGCTACAAAATTTAAGAAAAAACTAAAATCATTAAAATTTTATAGTGTAAGACACTTCTTGGATATTTTTATGTACTAGTTTAGGTGTACGTGTCTCGCATGTGTACCTCATTTTATTGAGTTCAAACGTTACACTAATAGGACATTTGTTTAAATAATAAATATGAATACAATAATTAATTCAATATTTTTTGAAGAATTTATTTAATTAAACCTAACTTTTACCAAAAAAATTGTTAAGTCGATCGACATTCATCTACCACCTGTAAACTATAACAAAATAATACGATAATAGAGATTTCAAAATAATACACTAAACTTATCTTTACACAAAAATATTCTCAAAACAGAGATATAAATACAATACAATTAAACCTAACCTTTATCTAAAAATATTTCTCAAAGCCGACATTCATTTACCACCTGTAAATTCATCTGTGATCTGTAAACTATAATAAAATAATATAATAGTGATTACAAAGCTTCAGTTTTGATGAAAATAATTCTTGTCTGAGCAAAACATTTGACCCTAAAGAATGATTTGAATGAATATATATCTATTATGTTGACAAAAATAATGAAGAAGTTAAGGGTTAGATAAGCATCCACCAATCTAGACATGTAACCAAATCATGTTAGATGAGCATCAATCATATTTTTTCAATAAGTAAATCGATTTTTTCTCTAATTTAACGTGCATCTCAATATTTATAGAAGTATTTTCTTAATAGAGTCCTATTTTAGGAGTATTTTTCTATCCTATTTTAGGAGTATTTTTCTAATTGATTAGTACAAAAAAAAAATATTAATTGATTCTCCTTCTATATATTTTAGGAGTCCCATATATTTTAGGAGTCTAGTTAATAAAATAAAAATAATTAAAGAAAATAGTGAAAAGACAATTTTGTCTAAAGAAAAGTATTTTAATGAAGGACAAAAAGTTGAAATCACATTTCTAAGTATCTTCACACTTTTAATATATATAAAAATTGAGAAAATGGTCATATTGGTCCTTATATTCGCAGAGTTATATTTTTCATCCTTTATATTTTTTGGTTATATTTATCACTAACATTCGATTTTGGGATCATATTTGCTCGTATTGTTTTTTTTTTTGGTTAAACAATAATTTTATTTATTTACTAATATGCATCATAGGGGATTATAGAGTTAGCTGTCGGCAGCTTATCCAATACTATGGCATTACAAGAGTTACTACTAGTAGTAATGGCCCCAACAGGCCCAACAGGAACTATCGTTTTAAAGACAGAGATAATATTAGATTGGGGCACAACAGGCCTTACAAAAGATGTACTGGATGCATGTATCGATTTCCAAAAACTTCTTAAGACTAGGCAGAGGGTTAATCCAAATAACAAAAAACTTGTCGTCAGATAGTTTAAGGCCTTCCTAAGCCAGTCGATCAGCTACTCCATTTGCTTGACGCTGCTCATGCCTCAGCTGTGGGTTCCCCAGGCTACGCAGAATATCCCTGCAAGACGTAACAAGACTGTTATTAGAAGGGTTATTAGATTGAAGTACATTTATTACCTCTAGTGAGTCCATCGCTATCTCCAGATAGATAACCTGCATGCTGCGAACGAGTAAAAGACCATAAAATAAGCTGGAAAGTTCAGCTTCAAAGAGGGAAGAAATATTGATCTTTGCACTGAATCCCCTCACCCAACACCTCGCACCATCTCTAAGACATCCACCAACTCCTCCAGTTTTTAAAAAATGGTTAAAAGCCCCATCTATATTAAGCTTAAGGCCTTTGTCAAGCGGAACCCAAGCTGTTCGAGGAATGTTAATAGTAATAAGATCTTTTGCAGTTAAGTAGTGGAATTCAATAGCTCGTTCAAATGGGATGTTGATGAGGATAAAAAAATTTTGCTCGTTATGATGATTATGATTCCGAGTTAACCAAATATTCCAAAGGTAGAATGGGAACAAGTCACCCTAACTTAGAAAAGAGGTATTGAGATTTGGTTTTAGGTTTTTGCAGGTAACCATCCAGTCAGTCCCTGAGGTGTGATCCAAAGAATCGATTCGGTGTTCTAGATTAATAACTTTCCAGAAAATCTTGACGTGGTAGCATTGAAGGAAGATGTGGTTAATGGTTTCTGGCCTACCACACATGGGGCAACTGGGGTCAATGTCGATCCCAATGTGATTTAAGAAAAATTTAGTAGGCAACCTTTCATGATAGCAAAGCCATAGAAAAAACTTGACTTTGTTAGGACATTTTAACTTTCAAATCCATTCAAAGGGTTTATTCTCTCCAATATTGCCATGCTTAGTTTGACTAAGGAGAAAATTATTATAGACTTGGCCAGTAGAAAAACAAGTACTAGAATTCATATTTCAACTTGGATGTCTGTTGTATTACCGGGAAGAGGTAATGGAATAACTTTGATTTTCTGAAGTAGATCCTTAGGGAGATCAAAGGAGATATTGTTCAGATCCGAGCTATGGTCAACAATGACATCCTTTACCCTTAAGTTCCGATCGTTAAGGTTTATGGGTCCAACAAGGAACGTAGAAAGCGGTTTTGTGTTTGGAATCCAAACATCATTCTAGATAGAGATTTTAGCCCCATCACCAATATTCCATCTAATATGATCTTTGCATATCCTCCAGCCATTCATAATATTCTTCCAAATTTGGCTAGTGTTTTTAAGATAATGGGAGTCATCATTTAGAGTGCGACCTTTGGCGTATTTATTGATGAGGATAGAGGCCCAGAGTGAAGAAGGATTTCTATGAAGTCTCCATGCCAATTTAACCAACATGGTTTGGTTTGTAATGCTACTTTTTGCATACCTAGACCCCCTTATATTTAGGGAGAGGTGGAGTATCCCAATTAACGAGATGAATTTTCTTAGCAGAGTCAATCGTTCCCCATACGAAATTCCGTTGGATACGATCTATATGCTTTGTGACGCTAGCAGGAATTTTCAGGTAATGCATTACATGCATTGGGATATTTTTTAGGCAAGATTTTTCCAAGGTGGTACGGCCAACTATGCTAAGAAAATTAGTTTTCCAGCCCGACAGCCTTCTTTTCAGATTATCAATAATGTACAGGAAGTCGGCATTATTGTGAGGTTTGTGGAATAAAGGAAATCCTAGGTATCTACCTAGAGAGGAACAACTCTTAATCTGGAAAAAAAAAGTGATGGTCTGCTGGGTCTTTTTAGTATAGTTATGGGAGAATAATATTTTTGATTTAGAGTTATTAATATTTTGGCCAGCCCAAGAGCACAAGTTTAGTAGGGTGGCAGCAAAGACATAAGGATTATGTCGTTTGCAAAGAATAAATGGGACAGAGCCGGGCCTTTCCGAGAAAGATAGACAGGGTTCCAAGTTTTTGAAACGACAGCTTCAGTGATGTTAAGGGAAAGGACCTCCATACACATGATGAAAATATAAGGAAAATGGGATCGCCTTGACGTATACCTCTAGTGGGGTTGAAGAAATCTGTACGGGCACCGTTGATAAGGACTGCAGACGAGCTAGTACAGATATAAGACATAATAAGATTAATGATGCAAGAGGGAAAGTTGAAGTAAATAAGAGTGTTTCGAATGAAGGACCATTCCAATTTGTCAAAAGCCTTTTCGAGGTCAATTTTCATAAGAAAGAAACTCTTTTTACCTTTGATTTTGCAAAAGTGATTGATAATTTCCTGAACAATGATGGAGTTATCGCCAGCTTGCCTATTTTGAAGGAAACTAGTTTGATAGGGGCCTATGAGTTTAGTCATCAAGGGGCGCATCCTTCTCGCAATAATTTTGGTAACTATTTTGTAGGAAGTATTACATAGGCTAATAGGGCGAAAGTTTTTTTAGTGAGGATGCATTGTTGCATTTAGGGATTAGGCAAATACGAATTTTATTACATTCCTCAGGGATTCTGCCATTATTAAAAGCATTTTGACAGAATTTAGTGACGGAAGGGCCCGCCATATTCCTGTACTTTTGATAGAAAAAAAGGTGTAAACCATCAGGCCCACAGGGGCTTTGTAAGGATGGAAAGAGTTGACAGTACGTAAAATTTCTTCCTCAGAAGGAATTCTGTCCATGTCCTCATTCTCTTCTGTAATTAAGGCAGTTTTCCCAATTATTATGGGTGTATTAAAAGACTTACATGAATTACCTTGATCATTACATGAATTTCCTGATCGGTAGTACAAATCTGATCCAATTCAAGTAAAGCATCATCCCACAGAATAGCCAAGCCACCAGAGTTTCCTATAGCTGGAACATCTATCATTCTTGTAAATGGAAATTCATCAAGCAAAGCTTGATAATCCTGCATTTTGGTCTCCAGCAAAGCCACCAAAGGTGGCTTATGCCAGTCCACCAAGGACCTGAAGTTCCTTTTGAATTCAGGATTATTCCCTCCCCTACAATTCCATAGTATGATATTTATTGATATGCTTGGGCCAGGGGGGTTGATTAGTGGAGGATCCACAGGGGTTGCTATCGTCAGTTCCGGATCCTGATCTGGAGCACTCATTGTAGGGTTCAGAATCAGTACATAATTCCCTATTTGTGGGTTGAAAGGCCGCTAGATATCTATTGAACTTTTTGAGAGATTCGGGGGACAGATAAGTATGAATTTCTTCTCGTACTTCTCGTTGTAAATCATCACTTTTAAGTCTTTTAGAATCATTATTTCTGTGCGAGTTCCTCGCATTAGTTCTAAGGCCTCTTCTATTTGCTGAGTGCTTGGACAAATAGTTCTTAGAGGAGGGTTTGAATGAGTGAGTACCTGAGATGATGAGGGTATGTTGTTTGGGAAACGAGCGGCAGTTGTCTCCAGGGATCCCATCATTCCCATTGCATGATGGAGGGACCCGTTCGTTGGGTCAGTCCCTTTACTTTCCAAATGTGGTACTACTGATTTTTCCAAATGATTATTCAAAATGTGTCTATTAACATTAGGAGCTACTGTGAAAGGCGGATTTTGGTTTATTAGAGATGTGGAAGTAGGAGGAGCCACGTCATTTGTTATAAAATTTGGCAGAGGTATTTAGGAAATTTGCTTGCTGCTAAGGTGAAGTGTAAAATCAGAGGGTTGTCCTTAGGAGTTGTGAGACCAGAAGAAGTACTGATATTGGCTTTAGTTGAGTTTTTAGGGGGCACAGAGGTAATTACGGTAGGGGATAATTTAGGGGACGAGTAGAAAAGTTAAGTAGGGGCCATTGAATTCGTAGTAAGGTCAGAATTAGCCGCTAAAAGGGCAAATGAATTGTTAGATGTGACGTCAGCACTTGGATGAACAGTAACAGCGGAAGTTTCTTTTGTGAAGAACCAATTTGTTGTTGTTCTTTGTGGGAAAAGTTGCAATTATCTTTTTGGACATATTGAAATATTGTTGGTCAAGAAACTTACCCGTATCCGCATGAAATAATTTAACATTAATACCGTTAACCTCCTTAGCCGATGAAGTTGGTGGAGATTTTGTTGTTTTGGAACTGCCCTCCTCCATTTGCTGTTTGGATCTGGTGTTTGAGCGCTTTCTTCTGCTGAAATTGACGGTTTCCTATTGCTCCTCAGTCTCTGTAGGTTTATTCTTGTCTTTGGCAGTAGGTTGCTTAGCAGTATTGCGATGTCTGGCCCTCGAGTACATACTATTAATAATAGTGTGCCCAATACATCCACATGACTTGCATAGTAGTTCCTTTCCTTCGTATAATATTCTTTGTTTTAGATTCTCTATGTAGATGTGTGATCTGACGGGGACACCTAAAGGTACTTCAATACATATGCGAGCATATCGCCCTCTGAGAGTAGAGGAAGTAAAGATGTTGGTTTTGACCAACTTTCCAAGTTTACTTCTAATTTTAGAAAGAATTGTGTGGTCATAGTATTCCGTAGGTAGCTCAGGTAGGCGCAGCCAGATGGCTGTGATGGTTTTAGTAGCCTCAGACGGGACAAAATTTGGGTGCCAGCACCTTTTAATGGATAGATAAAAGCCATTGATAAACCAAGGACCATTATGGATCACCGCATTCATGTTCTCCTCTTTGAGAAATTTAACAGTATAGTAATCATATCCTAAGTCAATGAGAGTTAAGGCTTCAGAAAGTTTCCAAAGGTTACTAAGCTTCCTTCTTAGGTAATCATGGTTTACCCTTTTATCGTGAAGCTTAATGATAAGAGAGAAGGCCCAAGGTTTATATATTCTAGCTTTTTCTTCTTCAGAAAGAGAAATGGATTGAAAGCTTTTGTTGGGATCTACAGGTTCTAACAGTTCCATATCTTGCATAGGCGGAGAAAGGAAAGGCTGAGGCGGTGTATTTGCAATAGATGTACACGGCACTGTTTGACTAAGAACAGTAGCAAAAGTTTTTTGGCCAGTGGGATTATGCTTTGGTAGAGGGGCATTAATGGTTCCCGTAGTCTCTAAGATGGGATATGTATCAATTTTCATATTATCTGGTGGATCAGGGAGCAGCGGTGGGCCTGGAGATGGTGTTGTCATGGCGGTTTTCTAGTGAGAAGGGAGAGCTTCTCTCTATATATTTTCGAGACTAAACTTTGCTCGTGTTGTTAAGTATCATATCAACACTTTTATTAGCTTACTTCGCGTCAACATGGACACTTACACACACACACATATATACTAGATGCAGAAGCTTGCGCTAGAGTAGGCCCAATAATAGCGATCTAGCTATAATTTATAACCGTTAGTTTTATATGTCGCAATCAGCATTATATGAGAGTTTTTACAAAAAAAAGTCCCAACTCAGCTGAATTTGCAGAAATTTTGAAAAAATCCACTATCGCAACTCAGCTCAATTTCCAGAAACATACAAAGCACAACAAAATAACACAACTTTCATCGGTTCTAGCTCTTCTAAACTGCAATTTGTAAATTAGAAATTACACCCAATGCTAAAACATCACTATTGTTTCCCAGCTCCCAATACTCAGAACTATGGCGGAAAAGTTCGAGCCTTTGAGCTTTTCAATAGTTTCAAGAGTTTCCCTTCTTCCCCTGATTTCCCACCTTCAGGCTGTTCCCCTGATAAAGCCTCATACTGTGAAGGTGGTACTGGAAAACCATCAGCTCTTACAACCACTTGTTGCTGTAGTAAAAAAGATCCATAATTCAAATAAACTAATCATCATACAATAAACTACTATATAAGAACTCTCATCAAATCTCACACGAGTTATTACTATCCTCTCTCATTTTCAGTTCATTTTTCTTACTTTTCTCGTTAGTCCCTTTAAAAGAACGGTATATATAAAACTTTATTTATCTGGTTTATTTACAATAGTCTGAGATAGGCTATTTTAATATTGCTTATAGATAACAAGCCTAACATGTAAACGAAGAGCATAAATGAACTACGAAACGTAATATGAACGAATGAGTTCATCGTAATCTGATAGCTTACCCAACATATCATGTTGAAATGAATTTTCGCTAACATGCCCTCTATTTAGCTCCCCTGGACTTGTTTGATGTGACTTTTGTGGCACACTTCGTCCTGGTTGAAACGAAGTTGAATCATGGTAACATATATAAACAAAACCAGTGTAAGAATGAAATGGCTGCCAGTCTTTGGTGTAAATTTGGAGGACGTTGGCGTATTTGCTGCTATTGGGTGGCCTCTGTTGGTTACCTCGTAGGAGTTGCAGAAGGTTAAGGGTGGGCAAAGCAGCAAATCAAAAAGGTATTCCTCTGCTTCTTAAGTTGTAATTTGGAGACATCATTATCTGCGTAAAATGGTCATTGCAATTAAGATTCAGAATTATAGCATACAAGACACAGTGAGAATATCGAAAAAGAAAAACGTAAACTCATCAACGTGCTAACCTTTGCCATTAAATGGAAAGATCATCAGTTACTCGAAAACATACATGTCAAGCCAAAGCTTGTGAAATTCAGGGAGTTGATATATGTCGTCCCTAAAATTGTGACAGATTCTCTGTAGAGTTAAGAAAATGATTAATAAGAACTAAAAATGAAACCATAAGCACTCGACCGACACTACCAGTTTCAAAAACCATTGGACAAAGATTTTTGTTGTATAAAATTTAATTTAGAGACAAAATTCATTTTGTCTAAAACATTCAAATTACCCTTCATTTCCTACTTTCTCAAAAATCCCACAAAGCTAAAATAACTCAACAACTCAAGAAGGAAAGAAAAAAAGTTCAAAACCTGTCATACTACAGAAAAATCTCAAATCTGCACAAAGATGAACAAATACATAAGTCCACTAATTGTAATATTTAGAACTTCAAGAAATGATGAATGTTCTATGCAGCTAGCAAATTGATACGGCATAGGAGCAAGGTAATTGAAGTAAGCAATGACAAAGTGCTAGTAAAATACTAAGTCATGGTCCTTGAGGGATTATGAACTGAGAAGCCCTCAACCATTCAGCAGCTTCGAGTTCCACAGCAAGTTTCACTGTGTAATCTGCAAGATATGAGCTATTTCGAATGACTAATAATGAAAACTACAGAAGAACTACGTACACTTTATCCTACCTAGACCCCACTTTGTGGGAATACATTGGGTATGATGTTGTTGAAGTTGGCAAAACAAATTTCCGAAAGCTGATGAACGCCCAAGTGTTTACCACAAAGTAATACTACACTTCGATCTATTTAAAACATATACAAGATATTCCATTTCTCTAATCATCTTGGTCATATGTTAATAAATGTAAATCACTGGTATATAGTTATCTACCACTGATATAAGAGCACCATATACTCATAATAGAAGAGTAATTTCTGTAAATATACAGGCATAAAGGATGATAGGTGAACAAGGGAAAATATACTTTCAATTGAACTTGCAAAACTTTTAAGCTGAATGTAAAATAAGATTTTAGTCGAGACATGCACAAAGTCATTCGTTTTTCTTCTCTTCTTGTTTTGAACTGTTAAAGTAGTAATTCTATTAAGAAATAGGAAACTGGTACAAAGTTGGTGCCAGGGAATTGCACCAAGACGTGGTCAAGGTCATTCTAATAATGGATATTGGAACTGGAAACCACAAAGTCTCATATTGCTGAAACCGTAATTGATGATAATACCAAAGTTTGAACAACATGGCTTCATCAGTATATAATCAACTCGAATGCAGAAATAGCAGAATTTGATTGTCCATGAACAGAAGTTTACCAAAGAATGAGAGCCCATAAAAAGTATAAACTCCCTATGTGGTCAAAGCTGAAATTCTGGCTGAGATGAGTCAATGACAAGCAAAATACTAGTTTGAAAATAGTGTCCATGGAGTGAAAAATCACATCATAGCATATTCCTAGGAAGATATACATTTGACTTGAGCAAAGTGCACTACCTTTTGATCAAATATATCTGAAGATTCTGAATATTTTTGCCGTGATTTTAAATAGTAATAGGTTAGACATGTTGTGCAATATGGATCACTGCACATGCCTATTTTTCCAGACTTCAGTAGATGTTCATTTTTTCCAGTGTAGTCATTATTGTGCCAACCATTTCCTTCTGCACTGCTAATTGTAGGATATTTTTTCGTTGTCAGCAAAGTTGGATTATGCACTACTGAAGAGGGAGTGGGGCCGAAAGTTATTCTCAAGATTGTGACTAACATATAATGGCCCACTCATGTTGATACAAAACGACCAAGGGAAGACACCCAAACAGCCCACAAATCGCACAAAACAGTCCACAAGGTACAAGAGACCAAACGGCTACAAGATGACAACTCAAGAACCCAAGATTACTAGGTGTTCAACACCAAAACAACAGCTACACCAGAAGAACAAGATGATAACAATAGGACTGGAACACAATAACAATGTAACAACACCACACGGCTTCACTAGAAACAACTACAAACTAGTACAACGATTACAGGAACAAAAGATAGGAAGTATGACATACAATATTACAAACAATAAGAACCAAGGTATATATTCAATACCAAGTCCCTTAACACTTGTAATATCAATTCCAACACTCTACGATGACACAAGAAGGCGTCCACCTCTAAAGCACCAAGGTTTTTAACAACATTTTGCAACACTAGTGATTCCACACTAGTATCACCCTAATTACGGTTGCTCTCACTCTCTCTAAAGGAGTTTCTTTCAATAATAATCAAAAACTAAGGAAATAAACCCTACAAAGTTCTATTTATACAACATTACAAATAATAGAGAAATTACAAAAGAGCCCTTTCATTAAAGGGCTCCAAAAGCAGCCGCTTACGTGCACCAAAAGGATGGTTTTGGGCCTCCTTCACACCTAGGCTTATGCACTCTTCTAAGTGGTCTTCAAAATACTCAAAAAGTGTCCAAGGTCATGATAGTACTCGTATCATCCTCTCCATCTTGATAGGAATTTGCCCACAAATTCATGACTTCACCTTTTTTACAATGGCACTTCACAATCTCCTTCGCACGGCCACACATCTTCTACATCTTCCTCGCTTTGCATTTTAACCTCTTCTTGCTCTCTATCTTGAGGCTTCCCATCAACCTTAGCCGATTCAATTACTACTTCTTCCCCAAACAATTTTCCCTCCCTTAGGATCACGTTCCTCCGGTTTGGGCACTCACTAGCCTTGTACCCCCACCCTTGGCATTTGAAGCATTGAAATCCCTTAGAATTGAAAGTTGAAATTGGTTTACCTTTATACTTAGTGGACTGTTTTGGGGCAGCCTTGATGCTCTCAGTTTGGACAACCATGGATAAGCTCTTTTTGAGCTCCCTTTCAACCTCCAATGCCGCTTGGAAGATTCCATCAATGGTGTCGAACTTATGAAGTGTCATGTGAGTGGAGATGTCCTTGTTCAACTCGACTTTGAAGCGCACGATGTCATGACTCACTTGTTCTCCCCGGTGATCTAGTTTCAACATCAATTGTTGAAATTCGTCGTAGTAAGCCATGACACTCTTGCTCCCTTGCCTCAAATTATACAATTTGGCAAGGAGCTCATGTCTATAAGTCTCGGGCAAGTATCTTTGCCGCATAAGGTTCTTCAACCAAAACCAAGGAGGAGCTTGTCCCCCAATCATCTCATTCCCAAACCGTTTAACATACTCCCACCATGTATTAGCATACGCTTCGAAGTAAGCTATAGCATAGCAACATTTCTTTTCTTCGGTGAGATCATTAAGTTGGAAGATCTTGTCATAAGACGACTTCCATGCAAGGTAGGCTTCGGGATCACTCTCACCTTTGAAAACGAGAAGGCTCACTTTGATGGAATTGAGACCTACATCTCGATTTGGATAGCCATCTCTCATCTCTCGGCCTAACTCCCCATGTTTACCCCTCATTCTTTCTTCCCTCAAGTAAACATCATCATACAACCCATAACCATCATGTTGTCCTCCCCTACCATAGCCTTCAACATAGAAGGGTCTATTTGGGTTAAGTGGAGCTTTTAGTGACGGGATTGGATTTGGATAGTGAGGTCTTTGGTCAAGTGGAGTTTGAATGAGAGGGTTCGAGTTTGGTGGTGGTATTTGGGTTCCAACCCTTCTTGTTGGACTTGGTGGAGTGGAGGATGGTTTGGTCTATCTTGTTCTCGGCTTCGGGATTAAAGATTGGTTGGATTTGTGGCAATTGGTGGATATAGCATTCGATGCAAGGTCTCGGGAGTATTAGTTGGGGAATTTTTTTGAAGGGTGGAAGGTCGACTCCTTTGGATTTCTGATGCCATATCCGTATCTAATTTCTCAAGACACACATTCAACCTAGCCACATCTCGGGATAGTTTCAAGGCGAGCCAAAATGAGATTGATGGCATTATTGTCCATTGTTTGAGCATTTGAAGCCTCGGGTTCCATTGTGGTTGTACCGAAAATAACCATTCAAGTTACGGTCCAACAAGACACCCAATCAGTCTACAACGTCACACACAATAATACAATACAAATCCTACAAAATAAAAAACACGTTAGTTCGAAACAACCTCCCACAATGAGATCCCACCTTCAAGTTTCTTCAAACTCAAGCTCAATAATGGTGGATGGCTCAAATAACCTCTAATTTAGCTCAAATTAGAACCCTATACTCCTATAGACTATAGTGTTAGAGAACATAAATCTAACACTAAAAACACAAGAAAAAAATAAAATCAAAAACTTAAACTTTGACCTAGGGTCAAAAATGGGTTTAGTATTTTTTTGGTGGATTTTTGATCTTGACCACTTCTTTTTTGTTGGGATTTTCAATTTATAGACTCTAACCTAAAAACGTGAACAATAACTTTTTTTGTTTTCTTCTTTTTCACCTTTTTTTTATTTTCAATATAACAATCCCAAGATTGATTTTGTTGGAACAAAATCAAACCTTGCTTTGATACCAAATGATACAAAACGACCAAGGAAAGACACCAAAACAGCCCACAAATCGCACAAAACAGTCCACAAGGTACAAGAGACCAAACAGCTACAAGATGACAACTCAAGAACCCAAGATTACTAGGTGTTCAACACCAAAACCACAGCTACACTAGAAGAACGAGATGATAACAATAGGAACGGAACACAAGAACAATGTAACAACAACACACGGCTTCACTAGAAACAACTACAAACTAGTACAATGATTACAGGAACAAAAAATAGGAACTGTGACATACAATATTACAAACAATAAGAACCAAGGTATATATTCAATACCAAGACCCTTAACACTCCTAATATCAACACCAACACTCCACGATGACACAAGAGGGCGTCCACCTCTAAAGTACCAAGGTTTCTAACAATGTTTTGCAACACCAGTGATTCCACACTAGTATCACCCTAGTTACGGTTGCTCTCACTCTCTCTAGAGGAGTTTCTTTCAATAACATTCAAAAACTAAGAAAATAAATCCTACAAGGTTCTATTTATACAACATTACAAATAATAAAGAAATGACAAAAAAAGCCCTTTCATTAAAGGGCTCCAAAAGCAGCCCCTTAAGTGCACCAAAAGGATGGTTTTGGGCCTCCTTCACACTTGGGCTTATGCACTCTTCTAAGTGGTCTTCAAAATACTCAAAAAGTGTCCAAGGTCATGATTGTACTCGTATCACATGTGAACCAACGAAGTTTGTCTCTCGATTTTCAAAGAACCACTATAGCCTACCAAGATACTATCATTTCCAAATGAATCCATAGAGTTCATTGGCACTGACAGAGATGCACTCCTTGTCCTGTACGCAAAACGCCAATTTTGAAAGGCATTATTTTCATCAGACTGGGGATACAATGGTGACAACATCTACACCTCATCTTTTTAAGAAGTAACCATCCCTTAGAGACTCAACCTGTAAGGAGGAATTTAACAGCACTTTAATGAAGAAATGCTTTCGCCACGAAGCTTGATAGTTTAAAGAACAAAAGGTTCAAAATAACTTGATAAGTCTTTGTCAATCAAAACTACAAATTCTAGCAAAGAAACAAAAGTTTAACGGCAACAACACAAATTTCTGAAGGCAGCAGGATGACTTTAACGTAACTTAGTATAGCAAATAGCAGATTTCCTAGACTACCAGAGGAAAATGGAAAATTACCACCTAAAGTAAACCAAAGTTTTCATATTTGTCCATTGATATTGTGTCAAAGTACCCAAAACCAATTGACCGAATCTAGTACGGATCCCACACCCACATCGTGTCGACATAGGTGCATCACCGAAAGTGAAGCCCGAGGAGTCCAAGCAACAAGAATTTACCTTTTATATCAGAAAGTAGAAATCAAAATCTTCTCATATAAAAAGACAGTTTTCAATAAAAAATATATACATACTATTAAAAGAAATCGAACCCATCAATTATTAAAAAATGACATAGTAGGCATGCCATGTTACTCTCTCTTCCCAAAACAGTCTCTTTAACTTCTCGAGATAAAGGTCGAGTCTGTGAACACTCTATCCTCTCCAGACCCCTACTTTAAGTACTACAATGGGTTTGTCGTTGTTGGCATGCTACCCTCTAACTGTAAAGAGGTAAAGTAGATAGAAACCCCCAAGTTTCAATCAGGACAATAGCTCCAGGAGCCAATTTCTTCAAAACAAGTACTCAAATTAGGTCGTGGACACATAATGATGAATGAAAACAAATTTTATTAGTTTAGAAAATACCTTGCTCATCTTTTTCATTGACATCAGTCATCAACTCTTCCACCAAGTACTTGCACAAGTCAGCGTTGCCTTCCCTAGCGGCAAAAATCAATGGACCTTTTTTGTTAGCATCCTTTACATCTGCCACTGTACTAGCCAACCTGGCAATTCTTTTTCACAATCATCAAATTACCATATCACATAAACGGAAACTCCGAATCGGTCCAAGGAAAGACCGAACTACAACTTCCAGAAACTTCTTAACCTTTTCTTTAACTGGTCAAAATAATAACAAATACCTCAAAAAGATTAATTCTTGAATATAAAAACACACCCCAAAAAACAAAGAAAATGAAAAAATCCTTCATTTACAAGTTACAACAAGTATATGAAACTCAAACAAGAAAAACAGTTGATTTTAAGATAACGAAAAAGGAAAACAAAGACCCACTCAGCAGATCTACAATATCCTATGAAACAAAGCATAGATAACCCGTTAAACCACAAATTTCACAAAAACAACATAATTTCAAGAACATGCAAAAGCAATTCAAACTTAAAGTCAAGATTCCAAGAGCAAATATTATACCTGTCAACCTCAAATTTGTGAAATTGATATTGCAAGAGAAAACAACAACAAACCCAGTGTATTCCCACATAATGGGGTCTGGGGGGGTAAGATGTACGCAGTCCATACCTCTACCTCTAAAGAAGTAGAAAAGCTGTTTCCGATAGACTCCCGGCTCGAGACACGAGATACTACACAAATACATAGTCAAGCATAGAACAAGGTGTCATAACATACATACGACACCCCTAAGTAATAAAGCAGAGAAAAGCAAACATATTCATAATAAAACATGGAACAAGGTATCATAACAAGAATAATACCCCCACCAAGTAATTCCCTACACTAGCGACCCAAACTGGCACTAGCCTTCTGCCCTAATTCGCGTCCTCCAGATCTTCCTATCTAGGGTCATGTCCTCAGTGAGCTGTAACTGCTCCATGTCCCGCCTAATCACCTCACCCCAGTACTTCTTCAGCCTACCCCTACCCCGCCTAAAACCATCCAAAGCTAGCCTCTCACACCTACGAACCGAGGCATCCATGCCCCTCCTCATCACGTGTCCGAACTATCTCAATCGAACTTCCCGCATCTTATACTCCACTGGAGTCACACCAACCTTCTCCCTGATAGTCTCATTCCGAACTCTATCCCCTCTAGTCAGCCCACACATCCAACGCAACATCCGCATTTCTGCCACCTTCATTTTTTGAATGTGGGAGTTCTTAACTGGCCATATTAAAAGAAATCTAAAAGTTTACTAGTTACTAGTATGAAGGCGTGGGCAAAGGTATACTTCGGATGATTGATTAAAATGAGAGCATCTACCTGTCAAAATTCCATCAACTTTTGAAAAAACAAATGAGAATTTTAACAACATAAGACACACAGAACTTTGAACAATTAAAAGGATGATCGTATCTCATGCAGTGTTAAGATCAAAGCATAACCTTTAAAAGTGAGAAGAAGGACGCAGAACAAGCACCAGAACTGCGAAACACATATTTTTCAAGAAAACACCCAAAACAAAGGACTGATTTAAGCGGGAAAGATAATTACAGTCTCAATTTCATTTGGCAAAAGAGAAAGTACAGGGGATGCAACATGATAAAAGATCTCTTAGAGTCCGAAGACATTAAACCTTAAACTGGCGGGAAGACAAAATAAGATTCTGACACGAGCGGCCCTTGGGGTAATGTTGAATATCGTTCAAATATACACCCTTATCCAAACTTAGATTTAAGAGAAAAAGTGAAAGTGGAAGGAACAATGAGAAACAAAACGATGATAATTCCATGTTCGATTAACAAACTTGCAGCTATGGAACGCCCAGTGGGACACCTATTCATACACTTAAATTGAATATTCAATACAGAACAACATCACTAAGTTAGAATTTTACCTCTTGCTAGTAAGGTCGGTGGAAAGCAATAATAGCAAAAATTAGGGCCAGAACAAATCACATGTTCGCGGAACTAAAATAGGATAAAAGATATGAAGATGAAGACGGACGAGAAAGGATAGATTTCAAACAACATCATTTGACCCTTCATTTAGCCACTTTTAGAACTCAAAAACAGTAAAGGCCTTTCAGTGTTAGCCAACAAGCTGAAACTTCCTATTCAAACGCACATCACATCCTAGATACGTCAAACCACGATTGTTGCCACATTCAAGCATTCTAATAGAAGTTACAAGATTTTGGGACGGATAGCCTAGCACACATAAAGTTTTCAGTATTTTGGAGCTTTTTCATGCTAGACTGGAGGCTGGCTGCTAAAGCCTTGTAAATCCACAGTTGGGTAAGAGGGAAATAGAGCATCCATCACCAAGTTTGAAATGTCCAAACCAACACAACAAATGATCTTACAGTAAGCCATCGACCAGACAACGACATTGTGTACCACAGAGAACTTGTTCAAGCAACTCCACAAGTTGTAAATATTTTGTAAACACTCAATCAGGACTACGCAAAAACCGAACAACCAAAGACTATTTTATTTCATATTCTCATATTCATAATAAGTCATCTAGACAGCTAATGCCTAAACTAAACATTACCAATGAATCACAAGGCTAGACTAAGAATTATGTAATTATTGCGGGATAGATTTTACCTTGTGTAGGGCAGCAAAACTGGGATTGACATCGAACTTTCCAGCAATGAACTCAAACTACAAAACTCGAACAGGAACTAAAAAAACAAGAACAGAAACTCACGATTTTCACGACTTGCTTGTGATTTCCGCAAAATTTCACTGATCTTAAGAGTTGTCCTTTACTTTTCGACCTTCAAGACCCCCCTCTTCCAATTTTCAAGCTTTTTTTTTTCAAATCTCTTTCTCTCTTTTCCAAAATTTTTTTTCTTTTCTCCTTACTCTTTCTTCTTTTCCCCAAATTTTTTTTCTGTCCCCCTAAAGGAATGGCCATAGCCCCTTTTATAAGCACACTCTGGAGTGTGAAAGCTTCTCAAGGAGGCTCCAAATTGAATTCAACATTCAAATTCAAATTGTTGAGGGGACAGTCCACAGGTTTTGAAAAAAATAGAGTAAAGATAGGGATTTACCCCTTTTTCAGGATGATTTGAAAGGCATGAGGGATGAACATGAACTTGTTATCTTCTCCTCCAAGTTAACAGTGGAGAGGGTGAGACTTTTGGGCCCTCAAGCCATAGAAATAGAAGGAGGGATTCATGCTGACAAGATTTAATGGATTTGAGGTGAGAGATATGACTTCGCAGAGACAAGATCTGGGTTCTCTGACTTGGAAGACTTCGATTAATTGCCGTCACTATTTGCAAGAGAAAACCCAAGCTGAAATTGAAGAAACAAAGATGAAGAAGCAACAAGTAGAAGGCGGTGGTGGAGTAGTGATTTTGAGAAGAGGCGGTGGTAGCGGTGTAGACAATCTAGAAAAAATATGTGAAAAGACCAATTTGACCTTGGAGGCAGACATGACGACCCTGACCTGCTTCCAAGGCTCTTCTATATATTACTAGATAGGTATGCCCGTACGTTGCACGGGCACGGGAGCCAACGCATATAGTAGAATAAAATAAAAATGTAACAGCAACGGACTATTCCGTTTGGTTGGATCAGTTGATGAAAATGAGTTCAAATGTATGTTTTATATAATCATGGAAATAACATACTATCGGATGCTCACATTTACATATGATAGTGATTGTTGGCTATTTACATTGCAAGAGATAATATTAATAAATTCTACAATAGGGGATGTAGTTGTTGCTGTCAAACCGCCTATGATGAAAACCAAATGTCAAAGCCAAACCAACCACCTGAGCAAAGACCCAATATAGTGTTGTCAGTGTCCGCAAACGTCAATTTGAAATCAAAGGCTCATTTAAAGGACAAGTAATTGCAAGCCAATAACTTTCCCAGTTGCAATTCACACTGGTCGGCCCACGTGGATGCATCAAGAAACTGTACCTGCGACATTCACCGTATGACAGCAGGAGCATTTCACACTGATCGACCCACGTGGATGCATAAGTAATGTATGGCAGCCTCCACATAACACTTAAGGCAGCCTTAATCCAAACAACTGCCATACAAACTTGAAAAGAATAAAGATAAAATGAGAAGAAAAAGGGTAATGACGCGATCACACCAAGTCGGTTGATACACAAAATAGGACTTCCCATCATGACCCGGCAATGGATTTAACGACACAATATGATACAAGAGGTAACAACAATCCAAACAAGCTGTTAGAGACACTATAATGGATGACAAAGAATTCATCAGTTTGGATTGGTCAAAAGGAAACTTTATTCCCTAAGTGGTTCCAATTTCCATAGCTCCGAATACAGATGCTTCAAATCGAGTAGTAGCATTAGACATAATGAAAATTGGATCATGAACGCATTAAAGTGGAAACTATAACAAAAGAATTAAGAATACGCTGAGTTAGTGCAACATAACATATTGATAAAGAAGTAACAACTGAGTACCTGCAAGATATGTAATGGCATTGGACAATGCTAATGCAGTGGAAACCCCCTTGCTTTCTCCGGTCACATCTGCCCCGAGCAACAACTTTGCAAATCTTTCTTTCATGGTTTCGACATCTGAAAGTTGTGTTGTATAACCAGGTTTTTCTTTCACATAAAAATGTTGAGGGCTTTAAGAGAAATTTCCATTGTAAGAGAATGATCCAAAAGCATTTTTGTCAGACGCCCTGCTTGAGTCATCATCATATAAGGAATCTGTAACACCTCTGCTAGTGGTACTTTCATTGTCACAGGACTGACTGTTCAGTATGCAGCTTTCGAGGCCATCATATGTTGTAACTCCTGAAAGTTGCATTTCTTAAATTTAGTTGGATGCTGATTAAAAAGGGCTTAATTTCATGTTTGAAAAACTATATCCTTTTGTTTTATTTTATATGACGGTGTTTGACTGACAACAAAGTATAATAAAGAAAGACTTTTGGCATGTATATTGGTTATAAGACTGCCAAAAACAGATTGTGCAAAATAGTACTACAAACTGATGTGGTAATGGCAAAGAATCGACACAATGTTGATGAAAACACATACACCATTTAATTGACTGGTTCCATATATATATATCTTTACTCACTTAAATACAGACTTGGTTCCCAAGGTATTTTAACTTGTATCATGTGCTTACGACAGTTTGGTCGCATTAAATGGGTCCGAGGAGAGTAGAGTGTTAATTTTTCCGTAAGACTACTATCATAGTGTTCCTGGAAAAAATAAGGATGGAAACAAACAAAGAATGGCAGAAAAGGCATTCCTGAAAGAACTGCTTCTAGAAGTAACTTTTCCTTACCCTTTTTACTTTTTTCGGGAAGAGCTAAGTCTGTGCTTCGTGAATCTTATTCTGCATACTCATGAGTAAGCGTTCATACGTCAATTTAGTCTCTTGCTCCAATGTTTGGATGAAACTATAAGTCAGGGCACCTGTGAAAGCCTGCCGGAATCCAAGGTACGACATATTGATGATTGAAAGTGTTCAAAGTGAACGTTATCTATAATCCCTCAAATCCATATTGCTTAGCACAGAGGAAACATTAAAGAGAGAAAGATAAATGTTAACACTTGACAGCAAAGAAGATCCTTTCTTGAATAATGGAATCGCTACAAGTTTTCCTTGAAGCATGATAATGAACATAACCTGTAGAGCTTACTCAAATTTATAGGTTAAATCAACTTATGTCCCCATGATTATACCAATGCTCTGGTAAATCAACTTCCCACTTTTATGATGTATTAAACCAACCTTCAGTGTATATTAAATCAAAAGACATTAGATTTTCTTGCAGCTAATAAAATGGAAGTAAAGATAAGCAACAAATGACAAGTAGAATAGCACAACATTAACTAAAATACGAAAGTATTTTAGCAACAAATGACGTAAGTATACCTTGAACTGCTGGTACTTTGCAGGAGATGATTCAAAAAAGACGTTTACTAAAGCCTGGAGCCATTCCTCAGAGCACGAAGCCAAAGCCTTAATATTTTTGCCAGCGGACTTCTTTGAGTAAGAGTATTTGCATTTGAACTCCAATACCAAATCAAGATTTTCATTCTCTGTTTGGTGGACTATAAGCTCTTCAGATAAGGTATCACATGCAAGTACATTTTTATTCTTATTCACCAGTTCCTATGAGAGGAGACACAGTTGATTACTTACGTCCAAACAAGACATGGTCATTGAAGAAGACCTGAAGTAAAACAATATAAAAACTTCAAGACTCTGGAGTGAACCTGCAAAGCTGCAGAAATATTCTCGAGCATAAAGGAGCTCTCCTTTAGAAAAGGAATCAAAAGTGTAGTCAAAGCTTGGGCCTTTTTGTGAACGTCAGATTGACAGCGACAAAAGGCAGGTAATAGTCCCCAACACCCACGGGAATAAGCCTACAGTTCTTCTCCAAATACTGATTATTTAACAGGCAAAAAGAGCAAATTTAATTCCAGATGTAGGTAAAGCAACTTTTTGGATGCAACTCTTCAACTCTAAAACAGGAAACTGAGGTTTATCCCGACTCCACTCTTCCCGATCATAGAAAAGATAATGATACTTCGCTATTTAATTGCCATAGAAAGAGTTACTATTTATCCTATAACCATGCTTATTTGTAAAGTATTAAATTGTACCACTGAGTCAAACATACAAAAGCACAACAACATATGCCTACCTTTTGATGATGCCGGTTCGAAGGACACAGCAAGTGGCACCACATGCTTCATAAAGAACCCAAGTGATGATCCACATACATATTTATTTAAAACAGGAATCAACCAACTATTTGACAAAGAGTAATCCTTCGTATTCAGGGAGATGGGTAACATCGCAAATAATTTCTCTGGTCCCATAGCAATAACAGCTGATCCTATGCACTCCTGAAGATGCGTTGAAAACAAAGAAAGGGAAAGTAATTACAAAAGTTTTAGGTTCATAATGTTTCTGAACAGCAACTGTATTTAAAAGATAAGGAAATCATTCTTACTAATAAACCAAAAAGATAAACTACCTAACATAATAAAGTGAATAAATGTTCTTGAAACATAAGACTTACATTTTTTGTATCATAAGCACCTCCAGAAGCAACAATCATCCAATCAGCAAGTTTAAGTATTATACTCTTCGCACAGAAGTCCAAGACCTCACCTAAAGACATAAGATCCAAATACAGTAAGAACAAAGAACTGTGAAAGAGAAAATTGCTAACAAACCCAATATATTCCCACAAAGTGGGATCTGGGGAGGGTAAATTGTACGCAGTTCATACCACTACCTCATAGGTGAGGTAGAGAGGTTGTTTCCGAAAGGAGAAGGACATAATATAAGAACAAGGCATAATAGGTATAACAAAAAATAAGCCTACCACAAAGGAGCCAAAACAACAGTTTGACATACACAAATAAATAAAGTTGATAGCTATTGCAAATGAATATGTTTTACCGCATACGTAACAGAAGCCCAGTTCACTACCAAACCCACAATGCAAACGAAGCCAAAATCTCTGGTGTGTATCAATCTTATATACTAAATAACCCAGTAAAGCCATAACTTGCAAAACAAAAAGGGATCCATTAAAGATACTTCCCACAGCACTACCTACGATAATACCTAGAATGAATTATAAAATTGTAAACAGGGTCACCCACGTACAAGCTGAACTGCAAGAAAGACGAACAAAATGTCTGTGTTCACAAAGAACCAAAACTTTAAGGTTCGCCATTTTCTTTGAAGATCGTTAACGCTCAAGTAAAAGGGAGCCTTACAGGTCGTACAATGGGAAAATGCAAATCCTTCCTGTAACAAGACAAACTTTAGGGAGCGGTTTTATATTCAATTTGATAATTAAAGCTTACAGGTACTAAGTAAGAAGTAATTCGCCAACAGTTGCAGTATTTGCCTATAATGATACAAAAAATAATAACTGATTGAAGGATCGCTCTAGTTTTGGAGACAGTATGCACATACAACAAATGACAGCATGTATGCACGGCAATCTGAAAGCTATTTAAAATATACAAGCATAAATACATAGAATTTAGTTCCGATCATACTCTTTAAAGCATCAATGCATGTCTAATAAGTTTCAGGCGATGTTGCTCGTACTCTCCAAGAAATGTTGCTGCGCTCATGTCAGATCCCAAATAATGCCTTATTTTTAGAGGATCCAACAAGCACCCGACGGCTTTTTTGAAGAGTCCGGGCAACATAAGCCCCAAGTTAGCAAAGCCTATAGGTAATAACGCTTAAACTTCTGAGGAACAAACAATCTGAAAACACACCTTAACAACACGCCACTGATTAGGGCATTCTCTGTGAACATACTTTGATGTATTCCTGCATTTACAGGGTGCGATAAAATCCCTGCCTAAAAAGGAAAAGTTAAAATAATCATAAGCATCTTGGTTCTCATGCATCAATAAGTTCATTAACCAAAATACACTAATATACTCTGAACATAATAAACAAGGAAGAGCTCGACAATGATCATTCACTAAAAGACGTTATGTGAATACAAATAACCAAGGAAGAATTCGACAAGAAGCACTCAATAGAATATAACAACAAGCTAACAACTCCTCTTTGTGAAAATGTTCTTTCTTCCTTCAGCTATTTGAGCTGAATGATTCAAATCAATCAGTTAACTATTCCTCAATTGCAAATCTGTTATGCTTGCTTTCCAGATACATAACCCAAATTAGCTACGGTTTACTTTTATCATAATTCGACTAACTTCTTATGAACCTCGACCTACTTCAACCTTCCTCCTTTAACCAGACTTGGTATCAAGTCTGATAATGTGAATATATGTGGAGATCACCATCGCCGGCTCCGTCACCATCACTGGCGACAGAGGAAGTCTAAACGAGAAGTTGTTAAAGTTCCCTTCATCTTTAAAATTCAATGAATAACTCAACCGATCATAACGGAACTCCGCTGAAGAATGCATTTTTGAGTTTTTATTTGGGAGTAGTAGTGCTGGGTAAGTTGAATATGTGGTCATCTATGAAATCGCTAAGCTAAAGAGAGAATCGGATGGTTTTAGAGCAGCGGGGAAAACTCAATTTTATTGATGTGAAATTCCTATTTTACTCTTCGTCGTCTATACAGTAGAAATATAATATATATTATATATTAGAATTAAAGGAGCATGATCCGTGTCAGTATGAGCCCAACGTTAAGATACTTTACTATGTATAGTAAGTTAAAATGATATTCGTTCGAATCATGAATTATAAAACATGAATACATAAAACATATTAACTACTTTGTAGTATTTTTCAAGGAGTCAAGTTTTACAAGATAATTATGTATAACTTACTCACATAAATGATAAAATTCGATGCATTTAGAAGTTTATATCTTTAATCATATGATTGAGATTTGTTACATTAAGTAGAAAAGATGAGATTAAAATTGATACATAAGGCTTGACATTTGTTGTATAAAATAGAGAATAATTTTTAAAAAAGATAAAGGGTTATCTAGTCATTGCATACTACATCACGTGTGGGTTACAATTAATAATCCACATTGTATTCCCTACTAAGCCACGATAAACATCATTTGTTTTCATTTTCTCCTTCTATTTTATTCATCAACTTGTTCTTTGAAGTTAAACTAAATTAATATTTTAATTGTTTCAAAAATTATATAGAAAATAACACTATAAGTTACCATCTTTTATATTAATTTAAATTATTTGACTTTGAGAACACGATAAAACATACTTATGTAGATATTTTATTGAACTGTGATTTTGTATATGTTCCTTCCATTCAAATGTGGAGTCATTTGTTAGAGTGTCTAAAAATAATGCTGATAGAATGTATTAATAATGTTTGTGTTAGTAATATTAATATTATTTATGCTTATATTATTTCTTATACACTGTTTGATGTATGGTATTAGAACTTGCATTTTCAGTTTGATATATTTAAACAAAAGTTTTTAAAAAAATGAATTGTATATACATCCTAAAATTCATCCGGGATCTAGCATGTGCTCAATATATATTTTTTTGTCTCAATTTCTGTGACACAAATTGAATTTCTATAATCAATCATACTTTTAATATGTTTTTAGATATTTTAAGTTGTTAATATTGTAATTTATAATATTTTTTAGGTAATTTTTAAATAATATATGTTACTTTCTCTATTCAAACTTTTGTAGCATTGATAGTCAATTGTATTTTAAAAATAATTTATGTTTTTAATTATTGTGATTTATAATATTTTTCTTTTATTCCAATTTAAGTGACACTGGTATAATTTTGAGAGTCAACCAAATATTTATATCGATTAAATTTTTTAAGTTGTTAATTATTGTGATTTACAATATTTTTTAAGTATTTTTTAAAAATATATAATAGATTAAATTATGTTTAGATATTTCAAGTTTTTAATTATTGTAATTTATAATATTTTTATGTGATTTTCAAAAAATATATGCTACTATTCTTGTCCAAAGTTTTGTGTCACTAATAGCCAATTATATTTTTTAAATAATTTAAATTTTTAATATGTAAAACTTGTTCTACTCCAATTTAAGTGGCATGATGCTTAGATCACCATAATAATTAATTAGAGGTGATATACTAAAATCACAATTGAAGCAGGAAATAAACATGTCTTAAATGAGTCACAACAACTAACTAGAGGTAATATAATAAAAATACTGTAAAAGACACTTGTGAAATAAAAGTAAGTGAAATCTCATATAAGACATCAAGTTACTTTAAAACATCAAGAATTAACTTATCATTTTATCTCTATTTTATCTTTTTTATTAACTATTATTGACTTATAATAATGGTGATATTTAGAAAAACTATGATTAAAGCAGCTGAAACAAACATGTCATAAATGTCTATTTTATTGTTTTATTAGATATTATTAATTTTTTAATATGTTAATAATTTATAATAATTAATTAGGAATGATATAGTAAAATCATGAAGCAAACAACTGAAGCCGACAAGTTGACTATAACACCCCGTATTTTCAGGCTAGACTTTGAAGCGACGTTCTTACGTGTGTAAACTATAATCCTGTGATTTACTTTTGAATTCATGTGCCATGATCTTTATCCTAGTGTCTGAAGTGTTTTTGAGGTGAAAAATGTTCATAGAAATGTCTTAGAACAAAGTTGAGCTAAGAGCCTTTGATTCGTCTAAAGTTTGGTATTTGATTCTATAAGGATCTACTTTGAACGTGTATAACTTTTGATATACGTAGAATTTTTTAGCTCAGGACCGACCAAATTGTAGAAAATTGAGTTAGCTTTCTAACGATACCAATTTTGCCTTAATTCGATACTCGAGCAAAAAGTTATGACCTTTTTCGTGAGTGACAGTAAGGGATCGCAATAGCCCCGTGCTGAGAGGGATATTAAACCCGACTAGGGCTGCGTCGCGAGGGATGCTTAACCTAACTAGGGGTCGCGCCGTGATGGTGATTTCCATGGAAAAAAGAGTCCAAGTGGCAGTTTAGTCCTTTTTCCTCAACCCAAGCCGTCCAAACACGATTTATAACTCAAAAGGGGCATTATTTGCCTATCTTCCTCACAACAACTCACGTAAAAACCGTCCCCTTTTCTATAAATAAAGTTCAAGGCTTTCTCTCAAGAACACAAAGAATTCAAGCTTCAATTTCAAGATTCCTTCAAGAAATGTAAGAGTTCAAGCTTCTAAGTTCAATAATTCTTCAAGAAATATCAAGAATAAAATTTCTTTCACAAGTTCATCATTCAAGTTCCACGATTCAAGCTTTCTTCACAATTCAAGAAAATTAAGGTATGTGGAGTTATGAACAAGGATACTCTTTCATCCTTGTGCCCAAAAACTTTCTTTTAAGTTAAGATTTCATGCTTTGCAAATTAGGGTTCATACCCAAATTATTTCATTTTGAGTTTATGAATTTATAAGTGATTTAAGTATTGAAGTGCATGTTCATCTCTCCTATTTATGCTTTGACTTGAAGATTTATATCATGAAGTGCACTTTCTTCTCGTGAATTGATATTATTGAATGATTTCAAGATGATTGTTGAGAAGGAAGCTTTGTTGCCAAATTCTGAAAAGTTTAAGTACATTTGCTTTAATCTTCAAGCATGAATTTTAAGCCCTAAGTTTAAGTATTGAGATTTTCAAGAAGATCATGCTCTTAAGTTTTATTTGATAAGTTCATACCAAGAATGAGTTTAAGATTTCAAGAATATTATATTCTTAAGTTTCTTTTGATGGGTTATATTAAGATTTAAAGCAAGAATTGGTCTCTTGATCCTAATCTAAGATTGGGTTCCACATTTGTTCATCCTGATTAAAATTTAAAGAAAGAAAAGCATAACTGGTTTTTCATTACATAAACCATTATGCTATTTTGTAATACCCCAAAAAATGCAAATCAATATTAGCTCTATATTTCAAGATTATGCATAGTACATCATGGTTCTTTGGTAGTTTCATGATCAAGTTTGATGTCAATTAAGGTCTCAAATACGTCCTTGCTATTAGGCGAATCAAAACATTCCTTACTGATTGAATTCCTGGGATGGATATTGGTATAGTCAACTTCAAATGAGAATATCTCTCGTTATACTATGAATTTTTTATCTCACAACCCACCAACAAATAGATAATTGAATTAGCTTTCCAACGATACCAATTTCGCCCAAATCCGATATCAAAGCAAAAAGTTATACCCATTTTACTCCAGCATGTTAGCCTGGCAACTAAGTGACGACATATCTGACGGATTATCACATATCTGATGACTTATCAGCTAATGTCGTCAGACTTAGGTAGAAAGTCATAAATTCCAGCATGACTTAGGTAGAAAGTCATAAATTCCAGCATTAAGTGATGACATGAGATGACGACTTATCACATATGTGACGACATCAGCCCAATGTCGTCAGCCATAGAATTCAGCATTTTCCAAACAGTTTTGGAGGGGTATTTTGTTATTTTTTCCTTCACCCCAAAGCTTCATAAACACTGAATTCAGCCTCCATTTTACCAAAATACATTATTTTCTCTCAAATTCTCTCAAGAAAAAAAAGAGGAGTTTCCAATTCAAGATCCAAATCTCAAGGATTCTTCCATCAATCTTCCCAAATCAAGTATCAAGGTATGTCATGTGTTGATTCATGGGTCTCTTTCACCCATGAAGCTCAAGAATCACTTTTTGAAATCCAAGATTTATATATTGATGAATGTTCATGATTTAAATTAAATTGAAATTCATGTTCATGTTGTTGTGGGGTTTTGATTCATGTTTTAACTTACATATTCCAATGATTTACCCTAGTCTATGGAGATTTGCATAATAATTATGATAAACCCTTCAAATTTGCAAATTTATGTATGCAACCATGTCAATTAGATGCATTAATGATGGTATAACTAAAGCATGCTCCCCATGTGTTTGATTAAATGTCTATATGAAGGAAAAGTGTCATACTAGTATAATAATATGAAATCCCCATTCATGTAAAAGTTTATGCACGTCAAGTGTTTGATGAAATGCCTTAGTCAATGAATTATGGATTGTGATGTTGGTCATATATTCAAGAAAGTCATGCTTTGTCAGTTTCTTCCCATCGAGTCCTGGGGATACTTGTACCCAAAAAATATAGTTATGTGCCTAGAGTCAGTGTCATGTTTTCACGATATCCTCAGTCAAGCCATGAACCATCAGTTAGCCATGTGACTCAGGAAAGCTCAGTAATACAGTAATCTCAGTACTATTTCGTCAGTCAACGAAACTCAGTTAATTCAGTCTAGTTCAGTTCAGTAATCCATGTTCAGTGTCCATTCAGATGGGAGTAGGAATTAGCACTGAGTGAACCCAACGATGGGAACACACACTGTAAGATGAGGGTTTGATTTTTTGAAGTCATCCTTGCATTCCAGAACTATGTATCCAGCATAGGTTGAGACATCAACACTGTCAAATGAGGGTTGATGAGGTGGATAAACACTGGTTGATGAGGGTCCCATCGTTCTATTTTGGGGATACTGTCAGATAAGGGTCACCCACAGTTTATCCTTACCGGTGGCGCGGTGTTGACACCCTTCTAATTAGGGTTATAGATTGGACCCCAACTCAGCTATAATGCATTATTTGTGGCATGCTGGTTAGATGACTACTTCATACAGTTTCAGTCATAAATCAGGACTGTCAGATACAGTCATTCAGTCTCAGTAATAGAACTCAGATAGTTTTATAGAATTCAAGACTGTCAGACACAGTCATCTCAGAATAGAACAAAACTCAGCTAGTTCCATCATAAATGAGACTGTCAGATACAGTCGCTTAGTATTAGTTATTTCAGTTATACAGTTATTAGTATCTCTTGTTATCAGTACTCAAACTCGGTAATCATTTTATCACGACCCAGTTACAGTTATTGTGTATTCATGTATGCATTCTCACGTTCATGTTATCTAGTCAGTTAGTATAGTTCATGCATGTGAACCCTTTGCATTCAGCCTACTTCATATGCATATCAGTACATTCAATCGTACTGACACATTCGCGCTATGGTGTTTTATACCATAGGTTTAGAAGCACGAATTCTAGAGCATCATTAGATTCCAGATATCAGCAGTCAGTCAGCAGTGAGTCCTTATCCTTCGAGGACGATATGATTATTTATTTCATCATTTCAGTACTTAGTTTATTTTAGTAGTTGGAGTTAGTTAGGGCCATGTCCCATCAACTTTATATTCAGACAGATAGAGGCTTTTCAAACTATCATGTTTTAGACAGTTTAGTTCAGTTGTTTTGGGTATTTCATACCCCACCCAAATGTTATATTTTATCAGTTATTATGTCTCAGTTTTGAACCTTATGGCCTTTCAGCTTTTATTTCCGCATTTATACAGTATATTATGTAGTATACAGGTACAGATATCAGTCATGGGTTAGCTTGTGGTCCCTCAAAGTCATGAGCACCGTGTAGAGTTTCGAGTGCCAGATTCAGGGCGTTATAAACTTTGTATTAGATCGTAAAGTTCAATAGTGTCCTAGGAAGTCTGAAAGCTGTATCTAGTAGAGTCTTGTGCATGGGTGTATTGCGCATCACATTTATATGCAGGAGGTTATAAGATGTTTTAGGAATAATTTCCCTTCTTTCAGTATTCATGTCATGCCAGTGAGCATAATATCAAGCTAATCTCTCAGTCTAATCCATTTCTCCCTTTCTTCTACAGAATATGCCTCTTAAAAGAAGAAATGAGAATCAGCCAGCCGCTCAGCCCTAAGAACCTTTGGGCAAACATGTTTCTCATGCAGAGTTCAGAACTGTATTCACTACTCTTGCTCAGTCAGTTGCTGCTCAGAATGAACGACCAGCTGTCGTTCCAGCCAACCCAGTGGCCAATTAGCTGCAGCCAGGATTCGGGACTTCACCCAAATGAATCCTCCATCTTTTCTCGGGTCCAAGTCAGATGAGGACCCTCAGGAATTCATCGGTCAGGTTTAGAAGGTTATAGACATATGGGGGTTACTCCTAGTGAGAGTGCTGAACTAGCTACATATCAGTTGCAGGATGTTGCTCACACTTGGTACAAGCAGTGGAAGTCAGAAAGGTCAGTTGATGCAGGACCTATAGAGTGGGAGGAGTTTGTCACCGTATTCTTAGAGAGGTTCTTTCCCTTAGAGCTGAGAGAAACTAAGGTGTTAGAATTCATCAACCTCGATTAGGGCAACATGACGGTGAAAGATTATTCTCTTAAGTTTACTCAATTAGCCAGATATTCCCCTCATATGGTTGTAGACATTATGTCCAAGATGAGTAAGTTTGTTTCTGAGGTGAATGATAGTGTGGTCAACGAGTGTAGGTCGGCGATGTTGAATAGTGACATATCTTTAGCCAGTCTTATGACTCATGCTCAGCAGATAGATGAGCAAAAGATTAAGATGGGGGAGAAGCAGAATAAGAGAGCAAAGACAGGTTGTTTCAACTTTGCTCAACCCAAATCAGAAGGAGGAAATCGTTCTCAGTTTCATCCTAAGTCATCAGTTCCATCTCCTTCTTTAGCTAGTGCTCCAACTCTTAAGTTCAGGGATACTAATAGAGATAGGGCACCAGTCTTTAAGTCTTAGGGTAGTGTCAGCAATGTCCGAACTAATCCCCTTTGTTAGACTTATAGTAAGAACCACAAGGATGTTTGTAGAGCTGGCAGTGATGTCTGTTTCGGATGTGGTAAGCCAGGACACAGAATCAAAGATTTTCCCCAGTCAGGTTATCAGGGTCAGAACCATTCCTCAGCTCACTCCGATCACCCAAATCAGCAGGGTGCCACTTCTAGTACTACTAGTGAGCAACACCCAAATAGACTTTATTCTCTTCAGTCCCGATAGGATTAGGAAAATTCTCCTGATGTGGTTACTGGAATGTTACAGATATTTTATGTGCATGTTTATGCTTTGCTAGATCCAAGTGCTTCCTTGTCTTTTGTTACTCCTTATATAGCAGTGGATTTTAGAACCAGTCCCAAAATTCTAGCAGATCCCTTTACAGTCTCTTCCCCAGTAGGTAAAACCATCATAACCCGGTGGGTATACAGGAACTGCTCGGTTATTATATTTCAGAAAGTCACTTTAGTAGACTTAGTCGAATTAGAGATGACTGATTTTGATGTCATTCTCGGCATGGATTGGCTTCACTCCTGATATGACACAATCGACTATAGAAATAGAATAGTCCAGTTTTAATTTCTGAATAAACCTATCCTAGAGTGGAGGGGTAGTACTTCAGCGTTCAGAGGTCAGCTTATTTCCTACCTTCGGGCAAGGAAAATGATGTCTAAAGGATGTGTCTATCATCTTGTTTGAGTTAAGGAAACTAGTTTCGAAACTTCCAGTCTTGATTCAGTCCTAGTCATGAATGAATATTCAGATGTCTTTCCCGAAGATCTTCCCGGAATTCCTCCCGAAAGAAAATAAACTTTGGCATTGATCTTCTTCCAGATACTCAGCCTATATCTATTCCACCATACAGAATGGCACCATCAAAACTCAGAGAATTGAAAGAACATTTGAAGGATCTCCTAGATAAAGGATTCATCAAACCCAATGTATCCCTGTAGGGTGCACCAATTTTATTTGTGCGTAAGAAAGATAGTTTTCTCAGAATGTGTATTAATTACCGTCAGCTCAATAAAGTCATGGTCAAGAACAAGTATCCTCTTCCCAAAATCGATGACTTGTTCGACCAACTTCAGGGTGCCAACTATTTTTCTAAGATCGACCTCAAATCAGGCTATCAGCAGCTTAGAGTCAGAGAATGTGACATTCCAAAAATAGCTTTTCGTACTCGTTATGGTCACTTCAAATTCCTAGTCATGCCATTTGGTCTTACTAATGCCCCAACAGCTTTCATAGACTTGATGAATCGGGTGTTCAAGTAGTACTTGGACATGTTCATTATAGTCTTCATAGATGATATTTTGGTCTATTACCGCAGTGAGCGTGATCATACAGGCCATCTCAGAATTGTACTTCAGCCTCTTAGAGATCATCAACTATTCGGCAAATTCAGTAAGTGCGAGTTTTGGCTAAGGTCAGTAGCATTCCTTGGCCATATTATTTCCGGTGATAGCATTAGGGTCGATCCTCAAAAGATCGAAGCAGTAAGAAATTAGCCCAGACCTGTCTCTCCATCAGATATTAGGAGTTTCTTAGGTTTGGTTGGCTATTACAGACGGTTTTTTGAAGGATTTTCTTCTATTGTATCCCCTATGTCTAGATTGACTCAGAAGAAAGTCAAGTTTCAGTGGTCAGATCCTTGCGAGAAGAGTTTTTAGGAGTTGAAGACTCGACTCACCTTAACTCCAGTCCTAGCTCTTCCAGATGGTTCAAATAGGTTCGTAGTGTATTGTGATGCATCCAGAGTAGGTTTGGTTTATGTCCTCATGCAGCATGGTAAGGTCATAGCCTATGCCTCCAGAAAACTTAAAACCCATAAGAATAATTATCCTACTCATGATCTTGAGTTAGCAGCCATAGTATTTGCCTTAAAGATTTGAAGGCATTATCTATACAATGTTTATGTAGATGTGTTCACAAACCATAAGAGTCTTCAGTATGTATTTTCTTAGAAAGATCTCAATCTTTATCAGATAAGTTAGTTAGAGCTCTTGAAAGATTATAACATGAGTGTCCTTTATCATCTGGGCCAGGCCAACGTAGTGGCCGACGCTATCAGTAGACTGTCTATGGGTAGTGTTGCTCATGTTGAGGATAGTAAGAAGAAGTTAGCTCAGTAAATCCATCATCTTGCTAGACTAGGTGTTCACTTAGTCGATACAGAAGAGGGTGATGTATGGGTTCAGAGTAGTTCAGAATCATCTCTAGTTTCTGAGGTGACAGAAAAGCAAGATAGAGATCCCAGTCTAGTCAAGTTAAAAAAGTCAGTCAAGGATTAGAAGGTTAAGGTTTTCTCCTAAGGGAGAGATGGTGTTCTGCATTGTCAGAGTCGTTTGTGTGTTCCAGGTGTAGATGACTTGAGGCAACAAATTCTTGTAGAAGCGCATGGTGCGCGCTACTATATTCATCCAAGGGCCACGAAGATGTACCATGACTTGCGGGAGATATATTGGTGGAGTGGAATGAAAAAAGATGTTGAAGAGTTTGTGGCTAAGTGCTCTACATGTCAGCAGGTTAAGATAGAGCATCAGAAGCCTAGTGGTCCCATCCAAAAGTTTATTATTCCCACCTGGAAATGGAAAGAAGTGAACATGTACTTTATGAAGGATTTGCCATGTACTCGCCGTCAGCATGATTTAGTTTGGGTCATTGTAGATAGGATGACCAAATCAGCTCATTTCCTTTCAGTTCATACCTCTTATTTAGCTGAGGACTACACCAAACTCTATATTAGGGAGTTGGTCAGATTATACGGTATTCCATTGTCCATTATTTTAGATAGAGGTACCCAGTTCACCTTTTACTTTTGGAAAGCATTCCAAAAGGGTCTGGGTACCCAAATTTATCTCAGTACAGCCTTTCATCCTCAGACATATGGTCAAGCAAAAAGGATCATTCAGACCTTGGAGGATATGCTAAGGGCGTGTACAATTGATTTCAAGGGAAGTTAGGATGCCCATTTTTCTTTGATTGAGTTTGCATACAACAACAAATATCATTCCAGTATTCAATGGCTCCATTTGAAGCTCTGTACGGTAGGAGATGTAGATCTCCAGTCGGTTGGTTCGAAGTTCGTGAGGCCTAAGACATAGGGCCTGACTTATTATTCAATGCCTTAAAAAAAGTTCAGTTGATCAGAGAGAGACTCTGGGTTGTTCAGAGATGACAGAAATCTTATGCAGATGTACGCAGAAAGAATCTGGAGTTTGAAATTGGTGACTTTGTCTATCTAAAGATCTCTTCCATGAAGGGAGTAAAGAGATTTGGCAAGAAGGGAAAGCTTAGTCCAAGATATGTTGGTCCCTTCAAAATTCTCAGTCGCTTCGGTAAAGTAGCTTATGAGCTCGCATTGCCTTTATATCTAGCCTCAGTTCACCCAGTCTTCCATGTCTCTTTGCTCAAGAAGTGCATAGGTGACCCGGCAGATGTAGTCCCTATTCAGAACATAGATGTTCAGAACACTCTCTCTTATGAAGAAATTCCAGTTGAAATCCTTGACTACTAGATTCGTAGACTAAGGAATAAAGAAGTCCCTCTAGTCAAAGTTCTTTGGCGGAATCAGCCCATTGAGGGAGATACTTGGGAAGCAGAAGCAGACATGCGAACCAAGTACCCTCACCTCTTCTCCGCAAACTCAGAATCAACTTAAAGTAATAATTTTCCTTAAGCTTATTGAGTTTCATATTAAGATTTCCATTTTAAACTTGGTACCAAGTACCATTACATATTCAGTCATGCATTCATGTGTCAGCTCAGTCATGTATTCATGCATCAGATATGCATGTTCAATATGATAAAACCAGCTTATTAGTCATGTTAGTCATGAAATCATGCTTCAGTTTTGCATGTCCAGTATGTACGTTCAGTTATCATTTCTCTCAGTGTAATCAGTCTCATTCGAGGACGAATGTTCCCAAGGGAGAGATATTGTAATACCCCAAAAAATGCAAATCAATATTAGCACCATATTTATATCTTATGAATAGTCCATCATGGTTATTTGGTAGTTTCATGATCAAGTTTGATGTCAATTAATGTCTCAAATACATCCTAGCTATTAGGCGAATCAAAATATTCCTTACCGATTGAATTCTTAGGAAGGATACTGGTATAGTCAACTTCAAATGAGAATATCTATCATTATACTATGAATTTTTTATCTCATGACCCACCAATAGATAGATAGTTGAATTATCTTTCCAACGATACCAATTTCGCCCAAATCCGATATCGGAGCAAAACGTTATACCCATTTTACTCCAGCATGTTAGCCTGACAACTAAGTGACGACATATCTGACGGCTTATCACATATCTGAAGACTTATCAGCTAATGTCATCAGACTTAGGCAGAAAGTCATAAATTCCCGAATCAAGTGATGACATGAGATGATGACTTATCACATATATGACGACATCAACCCAATGTATGGTTTTGGAAGGGTATTTTCCCTTCACCCAAAAGCTCCATAAACACTGAATTCAGCCTCCATTTTATCAAAATACATTCTTTTCTCTCAAATTCTCTCAAGAACAAGAAGAGGAGTTTTCAATTCAAGATCCAAATCTCAAGAATTCTTCCATCAATCTTCCCAAATCAAGTATCAAGGTATGTCATGTGTTGATTTATTGATCTCTTTCACCCATGAAGCTCAAGAATCTCTTTTTGAAATCCAAGATTTGTATATTGATGAATGTTCATGATTTAAATTGAATTGAAATTCATGTTCATGTTGTTGTGGGGTTTTGATTCATGTTTTAAATTACACATTCCAATGATTTACCCTAGTATATGAAGATTTGCATAATAATCATGATAAACCCTTCAAATTTGCAAATTTATGTATGCAACCATGACAATTAGATACATTAATGATGGTATAACTAAATCATGCTCCCCATGTGTTTGATTAAATGCCTATATGAAGGAAAAGTGTCATACTAATATAATAATATGAAATCCCCATTCATGTAAAAGTTTATGCATGTCAAGTGTTTGATGAAATGTCTTAGTCAATGAATTATGGATTATGATGCTGGTCATGTATTCAAGAAAGTCATGCTTTATCAGTTTCTTCCCATCGAGTCCTGGGGATAGTTGTACCTGAAAAATATAGTTGTGTGCCTAGAGTCAGTTTCATATTTTCACGATATCCTCAGTCAAGCCATGATCCATAGAACTCAGTCAGTCATGTGACTCAGAAAAGCTCAGTACAGTAATCTCAGTTAATTCATTCTAGTTCAGTTCAGTAATCCATGTTCAGTGTCCATTCAGATGGGAGTAGGAATTAGCACCGAGTGAACCCAAGGATGGCACTGTCAGATGAGGGTGTGATTTTTTGAAGTCATCCTTGCGTTCCAGAACTATGTAAGCCAGCATAGGTTGAGATATCAACACTGTCAGATGAGGGTTGATGAGGTGGATAAATACTGTCTGATGAGGGTTTCACCGTTCTCTTTTGGGGACACTGTCAGATAAGGGTCACCTATAGCTTGTCCTTACCTATGGCGCGGTATTAATACCCTTCCAATTGGGGTTACAGATTGGACCCCAACTCAGCTATAATGCATTATTTGGAGCATGTCAGTTAGATGACTACTTTCTACAGTTTCAGTCATAGATTAGGACTGTCAGATACAGTCATTCAGTCTTAGTAATAGATCTCAGATAGTTCTACAGAATTTAGGACTGTCAGATATAGTCACCTCAGAACAGAATGAAACTCATCTAGTTCCATCAGAAACTAGACTGTCAGATACAGTCGCTCAGTATTAGTTATTTTAGTTATACAGTTATCAATATCTCTTGTTATTATTACTCAAACTCGGTAATCATTTTATCACGACCCCAGTTATAGTTATTATGTATTCATGCATGCATTCTCACGTTCTTGTTATCCAGTCAATTAGTATAGTTCATGAATGTGAACCATATGCATTCACCTTACCTCACATGCATACCAGTACATTCTATCTTACTGATGCATTCGCTCTATGGTGTTTTATACCATATATTAAGTAGAACGAGTTCCAGAGCATCAGTAGATTCCAGATATCAACAGTCAGTCAGCTGTCAGTCCTCATCCTTTGAGGATGATATGATTATTTATTTCATTATTTTATTACTTAGTTTATTTCAGTAGTTGGAGTTAGTTGGGGACATGCCCCATCAACTCTTTATTCAGACAGTTAGAGGTTTTTCAGATTATCATGTTTCAAACAATTTATTTCAGTTATTTTGGGTATTTCATACCCCACCTAGATGTTATATTTTATCAGCTATCATGTCTCAGTTTTGAACCTTATGGCCTTTTAGCCTTTATTTTTGCATTTATACAACATATAATACAATATACAGGTACAGATATCAGTCATGGGTCAGCTTATGGTCCCTCGAGGTCATGAGCACCGTGTAGCATTTCGGGTACCAGATTTGGGGCGTTACATATTTTAAGGTGGATTTTCTAAAGTCTGGGAGTATAAGTATGGGAGTAGTATTTAGTACTGAGTTGGGTATGATTCCAAGGTCTCATGCCCCAAAACTAACGAGACAATGTAGGTTCATATTATTTCCATTTATATGAATTCAGATACAGATTGTGATTACTTTGCTCAGGTTCTACTCCGTGGCAAGAGTATAACAACTCTCCCCAATGTAAGCTTTTTCCCACATGGGAACCAGACATTGGACACCATGATAGCTCACATAGTGTATGTCGGTTAGAAGAACCTCCCTAAGATAGAATAAAAGAACAAATTTTAGAAACTAAGTGTAAAGACTCATAATATTATTCAGATATGGTTTTACATAAGATATTAGCTATGAGATTTCAGTTTTCAGTTTACATATGATAAAAGTGAGTCTTTTACACTTAGCTTGCATGATTTGAAAGTATACTCAACTTCAGTCCTACTCATTCAACTAATAGAAAGAATAGAAGTGCAGTTTCTTCTTTTAGAACTAAGTGTTATGACTCACAAAGTTATTCTTATGCTTCATTACTCATATTTGTTATTTCTACGACTTTGTTTTATTCAAGCCAAGGTGAGTCATTTACACTTAGCATACATTCTTTACAAATTTATATGAACATTGGGTTATTGGTTTCACTTATGCATTCACCCCTACATGCTCAGTACATTCCAAAAGTATTGATCTACATATACGTCTATGTGCTACATTGTTTAATAATGTAGGTACAAGTTGTAGCACGCACATCATAATCATACAGTTTGCAGCTTCCAATCAGTAGGTGATGAGTCCCTTTTGATTCAAGGGTTTGAGTCAGTCAAAGTTCGAGTAACATTTTGTATTCTTTATTCAGTCGTATTGATTGAGGATTGTTGGGGGTCATGTACCGACTACCTATAGTCAATACTAGTAGAGGCTTCATAGACAGTCAGTAGAGTTGATGTATTTAATTTCAGTTTTGTTTGTTTAATTAGAGTTGTAATCATTTTAATATAGTTTTATATTGATCATATTCAGAAAAGATTTATCTTCTGTATTTCTCTTCGGGAATTGTATATTTTATTCAATTGCTCACAAGTTATGCCAGTATAAGGGTTAGCTTGGGATCACTTGTGGTCCTAAGCACCGTGTGACGTCCAGGGATAGTCTCGGAACGTTACATCGATGGAGAGCTGTTTGAAATACTTAGATGACTTATAATAATTAATTAGGAGTGATATTTAGTAAAATTACGATTAAAGCAGTTGAAGAAAACTTGTCATAATTCTTATTTTACCTTTTTTATTAAATATTATTAATTTTTTAATATATAAATAATTTATAATAATTAATTAAAAATGATATAATAAAAATTAAAATTACGATTGAAGCAACTGAAATAGACATGTCATAAATGTTTATTTTTCTTTTTAAAATTAAATATTATTATTTTTAATATATAAATGACTTATAATAATTAATTAGAGGCAATATAATAAAACCATGATTGAAGTAATTGAAGTAGGCAACATAAGCAGACATATCAAAATTTTCTTTTCTATATAGTAAAAAAAATTAAATCAGGTGAAATTGTAGTAACAAATAAGAAAGAAAGTAAATTATATATTTGATATGAAATTAAATAAAGAATAAAATTTATTTGATTGTATCAATTTTAATTAATTTTTACAATAAATTATCATCTTACTAATAAATTTACTTAAATATAATATATTTGAAACTATTATACATAAAAAAAAAGATAAATGAGAATGAAAAAATAAATGGAAGATAGAGGGCCCACATGTGTGGAAATATATGCAAGGCCACGTGTAATGACATTATTGTAAATGCCTTACATGGCATTGTTGGTAATTAAATAGAAAAAAATGAACTTTTATTAAAACTTTTGACGAGGTTCAAAAAACAAAGCATAGAAAATTATCAAATTGAGCTTAGAACTTATTTTAAAGACCTTAATATCCTCAATCTTGACTTTAAAGACAGAAAACTGATATGTTGAAACTTTCACTTCTAATATATAAAAATAAAAATATAAAATATTATAATATATATATATATATTACTACTATATATAAGAGAGAATATCAATTTTTGGTAGTCCTCACAAGGACATTTTTAATATTTCATTTTTTTGGTCAAATAAGGTTATTACACATAGCAAGTGATGGTGATTTTTCTAATATATTTCCATTTTTGCCCTTATTCTTCTTGTTAAGATCATTGGACTTGGAATTTTGTAATTGGTTTCTTCTTGCCACTTGTTAGATTTTCTTTTAATTAAAATTTCCTTCATCTTAAATCAATGATATCTTTAACTCAAAAAATTTATTCAAGATAACTTAATATAAAATTAAATTTTATAATGATTTCAACTATTACATTATAGATTTTTCTAATATTATATTCGATCCTCCAGACATATATAATACATAAAATAACTTAATAAATAATATAATTCTTGGTGGATATGAAAAAAGACAAAGGAATAATTAAAATTGAGTGAATAGGTACTATTTTAAGGGGCATATAAAAATATACATAAAAACTAAATCGACCAAATGGAGGAATCTATTAATGTTAGTTTAATTATTGTTTAATATTCTTATAGATCATTATTAAGTTAATTTATATAATGATTCTAAATTAAGGATGTAATTGTTATAATTTAAACTTGAAGTCATTGAAATATTATATTACAGATAATTCTATAAGATGAAAAAGAATATGTTGCAAAAGTCTTGCTACTGAAATCGCACACGAGAGAAACTAAAACTCAATAAATATAATTTATTTCTATATATAACTAAATAATTACGTACCCACAAATTTATAAAAATATCAATATTTTCTATTGTGATCTTCTTTGAATCCTAATTATTACATATTTTAAATCATATTATTTTATAAAATATCGAATTACTTGTAGCATTTTGATATATTATAATACTCTGGTAATATTTTCGTCCTTACAAATTATTTTTTAAAAAAATTATCCAATTATGTGATTAAATATTTTACTAATTATGAAAACTTATCAATAAGATATTTTAATATGTCATCCGATTATATTAATTATAAAGTAAAAAATATATGATATAAATTATATTTTAAAATTTACATTATTATGTTTATATCTTGACTTTGGGTCCACACTTAGCACGAGCCTTATGAAACTAGTATATTTCTATTCTATAGAAGAGGTGGTTTGGTCATGAGATGAAAATGACATAACAAATTTATCTAAGGGTAATTTGGTCATTCATTTCAAGTTCTAAGCTCAAACTGATAATTTTTTGTGCTTTGTTTTTTGAACCTCATAAAATTTTTTAATAAAAGCCCATTTTTTCCTTTTAATTACCAACAATACCAAGTATAAAATTTATCATAATGCCATCACATGCCTTGCATATATTTCCACACACGTAGAGCCTATATCTTCCATTTATTTTTCATTTTTATTTATCTTTTTACTGTATAAAATTGTTTCAAATATATTATATTTAAGTAAATTGATTAGTAAGATAAAAATTTATTGTAAAAATTAATTAGTGATACAATTAAATAAATTTTAGTCTTTATTTAATTTCATATCAAATATATAATTTACTTTCTTTCTTATTTGTTACTATAATTTCACCTAATTTGATTTATTTTCCTAATATATAAAATAGAAAATTCTGATAGGCCTGCTTATGTTGTTTTTTTTCAATTGCTTCAATCGTGATTTTATTACATTGCCCCTAATTAATTATTATAAGTTATTTATATATTTAAAAAATAATAATATTTAATTTTTAAAAAATAGACATTTATGACATGTCTATTTCAGTTGGTTCAATCGTAATTTTACTTTCTATTATATCATTTTTCATTAATTATTATAAATTATTTATATATTAAAAATTAATAATATTTAATAAAAAAAGTAAAATAGACATTTATAACATGTCTGTTTCAGCTACTTAAATCATAATTTTACTAAATATCACCCTTAATTAATTATTAGAAGTCATTTAAGTATTTAAAGTAGCTCTCCGTCAACCTGTCGGCTTCAGCTGTTTGCTCCATGATTTTACTATATCATTCTTAAGTAATTATTATAAATTATTTACACATTACAAAATTAATAATATCTAATAAAATAATAAAATAAACATTTATGACACGTTTGCTTCAGCTGCTTTAATTATAATTTTACTAAATATCACCTCTAATTAATTATTATAAGTTATCTAAGTATTAAATACATAATCAATATTTAATTAAAAAGATAAAATAGATATAAAATGATAAGTTAACTCTTGATGTTTTCAAATAACTTGACGTCTTATATGAGATTTCACTTACTTTTTTTTTCACAAGTATCTTTTATAGTAATTTTATTATATCAATTTTAATTAGTTGTTGTGAATTATTTAAGACATGCTTATTTCGCTGCTTCAATCATGATTTTACTATATCACCTCTTATTAATTATTATGGTCATCTAAGCATTATGTCACTTAAATTATAGTAGAAAAAGTTTTACACAATAATTAAAAATTTAAATTATTTAAAATATATAATTGACTATCAGTGACACAAGACTCTGGACAAGGAGTGTAGCATATTTTTTAAAAAATATTACGTAAAAAAATATTATAAATTACAACAATTATAAACTTGAAATATCTATAAATAATTTAATCTATTATATATTTTTATAAAATACATAAAAAATACTATAAATCATAATAATTAACAACTTAAAAAATTTAAATGATATAAATATTTGGTTGACTCTCGAAATTATATCAATGTCATTTAAATTGAAATAGAAGAAAAATATTATAAATCACAATAATTAATAATTTAAATTAATTTAAAAATACAATTGACTATCAATGCCACAAAAGTTTGAATAGAGAGAGTAACATATATTATTTAAAAATTACACAAAAACATTATTGGTTACAATATTAACAACTTAAAATATCTAAAAACATATTAAAAGTATGATTGATTATCTAAATTCAATTTGTGTCACAAAATTGAAACAAAAAAATATAGTATATTGATCTCATGCTAGATTCCGGATGAATCTTAGGATGTATATGCAATCCATCTTTTTTTTCAACTTTTGTTTAAAAATATCAAAATTAAAAAATACAAGTTCTAATACAGTACATCAAACCGTGTATAAGAAATAATATTAGCATAAATAATACAAATATTACTAATACAAGCATTATTAGTGCCAACATTATTAATACATTCTATAAACATTATTTTTGTACACTCTACCAAACGACTCTACGTTTTAAAGGAAGGAACATATACAAAAATAAAGTTCAATAAAATATCTACATAAGTATGTTTTATCGTGTTCTCAAAGTCAAATAATTTAAATTAATATGAAAGATGGTATCTTATGATTTTCTATTTTATATAATCTCTGAAACACTTAAAGATAGTTTTGATTTCAAAATCAAAAAATCTCAAAGTCATTTTGATTTCCCTTTTTTGTCGTTCATATGTTTTCTTTATCTTCTTCGAATTTCATATGAAATGGTTTTTGCAAGTTTGTTTTCTTGTGCGCTAAATAAGAAACAAAGAAATTAAACATATACTTTATATTTCACGTTCAAGAAAGATAGTTGTTATTGAAATGTCAAACAAACGTAATAAGGCTGACCTAAATCCTGAGAAAGTTCACGTTGATAGAACAAATAGATGCTGGACATTATATAAGACGATGCAATCTGATAAAAAAAAGTCTTTCTAGCCAGGGCATGGGCAAATGCAGCTTCATAGAATAGTACTTATTCTGCTCCAGCTCAAGGGCTGCCATATTTGCTACTGCATTGTCCTCAGAGCTATGACTGTTTCGAATGAGCAGAGTTTCTCTTAAGGGTAAAGTGATTAGGAATCCTACAATTATATAATCCTCTATATGGATTAAATTTAATCTCAAGGAATAACTTCATTGTACAGGATATAGTTTCAGAGAAGTTAGTTGCTTGAAAAATGTCCAACCAACAATGAATTATGCTATACTAAAAACACTTGTCTTGTGCAAATTTTGCAGTGCAAAAATATTTTAGTATGCAACACTGATGTTTTGTTGTAGCAATGGTTTTGTTCGACTTATCTCGCATCAAGTTCCAATAAAATTAAGAAATCTATACTTAGAAATGACTTAAGGCGTCAGATCTTATTTACTAAAACTTATAGAAACTCGACCACGTCCACTGGGTGATGATTGCAACAAAAATGTAAGCTTTGAATCTCAATATGGGATATGAGTACATTTTTCATCTGTTAATTTGGATATAACCTACATTTTCCAATGTTGTGAGTCAATAAACTCAATAAGTAACAGTAAAATCAATTAGCAATTAGTTTGCGCATTCTGGCAAAGAATTCAGATATCATATTACAGACTCTTTAAACTCTAGCTGGAAAAGAAACAAGTATAGGACATATGTTAACATACCATAGTTTGGATTCAGCAGACTCCCTAACATGAACGAATATATTATTTCTCTAGCCAAACAGTCCCATCCTCTATATTTATCTTTAAAGATTCTTGGTTACTGCTTAATTTCTGTATATAACATCCTGAAGATCTGAGCAGATTTCGAATTTACCTTTAGCTTGTTTCACTATCTATTCTAGATGGTGATGGAATCCATAGTTCCATGGCCACTGGACTCCAGCCCCTGTTGGACAGAAGCAACAACCTTAATTAATCCATATCCAGTTCCCAAATAGTAAGACGATCATCAGTCAATAACTGTTTTTACTCAAGCATCTTTCTAAATTAGACCACAACAGATAACAATTACAGCCATAAGTGATCAGATATACAACCACGTGTGATGGGGGAAAAGGACTGGCTACAAGATCAGAAAATCAAAGATGTTGAGACTTATTTTTATTGGAACACATAATTTTACAAATTAAACAGGTGTTGTCAAAATATTCATTTCATATTGGTATTTTTCAAACATTTAAAACCAACAAATAATGTGTTTTCTTTTGCATTTCTCTTCACCCGAACCTAGACTTATAAGACTACTATCATAGTAAGATATTTCAAACTACTTGCAGAATAACGGACCCTATATACATGTTAAATTCATAAAATTCTAATAGAGAACCAAAAATAATCTATCTTTTGCTCACATTTTTAACTTCCTACCACCCACTCATGTGGGTTTCTTTTTAGATTCTATGCCTACTTCAAAGCAGTAATGATACTCATTTATAAAATGTACGAGAAATGCAACAACATTAGCTATAGTGAGAGTTTATATTGTTGCAACATTGATTTGGGGTGGAGGATAACTATTATGTGTGCAAACTACAATAGCACTGTATAATATCAAACAAGACGTACAAAACTAGTGTCATCCATTTTTTGTAGTTTATTTTTCATATTTTGACTTTTAATATTTGATTTGGGTTATCCTGCTTTGCTGCCCAGTCTTATCCATTAATGTAATTTTTGGAGGAAAATAACTATGACTTCCATACATATTGTTGCCTAATTAGTTTTGAATTCAGTTAAGTTGTTATTTGTCTCATTTTAACAGATATAATTGTTAATTCATGTGTTGGTAGTTCAAAATATTGTACATTGGTCTTTCCCTTTTGAGTTTACTGATAGTGATGGTGCCTCAACAGATCACTAGCCGCTGTGTGCATAATTGAGATTATGGTTTTTTAATTTTCCAACATACAGATCATCCAATGGTGATGATCACCCATGCTATATAGTCACATTCTAGTCCATCTTGCATGCCTTGATTAATTCCACGTATCAATTTATCCAATTTACTTGTAGGGGTCGTTTATTTGGAAATAAGTTGTCGGGAATAATTAATTTTGGAATTAATTATCTCGATATTAGTTATTTCACTATGTATATGGATAACTTATTGCATCACTAAGGTATAAGTCCTGAGATATAAGTTATGATAGAATCTATATGGAGATATTTTTCCTTATTTTTATTGTAATTTATAATAGTGTATGTCATATCATATGAAAATATGTTATCATTTTAAAAGTACCCATGCTCCAGTCATTGAAACCACATTAGCATTAGAGAGATCTTTCTAAAACAAAACTAAGATATTTGAAAATTGACATCAATGAAGGAATTCCAAATGTGTGAGTTTGTAGCTCTAAATCTACTTTGAGTTGTTGAAGATTCATACATTTTACTTGCAGATTGATGTTGCATTACTGGAAGGAGCAAATACATTGGAGAAAGTCTTATCCAAAGGCTTCTCCAAAAGTTCTCACTGCTTCAATACAATGCAGCGGTACAATCACATAAGATTGTAGACATTGCCAACGTGATGTCATGCTTCAAGGTCTGTAGATTTTTTCATTGATGTGTCTTCTTTTAGTTTTCGTCTATGTTGTTCAAACTCTTCAAAAATATTGTTGCAACTGTGTCGGATCCTCCAAAATTAGTGATTTTTTGAGGATTCGTCATGGAGCAGTGCAATTTTTTAGAGTCCAAGCAACATATGTTTCATTAATTGCTTAAATGAAAAAAATAGTCTTTTCTGAGACTCATTTTTGAGTAATTTATATTTAGCTTCAGCTAACTAATTTTGAGAAAGAAAATTTTGTACTTTAGGAAAAAAGTGTTGCAAGTTTTGGATGAGTTTTGAAGATTGAATCTGAGATTGTATTGTTCTGGGAGGTTGCTGTTGGTGCAACCACGCCTGTAATCATTTGCCTCTCCTATGAAGTAACCTCGATGGAAGGAAGCCGCATCGGTGATACCGCTCTTGTTGTGGAAGCTGCTTCTGTGCGAATGGGTGAGGGTGGGAGTCATTATTATTTTATGTATTTGGGTACATTAATCTGTATATAAGAAACACAAACTTCAACACTAGTTCAAGTCCAAGACAAGAACACTTATGAAGTTCTGTAACACCTTCAACACTAGATTACGAATAATCTATCTAAGAAGTGTGTTAAGATTCAGAAAAGAGATAAAACAGAATTTAAGACCAAATCCTCTAAATTAACGGAGTATCTGTGAGGAATAATTCCCCTCACTGTACCCGAGGTTTTGGAATCTTCCTCGTAGGATAAAATGGCCTTCAATCTGAACAATAGCGGTACCTTAAATTATTGGATTCAGCAAACTCACTCAACGATTTGATAGATCACACAGAAAGTTTTTCAAGACAAGAAGAGAGTATTCAGAAATTTGGTACCTAAACCTGTGGATGAAAGCAGGTTTATATAGTCAACATGTGCCTCTTCTAAAAAGTGACAATGACTCGCTTAAAAGGTGTGACCTTTCTGGAAAACTCATGTCTGTTCGTCTGAAGAATGTGTCTTTTCCGAATAGGCATACCATTTCATGAATCAGTGTGTTATTTCATTAAAGGGTTGCATCCCTTCGTTTCAGCACTACACTATTTTGAAACACTGTTTCGGAATCTGCATGCATGCATATAAATGAAGTATCAAAACATAGAAAAAAAGGTTGTGTTTTTCCCTTTGGTATTTTTGAACTAAATTTATGAATTTTTGTCAAATAAACTTTGTCCAAAAAAATAGATCTCATCGATCGATCATTTGACAAAACCAAATCCAAATCCGAAGCCAAAGCCGAAGCCAAAGTAGAGCCGAGCGAGCGACGACGACAACGGCATGAGGCATCTCTTAATTCTTGTCTCACTTACCATGTGGAGTAAGTGTCCTTAATTTAAACACTCACAAGTTCTCTTCTTCCACCAATGTGGGAGGAAGAGTAAACTTTTCAATTTGGGAGTACACTTTCTAAATTGGTGTTTCCCTTCTCCATTATTTTTCATTCACACTTTTTTCATATACTTTGAACCTAGCAATCCCCCACATGAATGGGAAATGACTATTTTTCATAAAATTTTTACGGACAAGTATGTGATCATCAGGCAAAGACTGATTGTATCTGGATAAGTGGGTTTCCCTTTGAACTTTCTGTAGTGAACATGCATCGGATGCACTCGATTAATCGGTAGATTTGATATCTTTGAACCATTGAGTTTTAGTGTACACCTAGACAACACATGTTACACAACCAGCCTTTTACCATTTATGGTTCTCATGGTTTTGTTCTTTACAGCCATGAACACGTCCTGGTTTTATGAGAGTTTAGAGAATAGGCCTTTACTAACATTCTCCTTGAAGTGGCTTCTACTTTGCCCTCACATAGGTGATTTCTATACGTTTAATCCTATAGATTAAACTATTTGGTTAAATTTGCCAAATTTAGATAATCATTAAAAGACTTTTCACCTTAAGTCTTATCCTTGTTTACTAAACATTGTCTACATCATGAGAATGGGTTGGGTAATTAACAATGTTGAACCTATCAGACACAACTTTGTTGGATCTCCTTGAACCTTGCTCTTGGGATTTTCAGTCTGCTAGGTAGAGTTACCGCCATGCTGACTTGTCCTAGGCCTTAAACCCATTCCCTTGGATGTCATTTCCACTCCTTCTTTAGATAGGTCTTTTGTAACTAGATCTGACACATTATCCTTTGACTTAACATAGTCAACAGTGATAATTCCACTAGAGAGAAGTTCCCTAACGGTATTATGTCTCTATCGTATGTGATGATATTTACCATTGTACATCATTTTCCCTGCCCTACTATTGCCGCTTAGCTATCACAGTGTATACATACTGGTGCCACTGGTTTGGGACAATAAGGAATATATTCCAAGAAATTCTGGAGCCATTCTGCTTCTTCACCGGCTTTATCCAATGCAATAAATTTAGATTCCATTGTAGAGCGAGCAATATAATTCTGTTTGGATGATTTCCAAGAGAATTCTCCATTACCGATAGTAAATACATATCCACTTGTGGATTTTACTTCATTCGATCCGGTGAGAATTCCATATACTTGAATTTGTCAAGTACCTTTTCAATATAATGAGACTGTGACAATGCCAACCCTTGTGGAGTTCTATGGATTCTTATAGCTAAGATCATATCCGCAACTCCAAGGTCTTTCATATCGAAATTGCTTTTGAGCATTTGTTTCGTTGCATTTATGTCTGAAGTGTCTCTACTGATGATCAACATATCATCCACATATAAACAAACAATGACTTAGTGATTCAGAGTGTCTTAAATGTAAACACATTTATCACATTCATTTATCTTGACCCCGTTTGCCAACATGGTATGGTCAAACTTCGTATGCCATTGTTTAGGTGCTTCCTTTAGTCCATACAATGACTTAACAAGTCTGTACACCTTATTCTCATTTTCTGGAACCACAAAACCCTCAGGCTGTTCCATGTAAATTTCTTCCTCTAACTCTATATTTAGGAATGTAGTTTTTACATCCATTTGATGTATTTCAGATCATATACCGCCACCAAGGCAAGTAACATTAGAATCGATATTATCCTTGTTACTGGTGAGTATGTATCAAAGTAATCAAGGCCTTGTTTCTGTTTGAAGCCTTTTACTACAAGTCTTGCCTTGTATTTGTCAATAGTACCATCCGCCTTTATTTTTCTTTTGAAGATCCATTTAGAACCTAAAGGTTTATTTCCTGGAGGAAGATCAACCAATTCCCACGTATGGTTGCTTAAGATTGAATCAATGTCACTATTGACTGCTTCTTTCCAAAAGGATGAGTCTGATGACTACATCACTTCTTTAAATGTTTGAGGCTCATTTTCTAATAGAAATATTACAAAATCTGATCCAAATGTAGTAGAAGTTCATTGAAGTGTACTACGTCATGGATTCTCTTCATTATGTACATTTTCACTTGGTTCATGTCGAGGTCGTTTAGACCCTCCACTATACTGTTCATGTCTAGTTTTATACGGGTAAATATTTTTAAAGAATTCAGCATTATCTGATTCAATTACCGTATTTTCATTTATATCCGGATATTTGAATTTATGAACCAAAAACCGATATGCTTTACTGCTTTTAGCATATCCTATGGACACGCAGTCCACAATCTTAGGTCCTATCTTAACCCTCTTAGACATAGGAACTTAGACCTTTACTAGAAACCCCCCCACTTTGAAATATTTCAAGTTGAGTTTCCTTCCTTTCCATTTTTCATAAGGAATTGATTGGCTATAAGGATAGCCTCCCCTACAAGTGTTGCGGTAAACCGGAACTTATAAAAGAAAGACATTCATCATTTTCTTCAAAGTTTGGTTTTTCCTTTCCACAATTCCATTAGATTGAGGTGAATACAGCGAAGGGAGATTCATATTCTCCGCCCCTATCACTTCTTATCATTTTTATATTTTTCTCTAAATGATTTTCTACTTCAGTTTTGTATTGCCTAAACGTATCTATTGCTTCATCCTTACTATTTAGCAAGTATACATAACAATATTTAGTGCAATCGTCAATAAAAGTTATGAAATACTTTTTTCCACCACGTGATGGTGTTGACTTCATATCACAAATGTCAGTGTGTACTAAGTCTAAAGGATTGGAATTCCTTTCAACAGACTTATAAGGATGCTTTGCATACTTTGATTCCACACACGTTTGACTCTTTGATTTATTGCAATCAAAGTTTGGCAAAACTTCTAAGTTAATGAATTTTCGTAATGTTTTGTAATTAACATGGCCTAAACGTTCATGCCATAAATTATAAGACTCAATTAAGTAAGAATAATTTGAACTTTTATTTATTTCAATATTCATTACATTCATCTTATAAAGGCCCTCGGTGAGATAGCATTTTCCTACATACACTTCTGCTTTGCTAATTATAATTTTTCCAGAAACGGTTACACATTTGAATCTGTTCTTATCTAAAAGTGAAAGAAAAGTTAAGTTCTTACGTAACTCTAGAACTTACAAGACATTGTTAAGTATCAAGACCTTTCCTGAAGTCATTTTCAAGCCCACTTTTTCTATTCCTTCTACCTTAGCCGTAGCGGAGTTAGCCATATAGATAATTTCTTCTACCTGAGCCGGAGCGAATAATGAAAACAACTCTTTGCTGGCACAAACATGACGGGTGGCACCAAAATCTATCCACTACTCGTGAGGATTCCTCACCAAGTTGCATTCTGAGAACATAGCACACAAATCATCACATTCTTTGTTGGACTCAACCATATTAGCTTAGTCCTTTTTCTTGCCTTTCTTAGGGGAACGATAATCCATGGACTTATGTCCAATTTTGCCATAGTTGAAGCACTTTCACTTGAATTGTTTCTTGGGTTGATTGCTTCCTTGTTCAACTTTCTTCCTTTTCTCAAAATTCCTTTGGTCATCTTCCACAATATGTGCTCCATTAATTGCAGAATTCCCCTTTGACCTTCTCTCGACAACCTTATTATCTTTTTCAATACATAGTCGAACAATAAGATCTTTGATAGTCATCTCCTTGCGTTTGTTCTTCAAGTAGTTTTTGAAGTCTTTCCACATAGGTGGTAGTTTCTTAATGATCGCTGCTACTTGAAATGCATCATTTACAATAAAACCTATTAAACATTTTATATGAGTACTAAGAACATTTTTAATTTGTTTAACTAAGGTATTTTTCAAAGATATACCTTTTGCTAGGAGATCGTGAATGATTACTTGCAATTCCTGCACTTGAGAGACAACCAATTTGCTATCTATCATTTTAAAGTCCAAGAACCTTGCAACAAATAATTTCTTAATTCCCGCATTCTCTGTCTTGTATTTTCACTCAAGTGCCCCCCACAATTCCTTTGATGTCTTAGTTCCACTGTAAACATTGTAGAGGTCGTCTTGGAGACCACTCAATATATAATTCCTGCAAAGGAAGTTCGAGTGTTTCCAAGCTTCTACAATCATAAAATACTCCTTGTTCGACGTTCCCTCGGGCTCAGGAGCATCCTCATAAATGAACCTTTGAAGACATAGAGTGGTGAGGTAAAATAACATCTTTTGCTGCCATCGCTTAAAGCCAATTACTGCAAATTTTCCGGACTTCTCTGCAGGTTGGTTGCGGAGCATTTGCTCGACTTATTGAAGCAATGCTAGTTTCCCCCACAGTCGTAGCCGCATCTTGCATTTGACTTTCGTTAGTCATTTTTCCTGTCACCACAAGATAATAAAATTTAGTATTTTCAGAATACTATTTATAAAGTTAAGTAACTTTAAACTCTTCTTCTTGTTTCTAGTTAACGATGAAATTTTTATGACTTCCAATCGTCAACCGAATATTCTTTAACTTGTGATGAAGATTTTATGTCTTCGAATCACTAGTTAAGTTCAAACGGAGTAGAAAACTTAAAGCTTTAATCTCCAGAAATAAGCAATACAAATTCTACAAAATATTATTCCTCAAGATTGTTATTTTATGTATTCGGGTACAAAAATTTGTATATAAGAAACACAAACTTCAACACTAGTTCAAGTCCAAGACCAAGAACACTTATGAAGTTCTGTAACACCTTCAACACTAGATTACGGATAATCATTCTAAGAAGTGTGTTAAGATTCAGAAAAGAGATGAAACAGAATTTAAGACCAAGTCCTCCGAATTAACAGAGTGTCCTTAACAAATAATTCCCCTAACTGTACCTGAGGTTTTGGAATCTTCCTCGCTGGATAAAATGACCTTCATTCCGAACAATAGCGGTACCTCAAATTATTGGATTCAGCAAACTCACTCAACAGTTTGATAGAACACACAGAAAGTTTTTCAAGACAAGAAGAGAGTATCCAGAAAATTGGTACCTAAATCTGTGGATGAAAGCAGGTTAGTATAGCCAACATATGCCTCTTCTGAAAAGTGGCAATGGTTCACTTAAAAGGTGTGACCTTTCGGGAAAAGCCATGTCTATTGGTCCAAAGAATGTGTCTTTTCAAAACAGGCATACCATTTCATGAATCAGTGTGTCATTTCGTTGAAGGATTGCATCCCTTCATTTCAGTACTGCACTGTTTTGAAACACTATTTCGGAATCTGCATGCATGCGTATAAATGGAGTATCAAAACACAGAAAAAAGGTTGTGTTTTTTCCCTTTGGTATTTTTGAACTGAATTTCTAAATTTTTGTCAAATAAACTTTGTCCAAAAAGATAGATCTCATCGATCGATCATTTTCCAAATTCAAATCCAAATCCGAAGCCGATCCGATCGAGCAACAACGAAGACAGTGCGAGGAATCTATTATTTCTTGCCTCACTTACCATGTGGAGTAAGTGTCCTTATTTTGAACACTCGCAAGTTCTTTTCTTCCACCAATGTGGGAGGAAGAGTGAACTTTCCAATTTAGGAGTACACTTTCTAAATTGGTGTCTCCCTTCTCCATTATTTTTTTCTCCATTTTTCATTCACACTTTTTTCATATACTTTGAACCCAATAGTCATGGTCCTGTGAAGGAAGTTCCATATTGACAGTGTTGCTCCTATGCACTTCCTTTCCTTCTGCAAAATTATTCGGTTTAACGTCTTCCATTTTTGTGAGAGACTTTCCACCTTTATGGTTGTTTCTGAATATATTCGGAGCTCATTTTGCTACTACTTGATGGACTGATCTGGATGTCTATATTATTCACTTCCATTGGCTGCTTTTTGAAAATGGTTAAACCATTTTTAATGTAATCAAATAGAGGCTTTTGATCCTTTAAAGGTATTGTGACTCGAAATTCATCATACAAGCACTGAGGAAGCAACCAAGTCCGTTGATTTTTCCTGATCAAAGAGGAAGCTCGATTAATTTCAAAATAGAGTTGATTTTGTCATAAGGACATTGAATTCTCTATAATCAAAATATTTCGTATTTGTCGCCGATTTCTCACTTTGCTTTTCTATTTTTGTTATGCTTAGTTCTCATTTGTGTTTGCGCTGTGTGAGTTCTAGCTAGAAATCAAGCACCGCAAAAGGTTGACAGGATTGCTTGACTGATAAAAAAGATAATGATACTGAAGTTGGACGCTGGTAGATGCTACTTGTTCACAATTACGAAGCTACAAATGACACAAAATGCAGATAAAAAGCTGCACGATAATTTACAATATGTAAATTGGTATAGATGGATATGTTAGGAATATATATCGGTTAGCTGAGAAAAATGTTTCAACGTTGGACCCGTGCTAGCACGGGCATCACTATCTAGTATTTTTATTATATATAAGTGAAAAGGTTTTGGTACTACTATTTTGTCCTATCAAAAAGGTAAATAAATACCCTCAATCAACAATATAAAATATCTGCTAAGTCTATTTCCACGTGTCTCCCTTCTTCACCGTTGAAAACTTCAACCAAATTTATATTTCCTCCTACCCTAAAAAACAATAGAGCTCCGTAAATTGGGGGAAATTAGGAATCTTCATTTCACCTCCTTAACTTCTAGTAAATTCTTGTCTGAAATATATATTACTATTGTGATATTGTTAATTTTCAGCGAATTTATTTGCCATAAAAGAGAAATAGGTTCGAAAATTGGAGATCTTGCTCTTTCTTTTTAAATTCTAATTTCTATATATTGGTTAATTCATGTGTGACGTCTATGTTACCGTTGATATAGTTAGCTTTTACTGTATTTATTTGCAAATCATTGATTACTGATGTTGAAGACTGCTATTTTGTTAACTTTAACTTTATTTTACTGCTTATTTGATGTTTTTTTTAGTTACTGTAGTTTGCCGACGACATAATATTGACTTAAAATTTTTAGACGTTATGTTAAATTTGAAAATTATGAGTAGCCACATACTATTTTAGTACCTAAACCTTCAAAATTACTTTTGTTATTACCCAAGGGTATGGATTAGTGGTCAATTAAATGGACTGAGAATCATGAGGTCGATCCACAGATTTACCTGTTGGTTGTTGCTCGCACATAGCAATTATCTTGGGGAATTAGCCGAGGAGCAACCAACTTGGCTTATCCTGCTTTAAATTTGTTAATACAAGGTCAGATTAAATTTGAGAGTATACCTACTAAATGTAGCGTAGACATGACTGACTTGTGAAGTCTTTCCTTTATTTGATAGTTGGGAAACACCAAATATCCAGCCTTGGGCATTTTGATATCTTAAAGTTGAAAACAAATTGTCTACATTTTGGATCAGCTAAATGAATACTCTTTCAAGCATAGATAGTGAAACCCACTAAGGTAGGTAACAAGTATGCTGGGGAATTAGTCGAGGAGCAAGCAACCTGGTTTGAATATCTTTGGTAAAAGGTTTTTTTTATCAAATGGAATCTTAGGTAAAAAGTATGATTTAAAAATGAAATCTCAGCGAACTAATCTCCCGCTGTGCCGACATGGGTATGACATCAAATGTAACTCTTTCAGTTGTTTGTAATAGTTTCCTGTGGTACTTATGTGTTCAACTGCATAATAATCCAATAGAGAAAATAATTGCCACAAGTATGAAGTGTCCTATTCTTCATAATAGTTATGAAGTGATTCAAACATTACTTGAGCTCCAGAATAACAATTGCTGGACCTTCTTCCTATTTATTGCTAATATCATTCCCTTTGCCTCTCCTTTGTCTCTATTTACATAAAAACGCTGCTGATTTGAGATGCACTGAACCATGAATTTCAACAAAACCAAATTATGTGCAAAGACCATTCATACCTTGTAAAAAATATTCGATGACTTGGTACTTCTAGCCAAAGGTGGTCTTGTTGCATATCACAGCCCTGTGAAAAAAGTAGAAGACTACTTTGCAAATCTTGGAATCACCTGACCAATCTTTATCTGTTGATGTATGGAATACGAAGAGAAATTCTATGTCTCATAACTTGCTGAAATCCCATGACCTGTCTAATAGATGGACCCCAGGTGTATATCAGCAGTATAGATATTACATTGGAAGGTATGTATCTTATTTTATCCAGAGAGTGAGACATTGGTATAATTCAATGATGAAGCTTGTCACCGTTTTCTGTTTCAAGTTATTATATGATAATATTTAATGTGATTACCATCTTCAGGGTAGGCAAACAACAATTGCGAGAAGGTCAAATACATGCAGCAGATTATTTAATCTTTTTCGTTGCTCGAGCATGCTTAGAAATCCTATCCAATCAAAAGGGTGACACCTTTGGATACCACAACTATTTGTATAGTGTCATTGTTGTGTGCAAGTGGACTACTTGCTAAAATCTGAAACCAAGACAATCTTTTAGCTAAACATATTTTCCTTATATACGGTGGATTTAACTTGCTTTACTTTCTATGGTGATATGATCAAAGTTGACTGATTGCCTCAAATCGAGAGCACAATTATATTTTCACCACATATATACATCTATTACTTTAATAAGAGATATAAATTTGCTATACTTTTCTGGTCAAAATACTCAACAATTTTATGCATTATTAATTTCGTGATGCTTCTTGATAAATTGCAACACTCCTCATTAAGATTGCTGCATTGAGATCCTTTTCGTTGGACAAGTTAGAGTACTGGAGAGAGAGAAAGCGACATGAGCAGTTTAGCTTATTTTCTTTCCAAGGGTGTACACCTAATTTTGGCCTTCCCAAAAACCCAATTTACCCATTTTCACCCTCGTTTTACCACGTACCTTACCCCGTGTAATTATTCCTCTACAAAAATGACAAAATAAAAAACTCCCTAACAAAATAACAACCCCTCTAACTAATTTTATGTTATCCTAACCACTACCGCACCCCCTACCCAAACTAATTTTATGTCATCCTAACCACAAACCCACCCCCTACCCTACCTCACCACTAGGTAGCCCCCTTACATTTTATTCTTTTTAACCAAATACACAACAGAAAGAAAAGGGGCCCACTGAAAAAAAAAGGATTTTCCATTTTTTGGTTCCCTCTGGAGAATACAAAAACACGGGCCCCACAGAAATACACATCACTCACCTCCCACAATTATATACACACAGATCTCAATTCTCAAAGGGGGCAGAATACACATACGCACAGTGCACAATACACTCTCCTCTCTCCATTTCTTATACACAATTAACAACACAACACAGAAAAAACCCATCGTGGGAGAACATTTTTTTGGTTATTTATTCATAGCAACACTACACGCAGAGAATAGAGGGCTATTTTTGAACACGCCATTGTCCTGTCCTTTTTTTTCTTCTTCTTCTCACTGACACATAAGAGAATGAAACCATACACAAGCATCACATAAAAGGGGGCTCACACTCAATCGGTTTTCTCCATTCACAAATCACACACATACGGAGAAAACAACGGGAAATAGAAAAATTAATCCAAAAATGGAGAAATCCGATGGATAAACAGTAATCGAGAGAAAGAGAGAAAATTTGACGCTCATTGACTGTTTACGGTGAGTTTCTACTGGTTTAAGCCTGCTCGGATCTCAATTTTTGAATACCGAGTTGGAGTTGGTCCATTATTGAGGTTCAAATTGAAGGTTTCAAATGCGGATTCTACCATACTTAATCGAAAAATACATCGATTTTGAAAGCGACATTGAGGTCCAATTCTATCTTCTTCCTCTTTAGTTTTTATGTGAATGTGAATGATTTTTATGTGACATGTGAATGTGAAAGTTGGATTTGAACATTGAAAACTTTAATTGATAATCGAAGCATGTGTTAGTCATTGGTTGAGAATGAATTTGAGGATAAGAATCGAAAGTTAATAAAATCGATTGTTTGATTTAAAATGGATATTAATATTGTTGAATTTGGATAAATTTTGACTCATTCATGTTAAACGTGATGGAATCATGATAGGTCGAGCCGGGTAGGCAAATAATAGGTTCGGGTAGGCAAATTTAGAACTTGTAAATTGTTGAATGTTGAAAAATATTTTTTAAATAGTTTTATTTTATGAATTTGGATCAATTGTATTCATTCGCCGGGGAATGCCCCGCGGTCACATTTGTATTTATTCATCGGGGAATGCCCCGATGTATCATGTACTCGGAGGACGTCCGTGATGAAGGTTCGAAGCATCGGATAAGGCATTGGAGCATAATTTAGGATTAGTGTAGGTTATCGTAGGTTTATTTTTCAGTACCTTTTCCATTTCGGGTTGTAATAATTAGACTAGACACTATATTTTGGATGTATTTTATTTTGTATGTTTGATTGATTGTTTTATGTGTTTTTGTATGGTTTATACATTCGTAATGTCAAACTAACTCATACACTCCACCAAGCGACTGTGGTCGAACCACGGGATCAAGAGATGCCTAACACCTTCCCCTCGGTCAACAGAATTCCTTAGTCGAAATCTCTGTTTGCAAATCAGTTTCAAAGAGTCAAATAGTTTTTAAAAAGATTTTCAATGGTGACTTGGCACACCGAGTTTATGTCAAGTGGCGACTCTGAATTAAAAAATATAAATAATCCTTTTTCGAAACAATCTTTCATCTTTTGTCACTTTAATAATAAAAATCCTTTCGAACCTTAAAAATCATATCTTTTTGGGTTAAAAAAGAAGTGTGAAAGCTCTGGCGACTCTGCTTGGGATTTTTCAGAATTCAAAGTTATTTTTGGAGTTGTATCGGCTTAGTTTGACACTATGGGTGTATTGACATTTTATTTTTGGTATTGTTTATGTTTAGTTTATGTTGTTTACCGTCTTTCTTTATGTGTTACCATTTTATATCTGCCATTATTTGCATAACTCTAGTCAATTCTTTCTGAAACAAGTCTCGAAGTGCACGTCATATACACGAATTCTAGTTGAGTCACCCTTATTTTAGGAGGGGGAGCCATCGGAAGTATGGAGTGGGTGGAAAGATTTCATAGCCACTATCGACCATACGCTACCCCGAACAGCCTTTTTAGTGGACTCCAGCGTAACTCAGTCTTTAAGTCATGCTTATTTGCATCATATTGAGACCTAGCGGGACCCACTCGGTCATACATAGGAGACTCACCTTAAAAGCATCCCTACGTGCTAAATGTTGAATTTTTAGGGTAACGAGGTCATTTAATGAACTGATTTGGGGAATCCATGTGTTAGAGTTAAAGGGAGGTGTGTTTGAAAAAAAAAAAGAAAAAAAAGTGAGTCAAAAAAGGGTTTCATAGCTTTTAGTGTTCTTTATGACTTTTGTTTTTCACAATTCAAAAAGATTTTTTACCTTTTGCACTCATTTTGTCAAAAACAAAAACATCAAAAAGATTTTTCTTTCATAGTTGGTGTCATTTTTATGTGAAGTGTCAAATTAAAAAACCCCCAAGAAAGATTTTATCGATATTTTTCATCATTTGTCTATGGTTGTGTCTCTCAAGTAAGGGTTCAGTTCGTTATTTAATCCTAAATTGTCCAATCTGGATGAACTATGCACCCCCGATTCTCCTCTCTCGGGAGTGAGATATGTAGACAGCCTCTTGTGGGTTCGGGGATCTTATTTCAAAAAATCCAAAAAAAAATTTCTTCACTCATCATTTAGAGTAGGTGTTTCATATACATCTCTAAAAGAAAACTACAAAAAAAAATTTCTTTAATATTTTCAAGTTTCATTTTAGTATGAAATTCAAAATGGAAAACCCAAAAAGATTTTTCTTTGGTAATCATAGGTTTCATTTCGTATAGGAATCTGAAAAATCCAAAGAAAAAAATTTCACTCATCATTTAGAGTAGGTATTTCATGTACATCTGTAAAACAAAACTACAAAAAGATTTTTTTTTAATAGTTTCAGTTTCATTTTCCTATGAAATTCAAAATCAAAAAAGGTTTTTCTTTGGTAATCATAGGTTCTATTTTGTATAGGGAGTTTAAACTTGAAAAATGCAAAAAGATTTTCGTCAATTCTTTTGACAATTTGTTATTTTCTTTTCTTTTAAAGTTTCAAGAAAAAAAAAACAGAAATCAGAGTCAAGAAAAAAATGAGTTGCCATTACTACGCTTGACCTGATTCTCCTCTCTTGGGGGTGAGATACGTAGGCTCCCTTCTAGGATTCGGTGATCTTTTTCAAAGAAAAAAGATTTTGAGAAAGTGTTGAACTCTAACTCGTTTGCTATCTTTTGTCCAGTTAGTTTAAGGTGGTTGGTTTGTGGCATTTTGGCTGATCCTCCATATTGCTCCATGTCAAAGAGAAAGTTATGGCCAAAAAGGATATCGAGTTTGTTGTCACTAATCAGATAGAGAGTTCGGGGAATGAGATTTTAGGAGCTAATGAAGAGAGTCGGAAATTAAGACATCAAATGATAGAAATGCATTGAGCTTGGGCTAATGGGTTGCTACCTCCTCCATTTTTCACTGATAATTTGGAATATCTTTGTAGCTTGCCTTCAGTGTCACATGCACAGTTCCTATTTTTGTTGACATGCCACAACATGCATTAGGGTCTAGTTCGGGGCAATACTATCCAAACACTTCCAATATTTCTTTCCTCACTCCTCGACACAAAACTACCGCATACTCGGCTGCACTTAATGTTCATGTTTTTGCACCCCCACCCCCACCTGAAGCTCCTACTAATGTCCATGCACTTGTTGTGCCTCCCTACTCTGCGGGAGAGAATGTATTGAATATTTTTGGTGATCAACGTTATGCTCCAGAGCCCACATTTATTGGTCCTTATAGTTACACTTAACCGCCTGAATTTTCTCTTAATACTGAGAAGCCTATTAGGACAGAAGAATAAGAGGAGATGACCTAAAAAGGTGAAAAGTTTGGAACTGGCTATGAAGAAATTTCAAGGACTTAGGGGTTTATAAAAGTGTCTCATAGAAGGACTTATGCATGTTTCTAGGTGTCAACCTTCCCCTCGGCTTTGAAATGCCAAAATTTGAGAAATATGATAGATACGAGGATCCGATGGCGCATTTGAGACATTATTGTAACCAATTAAGAGGTGCTGGAAGCAAAAAAGAACTGCTTATGGTTTAGTTTGGTGAGAGTCTTTCGGGTCTAGCCCACGAGTGGTTTGTTAATCAGGATATTGATAGGTGAAATAGTTGGGATTATTTAGCTAATGAATTTGTGCAACAATTTCAATATAATGTGGAATTAATCCCTGGACAAAAAACACTAACTAATATGAAGAAAAAGAATACTGAGAGTTTCAGGGAGTATGTAATCAGATGGCGTGAACAAGTTGGTAGAGTAAAAATACCCATGAAAGAAAGCAAGATAGTGGAGATGTTTATTCAAGCACGGGATGAAACATATTATCAACACTTGTTACCTGCATTAGGCAAGCTATTTATTGAGGTCCTCAAATGGGGAAGATGATAGAGGATAGAATTAAGACCGATCGTATTGTAAGTTTTGCAACATTGAAAGCAACTACTCAAGAAATTCAAAAAGGACGGGAAGTGTTGAGGAGAAGAAGAATGAGGAAGATACATCTTCTATTATAGTTGGACAGCAGGAACGGTCAAGAAGACCATGTCGTCATCGCTCTCAGGCTCAAGCCTAAGTTTATGCCCAAGCCCCACAGAATCACTCCCAAAATCTATTATACTACATTCCCCCACCTTCATATGCAGTATACATCACACAACCATGTGTTCAAACCTCATCTTACCCACAATGGCACACACCAACTCCCCAGAGTCATCCTCTAACTTTACAAACATACCAAAGCCCTTCTAGGCCCGATTTTTGATCTAAGCCAAACCAAGAATGAGGAAGAAGTCGAGAGATAGATCACACCAATTTGAGAGTCGTATGCCAGTTTATTTAAGAGATTATTATAGTGGGGCATGATCACTCCTCTCCTTGGGTACACTCTTAATCCGTGTTCAAGAAATTTTGATCCTAATGTATGACGTGCGTATCACTCTGATGCTCAGGGTCATAGTATGGAAGATTTTCAAGATTTGAAAAGATAAATTGAAAAGATTATTCAAAATAGATCAATTATGGTATAGAACAATGACAATGAGGAAAGCTCTAGTCATGTTGATATGCAAACCAGTGGCTAAGATGTTAAGCTCAGCAATTGGGAAGTCACTTCTCTCTTTGCTAAGATGGATGTTTGGTAGTTTTTTTTGTTTTCTTTTCTGTTATTTGAATTATTTCAAGGTTGTAGTTTGGGATCTATTTTGTTTTGTCCCTCTGTCGTTTATGTTCAAACCCTTCTATTTTTTATTTAATGAATTGTTCCTTTCCCTTTGTGTTTCAAATATGTGTTGTTTGTTTATTTTCTTTATATAGTACATTTTAGGTTGATTTTAGTGATATAACATGCCACAAAATTTTTAGCCAGATCTTAAAATCCATTTTAACCATGAAACATTGAATCAGAGGGCTAAAGTTAGAAAAAGAATCTGAGAAAATATGTTGAGTGTTGAGATATTTAATGACAAGTTGAAGCCTTCTTTGAAAATTAAGACAATTGTTTTGAGAATCTCAAGGATAACTTGGTCATCAATTGAATGACATGTCTCAATTAGGTCAGATAGTGGAGTGATATGTTGAAAAAAGTGCAAGAGTAGTGATGCACAAATTCAGTTAAAGTTAGTGTTGTAGAAATGTCACGAATGATCTCCATCTTTTATATTCACATTGCGTGATGTGTACTTGCATTTTCAAGGATTAATATGATGAAGGCATTTCATTCTGCTATTCAAACATTATGTCATCCTTTGTTTACCCCACTTGAGCTTTAATTCTATTTTTCTTTCATATTTCTCGTTTGGAATCAAGATAGAGTCAACAAAGTTCAAAAGAAAAAGTGTCGAGCAAAACAGTAGAGTTAGAAAAGTTTTAAAAAAAGAGAGAGAGAAAAACATATGTCCAAAAAGAAAGAAAAAGAAGAGTGTTAAGAAAATAGAGTCGGAAAAAGTTTCATAGAGAAAAAAAAGTTAATAAAAGATTAAAAAAATAGAATCAAGCAAAAGAACGAGCTGCCAGAACTACGCGTGACCTGATTCTTCTCTCTCGAGGGTGAGACACGCAGCTGCCCTACTTTGGGCTTGGTTTAACCAAATGAACAATTTAGAGTCACCCAGCCAAAAAAAACTGGGGCATAAGTTAATCCTCATTGTTTGAGTCGATTCCAAAAGTTATAAGTCTTACCCCACTTCAATTGTCATTTGGGATCCATGAATCCTTTTTTTCTAATCTTATCCAAAAGCCAAGTTGCAACCAAAGAAAAACCTTCAGATCAATCTTTGAGAATGTTAAGGCTAGGCATACAATGGATATGGTGATGCATTTGGGAACTACTTGTCTTTCTCAGCATAAAGAATCAAGAGAGGAATTATTGGTGAAAACCCTCCCGGACACCGTAAGACGATGGTAAGTTGAGAGAGATTAAAATAAGAGAGTCTTATTGGTAAAAACCCTTACGGGCACTATAAGGCGACTGTAAATTAAGAGAAATGAAAATAAAAGAGTCTCATTAGTGAAAAACCCTCACGGACATCATAAGGCGATGGTGAGCTGAGATAAAAATGAGAGACTTGTTGGCGGAAACCCTTCAGGGCGCCACTAGCCAAATGAGGTCTCCAAATGCATTGCCTCGAGGAAGTAACTCGGTTTCAGGGCCATTAAATCAAGAACAATTGATAGAAAGTTTGGATGGAAAGATCAGGCAGTTTAATCTAAAATGCATGGCATAATTATTAAAGTTGACTGTCATTTTTAGATAAAAAAATTTTGTTTCTTTGTTTCAAATGGGGACATTCATTGTCTTTTCTTTCTTCTCTTTATTTTTATTTTATTTTCTTGAGTCAGTTATCAAAATAAAAATCATTGTCATTTTTCTCGTGTCTTTGAGTCAAGTCCATGTCAAAACAAGTGAAAAAGATTTCAAAACTGGCTACCAACTTCTTCAATTGCACAAAGCAATACAAAAGGTCAACACATAAAAGAGACATAATTGTGATCCAAAATAAGGCATGCAAAAGTTTTGTCAACAAACAAGTCTAGGAACTCATGAAAATATCAAGGTTCATAGGGTTTATCTGAGAAACATGGAAAAGCATAGATATTGTGTTTGTTTCAGAGTCACTCTTAATAATCTGAGTTTGGGTCAACGAAGCAGCAATCCAATAACATATGCTAATGGTTAGAAGCAAGGTTAAATGTGACGAGGGCAAGAGCGATCACCACAAAATCTAAAGCCACAAACCAGCCTCCATTTTTTAAACTCACAAGTTTTCTTTGATGAAACAGGAAACATATTACCTTCAAAACAAGGACTTCAGAGTATAAATATCAAGGGCTGCAATGTCTCACTTTCACAAATGCAGGAAACAATGTTGCTACCCAAGTTTGATAATCAAATCATGGTAAAAATTCATCATCCTATATCCCTCAGAGATACAGTTTCTTGTCCAGGGATTTCAGTTTTCATTTGCTAGGTGATACATTTCTTAAATTGAATATTCACTCTTAGAAGACGTACCTTTTAGTCGAGTCATTCTCCTTGATTTCTATAAGACTTACCTTTTAGTTGAGTCATTGCAGTTGATTCCTATAAGACGTAACTTTTAGTCGAGTCATTACCCTTATTTCCTATTAGACGTACCTTTTAGTCGAGTCATTCCCCTAGATTCCTACAAGACAGACCTTTTAGTCGAGTCATTCTCCTTGATTCCTATAAGACGTACCTTTTAGTCGAGTCAATCCCCGTGATTTCTACACAACATGCTTTTTAGTCAACTCATTCCCTTGATTTCTAGAAGATGTACTTGTTAGACGAATCATTCCAATTAACCCATAGAAGATGAATTTCCTTGTTTGGGTTTTACAAGTAGTTATGATGTGACTTTCACAAAAGTCCTTTGATGATAAACTAGGGCAAAATTTAATTCTTGTCGTTTAGAACTTCACTTTTCTGGCAAATGAAATCTCTTTATAATAATCTTTGTTTAGGATAATTTTCTTTTTAGTTTTGATGTGATTTCAGGAGCCCGCCTGAAGAATAGGGAGAATAAATATAAAGTCAAGCAACAAGGTGAAGAAGTTGAAAGTCAAGCAACAAGGTAATGAAGATAAAAGTCAAGCAACAAGATGAAGCAATTGAAAGTTAACAGATTAAAAAATAGCAAGTCAGAAGCCCGCCGGAAGAATAGGGTGAAGAAATTGAAAATCAGGCAACAAGTTGAAGAAATTGCGAGTCGGGAGCCCGCCTGAAGAATAGGGTGATGAAACTCAAGTCAAGAGTCCAAAAGAAGTTGCATAGATAGGATTTTTGTAATTTTATTTATGTTTTAACTTGTAATTTTTATTTTTTATGTAGTGACATAGCCGCGGACCGAAACCTCGAAGGGACCTTACTCGACTCTCCAACTCGGTTATTCTTATTCCTTCCATTTCTTCCTTTAAATTATTATTGGGTCAAAATTCTGTCTCGTTGTCTACTTTTTTGTCTGAAAACACTTTGTGTTTACACCCAAAAAGGGGCATGATGTAGACACCTAATTTTGTCCCTCCCAAAAATCCAATTTACCCATTTTCACCCTCGTCTTACCACGTACCCTACCCCATGTAATTATCCCTCCACAAAATGACAAAATAAAAAACTCCCTAACAAAATAACAACCCCTCTAACTAATTTTATCTCAAAGGGGGGGGGGGGGCAGAATACACATACGCATAGTGCACAGTACACTCTCATCTATCTCCATTTCTTATTTACAATTAACAACACAGCACGACAAAAACCCATTAAAGGAGAACATTTTTTTGGTTATTTGTTCACAGCAACACTACACGCAGAGAATAGAGGGCCATTTTTGAACACGCCATTGTCCTGTCCTTTTTCTTCTTCTTCTTCTTCGCACAGACACACGAGAGAATTAAACCATACACATGCATAACATAAAAGGAGGCTCACACTCAATCCATTTTCTCCATTCACAAATCACAAACACACGGAGAAAACGATAGAAAATAGAAAAATTGATCGAAAAATAGAGAAATCCGATGGGTGAACAGTAATCGAGAGAAAGAGGGAGAAAATACAATGCTCGTTGACTATTTTTGGTGAGTTTATCATTGGAAATCCTTTATATTTGTCATCAGGAAACGTCACCGGTGGTACTCTCTCCTATTTCGATGAGACCCATTTAAAATTGGTACGAAATCCGTGATTTGGGGTTTGTATTGAGAGGTTTTCTACTGGTTTACGTCTGTCCAGATATTAATTTTTGAATACCGAGTTGGATTTGGTTCATTATTGAGGTTCGAATCGAAGGTTTCAGACGCAGATTCTACCAGATTTAATCGACATAATACAACGATTTTGAAAGCGACATTGAGGTCCAATTCTATCTTTTCCTCTTTAATTTTTACATGAATGTGAATGATTAATTGTTTGACATGTTTGAATCTTTATTTTGTATTAGTGGATGTTGGATTTGAACATTGAAAACTTGAATTGATAATTAAAGCATGTGTTAGTCATTGGTTAAGAATGAATTTGGGGATGGGAATCAAAAGTTAATGGAATCAATTGTTTGATTTGAAATGGATATTAATGTTGTTGAATTTGGATAAATTTTGACTCATTGATGTTGAGCGTGATAGAATCATGATAGGTCAAGCTGGGTAGGTAATTAGTAGGTTCGGATAGGCAAATTTAGAACTTGTGAATTGTTGAATGTTGAAAAATATTTGTTGAATGGTTTTATTTTATTAATTTGGATCAATTGTATTCATTTGATGGAGATTTCCTCGATGTATCATATACTCGGAGGACGTCCGTGATGAAGGCCCGAAGCATCAGATAAGGCATTGGAGCGTAGTTTAGGATTAGTGTAGGTTAGCGTAGGTTTATTTTTTAGTACCTTTTCCATTTTGGGTTGTAATAATTGGACTGGACACTATATTTTGAATTTTTTTATTTTGTGTGTTTGATTGATTGTTTTATGTGTTTTTGTGTGGTTTATACATTCGTAATGTCAAACTAGCCGATACGCTCCACCAAGCAACCATGGTCGAACCACGGGATCAAGGGGTGCCTAACTCCTTCCCCTCGGTCAATGGAATTCCTTAGCCAGAACCTCTATTCGCAAACCAATTTCAAAGAGTCAAACAGTTTTAAAAAGGATTTTCAAAAGTGACTTGGCACATCGAGTTTATGTCAAGTGGTGACTCTGAATTAAAAATGTAAATAATCTTTTTTCGAAATAAACTTTCATCTTTTGTCACTTTAATAATAAAAACCCTTTCGAACCTTAAAAATCATATCTTTTTGGGTTAAAAAAGGGGTGTAACAAAGGGTACAATAGACCATTTCAATATTCTTATAAAGCCTTTGGTTTTCCTGTCTATGTTCTATTTCTTAAATAGTCCAAGATCATCCTTTCTCGATGACTACCTTGTTTTCCTCTGCCTTGTATATTGTGTGACTGGCATAACTTATGTGTTTGTGATTTGATTTGCACCTGGACAGGCACAAATGGTATGTACTACAGTCACATTCTCCATTGACATAGTGTATTTATTTATCTTGATTCTTTATACTGACAAGTTTCTTCTTCATCTTTCGAACAATGGTGTGTTCTTGTCATGTCATCTGTTATGCATACTAGCAGGCGAATCTTACCATAAATATTAGATGTCTTCCCTTGGTGAATTCTCTTCCTGGTGAATGAGACAAAAAGATTTGAATGTGGCATCGATGCCTTAAGTGTGCAAAAATAGAAGGAGTTCCACCAGCGACTCACAGAGTAATAATGTCAGATGCTGCTTGGGGACTCTCATTTGGGAAATTCTTGGAACTTAGTTTTTCAAATCATGCAACTGCTAATCGTGTTGGTAGATGTGGTCATTCTTAGCAAAGAGACTGCCTCCGATACTATGGGTGCGTATTGCATGATATTCCTTAAGAATTAGGTCGGAATCTTCCAGAGTTTGAAGAGTTTGAAATCACTATGATATTTAGTCATTGCTACACCATCTTTATTTAGTGACTAACAGACTTAGCTTTTGCAGGTGTGGAAGTACGGTTGCATTCTTCCACTATTCTTGATATTCTGTCAGTTCGTCTGCCCCTATTAACTCTTGAATTTAGTGGCTAAATAGAATAGGAGTGGTTAAGGAAAGAAACAGTTGAGGTGATAGAAATTCTACTCTCTTTTGCTGTTATCTTGAAATGACCCATTCTAAGTATTTGCAGTGTTTTTGATTCCTTTTTAGGTCACTAAAACCATTAACATCCCCAAAATACCTTTTTACCTTGTGGTCAAAAAGTTTATGTAAATTCTACAATAGTACGTCATTAAGGGAAAAATAACAATTTTAAATTAATGATTTCTAATTATGAAAAAGTGTCAATTGTCTTAGAATGGACCAAAAAGGAGAGATTGGAATGTTTAATGGATCATAGGGTGTAATTAGTTGTGTTATGTAGTTTATTAATAATCTTTTCAAAGTTAGAAGAGGGACAAGTGAAGATGCAGTCAAGGTTGGAAGAGGAGGAGGATGCCAAGGCTACTCTACCGAGCTGGATACAAAAGCTTACTAAACTGACACTTGTATCTTCAAAGAATTCAATTCCTGGGAGTCGATTTTCTTCTGAAGATGATGTAAATTGTCTCTCTATTTATCTTGAGTTTGTTTCTATTTCCAATTTTGCCCACTAGAACTCTAGGTGATCATTTCTGAATTTGGATTTTAGGCACATCAGATGTATTGCTATTTGCAAGAATTTTTCGTACTCCTTTAAGTTATCTGCGTGCTGAATATGTTTATTTAGTAGAACTGCTCTCCATATCATTTATACAGGGATTTTAAGACTTGTCACTCCCTTTCAAGAGACTAAATTAAATTTTTGCTGTTTCTGTTGCATTCTATTACTATTTGTATGCAATTTTCTCGCATCTACCCTGAGCAACAATAACAACAACATACATTTTATAGTCCCGCAAGTGGAGTCTTGGAATGGTCGCGTGTATGCATATATAGATATAGAATTATTTTTTATTTTCATCTTCAAGTATAAGATCTATTTCCTAAATTAATCTTTTTAATTTTTCACCCTTTGCGCCAGAAATTGAACGGTTCTGTGCCCATAAACAGCAAAAACCAATGAGATGCATCATCAGAGACTTTTGATTTCAACCACGGAAGATCTTCTAGCAAGTTGAATGATGATATCTCCTAAGATGGCAGTATGGTTATCGACTCAACTCAGGCTGGTGAAATTGTCAATGGTTCAAGGCTTTCCATTGTATGTTACCTCCTTCTTAAGACCTTTTAAAGGAGGAGACTTCTTAATTTGAAGTTATATTTTGATCCACCTATAGTTTAATGTTTACTCTGATTGCAAAGGTCCTTGTCCTTGTATGGAGTTTGAATTTTTGATAGTTATATGTTAGTTTCAAGTAATGAATTTTCAAACTTTCTTGGATACTTACATTGGATTATCTTCCCAAGTGCACTCATTTCAACTGAATTCTTGAAGTAAAAAAGAATGGAAAGAAACTTTCAAATAAAAGTTTGGGACTTCTTTACCTAATGGAGAATTAAAAGAAAGCAAGAACATGTCATGTCATTATTATCTTCTCTAAGCGAAGACATTAAGCCCGGCATATCCTGGTTCACTGGTTCGGGAGTGAGGAATAGTTGTTTGCTGTTTGGTTTTTGCACTTTAGAAGGTCTAATATTTGTTTCGTCTAGTAATGATATTTTGATAGAAGTATCTGTCTTTTGTTTTAGGCGCATATGTATTAGGCACACATATGTTTGTTATGATACTTATATCATACATTTTTGAATGTTTGTAGCGATGCCCTAACGCATTCTGTGAAAGCACTTGACATTTCCCTGAAAATTGATACAGAGCTAGCCCTTGAATTTGGACGACGTATAAAATGAGCATGACCAACATTTATACTGTTGGGTTTAATTGGTGTGAATGAAAAATGGAGGGACATAATCTTTGAGCAAAGAACATATTGTTTTGAAAAAGGTGTGACCATTCAGATAGTTGTGTCTGTTAAAAAAATGACACAATGTTTCAAATGAACAGACATGACTATTCAAAAGGATACTCCTTTTAAGTGAACCATTTCCACCTTTCAGAAGAGGCATCTGATGGCTATATAAACCTGCTTTCATCCACAAGTTTAGATATGAATGCAAAAATTTCTGAAATAAAAACTCTTCTTGTCTTTAAAACATTCTTTGTGATCAATCAAATCGTTGAGTGAGTTCACCGAATCCAATTATTTGAGGTACCACTATAGTTGGATTGAAAGCCATTTTATCCTGGGAAGAAGATTCCAAAACATCGGGTACAGTGAGGGGAGTTATTCCTTAAGGACACTCCGTGAAGTCGAGGGACTTGGCCTTATATTTCTGTTTCATCTTAATTTCTGAAAAAATAAAACACATTTCTTAGAAAGATCACTTTGATCTTGTGTTGAGGGTGTTTTTGTGCTTCATAGTGTTCTTGTTTTAAACTTGAACTAGTGTTGTAGTTGTTGTGCCTAAATACAAATTCTTGTACCCGAAAACTACATAAAAGATAACAATCTTAAGGAATAATTTTTTTGCAAAGTTTGTATTGCTTGTTTTTAGATATTAAAGCTTTAAGCTTTCTACTCCGTTTGAACTTAACTAGTGATTCAAAGACATAAAATCTTCATCACAAGTTAAAGATCATTTGGTTGACGATTTAAAGTCATAAAAACTTCCTCGTTAACTAGAAACAAGAAGAAGAGTTTAAAGTTGCTTAACTTTATAAATAGTATTTTGAAAATACTAAATTTTATTGTCTTATGACTTATGGTGACAGGAAAAATGACTAACGAAAGTCAAATGCAATATGCGCCTACGACTGTAGGGGCAACTAGTATTGCCTCAACAAGTCGAGCAAATGATCCGCGACCAATGACACCTGCGAAGAAGCCCAAAAAATTTGCGGGGATTGACTTTAAGTGATGACAGCAAAAGATGTTCTTTTACCTCACCACTCTATGCCTTCAAAGGTTCACTAGTGAGGATACTCCTGAGGTGCCCGAGGGAACCTCGTACAAAGAGAATTTCATGATTGTGGAAGTTTGGAAACACTCGGACTTCCTTTGCAGGAATTATATATTGAGTAGTCTCCAAGATGACCTCTATAATGTTTACAGTGGAACTAAGACATCGAAGGAATTATGGGGGGCACTAGAATGAAAATACAAGACAGAGGATGTGGGAATAAAGAAATTCTTTGTTGCAAGGTTCTTGGACTTTAAAATGATAGATAACAAATCGGTTGTTTCTCAAGTGCAGGAATTGCAAGTAATCATTCACGATCTCCTAGTAGAAGGTATATCTTTGAAAAATACCTTAGTTGAATAAATTGAAAATGTTCTTAGTACTCACATAAACTATTTTTTAGGTTTGATTGTGAATGATGCATTTCGAGTAGCCGCGATCATTGAGAAGCTACCACCTATGTGGAAAGACTTCAAAAACTACTTGAAACACAAACGCAAGGAGATGACTGTCGAAGATGTTATCGTCCGACTACGTATTAAAGAGAATAATAAGGCTGCCGAGAGAAGGTCAAAAGGGAATTCTACAATTAATGGAGCACATATTGTAGAAGATGACCAAAACAATTCTAAGAAAAGGAAGAAAGTTGAACAAGGAAGCCATCAAACCAAGAAGAAATTCAAGGGAAAGTGCTTCAACTGTGGCAAGATTGGCCATAAGTCCATGGATTGTCATGCCCCTAAGAAAGGCAAGAAAAAGAACCAAGCAAATATGATTGAGTCCAACAAAGAATGTGATGATCTGTGTGCTATGTTTTCAGAATACAACTTGGTGGGGAATCTTCGCGAGTGGTGGATGGATTCTGGTGCCACCCGCCATGTTTGTGCCAACAAAGAATTATTTTCGTCATTCGCTTCGGCTCAAGTAGATAAAATAATCTACATGGCTAACTCCGATACGGCTAAGGTAGAAGGAACAGGAAAAATGGGCTTGAAAATGACTTCAGGAAAGGTCTTGACACTTAACAATGTCTTGTATGTTTCGGAATTACGTAGGAACTTAATTTCTGTTTCACTTCTAGACAAGAACGGATTCAAATATGAACCGTTTCTGGAAAAATTGTAATTAGCAAAGGAGAAATGTATGTAGGAAAAGACTATCTCACCAAGGGCCTTAATAAGATGAATGTAATAAATGTTGAAATAAATAAAAGTTCAAATTCTTCTTACTTTCTTGAGATTTATAATTTATGGCATGAACGTTTAGGCCATGTTAATTATAAAATATTACGAAAACTGATTAACTTAGAAGTTTTGCCAAACTTTGAGTGCAATAAATCAAAGTGTCAAACGTGTGTGGAATCAAAGAATGCAAAGAATACTTATAAGTCCGTTGAAAGAAATTCCAATCCTTTAGACTTAGTACACACTGACATTTGTGATATGAAGTCAACACATCACGTGGTGGAAAAAAGTATTTCATAACTTTTATTAATGATTACACTAGATATTGTTATGTCTACTTGCTAAATAGTAAGGATGAAGCAATAGATGCATTTAGGCAATACAAAACTAAAGTAAAAAATCAGTTAGAGAAAAAGATAAAAATGATAAGAAGTGATAGGGGCGGAGAATATGAATCTCCTTTCGCCGAAATATGTGTAGAGAATGGAATTATCCATCAAACTATGGCCCCATATTCACCTCAATCTAACGAAATTACGAAAAGAAAAAAGCAAACTTTAAAGGAAATGATGAATGCCTTGCTTATAAGTTCCGGTTTACCGCAAAACTTGTGGGGGAAGGCTATCCTTACAGCCAATCGTATACTCAATAAAGTTTTTCATAGTAAGACACAATCAATTCCTTATGAAAAATAGAAAGGAAGGAAACCCAACTTGAAATATTTCAAAGTGTATGGGTGTCTAGCAAAGGTCCAAGTTCCTATGCCTAAAAGGGTTATGATAGGACCTAAGACTGTGGACTGTGTGTTATGCTAAAAGCAGTAAAGCATGTCGGTTTTTGGTTCATAAATCCGAACATCCGAATATAAATGAAAATACGGTAATTGAATTAGATAATGCTGAATTCTTTAAAAACATTTACCCGTATAAAACTAGACATGAACATTCTAGTAGAGGGTCTAAACGACCTCGAGATGAACCAAGTGAGAATGTATATAATGAAGAGAATTCAAGATGTAGTACACGTCAAAGAACTTCTACTACATTTGGATCAGATTTCATAACATTTCTCTTAGAAAATGAGCCTCAAATATTTAAAGAAGCGATGTCGTCTTTGAACTTATCCTTTTGGAAAGAGGCTGTCAATAGTGAGATTGATTCAATCTTGAGAAACCATACGTGGGAATTGGTTGATCTTCCTTCAGGAAATAAACCTTTAGGTTCTAAATGGATCTTCAAAAGGAAAATGAAAGTGGATGGTACTATTGACAAATACAAGGCAAGACTTGTAGTAAAATGCTTCAAACAAAAAGAAAGTCTTGATTACTTTGATACATACTCGCTAGTAACAAGGATAACATCGATTCGAATGTTAATTTCCTTGGCGGCAGTATATGGTCTTGAAATCCATCAAATGGATATGAAAATCGCATTCCTAAATGGGGAATTGGCGGAAGAAATTTACATGGAATAGCTTGAGGGTTTTGTGGTTACAGGGAAGGAGAATAAGGTGTGTAAACTTATTAAGTCGTTGTATGGACTAAAGCAAGCACCTAAACAATGGCATGCAAAGTTTGACCAAACCATGTTGGCAAACAGGTTCAAGATAAATGAATGTGATAAATGTTTTTACATTAAAGACACTTTGAATCACCAAGTCATTATTTGTTTATATGTGGATGATATGTTGATCATCAGTAGAGATATTTTAGACATAAATACAATGAACGAATGCTCGAAAGCAAGTTCGATATGAAAGACCTTGGAGTTACGGATGTGATCTTAGGTATAAGAATCCATAAAACTTCACAAGGGTTGGCATTGTCACAGCCTCATTATATCGAAAAGGTACTTGACAAATTCAAGTATATGAAATTCAGTATTGCCAAGACTTCTTTGGATATGAACTTTTCACTTTGAAAGAATGAAGGTGAAAGTGACTCACAATTGGAGTACGCGAGAGTATTGGGATGTTTAATGTATATAATGAACTGTACACAACCAGATATAGCATGCACTATTAGTAATTGAGTCGGTACACAAATAATCCCAACAAAACTCATTGGATGACAATGAAAAGAGTTTTGGGGTATCTTAAATACACTCAAGTCTATGCCTTGCATTATAATAAATATCCTGCGGTACTTGAAGGATATAGTGATGCAAATTGGATCACCGGATTAAACAAAGTAAAATCCACAAGTAGATATGTATTTACTATCGGTGGAGGAGCAGTCTCTTGAAAATCATCTAAATAGACTTGTATTGCTCGCTCTATAATGGAATCTGAATTTATCGCATTAGATAAAGCCGGTGAAGAAGCAGAATAGCTCCAAAATTTCTTGGAAGATATTCCTTATTGGCCTAAACTAGTGGCACCAGTATGTATACACTGTGATAGCCAAGTGGTAATAGGTAGGGCAGGGAGCATGATGTACAATGATAAATCTCGTCACATACAACAGAGACATAATATCGTTAGGGAACTTCTCTCTAGTGGAATTATCACTGGTGACTATGTTAAGTCAAAGGATAATGTGTTAGATTCACTTACAAAAGGCCTATCTAGAGAAGGAGTGGAAAGTACATCCAAGGGAATGGGTTTAAGGCCTAGTACAAGTCAGCATGATGGTAACTCTACCTAGTAGACTGAAGATCCCAAGAGATAGGTTCAAGGAGATCAAACAAAGTTGTGTCTGACAGGTTCAACATTGTCAATTACCCAACCCATTTTCATAATGTAGACAATGTTTAGTAAACAAGGATAAGACTTAAGGTAAAAAGTCTTAATGATTATCTAAATTTGACAGATTTGACCAAATAGTTTAATCTATAGGATCGAATATATATAAATCACCTATGTGAGGGCTAAGTGGAAGCCATTTCAAGGAGAGTGTTAGTAAAGGCCTATTCTCTGAGCTCTCATAAAATCGGGACGTGTTTATGGATGAAAAGAATAAAATTGTGAGAACCATAAACGGTAAAAGGCTGGTTGTGTGACATGTGTTGTCTTGGTGTACATTAAAGCTCGACAGTTCAAAGATATCAAATCTACCGATTGATCGAGTGCATCCGATGCATGTTCACTAGGAAAAGTTTAAAGGGAAACCCACTTATCCAGATGCAATCAGTCTTTGCTTGATGATCACATACTTGTTCGTAAAGTTTTACAAAGAATAGCCATTCCTCATTCATATGGGGGATTTTTGGGTTTAATTGGTGTGAATGGAAAATGGAGGGACACAACCTTTGAGCAAAAGACATATTGTTTTGAAAAAGGTGTGACTATTCAGATAGTTGTGTCTGTTCAAAAAAAGACACTATGTTTCGAATGAACAGACATGACTCTTCGAAATGATACACCTTTTAAGTGAACCATTGTCACCTTTCAGAAAAGACATCTTATGGCTATATAAACCTTCTTTCATCCACAGGTTTACATATGAATGAAAATTTTTCTGAAATAAAAATTCTTCTTGTCTTCAAAATATTTTTTGTGATCAATCAAATCGTTGAGTGAGTTCGACGAATCCAGTTATTTGAGGTACCACTATAGTTAGATTGAAAGCCATTTTATCCTGGGAAGAAGATTCCAAAATCTCAGATACAGTGAGGGGAATTATTCCTTAAGGACACTCTGTAAAGTCGGGGGACTTGGCCTTATATTTCTGTTTCATCTTAATTTCTGAAAAATAAAATACACTTCTTAGAAAGATCACTTTGATCTTGTGTTGAGGGTGTTTTTGTACTTCATAGTGTTCTTGTTTTAAACTTGAACTAATGTTGAAGTTGTTGTGCCTAAATACAAATTCTTATATCCGAAAACTACATAAAAGATAACATATACTTTGTTGTAGACTCAAGAGTAGAAACAACGGTATAGCACAAAGAGCAAATAAGATTCATTCTACTAATATCCAAGTGACCACCTTTTGACCAACCAAAAAGATGAAAGTTTCTGGAATATTTTGTTTGGCTTTATTCCAATGTAACTGCTTGAATTGATATCTCATAACTTGCTTTCATATTAAAAGCTTGGTGTATGTAAAATTGTGCTTTTCCTCAGGCCAAGGGTCTATCAGAAACAACCTCTCTACTAAGGTGTAAGGTAACCTTCAATTAACCAAACAAATATGTATTTTCTATCCTTTTATGTAGAAAATATATTGTAGAACTAAATTACTCTCAGATGTTAATAGTACTAAACCAGTTTTGAGTTCAGCTCTCTTTGGTCCTTTCATTTATTTTTCTCTCGCTAACAGGTTGATCCTGGTTGCAGGTAGCAAAAATGATCTGAAGAATTACAACACTTGCTTCTTCAATTTGTATAAGCAATCTCCATGAAGATTCTGAAGTCATGTCACTGCTACATTGACAACTGAAGAAAAATTGCTCTTTTGCTTCTCAGCAATCAGTCTTAGGCCATACCTGCTGACTTTAATTGAAGTGATTTAAGTGTGATTTGTAAGACTTTAATGTTTTAATTAGTTAGCTGATGTTTTAATGTAGGTGAAACTTTCTGCATGCTACCTCAGTTTGTTGAAGTTTATTTTATTAGTTGAGGATTTCGTCTGGCTTGTGCATAGCACTTTGCTTGACCCTTGCTTCTATGAACTTTTCCATGATCTAATTGTTGGCTTCGTTTCTACTCCTCCACTCTTTGATGTACTTTTCATAGTACAACGTAGTTGAGGAAATTTGATCTTGTAACTTATTTGTGGACCTACAAAAGTTAAAACAAATGTAACCCTTAACACTCTTTGGATTAATCATATTCTCGAATGTAGAACTTCTAACCATTTTCTTCCAACTTGATATTATTGTATTGTGATATCATAACTTACCTCGAATTCTTGTATGGTGAATGCATCCAAGAGGATGTCTAAGCCAGTGACTATTTTTGAGCTTATGTGAACTAAACTTTATAATGACTCTCTTCATTAGTACTTCTAGCCATCTATTTTCGATAAGAGTCTCATATTTAGTTGAGCGGAAATTCGCTGCATGATAAGACGTGTAAGCTTTTATCTCATCTTGAACTAACGGAATAACGATTGTTACTTCTCGAATATAAACGATGTCACAGACAATATGCTCGTGCAGTACATGAGCACGGGCCATCTAGTATATACAATATATAAGAAATATATTTCTTTTTTCTTTACACTTAAAAAACATATAAGTGCCATGTAGCGTCAATGTCTCATATCTTTTGCTTGGCATATGTGCAATCCTAATAATCACAAAAAGGTGATACTCCATGTAAGTTAATATGATACTTTTTAAACACATGATTTAAGTTGTTAATTATTATAATTTATGATACTTTTTATGTTATTTTTAAATAATAAATATTACTTCATCTATTACAATATATGGAGATTTGATAGAATTTTGAAAATTAACTAAATTTTTATATGTTTTTAAAATTTTTAAGTTGTTAATTATTGTAATTTAAAGTAATTTCGTGTAATTTTTAAATACATATCAAATTAAAAAATAAGATAAATAAATTAGAACGAAAAAAATAAAAAATTACAAAAAAGAGATAACGAAAGCTGACAGGACGACCTGGACCTGCTTCCTACTGCTATTCTATACAATAGAATGTGTATTAATAAACCAAAAACGCACATAAGCTATACAAATAACGTGTAAAATAAATGTTTATTACTCCCTTCATCCCATTTGAGCTGACCACCTTATTATAAATACACACCTTAAGTTATTTGTCTACTTATTAAATAAGATAAAATTAATTAAGTTTTTTCTATTTTATTTCTATAATTAATATTCTTTGAATGATCATTATATCCATCAATATGAAGGAAGAGTAATTTAATAAAAATAATCATTTTATTTAATTTTTTAATTATCATATAAAATAGAAATGATCAATTAAAATAGAACCGAAAAAGTAAAGGAATTCACACAAAATATACAAATCATATGTACTCCTTTTATTTCAATCTGTTTTTCTTATTTTTTTTTTAATTTATTTAAAAAATATGTTTTTAATTTGCTGATAACTCTTTGATTCAATTTTTTCATTACTGTATTTAAAACATAAGATCCAATTTTATTTTCAGACAATATTATATGGAAGTTAACAAAGACAAAACAGCAGGTAGCCGTAGTGTTTCATTTGAAAATGCGAACTTTACGACAGCCATCCTGTCCTTGGGGGTTACTTACTATAATAATAATACAGAAGTTGATGTGAAGTGTGAACTAAAAATTTACTAAAATTTAGCTACCTTGAAACTTCCATTTTGTCCTCAATAATCATTCTTGAATCTACCTAATCTTATTTTCTTCTTAACTAGATTAAATGATTGATAAAGGTGCTTTCATATAATTAGGAAGCTACAGGTTCAAGTTGTGGAACAGTCAGTATGACACAAATATGTAGTGATAGGTTCAGTACATCTTGTCTTTCGGACACACATGGAGAGTGTTTGTAGCAATATGCAAGTTGAAAGAATAATTAATGTTCTTGGAGACATACTTTTAGGTATTTAGCTTGCAGATCAGATAAAGTTTGAATCTTTTGCAGACATATATAGTAGTCAAAGTTAAGTAGGAAGAAATCTTTAAAACCCCATATGGAGAAAACAAACCAAGAGATCCCCATTTGCTTGGAATTTTTGACTTTTCCAAGATATTGAGGTACTAGAATCTTGAAAAGGCCTAATCTTGAACTGGGGTTTTACAGATTTGGATATCCATTTGCTTGGTAGTTGACTTTTCCATGACATTTTTGTACAAGAATCTTGAAAAGGTCCAATCTTGAACTGGGGTTTTACAGATTTGGATATCCATTTGCTTTGTAGTTGACTTTTCCATGACATTTTTGTACCAGAATCTTGAAAATGTCCAATCTTGAACTGGGGTTTTACAGATTTGGATATCCATTTGCTTGGAGGTTGACTTCTCTGAGACATTTTTGTACCAGAATCTTGAAGAACCAAGTTTGAACTGGGGTTTTACAGATTGAGATCTCCATTTGCTTGGAAGTTGACTTCTCTAGGACATTGAGGTTCCAGAATCTTGAAAAGGTCTAATCTTGGACTGGAAGTGTCTTTGTTCTTTTGGGATCCCATTTTGCAGGTTTGGGCAGTGATGGGGGAAGAAGCCAAACTTCAAGTTCATAGTGAGGGGGAAGAAGCCAAGCTTCAAATTCATGGCGAGGAGGGGGAGGAAGTGCAAGAAAGTGAGCATAATGATAGGATCTGTAGTTCTATTTGTGCTCCAGTCAACTGGTTCAAAATGCTCGCTATGGAATTGCACTGGAGTTTTGTGTTTGGTGTTGTGATTGTATATGGAATAAGCCAAGGACTTGGTGGTGCTTTTTCCCGCATAAGTACAGAGTATTATATGAAGGATGTACAAAAAGTGCAGCCTTCTGAATCTCAGGTTTATTCAGGGATAACTTCAATCCCCTGGATTGTCAAGCCTCTTTGGGGTCTTCTCACTGATGCTGTTCCCATTTTGGGGTATCACCGCAGGCCTTATTTCTTATTTGCGGGTAAAATATGCAATGCCATTTAACTTTTTTTTAGTTCTACAGCTAATTTTATACTTTTCATGATCATCTGTTAGTTTAGCTGTAGTTAATGTTGTTTCAAGGCTGGTAGCTAGTTGGAATCCGTCCGTATTATATTATTGTACTTACCAAAACCCGAAAATTCCATGTTATAAGTGGACTAATCAATAAAAAAGATAATTTTTGGTGGACTTAGGTGCATGAATAACTGGAAAGCTTGGTACAAAAGGATAAGATCTAGATGTGATATCCTTCCAGAACTATAGCTAAACTCCTATGCTCTTAGCCTCAGCTGTCACAAAAATAGTTTCTTTTGGTAGCATGTTCAGGATGTAGCTTCAGTTGAGTCGCTTGTCGGTTACGAACAACTCCAAAATTAGGCTTGTAATTCGAGTTGAGCGTTTGAAGTACATTGCTGTTCTCAAATGGGGAGTATTAGATCTTTAAGAAAGCTGCCTGTGAGAATGGCAATTATTGGGTGCATCATAATATATTTTAGATCATCTATACTTGGTTGATGGAGAAAGAATCAAATGTGACTACAAACTAAGTTGAGCAAACCTGAGATTGCAATTTCCTTCTAGGGAATTTCAGGAAGTAAACAAAAATATAGTACGACTAGTTAAGGTGTTGAATACACTTATTCCTCATGGGCAATGTTAGGTTTTCACAAGAAATCTTATAATGCCCGGGCCACTCCGTGCATTGTCTCAAGGTTACTAGTAGATGCTCAAATTCTTTCATATGATATCAAAGCCAAACGTGTTCCAAATTTTTGGGTTGTGTCATACATTTGTTTGTGCAAGGACTTCCAAAGTGGTTGATCGTATCTTTAGCTACTCCACCGTTTGCCTTAAGTCTCCGAGATGGGCGCTTAGATTCTTTCACCGAGTGCGTAATGTTTCCGGAGATTCGTTCACAGGTACTGTAGTGCCTCAGGAGATTCTTTCACCAAGTGTTAGTGCTTCAGGTTTAAATGCCCAGACTTCATAGTACACTTTGCTGGCGCTAGAAAATAAGCTTATCTACTATATCTAGGATGAAGATTTCTATTTCATCTTTTGGCACTTGCTTAAGAAGAAGGGTTGTGTTGAGTAGGCTAGGTAAGAATATTACTCACTAATCAATATATTCTTAAGACAATTCATTTAGACACAAATAGATTTTGCATAGGTTCAATATAGTTTGTTCTTTTCCTCTGTTTCAATCAGCTCAAAAATGACATAACATGTACATTTGACTCGTCTTACGGAGCAGGTTCTGTGAATATTTTCTTATTCAGGTAACCTTTGGATTTTTTTTGTTGATAACAGTGGTGTCCACCAGCGTGCGTGCACCTTGACTTTTCTCTCGGGTACCTGCTACCTCCTACGAGTAAGGTACAGAGTAACTTTATCCACAACAGCTTAGGTAGATGAGAAAGAAATCACGAAGTGATTTGGTCTCTGCTGTGATTTTGGTAACCTTAGGATTTCAAACAAACAAAACTTTGATGATTGTCATGTTAGCTAAGAACATCTCTCAAGTAATGTTACCTTCTCCAAAAGAAAAAAGGAACATCTCTCAAGTTCTTAACAGTTGTAGTTATTCAATCATAATATTAAAAGCCACAACAAGTAGTTGAAGCGCGTGAGGATATTATTTAGTATGAATGAAATATCTTTATCATTTCCTTTGCTCTATTTTTGGTGAAGGCAGTCTATTGTAAATGAAGTAAATGTCGTGTTTGACATGCTTAGTCTCCTGAACAACTTGTAAACGTATGTAGGACTTTCGTAGTGCTTTTGTTCGTTAATACTTTCAACATTATTAAAAAAAATAAAAAAATTATTAGGTTAGGAAATTCCTGGAATCAAGGATTTGTAACTAGAGAATTACTATTTAGTGTCAAGCAACTGCTTACTGTACTACTGAGATGATAGCTTGTGGCACACATATTTTGGCCTTGTGCGTCTATGACTCAAAATAGGGGACCTAACGACCCCCACCCGACTAAACATACCAATAGTCACTGAGAACATTAGTAATCATATTCCAAGGATTAATAATCTTTGTCAGTAAGACAAGAATATATATACTATGGATACGCAAATGGTCGAGAACCATTGCTCTCATGTGCTCTCAAACTTGTAGTCCTGGTTGCTCTTATTATTCACAGAGTATATCATAGTTATGGGAAAGAAAAGCCTAGCTTTAGTGTTATTTTACTTGGGCTGATAAATGTTCCCACTGGTCTACCTGGTTTCCATTCTAAACAGGTCAATCTTCATCTTTCTTTACTTGTCTCGAATCTTGATTTGACATGCGCTCATTTTCCAGTATGTTCTCAGTTCTTGGTAGGCTGACATTCATTTTGCTCTACCATTCTAATACTCAGTAAACAAAAACAACAAAGATCAGTGGATAGGTTGTTTAGTCGGGCTGAGAAGAGTACAATGGTCAAAGCTGCACCAACCATGTATGCTATACTCTGCTTGATTTCCAAGCCAACTTCGTTCAGCCAAATCTCTCTGCTTTTGGTACTCTATCAGAGATATGACATCAATGATCCAAGATACATATTTTTGTCTGTTATTCCCAACACCCCAACAATAACACTAGAACAATTGGTGAACCTTCCACTTTAGTTTAAATTTTTAAATTTTGTTATGGCTCGATTCCCTAGAGCTTTGGTTTATGGTTCAAGATTTTGACGATCATATTAGCAAATAGACATCTCTCTGAAATGAAGACAAGTGGAAGAAGATTGACATGGTTTTTCTTTGCTATTAGTGGATCCAATGGTTCTTGGTTTCTTGCTATCTTTCGTCCATGTTAAATCTGCGACAATATACGGTCCAAGCAACACTTTATACTCCATGACATTTAAAGGTATTATTAAGGACATTGTGAAGCTAGATCAAGGCGATAGTGATATGTCCTTTTTCATTGGACAATTTGAGAAGGTTAGACAGATAATCCAATTTTGTTCTCCTCTTTTTCTTCCCGTCATACTTGCTGCACTTCATGGTCCCTGTCCTATCCATCATGTAGATCTTCTTTTGTTCTTACTGCAAGCTAGCAAAACTTTTAGGCTATATATAACTATGGTGCCTGACAGAGTAATATCAGTTCCAGTATTTGCATATAGCGGTCAGTTGGTCTTAGTTTCCACCCCTTAAGGCAATCGAAAGATTGTAGAAACAAAAGGTAATGGACGAATCTGTTCCTTTGACAGTCGAGAAACCCTTTCCATCTAGTGTGATATTTGAAATTATTTACACATTCCAGTCCAAGGGAAAGGTTGATTTCATCACCCAAAGGAAAAATATACTTGTGGCAATTTTGGAGCATGTCAGTGGGAGTGTAACTATATTGTATGTGTATAATTTCGTATGAACTGAATAAATGTATATGATCTCGTAAACATTCATCATGTTAGACGACAAGCCAAAGGAAACAAACAATTGAATTTCAAACTATGAACAGGTATCACTTGCCAGTTGCCCAGCAAAGCGTCTCTAGTTACTGTCCAGCCAAATAACTCAAAAAGTTCACTGAAATGGTGAGCCAAATTCTTCTTTCCCCCTTGTCGAGCTCATTCCAGTCTAGCTCCAAAAACAGACCTTTTAATGTCCTTGACATAACCCACAGCTTAGTCCAAACAATTTACAAACATCCTCCAGACTTGTTTAGCAATCTGACAGTGCAATAGGAGGTGGTTGAACTTACGGCATATGTCTAGAAGATCCAATGTTGATTTGTGGGCATTATTTTAAGATGCAAAAAATTAGTTTAAAGTGTTGATTGCTCTACGATTCCAATTCCAAGAATTCCTTTGTCCTAGATTGGCTTTTGTATAACAAAGATTTCAGATTGTGATATTTTTTCTGAGATAATATGAAATATTTATGCAACCTTGATTTTGTACGTATCATCCTTGTGCAAGGGCCATGCTAATCTTCTGTATTGTTCCAATTTTATCGAATGTACACACTGTTTATATGATCTTAGAAGTCCTCAGCTATGTCTGAAATGATTTTGGATTTAAATCAATTCTAGCTCCATGTAAATGATACCAAAGAGATTTCCTTCTTGCTTTTATTACAGTTTGTTTTGAGATAGTCTGCCCTACACCACTAAAATTGGATATATTTCTTGGTCATAGAAAATGTTAACCAGCTTAGAGTAATGTAGACATTAGTATTATTGCCTTTGAAGGAAGGATCATGCAAGTGTTGACATATATCTTGTTACATTTGGGCCTTTCCTGCGCAGCTTAGGTGGAAGGCGAAGAAGGCCTCCTTCCGGGGGGGCCCGAGCCATCAGTCAGATACCACTCTGGAAGGGCTAGAATTCTAACCTTGTGTCATACTTATAACGGAAAAGGGTACAGCTGGTTGGTCCAGCCTATTCTTGAAATAAACAACTTGCACACACTCCCTTTCCCAAAAAAGTCAATACACCAAGCACTACACTTAGATTTATTGGATTTGTTGCTAAAATATCGGTATTAAACCCGAAACTCCCGGCAGATGGCCAGTGGCCCAAAGAAATGAAAGTAAATTTTGTGATACTTCCTAAGGAGACATTAGCTAATGCTGATGGAACATATTAATTTCCCTTTTAGAATTTTCTGAAAGAAACAGATAAAATTTTCTTCTGCACCTGATGACACTTTTGCCATTTGCCTGCACCCCAAGGGAATATTGGTTGAATTTTAAAAAAATTTCAAGTGTCTCGCGCCAGTTTTTCTTGACATCCTTAGCATAACTTGATTAGTGAATCAAAGTGCTGAAACAAGTTAATTCAATGAAAAAGTTAAACAAAAGTTAATTCAATGAAAAAGTTAACTGAATATCTCATCTGTTGATTATTTCTTTGGCATAGTCGCAACTATTCTGTTCTTTCAATGAAAGCTGACATCAATAATTCTAGGTTTTCTTGGATTTGTCTCCATGCTGTTCTTATCGTTGCACAAGAACTTGCATATTGTGCTTGCACTGCTCTCCTTGACAGCAGGAAGTGCTGCGGTTGCTATTGCTGATGTGACTGTTGATGCATGTGTGGCGCAAAACAGCGGTTCTCATCCTTCCCTTGCAGCTGATATGCAAAGCTTATGTGCCTTGAGTTCCTCAATTGGGGCACTAGTGGGATTTTCTTTAAGTGGTATATTAGTTCACTTACTTGGCCCTATGGTTAGTTTTCTATCCAGAATTTAAACAACTTTTTATATGTTCATTATGGGATGTGAGAAGTCTAGTGAATCTCTAAATATATTGATTACTTCTGAATTCTTTTCTTTGAAAAAAGGGTGTATATGGCTTATTGTCGATACCAGCCGGGCTTGTTGTTTTGGTAGGAGTTTTGCTCAAGGAATCTCAGACACACAATTTTGCTTATCAACAGGTACTTACATCTCATCTCACTACTTTTTGCATATAGGTCGGTCTCTAAAATCCTAATCCATCCTCAGGTAAACCAAAACTTAACTGATGCTGCCAAGGCTATGTGGAATACTTTGAAATGCCCGGAAGTTTGGCAACCATGTCTTTATATGTACTTGTCCTTTGCTCTTAGTGTAGACATCCAAGAAGGAATGTTCTTCTGGGCAACAGATTCAGCAGGAGGACCACAATTTTCAAAGGTGGAATAACTGCTGGACATTTCACATTCCAATCAAGCAAGTACATTTTAGAATCATAAACTCATTTAACTTACTGTTAACTATAAGAAACTAATAACGGATTTCCAAAATATCCAAGTTGTTAGGCTTTAATTAGAGGTAGGAGACGTCGAGCAAGAGAGGTTCTGCATAATTGATAGTGTCCCCTTCTAACTAACAACACCAGGCAAATTATATGAGGACAAAAACAAATAAGGGAACTCAGTGGCCTGAGATAACCTGCTTAGATGCCAAGCCAAATGGTGCTTACCCTATCAACTATACATACAGTAGGCCTTCGTATCTTTTTCATATGGCATTGTTGGTTTAATGCCTTTAAAGGAAAATAACGCAGGAATTCAATAGTCAAAAGTTGGCCGCTGAAACAGAGATGGGAGTTTAAAGAAGAGAATACGCATAGCAGTTGATTTTTTTCTTGTTAAGCCGTATGTATTGATCATCAAATTAGCAACTTAAATAGTTGCTATTACAACTAAAATAGGGCAAAGAAACAACTTATTAGTTTCCTACCAAAGATAGGACTCCTAAATTAACTAGGATTGTTCGTAAAAAAAAAACTGGAGAGAAAAAAATAGAGAAAGACGTGCATTCCTAAAGCAACTCTCAACACTCCTCCTTGCTTTATGAAATGCAAACTCCAATTTTTTGTCTGAGAAGCTCGAATTTGCTGACAGATAAAGGCTAAGTGAATATATCAACCCATTATTCTTCCGTATTGCAATAGACAAGAATCACATCTCCATCTTTTTGAACTTCTCTCAGGAAGAAAAACTTGATATTGAAGTGCTTAGATTTTCCATGAAACACAGGATTGTGAGAAATAGCTATTGCTGCTTGGTTGTCCACGAACACTTCAATGCTTCCTGTTGGTTCCATATGCAGATCAATCAAAATTTTCTTCAGCCATAATACTTGATTTACCGCTGCTGTAGCTGCCACAAACTCAGCCTCGGCAGTAGATTGAGCCACAATGTCCTGTTTCTTACAACTCCATGAAAAAATCCTAGAACCTAGACAAACAGTGCCCTGAAGTACTCTTTGAGTCATCTTTGGAACCTCCCCAATCACTATCAGAGTACCCAAAAAGCTTTACAGGTTGACTCCTTCGAAACATGACTCCATAGGTGATAGTTCTTTTGATGTATCGCACAATTCTTTTTGCTGCCTTCAGATGTACTTCACTCATGAACCTTGATAGAATACTTATAGCATACAATATATCAGGTCTTGTTGCTGGAAGATACATTAAACACCCAATGAAACTTCTGAAGCATGTTTCCTCCACCTTTTCGGCTCCATCATCCATGCTTAGTTTCTCTTTTGGGTTCATGAGAGTATTCATCTCTTTGCAATTTTCCATTTTAAATTTCTTGAGAATTTCCTTCGCGTACTTCTTCTGGCAAATGAAAAACTCATCTTTTCCCTGTGTAATCTCCATTCCAAGGAAATAAGTCATCAGACCAAGATTAGAAATTTCAAAAGCTTGCATCATAGCCTGCTTGAACTCATCAATGAGCTTTGTATTGCTTCCTGTAATCAAAAGGTCATCAACATAAAGAGAAACAACAAGAATCCCACTGTTAATGCGTTTAACATATCGTGTGAATTCTGAAACACTTTTCTCAAAACCGAAGCTAAGCAAATAATCATCTATTCGACTATACCAAGCTCTTGGTGCTTGTTTTAGGCCATAAAAAGCTTTATGTAGTCAGTAGACTTTCTCTTCTTTTCCATCTACAACAAAACTTTCAGGTTGCTTGATATAGATTTCTTCTTCAAGAACTCCATTAAGAAATGCAGATTTGACATCCATCTGGTGCACTTTCCAGCCATGCTGTGCAGCAATAGTAAGAAGCAACCTGATTGTGTCGAGCCTAGAACTGGAGCAAACATGTCAGAATAATCAACACCAAAAATCTGTGCATACCCCTTAACTATAAGTCTTGCCTTGAGCTTGTTAACAGAACCATTAGCATTCAATTTTGTGCGATAAACCCACTTCACACCGATGATCTTTCTATCTTGAGGCTTTTCCACAAGCTGCCAGGTCTTGTTCTTCTCAATCATTGCAAGATCCTCCTCCATTGCGGCTTTCCACTTAGGATCTAAGACAGCCTCTTCAAATCCAGAAGGTTCTAAAATGGCCACATTGCATCTCTGGTATATCTCAGAGAGCAACCTTGTTCCTCTCACAGGTTGATCATCAATACTTTCATTAAAATTTGGTAGATTGCTTATGATCTGCTTTTGGTTAACTTTTTCCTAGTCCCATTGCTTATTCTCCATAAAAAATACATCTCTACTTACCGTAATTTTTCCAGTATGAGGCTGAAAATTTTTGTAAGCTTTAGAGATTGTACTGTAACCAATAAAGACTCCAGGTTCAGCTTTCTTGTCTAACTTGTCCCTCTTAACCTGCGGAATATGAGAGAAACACAAACAACCGAAGATTTTTAAGGACGGCTTATAGCTGTGCCATGCCTCAAAAGGTGTCTTTCCGTCAACTGCTTTGGCAGGCAATTTGTTCAGCAAAAAAACAACAGTGTTAGCTGCTTCTGCCCATAAATATTTTGGTAGGCCTTTCTCATATAACAAACACCTCGACATCTCCATTATCGTCCTATTCTTCCTTTCACTGACTCCATTTTGTTGTGGAGTATGCGGGGCAGTGAATTGATGCTCAATACCTGCATTTTCGCAAAACTTCTCAAATCGATCAGATGTGTACTCAGTACCATTATCATCTAAACATTTGCATCCTGCAACCACTTTAATTTTCTACCAAAGCTTTGAATTTCCAGAACACTTCAGGTATTTCAGATTTGAACCTGAGAAAATAAATCCAACACATTCTTGTCATATCATCAATAAATGCTATAAAATATTTACTTCCGTTGAGAGAAGCAATTTTATGTGGTCCACACAAATCAGTATGGACCAAGTGAAGCTTCTCCGATGCTCTCCAGGTTGCCTTGGCAAAAGCATCCTGCTTTGCTTTCCAAATTGACATGTGTTGCAGCTTGTGTGTTTTTCCTCCATGGATGGTAGTCCTAGAACCATATTTTTCTTCACCATGTGCAAGAGTGCCTTGTGATGACAATGCCCGAGTCTCTTATGCCATACATCTCCTGTCATCTCTTGGCTCTGATAGGCAGCCGACTTCCCCTTCATTGGATCAAACGAAAAGCTTTTTCCTCTCATCTTAACTTGGCAGATTTCTTGACCCTTTGGATCAAATATCACACACTTCTTATCCCCAAAATTAAGCTTAAAACCATTCTCCAAAAGTTGTTCTACGCTCAACAAGTTTTGATCAAGTTCCGGAACAAAAAGTACATCTGAAATTAACTTTGTACCTGAGTGGCTTTCAATAGCTACTGTTCCTTTTCCTTTGGCAGAAAGATAATCACCATTACCGATTCTAACTTTAGAGATTGCGGACTTGTCTAAATATTTGAAAATCTCCTATCATGAGTCATATGATTTGTACAACCGCTATCAATTAGCCAGAACTCGCTTGGGATGCTGCTTGTAAAACACGATGCGACAAAAAATTGATCTTCTTCTTGTTCATTAACAACTTGGGCCTCTGCATCTTGCTGCTGAGTTTTGTTCTTACAGATGATCGCTTCATGCCCAAGCTGATTGCACTTAGTGCACTTAGCATCAGGCCTCTTCCAACACTTGAAAGGTGTATGTCCGAGCTTGCCGTAATGCTTACAAGGAGGGTAGTTTCTTTTGAAATCACCTGTTTTGTTTTTGTTGTTGTGCGCTGCACCTTCTTCATCAGTTGGTTGATACTTCTTATTGTTCTTCTTCTTCTTAGAACGTCCATCATCGTGATGCGTGGCTGGTAAGGCACCTTCGACAGCTCCTCCTTGTCTCATAACACGCCGTTGCTCTTGCGCTTGAAAAACACTTAAGAGCTCTGGAAGTGTGATCTTAGACAAGTCCTTAGTATTTTCTAAGGTTGTTATGGTAGCCTCAAATTTTTCAGGTACCGTTACTAGGATTTTTTCAACGATCCTTGAATCATTGAAAGTGGAACTCAACAATCTGATGCGATTTTCTAAATTAAGAAGTCTATCAGAGTAATCCTTTATGGTTTCACTTTCTTTCATCCTTTGCAGCTCAAACTCACGTACCAAATTCATCACTTGCATCCCTCGAATCCTTTCATGTCCTTCATACTCAGTCTTGAGATAACCCCATACCTCCTTCGCTGATTGCAGAGACATGATACGAGTCAAGATATTAGATGAAACTGCAGTAAATAAGCATGCTATTGCCTTTGATTTCCCGGTACTTTTCTCCTTGTGAGTTTTAATCTGCACCACCGTAGGATTGTCCGGCAAGGGAGCTATCTCGTATTCATCTTCAACAGTTTCCCATAGATCCAAAGCTTGCAGATCTATCAACATTCTAATTGTCCAGATTTGATAACTTTCTCCATCGAAAGTTGGTGGTGCCATTGAAGAAAAATTTGTTTCTCCGTTCATGGTATCCATTGGATCAGCTTTGATGCAAACACTCACAGTCCCTTAAGATTGAAGCTCTGATACCAATTGTTGGTTTAAAACCTTTAAAGGAAAATAACGCAGGAATTCAATAGTCAAAAGTTGGTCGCTGAAACAGAGATGGGAGTATAAGGGACGACCCGGTTCATACCTACTCCGTAGGTGTCGGGGAGGGGGGGGACCACTCCGGGCCTGACCTACGCGCCCTCACCCCAGCTTCGCTGGAGGGGCGTTTCGAACCCCCGACCCTGTATTGATCATCAAATTAACAACTTAAATAGTTGCTATTACAACTAAAAATAGGACAAAGAAACAATCTATTTCTACCAAAATTTAAATAACTAATTAGTTTCCTACCAAAGATAGGACTCCTAAATTAACTAGGATTGTACGTAAAAAAAACTTGGAGAGAAAAAAACAGAGAGACGTGCATTCCTAAAGCAACTCTCAATAACATCTTGGTTTGACTTCTCGTTAATATTGTTACTGCAATAAAAAACTATTATCAAATTCAAATAACTTTGAACTCTTTTGTGCATAAAAAAAATTGATTTACCTTATTGAATGCACTTTTCATTCTTCCTATTTCATGTAACTAATCTTATTCAGTATGTACGAAGCCTACATGAGATATTCTATTAAACATGCTTACCTTATTGGAATTATTGGTAGAAGAACTCACAACGGAAATGTGAAATTCTGTAAATGTTTTACTCCTGCAGGAGTATATCGGATACATATCAGCAGTAGCCTCCATTGGAGCACTTTTAGGGGCTATACTGTACCAATATGGATTGAAAGACCATTCTTTTCGAGACCTGCTCTTTTGGACTCAGTTATTGTTTGGTCTGTCAGGAATGCTAGACTTGGTGCTGGTGTTGCGTTTAAATTTGAAATTCGGCATACCAGATTATTTCTTCATGGTGATGGATGCTAGTGTATCTCAAATGGTTGGACGACTAAAGTGGATGCCACTTCTTGTTCTAAGTTCCAAGCTCTGTCCTCCTGGCATTGAAGGCACATTTTTTGCCTTGCTCATGTCAATTGACAATACCGGACTCCTGACATCAACATGGGGAGGCGGATTGTTGCTTCACGTCTTCAAAATTACAAGGACAAAGTTTCATAACCTCTGGCTAGCCATTTTGATAAGGAACATTTTGAGAATCACTCCACTTTCTTTACTATTTTTGGTTCCTAGAAGTGATCCTAACTCCTCTATCCTTCCTGATGAGATGTCAGATTCAAAAGAAACCATTGATACCCCAGCAACTCAGAATGAAAATATCGAACTTGTCGCTCTGGTGCACAACATGGATACTAGATAGCGGATTATACACGTTTTTGAGCTAATCTATTTCCATAACCATACTTATAAAAGTAATTACCAGATACGAGTTTTAGACACCTCCCACAATTATTTTTCTGTTTTAGTTTAGATAGTAAAAGTTATTGGATAGAAGATTCATTTTTCTCTGTATTCATTGACAGCAAGCATATGAAAACAGAAATTGCACTGTCTGTCAAACTTGTAAGGCACTTGTTTCTTGTGGATTATACAGGAATAATGTGATCCACACATTCAGCTTGATGGTTTTTTACCATTTCATGTTCAATTTTCTATAAGGTATTGGATGTAATTAATTCTTATCATATATGTAAATTCTTCTTTTGTCTTTTTGTCCTGAATCGGGGATCTATCGGAAACCTCTCTACTTCTTTGGACATAGTGGTATGGACTGCATACACTTCACCCTCCCAGACCCCACTATGTGGAAATACTATGGGTATGTTGTTGTATATGTAAATTCTTCTTTAAAGCTTGAAACTTCAGAAATGGATTGTGTTATACAAAACCTCTAGAGATCGACTTCCCAATTTGTTACTCTTTCTTTTAGGCATAATACATTAACAAATGCTCAAAATATGGTTTTAGCTTGTAAGTAAGCACTCTAATTTTGAGAATGCATATCTAGACACCTTAGCTGATAACTAAACGCTCTAGCTAGTTCCCACTATGTCTCGTGGATACTCAATGCTGACATGACACATAAATTTGGAGGTATCTAGACTCTAGATGATCATTTTGTAAGTTGGAGTGTTCAACTGACACATTGGAGACGAGTTGGGTCGTCTAAATGTGCATATTCAAAATTGAAGTGTTTACTTGCTAGGTAAAGCCAAATTTGATGTATGTTTATGTATTATGCCATTTCTTTTATGTCCTGAAGATGAATGCCTTATTCAAGAACTTCCCCTACTTGTTTGGAACCTAGGGAAAAGGAAAGAATGAAAATACACTTTTCCTTCTGTTTGGTTTAGAGGGAATAAAAAGTAGAGAAATAAGTTTTTAGTTGATCTTATCTTTTCTTGATTTTATCTCCTATCATTATCTTTCCTCAGTTTCCAAGAAAAGTGTAGTTGAAAATGTCCATAAGGAACTTTTTCTCTGTGAGCCTCACCTCCCTTTTGGCCTTTTTAACATGATCATCATTATTCTAAAGATCTATTCCCCCAAATCTAAGACAATTGCTTTCTTTTTAATGTATTCATCACTTTCTTGCTTCATTAATAAACTCCTCAAGTAAAGGTACCCAACTTTAACTTTATCCAATTCACCCATATATCATTTCTTTAAAAGGGGGACTTCATGAAGTTCTTTATAAGCATTGTATTACCATTTTTTATTTGCTTCAATTAGATAAAACTTTATCCTAGTCATCCGTATATCCATGATTTGGAAATTTGTGCTAGTCCTAGCATGGCTAACTACACTAATTTGTTCTACAATGTGTTCGAGTAAGGGAGGAGAAAGTTATGTTCACGATGCATGTAGTGTGACTCGATATCAGGACCTCTGCCTCCATTCATTAGCATCATTCTCGAGCACGGCCAAGGACAACCCCAGCAGGTGGGCTCGGGCCGGGGTCTCGGTGACGATAAGCCAAGCCAAGAATGTCACTCAATCCTTGTTGAAATTGAGGAAACACAATTTCTTGAAAGGGAGAGGAAGAGTTGCTATTTTAGATTGTGTTGAATGTTTGCAAGATGCACTTGACAATTTACATAACTCACTAGGTGTGCTTAGAAAACTTGGCACCCAAACTTTTAATGACCAAATGGGAGATGTGACCACTTGGCTAAGTACTGCTCTCACTGATGAAGACACTTGCTTAGATGGACTTGAAGACAAAAAGAGAAAACAGGTTAAGTTACTCTTAAACCAAGTCACAAATGTGAGTTACATGACTAGTAATGCACTTGCTTTAGTCAACAAACTTGCAACAACTGGACCACAGTGCTTAGAAAATTCATAGTAGAAGAACTTCTAGGTTGTACTTTTAATATTAGTGACGGTGTACTGATAATGTAAAAAAAAACTTTACATTGTCGGTGTAAGATTTTCTTTTTAAAATGTGATTCAGGGTTTGTGTAATATAAATAATATTAAGTAAATCTTTACATTGTTAGTGTAATGCATTCGTGGATGTTTCCACATTTAGTAACATCAAATTCATATTTCAACTTTAACATAGTTATTGTCTAAACACTAGCTAATAGATACATGATTTTGGAGGGACGGCATGCCAAATTTAACAAAAACACAAACAAAATACAAACCAATAACGAATCAAGCATCACCAATAAGAGTAAGAAATGTAATACAATTAACCAAATCAATGTGCTTCCCTTGACCAGAAGTCTTGTGTTCAAGCCACAAGAATAATAGAAACTCAAAAGTGCTTCTCTTTTTAGAGGCCTTATGCAACACAAATCAAGACTAGTCAAATCGGTGGGCTTTTGATACAAGATGCATAAAGATTACAATAACTATGACATACCCATTGTAATCCCGCAGGTCTGGGAAGGGTGTGTGTTTGCAGCCTTGTCCTTACCTTGTGAAAGTAGAGAATTTGTTTTCGATAGACACTTGACGCAGGATGCACAAGAACTGAAAAAACAAATTAGGCTTGAATATTGCGTCTCTACGCACACGCAAGTGTACGTGATCGTGCAAGTAATATAATGACTTAGACAGTCAAATATCGTTCCCTCGAGGATCAATAAACTAGAAATTTATTCAATCTTTAGTTCAAGACAATTGAGTATTAAGTGTTGATGGTATCAAGATTAATTTAATTCTGTAAATAAAATGTAAATTACTAAACAAGAAATAATTAATTATGACTAGAGCAAAACAAGCAATGGTTGTAATCAATGATGAGGAGATTCCAGGGTTGAGGTATTGTGAAGTCCTACAATTCTCTATTTTTATCATAGTCTAATTGGTTATCGGGCTGCTGGTTCGCAAGGGTTATGCCACGATCTTGGTTTCCCGACCTCAAATCTTCTATCTATTGAATGTTGTAACTACAACTCCCGCAGAATTACAACAAATCTTCTAGATTCATAAAGTTGTCTTCTTGCAAGTGAACCAAACAAGGCTTCTAGGTATATCCCTATCCTAAATGCTAATTCAAATCCCTTATTTTATAAAAGAATAAGAACCTTGCTCCCTAATTTCTTCGTTCTATCCTATGATTCTCCTCCCGGATTCACATAGAAATATAAATTTATTCTAATGGTGGCCAATCATTAAAATAGTAAGCTCAAGAAATTAAGAACAACCCATGTGATAATCCAAAAAGAAACTATGAATAAGAATATTAAAGAGTAATCATGTTCTTAGCCTCAACCCCAGAAATAGGGTGTTTAGCTACTTATTTTGAATTCATTATCCAAAATAAGTAATAAATCATAACTAAAACAATCCTTGAAATAAAGAAATTCAAAAAGAATGTTTAAGAACCCTAAAAGTGAGAAATTTTTGCTTTTCCGCCGCTGCTCTGCTTGCCTAAAAGTCCCTCACATTATCTTGGATTTTTCCTTTTATAGCTGGGACAAAACACTTAAAATATTTCCGATTTGTCCACCCGGCGCGTCGCGCCATGGCTTCGATTGTTATTTTCCAATAAAATCTAGGAAATCGCAGAGCTCAAGTATTCCCTGACAATTGAGAAATGCACCCTAACCGCGACGCGCCACTATCGTGAAGAGCCACTGGATTGGGACAATTGCTAAATAATCATCCTCCGCGACGCGCTAAACCTTCAGGTCACCAAATTTGATAAACAAAATTGCTCCGCGATGCGGTGGTTTCGCGAACCTTCACTGGAATTTGACCATTGCTATTTAGTTGATCCACGCGACGCGAAGGGTCCGAAAATGAGGATTCCTACTTTTCATCTTCTATTTTTCAGCTTAATTTCAGTCCCTTGCATTTCTTCACTACTTCCATATTTTCTTTGTATCTAATTATGCATAATTCTTCATGATTTTGAACCTGAAAGTACTAATCATCCATTAGGCACAGAACAGAATAAAAGCTGAATTATACTTAAGAATTCATACTAAAGTTCTTGAACTAAGTCCAAATCTGAGTGCATATTGGTGCTTTGAGTATATAAATATGCCCAAGATCACCACCCCACACTTAAAACCATTGTTCTTCCTCGAACACATGAATTCAAAAACATAATTACTTCCTCTCTTCATCACCATCTCAAAGTTATGTTGCAATGGGTACTTACACTTTGCAATAACAAATTCTTACATCATCTTGTCAAAACAGTTCTGAGCTCATGAAACATTTTAATACAAATTCTTTTTTATTCAATAATGAATTTCTAACATGTTGGCAAAATCAATTAAAGAAACACAATAAGTATTCTGACTTTCATCCGCCTGCATCCTAACTCAAGGAAATTTCCCCATATTCACTCACAATAATATCTATGCAACAATAGGGGAGTATCAAATCAAATCACTCGCTCTCAACAAAGAATTCGTACATGCTAGTGAACGAACCATAAGCTTGCCCTTAGTGTCCTACTCCACTAATAGTTGAATATTTGGGTGAAGGATCAACTAGGTCTTTTTTGGGTTGTAATAAAGGCTTAAGGGCAGGTAGGTAGTATTTAAGGAAATAGTGACTATTGCTCCTAAGCGTTTTAGTACAAATATTATCAATTAACTCTGTTTCCCCACCCCAATTTATCATTCTCTTTCTCCCCATTCTTTTATTTATCAACACCTTTTGCAATTAGCTTATTTTCTCAAACTAGGTGAGGAGTATTAGTTATTCCTTCCACGTACTTCTCTTCCTTTTTTTTATGTGTTACACACCCCTATTATAGCCACCCTTAACTTAAGTGAAAATCCTTCATTAAGGTGCACATTATCCAACTGAACCAGGGCCAAAATAGGTTCATTGTAACACTTCTCTTTACTAACTCCCAATTAACCCAGCATCATCACTCATCAATAGCAACTACTTTAGGGGCCTTAAATGATTACCTTCTCTCCTCCTCATTTTCGCTCTTAATCTCCTCTTAGTCTTATATTAAAAACACTCAGGAGCTTATTTGGATCAAATTACAGTTTAGCAAAGAAAGGATAAGGTTTCATCACAGGCTACCAAAGAAAAAGGCTAAAGGATCAATGGGGTTGACTAAGACTATGCATCAAGGGAGGTCTATTTAAGTTAGAAACAAGGCTTTCAAAGAAATGCCTACATCACCTCCTACGCCTAACACCCTTTATTTTGCTTTGTAGACACACCGGGCAAGTTCTAGTCATTCCTATTCATGTAAAATATACAAATCCTCACACTCACAGTGCATATATGGAATCAACCAAAGGTTCCCAATCATGTTCTTTATTGAATTCAAAATTAAGCCACTACTTCAAATTTTATTTATCGAGACTAAATCATCAGTACTTTAAAAAAATTTTAAAAAACACTTTTTTGCTTCTTGCTACTAGAATTAGTTTCAATTACTTCAAAGATAGCCCATTTCACACACTCCTCTAAGATAGTGATTAAGTTCTCCTAAATTTCTTTACTTCGTACGACCACTCCCCTTAAGACGGTCGTCATCTATCTATCATAGGGGATGGCATCTAACTATGACTGTTTATTCCTAAATTTCCACAAAGGGCAACAACAAATGTAACTACTTGAAACTAAACTTACCAATGAGGGCGAAAATAACAATAACATAATACTTTAAACTGAAGCAAAATGCAATAAATGCCAAAGAGAGCAAATTGCAATCCACAAAGTCAAAGTTACTAACTATTACAAACCAGTGTTCTGAATAGCTAGTACTTAAAACCAACACAGCAAAACAGAAAAATAAATTGTTCAGTCGAATAAAAAAAAATGAAGATGCAAGAGAATACGAACCCACCACCCCACACTTAAAATAAAACACTGTCCAGTGCTTCCAATTAAGCTTATAGTAGGGTGGAAGTATACTTCCTGATCACTCAAATGGGACTATAGAAGCCATGTCCTCATGAGCCCCATCCACATCATCACCATCATCGTCAGCTCAATCATTATCCGATTGCTCCTCTTTATCGGACTTCATTTTGGAATCCCTATACCTGTGTTCTTCATCTGTGGGTACATCATCATCAACAGGCTCCACAAAATCTGGGCCAATCCTCAACATGGTCCTAGTATGATGGCCAAGTGGATAGTCGAGCTCTACAGCATGGAGCTTCTCTGCTATAGCTGGTCTGCCTCCTGTCCTCGACATCATCATCATGAGACCATACAGCCTACCCAGTATCTCATCAGTCCTTGTTTGTCGCTCCATCATGGTTAGAATTGGGCCAGATGCCCCAGATGTGCTTCTTGCAGTAGTAATATCCACAGGGCGAGTGATTACCTCAGGCTTATAATCCATCTCCTCTTTATCCACTCTATGCCTTCTTAAAAATCTAGTCACCAAACCACCAAATCCAAAGCTACGACCCACCTGGGTACGTGTCTTCTTCATAGCAGAAAAAATTACACTCCCCACATTTTTCTCCATATCAGAACACATTAGAGCATAAATCAAACATACCCTTTCCCTAGTCACCTCAGTCATATGTTTGCCTTGAATAAAGCATGCATACATAATACGACCCCACATTCTTGCTTCCTTATTCATCTGAGCGTACGGGAAAGAAGAATACAAACCTGTAACACGATGCCTTATCTAACGGGATGAAGATCGCTGGCCACACAACAAATGCCTGATGTGTGTATAAGGAGGAGAAACAATAAATTGTCGCAAAAAATTTGGGTTCGTTTATGGTATACCTAACAACTCGTTAACATCAACAGCTATGAATCAAATCACCTTCCCTCGAACCTTCAACAAATATTCAGGATGCCTGGGGTCCCAATTGGGATAAAATTCTCTAACAAGATGCAAGTTGCACTTAGTCGGTTGATGGAAAATGAAATTCCTATTGAGTGCCTCGATTCTCTACACCATAGATGGATACTCTCTCATTAAGCTAGCCCGATCAATATAGACCTTCGAAATATACTTAGCATTAGTATGCTTATATACCACTGATTCCCATCCTTTCGTACAGCCTTGAATCCAAATTTTTGAACCTGCCCCCGCTGAAGTGGAGGAGCCCTAGGCACTCCAGTTAATTGCCCTTCAAACGGTCTGCTTCTCTTCCTAGCAGGGGTAGAAGGTCTTGGTTTTGCCTTGACCTTGCTTGGTTGTGGTTCCATTATGTCTGCAATTAAGAGAATGCAACAAACATGCGAGAATATTAAACTGAGGATTAGCTAAACTGAGTGTGCATTACGAGTGGCTTTGCACCCCACACTTAGTTGTTAGCGAAACACCTATGTTAACAACCAAGGTACTTATACTTTCCTTTGTGTAGGCCTTAATATCATATCCAAAGACATCATATTACTCTTCAGGACACATCATCCCTTGTCATTTCCTCAGCACAAAACATCATGTCATCGACTACCAGCTAATCACATAATACGAGACTATAAATAAGATCATGTTACTATAGCATCTTGCATTCTAGAATTCTACAAAATCATCTAACATCAGACAATAGGTGTATATTCACAGTGGAACGAAATTACCCCCTAACTTCCTAAACAGTCTAGCTTCAATGCCCTTACATTCCCCATCCTCACAACTAACATGTGAAAAATATTTACCCCCTAATACTAACTGCAAATACCCATTCAATTTTTATCTCATCGATTCAAAATAATGACAAATAGTTTAAGATGTCACAAATTTGGCAAGACAAAATATTATAGGTAATGCTAAAATTGACAACTATTATGAGAGGGAAAAAAAGAACATTATGCCTCAATACTTTATCAATCATCACAATACACACAAGAAAGGTAATAAATAAAATCAATTCTTAAAGCATATGCCTCAAAAAATGAGAGAAAGATAAAAGAAAGGGAAAAATTGGAAGAGTTTATCGGAGGGGGAGTGAGAGGGCGGTGCTGATGTTGAAATAAAAGTGTTTAGGGTTTTGGGGAAGATGTATTTATAGAGGGAAGGGTCGGGATAGGTTTAATGAAATATTTATGTCCGATTTTAACCCTCTCCGCGATGCGGTAATATCACATAGACCTACTGCAAAATGCCAATTGCCATTTAACTGCCCACCGCGACGCACTAAGTTTCACGTCTAGTCACTGTAAATTGACAATTGTCTAAGTTTTGCGTCACGCTGTAAATCGCGACAATCCACTAGAATTTGATAATTCTTAATTTACACTTCTTCGCGTCGCGATGGAAATTGCGTATCTTTACTGGAATTTGATAACTGTCAAAATACTCAGTTCCACGTCACGTCATTCTTCAAAATTAGATTTCCTCTGTAATTCTCACTCTTTTCTTACCTGAGAAAATCCCCACTTACACAAATCATTTTGCAAACCTGATTGCTTTCCTCAAATGTGGTAATCTCCTCATTTCACTTTGAAATTCCCTGCAATCTCAAACAAAAACAACAAAATTTGTAAGTAAAAGTGGGTTGCCTCCCACTCAGTGCCTTAGTTTTGGTCATGGCACGACTTATTTTTTTGTATTTTTCTTTTTTCTTTTTATTTTACAAGCCAAAAATTAGACTATCTATTACAATATATGCGTGGGTTGCCTCCCGCATAGTGCCTTATTTTACGTCGTGGCACGACTCATCTCATCATCACTCATCAGCAAACGTGATAGATTCCTTGTGCTTGTCGGATGATCCGCCCAATAATGCTTTATACGCTGTCCATTCGCAAGGAACTTTTCCATCTTCTCTTTATTCCACAATCCACAACTCCATGGAGTGTCACACGCACTATCTCAAAAGGTCCAGACCATTTCAATCGTAATTTACCCGAAAACAACTTAAGCCATGAATTAAACAACAACACAAGTTGTCCAGGTTCAAATTCCCTAACTTGAATTTGCTTATCATGCCATCTTTTGGTCTTTTTCTTATAAAGCTTGGTATTTTCATAAGCGTGGAGTGTAAACTCATCAAGCTTACTCAGTTGCAATAACCTTCTTTCTCCCGCAGCAGTCATCTCAAAATTCTGCTTCTTCACAGCCCAATATGCTTGGTGTTCCAACTTTACGAGAAGATGACACGCCTTACCATACACTAAGCGATATGGAGATGTCCCAATGGGCATTTTGTATGCTGTTCGATATGCCCAAAGTACATCATCCAGCTTCTCCGCCCAATCTTTTCTCTGCCCATTCACGGTCTTCTGAAGTATTTGCTTAATCTCCCGATTGGATACCTCTACTTGTCCACTCGTTTGAGGATGGTATGCAGTGGCAACCTTGTGCCGAACACCATATTTAGCAAGAAGATTCTTGAACCAGTTGTTTATAAAGTGCGTACCTCCATCACTAATTATTGCTCTTGGCGTACCAAATCTGGAAAATATGTTCTTTTTTCACAAAATTCAGCACCACTCTTGCATTATTAGTCGAACTCGCCATAGCTTCACCCATTTAAAGACATAGTCAACTGCAACAAGAATGTACAAATTACCTTTCGAAGGTGGGAAGGGGCCTATGAAATCTATCCCCCAAACATCAAAGACTTCTACTTCTAGAATATTGTTCAAGGGCATCTCATGATGCCTAGATATAGTACCCAACCTTTGACATTGATCACAACTCTTCACAAACGCCACCATATCTCTAAACAGAGTCGTCCATAAAAAACCTAATTAAAACACTGTTCTTTCAGTCCTCTCACCCCCATGATGTCCACCACATGGAGATGAATGGCAATCTTGTAACACCTTTACAAATTTAGCCTCTGGGATACACCTATGAATCACTCCATCTAGACCCTATTTGAAAAGGTACGATTCATCCCAAATGTAAGCACGAGAATCATGGAGTAATTTCTTCCTTTATTGTGATGTGGTTTCTGGAGGATACACCCCACAAACTATCAGATTTACAATGTCAGCATACCATGGGAACTCAACTGCATCTAATAATAGCAACTTCTCATCAGGAAAGTCTTCCTTGATACTCTGAAAGTCATCCATAATATGGTCTCAATTTTCCAGCCTTGACAAGTGATCAACAACTTGATTTTCAACTCCCTTTCTATCACGCACCTCAAGATCAAATTCTTACTAGCATAGTAGATCGATCAAAATATCCTTTCTTTTCTCTGACCTAACACTGCTCCCATGGCAATATCACTAGCATCACACATTAGCTCAAAAGGTAACTCCCAATCTGGTGCGATCAAAATAGGTGCTTCCATCAACTTCTTCGTAAGCTTTTCAAAAGCTTTATGGCAATCAGCTCCAAACTCAAACTTGGCTTTTTTCTCTAACAATTTGCACATGGTGCGATTTTTGAGAAGTCTTGGATGAATCATCCATAGAAAACAGCGTGTCCCAAAAAACTTTGCATGCCTTTGACTGTAACTGGATGAGGCAACTTTTCAATCACTTCAACCTTTGCTTTGTCAACTTCCAGCCCTTTGCATGACACTTTATGGCCTAAGACAATTCCTTAGCCATAAAATGACACTTTTCCCAATTCAACACCAAGTTTGTTTCTTCGCATCGAGCTAGAAATTTATCGAGATTTTGCAAACATTTTTTAAATGAATTCCCATACACAGACAAATCATCCATGAATACCTCCACAAACTCCTCCACCATGTCCGAGAATATCGCCATCATATACCTATGAAATATAGCAGGTGCATTGCATAAGCCGAAGGGCATGCATCTGAAAGCATATGTACCGTATGGATAAGTAAACGTGGTCTTTTATTGGTCTTCCGAAGCTATACTTATCTGATTGTAGCCAGAGTACCCATCCAGAAAACAATAATACTCTTGCCCTGCCAATCTATCCAGCATTTGATCAATGAAGGGAATTAGATAATGATCTTTACGAGTTGTTTCATTCAACATTCGATAATCTATACATATTCTCCAACCGATCACTGTACGTATGGGAACCAACTCATTATCATCATTTGTCACTACATCATTCCTCTCTTCTTTAGTACACAGTGCACCGAACTCACCCATTTGCTATCGGAAATTGGATAAACAATACCACTATCTAACCACTTGATCACTTTCTTTCGGACCACCTCCTTTATCACAGGATTTAACCTTCTTTGTTGCTGTACTCTAGGTCTGTAACCCTCTTCCATATAAATATTGTGCATGCAAAATGCTGGATTGATTCCTAAAATGTCAGACATTTGCCAACCAATCGCTTTCCTTCTCCTTTTGAGAAGTACTACAATTTTCTTTACCTGTACATCGGATAATCCTGCACACAAAATAACAGTCAAGATATCTTGATCATCAAGAAAAACATACTGTAAGTGAGGAGAAAGAACCTTAAGCTCCAAGTTAGGAGCTTCTTCAACTGAGGGCTTGGGTGGTGGATCAATTGGTCTATTCAAAGGGTCGATCATCACTTTATTTGTCTCAATTACAGCCAAATTCATAACCTGGACCAATTCTAATGCTTTCGAATCCCCATGCAGATCATAATCCATCAAAGCTCGCTCTAATGGATCGTCAGACAAGAGCAACTGCCACTCCACAGCAAGATCAATAACCGATATTGAGGACAACTTGTCGTATATAGCTGGCAATTTCAACGCTCTGTACATATCAAAAACCTCTACTTTATCGTGCGCTCGCATTGTCATTTTTCCAGCTGCCACATAATGAGTGACTGCCTAGTTGCTAAAAAGGGTCGTCCCAAAATAAATGGAACAACTGGATCTGCCTCAAAGTCAAGAATCACAAAATCCATAGGAAAGATTAAAGATCCCACTTGCACCAGTACATCTTCAATAATACCATCTGGTCTAGCAAGTGACCTGTTTGCCAACTGCAACACAATAGTCGTGGGTTTGGGGCTTCCAAGACCCATCTTTCGGTACCATGACGTGGGCATGAGATTTATACTAGCCCTCAAGTCACACAATCCGCGTGCACAAATAGTTTGACCAAGGGTAATCTACAAGGTAAAACTCCCTGGATCCTTCAATTTTATGGGCAGTTTATTTTGAATTTTAGACGTGCACTCTTGAGTAAGTGCAACCGTAGCATATTCAGTCAACCGATTCTTATTGGCAATAATATCCTTTAAGTATTTAGCATATTTTGGCACACTCTGCAGAATGTCAACAAGAGGAAGGTTTACTTGGACTTGTTTCAAAAGATCTAGAAGCTTCTTAAAACTGGCTTCCTCTTGATGCTTTCTTGCCCTTTGAGGAAAGGGTAAGGGAATAGTCTTCTTATCTACATGAATCTCCTCACTATCCTCTTTTCCTTTTACTTCCACTTTTGCATTCTCTTGCAAACTATCATCAGTGACCAGGGGATTATTCTGCTCCTGAACCATCTCCTTAGTTTGCAACTCACTTCTTGTTGTAACTGCATTCACCTGTTTAGGATTAGCCTCAGTGTCACTAGGCAATGCTCCTTGTAGCCTTGTATTCTGCAACCCTGCGATTTGACCTAACTGCAACTCCAAATTTCTTGTGAGCAATTGTTGACTCTTCAACTCAGCTGCAAACTGTGCCTATTGAGCCTTCATGTCCACCGCAAACTGTGCTTGTTGAGCCATAAACTGCTTCAGCATCTCCTCCATATTACTATTCGAAGCAGTCGCCTGATTATTCTGAACCGGCTGTGGATTTGGTTGCACTGGTCCCTTATACTGATTTGTATTTTGTGCCTGATTTTCACCCCATGAAAAATTAGGGTGGTTCCTCCAATTTGGATTATAAGTATTGCCAAAATTCTGTTGACCCTGACGATTTGCATTCCCCACGTAGTTAACAGAACATGCATCTGCTTTATGCTCACCAATTTTGCAAACTTCACACCATGAATATACCTGTTGAACTACATTTGTTATGGCTGTTGGTTGTGTTGTACCCAACTTTAAGTTGTTAAGCTAAGTAGTCATATGGTTCTGCATTGCTGCAATCTGTGCTTGTAATGCAGTGAACTGATCAACCTTCAAAACCCCTGCAACCTTCTTTGGAGCATTCCTTGAGTCTGCATGCCAATCAGGATTCCCTTGTGCAATCCTATTCAGCAAGGTATACAATTCTTCATATGTTTTCTCCAAAGCTTAACCCCCTGCTACTGAATCCAAGAGAATCTTTGTACTTGACTCCGGGCCTTCTATAAATGCATGCTCTAAAACATCATTCGATTGATGGTGATGAGGACAACTTCTGAGCATACCTTTGAATCTCTCCCATGCTTGGTAGAGATTTTCTCCATCTTTCTGTCTGAAACTCAATATCTCACTCCTCAATCGTGCAGTTTTCTAAGATGGAAAAAATTGAATGAGAAACCTTCGAGCACAATCCTCCCATGTAGTGATAGATTGGTGTGGTTCAGCAAGTAGCCATCTCTTTGCTCCCCCCAATAGAGAAAATGGAAAGAGTGTCAATCTGATAAATTCAGCATTCACATCTTCAGGAATATATGTATCGCTTATCTCCAGGAAGGTTTGTAAGTGCTGCTGCGGATCCTCATGTGAGAGTCCCTGAAACTCTCCCACAGATCTCAACAATTGCACCATATTTTGTTTCAATTCCCACCGACCACCTGGTTCAGGCTTCAGAATACTGTTAGTCACGAGGTGCGTAAGTGGGATTGCCACTTCTTGAACATGTCTTGCGACTGGTTGAACAGGAACAACTGGAACCACAGGAGCTGAAACATTTCCAACATTTGGATCAGCAACTATAGGATCATGTATTTCCGCCATCGGTCCCTGTTGAGTGTAGTGTTGAGCTCTTCGTCTCTGATGAAAAATCACTTCTGGTTCTGCAAAAGGCTCTACTAACTCTTTATCCCTAGCCAGTCCAATGTTCAACTAAACCTACAAAATTCAGTCGCTAAGATCAAGTTGTTAACACTTAACTGATTATCAAAAACGAAAAATTAAAGCAATTTACTAATTCTATTTGATCCCCGGCAACGGCGCCAAAAACTTATTGCGTCTCTACGCACACGCGAGTGTACGTGATCGTGCAAGTAATATAATGACTTAGAAAGTTAGATATCGTTCCCTCGAGGATCAATAAACTAGAAATTTATTCAATCTTTAGTTCAAGACAATTGAGTATTAAGTGTTGATGGTATCAAGATTAATTTAATTCTGTAAATAAAATGTAAATTACTAAACAAGAAATAATTAATTATGACTAGAGCAAAACAAGCAACGGTTGTAATCAATGATGAGGAGGATTCCAGGGTTGAGGTATTGTGAACAGTCCTACAATTCTCTATTTTTATCATAGTCTAATTGGTTATCGGGTTGCTGGTTCGCAAGGGTTATGCCACGATCTTGGTCTCCCGACCTCAAATCTTCTATCTATTGAATGTTGTAACTACAACTCCCGCAGATTTACGACAAATCTTCTAGATTCATAAAGTTGTCTTCTTGCAAGTGAACCAAACAAGGCTTCTAGGTATATCCCTATCCTAAATGCTAATTCAAATCCCTTATTTTACAAAAGAATAAGAACCTTGCTCCCTAATTTCTTTGTTCTATCCTATGATTCTCTTCTCGAATTCACATAGAAATATAAATTTACTAATGGTGGTCAATCATTAAAATAGTAAGCTCAAGAAATTAAGAACAACCCATGTGATAATCCAAAAAGAAACTATGAATAAGAATATTAAAGAGTAATCATGTTCTTAGCCTCAACTCCAGAAATAGGGTGTTTAGCTACTCATGTTTGAATTCATCATCCAAAATAAGTAATAAATCATACCCAAAACAATCCTTTAAATAAAGAAATTCAAAAAGAATGTTTAAGAACCCTAAAAGTGAGAAATTTTTGCTTTTCCGCCGCTGCTCTGCTTGCCCAAAAGTCCCTCACATTATCTTGGATTTTTCCTTTTATAGTTGGGACAAAACACTTAAAATATTCCCGATTTTTCCACTCGGCGCGTCGCGTCATGGTTTCGATTGCTATTTTCCATTAATATCTAGGAAATCGCGGAGCTCAAGTATTCCCTGACAATTGTGAAATGCACCCTAACCGCGACGCGCCACTATTGTGATGAGCCACGGGATTGGAACAATTGCTAAATAATCATCCTCGGCGACGCGCTAAATCTTCAGGTCGCCAAATCTGATAAACGAAACTGCTCCGCGACACGGTGGTTTCGCGAACCTTCACTGGAATTTGACCATTGCTATTTTGTTGATCCACACGATGCGGAGGGTCCGAAAATAAGGATTCCTACTTTTCATCTTCCATTTTTCAGCTTAATTTCAGTCCCTTACATTCCTTCACTACTTCCATATCCTCTTTGTATACATTTGTGCATAATTCTTCATGATTTTGAACCTGAAAGTACTAATCATATCTATTAGGCACAAAACGGAATAAAAGCTGAATTATACTTAAAATTCATACTAAAGTTCTTGAACTAAGTCCAAATCTGGGTGCATATTGATGCTTTGAGCATATAAATATGGCCAAGATCATTGAACAAGACCTATCCAACTTAATAGGCAGCTTTGGGCTTCCCTCCCTTAATATCGTGTATCCCGTTTCAAGTCCAACCAAGATTTTCTCATGCCCACATGTTTGTTCAAGTAACATGTTGACAAGAAAAGAGGCACAGTATCATAGATAAACTTGTATATGTATCCAATAGAAGTAGCTGAGAAATATAGTCACTGGCAAGTTTAAATAGCTAGTACAATTTACAGAACTAAGCAAACTTATAAATTCATGATTCATTGCGAGGCCAGTACAACGTTCAGTTCCGACAACAGTTGGTTTCCCACTTTCTTGAGATAGGATATGGATTTCAGGGAAAAGAAGCACATTGTACATAGTTTTTACTCCAGATTGCAACCCGCCAACCGCAGCTCTTTTCTTCATAAAAGCCAACAGGAAATTAACTGAATATGGTTGATAGAGACTAGCCTTTAAGATATATTATCTCTGTGATGCCAGCTTTTTTAGGTGTTGCAACGTTTTCTGCTTTATCCACTGTCGGTCATAGGGCAGGTAAGCCTGGATTGAGTGATCATACCTGCAAGTCATACAAGAATGCTGGAATTAGGTAACAATTCAAAGCATAATTGGTACTAAGAATATGAACAATGTGTTCCATCTAGTGTGATGGACCAGGAGCCAATCATTTGATGTTGTACATAGCAGTTCATCCTGTTAATGAACTGAAAGTACAGAAACTCAAGAGGTCAAATGGGAATGTGCTTACAATGTCTTGTGTGTGTTTCAAAATCAATGATAAGAACAGAATTTTTTGTGTGAAAAAAGCAGCAGCATTCAAAGACCTGCTCTAAGGGAGCCATATTTACATGTTCATATTTGATGTGTCAATTGAAAAATGTGCAATACTTGTTAACTTTCTCTGGCTTGGGATTCTACACAAGGGGTGGACGGGTGAGCAGGAGGAAGGGAGGGAGAAAGAAAGGTACACTAATGCACTCATATCAGCAAGGCCATCAATGAAATTGTAAAGATCTGAGATGTCGTAAGTGATTTCTCTGATTGCCGGGTTTAGTTCCTTGAGTTTCCTCTCATACAAACCACAAATTCCTGCACGAAAAAAAGTTATCATAGAAATGACTAAAAAGAAGAGGAAGTTTAAGCTTAAATTCCATGCTGATGGTAAAGAATTTATACAAAAAATGAGAGGCCCCTTCGAAAGAAAAATTTAAATCCAATAAACAATGAGCGTAATTGATAAAAATGCAAGTAACCATTACTAAAAAATCTCTCCCATCAAATAATACCATATAACTATCCAGTCCAGGTAGCTACTTTTTTTTTAAAACGTATCTCTCATTGTTCTAGTAGAGATTAGAGATGCTTATGGTTAACTTCATGTTCACTTTTTAAGTTTGAATCTGTTTAAGATTTCTGATCTGAATATGATAAATTTTCTCTATTCATTCAGGACTTCTCTTCAATCTTCTTGCATTCTTGGTGGGGTTTTGACTCTCAATGGTTTGAGGTAGGGGTGTGCATCGGTCGGTTCGGTTCGGTTTTACATATTATCGGTTTTCGATTTTAAAATATGCTAAACCAATAACCAAACCAATAAGATATTTCTTATTGGTTTTCGATTTAACCGATAAGAAAATACTTATAAAACAAAAATAGTAGTAACTAACATAAAAAAATGAATCTTAGTTGCAACCAAAAATCTTACATGATGTATTTTAATTTGAAAAAATCTTCAAGTTTGAAGTAAATGTTGTGAGAAATTAAGAGTTTGTATAACTGGTAAAGTTGCTGCCATGTGACCGGGAGGTCACGGGTTCAAGCCTTGGAAACAGCCTCTGGCAGAAATGCAAGGTAAGGCTGCGTACGATACACTCTTGTGGTGGGGCCCTTATCCGAACACCGCGCATAGCGGTAGCTTTAGTGCACCGGGTTGTCCTTTTTTAGGTTTGCTAATTTGTAGAAATTAAAGAGAAACTAAGAGAAATATATAATAAGAATATATATATTCTTATTGGGTTATCGGTTTACTCAATAACCCAATAAGAAAAAACCGAACCGAACCAATAACTAAATATTTTTTTTTTATAAAACCATTTAGAAACCGTTAACCCAATAACTCAATAACAACAAAACAATAACATTTTTATCGATTCAGTTTATCGGTCGGTTCGGTTTTTGCACACCTCTAGTTTGAGGTCAGTTTTATGGTGTGCTATGTTTGAAAACTTGAACAAAAAATTGTTGACTGACCAGAACTCTTCTTTTCATGTTTCTAAATGATTCTTTTTCCTATTCTCATAGATGGCAGAAAAAGAAAGTGGGGGTTCAAATGATCACATACTGACATTTCATGTCCCAATCCAATTGAAGCTTCAAGGAAAAGGAAAGTCATGCAAACCTAGATCTGTTGTTTGGGGAACATTTTGAGAGGCACAGTAATTCTAATAAAGTTGTTAAAGCAAAATGTCGTCTCGTGATAGAAACTAACCATCTGCTATAAAAAGCTAAAGATACTTCATCAATGAATAATCATATGAATCAGTATCCTAAATTTCCAAACATTAAAATTAGTCGAACACAAATAAGTTTCAACTGATCCAACGGAAGGGGTAACTAACCTTAAGAAATTTGATCAAGCACAAAATAGAAAGTGTTTAGCTCAAGTGATAATTGTAGATGAGACGCCTTTCTGTTTTGTTAAAAAAGAAGGCTTTAAAAACTTTATGAGTCACAACACCTCAATTTCAAATATTTTTTGTTTCAGTATTGACAAGAGATTGTTATGAACTATGAGTGAAGTTAAAACAATGTTTTCCAGAGAAGAACATTAAGAAATTTGTCTACAACAGATACTTGGATTCTTCGCAAAGAATCAATTATATGTGTCTTACAACTCATTTTATTCACATAGATTAGAATTTGCATAAAATACTACTTACGTTTGTCTTGCCTCTAAGTCGTAAGGATACTGATATGGCAGTTTTAATTGCGAGTGTTTGCTTAATTAGAGTTTGGTAAAGGTGATCACTATATGGTTAATAATGCTAGATCCAATGATTACCTAGTTAGACAACAACAACAACAACAAACGCAGTGTATTCCCACCTAGTGGGGTCTGGGGGGGGGGGGGGTAAGATGTACGCAGTCCATACCTCTACCTCTAAAGAGGTAGAAAGGCTGTTTCCGATAGACCCCCGGCTCAAGACACGAGATACCGCACAAATACATAATAAAGCACAGAACAAGATTTCATAACATAAATACGGCACCCATAAGTAATAAAAACAGAGAAAAACACACAGATTCTTAATAAAACATGGAACAAGGTACCATAACAAGAAAAATACTCCCACCAAGTAATTCCCTACACTAGCGACCCAAACTGACCCTAGCCTTCTGCCCTAATTCGCGTTCTCCAGATCTTCCTATCTAGGGTCATGTCCTCGGTGAGCTGTAACTGCTCCATGTCCCGCCTAATCACCTCACCCCAGTACTTCTTCGGCCTACCCCTACCCCGCCTAAAACCATCCAACGCTAGCCTCTCACACCTACGAACCGAGGCATCCATGCCCCTCCTCATCACGTGTCCGAACCATGTCAATCAGACCTCCCGCATCTTATACTCCACTGGGGTCACACCAACCTTCTCCCTAATACTCTCATTCCGAACTCTATCCCCTCTAGTCAGCCCATACATCCAACGCAACATCCGCATTTCTGCCACCTTCATTTTTTGGATGTGGGAGTTCTTAACTGGCCAACACTCCGCTCCATACAACATGGCCGGACGGACTACCGCCCTGTAGAATTTGCCTTTAAGCTTGGGCGGCACCTTCTTATCACACAACACCCCCGACGTGAGCTTCCACTTCATCTATCCCGCCCCAATACGGTGCGAGACATCCTCGTCAATCTCGCCGTTACCCTGGATCACGGACCCGAGATACTTGAAACTATCCCTCTTACATACCTCCTGTGATTCCAACTTCACTACCACCTTATTCTGCAGCCTCACGTCATTAAACTTGCATTCCAAATACTCTGTCTTGCTTCTGCTCAACCTGAACCCTTTAGACTCAAGCGTTTGTCTCCACACCTCTAATTTGTCATTCACACCCCCTCGCGTCTCATCAATCAAAACTACATCATCTGCAAAAAGCATACACCAAGGCACCTCCCCTTGAATATGCCGCGTCAACACATCCATCACCAAAGCAAACAAAAAGGGACTAAGAGTAGATCCCTGATGCAATCCTGTCAAGACAGTGAAATGCTCTGAGTCTCCTCCCGCCATCCTCACCTGAGTTTTCGCTCCATCATACATGTCCTTAATTGCTCTGATATACGCCAGCGGGACTCCACTCACCTCCAAGCATCTCCCTGGGGACTTTGTTGTATGCCTTTTCCAGGTCGATAAACACCATGTGCAGGTCCTTCTTCCTTTCCCTATACTGTTCCACCAGCCTCCGTACCAGGTGAATTGCCTCCGTCGTCGAGCGGCCAGGCATAAATCCAAACTGGTTTTCCGAAATAGACACTATCCGTCTCATCCTCACCTCGACCACTCTCTTCCAAATCTTCATAGAGTGACTCAATAACTTAATCCCCCTATAGTTATTGCAACTCTGGATGTCACCCTTATTCTTATAAAGAGGGATCATGGTACTCCACCTCCAAGCCTCGGGCATTTTTGCCATCTTGAAGATTTCGTTAAACAATCCAGTCAACCACCTTACACAGCCTCTCCAGCGAACTTCCAAAACTCCACCGGTATCTCATCCGGCCCCGTCACCCTACCCCTAACCTCTTCTAAATGTTGTTAAATTGAAAAGTAAACTGATAAAAAATTATTATGTTTAGATGTTTCTCTTCATTAGACATATTTTATTGTTAGATAGAACACAACAATTTGATAGGGATTCTCACTCTCCAACTCCAACCTTGAGGCAGTTGGTTGGAGTCCCACAGGATTATTCTGCTTATTTCACAATATTCTTTAAACTTCTTAATACTTGATAGAGTCACCAATTTCATTCAAACCATCTTGCATAATAAATATAAAGTATATGTGGAATAGATCACAAATGAAGATGCGAATCATCCATCATATTAGTTCCTAGCATTATCAACCGTAATAGTAACACCTTTTCCAAACTTCAATCAAGTAAATATTTAGTAATAACAATCGCCATATTATCACCCTTATGACTAGAGATAGGACACAGTCTAAGTAGTATTTTACTTAGAAATTAATCTCTATCAATGAAAAGAATTGTAAGACACATATAGTTCATTCTTTCCAAAAAAAGTCCAAGTATCTGCTGTAAGACAAATTTCCGAGTATGCTTCTTTGAAGAACTTCTTCAAACTATGTTTCTCTTAATTTAAAAGTTCATGACATTCTTTTGTCAATGTTCTATAAGGAGTTCGATATTGTGACTCTCACAAAGATTTTAAAGCCCTGCAACGAATCTAAAGGACAACTCATCCACAAGTATCATTTGTGCTAAAGCCCTCCTACTTTGTGCTTGAACAAGTTTTCAAGAGTTAACCACCCCTTCCTTTGCATCATTTTCTAATGGATTGAAAACTTATTTACGTTGAACTAATTTTAAAGTGGGAAAAATTAGTATATTGATACATATAATTATTCATTGATGAAGTACCATTAGCTTTTATAGTAGTTGCATAAAACATCCCTAAATAAGTTCAGTTTCATTCTGAAAAATGTCGGGAGAGGGCAATGCAAACGAACAATTCTGCATCAACCCCAAACAAGCAGGGTTGTCTATGAGAGCTCATTATTCATGTGCTCCATTTAAGTTCATCTTACATCAAACAGAAGATAATACATAAAAAGGACAGCAATGGGATGAAGAAGACGATATCCAAGAAAGCAAATGCATAATAAAACAAATGGTAGCAAAGGAAAAGAAAACTTAGAGAGAAGAGAGGGTTATGCTTACGTGAGCTTTACATGCCAATTCCAAGCCAAGATAAAGAAGTGTTAGGGTTAAGTAGAGCATTTAGAGTAGAAAATTGCCATGATGGATTCTCTCGAATATAGAGGTTTCACGTAACTGACCTCAATTAGTTTGAGATTGAGGCGTAGTTGATTAATAGAGAGATGAGAAGTTGAGAACAACAAAAGATGGCTATTCCAAGTTATGATAACGAGGTGAAACCTTGTTAGTCAAGATAATAACTTTGAAACCCAATACTTCCAGGGAGCAAGACAACTCATGAACACTACAAACTTCTCAAGTACAAATACTTGAGAAAGCTGAGCAGTTAATCATCACAATAAGACATATGAACCTAGTTACTATACCAACAGATCCACCAAAGAAAAACTGCAAGTCAACCTATACCTTACTAAGTCATCTTCTTTTTAAGTTATTTAGCTATACTATATGTTAAGTTCTACTATTATACCAGAACAATGAACCTTCTTGCTTGTCATGGGGTCTATATCAACAGATCCTTGTTAGTATTTTACAATCCTTCTAGAAAGTTACCACCTACGAAATGCCCTGTGAAACGCGAAATGACACCTATAATGCAAAGCAAAAAATTGCAATGTTATGGAGATTCAAGACAGCCCTTCCCTTCGACATTAAGATCCTACTCATCCCTAAAGGCTAAAAGTAGGTTCATATAGGTCCCAATTCCTTTCTACTAGCTCATCCCATCATGATATTGATTCTCTATTTGCATTGATTTCCTTTACTTGGAAGTCAAAAGATAGATATCATTCCTATAAGCATCTAGCTCTAGTCCAACATAATTTTTCCACCAAGAAAAGTCTTGGCCATCATAATTTAGAAGTGTGACAAGAAAATGGGAAGTTAAGACTAACATGCTTGAATTAGCCCGACAAAGTTCCTTGAACTTCGATAAGAAGGCAAAGAGCAAGTGTTCGTCGAAGTTCGGAATAAGAGAGAAGGATTTTCTCCTATGGCTGATAATACATGAAATTGTTTGCAAGGACTACAGGAGTAGATTGCAAAATATATGTTGGACTCTAGTTTCAGATTTCAAGCTGCTGATACAAATCCTGTTTATTAATTATGCTTGCGATCTTCACATATTTTCCTCGGTTCGTGCTTTATTTCTAGTTACCAACAGTCCTACATTCAGAGGGGAAAATTGTCTCAAAGCAATTCCATAGGTAATCGGAGAAGGGCAAATATATCCAGAGTGCAATGCAATTATAGCAATGTCGCGGTACATACCATCCATTGCTTGACTTATTGATTCGTAATCCATGAAAGTGCGAGTTGCTCGGTTCTGAGATGTCTGCATCAGAATAATAGTGTGCCTGTTTGCCTGCATAGCCCCCAAATAGTCAAATAAATAATGCTAGTAGTTCTTTGCCTTCATCTTGTTCTTGATGTACTTAAGTCATAAGCATCATGCCAATGAGATCATGTTGTCCTCATACGGCACTCCTATTACTAGTAAAATTCAATGTTGTACCACTTATCTTAAATCAGAATGCACAAACAACTTATTCTAAAAATCTTTAAGCACGATTAAGCAGCTATATTCTCTTTGGGGATGTCCCAGGATGGAAATACCGTACATAGATTGGGACAGGAATTATGTGCACAAATTTCTCTCAACTGTTAGTAATAGTAGATGATCAGAACTTCCATCTCTAACTAAATCCGTATGGTGTGTCTTTGTATTTTTTTTTTTCACTCAAAAGAAAAACAACGTGGATAAAGATGTCCTTGTATTCAGAAAATGTTACTTATGTCACATAGAGGATTGGCAACTTTGGGCACCTTAGCTTTTCCAAAAGGTAAAAGCAACATCAAGGATAAGCATCATGACAAAGACCTCTTTCCAGAGAGAGAACATCTTAAAAGATAAAGCGATACGTACGCCCAACGATAAGGACCATAGATCACCAAAATATATCTTTCCAATTTGCACTTTAAGAGATCTAAAAGACAAAGTGATCCAGTACATCCAAGAAATAATACTATTTGGTAAAGATGAGAGGATAGTATGATGTTGACCAAGTAAAAGGAAGAAAGAGAAAACATATTAAGGCCGCACCAGAATACCTTATGGTGTGTCCATGAGAGAGCAGCAGGATACAGCTACAGAAGAAGCTAATACCATCAATATGAATCAACAAAACGTCCTCATTTTATAGAGCTAAGCCTCTTTGAAATAAGCAAAGACAGGTTAACTGGAGCAGAAGTTCAACCTATTCAAATTATTTCATTTTATTTCACAGTGGAACTTCCTCAAGGAAGTGTTTCTTCACTAGCGGCAAGTTCGAAAACACTATACCCTCAACGACTTTTACTACTATCAAATTTTTAAGTATTGGGTGTATGACTGGTATAATTTCAGATATTCATAGCTAAGATATGGTCATAGCTTCTATTATCGCTTCTCACTTTATCTATCTCCACATCCATCTCCACGTCTATGACCAGTATACCATTACAAGGACCCAAGTAGGCATGAATGCATATCATACAACCACCAGCAACTCAAAGATTAGCTTATGCTACAACTCCTTGAAGATGACTCATCTGCATGCTATCGAAACATTGTATGCCTCCCCGGTATATCAAAACCCCAGAAGACGACAAATTTGGGAAAAGATACACACAATAAGAAGACAAATAAAAACTTAATCTAATGCATGGTTTAGGTTTACTCTTCTCTAGAATTTTGAAAAAAAGAATTAATGTATATGTTACTGCTTTAACAGGAAAAAAAGGTAAAGTCTTTCTTGAAAGGAGGAAAAGCGAAAACCTTGTAATGGTGAGTAATAATAGTCCCTCTTGTACTTCACTTCAGCCCAGAAACAATAACTAAATCAATAAATTTCAAAAAACACCAAAATGAAAAAGGGACAACTGATTTGCTCATCATTTCAGCTAATGTACTTCTATAATATGTCAACCACCACATTGCAGTACAACAACTGTAGATACATCCTCTCTGGAACATAGTTGGTCCAAATCTGCTCTTTTTTTAATTAGTGCGTAAAACTGCTATTCTAACCGTTTTGCTACCATAAAGTTCATAATGGCACAACGAGGGTTAACAGGTATAACACAAGATGGCCCCCGACACCATAGTTATCAAAAACAAATAGCATGAAGATTTGCACCCAAAGGTGTGGTCTAGTGGTCAATAAAATAGTCTGGACGCCATGAGGTCACCGTTCAAATGCCAACAGATAAATAAACAATAGAGGGGTCGGTTGGTGTGAGGTATAAGGTATAACCGGCTCGCGATAAAATGAAAGATTATTTTAATCCTATATTTGGTTGGATGTATTAGTTAATCCAGAGATTATTTATCCGTCCATTAAGAAACTTAAATACACCCACAAATTGAAGAAAGAAAAACAAAAAAATAGGAACCCTAACAATCGTGTTGGGTCAAAATATTACAAACAAACTCACAAAAAATTATTCTAAGGAAGGAGGAAGCATAAAAAACAATGTAGGAATAGGAAAAAATAAAAATAACATTACCATTTACGAATGATTAACGATAAATAACCCCTATATTTGCTGAAAATTTTTCCAAGCAGAGAAATGAAAACCCGCAAGGAAGAAAGAAGGGGAACGGCGGTTTTAATAAGCGACAAATCGTTCCGTCACAGCGTTGTTGTTGACGGGACACCTTATAATTTTGAAAAAACCACCTTTTTGGTCAATGAAAAATTTATATGCAAATGGAAAAAGGAATTTTAGTAATTCTGTGTGGATTCTTTTTTTCTTCTTCTATTTCTAATTTCTTTAAAGGAGAATGCTCAAATTTACCCCTTTATTTTAAAAATTAATAAAATATATCCTTATTATATTTTGAATTTTGAGATTAAATTTATATTTGCTGTCATATTTGAGGTCAAATTTACCCCTTTACTTTGAAAAACTGGTTAAATATATCTTTCGTTGTTATACTTTGGAGAGGCATAATTATCCTTGATGTCATACTTTATGACCAAATTTACCCTCTTTATTAAGGATTTTTTCACATGTACCATTGCTTTAATAGAAAAACTCAAATCAATATTAAATATTAATTTCTTAAAAAATAAAACACTCTAATCTAACCCGCTCGATCCGACTCACAAAATACCCAAATAACTAATAGTTTGTTTACAAATGAACAAAAAGTAAAATTGAATATGATAATGCAGAAGCATGGGACTAGAGAAAATGTCTATTATAAGTTCTGCTCCTATTTCAGTTACGTTCAAATTTCAAAATTTGGTATGCAATTCTATGTCAATCTAGATTATAGAATCAATGGATAAACTTTCTAAGCAAATACATGCTGAATTTGCGTGATTCAAATTGTATATAAAGATATAAGAATAACGATATGTCACGATTGACACATAAAGAGATATTTTAACTCAATCATCAAAATAAATATCCAGTGAGCGTAATTTGTTGCATTTGACTGCTAAGTGCCATTTTTCATGAGATTTGCATTGATTCAGATCTATGAACTGAGGGAGGGGTATATTTATTTGTGTTTGCACTGATGTAAAATTATTTTTATGGGCTATGCTCTAATAAATATCTAGTAGTTGGGGATATATTTGTTTTTGTGTTTTTTTGTGATTTGAGTTGGGTCGGGCGAGTTAGATTAAAGTGTGTATTTTTTAGAAATAAGGCATTTAAAGTTGATTTTGGCTTTTTCGTTCAAGGAATTGTACATATGAAAAATTCTTAATGAGTGTAAATTTGATCCTAAAGGATGACAGTAAGGGCAAATTCTTTCACCCCAAAGTAAGATAAAAGGTATATTTAGCTATTTTTTTTAAATTAAGAAGTAAATTATCACGACCCGAGCCAAGGCCTCAGCCGCGACAGGCGTCCCGAACCATCAAGGCCCGAGAGATCCCTGTAACGGCCCAACCCACTAGTGATATTGTCCGCTTTGGGCCTAGGCCCATATGACTTTAAAATGCGTCACTAGGGAGTAAGACTTGCCTACTTATATACCCCACATCCCTCCTGTGTTTTACCAATGTGGGACTCTTTATCCTAAGTTGGGGCATTAGATACACCTCCCTTATGGACTCAGTGTCCTCGCTGAGGTTTGCCCCACCAAATGAGATTTGCCTAGACTTAGGACTTAGGTTTGATTCGCCTAACCGGGATTTACCTAAACTCAGTTTGAACTCTGGTTCACATTGATAGAGCTGACATAGGAGTGACTCTGATACCATTTTTATCACATCTCGAGCGGAGGCCTTGGCCATAATGGGCATCCCGATCCACAAGGGCTCGAGAAACCCCATAACATGCTATCATGAACATAATTCATATAAAATAAAGGTGTAAAAGTTAAATTAAATTCAAGTTGATCTTATGATCAAAATATGCCAATGAAGTTATAACAATACAATACTCAATCCTGCATACAAAGCCATTACTGAAAACTAGCTGTCTAGGCTGAGACAAGGCCCCCGGCTGGACCATAAACTGAAAGAGTAAACATATGAATAAATTGCCTTTCGGAAGATGGATGGCTCACCAACTCTATCATATTCCAAATTTTTTACTGATGTGATGGATCACGGGACTGTACCTCAGAACCTGTACTATGGGGGGTTAATACTTGGAAAGTATTTGTATGCAGAACAATCCAAAAATAATGTATATTTCATATAAAATAATCGAGAACATTGCGAAAACAATTTATCATAATCCAGGTAAAAACACATGGGTATAATATAAAGAGCTTCAATTTATGTTTGTAAAGCATTGACTCAACTCTTTGTTTTAGTTCTTATCTAGATGGTGCACCCTATAAACATAGTACCCATGGGTTATATGGTCCACCATTAACTCGGAGGCCAAGACCCCAATCTGAGTTTGCCACAAGGATTGGAGTATCATGAAAAAGTATACCCACTTACCGACATACCATGTTATCCCACTTGCCGACATACCTTGTTATCCCACTTGCCGAATAACATATCATAAAATCCGTATTGACAAAATACAGTTTCGGTCTATGAGTTATCTGAACTTATGCCTTCTTTAGGTAACCATTTAGCTCTCTTTAAGCTCAGTTTTAAGCCTTTAAAACCATGCTTCATGTTTTTAAACATTTAGCTCTTTCGTGTTAAGGGCAACCTGTGATAGGTATCATCATACCTAGACTTGCAAGCCATATCATGTAATGTCATATTCATAGCCCTTTCATTTAAAAACACATTAATGACCACCCAAAAGATTTAAACATCATATGGGAGTTCTAATTTCAAAATAACATATGAAACTTATGCGAAACACTCTCTTTTCAATTCTTTAACATATGGTGGCCAATTCTTACATAAAACACATGGAATTCTTCATTAGGAAATAAGAGCATTTAGAATAATAATCACCTCTTTGAAAAATATGTAAAATAACCATGCATAATAGATAAAGAGACATTTAAAATTCAAGAATTATCATCATTCATAAAACAACCCCAATACTAGTCATATATAAATTTCATGATCGAAAAAGGGGACTTATAGTTCATACTCTCAACCCATTTCACAATTCATAGTATGTTAAGACCATAAATTTCATCACGTGAGAGGAAATTTCATAAATCATTCTCATAAATCACTTTTCGAAAATCATATCATATATGCACATGATTATAACTCAAGTTTATGGGAAACCCCTATGATAAATGCATACTTTCATCAAAATGGGTTCATGATGCATGCTCTTCAAACAGTTTTCAAAATCCATTACATATACATACATATACATCTTTAAAGCTTGTTAAAATGTTAAATTTACGCTCAAGATAGTTAGAATAGTCCCACATACCTTTTTTTAGATGAACAAACTTTGAGATATTTTGAACCTAAGCCTTGAAAGTATGGGTTTTGAAAGAAACCTTAACTTCTTTCTCTCTTGAGAGTGGAGAGGAGAATGAGCAATTAAAAATTGACATATAATGGCCAATTGGCATTTAAAGTGTGATTTAAGTCATGGGGATAGGGTTTGAGGTGAGGAAAAGACCAAAATTCCCCTAAAGAAACTGAATAAAAATTACAGGATTTTCATGACTTAGTTGATAGCTTATCAATAAGTTAATGGCTTATCAACTTATTCATCAACCTCTAGCTGGGCTTAGACACTTTCTGGTTAAGGTTGATGACTTAGTAGATAGCTTATCAACTAGTTTATGGATTATCAACTTAGTCATCACCTTCTCTAACTGATTTAAGGTATTTTCTAGTTAAGGCTGATGTCTAGGCTGAAAGCTCATCACTTAGTTGACTGCTTATCACTCAAGTCGTCACCTTGTTGGCAGACAAATACTCTGAAGTTAAATAAGTATAACCTTCTACTACAATATTGTATTAAGGTGAAACCATATGCGTTGGAAATAATACTCGAAGATCTTTCATTTGATATATAGTAGGTCACCTAACTCGTCATATTCTAAAAGTAATAGTCGTTGGAAGTTGACCCAAGTTGGAACGTTCAGTAAAATTCAATCGGTAGAAATGTTCTCAACTTGACTTTGAATTAGGTGATTTTTATGATCTCACTCAACCTCAAAATATGTTTCCACACTTTAGATTTGATCATCATCTTATATTGACATAGAATCATTGGGTTAGGGTCTATATATATAGAAATGATGGTTCAAATTCTAGCCCAAAAATGTGGGGTGTTACATTATCTTCCCTTGGAATCATTCATCCTCGAATGATGGGTAGGAACTTATTGAAGTTATAAAAGTATGGAATAAAGGACGTAACCCTACATTAGGAATTTTTCTCAATGAAACATACATAGGCATTCAAGAGAGAAAAGTTCCATGACATTATCAAATTAATCCCGCAAGCACGAATCATGAAATAACAAGACATGACATAGACATATCTTGGCATGTGTTCTATGGTACATGATCATAACATTGTAAGGCATGAATTTTCCTAAGAATCCCGATCTAACTAAGATCGGTACAAGACATAAACTGAGATTCTTGTGGGATATAAGAATAGATTAGAAACATTCTCTACCTCAAATGATACGTCTAATGGTATTTAAATTTTGCGATGCTTCTCAACTATGCTTTCAGCTATGAGTACCACATTTCAACATCTCAATCTTATAATTTCCCCGCTAAATACATGTCTACAAGATCTTGAGTCTAACTACATAGTACTTCCATGTTGAAGCCTAACCTAGAGTAAAAAGGTGCTAGCTTAAGCTATGGGACCTATACTCTACATCCCTTTGAAACTATTACTTCACCTTATCACTATAATCAAACAACTTGTAGGTCTTAAATCGATGAGTACTAACCACATAGCACATTGTTTTGTGTATCTATCAATCACAACATTCAAGCCTATCTCTACTACACCCATTTTATAGCCCCCCCCACTAAAAACCAACAACTTCAATCATTCTCACAAAGATTAGTATCCCCTTACTAACTTTTTTACATAACAAAAGTTCATCTCCCTCTTCCCTCTTCACCTATAACCATAACCTGAGTAGCCACACGCAAATTTTATCCTTAAAGAACATCCACTCCTATATCTAAAACATTACTTCGCTGCTATTATCACTATCATTTTAATATAAGAAAGGTCATTCAGGGACTAGAAACCACCTAGATCATATGTAGAGGGTTGTTTGAGAATATACATAAAGTAGCGTGAGTACTTTAGACTAGGCATAATGAGAGACATGAGTGCATACATCATGAGCTATATAGCATAAAGCCGAAATTCATATATTCAAGGGATAAGAGAAGGATTGCTGCAAAAAACTATAGCTTCTCAATTTAAGAGTTGAAAAAGACCATAAGCTAGATAAAATTTATATCTCTGGGCTAGACCCGACATAAAATGAATCGGTACATATAGAAAGTATAGTTTCTTAGAACTAAGCATGATATGAAACATGGATTTATGGATCATGAGCAATCATAACATGGAGCTTGAATACTTGGAAGCTTGGATTCATGAGAGACGTTATTGCTTCTAGTTCAGGGGTTGGAGCATGGACATAATTTGTATATAGAACTCGGACCTTTGTCATAGATATAATTTGAATACACAAGACATTGGTAGAATGTCTTCTTGATCCGAAGTAGGAGAATTTACTAAAATACGAATAGAGTTATCATGGCCCTTCCCAGTTCATGATCTCCCCCTTAGGTCAAAGGTCACCATTCTAGACTTGAGGCCTCTTATTAAATCTACAAGCACAACACTCAACACAATGGGGTTATCACCATTCACGTGAACGCCAAACTCCCCTAATAGTTATAATATGAAGACACTACCCTTCAGGGATACTAATCTTAACTTTTGCAAGGTTCTATAAGTATCACCCTATAACTCACACTCTTATAAGAATACATATTCACCCTTCTTAAGACATAACAATCAATTCTTCACTACTTAGTATACTAGCATTACACCTCTAATTGCATATCCTCACAACTTAACAATGTTTGTAAAACTAGACCAAGAGCTCACATCATCTATCTATATTTCCCTCAATTCAGCTCTAAATAACACCATATAGCAACTCTCTAGCCTTCTCCATATTAAAAAATTCAAGAACATGAACTAGGCACATATGATACTTATACACTTAGGACCTCATCTCACAACAAGCTATCTGGGGTACAACTTATTCTTATAAGCCCAACGCTCTTAGCTACCTAGTGACTCAATCACAATTCATTATTTTAACACTAATTCTCATGTATATATATATCATAATTTTTCCATTCAAGTTTTCCACAAGTTTCCAACCTAGTCTATGGCACACATCAAATCAAGCCTACTATCTTACTCCCATAATTATCGTATCACTACCCTTTAGTTAACATTCTTACCTCCACAATCCATATCTAAAGTCCAAACCTAGTGTCTAGCACCAATCATGTACAACCGATGAAACATCCCACATAATATACTAGTCCACCGAATAGAGAACTCAACTTAAATTCTTTATTTCTTTACAAGCACATTTTCCTTCACAATGTTAGTACTATACTTTTATATTTATTACATGATTTTTCACATACTGTACTAGTTTACAACCACTAGAGAAAAGAGAATCAAGGGGGTTAAAGTCACATAATAAGAATAGTAGACCTTACTCTTATTCTATTACCAATTACTATCTATTAACATATTATAATATCTCACATCATATCCACTTACCATATATACATCCTAACTACCTTTAAAATTCTATAACTATCAATGAGTTCCACCTTCTTATATTTCCTAATTGAATGCAAAATTATAAATTACAAGCCAATCTACCCTTTCAGTCACACCCTAATATTAATTTTTCTACTATACTAATTATGAATTACGAGTTCTTTCCCTCTTTCAACTAAGTTCTATCATCATAACTAATCACATCCTCTTTAGATACCATAAATCTATAATAGTGCTACAGCTTTAGCCAATTACCATAAAAGATCATAACATCCACTACTCAAAAGTTACACAACTACAACTACCTTCTTCACTCAAGAGTTACCTTCACTCTAGTTTTTAAACTTATGACTTCATACCACTAACTTTGGGACAATCTTACTACTCATAGATTTTAACAACTTAACATATACTACCACTCGAATGAAAATACTGTTCTAATATTTTGCTATGTGTCATTTCCCTTAAGTGTGACATATGCACCAATGCTTTTGAAAAGGGTTTGAATACACTTCTTACCTCTGGCTTAAATGCATGATTAATATAATAGGGGTATACACTTGAGTCAATACACTTGATGCACTAATGGACTCCTCTCAAGTCCTGGTGCTATTTCATAACTTTATGGATAACTCAATCAAAAATAACCACATCGTTAGAAATCTAAACTTTTGAACTTGTACTACCTTGACAATGAGGCATGACCTAAAAAATTTGAGAAAATAAGAAATTTGGATGACTTTCATATGGATAACACTAGTGCACTATATAAAGTATGAAAAAATGGAAAACATTTCCAAAATAACCGTCTCCTGATTATAAATGTGGTGCACAACACACCCATAAGCAAGACTCTACTAGACATGACTTCGTAGACACCCTGGGTTTATGAACCGTGCTCTGATACATTCTTGCCACAAACCAAGTCGAGGCCCTAGCAGTAACAGGCATCCCAAACCATTAAGGCTCGAGAGACCCCTGTAACAGCCTAACCCACTAGTGATATTGTCCGTTTTGGGCCTAGGCCCGCATAGCTTTAAAATATGTCATTAGTGAGTAAGGCTTACTTACTTATATACCCAACATCCCTCTTGTGTTTTGCTAACCTTGGATTTCTTATCCTAAGTTAGGGCGTTACATACACTCCCCTTATGGACTCAACATCCTTGCTAAGGTTTGCCCTACCAACTGGAATTTACCTAGACTTAGGATTGAGGTTTGACCCGCCTAACTAGGATTTTCCTAAACTTAGTTTGTACTCTGATCCACATCAACAGGGCTGATACAGAAATGGTTCTAAGACCATTATTATAATGACCCGAGCGGAGGCCCTAGCCGCAATGGGCATCTCGATCCACGAGCGCTTGAGAGACCCCATCACATGCATGAACATAATTCATATGAAATAAAGGTGTGAAATTTAAATTAAATCCAAGTTGATCTTATGATCAAAATATGTCAATGAAGATATGGCATTACAATACTCAAATCCCGTTTACAAAGCCATTACTGAAAACTAGCTGTCTAGGCTAGGACAAGGCCCCTGGCTGGACCATAAACTGAAAGAGTAAACATATAAATAAATTGCCTTCTGGAAGATGGATGGCTCACCAACTCTGTCATATCCCATATATTCTACTGATGTGATGGACCACAAGACTGTGGCTCAGAACCTGTACTATAGGGGTCAATACTTGGAAAGTTTTTGTATACAATCCAAAAATAATATATATTTCATGTAAAATAATTGAGATCATTATGAAAATAATTTATCATAATAAAGGTAAAACCACATGGGCATAATATAAATAGCTTCAATTCATTCTTGTAAAACATTGACTCAACTCTTTATTATAGTTCTGAGCTAGATGGTGCACCCTACAAACATAGTATTGATGGACTATATGGGTCCGCCATTAACTCATCGGCTAAGCCCCCAATACGAGTTTGCCATAAGGATTGAAGTATCATAAAAAAGTATGCCCACTTGCGGACATACCATGTTATACCACTTGCCGAATAACATATCATAAAGCTCGTATCAATAAAACACAGTTTTGGGTTATGAGTTAGCTGAACTCATGCCTTCTTTGGGTAACCGCTTAGATCTTTTTAAGCCCAGTTTTAGTTTTTTAAAACCGTGCTTCATGCTATTAAAAATTTATCTCTTTCTTGTTAAGGGTAACCCGTGATAGGTGTTGTCATACCTACACTTGTCAGCCTTATCATGTTATGTCATATTCATAGACCTTTCATTCAAAAACACTTTAATGACCATCCAAAAGATTTAAACATCATATGAGAGTTCTTATTTCCAAATAACATATGAAACTTATGTGAAACACTCTCTTTTCAATATTTTAACACGTGCTGGCCAATTCTTACATAAAACACTTGCAAATTTTCATTAGGAAACAAGAGCATTTAGAATAATAATCACCTCTTTGAAAAACATGTAAAATAACCATGCATAATAAATAAAGAGGCATTTAAAACTCAAGAATTATCATCATTCATGAAACAACCCCAACACTAGACATACATAAATCTCATGATCAAAAAATGGGACTTATAGTTCATGCTCTCACCCTATTTCATAATTCATAACATGTTAAGGCCATAAATTTCATCATGTGAGAGGGAATTTCATAAATCATGCTCATAAATCACTTTATGAAACTCATATCATATATGCACATGATTATAACTTAAGTTTATGAAAAGTCCCCATGATAAATGAATACTTTCATCATAATGGGTTCATAATGCATGCTCTTCAAATGGTTTTCAAAACCCATTACATATACATATATATACATCTTTAAAGCTTGGTAAAATATTAAATTTATGCCCATGAGAGTTAGGATAGTCCCACATAACTTTTTTTGATGAACAAACTTTGAGATATTTGAATCTAATCCTTAAAAGTATGGGTTTTGAAAGAAACCCTAATTTCTCTCTCTCTTGAGAGTGGAAAGGAGAATGAGCAATGGGAAATTGATATATAATGGGGAATTGGCATTTAAAGTGTGATTTAAGTTGTGAGGGTAGGGTTTGAGGTGAGGAAAATATTAAAATACCCCTAAAGTAACTGAATAAAAATTGCAGAAATTTTCAGTTGATGACTTAGTTGATAGCTTATCAACAAGTTAATGGCTTATCAACTTAGTCATCAACTTCTAGCTGGGCTTGGACATTTTGTGGTTAAGGTTGATGACTTAGTTGATAGCTTGTGAACTAGTTTATGGCTTATCAACTTAGTCATCTCTTTTTTAACTGATTTAGGGTATTTTTTGGTTAAGGCTGACAACTAGGTTGATAGCTCGTCACTTAGTTGACAACTTATCACTCAAGTCATCACCTTGATGGCAGACAGATACTCCAAAATAAAATAAGTATTACTCTCTACTCTAATATCATATTAAGGTGAAACCATATGCATTGAAAATAACACTCAAAGATCTTTCATTTGATATCTAGTAAGACACCTAACTCATCATATTCTAAGAGTATTAGTCATTGGAAATTGACCCTAGTTAGAACGTTCAGTAAAACTCAATCGGTAGAAAAGTTCTCAGCTCGACTTTGAATTAGGAGATTTTTATGATCTCACTCGACCTCAAATGATGTTACCACACTTTATATTTGATCATCACACTTATATTTACATAGAATCATTAGGTTAGGGTCTATACATATAGGAACGACGGTTCAAATTCTAGCCCAAAAATATGGGGTATTACATTATCTCCCTCTTAGAATCATTCATCCTTGAATGATGGGTAGAAGCTTGTTGAAGTTATAATTGTTTGGAATAAAGGACATAACCTCACATTAGGAATTTTCCTCATCAAAATATACATAGGCATTCAAGAGAGAAATGTTCCATGACATCACCAAGTTGATCCTGTAAGCACGAATTATGAAATAACAAGACATAACATAGACATAATCTTAGCATGTGTTCTATGGCATATGATCATAACATTGTAAGGCATGAATTTTCCTAAGAATTCTTGGTTTGATTAAGATCGGTACAAAACATGAACTGAGATTCTTGTGGGATATAAGAATAGAATAGAAACATTCTCTACCTTAACCGATATATCTAATAGCCTTTAAATTTTACGACACTTCTCAACTATGCTTTCAGCTATAAATACCATATTTCAAGATCTCAATATTGTAATTCTTTTGCTAAATACATAACTATAAGAGCTTGAGTGTAACTGCATAGTACTTCTATTTGAAGCCTAACACAGAGTAAAAAGGTGCAAACTTTAGATATGGGACCCTAGACTCAGGATTGAGGTTTGCCCCGCCTAACCGGGATTTGCCTAAACTCAGTTTGAACTCTGGCCCACATCAATAGGGTTGACATATGACCAGCTCTGATACCATTCTTGTCACGACCCGAGCCGAGGCCATGACCGCGACGGACATCCCAAACCATCAAGGCCTGAGAGACCCTTGTAACGGCCCAACCCACTAGTGATATTACCCACTTTGGACCCAGGCTAGTATGATTTTAAAGTGCGTCACTAGGGAGTAAGACTTACTTACTTATATACCCAATATCCCTCCTGTGTTTTGTCGATGTGGTACTTCTTATCCTAAGTTGGGGTGTTACATAAATTTGGCCCCAAAGTATAATAATGAAGAGTGTATTTAGCCAATTTTTCAAAATAGAGAGGTAAAGTTGACCCCCCCCCCCCTTTTTTTTTTCTATTTCATGTTTTTTTTAAAGGCACAGGGTTAGTATACCCTTGAACTTCATGATGTAGTAAGTATACCATCCGTTTAAAAGAAGGAGAAAATATACCCCAACGTCTATGAAATGATGCAGATATACCTTTTTTCCTAACGAATATTTAATTTTTGAAATTAAATAATATTTATCTTCTTTTTTTCTAAATTAAAGAAAAATAAATGACTTTATTTTTAACTTGCTCATTTCCTTTTTAAGCTGATCCGACTCTGTAATACCCGTGCCTTTTTCCAAGATAAAAATCATCTTGAGGATGCTAGGACTTACTTTGAAATATAAAGCTATCTTTGTACACATGGTATTTTTGAGATCTTTACTTTCTATCATGTTGGAAATTGAGTTAGCTTTCCAACGGTACCAATTTTGTCCAGATCCGACATCATATGAGGAAGTTATGGAAGTTTTACTTGAAACTGTTGGAAATGCCCAGGTATGACAGCCAAGTTGATGGACCGCCACATAAGTGACGGACTGCCACTTTGACCATCACAGCTAAGAAAGTTGAGCCACGTACTGGATAAAGACTGACGAATAAGTTGACAGACCATCAAAGGAGTGACAGACCATCATCCAGGCCGTCAACTCTTATCCAGTGAACTCCATTTCTGGTCCACGTCTGACGGGCTAAATGATGGACCGTCAAGTGTCTGACGGACCGTCAGTCAAATCGTCACATGCCACGTTTAGTTTATTTCCAGGTCATTTTAACAGGGGTATTTTGGTCACTTATCACTCACCTACATATACCCAAATAAGTCCGAATTTAGCCATTATGCTTATTATTATTTCATAAACGAAAAAATAAACTAGGGTGTCTCTCTAAATTTAATATCCAAGAACAAAACCCAATCTTCTTCAAGAATCAAAGGATTTCAAATCCTTCAAGTTCAAAAAAAAAACATCAGCAACCTTGAGTTAGGTATGCGTAGTGTTCATCTATGGACCCCTTTAGTTCATAGAGTTTAAGAACCATGCTTTTAAATAAGAAACTTTCATTTTCTTATTGTTATGTGATGTTGTTCATGTTAATGATCATTGTTTAAGCTTCAAGATATTAATTTAAGTTGATTTCCATGATGTATGCATGCTTGTAGTTAAAACCCATGAATTTGGGTAGTTCAAGATGGTTAAAATTGTTGAGAAAACCTATGCCCCAAAGTATGCATGCAAGGTGTTTGTTAAAATGCATAGAATACTAAAAATCATGTTCCCATGAACCCATAGTATTTAAATGACAAGCTATGTCAAATCTTAAGATGATTCCATATGAACTTCGATGCTATTGATATGTGTTGCTAGTATGATTATGCAATGAACATGATATTAAGGTTGTCCAAGTACTTCCATGTGACATGAAATCCTTTCCATGCAATACATTGTTGATAACCATGCTTAGTATGAAATCCCTTATGTACGATATTATGAATTATGGACTCAAATCTTGTGATCAAGTCATGTCATGTGTGTCAGTTTCCTTCCATCGAGTCCTGGGGGTATTTGTACCCAAAAAACATAGCTGTGTGCCTAGAGCCATGTCATGTCATCATGATTATCTCAGTCAAGCCAATCTATAGAACTTAGTCAGTCATGTGACTTAGGAAACCTCAGAAATCTTATGATCTCAGTAAATTCTCAGAGAGTAGTACTATTCTGTTAGTCAACGGATGTCAGTATTCAGTCTATGTATAGTCAGTTAAATTATGCTTAGTCTCTTCAGATGGGAGTAGAAGTTAGCACCAAGTGAACCCAAGGATGGGAACTCACCTGCCACTTTAGGGTGTAATTCTTAGAAGTCATCCTTGTGTTCCAGAACTACGTATCCAGCATAGGTTGAGACATCTTAACCTGTCAGACTAGGGTTGATGAGGTGGCTTAACCTGTCAGTTTAGGGTTCCCACCATTCTCATTTGAGTACCTACTAGATGAGGGTCACTCACAACTGTCCTTACCAGTAGCGCGGTATTGACACGCCTCCAGTCAGGGCAGAGATTGGATCCCAACTTAGCTATATGCATTATTGGGGCATGTTGGTTAAACAACTACCTCCCACAGTTTCAGGCTCAGTCTTAGTAAAAGAACTCAGATAGTTCTTCGGATATCAGTATACCAGAACTGCCAGATACAGTCAAATTCAGTTATAGTACGGAACTCAGATAGTTCCATCAGACCCAGGACTGTCAGACACAGTCACCCATGTTGACAGAATCATAGTTTCAGTCATGTCAGAAATCAGTAAATTATGTATTAGCATACAAACCCATTATTACGTATTTACATTTCCAATTATTATGTATGTATGTTTGCACTCTCACATTCATATTAGTCGGTCAGCTAGCATTGCTCATGTATGTAAACCCTTTTGATTTAGCCTACATCACTCGTATACTCAGTACTCCAGTTGTAATGACGTATTCGTGCTATGGTGCTTTCTCTTTATATTACACCATAGGTTCAGAGACACGAGTTCCAGACCAGCAGCAGTAGTCGCATTCCAGTATATAGAGTTGCAGTGAGTCCTCTTCATTCGAGGATGATATGATTTGATTTATTTATTTATTTATTATTTTAGTTAGCTATCAGTTTACGGAGTTAGTTGGAGACATGTTCCTTCAACTCCTTATTCAGACAGTGTTTAAAGGCTTTTAGATTTGTTTTAGATTTGATTCAGTTTTTAGTTATTTTGGGTATATTTCACCCATATGGATATTATTTTACTATATTCTTTATTCAGTTGAACCTTATGGCCTACATGTTCATGTTTTCCATATTATTATAATATATATTATACTGTACAGGTACAGATATAGTCATGGGTTATCTTATGGTTCTTAGGGGTCATAAGCACCATGTAGCATTCCAGTTCAGAAAAATTAGGGCATTACAAACTTGGTATCAAAGCTTAAGTTTCAACAGAGTCCTAGGAAGTCTGAGAGCCGCATCTAGTAGAGTCTTTTGCATGGGTGTGTTGTGCCCCACATTTATGTGCAAGAGGCTATGAGATATTTTAGGAACAGTTTCCCTTCTTTTAGTATTCATGTCGTGCTAGTGAGCATAATCTTAAGTTAAACTCTCAGTCTAATCCATTCTTCTCTTATTTTAGAATATGCCTCCAAAGAGAAGAAAATAGACAGTTCCTCAGCTCGAAGACCCTTTGGACGAGTATGTTTCTCATGCGGAGTTTAGAGCCATATTCACCACACTTGCTCAGTCCGTGGCTTCCCAGAATGAATGGACACCAGTTATTTTGGCCAATCCTGTGGCTAACTTATCCACAACTAGGATTTGGGACTTTACTTGAATGAACCCTCCATTTTTCTTTGGGTCTAAGGCTGATGAAGACCCTCAGGAGTTCATTGACCAAGTCTAGAAGGTCATTAACACCATGGGAGTTACTTCTGTTCAGAGCGCCGAGTTAGCAGTATACCAATTATAGGATGTTGCTCACAGTTAGTACAAATAGTGGAAGTCTGAGAGGTTAGAGGATGTAGGTCCTATAGAGTGTGAGGAATTTGTCATGACTTTCTTAGACAAATTCTTTCCCCAAGAGCTGAGGGAGGCCAAAGTTCTTGAGTTTATTAACCTCAGGCAGAGAAATATGACGGTTAGGAAGTATGCTCCCAGATTTACTCAGCTAGCCAGATATGCCCCTCATGTGGTTGCAGACAATAGGGCTAAGATGATCAAGTTCATGTCAAGAGTGAATGATAGTGTGGTAAATAAGTGTAGATCTGCGATGCTGAACAGTGATATGACTTTAGCCAGGCTCATGACCTATGCTCAAAAAATAGAGGAGCAAAAGGTTAGGGATAGGGAGAGGTAGAATAAGAGAGCAAGATCAGGCAGTTTCAGTTTTGCTCAGCCCAAATCAGAGGGAGGAAATCGTTCCGAGTTTTGTCCCAAGTCATCAGCTCCCGTTCAGTCTTCAACCAGTGCTCCAGCTCCTAAGTTCAGTGATAGAGCACCCAACTCTAAATCTCAGGCAGTGTCAGTAATGCTCAAACTAATCCCCAGTGTCAAACTTATGGTAAGAACCACCAGGGTGTTCGTAGAGCCTATAGTGACATTTTTCTTGGTTGTGGCAAGCCAGGCCACAGACTAGATTGTCCTCAGTCCAGTTATTAGGGTCAGCAAAATCGTTCCACAGCTCAGTCTGATCGCCCGAACCAGCAGGGTGCCACTTCTAGTGCTACTAATGGGCAACACATAAATAGACTCTATGCTCTCCAGACTCGACAATATCAGGAAAATTCTCCTGATATCGTTACTGGTATGTTACTTATTTTCCATGTTCATGTTTATGCTTTGCTAGATCCAGGTGCATCCTTGTCTTTTGTCACTCCATACATAGCAGGTGATTTCAGAATCAGTCCCAAAATTTTAGTAGAGCCCTTTTCAGTCTCTACCCCAGTGGGTAAAACCATTATAGCCCGATGGGTATAGAGGAACTGCCCAGTTATGATATTTTAGAAATCCACATCAGCAGATTTAGTCTAATTAGAGATGACTGATTTTGATGTCATTCTCTGCATAGATTAGCTTCATTCCTACTATGCCACAGTCGACTGCAGAACTTGGATAGTTCAATTTTAGTTCCCAAATGAGCCCGTTCTAGAGTGGAAGGTTAGTACTTCATCTTTCAGGGGTCAGCTTATTTCCTACCTTCGGGTAAGAAAAATGATTTCAAACGAGGGTGTGTATTATATCGTGCATGTAAAGGATTCCAATTTTGAATCTCCCAGTCTCGAATCAGTCCCAGTGGTTAATAAATATTTAGATGTCTTTCTCGAAGATCTTCTAGGCATTTCTCCCGAAAGGGGGATAGACTTCGGCATAGACCTTCTCCCAGATACTCAGCCTATCTCTATTCCGTCATATAGAATGGCACCAATAGAACTCAAGGAACTAAAAGATCAGTTGAAGGATCTCTTAGTTAAGGGATTCATCAGGCCCAGTGTATCCTTATGAGGTGCACCAGTCTTATTCGTGCGCAAGAAAGACGATTCTCTTAGGATGTGTATTGATTACCGCCAGCTTAACAAAGTTATGGTCAAGAACATGTATCCACTTATCAGAATAGATGATTTTTTTGACCAACTTCAGGGTGCCAGTTATTTCTCCAAGATGGACCTCAGATCAGGCTATCATCAGCTCAGAGTTAGGGAATGTGACATCCTGAAGATAGCTTTAGATACTCGGTTTGGTCACTTTGAATTTCTAGTCATGTTCTTTGGTCTTACCAATGCCCTTGCAGCCTTCATGGACTTGATGAATCAGGTGTTCAAGCAGTACTTGAACATGTTCATCATAGTCTTTATAGATGATATTCTAGTCTATTCTCGCATGGAGCGTATTCATTCAGACTATCTCAGGATTGTTCTTCAGGCTCTTAGAGACCATCAGTTATTCGCCAAGTTCAGCAAGTGTGAATTTTGGCTAAGATCAGTAGCATTCCTTGGTCATATTGGTTCTGGTGATGGCATTAGAGTAGATCCTCAGAAAACTAAAGCGGTAAGAAACTGGCCTCGCCCTGTCTCTCCATCAAATATCAGGAGTTTCTTGGGTTTGGTTGGCTATTACAGATGGTTTGTCAAGGGATTTTCTTCTATTGCATCTCCTATGTCTAGATTAACTCAGAAGAAGGTTAAGTTTCTGTGGTCAGATTCATGTGAGGAGAATTTTTAGGAGTTGAAGACTCGACTTACCTCATCTCCAGTTCTAGATCTTCCAGATGGTTTTGATAGTTTTGTAGTCTATTGTGATGCATCCAGAGTGGGTTTAGGTTGTTTCCTCATGCAGCATGGTAAGGTCATAGCCTACGTCTCCAGACAATTAAAGTCCCATGAGAAGAATTATCCTACTCATGATCTTGAGTTAGCAGCCGTAGTATTTGCTTTAAAGATTTGGAGGCATTATTTATACGGAGTTCATGTAGATGTCTTCACAGATCATAAGAGTCTCCAGCATGTCTTTTCTCAGAAAGATCTCAATCTTCATCAGAGAAGATGGTTAGAGCACTTGAAGGATTATGACATGAGTGTCCTTTATCACCCGAGCAAGGTCAACGTTGTGGTCGATGCTCTCAGTAGACTCTCTATGGGTAGTGTTTCTCACGTTGAGGATACCAAGAAAAAGATAGCTCAGGAAATCCATCATCTTTCCAGACTAGGCGTTCACTTAGTCGACTCTTCAAAGGTTGGTGTATGTGTTCAGAGTAGTTTAGAGTCATCTCTAGTTTCCGAGGTAAAATAAAAGCAAGACAGGGATCCCAGCCTTGTCAAGCTAAAAGAGTCAGTTCAAAATCAGAAAGTAGAGGCTTTCTGCCAAGGAGGAGATGGTGTTCTTTATTGTCAGAGTCATCTGTGTGTTCCGGGTGTAGATGAATTGAGGCAGTGAATTCTTGCAGAAGTGCATGGTGCGCGATACTCTATTCATCCAGGGGCCACTAAGATGTACCGCGACTTGCGGGAGATCTATTGGTGGAGTGGAATAAAAAGAGATGTTGTAGAGTTTGTGGCTAAGTGCTCTACAGGTCAGCAGGTTAAGATAGAGCATCAAAAACCTAGTGGGTCCATGCAGGAGTTCACCATTCCTACTTAGAAGTAGGAAGAAGTGAATATGGATTTCATGATGGGTTTGCCTCAAACTCATCATCAACATGATTCAGTTTGGGTTGTTATAGACAGAATGACCAAGTCAACTTATTTTCTTCAAGTTCATACCTCTTATTTAGCCAAGGATTATGCCAAACACTATATCAGAGAGTTGGTCAGATTACACAGTGTTCCATTATCTATTATCTCAGACAAAGGTACACAGTTCACCTTTTACTTTTGTAAAGCATTCCAAAGGGGTCAGATTACACAGTGTTCTATTATCTATTATCTTTAGTCTTATTTGACTTTAAAGAAAGCAAAAGGAAACTTTCCAACTACTTACTTCCATCTCTCTCATTTTCTTGAAATTTTTTGCATTTGCCATCTTAAAGTGAACTTTAATCACATCCATGCTTGTATTTTTCCTTATCTTTGGACCTTCTCAATTTATTGTCTTTTTTTTAAAAAGAATATTGGTTGGAGTTCATAGTTAACTCTACAAATTGCTTATAAGTTAAGAGGTGTTGTGGAAAATAATTTCTTTAACGTTATTCAAACTCAAGTTCTAGCGAGATACTATTTGGATGCTTCGCTAAAAGATATTATAACTTTGGCGTCCAGGTAGGCTAGGTTTACCCTACCTTTAGATTGAGCTTATTTACTGATATTGTAAACTATTATGCTAGCGTTAGATAAGTTCTTGTAGATGCGTATTATTTGATTTATATAAACTGTCTTATTTATTCGGATTAGGTTTCCGTTCTAGTAAATATTGAAATATTATATTTTAATATAATATAACATCTATTACTTTAGGATGTGAAACTAAAATGCAAAATCTTGCATTTATCCCTTTTTAGTTAAAATTGGCTGATGATTATTTAGACGTTGACATTGTTATGATATTGTATGGATTTTAATATTACTGTTGGGTATGGTTACTATGAGTTTCAATTTGAGTCTGGCAGGCATTGGATTATTAATATTACTATGAGTTTCGATTCGAGTCTGGCATTTGATTATTAATGTTACCATGAGTTCCGGTTCAAGTTCGGCATTTGATTATTAATGTTACTATGAGTTTCGGTTCGAGCCTGGCATCTGATTATGGTTGTGATTCCTCTGAGTTTCGATTCGAGTCCAGCATCTGATTATGAGTTCTATATATGTGGCCTATCGTTATTACCCACTATGTTCGGTTCAAATCCGGCACGTGTCCTTTTTTTATTATCTATTACTATCGGTTCGAGTCTGGTATATGGCCTCTCATTACTACCCATTGGTGTCGGTTCAAGTCCAGTGCACATCTGGATGACTATCATGATTTATTGAGATCAGCACAGTTATAAATTACTTATGGTTATTTTTATTACTTGTGTGTCCTACCGGCTAATGGGGGTACGGTTGGGTTAATTTTCTACTTCAGTGTGCCTAGGGGGCTTATGGGGGCCCATCTAGGTAATGTTTGACTTGTCTGTCATTACTGTATTATTTATTTTCTATATCGTTTACATTTATTCCTTCATCTCATTGGCGTAGCTTGGTAGTTGTTTACCCTTTCTGTCCCTTTACTATTGACTTGGATTACATCTTTGCATTGTAGTTATATATTTTTTGTATTGAACTCAGTTGATCGATGGTGCCTACTGAGTACCTGTTGCTTTGGTACTCATACTACACTTCTGCATCTTTTTCCTAATGCAGATCCGTGTACTAGCAGTCGACGCTAACGTGACTCCTACCCTCCAGTACTGATTCAGAGCAGGGTGAGCTTGTTGTCGTCCAAGGCTGATCCTCCTCTATCTACTCTTGTTAGTCTTTTACAGTCGATATTGCTTTTGTATTTGTGTACATTTTAGATTTTTGTCTAGTACTCTGGGTACCTGTTAGTAGTGGCTCTAGTACTGGCCTTATCAGGTCTTGGGAGAGATTCATTTGTATATTTTTTCTTTTTTCCTCCTCTCATTTTGATATAATATACATGCTCCCTTCTTAGTTTTCACTTATTATTGTTGTTGTTATCATCATACGTGATCTTTTATTTGGTCTCTGCCTATTAGCCCGTTACCTATCATTCCGGACTATGGCTTGGCTTGCCTACTGGTGGGTTAAAGTAGGCTCTATTACGACTTGAGAAATCTGGTTGTGACAGCTTGGTATCAGAGCATAGGTCACACTGGTATTGTTAGTACTGGAGTCGATGTTTAGTAGAGTCCTGTAGATCAGTACGGAGATATTTGTATCCTATCCTTGGGAGGCTATAGAGCATTTTTAGGGAAAAATTTCATTTTTTTATGCGTTGAGTCTAGGTTGGTTGTAATCTTTTTATTGGTTCAATCTTTATGCAGATGGCTAGGATGCGAGGTTTGAGAGCAGGGGGTTGAGACTGCGTGTCCGCTTCTAGAGTTCTAGCTTGGGGTCGAAGTCAACCCAAATATCAGAGGCAGGGTAGAGCAGCAGCCCTTATTCGAGATTAGGCTAGGGATCTATCACCTGATCCTTTTATAGCTCCGGGGATTGAGAGAGGTTCAAGTATTCTGTCACATCAGCAGGTCGACCAAGGGGAAGCCCAGGCTCTACTCGTCTTTATATCCTTATCGATTAGTTGGGATATATTAGTTTAGTTAATTGGGTTAGTTGGCGGTCCACCGGTCATGGGAGCTCAACTAGCAGCACTGGGTGGTGTTGATTTAGGGGCACATCCTGCGATAGCGACGCCTAGGGTAGAGGTACCGCCAGTACCAATAGTCCTACAGCCGGAAGTAGCCCAGCCAGTTATGTCTGCAGAGGAGCAGAAGATGTTGGATCAATTTTTGAGATTGACTCCACCCAAGTTTATTGGAACCCCGGGAGAGGATGCTTATGAGTTCCTATCCAGTTGTGAGAAGCGGTTGCAAAATTTGGGTTTGGTCTAGGCACGGGGAGTGACTTTGTTTCTTATCAGTTTGACACGGCAGCAAAGAGGTGGTGGAGAGGTTATCTTGATTCTAGGCTAGCTGGATCTCCACTAGTGACTTGGACTCAATTCTCTGAGGCTTTCTTAGGGAAGTATATGCCTCATAGCATGCGTGAGTGTCTCCGGGATGAGTTTACCGCATTGAGATAGGTTCTATGACTGCAGCTAAGTATGAAGCGAGATTCCATGATTTATCCAGACACGCCACTATAATTCTGTATATGGAGTATGAGCAGATTCGATGCATTGTCAGGGGATTGAGATTATCACTCAGTAGGGCTACACAGAGTTTGGTGACTTCAGGGAAGTCTTTTTCAGAGGTAGCTTTGCATGTTAATTCCATAGAGGATATGGATCATGAGGCCCAAAGGAGCAGCGATAAGAGACCACACTACCAGGGTAGTTACATTGGTTCATAGTTCTCAAGATGAGGATTTCACGGTAGGTACCCTCATCAGCAGCCTTTCCAGCATCAGGGTTAGCCTAGTCAGCCAGTTCAGGTATCACTTCAGATATCCGATAGGGGTCAGCCTGTCTATAGTAGTTTCAGTGTTCAGAGCAGCAGCCAGCTGCAGAGGGTTGTTCAGTCAGGATCATTAAGTAAGGGTGGTCATTTTGGATCCGTCGGACTTTTTAGACAAACCAGAGTGCTCGAGGCATATTATGACTACCGGGTTATTGGTCACTTTACCTGTGAGTGTCCTCGACGTAGGATGATTGAGACTTTAGTTCTAGATATGCAGCCGATCAGATCAATTCTGCCGTTAGGTAGGGGTGGTATATAGGGTCGTAGAGGTGGTTTCCAGAGTTCTAGAGGTGGTCCGCAGGGAGGTAAGGCAGAAAACCGAGCAGGCACCCAGTCTAGTAGTGGATAGGGTCATCTGTCTGCCGTACCAGGTAGACCAGAGTCTAAGGCTTCAGATGCCGTGATCACAGGTACGATCTTCGTATCCCATAAGCCAGCTTCTGCTTTGTTTGATCCCGATTCCATATTTTTATATGTTTCTACTTATTTTCTATCATGATTAGGTTTATGTTTGGAGTCTTTATCTTTGCCATTGTGTGTGGCTACCTCGGTGGGTGATTCTTTAGTAGTGGAATGGGTATATAGATCTTGTTTGGTGACTATTTTTGGAGTTTGATACTTAGGTTGACCTCATTATCCTAGATATGGTTGATTTTGATGTGATTCTAGGCATGGATTGGCTGTCTCTTTACCATACGATCTTGGATTGTTTTGCTAAGACTGTTACTTTAGCTTTGCCTGGCATACCCCCAGTTGTGTGGTAGGGTTCTATTAGTCGCACACCGATGGGGATTATTTCATACATCAGAGTTAGGAGACCAATATCGAGGGGTTGTTAGTCAATTCTTGCATATGTCTAGGATGTTAATGCTAAGAGTCCCCTGCTTGACGCCATCCCTGTTGTTCGCGAGTTTTCTGATGTATTTTTGGCTGACCTACCTAGCCTTCCTCCTGAGCATAATATAGAGTTTATTATTGACCTCGAGCTAGGAACCCAACCTATTTCTATGGATCCATATCATATGGCTCCTACTGAGTTGAAGGAGCTGAATAGTCAGCTTTAAAAACTTCTGGGTACGGGTTTTATCAGATCGATTATATCTCCTTGGGGTGCCCCAGTTCTGTTTGTAAAGAAGAAAAATGGCCCCTTGTATATGTGTATCGACTATAGGCAGTTGAATAGGGTGACTGTGAAGAAAAAGTATCCTATGCCTTGTATTGATGAATTGTTTGATCAACTTCAGGGTACGACATTTGCTAAGATTGATTTGAGGTCTGGTTACCATCCGTTGAGAGTTAGGGCTGCGAACATCCCTAAGACAGCCTTCAGGACTCGTTATGGTCATTATAAGTTCCTGGTGATGTCTTTTGGGTTGACCAATGCTCTAGCAGCTTTTATGGATCTGATGAATTGCATGTTCAGGTCATATTTGGACTCCTTTGTGATAGTATTTAGTGATGATATTCTGGTATCTTCGAGGAGTAAGGAGGAGCACAAGCAGTATTTGAGGACTGTACTTCGCACTTTGAGAGACCACATGCTTTATGCCAAGTTCTCAAAGTGTGAGTTTTGGCTTGACTCTGTAGCTTTATTGGGGCACGTAGTGTCCAAGGATGATATTATGGTGGACCCAGCCAAGATTGAGGCTATTCGTAGTTAGGCTAGGCCCACATCACCTTCTGAGGTTCACAACTTTGTTGGGTTGGCAGGTTACTATAGGCAGTTCATTGAGGTTTTTTCTTCTACTGCAGCCCCTATGACTAGATTTCCCAGGAAGGACGTTTCATTTCAATGGTTTGCGAGTGTGAGGCGAGCTTTATGAAGCTCAAGGATTTTCTTACTTCAGCTCCTATTCTGACTCTTCCTGTTGAGGGTAAGGATTTTACTGTCTATTGCAATGTGTCTGGTATTGGTTTGGGGTGTGTTCTAATGCAGTGTAGCCGAGTTATTACATAAACATTGAAACAGTTAAAGGTGCATGAGCGCAACTACTCCACTCATGATTTAGCCTTTACAACGGTAGTATTTGTGCTTAGGATTTGAAGAAATTATTTGTATGGCATGCGTTGTGAGATATTTACTGATCACCGCAATTATCAATATAATATGACCTAGAAAGAACTTAATTCGAGGTAGCGTAGGTGGATTAAGTTGCTGAAGAGCTATGATATCTCTATTCTCTACTATCTGGGCAAGACAAATATGGTAGCGAATGCCTTGAGCCAGAAGTCAGTGAGTATGGGTAGCTTAGCTTTCATTTGAGCTTCTCAGCGGCCATTGGCTTGGGGTATTTAGTCTATAGCTAACATGATGATTCATTTGGATAGTTCTGACCCTCAAGGGATCATTGCTAGTGTGGAGGCCAAATCTACCTTGGTGGAGCAGATTCAGAGTTATCAGTTTGAGGATTAGGTTTTGTAGTATTCGAAAGCAGGTGTTGAGGGGTGAATCTCAGCAGGCTACCCAAGATTCTAAGGGTGTCTTGAGGTTTGATGGTCGTATTTGTGTTCCAAGGGTTAGAGATTTGATCCAGTTGATTTTTCGTGAGGCTCATAGCTCCAGATTCTCTATTCAACCCAGGACAACTAAGATGTATAAGGATTTGAGGCAGCATTACTGGTGGAGTGGTATGCAGAGAGATATAGCAGGGTTTGTGGCTCAATGTCTTTGTTGTCAGCAGGTAAAAGCCGAGCATCAGAGACCTGGTGGATTGCTTCAGCAGCCACCCATTCTCGAGTAGAAATGGGAGCGAGTTACTATGGATTTCGTAGGTGGATTGCCTCGTACTTTGCATAGTTTTGATAGCATTTGGGTAATCGTGGATCGATTGACCAAGTTTGCATATTTTATCCCCGTTTGAGTCTCCTATAGTGCTGAGAGGTTAGCTCGTATTTATATTCTGGAGGTGGTTCGCCTACATGGGTCCTTGTGCCCATTAATTCCTACCGAGGCTCTCAGTTCACTTCTAGCTTTTGGAGGGTATTTTAAGAGGAGTTGGGGATCCAGGTTGACCTTAGCACAACCTTTCATCCCTAGATTGATGGGCAGTCAGAGCGTACTATCCAGGTTCTAGAGGATATGCTTCACACTTGTGTGTTGGATTTTAGAGGTCAGTGGGACCATTTTCTACCTTTGGTAGAGTTTGCATATAATAAAAGCTTTCACTCGAGTATTCAGATAGCCCCATTTGAGGCATTGTATGGTAGGAGATGTCAATCTCCTATTGGTTTGGATCGGGTTTGAGTGATTCAGGACTGGCTACAAGCAACTCAGAGCAGATAGAGGAGTTATGATGATCGCAGATGTCATCCATTGAGTTTCAGAATTGGTAATAGGGTCTTCCTGTGAGTATCGCCCATGAAGGGTGTGATGAGGTTCGGAAGGAGGGGCAAGCTTAGCCCTAGATATATTAGACCTTTTGAGATCCTACAGAGAGTTGGAGAGGTAGCCTATGTATTGGCATTGCCGCCTGCCTTCTCATCCATTCACTCGGTGTTTCATGTATTTATGTTGCATCAGTATATTCCCGATGAGTCACACGTACTTAAGTGGGACTCGGTTTAGTTGGATGAGGAATTGGCGTTTGTAGAAGAGCCAACGTCTATTTTGGTGAGGGATGTCAGGTGGTTGCGCTCAAGGGACATTCGGTAGTTACAGTTCAGTGGTGTCACCGTCCAGTTGAGGAGGCTACTTGGGAGATCGCGCGTGATATGCGCGCCCAGTATCCCTACCTATTTGAGACTTCCGATATGACCTTATCATTTACTTTCGCGGATGAAAGTCCTTTTAGTAGTGGATTTTATAATGACCTTACGGTCATTTCTCTGTATTTTCATATAATTTTAGTACTATCTAAATGTATCGCGGATTATTTAATTTGATTTGACATTTGGTAAAAATATAATTTAGTACCCTTCTAGAATATTTTCAATATTAATAAAATTCTTTAAGTGATGATATATTTATATCACTTTATAATAGATTTTTATGGTTTATTAATATTTTAAGTGGAGATAGTAAATTTAGAATTGTTAAAATATTATTATTATATAATAGAGGTTTTGTTAGAAATAATTTTCTATTAATTATGATAAATTTAAAATATTATAATTATTTTGTCATAAGCTTATGTAACATCTGATTATATATAATGGAGTAATTAAAAGTTATTATATGGAACCTTCACTTCCACGTGGAAGGAAAGGAGTGACTATGCTTTGACTTTCAATTGTGGCCACCAATTTGTGTAACTTATATATATATATATATATATATATATATATATATATATATATATATATATATATATATATATATATATATATATATATATTTGACTTTAAAGAAAGCCAAAGGAAACTTTCCAACTACTTACTGCCATCTTTCTCATTTTCTTGAAATTTTTTGCATTTGCCATTTTAAAGTGAACTTTCATCACATCCATACTTGTGTTTTTCCTTATATTTAGACCTTCTCGGTTTATTGTCTTTTTTTTAAAGAATGTTGGTTAGAGTTCGTGGTTAGCTCTATAAAATTACTTATAAGTTAAGAGGTGTTGTGGAAAATAATTTCTTTGACGTTATTCAAACTCGAATTCTAGCGGGATACTATTTGGAGGCTTCGCGGAAAGATATTGTAGATTTGGCGTCCAGGTAGGCTAGGTTTACCCTACCTTTAGATTGAGCTTATTTATTGAAATTGTAAACTATTATGCTAGCATTGTATAAGTACTTGTAGATGTGTATTATTTGATTTATATAGACTGTCTTGTTTATTTGGATTAGGACTCCATTCTAGTAAATATTAGAATATTATATTTTAATATAATATAGCATCAATTACTTTAGCACGTGAAATTAAAATGCAAAATCTTTAATTTATCCCTTTTTATTTAAAATTGACGGATGATTATTTAGACGTTGATATTTTTATGATATGGTATGTGTCATACCCTATTTTTACCTGAGGTCAAAACGAGCACGACGTTATGGATTCTAAAAGAATGAAAATTGTACAGAGTCGCCACCTTATTTTAAGGAAAATGAGGAAAACCCTTTTTTATTTATTAAAATGCATGACTTGTGTTTTAGTCTACGAAACCAGTTTAGATTCTAGGTAAGAGTTCAAGTTATTCCGAAGAGAAGGGGTTAGTCATCCTTCAGAATCCACAAGTGTGGTACTCGACTAGATTAAATTTATCAAAGAGGGAGGAGGTATAAATATTTAAATAATATAAAGCTGTATGTGTATTAAATATATAAATAACTTTATTGTTATGAAAATATGTACAAAAGTATGTATAAAAATATAAAGATTTCATGTATAATGAAAAAACATTTTTTGTAACGTATAAAAAAAAAAGTATCTTTTATATACTAAAGAGGAAAAGTATTTTTTAATCAAAAATCACAAAGGAAAATATAAATTCATTTTTTAAAAGAGAGCTATGTAATATGCGAATGTGAATTAGTTGATTAACTTAATTATTTTATGTAAATATTAACGGCCTAAGTTTTGCCTAAAATTGATGAAATTATGTAAATAAAGAATATCCCCGCCCGGCACCCAAAAAGTAAAATTTTTACTATTTTTTTCGTTATTTGTACAAGTGTGACAATATAAAATACAATATAAAATTTAAGGGTCCCTTTGACTACAACTCTCGACGAATATTTCAAAATAACCTGTATAAACACTTAAAATAAGAATATTAGTAACAAATAAAATAATCAAGTATGTATGCGTATAAATATTTAAAAATATATTTTTTGTTAAAAAGTGGGCTCAGATAATGTCATGACTGCGAAATGGTTGCTCAATTAATTGGCCGTCCTAAATCGTCTTGCAACGAAGTGGTTGCTCAATTAATTGACCGTCCTAAATCGTCTTGCCAAGATATAAATTGTAAAATCTTGTGTTGTTATAAAGTTTCATCATCGCCCAACATATTTATTTTGTTACGTATTTGTACACGTAAAGTCCGTCTTTTGTTTACGAAGTCCTCAAATTAATAATAATTTTTCATCGACCATTGTATTGATACTTGATATGAATAAATAAACTTGAGAAAAATAAAGTCCGTCTTTGTAATGGGGTGACCTCAAGTATCCGAGGAGAGATAATGTCATTGGCCAAACATTTATTTTTGATGTAAATAAGTAAACTTTGAGAAATAAAAATTCGTCTTTTGTCATGGGGTGGCCTCAAGTATCCGATGAAGAGATAATGTCATTGGCCAAGCATTTATTTTGATATAAAATAGTAATTTTTTGAAAATAAAATCCGTCATTTGTAATGGAGTGGACTCAAATATCCGACGGATAGATATTTTCATCGGCCAAATAATTAATGGTATTTAATAACAATGAAAAATGACGAAAAATTAACAAAGTCATTGAACGCATATCAAAATCATACATAGCAATTCAAACGATTATCAATGATTAAAATAATAAAATGACAAAACGGTCAAAGTTAATGAATAAAATGATGTAGCCATGACGAAGTAATTGAAAATAACAAAAATAGAGTAAAATTCCTAATTGTATAACAGAGTAATGTAATAAAAGAGAAATAATAGTTCAAACATGATTGAAAAATGTGAACATTCACTGAGAAGTGACAATAACCATCATTAAGCATCCATAAACAAAGAAATACGAAAATTAATTCACATAAAATATCAATCAACAAAACCCTTAAAAAAAATATAACAAAGATTGATGGAAATGGATAAAGGAAAGAAAGTCACTGGGACACAAAGTTTTGGCCATGAACAGTAAGAAAATATGAATAGCAACAACAACACTTGAGAAATATATATATATATATATATATATATATATATATATATATATATAACCAATATAATCCCTAGTAAAAATGGTGGAATTTCACCAAAATAGGGAGTAAAAATTTATTTTATTTTATGTGTATATGTGTAATTTTTGTGTGTTTGAGAGAGAAAAAGGAGAAAAAATTTGCGTGTATTTGTTTATTCTTGAGAGAGGGGAGAAAGAAGAATATAATGTGTGTGTGATTAAAAAATGTGCATATGCATTTGTGTATTTTTGGGAGAGAAAATGAAAAATAAGGAAAGATTTTTTCTTGTATTTTTTTGTGTATGTATTTGAGAGAGAGAAAAAATATGTGTGGGTGTATGAAAATGTGTGTGTAGAGAAAAAAGATGAATAAAATTGTCTTCCATCCTTATCTACTTATAATAAAATTGGGCACTACTATTATCCAATGGATAAAGGGGTGTCCCCTCTTTTTATAATAGCACATCCTTTAGTTCTTAAGATATTGACCAAAGGATGTTCATACTTTTGACTAATGGATAGAGTTATTGTCCAAAGGGTAGTGTCATTGAGTGGTCATTGTCAGATGTGACAAGACAACACTGAGTGGTCATTGTCGGACGTGACAAGACATTATTGTGTAGTCGTTGTCGGATGTGATAAGACATTGAATTATTATACTGCAAAAAAATAATTGATCCGACTCAGTGTTTGCAGACTGTAAAAAATAGATGTTGAACACCTGGACATGTGAATGCAGTCCATTCTTTGCTGTCTGGGTGCATTTTGACTTGCCAATATCCGGGGTTTCCGAAAGGGAAACCTCTCTCCTAGTTACTTTATGGCACGGAGAGAAAAAATTAGACGTCAAAAGTATAGATTTTAATATTACCGTTGGGTATGGTTACTACAGTTCCAGTTCAAGTCCGGCATTTGATTATTATTGTTTTCATGAGTTCTGGTTTGAGTTCAATATTTGATTATTAATGTTTCTATATGTTTCAGTTCGAGTCCAACATTTGATTATTAATGTTACCATGAGTTTTGGTACGAGTTTGGCATTTAATTATTAATGTTACTATGAGTTTCGGTTCGAGTCCTGCATTTAATATTGATTGTGATTCCTTGAGTTCTGGTTTGAGTTCGGCATCTGATTATAAGTTCTATATATGTGGCCTATCGTTATTACCCACTATGTTCGGTTCGAATCCGGCGCGTGTCCTCTTGTTATTATCCATTACTACTGGTTCGAGTTCAGTATCTGGCCTCTCGTTACTACCCATTAGTGCCAGTTCAAGTCCGGTGCACATCTGGATAACTATCATAATTTATTGAGATCAGTGCAGTTATAAATTACTTATGGTTTTTTTCATTACATGTGTGTCCCACCGGCTTATGGGGGTACGGTTGGGTTAATATTCTTCTCCAGTGTGCCTAGCAGGTTTACGGGGGCCCAGCTAGGTTTTGTTTATCTTGTCTGTTATTATTCCATTATTTATTTTTTATACCGCTGATATTTATTCTCGTATCTCATTGGCGAGCTTGACAGTTTTTTACCTTTCTGTCCCTTTACTGTTGACTGGGATTACATCTTCGCATTATAGTTATACCTTTTTTGTATTGAGCTCAGTCGACCGATGATGCCTACTGAGTACCCATTACTTTGGTACTCATACTACACTTCTGCATCTTTTTCCTGATGCAGATTCGGGTACTAGCAGTCGATGTTGACGTGACTCCTACCTTTTAGTACTGATTCAGAGCAGGGTGAGCTTACTGTCGTCTGAGAATGATCCTTCTCTATCTACTCTTGTTAGTCTTTTGCACTCGAGACTGCTTGTGTATATTGTGTACATTTTAGATTTTTGTCTAGTACTCTGGGTACCTATTAGTAGTGGCTTTAGTACTGACCTTATCAGGTCTTGGGAGAGATTCATTTGTATAGTTGATCCTTTTCCCTTATCTCGTTTTGATATAATATATATGCTCCCTTCTTAGTTTTCACTTATTATTGTTATTGTTATCATCATACGTGATATTTTATTTTATTTCTGCCTGTTAGACCGTTACCTATCATTCCGGACTATGGCTTGACTTGTCTACTAGTGGGTTAAAGTAGGTGTCATCATAACTTGAGAAATCGGGTCGTGACATAGACAAAAAAGGAGACAATGTTTGGTATGATGACCATTAAGTTAGTCAAACTTTTTGATGTGCTACAAAATCTGTATAATAATGTATATAGATAATATACCTGATTTTTAGGAATTTGAATATTTAGTTACCATAGATAGCTTATTCTCTTTATGTACTGAAATCGTTGTAATCTTTGAGTAATACACAAGCTATTCGTCATATCTTAGGAATTTATAGTATCAGAGCCATATCTGTGGCTTCGCTGGAGTTAAGTTTGTTTTGCTAGGGTCAACTCTGGTTCGCTGGAATCCTTATCACATCATAATTAAATTATGATCCATTCTTATCCCAGCTTCTTTCTTTGAGATCTCATTGAGAGTTCCAATCCATTTTTGGTGGTTCTCTGACAGTAGAACCAAGTTTTGAAGGAGTATCAATTTTGGATCAAATTTTCATCTGTTTTTGGTCAAGTTGCATTTCTCTATGGATTTTGTATTCCATTTTTTACTCTGAAGGTTGCATGTGTGAGATGGTTGCAGATTTAAGGTTTTGTGAATGAAAGTTATTGGTCAAATCAATTTTGTCAAGAGAGAATTTTTGGTTTGTCTCAACTTATCGTGTTTGATATATATTTGTGTGAGAATTTTTAGTTTTATTTGAAACAACTTTGTTGGCTATTGTGATCTATTTCCTTATATATAGGTGATAATAAAACTTCCTTTTGTTACAATTTGAGACTTACTACTACGTCTTTTGTTAGTTCTCTGAGTTTGTTTGTTTGGGATCAGATTCACTTGGCTCTTTGATTCGTTTGATGGGTTTACTTGTTGGAACTTTATTTCTGTCTTGAAGAAATTTGGTTTGGATAATCCTAGCATTGGACGATTCTCTATCAATTTATTTTTGATATTATGAATTGAAAAAATGATTACTTCTAGTCCATTATCTGATAAAATAGTGTTGGTTTTGGTCGAGGAATTTGCTAAATTTTCTTAATATTAGAAATTGAGGGATTCCACTTCAGTTAGTGCCTTTACTAAGCTAGATAAAATGTGTCTCATCACCTCTTCAAATAATGGGTGATTGATTTCGGTGCCATAAATCACATGACAGGTATCCTAATTTTTTTCAAGATTTCAATCACATAGAGCACCCTCTTTGGTTACTGTAGCTGATGGATCCACTTGTAATAGTATTGGGTATGGGACGGTTAGATCAACTTCCTCCATCACCTTGTCATATGTATTAAGTCTATCAAAGTTATCCTTTAATTTGATTTTTGTTAGCAAAGTTACTAGTGTCCTTAATTATTCTATTTTATTCTTTCTTGTCATTGTTTGTTTCGTGATGTTAAGACAAACCAGGTTATTGGTAAAGGAAATGTATCTAATGATCTCTACACCATTGATGAATGGGATCCTCGTTTTGTTGCCTTCTCTAGTGTTATATCTTCCTGTCATTCCTCAAGACGATGCCCTGGATGTGACACGCACCCGATACCATTACTAGTATGAGTGAACGTTCTATGACATTCGTTCTATCATAATGTCACGACCCAAACTATTGCCTGGTCACGATAAGCATCTCAAGTTCACCGAGGACCGGAGACTTCCCCCTGAGCCTATTCCAATATAACCAAGAACACCTAGCAACATATGGATACTAATGAAAAGCAAGATATGAAAGATAAACTCAAAGGCTATGTAATAACTAAATTTAAAACTATCCACAATACCTTGTCCACAGTATCCACAAAGTCTCTAACAAAATTGAGTTTCAATAAATTTTCGGGACATGCCTCTGACCATAGCCCAAAACAAATATAAAATAAAGTCTATGACATAAAAAACCGAACATGAATGAAGTCTTTTGAAGGATGGAAGCTTACCACTTCAAGTCAACTCTTGAACTAGCTAAGAACACCTGATCTATAATACCCCATAAGATCACAAGCTCGTTTCATCTCATAGTTGCACGTTAAGGGGTCTAAGGCACAAACTTTTCACTAAGTAAAAAGGGACTTAGTCAATTTCAGGACCCCATGATTTTAAGAATTTTTTTTGTCCTTCTTAAACCCGAGACTTTGATTTTTTTGTTGAAATGTGTTTAGGAATGATAAAGGGGTGTCCCGAAAGAATTTCAGAATTTTCAAAAGGGGTTCGGGGAATTTTTGGACCATAGAGGCAGCAAGCCTCCGCGAGAGGGCCGCGCTGCGGAAGCCATAACGGAGGCTGCATTTTTTTTGTGTTTTAACTAAATGTTCAAGGGGCACTTTGGTCATTAACTCTTACCCCAAACGTCTAATACACAATTTATAACTACGAAAAGGGCATTATTTGCCCATTCTCCATTAGATAACTTACGTAAACCCTTCTCCTTCCATCAAGAACAAGAAATTCAAGCTTTCTTCCCCGAGAATTCAAGGATTCAAGTTTCAATTTCTAGTTTTCTTCAAGAATTCAACCAATTGAGGTATGTGGGGTATTCATCAGTGCGGTCCTTCCACCCATTGAGTCCCAAAATCCTCTTTTTGTTCAAGTATGAACTTTTAAATCTTCTTTGTGAAATTATCCATGTAAATTATGAATTTAATCCATGTTTTCTTAGAAATTTTGAATTCAATCCACGCCAATATGTTTCCTACAGTGAATTATGTTATTACATGCTCTGAATTTCAATCACCCATGTCCTATTCGATTGTCACCATGTTAATTTACCAATTCACGAATCAAACCATGTGAATATGATGTCCTCCCAAGTTTAAAATATCCTATATTCAAATTCATGGCTTTCATCAGTTTTGTAAATTGCATTATGTTTTGGGTCTTTGAATCATGAATTTCCTTACAATGTTTTAAATAATGTTATTATATTTTAAGTATCACTCAGTGCTGGAGGGTTATGAACACCCGATACCTATGTGTTTTTACAAGATTCCATTTTCAAGAAACAAGTCAGTTAGACCATGGTTTTATTGTCATATTCAGATCATCATGTTCATGCTGAGCACTTATCAGTATAGTTCCATATCATGTTAAATCAATATTAATACTAGTGTCATTCAGTTGGGAGTAACACTTTCCACTGAGCGAACGCAGGGATGGCGGCTCCCCGTCAGTTAGGCATGAGTCGTTAATAGCAGTCCCTAAGTTCTAGACCTATGGTTCCATCATAGATTTTTAGGGGTTCCTCATCAGTTAGGCATGAAACCCCCATCCTTTGGGACATCGGCCTTGTGGATCCTTATCGTCAGTCATGTGTTGGTACCCCTGGCAAGGTACCAACACCCCTCCAACTGGGGTTACAGGTTGGACCCCAATAGCTCAGATTGGGGCATGTTGGTTATACTTAGCTCTCATAATCTTAGTTCAGTATTCAAGCTACATCAGATCAAGTTGGCATAACTGAGGGCACAGTTATCAGACATTCAGTTATTCATGTTATACAAATTATCCCAGTTAATGTTTTACTTCGTCTTGCATTATTACTATTTCATGTTCTTGCATTCATGTTTAGTTTATTTATGCATTTCATTTTGCCCTTACCTCACATACCAGTACATTCAAAGTACTGATTGCATACTCTTCTTTTGCGATATGTTGTCTTATAATATAGGTTCGAAAACTCAGTTTCCCGACCACTCTTAGTCAGCTTAATATAACTCAACAACAGTAGTGGTGAGTCCTCATATATCGAGGACGTGAAATGTTATTACATTTATTTTAGTATTTCTTAATGTTCAATCAGTCCGCACTGTTCTATCAACTCCTAATGATTTTAGAGGCTTTCAGACTGACAATTAGTTTAGTGTTCAGACTTTTAGACTTGTTTCAATTTCTTTGTGCTAGGGTCAACTCTGGTTCGCTGGAATCCTTATCACATCATAATTAAATTATGACCCATTCTTATCCCAGCTTCTTTCTTTGAGATCTCATTGAGAGTTCCAATCCATTTTTGGTGGTTCTCTGACAGTAGAACCAAGTTTTGAAGGAGTATCAATTTTGGATCAAATTTTCATCTGTTTTTGGTCAAGTTGCATTTCTCTATGGATTTTGTATTCCATTTTTTACTCTGAAGGTTGCATGTGTGAGATGGTTGCAGATTTAAGGTTTTGTGAATCAAAGTTTTTGGTCAAATCAATTTTGTCAAGAGAGAATTTTTGGTTTGTCTCAACTTATCGTGTTTGATATATATTTGTGTGAGAATTTTTAGTTTTATTTGAAACAACTTTGTTGGCTATTGTGATCTATTTCCTTATATATAGGTGATAATAAAACTTCCTTTTGTTACAATTTGAGACTTACTACTACGTCTTTTGTTAGTTCTCTGAGTTTGTTTGTTTGGGATCAGATTCACTTGGCTCTTTGATTCGTTTGATGGGTTTACTTGTCTAGAAGAAATTTGGTTTGGATAATCCTAGCATTGGACGATTCTCTATCAATTTATTTTTGATATTATGAATTGAAAAAATGATTACTTCTAGTCCATTATCTGATAAAATAGTGTTGGTTTTGGTCGAGGAATTTGCTAAATTTTCTTAATATTAGAAATTGAGGGATTCCACTTCAGTTAGTGCCTTTACTAAGCTAGATAAAATGTGTCTCATCACCTCTTCAAATAATGGGTGATTGATTTCGGTGCCATAAATCACATGACAGGTATCCTAATTTTTTTCAAGATTTCAATCACATAGAGCACCCTCTTTGGTTACTGTAGCTGATGGATCCACTTGTAATAGTATTGGGTATGGGACGGTTAGATCAACTTCCTCCATCACCTTGTCATATGTATTAAGTCTATCAAAGTTATCCTTTAATTTGATTTTTGTTAGCAAAGTTACTAGTGTCCTTAATTATTCTATTTTATTCTTTCTTGTCATTGTTTGTTTCGTGATGTTAAGACAAACCAGGTTATTGGTAAAGGAAATGTATCTAATGATCTCTACACCATTGATGAATGGGATCCTCGTTTTGTTGCCTTCTCTAGTGTTATATCTTCCTGTCATTCCTCAAGACGATGCCCTGGATGTGACACGCACCCGATACCATTACTAGTATGAGTGAACGTTCTATGACATTCGTTCTATCATAATGTCACGACCCAAACTATTGCCTGGTCACGATAAGCATCTCAAGTTCACCGAGGACCGGAGACTTCCCCCTGAGCCTATTCCAATATAACCAAGAACACCTAGCAACATATGGATACTAATGAAAAGCAAGATATGAAAGATAAACTCAAAGGCTATGTAATAACTAAATTTAAAACTATCCACAATACCTTGTCCACAGTATCCACAAAGTCTCTAACAAAATTGAGTTTCAATAAATTTTCGGGACATGCCTCTGACCATAGCCCAAAACAAATATGAAATAAAGTCTATGACATAAAAAACCGAACATGAATGAAGTCTTTCGAAGGATGGAAGCTTACCACTTCAAGTCAACTCTTGAACTAGCTAAGAACACCTGATCTATAATACCCCATAAGATCACAAGCTCGTTTCATCTCATAGTTGCACGTTAAGGGGTCTAAGGCACAAACTTTTCACTAAGTAAAAAGGGACTTAGTCAATTTCAGGACCCCATGATTTTAAGAATTTTTTTTGTCCTTCTTAAACCCGAGACTTTGATTTTTTTGTTGAAATGTGTTTAGGAATGATAAAGGGGTGTCCCGAAAGAATTTCAGAATTTTCAAAAGGGGTTCGGGGAATTTTTGGACCATAGAGGCAGCAAGCCTCCGCGAGAGGGCCGCGCTGCGGAAGCCATAACGGAGGCTGCATTTTTTTTGTGTTTTAACTAAATGTTCAAGGGGCACTTTGGTCATTAACTCTTACCCCAAACGTCTAATACACAATTTATAACTACGAAAAGGGCATTATTTGCCCATTCTCCATTAGATAACTTACGTAAACCCTTCTCCTTCCATCAAGAACAAGAAATTCAAGCTTTCTTCCCCGAGAATTCAAGGATTCAAGTTTCAATTTCTAGTTTTCTTCAAGAATTCAACCAATTGAGGTATGTGGGGTATTCATCAGTGCGGTCCTTCCACCCATTGAGTCCCAAAATCCTCTTTTTGTTCAAGTATGAACTTTTAAATCTTCTTTGTGAAATTATCCATGTAAATTATGAATTTAATCCATGTTTTCTTAGAAATTTTGAATTCAATCCACGCCAATATGTTTCCTACAGTGAATTATGTTATTACATGCTCTGAATTTCAATCACCCATGTCCTATTCGATTGTCACCATGTTAATTTACCAATTCACGAATCAAACCATGTGAATATGATGTCCTCCCAAGTTTAAAATATCCTATATTCAAATTCATGGCTTTCATCAGTTTTGTAAATTGCATTATGTTTTGGGTCTTTGAATCATGAATTTCCTTACAATGTTTTAAATAATGTTATTATATTTTAAGTATCACTCAGTGCTGGAGGGTTATGAACACCCGATACCTATGTGTTTTTACAAGATTCCATTTTCAAGAAACAAGTCAGTTAGACCATGGTTTTATTGTCATATTCAGATCATCATGTTCATGCTGAGCACTTATCAGTATAGTTCCATATCATGTTAAATCAATATTAATACTAGTGTCATTCAGTTGGGAGTAACACTTTCCACTGAGCGAACGCAGGGATGGCGGCTCCCCGTCAGTTAGGCATGAGTCGTTAATAGCAGTCCCTAAGTTCTAGACCTATGGTTCCATCATAGATTTTTAGGGGTTCCTCATCAGTTAGGCATGAAACCCCCATCCTTTGGGACATCGGCCTTGTGGATCCTTATCGTCAGTCATGTGTTGGTACCCCTGGCAAGGTACCAACACCCCTCCAACTGGGGTTACAGGTTGGACCCCAATAGCTCAGATTGGGGCATGTTGGTTATACTTAGCTCTCATAATCTTAGTTCAGTATTCAAGCTACATCAGATCAAGTTGGCATAACTGAGGGCACAGTTATCAGACATTCAGTTATTCATGTTATACAAATTATCCCAGTTAATGTTTTACTTCGTCTTGCATTATTACTATTTCATGTTCTTGCATTCATGTTTAGTTTCCTTATGCATTTCATTTTGCCCTTACCTCACATACCAGTACATTCAAAGTACTGATTGCATACTCTTCTTTTGCGATATGTTGTCTTATAATATAGGTTCGAAAACTCAGTTTCCCGACCACTCTTAGTCAACTTAATATAACTCAACAACAGTAGTGGTGAGTCCTCATATATCGAGGACGTGAAATGTTATTACATTTATTTTAGTATTTCTTAATGTTCAATCAGTCCGCACTGTTCTATCAACTCCTAATGATTTTAGAGGCTTTCAGACTGACAATTAGTTTAGTGTTCAGACTTTTAGACTTGTTTCAATTTCTTTGTGCTAGGGTCAACTCTGGTTCGCTGGAATCCTTATCACATCATAATTAAATTATGACCCATTCTTATCCCAGCTTCTTTCTTTGAGATCTCATTGAGAGTTCCAATCCATTTTTGGTGGTTCTCTGACAGTAGAACCAAGTTTTGAAGGAGTATCAATTTTGGATCAAATTTTCATCTGTTTTTGGTCAAGTTGCATTTCTCTATGGATTTTGTATTCCATTTTTTACTCTGAAGGTTGCATGTGTGAGATGGTTGCAGATTTAAGGTTTTGTGAATGAAAGTTTTTGGTCAAATCAATTTTGTCAAGAGAGAATTTTTGGTTTGTCTCAACTTATCGTGTTTGATATATATTTGTGTGAGAATTTTTAGTTTTATTTGAAACAACTTTGTTGGCTATTGTGATCTATTTCCTTATATATAGGTGATAATAAAACTTCCTTTTGTTACAATTTGAGACTTACTACTACGTCTTTTGTTAGTTCTCTGAGTTTGTTTGTTTGGGATCAGATTCACTTGGCTCTTTGATTCGTTTGATGGGTTTACTTGTCTAGAAGAAATTTGGTTTGGATAATCCTAGCATTGGACGATTCTCTATCAATTTATTTTTGATATTATGAATTGAAAAAATGATTACTTCTAGTCCATTATCTGATAAAATAGTGTTGGTTTTGGTCGAGGAATTTGCTAAATTTTCTTAATATTAGAAATTGAGGGATTCCACTTCAGTTAGTGCCTTTACTAAGCTAGATAAAATGTGTCTCATCACCTCTTCAAATAATGGGTGATTGATTTCGGTGCCATAAATCACATGACAGGTATCCTAATTTTTTTCAAGATTTCAATCACATAGAGCACCCTCTTTGGTTACTGTAGCTGATGGATCCACTTGTAATAGTATTGGGTATGGGACGGTTAGATCAACTTCCTCCATCACCTTGTCATATGTATTAAGTCTATCAAAGTTATCCTTTAATTTGATTTTTGTTAGCAAAGTTACTAGTGTCCTTAATTATTCTATTTTATTCTTTCTTGTCATTGTTTGTTTCGTGATGTTAAGACAAACCAGGTTATTGGTAAAGGAAATGTATCTAATGATCTCTACACCATTGATGAATGGGATCCTCGTTTTGTTGCCTTCTCTAGTGTTATATCTTCCTGTCATTCCTCAAGACGATGCCCTGGATGTGACACGCACCCGATACCATTACTAGTATGAGTGAACGTTCTATGACATTCGTTCTATCATAATGTCACGACCCAAACTATTGCCTGGTCACGATAAGCATCTCAAGTTCACCGAGGACCGGAGACTTCCCCCTGAGCCTATTCCAATATAACCAAGAACACCTAGCAACATATGGATACTAATGAAAAGCAAGATATGAAAGATAAACTCAAAGGCTATGTAATAACTAAATTTAAAACTATCCACAATACCTTGTCCACAGTATCCACAAAGTCTCTAACAAAATTGAGTTTCAATAAATTTTCGGGACATGCCTCTGACCATAGCCCAAAACAAATATAAAATAAAGTCTATGACATAAAAAACCGAACATGAATGAAGTCTTTTGAAGGATGGAAGCTTACCACTTCAAGTCAACTCTTGAACTAGCTAAGAACACCTGATCTATAATACCCCATAAGATCACAAGCTCGTTTCATCTCATAGTTGCACGTTAAGGGGTCTAAGGCACAAACTTTTCACTAAGTAAAAAGGGACTTAGTCAATTTCAGGACCCCATGATTTTAAGAATTTTTTTTGTCCTTCTTAAACCCGAGACTTTGATTTTTTTGTTGAAATGTGTTTAGGAATGATAAAGGGGTGTCCCGAAAGAATTTCAGAATTTTCAAAAGGGGTTCGGGGAATTTTTGGACCATAGAGGCAGCAAGCCTCCGCGAGAGGGCCGCGCTGCGGAAGCCATAACGGAGGCTGCATTTTTTTTGTGTTTTAACTAAATGTTCAAGGGGCACTTTGGTCATTAACTCTTACCCCAAACGTCTAATACACAATTTATAACTACGAAAAGGGCATTATTTGCCCATTCTCCATTAGATAACTTACGTAAACCCTTCTCCTTCCATCAAGAACAAGAAATTCAAGCTTTCTTCCCCGAGAATTCAAGGATTCAAGTTTCAATTTCTAGTTTTCTTCAAGAATTCAACCAATTGAGGTATGTGGGGTATTCATCAGTGCGGTCCTTCCACCCATTGAGTCCCAAAATCCTCTTTTTGTTCAAGTATGAACTTTTAAATCTTCTTTGTGAAATTATCCATGTAAATTATGAATTTAATCCATGTTTTCTTAGAAATTTTGAATTCAATCCACGCCAATATGTTTCCTACAGTGAATTATGTTATTACATGCTCTGAATTTCAATCACCCATGTCCTATTCGATTGTCACCATGTTAATTTACCAATTCACGAATCAAACCATGTGAATATGATGTCCTCCCAAGTTTAAAATATCCTATATTCAAATTCATGGCTTTCATCAGTTTTGTAAATTGCATTATGTTTTGGGTCTTTGAATCATGAATTTCCTTACAATGTTTTAAATAATGTTATTATATTTTAAGTATCACTCAGTGCTGGAGGGTTATGAACACCCGATACCTATGTGTTTTTACAAGATTCCATTTTCAAGAAACAAGTCAGTTAGACCATGGTTTTATTGTCATATTCAGATCATCATGTTCATGCTGAGCACTTATCAGTATAGTTCCATATCATGTTAAATCAATATTAATACTAGTGTCATTCAGTTGGGAGTAACACTTTCCACTGAGCGAACGCAGGGATGGCGGCTCCCCGTCAGTTAGGCATGAGTCGTTAATAGCAGTCCCTAAGTTCTAGACCTATGGTTCCATCATAGATTTTTAGGGGTTCCTCATCAGTTAGGCATGAAACCCCCATCCTTTGGGACATCGGCCTTGTGGATCCTTATCGTCAGTCATGTGTTGGTACCCCTGGCAAGGTACCAACACCCCTCCAACTGGGGTTACAGGTTGGACCCCAATAGCTCAGATTGGGGCATGTTGGTTATACTTAGCTCTCATAATCTTAGTTCAGTATTCAAGCTACATCAGATCAAGTTGGCATAACTGAGGGCACAGTTATCAGACATTCAGTTATTCATGTTATACAAATTATCCCAGTTAATGTTTTACTTCGTCTTGCATTATTACTATTTCATGTTCTTGCATTCATGTTTAGTTTATTTATGCATTTCATTTTGCCCTTACCTCACATACCAGTACATTCAAAGTACTGATTGCATACTCTTCTTTTGCGATATGTTGTCTTATAATATAGGTTCGAAAACTCAGTTTCCCGACCACTCTTAGTCAGCTTAATATAACTCAACAACAGTAGTGGTGAGTCCTCATATATCGAGGACGTGAAATGTTATTACATTTATTTTAGTATTTCTTAATGTTCAATCAGTCCGCACTGTTCTATCAACTCCTAATGATTTTAGAGGCTTTCAGACTGACAATTAGTTTAGTGTTCAGACTTTTAGACTTGTTTCAATTTCTTTGTGCTAGGGTCAACTCTGGTTCGCTGGAATCCTTATCACATCATAATTAAATTATGACCCATTCTTATCCCAGCTTCTTTCTTTGAGATCTCATTGAGAGTTCCAATCCATTTTTGGTGGTTCTCTGACAGTAGAACCAAGTTTTGAAGGAGTATCAATTTTGGATCAAATTTTCATCTGTTTTTGGTCAAGTTGCATTTCTCTATGGATTTTGTATTCCATTTTTTACTCTGAAGGTTGCATGTGTGAGATGGTTGCAGATTTAAGGTTTTGTGAATCAAAGTTTTTGGTCAAATCAATTTTGTCAAGAGAGAATTTTTGGTTTGTCTCAACTTATCGTGTTTGATATATATTTGTGTGAGAATTTTTAGTTTTATTTGAAACAACTTTGTTGGCTATTGTGATCTATTTCCTTATATATAGGTGATAATAAAACTTCCTTTTGTTACAATTTGAGACTTACTACTACGTCTTTTGTTAGTTCTCTGAGTTTGTTTGTTTGGGATCAGATTCACTTGGCTCTTTGATTCGTTTGATGGGTTTACTTGTCTAGAAGAAATTTGGTTTGGATAATCCTAGCATTGGACGATTCTCTATCAATTTATTTTTGATATTATGAATTGAAAAAATGATTACTTCTAGTCCATTATCTGATAAAATAGTGTTGGTTTTGGTCGAGGAATTTGCTAAATTTTCTTAATATTAGAAATTGAGGGATTCCACTTCAGTTAGTGCCTTTACTAAGCTAGATAAAATGTGTCTCATCACCTCTTCAAATAATGGGTGATTGATTTCGGTGCCATAAATCACATGACAGGTATCCTAATTTTTTTCAAGATTTCAATCACATAGAGCACCCTCTTTGGTTACTGTAGCTGATGGATCCACTTGTAATAGTATTGGGTATGGGACGGTTAGATCAACTTCCTCCATCACCTTGTCATATGTATTAAGTCTATCAAAGTTATCCTTTAATTTGATTTTTGTTAGCAAAGTTACTAGTGTCCTTAATTATTCTATTTTATTCTTTCTTGTCATTGTTTGTTTCGTGATGTTAAGACAAACCAGGTTATTGGTAAAGGAAATGTATCTAATGATCTCTACACCATTGATGAATGGGATCCTCGTTTTGTTGCCTTCTCTAGTGTTATATCTTCCTGTCATTCCTCAAGACGATGCCCTGGATGTGACACGCACCCGATACCATTACTAGTATGAGTGAACGTTCTATGACATTCGTTCTATCATAATGTCACGACCCAAACTATTGCCTGGTCACGATAAGCATCTCAAGTTCACCGAGGACCGGAGACTTCCCCCTGAGCCTATTCCAATATAACCAAGAACACCTAGCAACATATGGATACTAATGAAAAGCAAGATATGAAAGATAAACTCAAAGGCTATGTAATAACTAAATTTAAAACTATCCACAATACCTTGTCCACAGTATCCACAAAGTCTCTAACAAAATTGAGTTTCAATAAATTTTCGGGACATGCCTCTGACCATAGCCCAAAACAAATATGAAATAAAGTCTATGACATAAAAAACCGAACATGAATGAAGTCTTTCGAAGGATGGAAGCTTACCACTTCAAGTCAACTCTTGAACTAGCTAAGAACACCTGATCTATAATACCCCATAAGATCACAAGCTCGTTTCATCTCATAGTTGCACGTTAAGGGGTCTAAGGCACAAACTTTTCACTAAGTAAAAAGGGACTTAGTCAATTTCAGGACCCCATGATTTTAAGAATTTTTTTTGTCCTTCTTAAACCCGAGACTTTGATTTTTTTGTTGAAATGTGTTTAGGAATGATAAAGGGGTGTCCCGAAAGAATTTCAGAATTTTCAAAAGGGGTTCGGGGAATTTTTGGACCATAGAGGCAGCAAGCCTCCGCGAGAGGGCCGCGCTGCGGAAGCCATAACGGAGGCTGCATTTTTTTTGTGTTTTAACTAAATGTTCAAGGGGCACTTTGGTCATTAACTCTTACCCCAAACGTCTAATACACAATTTATAACTACGAAAAGGGCATTATTTGCCCATTCTCCATTAGATAACTTACGTAAACCCTTCTCCTTCCATCAAGAACAAGAAATTCAAGCTTTCTTCCCCGAGAATTCAAGGATTCAAGTTTCAATTTCTAGTTTTCTTCAAGAATTCAACCAATTGAGGTATGTGGGGTATTCATCAGTGCGGTCCTTCCACCCATTGAGTCCCAAAATCCTCTTTTTGTTCAAGTATGAACTTTTAAATCTTCTTTGTGAAATTATCCATGTAAATTATGAATTTAATCCATGTTTTCTTAGAAATTTTGAATTCAATCCACGCCAATATGTTTCCTACAGTGAATTATGTTATTACATGCTCTGAATTTCAATCACCCATGTCCTATTCGATTGTCACCATGTTAATTTACCAATTCACGAATCAAACCATGTGAATATGATGTCCTCCCAAGTTTAAAATATCCTATATTCAAATTCATGGCTTTCATCAGTTTTGTAAATTGCATTATGTTTTGGGTCTTTGAATCATGAATTTCCTTACAATGTTTTAAATAATGTTATTATATTTTAAGTATCACTCAGTGCTGGAGGGTTATGAACACCCGATACCTATGTGTTTTTACAAGATTCCATTTTCAAGAAACAAGTCAGTTAGACCATGGTTTTATTGTCATATTCAGATCATCATGTTCATGCTGAGCACTTATCAGTATAGTTCCATATCATGTTAAATCAATATTAATACTAGTGTCATTCAGTTGGGAGTAACACTTTCCACTGAGCGAACGCAGGGATGGCGGCTCCCCGTCAGTTAGGCATGAGTCGTTAATAGCAGTCCCTAAGTTCTAGACCTATGGTTCCATCATAGATTTTTAGGGGTTCCTCATCAGTTAGGCATGAAACCCCCATCCTTTGGGACATCGGCCTTGTGGATCCTTATCGTCAGTCATGTGTTGGTACCCCTGGCAAGGTACCAACACCCCTCCAACTGGGGTTACAGGTTGGACCCCAATAGCTCAGATTGGGGCATGTTGGTTATACTTAGCTCTCATAATCTTAGTTCAGTATTCAAGCTACATCAGATCAAGTTGGCATAACTGAGGGCACAGTTATCAGACATTCAGTTATTCATGTTATACAAATTATCCCAGTTAATGTTTTACTTCGTCTTGCATTATTACTATTTCATGTTCTTGCATTCATGTTTAGTTTCCTTATGCATTTCATTTTGCCCTTACCTCACATACCAGTACATTCAAAGTACTGATTGCATACTCTTCTTTTGCGATATGTTGTCTTATAATATAGGTTCGAAAACTCAGTTTCCCGACCACTCTTAGTCAACTTAATATAACTCAACAACAGTAGTGGTGAGTCCTCATATATCGAGGACGTGAAATGTTATTACATTTATTTTAGTATTTCTTAATGTTCAATCAGTCCGCACTGTTCTATCAACTCCTAATGATTTTAGAGGCTTTCAGACTGACAATTAGTTTAGTGTTCAGACTTTTAGACTTGTTTCAATTTCTTTGTTTGTTTTTTATACATGCTAGTATTGTTTATCAGTATTTCATCAGTTTATCTTCTGCACATGTTATTTCACCATTATTTTATCCAGTTCTCACATCAAGTACCAGATCATGGGTTTTCTTGGGGTCACTTGTAGCCTTTAGCAGCGTGTCACGACTAGGGGTAGCCTTGAGCTGTGACATGATCACTGTGAATTAGGAGTATAAGTATGGCCAGTTCTTGCATCGCATGGGGATACAATGTCTGAAGATAGTTAGCGATTGCAGCACTAGCATGTAACTTAGGGATAAGGGAACAGATAATGCCATGCATAATAATTCAAAACCAGTCAAAACTCATGCACACCACCAAATACAACTACATATATATATATCATGTCGGGGTAGAGAAAAAGGCTTAGCATGCACTTCAAAACTTTAACCTGGACTATGTAGCTCAACCGTTATAAACAGGCACCTACAAGCTATATGTGTTTAGCCCCCTGTTGAAAGGGCCTCAGTGCATGATAGCCGGACGAACTAGAGATATGGAGGAAGACAAGGGAATACCCCGACCCCACGTCAATCCAAGATAAAAATATACATCAATAGTGTGAACCATGCACACAGGTCATCAAGACCAAACCTCAAGTCAGCAAACACGAGTTTCCAGTACAAGTCATCCAAGACCCACTCCTTCATGGCTTAGCTATATAACCCCATTTAAGCCCAATTTAAAACAAGTTTCACATAACTTATTTATTATTCAATGAAACAACCGTTAAGGCACACATGGGCATCACTATACCCTTACGCTTGCAGGCTTATCTCTATGCCATAACAATCACATTAATTTAGAGGAATGCCTCAAGCCCCTTGCTGTTCATTAAATCAATACATAGCCAACAAGTTCTTTAATATCCATGTTCATTGTTTAACCCATTTAAATCATGCAATTTCATAGGTGGATAAGTCAAACCAAGTGACAAAATCATATTCATTGACAATTTGACAAACAGGTTGAGGGAACTTAATTTTTCCAAAATCGTAACTAAGTATTTGGAGGATACCGTAGTACCCCAAAATCCATGTATAAGTGAATGGATGAAAACTAATATAAATGAACTTCGTAGGATGAAAACTAATGGAAATAGGCCCTTATGATGTTTAAAATCCATGTATAAATGAAAGGAACTTACTACCCCCCATCCCATATAAAAACAACAATACAACACAAAAATAACACAGGTTCGTGGCACGGACCTCATCGCAGAGGTTAGCTCCATACCGCTGACCCTATTGCAAAGACCCAGCCTCCGTGACAGGGAAGCTATTGCAGAGACTAGCCTCTTAACACGGGGCTATTGGTGGGGCTCACTGCATCCATGATAGAAAATTGGCCCAAACCCCATTAAAAAATTCCAAAACACTTTCTGGTTAACTTTTTAACATCCTTGAACATGATTTGAGCTACCAAACTCGTAGGCAGTTCTAACTCACATGCAATATTTCCCACTCTTTTTAGAATCAAATAAGGACCATTGTAATGGGGACTAAGCTTTCCTTTCTTTCCAAAATACATGACTCCCTTTATGGGAGACAGCTTCAGGAACACCCTATCACCCATATTGAACTCTAACTCTCTCCGTCTCACATCCGCATAGGACTTTTGGCAACTTTTGCCAGTCTGAAGCCTATCCTAGATCACGTTCACCTTTTCCATATCTTGATAGACTAAATCAGGATCGAATAACCTTGCCTCTCCAACTTTATACAACCCTGTAGGAGATCTATACATCCTACCATACAATGCCTCAAATGGAGCCATATCAATGCTAGAATGATAGCTATTATTGTACACAAACTTTACAAGAGGAAAATGGTCAACCCAACTACCACCAAAGTCAATCACACAAGTTTGAATCATTAACTCTAAAGTCTAAATAGTTCTTTTCGCTTGTCCATCCGTCTGCGGGTGGAAAGCATTACTAAGGGTCACCTTAGTCCCCAAACCTCGGTGAAATGACCACCTAAAATGGGATGAGAACTGAGTGCCACAATAGAAAATAATATAATATGGAGCACCATGCGACCTCATAATCTTTTGAATGAACAACCTTGCATAGTCCTTAGTAGAATAGTTAGTTCTCATTGGCAAGAAGTGAGAAGACTTAGTTATCCTATCCATGATGACCCAAATATAATCAAACTGGTTTTGAGACCGTGAAAGACAGGTAACAGAATCTATATTTATCACTTCCTACTTCCATACTAGCAACTCAATTTCTTGAGATAACCCATAAGGCCTCAAGTGCTTCACCTTCACTTGTTGACATACCACACACTTAGCCACAAAATCCACCACATCACTCTCCATGTTACTCCGCCAATAAACTCCTTAAGACCGTGATACATCTTTGTCGAACTAGGATTAGTTGAATAACGTGACTTATGAGCTTTGGAATTTTTTTTACCTCGCATCCCATCTACATCGGGAACACACAACCTACCTTAGTACCTCAAGATACATCACCACCAATCTCAAAGTCCATCACCTTATTCTTACCCATATCATCCTTTATTTGCATCAAGATAGGATCAAACACCTGCTTCTCCTTTACCTCAATACCAAGAGATGACTTTGCCACCTCTTGCACAAACACACCATCATTCTCAGAGAGACAAACTCTAAGATTATCCAAGTGGTGAATATACCTCACTAAGTATCGCTTATTCTCATCCACATGGGACAAACTCCCTATAGATAACCTACTAAGAGCATCAACAACCACGTTAGCTTTACCTGGGTGATAGTGAAGACTTATATAATAGTCCTTGAGCAACTCAAGACATATCCATTGCTTGAGATTCAACTCCTTTTGGGTGAACACATACTGTAGGATCTTATGATTTGAAAAGATGTCGACATAAACCCCATGCAGATAATGCCACCAAATCTTCAACGTGACCACCATAACTAACAACTCCAAATCATGAGTTGGATAATTTTTCTCATTTACTTTTAACTGCCTAGAAGCATATGCTACCACCTTACCATGCTGTATCAATACATAACCGAGTCCCACACGGGACACATCACAATAAACCACGAAGCCATTACTACCTTGGGTAGGGTCAAGATAGGAGTAGAAGTAAATTGATCTTTTAGATTATCAAAAATCCCCTCACAAGTATTAGAACTTAGAAACTCTACCTTTTTCTGAGTTAACCTGGTTAAAGGTGAAACAATCATCGAAAATCTCTCCACTAATCTCCTATAATAACCTGCTAAACCCAAGAATCTCCTAATATCGGTTGGAGTCATGGATGTAGGACACTTCTTAAACACCGCAACCTTCTGAGGATCCACCATGATCCCTTTAACTAGAAACAACATGACCCAAATAAGTAACAACATTCACATAAAATTCACAATTAGAATACTTAGAATATAATTACTGGTCCTTTAGGGTCCGCAACACAGCATGGAGGTGATTGGAATGATCCACCTCACTTTTCTAATACACCAAAATATCATCGATAAATACCATCACAAGAAAATCCAAAAAGACAAAACACCCAGTTCATAAGATCCATAAACGCCGCTGGGGTATTGAACAAACCAAAAAACGTGACCAAGAATTCAAAATGTCCATACTGAGTATGAAAGGATGTAACACCTTGATGTTGGGCGTATTTATACATCTAAGCACCATAATTTACCCATGTTTTAGCTAAGTTTTGAGGATAAAATATATAATTCTTGCACTTTTAGTCCATTTTCCTTTAAGTGAGCTGACCTATGTGATTAGAATGTTTTTGAGGTACTAATGAGGAAGATTTCAGCACTTTGTGGACCTGTAGGCAGCAAAGGAAAACTTCACATAAGAGGGAAGACAACTTTTGGACTGAATGTGCTGCATGGGAACTTTTTCCCGGGCAAACCCAGTATTTTTAAATACTTAAGGAGGCAGTAGCAACTTATTGGACAAGGATATTATTAAAAACCTTATTGCTGAATTTTTAGCATCATTCGACAATTAGTCATTATTCAATTTTTAGATTCTGTAATATTTTAGAACCGAGAAAACGGCTTACGTGAGGCACGGAGAGAGAAAAAGATGTCATCCTCTTATTGATGTAAAATCATCCCCATTGTGAAGATTGTTCTAGTTTTGGTATGATGATGATGTCTACTTTGATTTCCGTTGTATCCATGAGTAGCTAAATTTATCTGTTAGGGTTATGGAAACCTTGTAAGATACTATCTATTGCTATGAGTTTGTGAATTCTTGATGTGTTATGCTACTTATATCATTACTCTCTTCGTTTCAATTGAATTCTCATGGTTGCAAACATAGAGAATACGCCATTATAACATTAACTTGTTCGAGAGAAAAGTTACATGTTTGGAAAAGAGAGTGTGACAAGGAAATAGGGTTTCCAACCTCTATTTACACGTTAATGCCTTAACCCGGATTAACTTCTTGGAGAATTTGTACCATTCGTTATATACTTTAGGCTCGAGAGAGCTAAAGTGAAATAAATCCTTGATGGTTGAGAAACACTTGGATTTAAAATTAGAATACGATTCTCTATAAGTGCATGCATGTCTAAATTCCGCATTACTCATAGTTAATAGAGAAATAGAAACTACAAGGTGGACATAACCCTAACTTATCATTCTCTGTGATTAAATCTTACTACACAAATCATTCCATCGTTACTTTGATAATATTAGTTCACGCCTAAACCAAACCCCCCTTTTCCTTGGAATTTTCGACCAACAGTCTACTAATAATTGCAACACTTAGTGACCAGAGTATTCCCTATGGGATTCGACACCCAACCCAGTTGGGTTCTATATTTGACAGCGACCGCTTACACTTTCTAACGAGAGCTGTAATTTGGGCATATCAAATTTTAGTGCCGTTGCCGAGGAATACAGTTGTCAACTAAGTTTGTGATAGTTAATAGACCCTTTGGTCAAAGATTCTCGAATTTTACTTTTTGTTTGTTGTTTTTGTTTTGTTCAGGTTTAGTGGAGTGCATGCCAAATACACAAAGTTCTGGTCAGCCATTATTACCTATAAATCTTGAACCACATCTCATTGGCAGAATGGATGTACAACGAGACCTTGAAAGGAGGGCTGCTCAATAGGATCAGGCTAGATTAGCTGCATTGGCAGCTGCGCAAGTAAATCAACAGAATGTTGATAACCCAGGTCGGGCACCGAATCTTGATGATGAGGACCTGGGTGATGATGAGTTATTAAATCCAAGGCGTGCAGATGACGTGGCTGGACCAGTGAACAGGAATGTCAACAGAGATCGTCAAGCTAGAATGAGACCTGAACGCTGAGCTGTGCAGGTTGCTTTTGATGATGATGATGATGATTTGGATGGGGCTGGTGCCACAGGGGCTATTATTCCTCCGCCCTTGGAACCTGGAGCCAAGTTCAATATCACTAGCACCATGATCCAGCTATTGCAACTCAAAGGGTTATTTGGTGGACTTGCAGGCGACGATCCGAATATGCATCTGATTAATTTTATCTCAACATGCAAATCATTTGACAATCCAGGGGTTAAGCAGAATGCAATCCGTCTACGCTTATTCCCATTGTCTCTATCTGGAGAGGCAACTCTATGGTTAAATGGGCTAACTCCTGACTCTATTACTAATTGGAGGCAACTGAAAGACGCTTTCCTAGAAAGATTCTTTCTGCCATCCAAGAGAGCACAATTAAGAGATGAGATAAGCAATTTTCGACAGCTTTCAACTGAAGCTCTCCACGAAACATGGGAGAGGTTCAAGAAGAAGCTTATACGGTGCCCAAATCATCAGATGACCAATATCCACTTGATGGAGATATTATACAAGGCTTTGAACTCGGTGACAAAGCCAGTGGTTGATAATGCTGCATGTGGGTCATTCATGGACCTTACTTTTATTGAGGTAAGTGATATGATAGATTGTATGACAAAGCAGAGTAAAGCTTGGCATACCAGGGATTCTGAGGTAGCAAGCTCTACTGTATCTATTGGCATGACTGCAGAACAGAGACGAAGAGAAGAGGAACGTGACCAGGATATGGCTTACATGAAAACGCAGATGGATCTTCTTACCAAGCATTTATTATCAGAGAAGACAGAAAAGGTCAAAGCTGTTGTATTACAGGGAAGAGATGACTCCGATTCTGAGGAGGAAGCAAACTACTTGAGTAATCAGGGGGTTTCCAAGGCAATGCCCAAGGAAACCAAGGTCAGAACTATTATGATAAATCCGGATACAAGGACCGAGACCAAGAGAGTTGGAAGAATAAGACTGACAGGAGTGGTTTGTATGTTTCTTCTAGAAATCGTGAAGCTGCTGCGTCTGGTTCTGGGAAGATGTCCATGGAGGACATGATGGCTAAGCTGTTGAAAGGAGTGGAGGCAACCAACACAGGAGTAGCTGAGGTAAAAAATGATTTGTCCTCAATGAAGCAATTGGTTGACTCGCATTCCACTGTAATAAAACAGCTGGAACAATAAATGAGTCAACTATCGATGGCATTCAATCAACGAAAAGCTGGCACTTTACCTAGTGACACTGTGCAAAATCCAAGGAATGATAGATCATGTTTTGCTATTACTACCAGGAGTGGTAAGGTGTTGGAAAACCCATCCAAAGGCAAGCTGGTGGTTGATAATATAGAAGAGAATGTTATTGAAATAGATTGTGATGATTCTGTAGAAGCTGAAAATCAGAATGAGAACGTTCATAATACTACACCTAGATGTAAGCAGTCTGAAAATATTGATAATGGGAAGCAACATAAAAAGGAAGTGGTGGAGAAAAATCTTCAAAATCCACTACCACCTTTTCCTCAGAGACTGAAGAAGAAGGTTGAAGACACCAGGTTCAGTAAATTCATGACTATGTTAAAGCAGCTGACCATTAATGTGCCTTTGGTGGAGGCACTGGAGTAGATGCCAGGGTACGCCAAATTCATGAAGGACCTTTTGACAAAGAAAAGGGCAGCAAGCTATGAGCTGACAGATAATTTTCATCATTGCAGTGCAATTGCCACGAGGTCTTTAGTACAGAAAAAGGCAGATCCGGGTGCTTTCACTATTCCTTGCACGGTTGGATCTTTAAACTTTGCTAAGGCTTTATGTGATTTAGGGGCTAGCATTAATTTGATACCACTAGCCATCTATAGACAGTTGGGGTTGGGCGATCCTACACCAACCAACATGCGGCTTGTAATGGTAGATAGGTCGGTAAAATGACCTGTTGGTATCTTGCATGATGTATTAGTGAAGGTTTCTACCTTCATTTTTCCTGCAGACTTTGTTATTCTAGACTGCGAGGTGGATTTTGAGGTACCCATAATCTTGGGTTAACCTTTCCTCGCAACAGGAAGTGTGCTTATTAATTTACGAGTGATGATAGGCGAATTTACACGCCTAAACTGCTATAATGTACCCATATTTTAGATAAGTTTTGAGGACAAGTTATGTAATTCATGCACTTTTAGTCCTTTTTCCTGTAAGTGAGCTAACAAACGTGATTAGCAAGTTTTCAGGTATAAATGATGCAGATTTCAGCATTTTATGGATAACTTGACGCCAAAGAAAGATTCACGAAAGAAGGAAGGGAAAGCTTGGACTCCAAGGACCAAAAGTGGCGCATGGAAAATCTGTCCCGGACAAAAACAGCAATTCTGAAGACTTTGGGGACTAGCAGTAACTTAGTAGGATTAGGATAATGATACATTAACCTAGTAGGATTGGGTGAAGTAATGCATTAGCTTAGTAGGAATAGGATATGGGTATTATAAATACCCTATTTTGCTAGAGATTATTATCATTCTCATTCTACTTCTTATTCCACAACTTACAACTCGGATCATAATTCTTCCATTAATTCTACTTTTTATTCTTCTTCTATTCATCTACTCAATTCTCAATTTCCACAACAAGAGAAACGTTACTTTGCAAGGGAGTTCACGCCTAAAAACGCCACACCACACCTTATTACACGAGATCTTTATTGTGGTATAATAACAATGTCTATTGTGATTTCCTTCGCACTCATGGGTAACTAAACTTCTCTGTTGGGGTTATGGAAGCCGAATGAGATACTATCTATTGCTATGAGTTTGTGAATTCACGACACGTATGCTGCTTATATCATTATTCTCTTCATCTTAATGCAAATTCTTGTGGTTGCAAACGCATAGAATACACCAGTATAGCATTAACTTGTTCGAAAGAAAAGTTATATGTCTGGAAAAGAGATAATGTCAAGGTAATAGGGCACCAACCCCTGTTAAAAAGTTAGTGCCGTAACTGGATTAACCTTTTGGAGAATTTGTACCGTTAGACACGGTTTAAGCTCGAAAGAGTTAAAGTGAAATAGTCCTTATTAAGGTCGAAGACGCTTGGATTTACCATAGAATACAATTCTCTATAAGCACATGCATGTCTGAATTCCGCACAACTCATAGCCAATAGAGACGTACAACTCATAAGGTGGACATAACCCCAACTTCTCAATTCTCATTGTTTTACAGCTTACTAAACATTCTTTATTTTTACTTTGCTATTTTCTATTTTACTCTACTATTTTGTTCACATCAATTGCACGTTACAATCCCCCCTCTTTTACGAGACTTGTACCACAAGTCTAGTAATCTTTGCTTACTTAGTGACCGACTATTCCCTGTGGGATCGATACCCAACCCAGTTGGGTTATATATTTGACAACGACTACTTTACACTCCTACGAGAGCTGTAGATTGAGCGTTATCAAAAATTGGCGTCGTTGTCGGGGAATACGAGTGTCAATTAAGTTTGTGATAATTACTAGACCCTTTGGTCAAAGATTCTCGTACTTTTTCTTTTAGTTTTTGTTTTTGTTCTCTGCAGGTTTTACTCAGTGCATGCCCCATACTCAAAGTTCTGGTCAACCGTTATTACCTATCAATCGTGAACCACAACATATTAGCAGAATGGAGGCACAACATGAAATTGAAAGGATGGCTGCTCAACAGGAACAGGCGAGACTAGCTGCTCTAGCCGCCGCTCAAGTGCATCAACAAAATATTGATAACCCCGGGCGAGCAATAAATCCTGACGACGAGGACCTAGGTGATGACGAGTTACTAAACCCTAGGCATGCTGCTAAGATCGCAACACTTGCCAATAGAAGAGATCGTCAAGCAAGGTTTAGGCATGAACGCCGACCTGTACAACCAGCTTTCGACGATGATGATGATGATCTTGATGGAGCCAGAGCCACAGGAGCCATTATTCCTCCACCATTGGCATCCGGAGCCAAGTTCAACATCACAAGCACCATGATTCAGTTATTGCAACTCAAGGGATTATTTGGTGGACTAGCAGGCGATGATCCGAATATGCATCTCATCAACTTTATTTCTACATGCAAGTCGTTTGACAATCCTGGCGTTGGTCAGAATGCAATTCGATTACGCCTATTTCCATTGTCTCTGTCTGGGGAGGCAACTCTATGGTTGAATGGGCTGACTTCTGATTCTAGGCAATTGAGAGACGGTTTCCTAGAAAGATTCTTTCCGCCATCCAAAAGAGCACAATTAAGAGAGAAATCAGCAACTTTCGGCAGCTTCCAACTGAAGCTCTTCATGAAACATGGGAGAGGTTCAAGATGAAGCTTATGAGGTGCCCAAACCATCACATGACCAATGTACACCTAATGGAAACACTATACAGAGCCTTGAATTCAATAACCAAACCAGTGGTGGATAATGCGGCTGGAGGATCATTTATGGACCTCACCTTTGGGCAGGCAAGCAATATACTAGATCGAATGACGAAGCAAAGTAGAGCTTGGCATACCAGGGATTCGGAGGTAGCAAGCCCTACTATATCTATTGGCATGACTGCTGAACAAAGGAGAAGAGAAGAAGAACGTGATCAAGATATAGCGCACATGAAAACACACGTGGATCTTCTTACAAAGCATCTATTATCAGGGAAGACCGAAAAAGTCAAAGCTGTTGCGTTAAAAGGAAGAGGCGAATCTAATTCAGAAGAAGAAGCCAACTACTTGAACAATCAGGGGGGTTTCCGAGGTAATACCCAAGGAAACCAAGGTCGAAACTACTATGATAAATCTAGAAACAAGGACCAAGGAAGTTGGAAGAACAAGAATGAAAAGAGTGGTTTGTACGTTCCCCCAGGAAGACGTGACACCACTGCATCTGGTTCTAGAAATATGGAAGACATGATGGCTAAACTATTGAAAGGAGTGGAAGCAACCAGCGCTGGAGTAACTGAGGTAATAAATGACTTGTCCTCAATGAAACAATTGGTTGACTCACACTCCACTTCAATTAAGCAAATAGATCAGCAATTGAGCCAACTTTCAGCAGCACTCAATCAAAGAAAGGCTGGCACCTTACCTAGCGACACTGTGCAAAATCCAAGGAATGATGGATCATGCATGGCTATTACTACCCGAAGTGGTAAGGTGCTGGAAACTTCATCCAAAGGCAAGCAAGTGGTTGACGAGGCAGCAAACATTGATGATAACGCGAAAGGAGAAGATTTCGTAGAAGCTGGCCACGACGTCCATGATGTCACTCCCAGCGGTTTGCAGCCTGAAATTACCAAAATTCGGAAGCAAGAGGAGAAGAAAGCCGTGGAGAAAACAATTCCACTTCCACCACCACCTTTTCCTCAAAGATTGAAGAAGATTGCGGATGATACAAGGTTCAGCAAATTTATGACGATGTTAAAACAGCTGACCATTAATGTTCCATTGGTGGAAACTCTAGAACAAATGCCTGGGTATGCAAAATTTATGAAGGATCTCTTGACAAAGAAGCGTACATCAAGCTTTGAGTTAAAATATACGGTTCATCACTGCAGTGCAATTGCTACCCGATTATTAGTTTAGAAGAAGGCTGACCCCGGTGCTTTCACTATTCCTTGCACCGTTGGATCTTTGAATTGTGCCAAAGCATTGTGCGATTTAGGAGCCAACATCAATTTGATGCCATTATCTATTTATAAAAAGTTGGGGTTGGGTGATCCTACTCCAACCAATATGAGGCTCATAATGGCGGATAGGTCGGTGAAACGACCTGTTGGTATTCTATGTGATGTATTGGTAAAGTTTTCTTCACTCATCTTTCCGGCAGACTTCGTAATTCTGGATTGTGAGGCAGACTCAGAAGTTCCCATAATATTGGGGCGCCCTTTCCTTGCTGCGGGAAGTGTGCTTATTGATTTGAGAGCTAATGAACTTTCATTCCGAATAAATGACGAAGTAGTTCGCTTTGATGTGTGCAAATCAATGAAGCAACCCAAGGATCTGAACGTATTTTTGGTGGCCGATGTTTACTTTGATGATGAGGAAGAATTACTTGAAGAAGAGCAAATTATTGATGACCCATTGTCAGTTGTGCTCATGAATGGTAAGAGTAAGGATGCTGAAAATTGTGAAGAAACTATTGGTGCTCTGTCAGGATTAGGGTCATATCCTCACGCTCCCAATAAGCTGGACCTCGATCTCAAAAATCGACCCACACCACCAGCCAAGCCATCTATTGAAGAACCACCCACGTTAGAATTGAAGGAGCTGCCTAGTCATTTAAAGTATGCATTCTTAGAAAGCGGAAACACACTTCCAGTCATTGTGGCGGCAGATTTGGGTGAGCAACAAGTTGCAGCTCTCATTGCTATTCTACGGAAGTATATAAGAGCCATTGGTTGGACCATCACTGACATTATTGGTATCCCACCTAGGATTTGTACACACAAGATTCAGCTTGAAGAAAATTGCACACCCACTATTGAACATCAAAGGCGTCTAAATCCACCTGTGCAAGAAGTGGTAAAGAAAGAAATTATCAAGTGGTTAGATGCGGGGGTTGTGTATTGAATCTCTGACAGTACATGGGTAAGCCCGGTACAATGTGTACCCAAGAAAGGAGGCATGACGGTAGTCGCAAATGAAAAGAATGAGCTTATTCCACTCAGACCCGTCACCGGATGGAGAGTATGCATGGACTACCGAAAGCTGAATTCATGGACGCTCAAAGATCACTTTCCAATGCCATTTATGGACCAAATGCTAGATCGATTAGCGGGGAAAGGATGGTTTTATTTCTTAGACGGTTATTCAGGCTATGATCAGATTTGTATTGCTCCCGAAGACCAAGAGAAGATAACGTTCACATGCCCATATGGTATGTTTGCCTTTAAGATATGCCATTCGGGCTATGTAACGCCCCAGTCACCTTTCAACGTTGTATGATGTCCATTTTCTCTGATATGGTCGAAGATACTTTGGAAGTATTCATGGACAATTTTTCAGTTGTTGGTGAGACGTTTGAAGCATGCTTGGCAAACCTAAGTATGGCGTTGCAAATATGTGTAGAATTCAACCTAGTGCTGAATTGGGAGAAGTGCCACTTTATGGTTAAAGAAGGTATTGTTATGGGGCATAAAATCTCCGAAAGAGGAATTGAGGTTGATCGAGCCAAAATAGAAGTTATCGAGAAGCTACCACCTCCAATTTCCGTAAAGGGAGTCCGTAGTTTCCTCGGTCATGCAAGTTTCTATCGGCGGTTCATCAAAGACTTCTCCAAAATTGCTAGTCCATTATGCAAACTTTTGGAGAAAGATGCAAAGTTTGACTTCAATGAAGATTGTTTGAAGGCATTCGAATGCCTCAAAGGAAAACTGATTGAAGCTCCTATCATGGTAGCACCAGATTGGTGTTTACCGTTTGAAGTCATGTGTGACGCCAGTGGGGTAGCATTAGGCTCTGTGCTTGGCCAGAGAAGGGAGAAGATATTCCATCCTATCTACTATGCGAGCAAGGTCCTGAACGAAGCCCAAAAGAACTACACTGTCACAGAACAAGAGCTCCTTGCGGTTGTGTATGCGTTTGAGAAGTTTCGTGCTTATTTGTTGGGAACCAAAGTAATCGTTCATACAGACCATGCAACTCTAAGGTATTTAATGACAAAGAAGGATGCAAAGCCAAGACTAATTTGATGGGTCTTGCTGCTGCAAGAATTTGATTTCGAGGTTAAAGATAGAAGAGGTTGCGAGAACCAAGTGGCTGATCATCTATCTAGACTCGAAAACGAGCATATAGCACAGCCCGAAATCGAGATTGATGATGCATTCCCTAACGAAAAGATCTTAGCCATGATAATGGAGGAGTTACCATGGTATGCCAACTTTGTGAATTTTGTGGTGAGTAATGTGATACCGGCAAACCTATCTTACCATCAAAAGAGGAAGTTTATGCATGATGTAAAACACTATTTTTAGGATGCATATCCCATGTAGAAGAGCCTAATATATTGGAAGCTTGCCACACTTCCCAAGTTGGGTGACATCACGCAGGTAATCGGACAGCAAGAAAGGTATTGCAAAGTAGATATTATTGGCCTTCTATATTTAGAGATGCCTACGACTTTGTGAGAAGATGCGACCAATGTCAGAGACAAGGTGCTATTTCGAAACACCATGAGATGCCCATGTCGAAAATTCTTGAAGTAGAGCTCTTTGATGTATGGGGTATTGATTTCATGGGTCCATTCGTAAATTCGTTTGGAATAAAATACATCCTAGTTGCAGTAGATTATGTTTCAAAATGGGTTGAAGCAGTAGCGTTGGCCGACAATGAGGGAAAGCATGTTGTAGCATTCTTGAAGAGAAATATCTTCTCTCGCTTTGGAGTACCACGTACTATCATAAGCGATGGAGGATCTCACTTTTGCAACAAGCTATTCAAATCCGTGTTGGCAAAATATGGTGTCAAGCAGCATAAGGTAGCCACACCTTATCACCCACAAACTAGTGGACAGGTAGAGGTTTCCAATCGAGAGATCAAGTAAATCCTTGCTAAGACGGTAAATGCTAATAGGAAAGATTGGTCTCGGAAGCTGGACGATGCACTATGGGCCTATAGAACTGCGTTCAAGACGTCAATTGGCATGTCCTCTTACCAACTAGTTTACGGGAAGGCATGTCACTTGCCTATTGAGCTTGAGCATAAGGCATTGTGGGCTTTGAAGCGGCTAAATCTAAACTGGGATGATGCAACGAATCTGAGATTAGAGCAACTAAACGAGATGGATGAATTCCGTCTATATGCTTATGAGAGATCGGACCTCTACAAGGAGCGGATGAAAAAGTATCATGATCAACGGATTGTTCAATGAAATTTTCAAAAGGATGATATGGTACTTATCTTCAATTCCAGATTGAAGCTATTCCCAGGTAAGTTGAAGACCAAGTGGTCTGGTCCGTACAAAGTTAACCAAGTCTACTCGTCTGGAGTAGTTGAGTTGGAAGACAATAATGGTGTTGTCTTTAAGGTGAATGGCAAAGAGTGAAACCTTATATCAGTCCTCTTGATTCGATAAACTATATGGCCATCACTTATCTTGACGAAGTCTAAGTACTCGAGGTAACTATGTCGTGCTGCGACAATAAATCAAGCGCTAGATGGGAGGCAACCCATCGGTTTTTTTTACTTTCTGTCTCTCTTTCATTCTATTAAGTGTTTTCTTTTAATAAATAAAAATCCAAAAATAAGAGTCGTGCCACGACCAAAACTAAGGTGCTTGATGGGAGTCAACCCATCGTTCTAATCGTCTTTGTTGTTTTTGAGTAAATGTAGGTGCAAGAGGCGTAAACGAGGAGATTGGTTTCACATTTTAATTTGGAAGTATTGCATGTTAAAGGTGGTAAGTTAGGAATGAAGAAGCAAAAGGCTATGGATTGGGCAGTGCTTATGAAAATATAGGCAACAAACAAGGCTAGACCTATGTAAAACTAGGCCACGAACAAGCCAAGGCCTATACTATGGCCTAAGCTCTCGGAATCTAGTGTGCCATAGCATAGGCGCCGCCCATGCACAAGTATGCCATAGCATAGGCACCGCCTATGCCAATTCCTTTTGTCTCTGAATCTCATATGCTAAGTGAAAGGCGCCGCCTATGCCTAAGAATGACATGGCATAGGAGCCGCCTATGCTCAACAATGCTATGCAAAAGGCGCCGCCTATGCCAAGCATAGGCAAAGAAAAAGGCGCCGCATATGGTCACTTCTTGTCTCCAAAACCGACTTTAAATGGGTCAAAACCCGACCCAACCTTCCCCTATAAATAAGAGACTTAGTCTTGAACCAAAAACACATTGGAAACCTAGCATAAGCACCGCCTATAGTCTCCAAATCCTCTCAAAAATTTTCCTTTTGCTCTTTTTCTTCACAAGAACATCATCCAAAGGCATCAATCAAGTAAGTACTACTTTGTTCTTCATTTATATTCCGTAAGTACTACACTACTACGCCTATTATGAATTGTTAAATCTTGAAGTAGTATTGATGATTTGAATGTGATTGAATTGTTGTGATACAACCAAGTGAGTGAACGTATACGTAAGGACGATCTTAACATGTTTCCAACTTGAATTTGATTTTGATGCACTGTCATACTTTTGCGGAATTGACATGGTCACAAAAATTGCCTAATCTTGTCAATAGAAAGCTTATATGTTGGAATAACTTGTTCATCAAGATGAGAATTATGGTTGACTACCAACATAGGAGGTTGTGATTATTTCTAGATGCTATACCTTGATTCAATCCCTATGTAGTAGCATGAAAGTATTGCTAAGAATACAAGAAGTATGACTGCACTGATTTTATTATTGGAATATAGCACCTAAAACGTATGCCGATGAAGTCTGAGTAATCGACCACTTTCACTTCACTAGTCTGTACCAACAAACTAAGTGTGGGGTGGTGCCCCTACTGCTTGTTTATAGATTGTATCTATCGAGATGACGCTAACATGAACATTGTTTTAGTCTCAGGTACAATGGCACCCAAAGCAAGACAAGGCAAAGATAAGGCATCCACTTCACAAAAAGGCAAGAAAAGAGGCCGAAAAGAGCAAGGAGAATCATCCTCGATGCAATTACCACGCCGCATGTTCGGAATAAAATGGGTTTTAGAGGAGGAAGCAAAGGAATGGTATAGGAACAACAAAGATAAGAAATATGTTCATGTGGACTTGATAAACAAGGAAAGCCTAGCAAAGAAAGAACCGTGAATGTTGGCCAAGATCATGGCGTTACATCTTGATTTCATCTTCCGAGACATGGGAGAGTGCAATCTCGATCTATCAAGAGAATTCTATGCCAACTGGTCACCGAAAACCACAGGGAGCGAAGTCAAGATTCGGGGCCAAGTTTTACAACTCAATGCGGATTTCTTCAACTCCTTTCTTGGCTTGCCTGCTGCTGATCCATCACCATTCAAAGAGCTGTACAGTAGACCTCCATATAGAGCCATTCGACACACACTTTGTGGAACAAGATCTATGGAACAATGGAGTAGACACAAGGATATCGGTCGGCACAACACCTTCCCATATGCTCCTTTGAATAGAGAAGCAAGAATATGGTTGCACATAGTCAACTCTTGCCTAATTCCAGGGACCTAGTACACCAAGATAACACGAGATAGAGTGTGCTTGGTATACGCATTGATGACGAATGTCCCTACCAACATTGGGGAAATTATTCGATCCACAATGCGGAAAGCTAGGCTACACAAGAGGTCCCACTTCAGTTTTGGCAATCTGTTGACCGCAATATTGAGGAAGGAAGACATCGAAGAGGAATCGGCTGATCATAAACTCCCACACAACCCAAAGAAGGTTGATCTCACGAAGGTTAAAGATGCTGAAACCACGCATGGAGTCAACCTTACCACTTCAGAAAGGCATGCTCGAGATGAGAGTTTCTTTCGCTATCTTTATGGCATGACTCAGTTTACAATGATGAGCGGTGGCCGTGTTCCAACTGCTGCAGAGCTCCAACAGCTAGATTATGACTACCCAATGAATGAGCACGCGAAGGCAATGTGTGGAGTAGGTACATATTTTGAGGAACCTCTTGATGACGATGTGCCGACCGATGATGATCAACGAATGCCAGACTCCGACGTGGAGGAGAATTCTAATGACGACGACTCCAATGATGATTCCAACGAAGGGGGTATGACCCCAGACATAGAGGAGGAGTCCGACTAACCAGGTTCTTCTTATTTATTTTCCACTGAGGGCAGTGTGTCCTGTCTAAGTGTGGGGTGCTGGTATTTGCATGCTATACTTCTCTATCTGCATTTGCGTTTATGTTTGTTTTGTTTTTCTTAGTTAATTTTTTTTATTAGTTAAATTTTTTTCAACTTAACTTTGCATGAAATTATTCTAATAGGCAGCATGAGATTATGACAAGAGTTTGTGCTAATATCATGACTATTGAGACGTTTAGGCTCTAATTGTGACTCACTATGTGATATTGTGTGGTTCAATTCCTTCATCTGTTGGGTCAAGAGTGTATGCTACTCCCAATAAAGTCGACCATGTGCCTTGTGTGTGTGAGGATATAGTATATTCTGTGTTTGTGGCTGATGCTAGAACTTGCCTGGTATGTGTGCAAAGCGAAAATAAGGAGTGCAAGTCTAGGAGATGATTTAGGCATTTATTTGGCAACCTAGACTTGTTTACCTTCTTTTTACCTACCCATGGACATTATCCTAGTTAACCCCTTTGATCCTTTAGCCTATTTTCTTTGAGAACCTCATATGTAAGCCTAATCCATTTTTTTTCAAGACCATAATTTGATCCAAATTCCTAAGTGCTTTAAAGTGTAAAGTCATGTGACAAAATAAGAGGAAATTGGGTGAGTATGATGCTTTAGAATGTAATGGTGCTTGAATTTGTTATAAAAAAGAAGTGCTATCATAAGAGGTGTTATGAAAAGAAAAAAAAAGGAAAGGAAAACTGAAAAGTTAGTTATGTTTAAAATTGAAAAACAAAGGTGGAGAAAAGGGGTGGTAGAATAAAAGAAAGTAGAAAGGTTGTTTGAAAGAAAAGTATTAATGGCATAATGTGATGTATTAAAGCGCTTAGGAACATAGTCACTATTTCTGGCCAAAATAGTCCTACCCGTCCCTTAGCCTACATTACAACCTGTAAAAGACCTATTTGATCCTGAGCTTAGCATTTTGATATTTAGTGGAGCATTACACTAAGGGCAAGCCTATGGTCATCAGTTGTAACATATGAATTCTTTGTGAGAGTGAGAGCAAGGATAATCTTATACCCATGTTCGAGATATATACAATACTTGCGAGTGATTATGGGTGACATATTGTGAGACACACATGGTTGATGAGTTTGGGGTAGTCGTATATGAATCTTTGTGCCTTAACTTTTGAATACGAATTAACCATCATAACGAGTCTATATTAGTGGTTGAATTGTTTCTAGAAGTGATCAGAAAACTACTCTTTGTTAATAATTGTCGTGCCTGTCTTGATGAATATTTTGTGTTGTTGCTGTGAAACCCTAAGTGGATGCTTAGAAGGACATGATATTTTGTTCGAGGATGAACAAAGCTTTAAGTGTGGGGTGTTGATGATAGGCGAATTTACACGCCTAAAGTGCTATAATGTACCCATATTTTAGCTAAGTTTTGAGGACAAATTATATAATTCATGCACTTTTAGTCCTTTTTCCTGTAAGTGAGCTAACAAACATGATTTGCAAGTTTTTAGGTATAAATGATGCAGATTTCAGCATTTTATGGATAACTTGACGCCAAAGAAAGCTTCATGAAAGAAAGAAGGGAAAGCTTGGACGCCAAGGACCAAAAGTGGCGCATGGAAAATCTGTCCCGGGCAAAAACAACAATTCTGAAGAGTTTGGGGACTAGCAGTAACTTAGTAGGCTTAGGATAATGATACATTAACCTAGTAGGATTGGGTTAAGTAATGCATTAGCTTAGTAGGAATAGGATATGGGTATTATAAATACCCTATTTTTCTAGAGATTATTATCATTCTCATTCTACTTCTTATTCCACAACTTACAACTCGGATCATAATTCTTCCATTAATTCTACTTTTTATTCTTCTTCTATTAATCTACTCAATTCTCAATTTCCACAATAAGAGAAACGTTACTTTGCAAGGGAGTTCACGCCTAAAAACGCCACACCACACCTTATTACACGAGATTTTTATTGTGGTATAATAACAATGTCTATTGTGATTTCCTTCGCAATCATGGGTAACTAAACTCCTCTGTTGGGGTTATGGAAGCCGAATGAGATACTATCTATTGCTATGAGTTTGTGAATTCGTGACACGTATGCTGCTTATATCATTATTCTCTTCATCTTAATGCAAATTCTTGTGGTTGCAAACGCATAGAATACGCCAGTATAGCATTAACTTGTTCGAAAGAAAAGTTATATGTCTGGAAAAGAGATAATGTCAAGGTAATAGGGCACCAACCCCTGTTAAAAAGTTAATGCCGTAACTGGATTAACCTCTTGGAGAATTTGTACCGTTAGACACGCTTTAAGCTTGAAAGAGTTAAAGTGAAATAGTCCTTGTTAAGGTCAAAAGACGCTTGGATTTACCATAGAATACAATTCTCTATAAGCACATGCATGTCTGAATTCCGCACAACTCATAGCCAATAGAGACGTACAACTCATAAGGTGGACATAACCCAAACTTCTCAATTCTCATTGTTTTACAGCTTGCTAAACATTCTTTCTTTTTACTTTGCTATTTTCTGTTTTACTCTACTATTTTGTTCACATCAATTGCACGTTACAATCCCCCCTCTTTTACGAGACTTGCACCACAAGTCTAGTAATCTTTGCTTACTTAGTGACCGACTATTCCCTATGGGATCGATACCCAACCCAGTTGGGTTATATATTTGACAGTGACTGCTTTACACTTCTACGAGAGCTGTAGATTGAGCGTTAGCAACGAGCAAATGAGCTTTTATTTTAGATGAATGACGAGGTGGTATGTTTTGATGTAAGCAAATCAATGAAGCAGCCCAAGGATATGAATGTGTTTTCTATAGCAGATGTTTATTATGAGGATGAGAAGGAATTATCGTTAGAGAAGCAGCTTACTGTCGAGGCATTGGCTGCTGTGGTTTTGAACTTTGAGCGTGAGGATGTTGAAGAGTACGAAGAAACTATTTATGTTTTTACAGGAATGGGGTCGTATTCATATGCCCACAAGAAGCTAGACCTCGACCTTAAGAATCGACCTTCACCACCGGCGAAGCCACCAGATATCTTGATGAAGTCTGAGTAATCGAGATAACTATGTCGTGCCGCGACAATAAATCAAGCGCTACATGGGAGGCAACCCATCATTTTACTAGGATTTTGTTTTTGGTAAATAAAAAATTCAAAAAGAAGAGTCGAGCCACGACCAAAACTAAGGCGCTTGGTGGGAGGCAACCCATCCTTCTAATCATTTTTGTTGTTTTTGATAAAGTGTAGGTACAAGGCATACAAAGGAGGAGATTAATCCTAAATTTTGATTTGAAAGTGAGCCATGCTAAAGGTGGTAAGTTAAGAATGATGGAGCAAAGGCTATAGGCTAGGCGTTGCCTATGCCAATGTAGGCAATGGACAAGGCAATGCCTATGCCATTGCCTATGCTCACTGCCTCACATAGGCAATGGACAAGGCAATGCCTATGCCAATGTAGGCAATGCTATAGGCGCCGCCTATGCCATTGCCTATGCTCACTGCCTCACATAGGCAATGGACAAGGCGCCGCCTATGCCAATCTAGGCAATAGGCAAGGCACCGCCTATGCGAAACTAGGCATTGCTATAGGCGCAGTCTATGCTAGCATAGGTAAAGCAATAGGCGCCACCTACTTATGAGTTTTTGCCTTCTAACCCATTTATATATGGACCAAAACCGACCCATGTCTTAGCCTTTAAATAGATCCTCAACCTTTGAACACAATGCAATTATCTGCTCAACCTAGGCGCCGCCCAAGCTCCCCTATTCTCTCAAAGTTTTTCTTTTTGCTCATCTAATCTTGCAAGCTCATCTTCCGGATCCATCACCACGTAAGTTACTCTTTTATATTCCGTAGTTGTTGAAATGCTACGCTTATAATGGTTTATTAGCTTTTGAAGTGGTGTTTGGTGATAAGAATATGGTTGGTTTGCTATGATGCATCTAGTTGAGTGAATGGATTCGTATGGGTGTTCTTGACTTTATTCCGACTTGTATTTGATTGGTATACACTGTCATATTTTTATGGAGTCGAAATTGTGAAGTTAATGCATAATCTTGAAAGTTGTAAGCTTGAACTTTTGAACGACTACAAGCATAAGATAATGTGTTTATTTCTATGCAATAACCTGAGACGATTTCTATGTGGTAGTCTTGTTCAGAGATTGCATTAATCCAATGAAATAAAGTCGGAAAAGATAGTCAAGATTACATGATTAATAACGTTATGCAAACAAATTAAGTGTGGGGTGGTACCATCACGATTTTCTTTTCCGAATATAGTAAATCTTCCAAGATGAAACTAACATGACTATATTGTGATCTCAGGTAGAATGGCCCCAAAAGGACGACAAGGAAAAGAAAAAGTGTCCACCTCACAAAAAGGTCAAAAAAAGGGCAAGAAAAGACCAGGCTGAGTCCTCCTCTCTGCAAGTGCCTCGACGCACTTTTGGAATCAAGTGGGTTCTAGAGGAGGAAGGGAAGGAGTGGTATAAGAACAACAAAGTAAAAAAATATGTTCACGTGGATTTGATGCAGAAGGAGAGTCTAGCAAAGAGAGACCCCCGCATTTTGGCTAAAATCATGGAACTAAATTTTGATTTCATTTTCCGAGATATGGGGGAATGCAATCTTGATTTTGACGCGAGAATTTTACGCCAATTGGTCCCCAAAGACTACCGGAAGTGAAGTAAAAATTCGGGGCCAAGTCTTGCAACTGAACACGGAGTTCTTCAACTCTTTTCTGGGTACTCCATCTGTGGATTGATGATAGGCGAATTTACACGCCTATAGTGCTATATTTTACCCATATTTTAGCCTAGTTTTGAGAACAAATTATATATTTCATGCACTTTTAGTCCTTTTTCCTGTAAGTGAGCTAACGAACATGATTAGCAAAGTTTCAGGTATAAATGATGCAGAATTCAGCATTTTATGGATTACTTGATGCCAAAGAAAGCTTCACGAAAGGAGAAAAGGAAGCTTGGACGCCTAAGGACCAAAAGTGACGCATGGAAAATATGTCCCGGGCAAAAACAGCAATTCTGAAGACTTTGGGGACTAGCAGTAACTTAGTAGGATTAGGATAATGATACATTAACCTAGTACAATTGGGTTAAGTATTTCATTAGCTTAGTAGGAATAGGATATGGGTATTATAAATACCCTATTTTGCTAGAGATTTTTATTCATTCTTCTACTATTCCTCAAAAATTCTCATTCTAGTTTTAATTCATCTTTCTACTTCTTCTTCTATTCATCTATTCTTAATTTCCGCAACAAGAGAAACGTTACTTGCAAGAAATCACGCCTAACGCCTACCACACTTGTGCTACACGAAATTCTTATTGTGGTATAATAACAATGTCAATTGTGATTTCCTTCGCACTCATGGGTAACTAAACTTCTTTGTTGGGGTTATAGAAGCCGAATGAGATACTATCTATTGCTATGAGTTTGTGAGTTCGTGACACGTATGCTGCTTATATCATTATTCTCTTCGTCTTAACCTAAATTCTTTATGGTTGCAAACGCAAGAATACACCAGTATAACATTTAACTTGTTCGAAAGAAAGGTTATATGTCTGGAAAAGAGATAATGTCAAGGTAGTAGGGTCCCATCCCCTATTAAAAAGTTAGTGCTGTAACTGGATTAACCTCTTGGAGAATTCGTACCGTTAGAAATGCTTTAAGCTCGAAAGAGTTAAAGTGAAATAATCCTCGAGCGTTATCAAAAATTGGCGCCGTTGCTGGGGAATACGAGTGTCAATTAAGTTTGTGATAATTACTCGACCCTTTGGTCAAAGATTCTCGTACTTTTACTTTCAATTTTTGTTTTTGTTTACTGCAGGTTTTTATTCAGTGCATGCCCCATACTAGAAGTTCTGGTCAACCATTATTACCTATCAATCCTGAACCACAACGTATTGGCAGAATGGAAGCACAAGCAGAAATCGAAAGGATGGCTGCTCAACAGGAACAGGCGAGATTAGCTGCTCTTGCCGCCGCTCAAGTTCAACAACAAAACATTGATAACCCTGGCCGAGCAACGAATCCCGACGATGAGGATTTAGGTGATGACGAGTTACTAAACCCAAGGCATGATGCTGAAATCGCAACACCTGCCAACAGAAGAGGTTGTCAAGCTCGGTTTAAGTATGATCGCCAACCCATGCAACCAGCTTTTGACGACGATGATGATGATCTTGATGGAGCCAGAGCCACAGGAGCCATTATTCCTCCACCATTAGCGCCCAGAGCCAAGTTCAACATCACAAGCACCATGATTCAGTTATTGCAACTCAAGGGATTATTTGGTGGACTAGAAGGCGATGATCCGAAAATGCATCTCATCAACTTTATTTCTACATGCAAGTCGTTTGACAATCCTGGTGTTGGTTAGAATGTAATTTGATTACGTCTATTTCCATTGTCTCTGTCTGGGGAGGCAACTCTATGGTTGAATGGGCTGACTCCTGATTCTATTACAAATTGGAGACAATTGAGAGACGCTTTCCTAGAAAGATTCTTTCCGCCATCCAAAAGAGGACAATTGAGAGATGAAATCAGTAACTTCCGTCAACTTCCCACTGAAGCTCTTCATGAAACATGGGAGAGGTTCAAGACAAAGCTAGCGAGATGCCCAAACCATCACATAACTAATGTTCACCTAATAGAGATATTATACAGAGCCTTGAATTCAATAACTAAACCAGTGGTGGATAATGCAGCGGGAGGATCTTTTATGGACCGCACCTTTAGTCAAGCAAGCAATATGCTAGACCGTATGATAAAGCAAAGTAGAGCTTGGCATACCAGGGATTCTGAGGTAGCAAGCCCCACTTTATCTATTGGCATGACTGCAGACCAAAGAAGAAGAGAAGAAGAACGTGATCAAGATATGGTGCACATGAAAACACAAATGGATCTTCTTACAAAGCATTTATTATCAGGAAAGGCCGAAAAAGTGAAAGCTATTGCGTCAAAAGGAAAAGACGAATCTGATTCGGAAGAAGAGGCCAACTACTTGAACAATTAGGGGGGTTTCCGAGGTAATACCCAAGGAAACCAAAGTTGGAACTATTATGATAAATCTGGAAACAATGACCAAGGTAGTTGGAAGAACAAGAATGAAAAGAGTGGTTTGTACGTTCCCCCTGGAAGATGTGACGCCACCACATCTAGTTCTGGAAGTATGGAAGACATGATGGCTAAAATCTTGAAAGGAGTGGAAGCAGTGAGTGCGGGAGTAACAGAGGTAGTTAATGATATGTCCTCTATGAAACAAATAGTTGATTCTCATTCCACTTCAATCAAGCAAATAGAGCAGCAATTGAGCCAACTTTCAGCAGCACTCAATCAAAGAAAGGCTGGCACTTTACCTAGCGATACTGTGCAAAACCCAAGAAATGATGGGTCATGCATGGCCATCACTACCCGAAGTGGTAAGGTGCTGGAAACTTCAGCAAAAAGCAAGCAAGTGGTTGACGAAGTAGTGGATATTGATGATAAGGCGAAAAGAGAAGATGCCGCTGCAACTAATTCTATCGTCAACGACGTCAACCCCAACAATTTGCAACTTGAAAAAGCTAAAAAACGGAAGCAAGAGAAGAAGAACGCCGTGGAGAGAACAGTTCCATACGCACCACCACCTTTCCCTCAAAGATTGAAGAAGGTGGCGGATGATACAAAGTTCAGCAAATTCATGACTATGTTAAAACAACTGTCCATTAATGTTCCATTGGTGGAAGCACTTGAAAAAATGCCTGGGTATGCGAAATTTATGAAGGATCTTTTGACAAAAAAGCGGGCAGCAAGCTATGAGTTGAAAGATGATGTTCATCACTGCAGCGCAATCGCTACCCGATCAATAGTTCAGAAGAAGGCTGACCTCGGCGCTTTCACTATTCCTTGCACCGTTGGATATTTGAATTTTGCCAAAGCATTATGCGACTTAGGAGCCAGCATCAATTTGATGCCATTATCTATCTATAAGAAGTTGGGGTTGGGTGATCCTACTCCAACCAACATGAGGCTCGTAATGGCGGATAGGTCGGTAAAACAACCTGTTGGTATTCTATGTGATGTCTTGGTAAAGGTTTCTTCATTTATCTTTTCAGCAGACTTCGTTATTTTGGATTGTGAGGTAGACTCAGAAGTTCCCATAATATTGGGGCGTCCTTTTCTTGCTACGGGAAGCGTGCTTATTGATTTAAGAGCTAATGAGCTTTCGTTCCGAATAAATGACGAAGTAGTTCGCTTTGATGTTTGCAAATCAATGAAGCAACCCAAAGATCTGAGTGTATTTTTGGTGGCTGATGTTTTCTTTGATGATGAGAAAGAATTACTTGAAGAAGAGCAAATTATTGATGACCCTTTGGCGGTTGTGCTCATGAATGGAGAGAATGAGGATGCTGAAAATTGTGAAGAAGGTATTGGTGCTCTATCAGGATTAGGGACATATCGCTATGCTCCCAAGAAGCTGGACCTTGATCTCAAGAATCGACCCACACCACCAGCTAAGCCATCTATTGAAGAGCCACCCACATTAGAATTGAAGGAGCTGCCAAGACATTTAAAGTATGCATTCTTAGGAAGCGGAAACACATTTCCAGTCATTGTTGCAGCAGATTTGGGTTAGCAACAAGTTGCAGCTCTTATTGCTTTTCTACGGAAGTATATTAGAGCCATTGGATGGACCATTGCAGATATTATTGCTATTCCACATGGGATTTGTACACATGAAATTCAGCTTGAAGAGAATTGCACACCCACTATTGAGCATCAAACACGTCTAAACCCACCTATGCAAGAAGTGGTGAAGAAAGAAATTATCAAATGGTTAGACGCGGGGGTTATGTATCCAATCTCTGATAGTACATGGGTAAGCCCGGTACAATGTGTTCCCAAGAAAGGAGGCATGACGGTGGTCGCGAATGCAAAGAATGAGATTATTCCACTCAGACCCGTCACTGGATGGAGAGTATGCATGGACTACCGAAAGTTGAATTCTTGGACACTCAAAGATCACTTTCCAATGCCATTTATGGACCAAATGCTAGATCGATTAGCGGGGAAAGGATGGTTTTGCTTCTTAGAAGGTTATTCAGGCTATAATCAGATTTGTATTGCACCCGAAGACCAAGAGAAGACAACGTTTACATGCCCATATGGTACGTTTGCCTTCAAACGTATGACATTCGGGCTATGTAACGCACCAGCCACCTTTCAACGTTGTATGATGTCAATTTTTCTGATATGGTTGAAGACACTTTAGAGGTATTTATGGACGATTTTTTAGTGGTTGGTGAGACTTTTGAAGCGTGCTTGGAAAACCTAAGTATAGCGTTGCAAAGATGTGTAGAATTCAACCTAGTGCTGAATTGGGAGAAGTGCCACTTCATGGTAAAATAAGGAATCGTTCTTGGGCACAAAATCTCTGAAAGAGGAATTGAGGTTGATCGAGCAAAAATCAAAGTCATTGAGAAGCTACCACCTCCAATTTCGGTGAAGGGAGTTCGTAGTTTTCTCGGCCATGCAGGTTTCTATCGTCGGTTCATCAAAGACTTCTCCAAAATTGCTAGTCCATTGTGGAAACTCTTGGAGAAAGATGCAAAGTTTGACTTCAATGAATATTGCTTAAAGGCATTCGAATGCCTCAAAGGAAAACTCATTGAAGCCCCTATCATGGTAGCACCAGATTGGTCTCTCCCGTTCGAAGTCATGTGTGATGCTAGTGGTGTAGCCGTTGGAGCTGTGCTTGGTCAGAGAAAGGAGAAATTATTTCATCCTATCTACTATGCGAGTAAGGTCCTAAATGAAGCCCAAAGGAACTACACTGTGAAATAACAAGAGCTTCTAGCGGTTGTGTATGTGTTTGAGAAGTTTCGTGCCTATCTATTGGGTACTAAGGTGATCGTTCATACAGACCATGCAGCTCTTAGGTATCTAATGACAAAGAAGGATGCAAAACCAAGATTAATTCGATGGGTATTGCTGTTGCAAGAGTTTGATTTCGAAGTTAAAGATAGAAGAGGTTGCGAGAACCAAGTGGCCGACCATCTATCTAGACTCGAGAATGAGCATGTGGCGCAGCCTGATATCGAGATTGATGATGCATTCCCTGACGAGGAGATCCTAGCGACGATAACAGAAAAGTTACCATGGTATGCCAACTTTGCAAATTTTATGGTGAGTAATGTAATACCTGCCAATTTATCATACCATCAAAAGAGGACGTTTATGCATGACGTACAACACTACTATTAGGATGAGCCATATTTGTTTCGACGATGTGCGGATAGTATTATTCGACGATGTATATCCCATGTAGAGGTGCCTACTATATTGGAAGCATGCCACACTTCCCAAGTTGGAGGATATCACGCAGGCAATCGGACGGCAAGAAAAGTATTGCAAAGTGGATATTATTGACCTTCGATATTTAGAGATTCCTACGACTTTGTTAGAATATGCGACCAATGCTAAAGACAAGGTGCTATTTCGAAACACCATGAGATGCCCATGTCGAAAATTCTTGAGGTAGAACTCTTTGATGTGTGGGGCATTGATTTCATGGGTCCATTCGTGAATTCGTTTGGAATGAAGTACATCTTAGTTGCTGTAGATTATGTCTCGAAATGGGTTGAAGCTGTAGCGTTGGCCGACAACGAGGGAAAGCGTGTTGTAGCATTTTTGAAGAGGAATATCTTCTCTCGCTTTGGAGTACCTCGTACTATCATAAGTGATGGAGGATCTCACTTTTGCAACAAGCTATTCAAATCCATGTTGGCCAAGTATGGTGTTAAGCAACATAAGGTAGCCACGCCTTATCACCCACAAACGAGTGGACAAGTAGAGGTTTCCAATCGGGAGATCAAGCAAATCCTTACGAAGACGGTAAATGCTAATAGGAAGGATTGGTCTCGGAAGCTAGATGATGCACTATGGGCGTATAGGACCGCATTCAAAACACCCATCGGCATGTCCCCTTATCAACTAGTTTATGGGAAGGCTTGTCATTTACCCATTGAGCTCGAACATAAGGCATTGTGGGCATTGAAGCAATTGAATTTGAATTGGGATGATGCGATGAATCTGAGGTTGGAGCAGCTGAACGAATTAGATGAGTTCCGTCTCCATGCATATGAAAGGTCAGACCTATACAAGGAGTGGATAAAAAAGCATCATGATCAGCGGATTGTTCGACGAAACTTCCAAAAGGATGATATGGTACTTTTCTTCAACTCTAGATTGAAGCTGTTCCCAGGTAAGTTAAAGTCTAAGTGGTTTGGTCCATACAAAGTTATCCAAGTCTACTCGTCTGGAGTAGTTGAATTGGAAGACAATAATGGTGTTGTCTTCAAGGTGAATGGTCAACGTGTTAAACCTTATATCGGTCCTCTTGACTCGATGAATTATATGGACATCACTTATATCGACAAAGTCCAAGTACTCGAGGTAACTATGTCGAGCCACGACAATAAATAAGGCGCTAGATGGGAGGCAACCCATCATTTATCGTTTATCGTTTATTGTTTATCGTTTATCATTTTGTCTTTCTTTCGTTCTAGTACTTGTTTTGTTTTTGATAAATGAAAATCCAAAAATAAGAGTCGTGCCACGACCAAAACTAAGGCGCTAGATAGGAGGCAACCCATCGTACTAATCGTTTTCATTGGTTTTGAGCAAATGTAGGTGCAAGAGGTATTCAACGAGGAGATTGGTTTCAAATGACGATTTGGACGTATTGCATGGTAAAGGTGGTAAGTTAGGAATTAAGATGCATAAGGCTATGGATTGAGAATTGCTCATGACAAAATAGGCATCGAGCAAGGCTAGGCCTAGGTAAAACTAGGCCACGAACAAGGCAACGCCTATACTATAGCCTAAGGTCTCGGAATCTAGTGTGCAAAGGCATAGGCGCCGCCCATGCTCAAGTATGCTATAGCATAGGCGCTGCCTATGCTAAAGCATTTGGTCTCAGAATCTCATATGCCATGCTAAAGGCGCCGCCTATGGTCACTAAAGGCATTGCACTAGGCGCCGCCTATGATAGCAAATGCTTTGCATTAGGCGCCGCCTATACCATGCATAGGCAAAGCTAAAGGCGCTGCCTATGGTCACTTTTTGTCTCCAAAACCTATTTTAAATGGGTCAAAACCCGAACCATTCTTTTCTTATATAAAGGGGACTTAGTCTTGAAACATAAACACATTGGAAACTTGACCTAGGCGCCGCACATACTCTCCAAAACATCTCAAAATTTTTCTTTTTGCTCTCCCACTTCACAAGAACATCTCCAAAGGCTTCAATCACATAAGTACTCTTTTATTCTTCATCTATTTTTCGTAAGTACTACGTTGCTATGTCTATTATGAATTGCTACATCTTGAAGAAATATTGGTGATGTTAATGTGTTTGAATTTTTGATACAAAACCATGTGAGTGAACATATACGTTAGGATGATCTTAAACTATTTCCGACTTGAATTTGATTTTGATGCATTGTTATACTAATTGCGGAATCGCTATAGTCATGAACATTGGATAACCTTGTCACTTGGAAACCTACATTTTAGAAGATCCCGTTCATCGGGATAAGACTTATAGTTGCCTACCGACATAGAAGGTTGTGATTATTGATAGAAACTATACCAGGATGTAATCCCTATGTAGTAGTCTTGTTATACCTAACATGAAAGTATTGCTAAGGTTGCAAGAAGTGATACATCTCTGATTTTCTTGTCGGAATATAGCGCCTAAAATGCATGTCGATGAAGTCTAAGTAATCGACTACTTTCACTTCACTAATTTGTATGAACAACCTAAGTGTGGGGTGGTACCCCTACTACTTGTGTATAGATTGTATATATCGAGCTGATGCTAATAGGAACATTGTTTAAATCTCAGGTACAATGGCACCCAAAGCAAGACAAGATAAGGCTACCACTTCCCAAAAAGGGCAAGAAAAGAGGTCGCAAGGACCAAGGAGAATCATCCTCAAATGCAATTACCACGCCGCATGTTTGGAATAAAATGGGTTCTTGAGGAGGAAGCCAAGGAATGGTATAGGAACAACAAGGAAGGAAAATACGTTCATGTCGACTTGATCAACAAGGACAGCCTAGCGAAGAAGGAGCCGCGCATGCTAGCGAAAATCATGGCACTAAATCTGGATTTCATCTTCCGCGACATGGGAGAATGCAATCTTGATTTGACACGAGAATTTTATGCCAAGTGGTCACCGAAAATCACAGGCAGCGAAGTCAAGATTCGGGGCCAGGTTCTACAACTCAATGCGGATTTGATCAACTCATTTCTTGGCTTGCCTTCAGTCGATCCAGCACCATTCAAAGAGCTGTACAGTAGACCTCCTTATAGAGCAATTCGACACACACTTTGTGGAAGTAGATCCATGGCAAGGTGGAGCAGACATAAAGACACCAGACGACACAATACCTTCCCCTATGCTCCTTTGAATAGGGAAGCAAGAACATGGTTGCGTATTGTGAACTCTTGCCTTATTCCTGGGACCCAGTACACCAAAATAACAAGAGATAGAGTGTGTTTGGTCTATGCATTGATGACGAATGTCCCTATCAACATTGGGGTAATCATTCATTTTACAATGCGGAAGGCCAGACTACACAAGCGGTCCCACTTCACCTTTGGCAACCTGTTGACAGCAATCTTGCGGAAGGAGGACATCGAAGAGGAACCAGCTGGTCACAAACTCCCACATAACCCGAAGAAGGTTGACCTCACAAAGGTCAAAGATGCTGAAACAACACATGGCGTCAACCTTACTACTGCGGAGAGACATGCTCGAGATGAGAGTTTCTTCCGTCATCTTTATGGCATGACACGGTTCACTATGATGAGCGGAGGTCGTGTTCCAACTGCTGCAGAGCTCCAACAGCTGGACCATGACTATCCAATGAATATGCATGCGAGGGAGATGTGTGGAGTAGGTACATACTTAGAGGAACCTCTTGATGATGATGTGCCGACCGATGATGATCGACGCATGCCAGACTCCGACGTGGAGGAGAATTCTGATGACGACGACTCCTATGATGATTCCGACGAAGGGGGTATGACCCCCGACATAGAGGAGGAGTCCGACTGACCAGGTTCTTCGTATTCATTTTCCACTGAGGGCAGTATCCCGTTTAAGTGTGGGGTGGTGGTATTTGCATGCTTTACTTCTCTATCCGCATTTGCATTTATTTATGTTTGTTTGCTTAGTTTGTTGTTTTTCAAAATTGTTTTTTTTTTGTTTTTTTTCAATTTTTTTAGTAGTAAAATTTTTCTTACTTAGCTTCACATAAAATCATTCTAATAGGTAGCATGAGATTATAACAAGAGTTTGTGCTAACATCATGACTATTAAGACGTTTAGGCTCTAATTGTGACTCACTATGTGATATTGTGTGGTTCAATTCCTTCATCTGTTGGGGCAAGAGTCTATACTACTCCCAATAAAGTCGACCATGTGCCTTGTGTGTGTGAGATAATAGTATATTCTATGCTTGTGGCAGATGCTAGAACTTGCCTGGTATGTGTGCAAAGCGAAAATAAAGAATGCAAGTTTAGGAGATGATTTAGGCATTTCTTTGGCAACCTATGATTATTTACCTTCATTTCTACCAACCCATGGACATCATCCTAGTTAAACCCTTTTGAGCCTTTAAAGCCTATTTTCTTTGACAAACCTCATATGGAAGCCTAATCCATTTTTTTCAAGACCATAATTTGATCCAAATTCCTAAGTGCTTTAAAGTGTATAAGTCATGTGATAAAATAAGAGGAAATTGGGTGAGTATGACGCTTTAAGAATGTATTGGTGCTTGAATGTGTTATGAAAAAGAAAGTGCAATCATAAGAGGTATGTTATGAAAAGAAAAAGGAAAGGAAAACTAAAAAGTTAGTTATGTTCAAAATTGGAAAAAACAAAAGAGGAGAAAAAGGGTGGTAGAATAAAAGAACGTAGAAAGGTTGTTTGAAAGAAAAAGTGTTAATGATATAATGTGATGTATTAAAGCGCTTAGGAACATAGTCACTATTTCTGGCCAAAATAGTCCTACCCGTCCCTTAGCCTACATTACAACCATCAAAAGACCTACTTGATCTTAAGCCTAGCATTCTGACATTTAGTGGAGCATTACACTAAGGGTAAGCCTATGGTCATCAGTTGCTACATATGAATTCTTTGTGAGAGCGAGAGCATGGATACTTTTATACCCATGTTTGAAAAAGATGCTATACTTGTGAGTGATTATGGGTAAGATATTGTGAGACACACATGGTTGATGAGTTTTGGGTAGTTGTGTATGATTCTTTGTACCTTAACTTTTGAATATAAGTTGACCACCATCACGAGTCTATGTTGGAGGTTGAATTGTTTCTACTAATGATTGGAAAACTACTCTTTGTTGGTAATTGTTGTTCTTGTCTTGACGAATATTTTGTGTTGTTGCTGTAAAACCTAAAGTAATGTTTAGAGGGAATGATATTTTGTTCGAGGAAGAACAAAGCTTTAAGTGTGGGGTGTTGATGATAGGCGAATTTACACGCCTATAGTGCTATATTTTACCCATATTTTAGCCTAGTTTTGAGAACAAATTATATATTTCATGCACTTTTAGTCCTTTTTCCTGTAAGTGAGCTAACGAACATGATTAGCAAAGTTTCAGGTATAAATGATGCAGAATTCAGCATTTTATGGATTACTTGACGCCAAAGAAAGCTTCACGAAAGGAGAAAAGGAAGCTTGGACGCCTAAGGACCAAAAGTGACGCATGGAAAATATGTCCCGAGCAAAAACAGCAATTCTGAAGACTTTGGGGACTAGCAGTAACTTAGTAGGATTAGGATAATGATACATTAGCCTAGTACAATTGGGTTAAGTATTTCATTAGCTTAGTAGGAATAGGATATGGGTATTATAAATACCCTATTTTGCTAGAGATTTTTATTCATTCTTCTACTATTCCTCAACAATTCTCATTCTAGTTTTAATTCATCTTTCTACTTCTTCTTCTATTCATCTATTCTTAATTTCCGCAACAAGAGAAACGTTACTTGCAAGAAATCACGCCTAACGCCTACCACACTTGTGCTACACGAAATTCTTATTGTGGTATAATAACAATGTCAATTGTGATTTCCTTCGCACTCATGGGTAACTAAACTTCTTTGTTGGGGTTATAGAAGCCGAATGAGATACTATCTATTGCTATGAGTTTGTGAGTTCGTGACACGTATGCTGCTTATATCATTATTCTCTTCGTCTTAACCTAAATTCTTTGTGGTTGCAAATGCAAGAATACGCCAGTATAACATTTAACTTGTTCGAAAGAAAGGTTATATGTCTGGAAAAGAGATAATGTCAAGGTAGTAGGGTCCCATCCCCTATTAAAAAGTTAGTGCCGTAACTGGATTAACCTCTTGGAGAATTCGTACCGTTAGACACGCTTTAAGCTCGAAAGAGTTAAAGTGAAATAATCCTCGAATAGGTCGAAAGACACCTGGATTTACCATCGAATACAATTATCTATAAGCACATGCATGTCGGAATTCAACACACTCATAGCCAATAGAGACGTATAACTCAGAAGGTGGACGTAACCCCAACTCCTCAATTCTCATTGTTTACAACTTAATAACTATTCTTTCTTTTTACTTTGCTATTTTCAGTTTTTATTTTATATTTTGTTTACATTACTTGCACGACAAGATTCCCCCCTTTTACGAGACTTGCACCAAAAGTCTAGTACTTTTTGCTTACTTGTTGACCAAGCTATTCCCTGAGGGATCGATACCCAACCTAGTTGGGTTCTATATTTGCTAACGACCGCTTTACACTTCTACGAGAGCTGTCGATTGAGCGTTATCATGGATCCAGCACCACTCAAGGAGCTTTATCACAGACCTCCCTATAGGGCCATCAGACATATACTGTGCGGAACAAGGTCCATGAACCTGTGGATTCGTCACAAGGATAATGGTCGTCACAACACCTATCCGTATGCCTCTTTGAACAGAGAAGCTCGCATATGGTTAAGGATAGTCAAATCTTGCTTGATTCCTGGGACACAATAAACTAAGATCACACGTGATCGAGTCTGCTTGGTGTACGCTCTGATGACGAATATTCCCATCAACATTGGTGCGGTTATACGATCGTCAATGCGCAAGGCAAGGTTGCACATAGGTCCCATTTTAGTTTCGGCAATTTGTTGACTGCGATCTTAAGGAAAGAGCACATTGAAGAGGAACCCGCAGACCATATGCTGCCACACAACCTGAAGAAGGTTGATCTCACGAAGATCAAAGAGCCCAAAACTGGTCAAGGCATCAACCTTACCACTGCTGAGAGACATGCTCGAGATGAAAGTTTCTTTCGCCATCTATATGGCATGACTAGGTTTACCATGATAAATGGGGGTCGTGTTCCGACTGATGCAGAGCTTTGGCAGTTGGACTATGACTACTCGCTTAATGAGCATGCGCGGGCCATGTGTGGAGTGGGGGTAAATTTTGAGAAACCTCTTGATGATGATGTACCGACAGAAGATGATCACCGACTGCCAGATTCAGATGTGGAGGATAACTCTGATGATGATGACTCTGATGATGATTCTGACGCAGGGGGTATGACCCCAGATATAGAAGAGGAGTCTGACTAATCAGGTTTTGCTTATTTATTTACACTGAGAGTAGTGTGTTCCATCTAAGTGTGGGGTGCGGGTATATGTCTGCTGTATTGTACTTATTTGCCTACATTTATTCTTGTTTGTTTGAATTAGTCGTAGTTAGTTAGTCGTAATTAGTTAGTTAGATTTTAGATTTTGCATGAAATTATTCTGATAGACGGTATGGTATTATAATAAGAGTTTGTGCTAAATCATTACTATTGAGACACTTAGGCTCTAAGTTGTGACTCATTATGTGATCAATTATTGTGGTTTAATTCATTCATCTATTGGGTCAAGAATCTATAATGCTCCCAATGAAGTTGACCATGTGCCTTGTATGTATGAGGTTATTGTATATTCTTTGTTGTGACTGATGCTAGAACTTGCCTGGTGTGTGTGTGAAGCGAAATAAAGATTGTGAGTTTAGGAGATGATTTAGGCATTTCTTTGGCAGCCCTGAAATTGTTTACCTTCTTTTTACCTACCTTTGTACATTGTCCTAGTGAACACCCTTTGAGCCTTTAGCTATTTTCTTTGACAACCTCATGTGTAGCCTAATCCATTTTTTTTAAGACCATAATTTGATCCAAACTCCTAAGCGCTTTAAATTGTAGAATCATGTGGAAAAATAAGCAGAGAATGGTGAAAGTGATGCCTCAGAGTGTATTGGTACTTAAAAATATTGTGAAAAAGAGTGGCTATCATACGGATGCTTAATATAAAAAAAAAGATTTTTTTTTTATAAATAAAAAAAAAAATAGAAAAACAAAAAGATAGTTGTGTTTATGATTGAATAACAAAATGGGTGAAAAGGGGTTGGTAGATGAAAAGAAGGTAGAGTGGTTGTTAAAAGATAGTGTAAATGGCATAATGTAGTGTATTAAAGCGCTTAGGGAACATAGTCACTATTTCTGGCCAAAATAGTCCTGCCTGTCCCTTAGCCTACATTACAACCCGTAAAGACCTATTTGATCCTAAACTTAGCAGTCTGATATTAGTAGAGCATTACACTAAGGGCAAGCCTATGGTCATCAGTTCCAATATAAGAATTCTTTGTGAGAGTGAGAGCAAGGAAAGTTTTATACCCATGTTTCAAAAAATGCAAAAATATGAGTGATTATGGGTGATATCTTTTGTGAGCACACATGGTTGATGATTGTTGGGTAGTTTTATATGACTCTTTGTGGCTTAACTTGTGGATACGAATTAACCATCCTAATGAGTCTATGTTGGAGGGTGAGTTGTTTCTAGTAATGATCAAGAAACCTACTCTTTGTTAATAATTGCCGTGCATGTCTTGTTGAAAATTTTGTGTTGCTATTGTGAAATTCTAGTTAGGTGTTTGCATGGATGTAATATTTTGTTCGAGGACAAACAAATCTTTAAGTGTGGGGTGGTGATGTTGGGCGTATTTATACGTATAAGCACCATAATTTACCCATGTTTTAGCTAAGTTTTGAGGATAAAATATTTAATTCTTGCACTTTTAGTCCATTTTCCTTTAAGTGAGCTGACCTATGTGATTAGCATGTTTTTCAGGTACTAATGAGGAAGATTTCAGCACTTTGTGGACCTGTGGACTGCAAAGGAAAACTTCACATAAGAGGGAAGGCAGCTTTTGGACTGAATGTGCTGCATGGGAACTTTTTCCCGGGCAAACCCAGTATTTTTAAATACTTAAGGAGGCAGTAGCAACTTATTGGACAAGGATATTATTAAAAACCTTATTGCTGAATTTTCAGCATCATTCGACAATTAGTCATTATTCAATTTTCAGATTCTGTAATATTTTAGAACCGAGAAAACGGCTTACGTGAGGCACGGAGAGAGAAAAAGAAGTCATCCTCTTATTGACGCAAAATCATCCCCATTGTGAAGATTGTTCTAGTTTTGGTATGATGATGATATCTACTTTGATTTCCGTTGTATCCATGAGTACCTAAACTTATCTGTTAGGGTTATGGAAACCTTGTAAGATACTATCTATTGCTATGAGTTTGTGAATTCTTTATGTGTTATGCTACTTATATCATTACTCTCTTCGTTTTGATTGAATTCTCATGGTTGCAAACATAGAGAATACGCCATTATAACATTAACTTGTTCGAGAGAAAAGTTACATGTTTGGAAAAGAGAGTGTGACAAGGAAATAGGGTTTCCAACCTCTATTTACACGTTAATGCCTTAACCCGGATTAACTTCTTGGAGAATTTGTACCATTCGTTATATACTTTAGGCTCGAGAGAGCTAAAGTGAAATAAATCCTTGATGGTTGAGAAACACTTGGATTTAAAATTAGAATACGATTCTCTATAAGTGCATGCATGTCTAAATTCCGCATTACTCATAGTTAATAGAGAAATAGAAACTACAAGGTGGACATAACCCTAACTTATCATTCTCTGTGATTAAATCTTACTACACAAATCATTCCATAGTTACTTTGATAATATTAGTTCACGCCTAAACCAAACCCCCCTTTTCCTTGGAATTTTCGACCAATAGTCTACTAATAATTGCAACACTTAGTGACCAGAGTATTCCCTGTGGGATTCGACACCCAACCCAGTTGGGTTCTATATTTGACAGCGACCGCTTACACTTTCTAACGAGAGCTGTAATTTGGGCGTATCACACCTCGAGACTACACTCAGGGTTTCACACGGTGCTTACGACCTCAAATAAGTACAAGCTAACCCATGACTGGTACCTATTGTAAGCATTGAATAAAAATTATAAAACATATGCAGAAGTAAAAACTGAAAAACACTATAAGGTTCATAAAACTTAATCAATACTGAGTACATTTGTAGATTAACTGCTAACTGAAAGTATCTAAAAGCCTCTACACATATGAAATAAAAGAGTTAATGGGACAGGCCCTAACTAACTCCAACTACTGTTTGAAAATAACTGAACTACTAAAGATAGTATAAGAAATATAATGGTTAAATAAATACATGTCCTCGATGAATGAGGACTCATTACCGTAGTTGTAGCTGATAGACTGATTTGGCTAAGTACGGTCAAGAACCCGAGCATTTGAACCTATTATATGAGACATCATAGCGTAAACAAAGAGTATACGTCAGTACTTTGAATGTACTGGTTTGCTAGGTTAGGTTAGGCGGATATATATGGGTTCACGTGCATGAGAATAATAACTAAATATCATAAAATAAATGGATGAAAGTATATGCAAGACTGGGATTACTGTAAGTACTGAACATACAGTGCCAAACATATACTGTCTATTTGAGTTAGTCTGCAACTGAAGTACTGAGTTTCTGATAACTTAATAACTAACAACTATGAGTCATGATTGTGTAGAACTGAACTAAGTTCTATTCAAAATACTGAATATTGGATATTAATTACTGAATATTCAATACTAAAACTGTAACTATTGGAGTTATCATCTAACTGACATACCCTAATTATAGACTGATTTTGGGTCTAACCTATAACCCTAGTTGGAAGGGTGTTAGCACTATGCCATGGGTTATTAATAATAGTTGGATCAACCCTAATCTGGTAGGAAAACTCATGAGATGTATATGGTTACGTCAACTCTAGTCTGACAGGAAGATGATTTATCCTATACTGGCTATATATTTCTGTAACTCAGGGACTGCTACTAAGGGTCAAACCCTCTGCTGGTAGGAATGCCCCTATTCTTGGGTTTGCCCGGTGCTGAATCCTACTCCTAAATAAATCGACACTGAATTGACCACTAGAATGTACTAGGATTGACTAAACTCATACTGATTCTATTGACTGACCGAATACTACTATTCGGGATACTATGAAATGGAGACTAGATAAACAACTAAATTTTTAGGTATTCAATAACCCCAGGACTTGATAACATAGGTAATATCTCAACTTTAAAAGTATCACACATAGAGTATCATGCACAATTCCTTCACATAGACATTTTGTCAAACACCTAGGATGCATAAATCTTGTACATGAGAATAATAAATATATGAATGTCATGACTACTATATAAACATCACAATTCAAGGATTTAACATGAGGGTTACATAATTCAACACACATTCTAGTTTATTTACTTGAAATCAAAATATTCTTGGCTTGAAACCCGCACAACAACACATATATGAACACAATTACTCAAGAATGTAAATCATAATCTAAGTTTTTTAAAAAAAGATTCTTGAACTCCAAGGGTGGAAGGTAACCAAGGATGAACACCTAAACATACCTTGATTGAAGAATTCACGATGTTCTTGGTGGGTTTTTTGAGAGTTGACCTTGAATATTGAAGAGCAAGGGTTTGTTCTTGAGAGGAAAAAGGTGAACAATGATGTGTATATTATATTTGGGGCTGAAATTATGTGTTTAGGATGCTTTTGATGTGAGACAAAAGATCTTATTGTCCTCCAATACATGGAATCAAAAGCTGAAAAATTCAGGAGCGTGCATCGCATGCTTTGGAGCTCCGAAATAGAGCGTGCGCTGCATGCTCTATCGTATTCTCACTAGGGGTGGAATGGAGCATGCGTCACACGCTAATCACTCACAACTGCTGTTTTGGATTTTCAAACATGTCCTTACACTTGACTAAATATTCTGAAACTCACCCGAGATGCACCTTTGACAACCCCGATCATGAATAAACTTTAAAATCAACATTCTATGGTCGGGAAGGTCGGGAATGAAATCATTGAAGTTTAGGAGTTTTAGAAATGAGTAAGTCTCAAATATTAGTTTTATTTTAGATTCTAAGTGTCTTAAGCTAGCACTAGGAGCTGAATTAAGCTAAAAATGTATGGGTATTACAATATCTCCCCTCCCCCCCTGAGAATATTCATCCTCGAATAAGGCTAGTTAGGCTGAGATTACTTATAGACTGAGGTTATATACTGACATGAACAACTGAAACATGATTGAATCTTAATACATGACATTTGGATGAACTGATTCGTGAATGCATGAATGACATGAGAATGATATGCAACTGGAACTAAGTATGAAGTAGAATAAATCTAAGGAAGACTGTTACCTTAGGCTGAGTCTGAGTTTGCGGGGAAAAGATGATGGTACTTGGTTCGCATGTTTGCTTTTGCTTCTCAAGTAACTCCCTCAACGAACTATTTTTGCCAAAGAACATTGATCGAGGAACTTTTTTGTTCCTTAGTCTACGAGTCTGATGATCGAGTATTTCGAATGGAACTTCTTCGTAAGAGAAACTATTCCGAACTTTTACACTCTCTATAGGGACTACAACTATGGGGTCACCTATCCACTTCTTTAGCAGGGAGACATGAAACATTGGGTGCACTGATGCTAAGCCGGCAGACATCTCAAGTTCCTATGCTACCTTTCTGAAACAACTCAGAATCCTATAAGGACCAACATATAAGGGTCTAAGCTTTCCCTTCTTGCCAAACCTCTTTACTCCCTTCATGGTATAGATTTTCAAATACACAAGTCACCGATCTCAAACTCAAGATTTTTCCTCCTCACATCTGCATAAGATTTCTTTTGGCTTTGGGATGCTTTAAGCCTTTACCTAATCAACTGAACCTTCTCTAAGGCATCGAATACTAAATCCCTATCAGTACAGTCTTCCCTACCTCGAACTAACCAATATCAGATCTACACCTCCTCCCATAAAGAGCCTCAAATAGAGCCATCTGAAAACTGGAATGATAGCTGTTATTATATGTGAACTCAATTAAAGGTAAATGGTCATCCTAACTACCCTTAATGTCAATGACACACGCTCTCAACATATCCTTTAGAGTCTAAATAGTCCTTTTTACTTGACCATTTGTCCGAGAGTGAAAGGCTGTACTGAGATGGGCTTGGGTACCAAGACCCTTTTGGAAGGATTTCCAAAAGTAAGAGGTGAACTACATACATCTATCTGAAATAATGGACAATGGGACACCATGTAACCTAACCAACTCTCTAATATAGAGCCTGGCATAGTCCTCAACTGAATAAGAGGTATGGAATGGCAAGAAATGGGTGGACTTGGTCATCCTGTCTATAATGACCCAAATTAAATCATGCTGACAACGAGGTGAAGGAAAACCCATCACAAAGTCGATGTTCACTCTTTCCCCATTTCATGTGGGAATACTGAACTCCTGCATAGAATAACTAGGCTTTTGGTGCTCAATCTTCACCTGCTGATAAGTAGATCACTTAGACACAAACTCTGTAATGTCTCTCTTCATCCCACTTCACCAATAGCTTTCTCACAAGTCACGATACATCTTAGTGGACCCTGGATGAATAAAGTTATGCGCACTATGATCTTTAGCAAGAATTCACTGTCTTATATCATCTACACATAGCACACATAGCCTACCCTAGCAATGCAACACACCATCTCCACCTTGGGAGAAAACCTCTACTTTTTGGTCTCTGAATGACTCTTTCAGCTTAGCTAAACTGGGATCCCTGTCCTACCTTTCTTTCACCTCAGAAACTAAAGAATATTTCAAACTATTCTACACCCAAACACTACCCTTAGCCGAATCTACCAAACAAACAACTAATCTAGCAAGTTGATGAACCTTCTAAACTAACTTCTTCCTATCATTCTTAACACGTGTAACACTACCTATAGACAATCTACTAAGGGCATCTGCCACTACATTGGCCTTGTTTGGATGATACAAAATACTCATATCATAATCTTTCAGCAATTGTAACCACCTTCTCTGATGAAGATTCAACTCTCTCTGCAAAAATATGTATTGTAAACTCTTGTGATTAATGAAAACGTCAACATGCACCCCATATAGATAATGCCTCCAAATTTTAAAGGCAAACACTATGGCTGCCAATTCTATATCATGGGTAGGATAATTCTTCTCATGGGGCTTAAGCTGTCTAGAGGCATAGGTTATGACCTTACCTCTATACATCAATACACAACCCAAACCAACTCTGGAAGAATCGCAGTACACAAAAACCCATCTGAACCATCTAACAATGCCAAAATTAGGGCTGAGGTGAGTCTAGTCTTTAACTCCTGAAAATCTTCTTGCAAGAATCTGACCACATAAACTTGACTTTCATCTGAGTCAATCTTGACATAGGGGATGCAATATACGAAAACCCTTCAACAAACCATCAGTAATATCCAGCCAAACCCAAGAAACTCCTGATGTCTGACAGAGAGATGGGTCTGGGCTAGTTTTTCACAGTTTTGATCTTTTGAGAGTCAACTTTGATGCCATCATTAAAAATAATATGGCCAAGGAAAGCTACTAATATTAGCCAAAACTCACACTTACTAAACTTGGAAAACAACTGATGAGCTCTAAGGGTATGCAATATAATTCTGAGGTGGTCTGCATGATCAGTTTCATTATGAGAATAAACAAGAATATCACCAATAAAGACTATGATGAACATGTCTAAGTATTGTTTGAACACCCTATTCATCAAGTCCATGAAAGCTTCTGGGGCATTAGTAAAACCAAAAGACATGACTAGAAATTTCAAGTGACCATATCGAGTTCTGAAAGCTATTTTTGGAATGTCATATTCTCTGACTCTAAGCTGATGATACTCGAATATGAGGTCTATCTTAGAGAAGTAACTACCACCCTGAAGTTGGTCAAATAAGTCATCAATTTAGGTAAGTGGGTATTTATTTTTGATGGTGACTTTGTTCAATTGACGGTAGTATATACACATTCTAAGAGAACCATTTTTCTTTCGTACAAATAGAAATGGTACACTCCAAGGAGATACGCTAGGTCTGATGAACCCTTTGTCTAAGAGGTCTTTCAACTGTTCTTTCAACTCTTTAAGTTCAGCTAGAGCCATTTAATATGGTGAAATAGAGATGGGCTAAGTATCTAAAAAGGCCTATTTTGAAGTCAACTTCTCTTTCGGGATAAATCCCTGGGAGATCTTTGGGAAACACATCTAGAATTTCACTTGCGACTTGAACTGATTCAAGACTAGGAGTTTTGGAACTAGAGTCTTTGACTCATACAATACGATAAATACATCCCTTGGATATCATTTTTCTTGCTCTAAGGTATGAAACAAGTTGACCTTTAAGTGTTGTGGTACTACCACTCCATTCAAGGAATTGTTCATTTGGGAACTAAAAATAGACAATTCTGATCCTACAATCAACTGAAGCATAACATGAATGGAGCCAATTCATGCTGAGAATGACGTCTAAATCTATCATCTCTAGCTTTACAAGGTTTGCTGAAGTAAATTGGTAAGACACTATAACTAAATAGTTCCTGTATACCCATTGGGCTATGATAGATTTACCCGTCAGGGTAGAGACTGAGAAAGGCTCTGCTAGGATCTTAGGTCTAACTCCAAAGTTGACGACTATGTAAGGAGTTATAAAAGGCAGAGAAGCTCCAGGATCTATCAAAGCATATGCATGTAAGTGAAATACTTGCAACTTACCAGCAACTATATCAGGAGAACTTTCCTAATCCTATTGGGACTAAAGTATATAGAGCCTGTTTAGGCGCTGCCCCCTGGTGGCACTAGAAGTGGCACCCTGCTGAGATGGGCAACTGAACTAAATTGGGGGATGATTATGTTGACTCTAAGAACCTACTTGAGGATATTGTTTGATCCTATAGCCTAGCTTACCTCACCCGATACATATGTCGCTGCCAGCCCTACAGATACCCTAATTATTTCTGTCATATTTCCTACAAAAAGGATTTGTTCGAGCACTTTCACACTACCCTAAAATTTAGATCTTGGAGCCCTATCCATATTATCATTATTAAATTTGGGCATCGGTTTACTAGACGAACATGAAGCTAGGACTGAAGATTTCTGAGAGAACTAAGGACGATTACCACCTTCTGACTTTAGCTGAGCAAAACTGAAGCTACCTATTCTACCCCTCTTTTTATCTTTCTCTTTTTCCTTAGCCTTTTATTCCTCAAATTTTTGAGCATGGACCATCAACTAGACAAGTCTATCTTTTTAATCAGCATTACGATCCTACACTCCTTGACCATACTCTCAAATACACCAGACATGAACTTGCTTATCTTAGACCTGCTATCAGCTACCACATATAGAGTATACCAAGGCAACTGAGTAAATTTGAGGGAATAGTCTTTCACACTAATATTGTGCTACTTTAGGTTGATGAACTCTAACGACTTAGTCTTTCTCAACTCCAATGGAAAGAACCTATCTAAGAAGGTAATAGCAAACTCTTCTCATTTTATAGCCCTGCATCTGCACCTTTATCTACCTTCGACTGCTTAAACCATTGTGATCTTACAACTTTGAGAGCAATAGAGAGAGATCAAACCTTATCTAAATATTCCATAATAGATTTAGAGAATTTCTTGATATTTTACAATTGGTCGCGTAAGCTAAAAATGTGCGTGTGGCTCTTATTTGTGTAAGCTGTGTGAATAACTTCCTAGGCTATCTTAGCAAATAGAGCTTTGGTATTTGTAGGCGCAATGGTTGGATCAATAGATGCCATCAATTCTTGCCAGATCAGTTGGTCCTGTTATAACCAAATTTGGTATCTGGGATTTTGCATCATAATGTTATCTTAGGTAACAATCATTGGTGGTGCCGATTTTGATCCATCAAGATAGCCCAAGAGTTGATGGCCATTGAGTAGCATCATAAGTTATTCTTTCCAAGTTAAGAACTGAAGTTTAACTTATAATTTGATAGGTAACTGAGATGAGGGATTTAATTGTACCACATGAACAATAGGTGAAGTAGCATAATCACCACTATTGGTAGAAGTAGCATCACAAGAGTTAATAATAATGTAATACCACGTGATTTCCTAGCTTAGATTCATTCTTAAAATATTAAGGGATATCTTCTTAAATGAAGAATATTTATTTTGTTTGGAATTTTCCAGATTTAGACTTCCCATTTTTTGGGAAATTGAATAACATTTCCATCGATATAACATTCGCACAAATCCGACACTCGGTAAAGGAGTTATGGTATTTTTAAGTTGATAGTCTACCACCTAGGAAGTCACCACGTCACGGAAGTGGTTAAATTCATAATTTTTATTTTCCAGTGGGCCTCCGTAACACTGGCGCTACATGGAGAGGTCTATTTTTCTATTTGCCAATTTCCAAAAGACCAACGCTATAGTGGCGCATCGCGCCGAAGGCCAAAATGGAATTTCTATAAGGCACCGCGATGGTGGTCTATCTCATTGAAGTTCCAGGCCCCAATTATAAAAATACAATGAGATAATATGATAACTTAGCATCACAGAGAACCCTTATTTCCCAGTCATTAATTTCTAATAAGCCAGTGCGATGGTGGCACGTTGCGGTGGCAGATAAAATCGAGAATTTTGGATCATTTTCTAGTTCCAATTTAGAGTTTAGTAGGGGTATTTTGGTCAATCCCCAGGGCTCCAATCCATACAAAACACATCATCAAGCAGATACCAAAGCACTTTATGCTTATTTCATCACTTTTCTCTCAAAAGAAAGCCCTAGATCATCAAACTTTCTCCCTAAGAAATCCAAATTCCTCCATTAATTCTCTAAAGAAATTCAAGATTGAGAATCCCCAATTAAAGAACTCTAAGAAGTCATCTCGAAAGCATCAATAGTGACCCAAGATTCAAGTTTTAGCATTTAAAAATCATCAATTGAGGTATGTGGGGTTATGGACAAGGATACTCCTCTGATCCTTGTGCCCAAAACTTGCTTTTAATTACAAAAGTTATCTGATTTTATGTGATTTTCCATGAAATTGAAGTTAGGATTTATACCCATTATTACATGATTATGAGGTTTTCATTGATTTAGAAGTTGAATTATAGGATTATATTCATATTTTTCTGCATATTGCATTAATTTCCAGATTTTATGATGAATTATAAATGTTTATATTATCAAGCATAAATTTTGAGATGTTTTGACATGAGATAGATGCATGGGTCACTAAGCCCTAATTAAAGATTTCTATTTCAAGATTGTTTGTGCTATGAGCATCATAAGATAAGATTATTGATAAAGATTTGACCTTTTGTTCTCAAAATAGATATAAAATCCACTTTACAGATTCAGATTACAGATTCAGCTTTACAAACTTATAGTTGGTTTTCATTATAAACCATTAGACTATTTTCAAAAAAGTAGATTTTCATCAGAATGAGCATATAAATATCATTTTGAAGTAGTATTTAGCACTGAGATAGGTACATTACTATGGTTTCATACCCCAAAATTAGGTGCTAATGTAGGATTTAAATTATTCCCACATCTACGTGGATGACAGATATGTGATCACCCAGATAGGTTATACTCCCTGAAAAGAGTATGACTCCTCTCCCCAACGTGAGGATTTTTCCTTAGGAAGATGAGACGTTTGATTCTATAAATGCTCACATGGTTTACGTCTGTTAGAAGAACCCCCCTTATAGATAAACCCTCAGATAAAAGATAAAGTATTTTCTATGCAGACTCATAGATTTCACTTAGCCTATATGATTTGAGAATAAGAAATTAATACAAATTTATAGACTAATGGTAATGGATCACAAGATTAAAATATATGCTTTATTGTTCAAGATTTATGATATTCAGTTTTTAGATTACTCAAGCCTATGTGAGTCATTTACCTTTAGCATGCATTGTTTTATAAATTATAATGATATTGTTTTCTTATTGCATTCACCCCCATATAATCAGTACATCCATAAATTATTGATCCACATATACATCTATATGCTATATTGTCTCATAATATAGGTTCAGGTGCTCATTCTCAGCAGCGTGAGCGATCTTTGAGCATCTCATCTATATCCTTGTAGTTAGCTATTTATATCTTTAGTTTATCAATAAATGTTTTTGTATTCATTTCAGATAGTTTGAGTCAACTGGGGGCCTATCCTAGTGACTCTCTAGATTCAGATAGTAGAGGCTTGTTGGACTACTAGATTCAGTGTTAGACATTTGATTTAGGATTCAGATTTTCAGTATTATTTTACCAAGACTTATGAGATTAGTATGTTTTAGATAAAATTTATGCATTTATTATGTTTTCATGTTCATATTTCCCTATTTTGAGATTTAGACTCAGTAGAAAGTATCCAGGGTTAGCTCAGGACTACTTGTAGTTTAAAGAACCATATGGCATTTCAAGAATCAGATTTTAAGGTATTAGAGACTCGGTATCATAGCCCAAGGTTTAAAGAGTCCTAGGGAGTCAGACAAGCGGCATTACATGAGTCTTGATCATTGGTGTAAAGTGTAACACATCTATATGCAAGAGGCTATGGAGCGTTTTAGGAAATCATCTCTTCTTTTATGATCTATTGTGAATTCAGTGTCTCTACCTGCTTCTAACTCATGATTTCACATGACAGTTGAACATGCCTCCTCATCGAGCTAATGCCCACAGAAATAATAACCAACCACCTTAGCTCGCAGATACTGTGAATAAGAATGTGTCATATGCAGAGTTTTGGGCTATCTTTCAGGTGCTAGCCCAAGCTGTGATAGCTAATATTCAGGGAAACCGTCAGGCTGTAGTCCCACCTCAGCAAGATGGGGACTTTGCCCCATCCATAATCCAAAATTTTATGAGAATGAAACCGTCGGAGATCTTTGGGTTAAAGGAAGGTGAGGAACCATAGTTGTATCTTGATAAGGTGAAGAAGATCACCTGAATTATGCATATTTTTGAAGAGGAGAGTTAAGAATTGACATCCTATAGATTGAAAGATATTGCTTATGATAGGTAGTGATGTGGAAGAAAAGTCGAGAGGAGAATGCATCTCCCATGACTTGACAAATTTTTTAGGATGTATTCTTAGATAAGTTCTTCCCATGTGAGATTAAGAAAGCTAAGATAGAAGAGTTTATGAACCTGAGGCAAGGCTCAATGGAAGTGAAGGAGTATTGCCTCAAGTTCAGGCAGTTTTCTAAATATGCCCCTGAACAGATGGCTGACCCTAGGTCAAGCATGAGTAAGTTTATGACTGGTCTATCTGGGTTCGTAGTTAAGGAGTGTAGGACTGTAATTCTTATTAAAGACATGGATTTTCCTAGATTGATGATGCACGCTCAGAAAATTAAGGCAGAGAAGATGAAGGAAAGAGAAAGAGAGTGAACAAGAAGGCTAGAATAGGATAATTTAATTATGGTTAGAATAGGTCTGGAGAAGGAAATCATTTGTAGTTTCAGAATTGATCATCTATGCCCACACCTTCTTCAGCCAGTGCACCCATACCCAGAAATAGAAAAACATAGTAGGGTAAGTCTTCTATGTCTAGATCTTAAAATAGTGTGAGTGGAAAGACCAGTCATCCCTCATGTGCTAAGTGTTGTAAGAATTATAGAGGTGAATATTTGTGGGATCAGAAAGGTTGTTATGGTTATGGCCAGATGGGTCACGGAAATAAAGAGTGCTCGCATGCTAGACAGGGGAATAGAGGTGTTCATCCCTAGACTCAGTCTAATAGTGTACCAGCTCATCTATATCGCCTAGCCTCTCCTTAGGGCTCCTCATCCAGTACCAGTGGCGGTAAGTGCCAGAATCGGTTTTCTGCCTTACCATCCCACCAGGAGTAGAAAGATTTGCTATACATTGTTGATGGTATGCTTAGTGTCTTTCATCTTGATGTTTATGTGTTGTTAGACCCTGGCTTGAGTTTCTCTTATGTGACCCTGCTAGTTGCTGTAAATTTTGAGATAAATTTTGAAAAGATCCCTGAGCATTTCTTGGTTTCTACTCTAGTAGGTGAGTCAGTTGTTGCTAAGCTAATCTATAAAAATTTTCCTATCATTGTTCTTCATAAAGTCATATTTGTAGACTTGATAGAGTTAGATATGGTTGACTTTTATATTATTCTTGGTATGGATTGTCTTCATTCTTGTTATGCATCTATAGATTGCTGCACCTGTGTGTGAAGTTTTAGTTTCTAGATGAGCCAGCCTTTGAATGGTTAGGTACTTCAGTGTCTCCCAAGAGTCATTTCATATATTATCTTAAGGCCATAAAGTTGATACCAAAGGTTGAATTTACCATCTAGTTCGAGTTAAAGACACTAAGTTTGAGACTCCAATAGTTCAGTCCGTCCTAGTGGTCAATGAGTTTCCTGATGTTTTCCTAGAAGATCTCCCAGGGGTATTTCCCAATAGAGAGATAGAATTTGGTATTGATCTTCTCCTAGATACTCAGCCTATTTCTATCCCTCCTTACCATATAGCTCCCACAGAGCTTAAAGAGTTGAAAGATCAACTTAAAGATCTTTTAGATAAAGGTTTCGTAAGGCCTAGTGTTTGTCCATGGGGCACTCCCGTCCTATTCGTGTGAAAAGAAGATGGTTCTTTGCGAATGTGCATTGAATATCGTCAGTTGAGTAAAGTTACAGTCAAGAACAAATATCCTCTTCCTAGAGTTGATGACTTATTTGATAAACTCCAAGGTGTAAGTTATTTCTCAAAGATAAACCTTAGATCCGTCTATCATCAGCTTAAGGTAAGGGAATATGATATTCCAAAGACAACATTCAGAACCCATTATGGTCATTTTGAGTTCTAGTCATGTCTTTTGGGCTAACCAATGCCCCAACAACTTTCATGAACCTCATGAATTGAGTGTTCAAACGGTATCTAGACATGTTTGTCATAGTATTCATAGATGATATCCTCGTATACTTCCATAGTGAGGATTACCATGTAGATCATCTTACAATTATCTTGCAAGCTCTTAGAGATCATCAATTATTTGCCAAATTTAGCAAGTATGAATTTTGGCTAAGATCAGTAGCCTTTCTCAGTCATATTGTCTCCATTGATGGTATTAGAGTTGATCCCCAAAAGACAAAAACCGTAAGAAATTGGCCTAGAGCCATCTCTTTGTCAAACATTCAGAGTTTCTTAGGTCTTGCTAGTTATTACAAATATTTTGTTAAGGGTTTCTCATCTATTGCATCCCCTATGTCTAGATTGACCCAAAATAAAGTTAAGTTCTCATGGTCAGATTCCTACAAGAAGAGTTTTCAGGAGTTGAATACTCGACTCACTTCAATCCTAGTTCTAGCATTACCTAATGGTATGGATGGCTTTGTTGTTTATTGTAATGCCTATAGAGTTGGTTTAGGTAGTGTGTTAATGTAGAGAGGTAAGGTCATAGCCTATGCCTCTAGATAGTTGAAGCCTCATGAAAAGAATTACCCAACCCATGATCTAAAATTAGCTGCTGTGGTGTTTGCTTTCAAAATCTAGAAACACCATCTGTATGGTGTTCTTGTTGATGTGTTCACAGACTATAAAAGTTTGCAATATGTGTTTACCAAGAGAGAGTTGAATCTTCATCAGAGAAGGTGGTTAGAGTTGCTAAAAGATTATGATATGAGTGTGTTGTATCATCCGAGCAAGGCCAATGTAATGGCAGACTTCCTCAGTAGATTGTCTATGAGCAGGATTGATCATGTGGAGAATAATGAGAAAGAGTTAGCTCGAGAAGTTCATCATTTGGATTGATTGGGTTTTAGGTTGGTTGATTCAGATGAAGGAAATGTTTAGGTCCAGAGTAGTTCCGAATCTTCCCTAGTTTCGAAAGTGAAGAAGAAGCAAGACATGGATTCTAGTTTGGTCAAACTGAAGGAGTCAGTTAAAGACCAAAAGGTAAAGGTTTTCTCCCAAGGGGGAGATGGTGTGTTGAGATACAAAAGTAGATTGTATGTTTTTTGTGTTGATGACTTGAGGTAATGGATTATGGAGGAAGCGTATGGTGAGCATTATTCTATTCATCTCGGTGCTACCAAGATGTACCATTACTTGCGGGAAATCTATTGGTGGAATGGCATGAAGAGAGATATAGCTAATTTCATGGAAAAGTATGCAACTTGTCAACAGGTTAAGGTAGAGAACCAAAGACCTGGTGGTACGTTGCAAGAGTTTGGTAGCCCCACTTGGAAGTGGGAAGAGGTGAATATAGATTTTATGACTGGTTTACCCCTTTTGCGTTGTTATCCTGATTCGCTTTGGGTTATTATAGACAGATTGACTAAGTCAGGACAGTTTTTTCTAGTTCACATGTGCTATACAACTGAGGATTATGCTAATTTGTATATCTGAGAGTTAGTCAGATTGCATGGAGTTCCATTGTCTATCATCTCTGATAGGGGTACTCAGTTTACTTTCCAGTTTTGGAGAGCCTTTCAAAAGGGTCTTGGCACCCAAGTCTATCTTAGTTCAGCTTTCCACCCTCAGATAGATGGTCAAGCAGAGAGGACCATCCAAACACTAGAAGATATGCTGAGGGCATGTGCTCTTGATTTCAAAGGTAGTTTGGATGAGCATTTGCCATTGATTGAGTTTGCTTATAATAAGAGTTACTATTATAGCATTCAGATGGCCCCATTTGAGGCTCTTTATGGGAGGAGATGTAGATCACCCATAGGTTGGTTTAAAGTTGGTAAGGCCGTTTTTCTTGGGCCTGATGCAGTGTTTAAAGCTATGGAGAAAGTTAAATTGATTAGAGAAAGATTGAAAACAGACCAGAGTTGTTAGAAATCATATATAGATGTGAGAAGAAGGGACCTTGAATTTGAGCTTGATGATTTAGTGTATCTAAAGACTTCACCCATGAAAGGGGTGAAGATATTTGGCAATAAGGGGAAACTTAGTCCCCGGTATGTTGGCCCTTTAAGAATTTTGAGTCGTGTTGGGAAAGTAGCTTATGACCTTGAGTTGCCCACAGACATGTCAGCCATTCATCCTATATTTCACGTATATATGCTTAAGAAGTGCATCGATGATTCCACTATTATAGTTCCTTTAGAAAGCTCAAATATTCAGAACAAACTTTCATACGAAGAGATTCCAGTTAAGAGTTTAGATCATCAGATCCGTAGACTGAGGAACAAAAAAGTTCCGTTGGTCAAAGTTCTTTGGCAGAATTAGTATGTTGAGGGCGCTACTTGGGAAGTAGAAGCAAATATGCAAGCCAAGTACACTCACCTCTTCTCTATAACCTCAGATTTAGCCGAAGGTAATACTCTTCCTTGATTCAGTTCTTTTCTAATTATATAGTAATCTATATAGTTTTCCCCATGTAAGTTTATGCACTCATAGAATTACTTAGAAACTCAGATAATTTAGGTTCAATTGTTCAGTTTATTTCGGTTGTGCGTGATAGATTATAACCTCAGATTTTCCTCAGTATTCTTAGTCTAACTATCAATGTTCGAGGATATATATTTCCAAGGGGGAGATATTGTAATACACCGTTATTTCCTACCTTAGATTCATTCTTAGAATGTTAAAAGATAGCTTCCTAAATGAAGAATATTTATGTCGTGTTAAATTTTCTAGATTTAGACTTCCTATTGTGTGGTAAATTGAATGTGCTTTCCATCGATATAAGATTTGCCTAAATCCGATACTCGGTGAAGGGGTTATGGCATTTTAAAGTTAATAGTTTACCACTTGGGAAGTCACCGCATCGCGGAGGTGGTTAAATTCATAATTGTCATTTTCCAGTGGACCTCCGTGACACTGGCGCATCACAGAGAGGTCCATTTTTATATTTGTCAATTTCCAGTAGACCAACGCTATAGTGGCGCATTGCGCTGAAGGCCAAAATGGCATTTCTATAGGGCACCATGATGATGGTGCGTCGCGTTGAATTTCCAGGTCCAAATTTCAAAATCCAGTGAGACAACACAATAGCTCTGTATCACGAAGCACCCTCATTTCGTAGTCATCGATTTCCAGTAAGCCACCATGATAGTGACACGTCGCGATGGCATATAAAATTGGAATTTTTTGGTCGTTTTTCAATTTCGATTTAGAGTTTAGTAGGGGCATTTGGTCAATCCCCAGGACCCCAATCCATCCAAAATACATCATCAAGAATGTACCAAAGCACTTTATGCTTATTTCATCATTTTTCTCTTAAAAGAAAATCCCAGATCATCAAACTTTCTCCCCAAGAAATCCAAATTCCTCCATTAATTCTCCAAAGAAATTCAAGATTGAGAATCCCCAATTCAAGAACTCTAAGAAGTAATATCCAAAGCATCAATAGAGATCCAAGATTCAAGTTTTAGCATTTAAGGATCATCAATTGAGGTATGTGGGGTTACGAACAAGGATACTCCTTTCATCCTTGTGCCCCAAACTTGCTTTTAGTTACAAAAGTTATCTGATTTTATGTGATTTCCCATGAAATTGAAGTTAAGATTTATACCCATTATTGTTACTTACAAGCTTATGAGGTTTTCATTGATTTAGAAGTTGAATTACATGATTATATTCATATTTTTATGCATAGTGCAGTAATTTCCAGATTTTATGATGAATTATAAATGTTTATATTATCAAGCATAAATTTTGAGATGTTTTGACATAAGGTTGATACATGGGTCATTAAGCCCTAATTATAGATTTCTATTTCAAGATTGTTTGTGCTATGGGCACCATAAGAAAAGATTATTCTCAAATTATTGATAAAGATTTGACCTTTTAGTCTCAGAATAAATATGAAATCCACTTTACAGATTTAGATTATAGATTCAACTTTATAGACTTACAGTTGGTTTTCATTATAAAGCATTAGACTATTTTCAAAAAAGTGGATTTTCATCAGAATGAGAATATAGATATTGTTTTGGGAGTAGTATTTAGCACCGAGATGGGTACGTTGCTATGGTTTGATACCCCAGAACTACATGCCAACCTAGGATTTAGATTATTCCCATTTCTATGTGGATGACAGATATGTGATCACCCAGATAGGTTATACTCCCTAGCAAGAGTATGACTCCTCTCCCCATGTGAGGATTCTTTCTTAGGAAGATGAGACGTTGGACTCCATGAATGCTCACATGATTTATGTCGGTTAGAAGAACCTCTCTTACAGATAAACCCTCAGATAAAAGATAAAGTATATTCTATGCAGACTCACAGATTTCCCTTAGTCTATATAATTTGAGAATAAGAACAGAATACAGATTTTTGAGCTAAGGGTAATGGCTCACAAGTTTATAACATATGCTTTATTGTTCAAGATTTATGATATTTAGTTTTCAGATTACTCAAGCCTATTTGAGTCATTTACCTTTAGTATGCATTTTTTTATAAATTATGATGATATTGTTTGCTTATTGCATTCACCCCTATATACTCAGTACATACTCAAAGTACTGATCCACATATACGTCTACGTGCTACATTGTCTCATAATGTAGGTTCAGGTGCTCAGTCTTAGCAGTGTGAGTGATCTTCGAGCATCTCATCTATATTCCTGCAGCTGGTGAGTCCTGATAGTTCGGGGACTTAGATATTCATATCTTCAGTTTATCAATAGATATTTCCGTATTCATTTCAGATAGTTTGAGTCAGCTGGGGGCCTGTCCCAGTGACTCTAGATTCCGATAGTAGAAGCTTGTCAGACTACTAAATTCAGTTTTAGACTTTTGATTTAGTATTTAGATTTTTAGTATTGTTTTACCAAGACTTACGAGATGAGTATGTTTCAGATAAGATTTCTGCATTTATTATGTTTTCATGTTCATATTCCCTTATTTTGAGATTTAGACTCAGTAGAAAGCAGCCAGGATTAGGTCAGGACTACTTATAGTTCGGATCACCATGTGGCATCTCGAGAATTAGATTTTGAGGCATTACAAATACCTAGATGGGTTGTTTCTCAAGACGCAATCATAAATTAGGATGTGAAAAAAGATCTAGCTTGTAAGAGGCTAGACTCTCTGATACCATATAAAAATAGATAGAGAGAAGTAGTCGAAAGATGATTTTATTCCTCAAGCATGCAACATTTAAATATAATAAATAACAATAACCTAAAACTAAACTTAAGGAAGCTAATTGTTATGTATACTCCTGAATAGTCGGAGTCTTCTACATATACACGACAACAGTAAACTCCTATAATAAGAGTCTTCTACAAATACAAATGCACAGTAACTATAATAGTAAATTATTCTAATAATGACAATATAAAATAATTATGCTTAATACTAATGTTGTATTCGTTGAGATTACAACATTCTTATATGGACCACCTATTTTTTTAAGTTAGGGGGAGGAAGATGAGTGGGTAGTTTATTATGTCACCCATATTTTCATTAAAGATTCAAATGTTGTGACTCTATCCCCCAGTCTTCTATTAAATACCAATCAACTATTGTACCATCAAAAATCTTCTATTAAGGACCAATTGACTATTATACCATCAGTTTCATCTGTGGTAGCAAGACTGCCGATTATTTAAGTTTACTAGAGAAGGAGGCAATCGAATAATCCATGACCTACACCAATCCATTTATTATCATATCCTTACCCATCTAATCCTCTAGGAGATCTTGACCTCCCTATTGCTCTTTGCAAAGGTACATATAGTTGTGAATCCGTATATTCCACTGCTTATTTTGTTTCATATATCCACTAATCCTCAATGTCTAGATCTTTGATTGCTTCTGTAGTCTCCATTTCTACATCTAAAATAGTGAATGAGGCTTTAAATTATTCTGGAGGGTCTGTTTCAATGCTTGATAAGATACAAGCCTTGGAGGAAACTCACACATGGGATTTGGTGAATTTACCCAAGGGAAAGAAATCAGTGGTATGTAAGTGGGTTTTCACAGTTAAAGTTTTTAATCTAGACAATTCTGATTAACTTTGACGATGAACACCCACTTACGTCCTACTCTTTCATGACCCGAGTCGAGGCCTTGGCCACAACAGGCATCCTAAATTATGTATGCCTGAAAGACCCCTTAGCATACTATCATAAGCATAATTCATTCAAAATAAAAGCGTGTAAGTTACAATAAAATTTAAGAAAAATTTATAAGACTATGTCAATAAATTTATGAAAATACAATAATAAATTCTCGTCTACGAAGCCTTTACTGAAAATTAATTGTATAGGCTAGGACAAGGCCCCCGGTGGGACCTTAAACTGAAATAAATAATCATATGAATAAAATGACATTCGGAATATGGATGGCTCACTAATTTTGACATATCTAAATGTTAGAATGATGTGATGAACCACGTGAACGAGTCTCAAAACCTATATTATGAGACAATATAGCCGTCAAGGACGGTCAATACTTGGAATATATTGGTATGCAAAACTAACCAAAAAATTCATATAATTTATATAAAATAATTGAGAGCATTATGAAAAAAAATTTAACATGTTAGAGATAAAAACACATGGGCATAATTAAAGAGCTTGAATCATTCTCATAAAAGCATAAACAACACTGTTTGTTTTACTTCTGAGCTATATGGTACACACTATAGTTCTACAATCCCACGGGCCATCTGGAATCCGCCATGAATCCGCCATTAGCTCGTTGGCCAAGCCCCTAACCCTAGTTTGCCACAAGGGGTGTAGTGCTATAATCTAATACGCCAAAGGGCGCATAGCCAATGTACAATCCATATTTTAGGACATAATAATCCTACACCGTTAAAACACAGTTTTGACCAAATATTATCTAAACTCATGCCTTATTTGGGTGACCATATAACACTCTTAAAGCCTATTTTTAGCCACTTAAAATCATACTTCAAGGTTATTAAAGTTCACCGCTTATTCATAACAGGGTATCGTCATAGCCAGACTTCCAATTCGAATCATATCATATGGTATCCATAGATCTTCTTATTCAAAAACTTATTATTGACCACCAATATGATTCAAATATCATAAAATATTTCTTTTTCAAAAAGGAAATAGAAGTTTAGGCAAAACAATTTCCTTTCAAGTCATAACTCTTAGCCGGTGATTTCTTTCATAGTCCATACAAGTTCCATGAGAAACAAAAGCGTTTCTTTGCAATATATTAAGTACTCTGTGGAAAATCATACCATAATTCAATAAAAGAGCATTTGAAACATCAATATTTTCTGTACTAATTTGATAACCCACAACAAATATAAAATACATCATTCTTGCCATAAAATTGAGCTTCACAGTTCAAACACTTCAAAATTCATAACATACTCATAATCAAATTCCCAAACTTGTAGAAAACCCCATAGTAAAGACATTATTCGATCATAAAGAAGGGGTTATTTCAAAGTCCATATCCATAAAAAAGGGAGTTTTCATAAACCATACTCTTAAATTAATTCTCAAGATTCATGGCATACATATATACATAAATACACTTTGAAATCCATAGAGAAATCATACTTACACCCATGATTTTTAAGATAGTTCTACATACCTTTCGACAGAGGAAAATTTGAATAAGAACTTTGAGATTGGAAACTACGAGCCTTGGAATTGGAAAATTCTCTTTGATGCTCTTGGTAGGAAGAGAATGAGGATTTGGGTGACTTCTACTAGTTTAGTACAACTTTAGGGTTATAATAATGGATTGAGGGAGTTATCGGGGGTTAAAGAACCATTTTACCCTTAGTTTAATAAGTGAAAAGCATAATTTAACATCTGGAAAGGGAGGGTCATTGGAATACATTATATTCTAGGAGTACTGGTCATTGGAAATTTATCCAAGTAAAATTTTCATCTAAAACTCAACTGGTAGGAAAGTGCCCAACTTAACTTTGAGTTAGGAGATTTTTATGACTTATATTCATCTCCAAAGATGTTTCCACACTAAAGAATTTTTATTAAAACTTAAGTATAAATAGGAATCATTAGGTTTGGTTCTATATACCTAGAAAAAGATGTTTCAAATCTAGCCCAAAAATGTGAGGTGTTTCATTATCTTCCTCTTGGGATCATTCATACTTGAATGATAGATGAGAACTTGTTAAAGCTCTAGAAATATGGAATAAAGAATGTAACCTCACATTAGGAATTCTCCCTCAATGAAACATACATAGGCATCAAGAAGAGCTTCATGACATCACTAAGTGAATCATGTAAGAACGAGGTATGAGATAATGAGACTTGACATAGAAATTGACTTGGACATAAGTTATTTAGATCATGATCATCACAACATAAGGAATAAGTTTATTTGGTGATCATAGGTCCTGATTTATATATATACTTTACATGAGATAAGATTTTGTTGGACATAGGAATAGAGGCATTCTCCACCTTACATGATACAAAAAGTGGACCTTAAATATAGAGATACCACTCAACTATGCTCTATACAATAAATAAAATACTTCATCATTTACAAATCACAATTCTCCCACAATAAAGCTAACTATAAGTGCTTGAGTCATGTTATATAGTGATTTTATGATACAAGCCAAATTGCCTTCGTACCATTGGATTGGATACGTATGATGCTCAAGGTGCTTGATGAATCCTTAATGCTATTAAAAAATGTCACATGGATGAAGATTACTATTAAGGAGGGTCAAAGGACTTTGACGAGGTCGAAGGAGTGCAAAACAGGGCTTGAAAGCCCCTTAGAAGGGACATGTTCCCAAGACACTTTGGATCCGCCGTTTATCCACTCTAGCATTTCAAGAGCGGGTCAAAACAGCCCCTAGTTGGCTCTTTCTTGCATTTGGGTCACTTTTGGGCCCTAATTATGTAATATTTAACAAAACTATAAATACTTCATAGCTAGGCTTATTTCATTTGTTAGTTTTGATTAACGATAATGATGAATTCATTAAAACTCCATTGGGAGTGTTAAGTTCTTGGAAAAACCAATGTTGAACCTTATTTAGAAACGGTGGTTATAAGGGAGATCCAATAACCCTTTTGGTCAACATAAGAGATAGGTGTTCGTAGGTAATTAATAAAGAAGGTCCTTGGGTTTGATACAACATTTGGTTGCCTTTTTGTTATCTTCTTGTATCTATCTTTCTATCATATATTCTCTTTATTTTTTTACTTTTCTTTTGTCAATTTCATCATTTATTTAGTTTTTATGTTGTTCTGATCTTCTTAGGTCACTCTCATATCATTTGGTATCAGAGACAATTTTGATTTTTTCCTTACGAAGTCAATCTTGGGTTTGTTATCTTGAAAATCAACAAAAACAATTTGGTGTCAAATATAAAAAATCCCCAAAAAATCACTATTCACATTTTTATTCTTAGGTTAAATTTTGATTTTTTTTATTTTGTATTTTTTTTGTGTTTCTAGTGTTAGATTGATGTTCTCTAACACTATACAGGTCTATAAATTAAATTTGAGCCAGATTGGAGCTTATTTGAGTGTTCTATCCTTGTTGGAATCTTGGATTGAAGATTTTGAAGTTGGTTTCATGGTTTGAAGTTTTAGGTGAGAAATTTGTACAAAATAATGTTTGGAATGAGTTTAGAACACTGAAAAGTGCTTACGTTCAAAATTTCAACTCATTCCGAGCTTTAAATAAAAAGTTAGAAAGATTGATGTTCTTGGTGTTCCTGGTATGTTCTTGAAGAAATTGCTATCTTCAAGTTGAAATTTTCAGAAAATTTGGTTGTTAGATCCAAAAATAAGGAATAAGTAGTGGAAAAGTGTTTTTAATTGGGCATCTAAGGAGATTCCAAAGGATATTCCAACAAAAGAGGACACAAAGGAAATCAAGAAGGGGATTTTTAGTCGTTTAGTAAGCAAGGGTAGGACAACCTGTGCCCAAGGTGCGCTGGAGGTGCTGCAGCAGATGCAGCACACCTCATACCTGTAACCAGCCTCTCACATAATACCAAAGTGTGCTGGACCTCTCCCTAATCTTCTGGAGCAGGTTCCCAGACGCAGGTCAAGGCAGACCAATGCAATTAAACATCCAAAACACATTTCAAGCTTACCCAACGCCAAATTGAAGTTCCAAATGCATTCTAACACTCCTAAACTCCAATTTTATCAAGGTTTGATCCATTAGTTTTAGTTTATTGATTCATAAAATCTTTTTTTGATTCTTAAACCATTCATTAACTAGTATTTCGTCTACTAAGTTGATCGATTAGTTCTTGAGTTCAAATTCTTTCATCGTCCTATTTCTTTTGAGCTTTTCTAGTTTCTATTTTGTTGTAACTTTTTGATTCAATTTCATAAATAGTTATTATTTCTTTGATTCATTCAAACAAGAATTCACTCCGACCACAAGTAGAGTTTGACACCTTGTTTATGACCGGAGTATAAGAAACTTTCAACATTTGCCACTCCAATTGTAAGGATTAAAACGGTGAGATTTTTACAAGTGTTTGTAAGGAGCTTTACTAATGATCTTGTTTTTTAATTTTGTAGGTAAAAGGTGATATAAGGAAGTATGTCTTTGATAGCCTTGGATAATTGTGACTATGACATAAGGGATTAGGATTATGGTGAAGATAGTTATGGCTATGAGGAAGATGGAGATTATGAGGGCTATTAATATAGCCATGATCAAGAGTTGGATGAGAATGAGGGATACTATTTTGAAGAATAATGTCAGATGAATGATGGCCTTAATTCTTATAGTGAGTATGGAGATGATGAAGAGCCATGTAGAGGTTCTTATGAGGAGATGGGGTATGCGAGGAGTATTACATATCCCACTCTAACATAGAGGAGATGTAAGGTATAATACATTCTTTTATAAATCTTATGAGACTCATGGTGATAATGTACATGAGGATTATCAAGTTTCATATTCGTCATCTTTTCATACTTCTTATCAAGGTCAAATCGATGTGACTGGTCATGCTAATTATAGTAGAGGTTGCTCCATGGGAATGAAAGAGCGTGCATCTCCAAAGCCTAAGGGTACTATATCTTACTGTTCTTATCCTAGTTCCCAAATGTATGGAAACGGGAACCAAAGTAGATATGGAGTAATAGTAGGAGTCAATATCTTCATACTTTCCTCATCTTTATAAGAGTGTCAGTTCCCAAAGAATATCTTGACTGGGAATGAGAGTGTGAAAAGGTCTTCATGGATTATGATATAAGTGAGGTAGAAAAAGCTATGTGTGCTCTTAAACATATCCAAGTTCCGACATCATTGTAGTGGGATATTAAAAGAAAGTTTGACCAAACATAGAGTTCCTTAAAGGAACTTATGAGGAATGCCTATGTACCAATGGGGTATACAACGCTTTACAATATTGATCCATGAAGAAACATTCATTCCAGAAGGGTAAGAATTTTTAGGGTTCCGGGATGCCTCCTTGTACTAGATGATTGGTGTTATATAAAATACATCATCCCACCCATGGTTGACCATCTAGGGATACTTCAAGATACTCTACTTGTTTAATACTTCTTGAATGGGTATAGAGTTCTTGAGAGAGTGAAGGTTTCCTTCACATGATGTGGGTACTATGAAGAGGTGTGGTATGAAATCTTTCCCTTGGAACGTGGACATCTAAGTTTGGGAAATAATTGGTTTGCAAGAATAGAGTCCAAATGTGAAAAATTAGCCTAAGAATGTAATGGACCAATAGGGAAATACTCTCTTTCTACCCATTTTCCCAAATCGCAAAGAGATGGGACCACTTACTCCAAGCCTAACAAAAATGAGAGACAAAAGATTGGGAGGAGTAAGGGAGTTCAAGGTGGAAACTTAGAAAAAAAGGAGAGGTTGAGAGGAGCGAAGTGAGGGGGTTTTCACCAAATAAAGCTAACATTGTTTGTCCTTCTTTTAATAAGGACATGTGTGCAGGTAACAACATGACAAATGGAGAAGAACATGTACCAAAAGAGAAGATATCCTTTGAATATTTGACAAGGGAAATCTTAGAAGCTTCAATAGCTTGTGGAGTACCTTTACACCAAGGTAAATAAGAATATTCTTAAGAACTTTAAGGTAACATATCTAACTATTACACTTTAGTACATATGAATGGTGATTGTATGGATAGTAGGCCATTGAGTGTGAGTAGTACCTTACCTATGTGTAAGTCTCATGATTCTTTACCTATTGATGATGATGTATATATTGTGAGTGTGTATACAGTATTTGATCCTATTGGTGACAGAATTGACTTTTCTTGCGAGATCAATTTATGTCCACCTAGTGTTGAAGCCATTGTGATGAATGATAGTACATTATCTTTTGAAATTTGTGTTGATCAACTTATGTGTGAAACTAGCCCACCACTTGAGGATGCGTGTGATAATATTAATGAACCTCAAATAAGTGATGATGTTAAAAATGTTGATCCAATGAATAGGAGTGACCCTTTGAGCATGTTATGAAGAACCTATTGCTTGCTTGGATCATAGGGATAACCATGTGTTTGAAACATCTTTGCCACTTGATAGTTGTATTTTAGAGAGTGAACTTTCATGTTCTAATTCCTCTTTATAGAATTCTCCTTATATCTTTAAATATAATATCTTATTTGAAGATGATGAAATCACTCCTAGTGAATTACCAAATAGTGTGGATAATGTTGATGATGTAGCTCATCTTGAGGGATATATTATATATAGCAACCCATATGGTGTGGTAGAATTCCTCCTAAATATGGAAATCTCATCTTGGAAGTTGAGAATACTCTTAACTAAAAAGAATGTGAAGGGTTGAAAGGTGATCTTTGTGTACCCATTGCCTACTCTTCTTTGAGTGTTTGGATTCTTGAACATACTCTTGATAATATTCTTAGGCATCATAGTGAGCATGTTCTTGAGGACACCTTATATGAAATTAATTTTCATGATACCTTTCTTTGTTCTCTATTTGCTTTTGAAGATGCTTATATTAGTGTAGAGAGTATGTCCTTTTGTTTTGGAGATTATTATATACCCGAATTGGTGCTTGGTCAAGATGACAAGCAAAGTTTGAATGAGGATATTAGTATCCTTCCCTATGGTAGTAAGTCTTTCTTTGGGATCCATAATCCACTTGATGGACCCATATTGTGTAAGGAAAAGATCTCCAACAAAGACGAGAGCTTTTTAAAGAAGGGGGCAATGAAAATATTCAAGCGAGTTCACCATGGCATTTTTCCATTCTTGACAAATGGTTCATTACTTGTAGGTCAAAGAGCGAGTCTTATCTTAAATACACTCTTGTTGAACCCCATTTATGTGATACCCATCTTCATTACTTGTGTAATATTAATGACCCCTTTCTCAAAGGACGTTGTTTGAAAAAGAAAGGTTCTTTGAGATTAAATGCTTTGATTCCATCCTTTCGTACATTATATGCTATATCATTTGGGACAAATGGCATTATTATAGATAATAACACCTCGGATAATGAATTTATGCTTAATTCTTTTTTTGTACTACCTTCTTACCTATGATGATGTCTATGCTAGCCTTGGAATTGTCTTATTGGGAGGTAAGAAACTAGTTGGTTGGTCCACTTGGTTGAATAATAATGTTTTATGGTCCATTCACATCTCTGACCCCAAAAAACCCTTGTGGAGTTTTGAACCATTGGTGGTACCATTTTTGATGTGGTCTCTTGATGAGATAATGAAACAATTATGTCTTATGTCTTCTAAGATTTATGTAGTTTCACCTTCTTGGATTTTTGAGGTCATTATGACCTTTGTGCTTTCCTTATCTCATAATATTTGTCATATCCAAGTCCTTTGTAACCCTTTTAATAAGTTTTTCATAATTAAAACAAAGGATATTTGGTTATATCTTAAGTGTGTGCTACCTTGGCATGATGCTATAGTTATTTGTGGTAACCCTAACCCTTATGTCATGAGGATGTTGCATTTGTTTGTCCTACCTTTGGTTTTGCAAGGTTTGGATTCGAGGTTGAATCCTTTTCAATAATGGGCGGATGATATAAGCCAAATTTATTTCGAACCATTGGATGGGATACATATGATACTATAGGTTCTTGATGACTCCTTAATGATATTAAAAGATGCTACATGGATAAAGATTACCATTAAGGAGGGTCAAAGGAGTGCAAACGAGGATCGAAATTCCCCTGGAAAGATTGTGCTGCCTAGATGCTTTGGATCTTTCTTTGATCCACTCTAGCATTTCAAGAGCAGGTCAAAACAACCCCTAGTAGGCCTTTTCTTTCATTTGGGTCACTTTTGGGCCCTAATTATGTAATATTTATCAAAACTATAAATACTTGGTAGCTAGGTTTATTTCCTTTGTCAGTTTTGATTAATGATAATGATGAATTCATGAAAACTCTATTTTGAGTGTTGAGTACTTCAAAAAGCCAATGTTGAACCTTGTTTAGAAACGGTGGTTGTAATGGAGTTTTGATCCCCTTTTCGATTGACATAAAAGCTAGGTGCTCGTAGGTATTCAATAAGGGAGGTCTTTTGGTTTGATACACCCTTTGGGTGCCCTTTTTTATCTTCTTGTGTCTATCTTTCTATCATCTATACTTTTACTTTCCTTTTGACAATTTCATTGTTTCTTTAGTTTTTGTGTTGTTCTCGTCTTCGTAGGTTACTCTCATATCATTTTATATGGAAGCCTAACCTAGAGTTAAAAGGTGCTAGCTTGAGCTATGGGACCCTATACTCTACGTCCGTTTAAGAATACTACTACACCTTATCACTATAATCAAACAACCTTGGGTCTTAATCAAGGAGTACTAACCACATAACACAAAGGTGTGTGCATTAATCAATTACAACGTTCAAACCTATCTTTACTACACCCACTTTATGGATCTCCCCACTAAAAACCAGCAACTTCAATCACTCTTACAAAGGTTTTCTTCACATATCCACTTCCTAAATATTTCACCTAAAGAAAGTTCATATCCCTATTCCCTCTTTGTCTATAACCTTAGCTCGAGCAGTCACACCAAATTTTAAAACATTAAGAAATATCTACTCTCTTATCTAAAACATTTCTACAATTCCATAACCACTATCATACTAGTAGAAAGAAGGTCACTGAGGGACTATAGTACAAACATCACGAATGGGAATAACACTATTCAATTATAACTTATAATTGTTGCACTACTTAAGGTGTGACCTGAGATGTAAGATACAATACAATAGGCACAAAGTGCTTCATATATCAATGCCTAGATCATAAATAGAGGGTCTTTTGGTCATAAATACAACACAACATAAATTCTTAGGACTAGGCACAGTGAGAAACACGAGTACATATACCATGAATTGTATAACATAACGCCGGGATTCAAACATTCGAGGAATATGACAAAGATTGTTGTTTGAAGCTTTTGCTTCTCATTCTGGGAATTGAGAATGGCCATGAGTTTGCATAAATTCTATTGCTTTGGGCTAGACATTACATAATATGAATTGGTAACATATAGGAAGCATAGTTTCTTAAAACTAAACGTGATGTAAGTCATGGATTTATGGGTCATGGGGGTCATAACATTGAGCAAAAGTACTTGGAGGATTGGATTACTAGGAGACATTATTGCTTCTAGTTTCGGGGTCGGAGCATGGGCATAAGTTTCATAGGTAACTCAGACCTTAGGCATGGCATAATATGAATACATAACACATTGGTAGAATGTCCTCTTAAAATGATGGAGGAGGAATTTTCTAGAATAAGAATAGATTTATCATGACTCCTCCCAGAAACTCAGCACCATGAGAAATTTCAAGATCTTCCTTAATTCATAATCTCCCCTTTAGATCAATGTCACAATGTTAGACTTATGGACGTATCCTCTCATTAGGTTCGTAAGCACAACACTTAGCACAATGGGATATCACTACACACATGAACGCTAGACTCACCCTGATAAACTATATAGGAAGGCACTAACTTCTTGCTAAAGCATTTCTTCAAGGCGGGGTAATACTCTTAACTTTCTCTAGGCTCAAGACTGAAATCGAGCCTTACAACTCTAGGATGGTTCTTGAAGAGAAGAATAACCCCTTTACAAGTGATTATGGATTTTTTAAGGACTAGATACGATTTATGTGATGGTGAAATGGTTTATAAGGACTGAAAAAACCCAATTACCCTTAAAAACCTTTAAAAACTCAGCCTAATGTGTGGCCCTCCCCTTCCCGACATGATTTGATATAGAAATATAGCACTTTCAATGCTTAAAACATGGAAATTATGCATGAGGCCTTTTTGTTAGATATGATCTGTTTTGGGTATGTTTTGCAGGAAATCATATTTTGGATGATAAGTTCATGAAAAAAGTGAAAAAGGTGATTTTGGACACTTATGGAGCAATTACATATGTTTGGGATATTTTTTGGCTTCATCGTGATCAATGCATGTTTGAGAGTTGAAGAAGATCTAAAAACTGACACTTGGAACCTACTAAGTTAACCTACAGACCAAATGTGGACCTACTAACCGCAGGTACACAAAGCAGGTACCAGAAAGACAAAATCCTGAGAGCTGACTTGCAGGAAGCGATCCATCCGCAACCTGTGGGTCTGAACCTATGCCTTATGCCACTCTGGGTTTTATTTTTAGGGTTTCCTCTTGTACCATAAATACCCCTTATGTACTTTTTAGGAGGAGTTACACACTTTTAATACTTAGAAACATATTTTTATTTCAAGATCTATCTTTGATATTGGGATTCCCATTTATTGAATTTTATTGATTATTTATTTTATGATTGTGAGTGTTCATGCATCTTATCTTTGTGATTTTATCTATGCTTTCTGATATGAATGTTATTGATTTCTTCACAATCATGAGCGACTAAAACCTATAGCTAGGGTTATGGAAACCCTAGCAAATTAACAGAGTAGGAGAAGTGAAATTGTTGATCTAAAATAATATCCATGGAATGCATTGCTTTATGTTCGTTATGATTGATTTCTTAATGGGTGCACACATTAGAATTCTGCCTAGGTATTGCTATTTACTCCAAAAGAGTTAAAGTGACTAGGAAAAGATAAAGACAACAATAATTTGGGAGTTAATTGCCGGTCCATTGTGCACAACAGAATATAGTGAACGCCCGTTAAATTTCATATAATAACTTGAGACTCAAAAGGTAATAGTTAACTGGGATCAAGAAAAGGTTTAGTAAACCAACATCATGAGACTCAAAAGGTAAAGGGTGAAATCCTTCTACTCGTCTGAAAGACTGTAGGAGGTACATAACTTATCAATTATACATGCAAGGTATTGGGTTGGTTCAACAACGCACAATAAGCCTATCGAGTTGAGATGTTAGGGGGAACACAATCCTAGTGTTCACCTACAACTGATTTTCAACGAAGATTAATATTGTTCTTTGGCCGAGACTACTACAAACAAATACCCCATTTAATTTTCCTATTTTTACCACAGACTTCAACCACTGAGATCTGCAAAGCCACGTGTTCCCTTAGGATTCGACTCCAACCTTAGTTGGGTTACTATATCTTGACAGCAACCATACCATCATCTAAAAGAAGGTGTTTCTTGGACTTCATCAATAAATTGGCATCATTATCGGGGAGCACAATGTTAATTTATGGATTGAAGTCATTGTAGTTTTTTGATTTTTAGTTATTCATTTTGTTCTTAGTTGGGCATACACCTATGTTTTCCTAGTGCACAAAGTAGAGGCAATCCCTTACTCCCAGTCAATCTGAATCCATAAAGGATCCTATAAACACTTGATAGGATGTTTGAGCTGAAAAGAGTTGAAAATCTTGAAGAGGTTCGTGATATTATACCTCCTACTAAAAGAGTAAAAGATATTATTGATCATCATACTAGTGACATTTTAGCTCATGATTAAGCATAGAAAAGGGAAATAGAAGAAGCTCAGAGAGTAGCTAGAGAGGCAGAGCTAGTTGAGCAGTACGAAGCAGCAGACTACCGAGCAACACTCGGTGGAAACCAGAACAGAGTTAGTGGTGCCCGTGTTTATGTAATCCCAGCATATTAGTAAATGTAACCATTCATATTTAATGAATAAGATTTGGGATATGTTGAGACGACCGAGATTAGAGCCATAGTACTTCTCATTTCCCCCCAGACATTAAATTTGACAATACGGGTGCCATGACCCAACTTCTAAATTTGAAAGGTGTGTTTGTAGGTTTTCCCATCGATCATGCAAACTTTTACCTTACAAATTTCATAGATATCTGCACCTCATATACCAATCCAGGGGTAAATCAAGAAGCACTTAGATTGAGGCCTTTCCCCTTCTCATTTATAGGAGAAACATCTTTTTGGTTAGGGGAATTGTTTAGAGGCTCTATCACCCTTGGAATAAGTCACGTAAGCAATTCTTAAACATGTTCTTCTCCCAATCATGGATGTTGTAGCTGAAGAACAAGATCTATAATTTCAGGAAGCTGTAGTTAGAGTCTATGTATGAGTCTTGGTTCAGGTTTAAGAACAAGTTGAGCATGGTGCCAAATCACCAGTTATCATGGACGAGCTTGTTAGAGATATTCTATAGAGCCCTGACTATCAGCTCCAAATCCATGGCAGACACCATCTCTGGAGGAGATTTTTTCAGACTATGATGGGAGGTATCATCAGAAATGTTAGATCGGATCTCACTTACTAACCGAGGGTGGCAAACTCGAGAGGCTAAGAGGGGATTTGGTACTTATGCTATTGGTGCTTCCTAAGACCAGAGAGCAACTGATGATACATTAGCATAAGAAATTGCATCAGTAAGGATTGATTTAGGGGTGCTAGAAAAGCATTTTACAATGGCTAATTTTGAGAAAAACAACATAGGGGTCAGATTCCAAAGTGTACGAGTCAAAATTAGAAGTAGAAGCTAATTATATAGATTGTTAGATAAAGGGTTTTCGAGCCCAAGGGCAAGGGAAACAAGGTAGAAACTATTATGATAGATACAAAGGCCGTAGAAAAGAGTAAGATGGTAATTGGAGAAAGAAGGATGACTACAGAGAGAAGAAAGACAGGTATATTCCACCTGGTAGAAATGATGTAGAATCTAGAATGGAAGAAATCCAGTCTAAACTGGTAAAGGGTCAAGAAGGTCAGAAGACTAGCCTTAAAGAGATTAAGGCTAATATTTTAGTGGTGACCCAGATGGTCGAGTCACATGCCACTACTATTAAGTAGTTGGAGCACCAGTTTAGGTAGATGTATACAACTCTGAACCAGAGGCAGCCAGGTACCCTTTTTTCCAACATAGTGAAAAATTAAAGAAACAACGGTCATATACTTGCTATTACCATGAGGAGTAGTGTCACTACTAAGGAACCCCTACTACGTAATGCTAAAGTTATTGATGATGAGACACCTGATAATGAGTCTGAGAAGGTAACAAGTGATAATGGTATAATTACTGAAGCTAAAGGTAAGGGTGCAGTCATTGAGCTTGAAGGTAGATAGATTTCGATACCACCTCCACCTTTTCCTCAGCAACTGAGGCAGAATAAAGAGGAAGGTAAGTTGAAATGGTTTATTAAGATATTAAGAGAACTGATCTTGAACATACCTCTTCTCAAGGCATTAGAGCTGATGCCTGAATACACCAGGTTTATGAAACATTTGGTCATAAGGAAGAAAGGAGTGAATTTTAAGGATGCTGATGGTATGCACCACTACAGTGCATTCACGACTAGGTCCTCGGTGCAGAAAAATAGTTATCCCAGAGTGTTCACCATACCATGAACTATTGGGTCATCAATATTTGTTCGAGCCTTGTGTGATTTAGGGGCCAACATTAATTTGATGTCGCTGTCCGTATTCAAGCAACTAGGCTTGAACTCTCCAGAATTGACTTCAATGCGGCTATTGACGGGTAATGAAATAGTGAATAAACATGTGGGAATCTCTTTTGATTTGATCTTGAGGGTGGATAACTTTATCTTTCTGACTGACTTTGCCATCTTGGATCTTAAAGTTTACACCGAGATGCCCATTATTTTGTGAAGAACATTCATGGACACAGACAAAGCTATGGTTGACATGGAAAAGGGTGAGCTAAAATTCAGAGTCAATGGTGAGGAGGTAACATTCAACATTTGAAAGTCAATGAAATAGCCAACCAACATGAGGGTAGTGTCGGGTGATTGATTATATTGATGACCTTGGAGGATATTCGTATGGGTATCTTGATAAATTCAGAGTAATCAAGATACACGCGTCGTGCTGAGATGTTAAATTAAGCGTTCCATAGGAGGCAACCCATGGTCTTGTTGGTGAAGTATGAGTAACCAACATAGCCATGTTTTGTCGTGACGTTAAATCAAATGCTGAGTGGAAGGCAACCACTATTTTAGTGTTCACATTTTTGTTGATTTTATATTTTTTTTAGGTTTTTAATTTTTGGATCTTACCCAAAATATGATAAAAATTGTTACATTCATCGGTTTCCAGGTAAGGGGACTGTGTGATCAGCCCATTATAGTCCCAAGTCCCACACTCAAAGTTGAAGTAATAAATTGAAAATTTGAAATTTTGAGGATGAAAAATGGTAAGTTGCAGAATTTGGTATATAATTTTACTTTTGGGACGTAAAACCTAGGTTGCGGGACCATAAGTATCTGGAAAAGATTCAATATGCCAAGTTCGTGTTGCGGAAAAGAGGACCAAAGATTTTGCCCCGTCACCTGCAGGCCAGAGGTGCTACGTATGCCCAGGAACCAACTGCAGGTGTAAGGCGCAGGTACATGCCGCAGGTAGGTCAAGTTATGGGCCCACTTTTAATTAAAATTTTGGGCCTACCAATATTTAAATATTAACAAAAGCAGCCCCCACTTATGTAAAACTATTCTTATCCTCATTCTAATCCTCAAAACTTCACTTTTCTCTTTAAATTCAAACTTCCCACTTAAAACATAAACCAAATCCACACTTAAGAAAAGACTAATTTGATACTTTTTTGTGATACCAACTTGTCCCAACATGCTTAAAACAAATTTTAACCTTGGTTTTGCTTGAGTCTTTCATTATTCTTTTTAGGATTTTCATATAAGAGGTAACTTTCTTGGCTCCTAATGGTTATATATTGGTTTATCTACTGTTAAAACAAGTTGATATGCGCATTTCATTGAAAAATATATAGAAATTATCATGATTGTATGGGGATCCTTGAAGTATCCTAAAATCAAAATGTATGGCCTTGTTTTGAGCTAAAATTCTAAGTTTAGGCCCTAACTTGGAGTTGAACTATAATGAATGAAAGTAATACCATAGGTTGAGCATGTTCGTTTGGTTTAAAATTTATGATTCTTGATTAGTGTGTATACATTGAACTTGTTGGGATTTTAAATAGGTTATAGGGGTGTGAAAATTGAGAAAAAGTTTAAACTTTTTGAATTTTTGTTTTTTTCTTCAACTTTTGCTATCGCTTACTTTTATTGGAAACTAACAACTGATTTTTAGGTTTATATGACACCTAAAGAGAAGAAGGTCAGCACTTCAAGGATATAGGTAGAGTCTTCTAAGCTTAGAAGTTCAGTGGAGGAGTATCTGAGCAGCGTCGTGTGGATGCTAAAGTTTCGATGACACATAAAGTCACGAAAGGAAAGAATCGCTAGGATGCTTAGTCAGCTGCAGCCTGAACGAGGATAAATTCAACAAGATATCACCACCATATACTCCTCCACCTGATGATGATGATGATGATGAGGAAGAGTCTAAGCCTACACCATAGGTTGGTCAGGACCCTCAGCCTGAGGAGGGCTCCTAGGATTATTTTGATGAGGTTGAGCAGGAGAAGTCATCAATGGTGCCCTAGTTTAAGAAGGGTACCACTACTCATACATAAAAGATAGAGGCACCTCAGTCTGAGGATGGTACAACACAGGCTTCCCATGATGCACCTCCCGAAGAAGGATATCTAAGGTGGTGTGTGCAAAAGATATGACTTGATAGCTATGTATGGGATATAGGCAGCCATACGTGATGTATTCATAAGGAGTGATGAATCGACTTATTGGGGGCTAGAGCGAGTACCACATCTATGGGCAATATTTAATAGATTTCAGCTAGGGTGGATGACTAGGCCACTCGGTTCATATAGTCCAGCAGTGCTGTAGGAGTTTTATGAATTTTACAAAGCCACCGTAGTCCTTCCCATGCACCATCATCAAGGCATTATTAGATTTCTATGGCAGCCACAGCTTGATCACACACTAGTCAGAGGGGTTAGAGTTGATATCAGAGAAGAGACTATACACAGTCATATTTGGCCCAGATTATATTAATCCTGCATCTACAGCTGAGCGAGACCATATATTAAGGATTTTACGTGATCGTCAAATTATATGGGATGTTGAGAATAGAGCTGGAAGGGTTGAGATGGCAATAAGAATTGCTGGTTGATTTCACCATTGGGTGATGAGACCCTATGGATTGAGGGGCAATTTGTGATAAAGAAGGGTCTATTAACACTGGAGGCCAAATTCTGGTGGTTGCTAATTAGATATTGTTTTTTACCTACTACTTCAGATAACACACTGACGTAGAAGGGAGATGCACTAGTTTCCTTCTTGATGGCTGGTTATGCTATTGATTTTGTTGTCATCCTCGGTATGATTTACATGATCGAGCCTTTAGTGAGTTGACTAACTTGCCATTTCCTTGTATGATCTAGATGCTATGCAATGAGGTGCATGTTACTGAGTTACCAGGTATTGATGAGAGGATAACTACGATCACGACTGTGTAGATGAGGACCATGAATGGTCTGGCATATCCAGGAACTTCTAGGAGATCTAGATAGCGGGCAGTAATGCCACTGGCCTAGTCTGAGGGCCTGATATTTTCTGCAGAACCTTAGAAGGCACGTATATATGATGCGGGTGTTTGTAATACCCCATAATTGTCTTAGATCAATTCAGCCCATAGTACATGTACAAGAGGCTTAGAACCTTAAAATTTAGCTAAGTATTGGAGACTTAGTTTTATATTTGGCCTCTTAACTTTGATGATTTTTAAAGTAACCTTCCCGACCTTGAGATTTAAGTTTTTGATTTGATTCATGTTCACGGGTGTAAGCATCATGTCTCAGGTAGGTTTTAGATTTTTTGAATGAGGTTTGGACCACGTTTGGATTTCAAAAATAGTAAGTAACCGCAATTGTGGCGCGTCGCGGTGGAATAGTAGTGGCAACCTTGGTGAATTGTGTTGAGAGCCCAATTAACATTCTAGTTATGAATTTTAATTTTCCAGGGGCAGTCTGGTCTGTTCCCATGGCCCCAATCCATAAAAATATGGGATTTATCATTAGTTAAGGCATTATATGCCCTATTTCCACAATTCCTCTTTAATATAAACCCTAGCCATCACCTAAATTCATCTAGTTCAACCTCTGTTCTTTCAGAAAAACTCAAAAATTCAAGCTTCACCACCCTAGAACGATCAAGAACATTAATTCTCTTGCAAGATTAAAGCCTTAAGGTATGTTAAATGTTCATCTATGGGCCCTTTTCACCCATGGAGTCCAAGTACCAATTTTTATATTTTAAACTATGAATTTTCATGTTTACAATGAGTTAGATTCATGATTTTCTTTTGGGAATTTCAATTATACAAGATGATTACAATTGTTTTAGTTGAAAATTAGCCCTTACATGCAATGTGTGAGCTAATGCTAACACATTTGAGGCTTTTAACTAAGAATAAATGCGAAGTCTTAAGCAACTTTTATTGTTTTTGATTGTTTTATGTTTGGTTTTGCTGTAGAAGCTAATATGATTGAGAACCAACAAGAATGGAAGCAACAGAGTTGAAATCAGAAGGAAATAGAGGCAAAGTGTGGCTGACAACATTGATGTGCGAGCAAAAGCTAACATATTTAATGCTTTTTGGCTCAAAAAATTGCGAAATCTTCAGCAAATTTTGTTGTTTTGATGTGTTTTCTAGTGAATTTGCATAAAAAGGTAAAAAGATGGAAAATAAACAACATCGGAGAAAAAGAGTTGAAAATTGAGCCAAAAAGAGAAATAGGCATGGCCGACGACATCGCTGATATATCATCAGCCCTGCGATAGGCTATCAGAAGTGGTGTTAGCCCTAACTAGAGAGTTGAAGTCTGAGAGAAAGTTCTGAGGACATTCGTGACGTGGCATCAAGGAGCTGATAAGGCGTCATGATGGGCGTTAGCCTATAGCAGAGAATTGAGCTTAAAGAAGAAACCTGATGACGTTGGTGATACGCCGTCAAATCGGTGATGTGGTGTCAGCTACATCATCAGCCTAAGATAGATTTTGAAGGAAACTGGAGCAATTCTGATGCCATCCGTGATAAGGCATCAGAACCTTGATGTGGCGTCAGCGACGACATCACCTAATCCAAAGAATTTTATGATTTTTGTTATTTTATTTCCATAATTAGGGTTAAGTATAAATAGCATCTTTTAGGGTTTTATTGAGAATCTTCTTTAATCTTTTAATCTTTTAAATCTTTTTGGTGAACTTTGGAGACACACATATTGCTTTATTGTTTTCACCAATTAGTTCTTGCTTTATTTCAATACTTATCAACAATTTGTGGATTTCTTTTTCATGATTCAATTAAAGGAATGCCTTGTTGCTTTTCATACGTTTGTAAGTTTACCCATATTATCATGAATTCAACATGTTCTTTCATTCATCAAATCATGAGCGGCTAATTTCATTAGCCGGATTTATGGGATCCATGGATTAGGGTTTGATAAGTTACTAGTTATTTAACGGATTCGAAGAGTAGTAGGACGACTTGAAATTCTATTGTTTTAACTAAAATCTAATGGTTGCAAACATTAGGTTATTCCTTAGGTTTTATTTGCTTCTAATGGAGAAATAGACTAGAGGTTGTGAATTATCAACAGGGACTCGGAAGCTACCAACCTTTTGTTTAACGATTAATGCCATAGCTGGATTAATCTACCTGAGATAAAATCCTATTGGAAATCGATAAGATCCTATTGGAAATCGATAAGTTATCTAAGTTCGAGAGAATTAGATAATAAATTGTCTGGTGAGGTCGAGAGATAAGCTAGATAGTATCGTCGTCAGGGATATTCTGCTATTTCTACTTACTTCAAGAATCCCAATCATTACCTAGTACCTGTCAATTCCCAAAATCCATGGTGAACATAACTCTGGTTTCCCATTTATATTGATTACAAACACTAAAATATTGAAAGTGACAATTAACTCTCTGTGAAACTTAAACGCCTATCTTTAGAAATAGTAAACTACCGGTAAAGTATTTTGTAAAAAAATTAAAGTTCACACCTTATTCCCTATGGAATTCAACCCCAACCTAGTTGGGTGTTATATTGAAAATGATCACTTACACCCATTCAAGAGTGTAGTTTGAGCGTTATCAAAAATAGCGCTGTTGCCGGGGAATACGATTGTAGACTAAAATTTTGTACGCGAAAATTTGCTGATTGTTAAGTTTCCTTGATTTACGTGTATTTGTTGTTTTTGTCTGTTTTAGATACTATGTTGTTTATGGCAAAAACAAGAAGTTCTGGAGAACTGCTATTGCCAATCAATCTGGAACCTCAACCGATAGGAAGAATAGCTGAACAACAGAAAGTAGAAAGACTAGCTGCTATAGCCAGGGCTTAGATGAATGTGCAGAATTTGGGTCAACAAGAACGTCACCAAAACCCTGATGATGAAGACTTGGGTGATGAGGAATTGCTGAATCCTCAAAACCCAAGGCGAGCTGAGCAAGTTGTTGCTCCAGTGCAGTGAAATATCAATAGAAACCAACCAGTCCGATGAAGATTTGGTCAAAAGCCTATTCAATATGAGGATGATAAAGATGATGAAGGAATGGACGAAGCTGGTGCAATGGGTGCTATCATTCCTCCACCGTTGGCACCAGGTGAAAAATTCAGCATAACAAGTACCATGATGTAACTCCTGAATCTGAAGGGGTTATTTGGAGGCTTGCTTGGTGATGATCTGAACATGTATTTGGTGAACTTCATCACTATTTACAAATCTTTTGACAATTCAGGAGTGATCCAGAATGCAATCAGGTTGAGGCTATTTTCTTTGTCTCTGTTTGGAGAGGAAACAATGTGGTTGAATGAGTTAGAGCCCGATTCCTTAACCAACTAGAGACAGTTGAAAGATTCGTTCCTAGAATAGTTCTTTCCACCCTCCATAAGGGTACAGTCGAGGTACAAAATTAGCAACTTCAGACAGCTTCCTACTGAAGCACTGCACAAAGCCTGTGAAAGATTTAAGAAGAAACTTGCACAGTGTCCGAACCACAATATGACGGATTTGCACTTGATGGAGACTTTGTATAGAGATTTTAACTCTGTGACGAAGCCTATTATTGACAATGCTACAGGTGGTTCGTTCATTGACCTCTCTTTTCTAGATGCTTCTGACATGCTGAATAGAATGACCAAGCAGAGTCGGGCTTGGCATACTAGGAATTCTATCGCGGGTAGCCCAACTATTGCTAGTGGTATTACTGCGAAGCAGTGTAGAAGGGATGAGGAGCGAGATCAGGACATGGCCCAATTGAAGATCTAGATGGACTTACTGGCCAAGCACTTGCTATCCACCAGGACTGAAATAGTTAAGGCTGTGGAATCTCATGGTACTGTGTCTATAGGTGTGATGCTGAGGCAAACTATGTGAGTAATAATGGGGGTTTATGAGGCAATAGCCAAGGGAACCAAGGTCGGACTTTCTATGACAAGCCTAATTATAAAGATAGGGAGCAGGGACATTGGAGAAATAATAATGACAGGAGTGGTTTATATATTCCTCCTGGAAGTCGGGATGCTGCGACGACTAGTTCTGGCAAGATATCTATGGAGAACATGATGGAAAAGCTGTTGAAGGGAGTTGAAGCTACCAACTCGGGGGTAAATACTATGAAAATAAAATTTTCTACCCTCAGTCAGTTGGTTAGATCACACTCTTCTTCTATTAAGCAGTTGGAGAAACAGATGAACCAACTGTCAGCTACTCCAAACCAGAGAAAAGATGGTACTTTACCTAGTGATACGGTTAAGAACCCACGGACTGATGGCTCTTGTATGGCGATTACCACTCGGAGTGTTAAGATGTTATCTAGCCCTTCTATGGGCAAAGCTATATAGAATGAGGTAAGTATCGATGAACCAAAAGGAAACAATCCAGTGGAGTCTGAGAAGCTGGATGGTTTTGTTAACATTTCAGAGATAGAAGACAAAAAGGTAAGGGAAGTGGTATTAAAAATAAATTCCAAGACCACCACTTCCCTTTCCTTAGAGATTAAAGAATAAAGTAGATAACAAAAAATTTAGCAAATTCTTGGCAATACTGAAACAACTGACAGTGAATGTGCCATTGATGGAGGCACTTGAGCAAATGCCAAATATGATAAATTTATGAAGGAATTGTTAACAAAGAAGAAAAAAGTAAACTATGAGCTAGTGGACAACATCCACCACTGTTGTGCTGTTTCTTCACAATCCTTAGTGCAGAAAAAGCCTGACCTTAGAGCATTTACCATACCGTGCACAGTTGGGTCCATAAAGTTTACCAAAGCTTTATGTGACTTAGGAGCTAGTATTAATCAGATACCACTTAATATCTACAAGAAGCTTGGATTGGGGGAACCTTCCCCCACAATGATGCGTCTTGTGATGGTAGACAGATCGGTGAAGCAACCAGTTGGTATATTGCATGATGTGCCGGTAAAAGTGGATGACTTTATTCTGCCTGCAGATTTTGTAATATTGGATTGTTATGTTGATTTTGAGGTACCCATCATTTTGGGTAGACCACTATTAGCCACGAGAAGAGTATTGGTTGATATGAGCTCAATGAGATAAAGTTCAGGTATGGAAAAAAGAAGGCTAGATTCAAAATGCATCCTCCTATGAAGCAGTTGGAGGAGAGGAATATCTTCTAGGTTATGGATGTATTCCAAGAAAATAGTAATGAGGTATCCATACAGTATCTTGATGAAGTCTAAGTAGTCAAGACGACCAAGTCGTGTGTGACATTAAATCAGGCTCTATTGGGTGGCAACCCAAAATTTTATTTTCATGCATTTTGTTTTTATTCATTTAGGTAGTAATAGGAAGGAACTGAAGAGGTACGAAAGGGTCAAGGTAAAAACTGAAAAAATCAAGACAAATGGTATTGACGACATTCGTGATAGGCTATCACAACTGTGATGGCTTATCACAAGTTGTCATCAGCCATTATCCTGTTTTTGAAAATATGGGCCCAACTTAGTTAAAATCCAACCCGGCCCAGATACAAAACCTTTCAAGTTCCCGCTTTTTGTTTCCTTCTTTAAGTTTTGTTTTATTTCCTTATTTAGGATATTTACTTTATTTCAAAATACTCCCAAGCATACAAGGAAACATCCTTCCTGATAGTTGTGGGTTTTCAAGGAAAATCAAAATCCATCTCTCATCTTTTCTTCTCTATCGTATAATCAAGTTGAGCCAACTCATCAGGTATGCTTATAACTTTGTTTCTCCTTTTATTGAAGTGATAAATTTGTTGAAAACATGATGCTAAAAAAAGGGAGAAACTTCAGTTCAAGTTGTAATAGCATGGAAATCGGAAATGAGGGTTAAGTTGTGCCTAAATTGGAAAAATTTAAAACCCCAAGTACAAAAACAAAAACTCCATGTGGTTATACAAAGAATTTGGTTCCAAATTAAGAATGAAAACTGAGTGGGAAAAATTCTAAGCTGATGACATTGCTGATAGGCTATCACAAGTGTGATGCCTTATCAACTTATGTCATCAGAAAATTAGACAAAAGGAACATTCACTGTTTAAGGCCGACGACCTACCTGATGGGCTATCACAACTTTGACGCCTTATCAGGAATGTTGTCACAAGCTTGAGAGAAGTGTGCTAGTTCTATTTAAGGCTAATGACATAGCTTATAGGCTATCACAAATGTGATGCCTTATCAGCCATGTCATCACACCATAATTATAAAGCTAAGTTGCTGAACTTGAATAACATGTTTTGATTGTTATACCTTAAATATTAAATTGTGTTTGTCTTATGGTCCAGGAATACTCTAATGGCACCTAAAAGAACGAATCCTAACACTCCAAAGAAAGCTGCTAATACCAAGGTGGTTCGGAAGCTCATTGATGAAGACTCTGATTATAAAGATGAAGAACCACCGCTCAGGTGGAGGAGAAAGAAACCCAGTCCAAATGCACCTCCTCCACCTAAACCCATTGAGGTGGAGGATAGTGATAATACTAAGACCACCACTCCACCTGAGAGTGAATCTTTTGAGCAAGAGGGTTTTAAGCAAACTGAGTTCGAATAGCCTAAGTTTGAGAAGGCTGAATCTGAAGAATCAGAGGTAGAACATGCTGAGTGTGTCAAATTTGATTCTGAGGAACCATCCTCTGAAACTCCCTCGGCTGAGAATCAAGTTGAGAAGGAACCCCCAGCTCGGGGAACTTTGATAAAATGTAAGAATCCTGAGGTTAGAGAGAATGCTAGATGGTAGATCCCTGAAGCAGAGGACATCTTCCTCAAAGGTTTGATTAGAACAAAAAGAAAATCTACCAGACGGATAGTGTTTCTAGAGTAAAGAGTTATCATCACAGGATTGCCTGGGTATCCTGTAATTAAGAAGAAATTTAAAGATTATGGGCTGGTATGGACTACCAAGGAAGGTAAACCATTTTGTCCTACATTAATCCGCGAGTTCTACTCGAACTACCAGGCTAGGCTAGAGGGCATGTGAAAGAATGGAGAAACCACAACAGACTAACCTTTGTTGACCAGAGTTCCAGTTCAAGAGGTCAATGTAGATATTTCTTACATGACTATCAACAGATTTCTACATGGACCCAACTTCATTCCTCAGGTCACAAATCCTGTATTCTACCATTTTCTGAAGAGTAAGAATGACCAACGTTCGTGGTTAGCTATACTTATAGCTGAGGGAGATCCTTTATGGCTGACCCGATCTAGTGTGCATATTTATAAGGCTTCTTTGACTCAAGAGGCAAAGTTTTGGTAGGGTGTTGTGCATACCCATTTGATGCCGAACGACGGAGACAATATTCTGGGTAATGATTGAGCAATATTGGTTACATGTCTTTTGGCCAACCTTAAGTTGAATTTTGGAGAGATCATTGCTGAAGAGATCAAGATTCGGGTAACGAGGTTTAACATGGCTTATCTATTCCCTTGTCTGATTACTAGGCTATGTACAAAGGTAGGGGTACCACATATTGCTGGGATCGATAATACGCTATATGCCACTAAGACCCACAACCCTATTCGCTATAAGAAAAATTAGCCAAGGCTGAAACTTGACAGAGGGGCGAGGGGCGAGGTGAACCTATCATTTGCAGGCCCTAGTTCAGCACCTGAAGTGGAGGTACACGCTTCTGAGACTGGACAGATAGACTTAGTTCCTGAGGATGAGCCAGGTCCATAAGTTCCTATAGCACCAACAAAAGCTGCATCCAAGCCTATTGATATTAGAAAAGTGGCCAAACAGGCCAGATGGTGTGAGATGCAGCTACGTGCCTTTGCTGAGCAGTTTACTGCTGCTATAGATAAGAGAATCAAGGATGCTCTTGAGCCCTTTTCAACTTTGCCTACATGGGTTACGAATCAAGAGAACCGTTTTGATGCAAGGGCATAGGAGTTGACTGGAGCAAAGCTCGCTAAATTTAGAGTGGCCCTAGAGAAGGTAAAATTTGATATGGTGGTGGTCCAACAACACTAGTTTATGATGCCTGCAGGGAAGACAACTGAAGAATTTAAGGATGAACCCCCAATCCTTGATCTCACTGTGGAGCCAGTGAAAAATAAAAAGAAGAAAGACAAACAAGATGAAAAAGGTAAGAGAAAGAGACAAGAAGATGATGAGAATAAGAGCAAAGCCAAGAAAAAGTCAAAGAAGAAAAAGAAGGGAGAGAAGACACTATAGGAAGATGATGAGCTACCAGAACAAGAGAAAGTGGATCTAAAAAAGGCAATGCAAGCGTATCGAGAGGACAACTGGAAATGGGAATAAGAAGTGCGAGTGAGGGCTATAGGAGCCTCATCTAGCAAAGTAGCTGCACCAGAGCAGAGAGAAGCTCCTAATGAGGATGACAATGCTGCAGGGTCATGGACCCATGATTTGAGACTTGATTGACTCCAGGTATACCCTAAACCCTAGTTTTATCTTATTCTGATTTTAAGTTGAGGGTGTAAGGTAGCATGTTGTTGTAGCATATTCTATAAATAACTAGGAATAGTGCAAGTTCTGTAGACCGTTAACTAATTTTGTGATTTTGAGCACCTCTCCAAAGTTTTGTTTTGCATAACTGTGTGGATTGCATCTTAGTGTGACCACTGTGCATCTTGTCATGGAATTAGTTTAGTTGCTTGATCATCACTGCTGAACAATTGCATAAACCAGATAGATAGTAGCCAGTGATATTGCTTATGTGCCATGTATGTGTGAGACTATATCAAGTTTTTTTTGTATTGCCGAATCTAGAACTTTACCGGTTCATATTACCATAGTTGAAAGATAAGGGTTAAGAAAGAATCATAGGCCATTTTTGAATTTCAGTCACTGTTAGCCTAAATGACCTTCCTATAATGCATGATACCCTTTGATCCCTGTTGGAGCCTTAATTGATCATTTTATTTCTATGATACCTATCACCTTCCCTTTTTAATCATAATGAACCTATTTTGGCCCTGGTCCTCCTTGGAAACTGTGCACCTTGACTTAGGCAAACAGCCTAAGTTGAGGGTGGCTATCATAGGGGTGCGTGATATAAATTAGGAATGAAGAAGGGTTGAGTAAAAAAAAGGAATAAGTAAGAAATAAATAGATTACTGGGTGTTGGTGAAAAAGAGAAAAGAAGGAAATTTGTTTGAATAAAAAGACAGACCACACCCATTCTGAATGTGTGATAAAGAGAAAAAGAAAAGAAAATAAAAAGAGAGAAAAAGAGGTTAAAAAGTAGACCCCATAAGTTTGATAGTGCCAAGGAGGGTAGTCACTCTAAATGCTATGTAATATCATACCAGTCCTTAGCCTATGTTACAAGCCAAAGAAAGACCTATAGTGATCCTAGCTTACCGGTCCGGACACTTTGGTAATGATGATAAGGGCAAGCATATGGTATTTGGCATACACTGGTTGAACTTTATTCTAAGAGTGAGTGTTTTGTGATTATCCCCATGTTTATATTTTGAATTTTCATGAGAGAGAGAGGAATTTCCTTATTATGAGGGCACACTGGAATTTCGCTAGGTTACTTAATAGTTTTGGGGTAGTGACATATTGATACATGCATGATTGATGGTGCTTAACTGATGCCATGGCCAGAATCCTGTCTGTTATACTGTTGCTTTTAAATAATTTATACAGTTAGTTTTGAAGTAGTTAACCTTGGAGATGGTAACTGAGTTTTGAGGTAAAATGGTTGTTGACTGCTAAATGAGCTGTAGACTCTCTTAGTTGTTTTGTTGCTCGAGGACAAGCAACTATTTTAAGTTGAGGGTGTTGATGTGTGAGCAAAATCTAACACATTTAATGCTTTTTGGCTCAAAAAAATTGCAAAATCTTCAGCAACTTTTGTTGTTTTGATGTGTTTTCTAGTGAATTTGCAGAAAAAGGTAAAAAGATGGAAAATAAACAAGATCAGAGCAAAAGAGTTGAAAATTGAGCAAAAAGGAGAAAAAGGCATGGCTGACGACATCGCTGATACGTCGTCAGCCCTGTGATAGGCTATCAAAAGCGGCATTAGCCCTAACCAAAGATTTGAAGTCTAAGAGAAAGTTCTAATGACATTGGTGACATGGCATCAAAGAGATGATAAGGCATCATGATGGGCGTCAGCCAAAACCAGAGAATTGAGCTTGAAGAAAAAATCTGACGACGTTGGTGATACGCCGTCAGATCGGTGATGCGGTGTCAGCTACATCATCAGCCAAAGACAAATTTTAAAGGCAACTGGAGCAATTCTGATGCCATCCTTGATAAGGCGTCAAAACCTTGATGTGGCGTCAGTGACGGCGTCACCTAATTAAAAGAATTTTATGATTTTTTTTATTTTATTTTCATAATTAGGTTTACGTATAAATAGCATCTTTTAGGGTCTTATTTAGAATCTTCTTTAATCTTTTAATCTTTTTAATCTTTTTGGTGAACTTTGGAGTCACACATATTGCTTCATCGTTTTCACCAATTAGTTCTTGTTTTATTTCAATACTTATCAACAATTTGTGGATTTCTTTTTCATTATTCAATTGAAGGAACGCGTTGTTGATTTTCATACGTTTGTAAGTTTACCCATATTATCATGAATTCAACTTGTTTTTTTATTCATCAAATCATGAGCGGCTAATTCCATTAGCCGGAGTTATGGGATCCATGGATTAGGGTTCAATAGGTTACTAGGTATTTAACGAATTCAAAGAGTAGTAGTACATCTTGAAATTCTGTAGTTTTAACTGAAATATAATGGTTTCAAACATTAGGTTATTCCTTAGGTTTTATTTGATTCTAATGGAGAAATAGACTAGAGGTTGCATATTATCAACAGGGACTCGGAAGCTACCAACCTTCTGTTCAATGATTAATGCCGTAACTGGATTAATCTACCTGAGATAAAATCCTATTGGAAATCGATAAGTTTTCTAAGTTCGAGAGAAATAGATAATAAATTGTCTGGTGAGGTCGAGAGAAAATTTAGATAGTATCTTCTTCAGGGATATTCTGCTGTTTCTACTTATTTCAAGAATCCTAAGCATTACCTAGTACCTGTCTATTCCCAAAATCCATGGTGAACATAACTCTGGTTTCCTATTTATATTGATTACAAACACTAAAATATTGAAAGTGATAATTAACTTTGTGAAACTTAAACCCCCATCTTCGGAAATAGTAAACTACCAGTAAAGTATTTCATAAACAAATTAAAGTTCACACCTTATTCCCTGTGGGATTCGACCCCAACCTAGTTGGATTTTATATTGACAACGGTTGCTTACATCCATTCAAAAGTGTAGTTTGAGCGTTATCAACAACATTTGTGATAAGTCATCAGCCGTGTGAAAAGCTATCAGCTTTATCATCAGTAGTAGACAGAGAATTAGACTAAGTTGAAAGCTGTGATGACATTTTGTGATAGGTTATCAAGGAGATGATAAGCCGTCAAGAATGTCTTCAGCCTAAGGTAGCACATGAAAACTGAAGTAGATACTTGACGACATTTTATGATAGGTTGTCAAAGAGCTGATAAGTCATAAAGATTTTCGTCAGTGTTAAGCAGAAAGTGTCAAAAACATAAAGGAAGCTAGCGACATTTGTGATAAGTCGTCAGCCTCCTGATAGGCTATCATAATTGGCGTCACCTAATCTGAAGAAGTTTTGAATTTTATTATTTTGTTTCCATAATTAGGGTGAACTATTTAAAGACTTGTTTCGGGTTTATTAAGAGTTTTGAACCTTGAGTTTTAAGCAATATACTTTGATATTTTCTCTCTCTACCTTTTGCTTGAGAAAGCAATTACTTTGAAGATATTATATTCATTATTTTGGGATTTCCTTTGTGATTTAATCTGAGAATCTCTAGTTTCTATTCATCTTGTGGTAAGTTTATCTTTTAAAGTATGAATCCATCTAGTTCCTTTGATTTTTACGTCATGAGCGGCTAAATTCCTTTAACCTGAATTATTGGATCTAGGGTTAGGTCTTGTTTAATACTACTTGTTAAGCAAAAAACCCCCCATTTCTGGAAACATCCAGCTATCAGTTGATTAATTTGCAAATGACTTACATTCACACCATATTCCCTGTGGGATTCGACCCTAACCTAGTTGGGTTTTATATTGAAAATGATTTCTTACATTCTCATTAGCGAGGAGTAGTTTGAGCATTATCAAAAATGGTGCCGTTGCCGGGGAATATGGTTATAAACTAAAGTTTGGGTGCGCAAATTGATTGTTAGTTAAGTTTCCTAGTTTTACGTTTATTTGTTGTTTTTGTTTATTTCAGGATCTTCAAAGTGTTTGCTAAGAACCAGAAGTTCCAGAGAAGCTTTATTACCACATAATCCAAAATCGCAACGAATAGGAAGAATTGCAGAACAATAAGAGGCTGACAGATTGGAAGCCTTAGCTAGAGCTCAGGTGAATGTGCAAAATGTCGGGCAACTGTCATGAAATCCAAACCCTGAGGATGATGATTTGGGAGATGATGAGTTGTTGAATCCTGGTAACCCAAGGTGTGCAAAGAAAATAACTACACCAGTATGATGTAATGTTAACAGGAAATATCCATTCCGAGAAAGGCAAAAGTACCAGCCGGTCCAGTATGATCTTAATGATAATGATGATGGAATGAACGGAGTAGGTGCAATGGGTGCAATCATTCCTCCACCGTTGGCACCTGGGGCAAAGTTCAATATTACGAGTACTATGATCCAACTCCTCAATCTGAAGAGGTTGTTTGGTGGCCTTCCTGGGGATGACCCAAACTTGCATCTGGTGAATTTTGTCACTATCTGCAAATTTTTTGATAACCTAGGAGTGGACCATAATGCTATTCGGTTGAGATTGTTTCCTTTGTTTCCGTCTGGGGAGGCGACTTTGTGATTAAATGAGCTGACACCCAATTCTATAACAAACTGGAGACAGTTGAAATGAGATTTTCTAGAAAGGTTCTTTCCACCTTCCAGAAGGGTACAGTTGAGGGACGAGATCAGCAACTTTAGGTAGCTCTCGACTGAAGCCTTGCATAAAACCTGAGAAAGATTCAAGAAGAAACTGACACAGTATTCGAACCACAACATGACAAACATACATTTGATGGAGACTTTGTACAGGGCTCTTAACTCTATTACAAAGCCAATTGTAGACAATGCTGGTGGTGGTTCATTTGTTGATCTTACATTTACAGAGGCTTTAGAGATGCTGGACAGAATGACTAAACAAAGTTGGGCATGACATACCAGAGACTCTGTGGTGGCCAGCCCCACTGCTTCTGTAGGTATTACTATGGAATAATATAGAATAGAAGAGGAGCGTGACCAAGACATGGCTCACCTTAAAACATAGATGGACTTGCTAACCAAGCACTTGCTATCTGGCAAGATTGAGAAGGTAAAAGCTATCGGATCTCAGGATAGAAGTGAGGTTGATGTAGATGAAGAGGTAAACTATGTTAATAATTAGGGGGTTTTTGAGGCAATATATAAGGGAATCAAGGTTAGAACTTTTATGATAAGCCTAGTTATAAAGATAGGGAGAAGGGAAATTAGAGGAATAACAATGACAAGAGTGGGCTATATGTTCCTCCTACAAATTGTGAGGCTGCGTCAACAAGTTCTAAAAAGATGTCTATGGAGGAAATGATGCTAAGTTTTTGAAGGGAGTGGAGGCTACCAACTCTGGTGTGACTACCATGAAGACCGATCTGACATCCATCAGTCAATTGGTGCACTCACACTCCACCATAATCAAATAGTTAGAGCAGTAGATGAGCCAAGTTTTTGCAGTATTCAACCAGAAAAAGAGTGGAACATTACCAAGTGATACAGTCCAGAATCTACGAAATGATGGCTTATGCATGGCTGTTACAACTAGAAGTAGTAAGATCTTACCTGGCCCTTCTGTGGGTAAACCTGTATTTGATGAGGTAGATGTTGATGAACCTAAAGAAGGAGGTCCAGTGGAGTCTGAGAAGATGGATAATTTTGATGATGCTCCATAAAAAGGTAAAGAGAAGGAGAAGGAGGTAGTTCTGAAAACTATCCTAAGACCACCACCTCCATTTCCTTAGCGGTTTAAAAAAAAGGTTGATGATGCAAAATTCAGCAAATTCATGGCAATGCTTAAGCAATTAACAATAAATGTGCCTTTTGTTGAGGCACTTGAGCAAATGCCAGGATACGCAAAGTTCATGAAAGACCTTGTGACTAGGAAATGGAAGGTTAGCCATGAGTCGGATGACAATCTCCTTCATTGTGGTGCTATCTCTACAGGTTATTTGGTGCAGAAAAAGGTAGATCCGGGAATGTTTACCATCCCGTGTACTATTGGGTCCCTAAATTTCACTAAAGCACTATGCGATTTGGGAGCCAGTATAAACCTAATGCCACTCTCTATGTATAAAAAACTGGGTTTGGGGGATCCTACCCTGATGAATATGCGATTGGTTATGGCAGATAGGTTTGTAAAATAGCCAGTGGGTATATTACAGAATGTATTGGTAAAGGTGGCCGACTTTATTCTGCCTGCTGATTTTGTAGTCCTGGATTGTGAGGTGGACTTCGAAGTGCCCATTATTTTGGGTAGACTATTACTTGTCATTGGGAGAGTGATCACAGACATGGAGCTAAATGAGTTGAAGTTTAGGCTCAATGACAAGGAAGCAAGAAGGGTCTGTCAAGGATGACGACATTTGTGATAAGCTATCACACTTGTGATAGCTTATCATAAATGTCAGCACCAAAACCCCAAAATTTAGCTAAAATTCCGGGCCCAGGTGAAATTATCTGACTCGACCGAAAATGTTGCCTTTCTACCTTCCCGCTTAGTTTTTTTCCTTTAAGTTACTTTCCTTCCATACTTAGAATATTTTCTTCCCTTCTTTAAACTCTTTCCAAGTAAAACAAAAATAAAACTTCCTCGTGTGTGTGGTTTGAAATAAAAATCAAAAACCTCCCTTTACTTCCTCTTGCACGTGTAATCAAAGTGAAGATCTCTATTAGGTATGCTCGAAACCTAGCATTCTTTTAAGTTGGTAAGTTATAAATTGAGGAAAACCCAAGTTCCCAAGAAGCTTGAACCATGTTCAGCTTGCAAAAATGGCTAAAAATCAGAACTAGGGCTCACTGTGCAAGTTTAAGGCTTAAAAGTTCAGCTCAAAAATGAAACTTGAGTGGATTTTAAGAAAAAATTGGACCAAAAATTAAGTCAAAGTTAAGTTGAGGGTGTAGGGTAAATTGTTGTTGTAAAATTTTGTAGTCAACTAGGAGAAATACTTGTACTTGAGGCAATTGAATTGTTTTTGTGATTTTTGTACACCTCTTCAAGTGGTCTGCTACTTTAAACTGTGTGATTTGCAAGTAAGTGTGACCACTGTGCATTTTTGTATGACATTAGTTCTAGTAACATAGTAATCATTGATAAATAATTGCATGAACAGAATGATCCATATCTTGTGATATACTTGTGTGCCATGTGTGTGTGAGTAACTACTTAGTTCCCTCTATATGCTCAAGCCAAAACTCTCCCAGTTAGTCATACCTAGGTTGAAGGATAGGGGTTAGGAAAGGATCATTGGCCATTTTAATACTAGCTTACTTTAGCCTAAATGACCTTCCCTATGTGTATAATATCCCTTGATCCTCGTTTTGAGCCTAATTAGACTATTTCTTTAAATGACACCTGTCAACTTCTCATTTAGATCATAATGAACCTGTTTTGGCCCTGGTCCTCCTTGGATACTGTGCACCTTGACTTAGGAAAATGGCCTATGTTGAGGGTGGCTATCATAGGGGTGCGTAATATAGAATGAGTATAAAGAAAGCTCATATGCATTCTCAGATTTTAGGGATTTCACGCATATTATAAATAAGTTATCTCATGCCATTCATTTAGTCAATTATTATTCATGCATATGAGCTTACATATCAGCCTAAACTTATTTAGCATACCAGTACATTTAAAGTACTGACCGTATACCCCTTTCTTGAGCTATGATGTCTCATATCATAGGTTGGATGCTCAGGTTCTCAGCCGCACCTAGACATCCCAGCGCACCAACATTAGCAAAAGTTGTGAGTCCTCATATTCTGAGGACCAATCATGTTATTTTAGTACTTCAGTCCAGTAATTAGTCAGAGTTAGTTAGGGACTTGTCCCATCAACCCTACAATCAGTTAGTTTGAGGCCTTTAGACACTTTTTAGACAGTTAGTCAGTTATTAGATGTTATTGGCAGTCTTTATAGTATTGTTTTTGGACTTGTTATTTCAGCGATGTTTTAACTATTTAAACCTTATGGCGCATCCAGATTTTTTTTCGTACATGTGTATCCTTTATTATTAATTTTGTAGGGCTCACAGTAGGTACCAACTTATGGGTTAGCTCGTAGGAACTTGTGACTGTAAGCACTGTGTGGTATCCAGGATATATTCCTTGAGTGTTACAAACTTTGTATCAAAGTCTATGGTTTTAAAGTGTCCTATTGAGTCTGAAAGTTGTGTTGAGTAGAGTCTTGGGCATGGGTGTGAAGTGCGCCACACTTATGGACAAGAGGCTACAAGATGTTTTAGAAAAAGTTTCTTTTCTTTCAGTATTTATGTCATGTGAATGAGAATGATCTTAATTTAAACTCTCTTTATAATTCAATATTCTTTCCACTTATAGACCATACCTCCCAGAAATAATAACGGAAGAAGAAATGGGAATCAGTCTGCACCTTCGCCTGTTCAAGAAGATCCCCTAAACGAGCATGTTTTCCATACCGAATTCAGAGATGCACTGAATACCTTAGCTCATTTAGTAGCATCCTAAAATAATCAGTAGACTACTATCCTAGCCATTCTAGTGGCTAATATTGCCGCAGCTCAGATTCGAGACTTCACTTGAATGAACCCTCATCTATTTTTGAGATCCAAGTCTGATAAGGATCCAAAGAAGTTTCTTCACATGTAGGTAACTGACATTATGGGAGAGTGTAGAGTTGGTTCTTACCAGTTGTAGGAAGTGGTTCACACCTGGTATAAGTAGTGGAAGAGAGATAGAGGCATAAATACAGGGCCTGTTAAATGAGAGGAGTTTGCTACAACTTTTTTAGATAGGTTCTTTCCCTTGGAGTTAAGGAAAGCCAAAGTTTAGGTGACTATCAATTTGAGGTAGGGGAACATAAGTGTGTAGGAGTATCTCTTAAGTTTACTCGGCTAGCTAGGTATGCTCCTAATATGGTGTCTGATGACATGTCTAGGATGAGTAAGTTTTTCTCTGGTGTAGCTGATAGCATGTTCAAAGAATGTAGGACCACGATGTTGATTAAGGAGATGGACTTGTCTAGGTTGATGGTCCATGCTCAGCAGATTAAGGAACAGAAGTTTAAGGAAAAAGAGGGAGAGAATACGAGAGCCAGAATTAGTAGCTTCATTTTTGCTTGGCCGAGGTCAGAGGGTGGTAACCTTACTCAATTCCATCAAAAATATTCAACCCCAGCTCTATCTTTAGCTAGTGCACCAATACCGAATTTCAAAAATATTGATCGGGATAAGGCGCCAAGCCCTACATCCTAAGGTAGTATGAATAATTGTCGCACAAATCCTCTTTGCCAAAAGTGCGGTAGGAATCGTCAGGGTATGTGTGGAGTGGGAATTGATATATGCTTTGGGTGTGGCAAAACAGGCGATAGGGTTAGGTACTACCCACAGGGTGGTCAGCAAGGTCAGTCCAATCGTCCCCCAGTTCTATTCGATCGCCCAACTCAGTGTAATGACACTTCAGATCATTTTTTGTATTCCATCTTATTTTCCCCATTAGAGCTTTTTCATAGCTGCCCAAAATCATTTATGACTTGTTGAAACTGATAGTTCAGTTAACGGATAGTTTGTTGGTTTTTAGAACCAATTTCTCATTTAGAAGTCTTCATCAATTCCAAATGACCATCGAGCTAAAACTTCATTAAAATAATTTTGGATGTAAATTTTAACTACACCAAAAACTATGTAATATCGATCTATGGTAGGTAGACCCTTGGTTCGGATTCCACGATGCCCAATCTCATTTCGACCTATTAGTCGAAATGTCAAAAATTAGAATATATGGATGTGGGACCCACAAGTGACCTAAATGGCCTCAGATGGAAAATCTAACTTTATCAATGCATCCAAAATGTCAAATTTAGTGGGGTTACATAGTTCTTTTGCAAAAAATGGAGTCCGAATGAGTCCGGGAGGTTAAAAATAAGTTTTGACATTGTGGGCCCATTTAAACTCGTACAAAAGGCCCTTTAGATGGATTTTTGGGCCATTATTCATCTCTTTGAGAACCCTAGCAGCCATAAGAGAATGTAGACTAAAAAAGAGTCTTATGGGTTCATTAGGAACTTGAATAACTTATGTAATTCATTTTTGGTACAAATCTAAGGTGAGATTGCTTCAAATTTGGTATTAATTTCTGGATTTCTAGACCCAAAAACCCTAGGTCTTTGAGGCTTACTTGTATCCATAAATGTTATTGATTTACTCAAATTTCTTGAGGGTTTTAGCTCCCTAATGATATTTAGACTATGGGTTAGTCTCGAAAACTCATTTTTCAAAGGTGGGACCCACTTGGGGGTTTGGCATCATTTTGGACCCATGGTATAATTGTTTCATAATGGGTGTTATTTTTTTTATAATGATGCTTTGATTATGTTGTTGATAGCTTGGCTTGTAGAAGAAGAAGCTTAAAGAAAAGGGAAGGCAAAGCTTGTTGGTTTGTGAGCAATTAGACTCGAGGTAGGTTAGGCTTACCCGTAGTTAGATAGAGCTTGGTAATATAATTATTTATATCTTGTGAGATTGGGCGGGGTGTTTAGATGATAAATAGTTGAATGATGATGCTTGGTATTAGACGATTCTCATAGATTGTTAAACATGCAGAAGTATGATTGTTGACCTTTATCTTAGAACCTTGGATAGTTCTACGTATAGTCTAATAAATAGTATGAGAACACTTTAGTTGCTTTACTAGATGAGAATGATGTTGTTTAATGACCTTAAAAGTATGTTGACCTAGTTATTGCTTAATTATGAAATAGCCCTGGTATTGGGTTGACTTAGGAATAATACTTAAAGAAGATTTCTCCTATAGGCTTAGCAAGGATTGATAAGCCCTTATTGTGTGACTTAGATAACCTAGCCTAAATTCGGGTAGAATTTTGTCTTATAAAAGCGACTTTAGTATTATTGGGAGTTAGAAGTGGGACTTGACCCACCTTAAGCGTGAACTATGTAACTCCTTGGTAACTTAGATACTTGATAAGCGTCTAAATTACATTATTGAGATTATAAGGATTAAGCCCGGTTTTTGATTTATGAATAAGGTCGATGGTTGGAAAATATGTATACTTGATTGGTTGTCTTATTTTCATATTATGGATAGACATGGAAAGATGGTAATTGTGTATATCATCTAGATACTCATACTATTACTCACACATCATGATGATGACCAGTACTAAAGTGTGATGGTTTATGTATCTTACACATCTATCACTCAATTATTGTGAATTTGTGTATGTTTATTGATTTGGGCCATATATGTGTGTATGCTGTTTTTTGAAAATTATTGATACTATGATGATGCCTGGTGAATCTGTAGGAAATATTGATACTATGATAATGCCCGGTGAATTCGAAGGAAATATTGATACTACGATGATTCCCGGTGAATTCGGAGGAAATATTGATACTATGATGATGCCTAGTTAATTCGGAGGAAATATTGATATTATGATGATACTCGGTGAATCTGGAGAAAATATTGATACTATGATGATGCCTGGTGAATCCAGAGGAAATATTTATACTATGATAATGCTCGGAATTCAGAGAAAATATTGATACTATGATGATTCCTGGTGAATAAATATTGATACTATAATGATGCCCAATGAATCTGGAAGAGGTAATGATATTATGATGTACTCGGTGAATTCGTAAGAGGAAATGATGTTATGATGCCACGTGGGGAAACTTTATATAAGTTCATGTGTATATATATGAGGTTATTCCCTATGTGGCTAACCATTGATGTACTCTAGACATAATGTCTTTTGTGGTAATTGATACTCATTCTTTGCCACTAATCACTAAATAAGGGGTGTGACCGTTGTTGACTCTAATTAGTAACTAGTGATAAGTTAGGCTAAAGATTGGGTTAATTCCACTTGATAGGATAATCATGTGTAAAATTAAGGGCCCTCTTAGTAATCTTCTTAACTTGAATAAATGGTTATGTTATGCTATTTTATCTAGAAAAGTGGCTTATGTGACAACTAGTTGTTTCTAATAAATGACTATGACTTGTGGGCTAGAAACCTAGTAAACTAGTTGGTGGATATTACTTGGTTAAACTATGGAAACTAGTCCTTAAGGTTATAATATGCCTAATGATATAGGTCTTAGGATTGTATGATAAATAGTTAAGTTGACTTCTAGCATGTGATGCCGTGGTGGCTTAAATGACGACTTATATAATGAGGTTGCTAACTAGATAACGACCTTGAGATAGGTGAATAAATAATGGTGTTGGTAAATTGTAGCTTTTCTTTATTTAATGATTAGTAAACTATAAGACTTGTAAACTAGTGCTCCATGGATTTGGTGATTAGCTAATATAGACTAGACTTGGAGTTCATTAATGAAATAGAGACTAAGTGACTATATAGCTATGTTATAGTGATCTCAGTTTCGTTGTATATAAATATGGTCTTGATAATGATTGTAGACCTCAATAAGAGGACATGGTGGGAACGTGGACCCGCAGTTTTAGGAAGTGATTGTGTAATTGATATTGATGATTTGATCTTTTGGTTTACTCTCCGATGGTAAATGGGACGCCGTGATGAGTTCTTGCATTGTATTCTTTTGGTGTACTCTCCGGTGGTATGGGACATCGTGATGAGTTCTTTGTTGTATTTTTTTTCATGTACTTCCCGGTGGTATGGGACATCGTGGTAAGTTCTTATGCTTTATATTCTAATGATGGTTTGTATTGATTACAGTAAATGCATGTTTATTATTGTATATTTACGCAACTTCACGCTTCCTAAATGATTACTCATGTTGTGAAAGTTATTGTTTATGCGGATATGGAATGTCGTATTACTGATATAGTTGATTAGTATTTATATAATGATATTGAAGAAGATTCAGGTTTGATCCCATACTTTCACTTTTAAGTTATTGTCTTACTTTATATCGTCCTTATATTATAATTTAGCCTAGTCGACCGATGATGCCTACTGAGTACCAATGTTTTAGAGCTCATACTAAACTTTTGTACCTCTTTGGTGTGGACCCAAGTTCTAGTTGCCATCGTTGAGTCGAGATTGTGCCACGTTGACCAATCGGAGATAGGGTGAACTCTTGGAGTTTGAGTTGCCCTTTTTCCTTTCTATCTGTACTTGTGTTTTGTATTTGAGACAGTTGTATAAGACTATTTAAGTTGTCAAACTTTGAATTGTAATTTTTATTGTAGGATTTACAGTTTCTCTTGTACTTATACTATCAGTTCATGGGATTGGTATTCGAATGTTAGTTATTTTGTTTGTGGAATGTTGTAATATTGTGTTGCTATATAGGGTCTATGTTGGACGTTCCTACCAAGTTAACCCATTGTATTAGCTCTAGGTTACAGTGTTCGCTTACCTACTGGTGGGTTGTGGTTAGTGCCATCATGATTTGAAAATTGGGTTGTTACACGCAGCAGGGTGCCGCTTCCAGCACAACCAGTGGTCAGTGCCCAAACAGATTATATGCACTTCAGTCTCGGCAGGATCAGGAAAATTCTCCTGATGTAGTTACTAGTACATTGCAGGTCTTTCATTTACATGTTTATGCTTTGTTAGATCTCGAAGCTTCTATTTCTCTTATAACCCCTTACATAGTTATTAATTTTGGTGTCAGTCCTGAGACTTTAGCAGAACCCTTTTCAGTGTCTACCCAGTAGGTGTCTCTATTATAGCCAGGAAGGTATATAGGAACAGTCCGATCACAATATCCCATAAAATAACTTTAGTTGATCTTGTGAAGTTAGAGATAATAGATTTTGACATAATTCTTGGTATGGATTAGCTCCAATCATTGCTATGCTTCAGTTGATTGTAGAAATAGAAATGTCCATTTTCAGTTTCTGAATGAACCAATCCTAGAATGGAGGGGTAGTACTTCAGTACTTAGGGGTCAACTTATTTCGTACCTTAGAGCGAGAAAAATGATATCCAAGGGGTGTGTCTACCATATTTTTGAGTCAAAGTTTCTAGTTTCGAGACTCCCAGTCTTGAGTCAGTTTCAGTAGTGAGGGAATTTCCAAATGTCTTTCCCAAAGATCTTCTCAGAGTTTCTCCCAAAAGGGGAATTAACTTTGGAATAGATCTTCTTCCAGATTCCCAGCCTATCTCTATTTCTCCCTACAGAATAGATCCATTAGAGCTTAGGGAGTTAAAAGAATAGTTGAAAGATCTCTTATATAAGGGATTCATCAGGCCAAGTGTTTCCCCATGGGGCCCTCTAGTCCTTTTCGTGCGAAAGAAAGACAATTCTCTAAGAATGTGTATCAATTATTGTCAGTTGAACAAGGTCATCATCAAGAATAAGTACCCACTCCCCAGAATTGATGACTTGTTTGACCAACATCAGGGTGCCAGTTATTTCTCTAAGATAGACCTTAGATCTGACTATCATCAACTCAGAGTCAGAGAATGTGACATTTCAAAAACCTCTTTCAGAACTCAGTATGGTCACTTTGAATTCCTAGTCATGTCCTTTGGTCTAACAAAAGCCCCAATAGCTTTCATAGACTTGCAGAATCGAGTGTTCAAGAAGTACTTGGACATGTTCGTCATAGTCTTCATTAATGATATTCTTATCTATTCCCATCATGAAAATGATCATGCAGACCACCTCAGAATACTATTGCAGACTCTTATTTATCCGTTAAATTCAACAAGAGTGAGTTTTGTCTAAAACTAATAGCTTTCCTTGGCCATATTATTTCTGGTGATGGCATTAGAGTTGACCCTCAAAAGATCAAAGTAGTGAGAAACTAGCCCAGACCCATTTCTCCATCAGATATTAGGAGTTTTTTTGGGTTTGGATGGCTATTACAGACGGTTTATTGAAGGGTTTTTGTCTATTAAATCCCCCATGTCCATATTGACTCAGAAGAAAGTCAAGTTTTAGTGGTCATAATCCTATGAGAAGAGTTTTCAGGAGTTGAATACTCGACTCACCTTAGCCCCAGTTTTGACCTCGCTAAATAGTTCAAAAGGGTTTGTTATTTACTGTGATGCTTCTAGAGTTGGTTTGAGTTGCGTTTTGTTGCAAAGAGGTAAGGTCATAGCCTATGCCTCTAGATATCTTAAGCCCCATGGGAAGAATTATCCTACCCATGATCTTGAGTTAGAAGCTGTTGTGTTTGCCTTGAAAATTTGGAGGCATTATCTGTATGGGGTGCATGTTGATTGTTCATGGACCATATGAGTTTGCAGTATGTGTTTTTGTAGAGAGAGTTAAATCTTCATTAGAAAATGTGATTAGAATTTCTAAAGAATTATGATATGAGTGTTTTATATTATCTGGGCAAGGCCAATATAGTAGCAAATTTCCTTAGTAGATTGTCTATGGGTAGTGTCGCTCATGTTGAGAATTCTAAAAAGTTCGTGCAGGAGGTTCATCAGTTGGATAGATTAGGCATTTGTTTGGTTGACTCAGCTGAGGGTAGTGTATGGGTTTAAAATAGTTTAAAATCTTCTTTGGTTGTGGAGGTGAAATAAAAGCAATTTAGGGATCCTAGTCTAGTTAGTTGAAGGATTCAATCAAAGAACAGAAAGTAGAGGTTTTATCCCAAGGGGGAGATTGTGTTGCGTTGCCAGGGTAGGCTGTGTGTGCTGTGTGTTGACAATTTGAGACAGAAAATTCTTACAGATGTGCATCATGCGCGTTACTCTATTCACCCAAGAGCTACTAAGATGTATCGTGATTTGCGGGAAATCTATTGATGGAGGGGTATGAAAAAGGACATTGTAAGGTTTGTAGCCAAGTATGCTAATTATCAGTAGGTTAAGGTTGAGCATCAAAGGCCTAGTGGAATTATGTAGGAGTTCAGTATCCCATGTGGAAGTGGAAAGAGGTGAATATGGATTTTGTGACAGGATTACCTTGTTCAAATCGCCAACATGTTTTGATTTGGGTTATTGATCTTGGGCATATTGATATGTCCAAACACCACTATTTACTCATAGTTGGACTTGTTTTGAGAATAAAAAGTGTGGTAATTATATTGAATTGTAAGTTAAATTGTATTTCATGGCTAACCGATGTGATTAGAGATACTTGGTTAATTTTCCATGGATTTGGAAAAAAATTGGATACATATCTTGAAGAGGTGAAATACCATGTGGATCAAAGTAAAAAAATATGGAGATGCACGAGAGTAAAGAGAAAAGAAAAGAGCTGAGGATTGACGAGATGAAAGAAAAGAACTGGAGAAAAATTCCAGTGGTGTGACACGACCTCAACGCGTCACATCGACTGGCAAAGATGTATGCCTTAGAAAAAATATAAAGAACAATTTCCAGTGTATCGTTGCGATGTCAATGCGTCGCATCTATGCATAATTTTTGTGCCTTAGAAAATTCTTCGTCAGAAACTTCTATCAACAATTCGCATAAGTTTTGACACTTAAGCCAAATGTTGAGGTAGGAAATTCCAGTAACATGATGCGATGTCAACGCGTCGCGTCGTGTGGTGAAGAATTTGACTTAGTTTGATTTTCAAAGATAAACTCTAGTGTGGCAATACGATGTTGGCACGATGCGTTGGTTGGATCAATGCTATGAGTGACGCGTCATGTCATGGCTTCAGACCTGGTGAAATTTTCCCAAGTATAAAAGGAACATGTGAGCAAAATTCCAAAGACTTTTGGCAAGCATAGCAGCAGCAGAAAAGCATAGAATTCTTCTTTTTAGGGTTCCGATTATTTCTTTTGAACTTCTTTACCTCAAGATTAATTTTGGGTATGATTATTTAGTTGTTTTTGATGTTTAATTCTAATATGAGTGGCTAAATACCCTTGTTCTGGGGTTGTGGACAAGAACATGAATACTCTTTAATATTCTTTATAATAGTTTCTTTTTGGATTATCATCTTGGGTTGTTCATAATTTTTTGAGCTTACTATTTTAATGCCTGGCCACCATTAGAATAAATTTATATTTCTATGTGAATACGAGAGGAGAAATGTAGATTAGAACAAGGAAATTAAGGAGCAAGGTTCCTACCCTTTTATAAAATAAGGGGTTTGAATTAGCATCAAGGATAGGGATATACCTAGAAGCCTTGTTTGGTTTACTTGCAAGAAGATAACTTTATGAATCTAGAAGAATAACTGTATCTCTGCGGGAGTTGTAGCTGCCTTATTCAATAGATAAAAGATTTTAGGTCGGGAGACCAAGATCGTTGCATAAGCCTTGCGAACCAACAACCCTATAACCAAGAGAACTATGATAAGAATAGAGATCTGTGTGACTGTTCGAGAAGCCTCAACCCTGGAATTCTTATCATAACTATTCACAACCATTGCTTTCTTTTCTCTAGTCATTAACAGTTATTTCTTAATTAATTATTTATACTTTTATTCTCAATCTCAAAAATCATCTTGATAAGTTAGAACACTTACATCTCATTGTCTAAAACTAAAAGTTGGTTAAATTTCTAATTGTCTAGTCCTCGTGGGAACAATATCTGATTTACTAAATCACTATATTACTTGTATGATCACGTGCACTTGCATGTGCGTCTGAGTCGAAACAGTTATTATAGACAAAATGACCAAATCAGACCATTTCTTGCCAGTCCATACTTCTTATTCAACCGAGGATTATGCCAAGCATCATTGGTTAGGTTGTATGGAGTCCCATTGTCCATCATTTCAGATAGAGGTACTAAGTTTACCTCTCATTTTTTGAAGGCTTTTCAGAAGGGTCTTGGTACATATGTTTATCTCAGTACAACCTTTCACCCTCAGATAGATGGTCAGGCATAGAGCACCAGACCTTAGAGGACATATTGAGATCTTGTGTTATCAACTTTAAGGGTAGTTGGGATGATTACTTGCCATTGATCGAGTTTTCTTACAATAACATCTATCATTCTAGTAGTCAGATAGCTCTATTTGAGGCTCTTTATGGGAGAAGATTTAGATATCTTATTGGTTGGTTTGAGGTAGGTTAAACCATGTTGATAGGGCAAGTTTTAGTATTTGATGCATTGGAGAAAGTTCATCTAATCAGAGAAAGACTTAAGACAACCTAAAACCGACAGAAATCCTATGCATATGTGAGAAGGAGAGATCTTGAGTTTGAGGTTGACAACTTAGTTTATATGAGAATCTCTCCCACGAAGGGAGTAAAGTGGTTTGTCAAGAAGGGGAAACTCAGTCCCCGATAAATTGAACCTTATAGGATCTTGAACCGTTTAGGAAAGGTAGTTTATAAGCTTTAGTTGCCTACAAATTTGGCTTTAGTGCACCCAATGTTCCATGTTTCTTTATTAAAGAAGTGTATTGGCGATCCATCTATCATTGTTTCTTTAGAGATCTTTGATCTTCAGAACAACCTTTCTTACAAAGAACTCCCAGTTGAAATCCTTGATCATCAGATTCGTAGACTAAGGAATAAAGAAGTTCCTTTGGTCAAAGTACTTTGGTGGAATCAGTCCGTAGAGCTGTTAAGCACAAGGTTGCTATGACGTATCATCCCTAAACAAGTGGACAAGTTGAATGTGTAGACTAAGGTACATATTTTATCAACACCTAGCTTAAAAATATTCTTGCTAAATATGGTGTTAGGCACAAGGTTTATACGACGTATCATCCCCAAACAAGTGGACAAGTTGAGGTATCCAACAGGGAGATTAAGTAGATACTGTAGAAGACTGTGAATGGGCAGTGAAAAAATTAGGCTGAGAAGTTAGATGATGCACTTTGGGCATACAAAACAACTTACAAATATCCTATTAGGACGTATTGATATCGCTTGGTGTATGGTAAAGCATTCTATCTACCAATGGACCTAGAACATCAATCATACTAGGCTATGAAGAAGTAAAATTTTGAGATGAAAGTCACGGGGGAGAAATGATTATTGCAACTGAATGAGCTTGATGAGTTTATACTTCATGCCTATGAAAATGCCAAATTATACAAGGAAAGGACCAAAATATGGTATGATAAACAAATTCAAGAGAGAGTACTTGAACCCGGATAACTTGTTTTGTTGTTCAATTCAAGGCTTAAGTTGTTTCTAGGTAAATTGCAATCGAAATGGTCTAGACCTTTTGAGGTGGTGTGAATGACACCTCTTATTTCTAGTAAATGGACAGTGTGTAAAGTACTAATGAATGGATTGTATGGATAAGCACGAGGAATCTATCATCTTTGCTGATGAGTAGAACTGAGTTGAGTCGTGCCATAACGTAAAATAAGGCGCTATGTGGGAGGAAAATCACACTTGTATTGTAATAGGTAGTATAAATTTTAGCTTGTAAAATTAAAAAGAAAATAAAAATACATAAAGATGAGTCTTACCACGACCAAAAATAAGGCGCTTGGTGGGAGGCAACCCACTTTTACTGACATGATTTTGTTGTATTTGATTAATGTACAGAAATGAGGAACCTAGTGGAGAAAGAGAAGATGAGAAGATTATGAACATGGGCCTTTGAGTAAGTAAATAGGTGATACACGGTGATAAAAAGGTAAAGGGTAAGTAAAGATACAATAACGTATGGGAAATTTATCCTTAAAAATTTTGTAGGATGCAATTTCTAGTGGCTCGATGCTGATAACGCTCAATCTACAGCTCTCGTAGGAGTGTAAAGTGGTCGTTAGCAAATATAGAACCCAACTTGGGTTGGGTGTCGATCCCATAGGGAATAGCTTGGCCAACAAGTAAGTAAAATTACTAAACTTTTGGTGCAAGTCTCGTAAAAGGGGGGATTCTTGTCTTGCAAGTAATATAAACAAAGGCTGAAAATAATAAAGTAAAAAGAGAGAGATTGTTACGTTGGTTGTAAGAAATGAGAATTGAAGCGTTGGGGTTATGTCCACTTTCTGAGGTATACGTCTCTATTGGATATGAGTGTGTAGAATTCTGACATGCAATTGCTTATAGAGAATTGTAGTCGATGGTAAATCCAAGCGTCTCTCGACCTAAACAAGGACTATTTCACTTTAACTCTCTCGTGCTTAAAGCGTGTCTAACGGTACGAATTCTCCAAGAGGTTAGTCCAGTTACGGCACTAGCTTTTTAATAGGAAAGGGTGTCCTACTACCTTGACATTATCTCTTTTCCAGACAAATAACCTTTCTCTCGAACAATTTAAATGTTAGACTGGCGTATTCTTGCGTTTGCAACCGCAAAGAATGTGGATTAAGATGAAGAGAATAATGATATAAGCAATATATGTGTCTCGAACTCACAAACTCACAGCAATAGATAGTAACTCATTCGGCTTCCATAACCCCAACAGAGAAGTTTAGTTACCCATGAATGCGAAGGAGATCACGATTGACATTGTTATTATATCACGATATTGAGTAATGGCGTGTAGATCAAGTGATAGGCGTGAGGCGTGTTTCCTTAGCTTGGTAACGATTCTCTTGTTGTGGAATTTAAGAATAGAAGAGTAGATTAGAAGTGTTTGTAGTGGAAGATGAGAGGGATGGAAGAAAATTAATTGTTGAATTAAGTGAAGAATAGAAAGATTGTTCTCTCCACTAAGGGAGGAATGTCTCTCCACTAAGGGAGGACTTGAATAAAAATCTCTAGCATGATAGGGTATTTATAATACCCAAATCCTACTCCTACTACGCTAATGAAACAAATAACCAAATCCTACTAAGTTAATGAAATACTTAACCCAATTGTACTAGGTTAATGTAACATTATCATAATCCAAATAAACTAATGAAAAACATATCCCAATTGTACTAGGTTAATGTATCATTGTCCAAATCCAGCTATGTGTCTATAAGTCCCCAAAGTCTTCAGAAATGCTGTTTTAGCCCGGGACAGATTTTCCATGCAGCAGTTTTGGTCCTTAGGCGTGTACATTCCTTTTCCTTTCTTCGTGAGCTTTCTTTTGCATCAAGTAAGCCATAAAATGCTGAATTTTGCATCATTTATACCTGAAACTTTACTAATCATGTTCGTTAGCTCATTTACAGGAAAAAGGACTAAAAGTGCATGAAATATATAATTTGTTCTCAAAACTAGGCTAAAATATGGGCAAAATATATTGATATAGGCGTGTAAATCCGCCTATCATCAGATGCTATCTTAGCGCGTCGCATTGAGGTGCACCAATTCCACACTTAGAAAAATTTTCTAATGCTATTTCCAGTGGATCAACGCGATTCTAACGCGTTGCTTGAATGAGTTACATGATTCATCGCGTCAGTGTTCATGTGGTAATACTTAGATAATTTTTTTGGGTCAAAATATAGAAACACGACACAAACTCATCACGTCGCGTTGAATGCCCATTGGGATATCAGATGCGTCGCGTCGATCCTTCATTTTTGGGTCACCTCTATAATACGACCTTAACCTATTCCACCACTCACCTAACCCTAGCGCCACCACCATCCTTTTTTTCTCACAAGTAGAAAGCAATTCCCCCCCATTTTTCTTCATTAAGTCAAAAAAGTAAATCACGTATTATTTTTATTCTTTACTAAAATTTTTCTTGTATGGTAAAAAATGCTTAGAAAGCTAAAGAGTTGTGATAAAGAGCATGACTTGGGTTTTGTTTTGTGAACTTGAGATGATAAATGACATGTTGAGGTAAAGTAGTGATACTAATTATGTAGGTTGGGATTTTTATTTGGACTAAAACTCGTAGATCTGTGGTGGTGGACTATTGAAACTTTGTTGATTGCTCTTAATTTTTGTGGTGTATTTGCATGAATGACTATAAGCTGTGTAGGGATTAGAGTGTTTATGTGATTGCTAAATTGATGAAGTGAACTTTCAAATTGACTTATTTTCTAAATAAATGAGTTGTTTTGCTAAATCATGGGGGAAAGTTTAATGAATTAGGATGTGTGTGATTCACTACATGAAAACAACTGAGTGTAGGGTGAATAATCATGTCACAACACCTTAGTAATAGCTATGCATGACTGAAGTGTGTGTTAGGAATAAAGGACTGGTGCTCATGATTAAAGATGTTTATGTGTAAATGGTGAAGTCATTAGTAATTAATGCTTAGAGTGTGCACTGTAACAACTTCAAAATGCATTTTTGTGCTTACTGCTGGATGACTGATTATAAGAATTGTGAATTAGAAAGGGGAATTCTGAGTATGCTAGTGCATTCATATACAAAGCTATGCTAGCAATTAAGTGTGGGGTAAATTTCACACTTAATGGCGGCTAGATTTCAAGATGTTTGTTTTATATGTTTATGGGCTGTTATGTTTAATAGGAACAATGTTGAGCAGCCACCAACAATGAAGAAAAGGTAAAAATACAGCTGGACCATCTGAGCCTAGGCAAAAGAGGAGCCGTGAAGCTGATCGGGTACCTGTAGCCCCACATGTTCCTAGGGGCAAAAGACTGTGGCAGGAAGAAAGTGATACTCCCAACATAAGGAGTCAAAGTATTCAGCTGATCAATTTATCAACAGAGAAAGCTTGGTGAAAGAACATCCTTCGATGGTGAGAAATATAAAGGCCCAGCACATGAGTTTTCTATTTGAGCAGCCAGGTGAATGTAATTTTAGCCTGGTGCAGGAATTTTATACCAACTGGAACCCGAAAGAGTCTGAGGTTGAGGTACATAGTCAGATGATAACTTTCACTGCAAACATTGTTAACGATCTGTTAGGTGCACCCTATGATGATCCTAATCCACTGAAGAGAATGATCATTCAACCAACATATCAACATATCCATCATGTTCTGTGTGGAACTTGATCTACGGCGAGGTGGATTTGCCACATAGAAGGAGGTATGCATATTTCCCTTTATTTGTTCATCTGAACAGGGAGAACCGTTTATGGGCTAGAATCATTTATGCATGTCTTATTCATGGGACACATATAATGGAGGTGACCCATGATAGGGTGTGCCTTATTTATGCCTTGATAAGTCATGATGTGGATATGAATGTGGGTTCCATTATTTTCTCAGCGATGAGAAAGGCCCGATTCTTAGGAGGTCGTAGATATGGGTTTGTTAGGTTGCTGACCAGATTTTTGAGGCAACATGGAGTGCCTAAGGAGGATGCAGACTATTTACCACCTATTGGAGATAGGACACTCGATATTTATAGCACCAAGGGACTAGCTCCTAATGGTGTGAATTTGACTATGCCCAAGTATAATGCTCGTGCTAATGAGATCACAACCTATATGTATGGGCTGATTATGCTGCAGTTGAGGACTGGGGGGCGTGCATCCACCCAACAAAGATTCGTGCTATGGAGCTTGACTACCTAGTAGGACCTCATGCTTGGACTTTGATGCGTATTGGCCCAGGTTTTGATGAGCCTATAGATGATGATTTACCCATAAATGAGGGGAGGTACATGGCTTAATCTGATGATGAGTCTGAGGAAGAGGATCAGTCTGCTGATGGTGACTCAGGTTATGATTTTGGTAATGGCGATGATGCTGATGCTGATGATGTGATGGGCATGGTGTTATTCGACTGAGCATGGAGTATGATGCCACCCTACCTTATGCTTATTACTAGCACTGGGAAAGTGCTATGTTTAAGTGTGGGGTGGTTGGTCATTAATATTCTTCCTCTTCATCTCTTTTATTTATATATCTGAAAAACGTTGGTGTTTGGTTGTGTTGGATGAATAATTTTTATTTCTGTTTTTATGTTTTATGGGTTGTAAGTTGACAATATTTCCCTTTTTAGAAAGATGATTGCCCTCTTTGGCATATTTAGTTAAAAGTATTTGCTTTATTTATATTATTTTATTTTTGCACTTTTTGGTGATTTTGGATTACAAGTATTATATTGTGCCCTTTTTGGCAATTTTCTCTATGCAACGTCTTAGTTAGTTGCCTTTCCCTATGATAGATGGATGACAACTGTCTTAAGGGGAGTGTGTCTTTAGAAGCTAAGATCATAATAGGACCTTGATTGCTACCTTTGAAAAAATGCAGTGTGTTGGAAAAAATATTTTAATTTGATTGTGCTGAAACAAAATGATATGTTTTTAAATTTAAGTACCATCAAGTGTAGTTTGGTTTGATTGGCTTAATGTTGAATTTAATAAAGTACAATATCGTAACCCGCAAGGATCCAACTTGATTCTTAGCATGCACAGTGTGAGTGAGTGGTTGTTTATATTCTATATGTATAGGAATGACTAGAACTTGCCCGGTGTGTTTACAAAGCGAAATAAAGGGTGTTAAGTGTAGGAAGTGATTTAGGCATTTTGTTGTTAACCAAATTGTAAAGACTTTATTTACCGACCCTTATGTATGACCTTAGTTAAACCCCTTTGAGACAATAACCTGATTTCTTTGGTAGCTTCATATGTAGCCTAATATTTTTTTTGATAGACTTTAATTTGATCCGTATTTCCTAAGCACTTTAACATAAACAATGGAATAAGGGGGAATGTGAAGTACATAGAAATAAAAAGGTGAAAGTGAAGCACTAGAGAAGTAAATTCTGCATTTAATTTTGGAGGTTAGGAGCTAGAACATAATATGTGATGAAAATTTAAGTTATTGTTACCCGGTTATTGCGTTACAATGAACCTATTTTGGCCCTGGTCCATTAAGGAAAATGTGCACCTCAACTAAGGCAAATTACTTAGGTTGAGGGTGGCCACTATAGGGGTTCATAACGAGAATGGGGATTTGAAGAAAAGCTAAAATGTGAATGATGATGTAAAAAGAAAATACTCTTACCGTAGTGTTTTTAATGTGCTTAGAAAGATCTGGGTGAAACAATGGATGCATAAAGATAATGAAATGAAAAGTTTGGTTGAAAAAATATGACTTTTTAAAGGTAGATATGTATTAAAGTGCTTAGGCAGATTGTCACTATTTCCAAAATAGTTCCTTCCTGTTCCTTAGCCTGTATTACAACCATTAAAAGACCTATTTGATACTATATTTCAATATCTGACTATTAGTAGAGTAATACACTAAGGGCAAGCCTATGGTTCGTCTCCTATTATGTATGAATTCTTTGTTGAGAGTGAGTGATTGAATTTTAATATTCCCCTCATGATTAAGATTGTTAAATTATGAGTGATATGGTGAAAACTTTCTTGTTGTGAGGGTACATGTGGATGAAAGTTTGGATTACTTATTGAGTTTCCTGATTACGTGCATATATTAAGTTTTCCAACAAATTAAATGTCACTGTTCGGACAATGAAGCGTGAAATAAAGGTTCCTATGCCCAACTCTAGCATGATTCTTAGGTTATGATTAAAAGGTTTGTTGATTGTGCTGCTTGAAGTTCTTCGAGGATGAACAAGGTTTAAGTGTGGGGTGGTGATCTTGGGCATATTGATATGTCCAAACACCGCTATTTACTCATATTTGGACTTGTTTTAAGAATAAAAAGTGTGCTACTTATATTGAATTATGAGTTAAATTGTGTTTCATGGATAATCGATGTGATTAGAGATACAGGGTTAATTTCCCATGGATTTGTAAGAAAATTGGATAAAAAGAGGCGAAACACCATGTGGATCAAAGTAAAAAAAACATATGGAGATGCACGAGAGTAAAGAGAAAAGAAAGGAGCTGAGGATTGACGAGATAAAAGAAAGGAACTGGAGAAAAATTACTGTGATGCGACGTGATCTCAACGCATCGCTTTGATTGGCAAAGATATGAAGAACAATTTCAAGTGAATCAATGCGATGTCAATGCGTCACGTCGATGTATAAGTTTTGTGCCTTAGAAAATTCTTCATCAGCAACTTCCAGTGCATTAATGCGATGTCAACGCATCGCGTCGATGCTTAATGTTTTGACACTTAGCCAAATATGGAGGTAGCAAATTCCATTGACATGACACGATGTTCGTGAGATGGCAATCCTACTCACGAACCATGTGACGAGTAGTATTCTAAAGACTGAACCAGGAGGTCAATCTGAATTGAAGCCGAATATGGTTCAATTGCTGAATTCAGTAGGGTAATTTCATGGCCTTTCATATGAATATCCACAACAGCATATACAAATCTTCTTGGAAATCAGCGATACATACATTATTGAAAGGGTGAATCCCGATTATATCAGGTTGACACTCTTTGTTTCTCTCGAATGGGGGAAGCAAAAAGGTGGTTATATGCTGAACCACCAAAATCCATCACTATATGGGAAGATCTAGCTCAGAAGTTTCTTACTCGATTCTTTCCATCTAGGAAGATGGCACTCTTGAGGAGTGAAATCCTGAGTTTTAGATAAAAGAATGGAGAGGATCTCTACCAAGCTTGGGAGAGATTTAAGGGTATGCTCAGAAATTGCCCTCACCATCATCAGTCCAATGATGTTTTTGTTCATACTTTCATAGAAGGATTGGAGCCAAACACGAAGATTTTCTTGGATTCAGTAGCAGGTGGTGATGTGTGAGATGATGCTAACACATTTGAGGCTTTTAACTAAGAATAATTGTGAAGTCTTAAGCAACTTTTGTCATTTTTGATTGTTTTGTGTTTGGTTTTGCAATAGAAGCTAATATGATAGAGAACTATCAAGAATGGAAGCAAAGGAGTTAAAATATGAAATGAATAGAGGATAAATGTGGTTGAAGACATTTGTGATATGTCGTCAGCCCTGTGATAAGCTATCAAGTTCATCGTCCACCGTAGACAGAGAATTGGCCAAAGTTGAAAGCTGTGATGAAATTTTGTGATAGGTCGTCAAGGATCTGATAAGGCGTCAACATTGTCGTCAGCCTAAGGCAGAGAATGAGAGCTGAGGGAGAGTTGTGATGAAATTTTGTGATAGACTGTCATAGAGTATATAAGTCATCAATTTTGTCGTCAGCTTTAAGCAGGAAGAGCCAAAATTGAAGAAGGAGCTGACGGCATTTATGATAAGTCGTCAGCTTCCTGATAGGCTATCACAAATGGCGTCACCTAATTCAAAGAATTTCAGAATTTTATTGTTTTGTTTCCATAATTAGGGTGAACTAATTAAAGCCTTGTTTAGGGTTTTCTTGAGAGTTTTGCATATTAGAGTTTTGAGCAATATACTTTGATATTCTCTCTCTCTACTTTTGGCTTGAGAATGCAAGTATTTTTAAGAGATTATATTCATTATTTTGGGATTTCCTTTGTTATTTAATATGAGAATCTCTAGTTTCTATTCATCATGTGGTAAGTTTATCTTTCGAAGCATGAATTCATCTAGTTGCTTCAATTTTTACGTTATGAGAGGCTAAATTCCTTTAACCTGAATTATGGGATCTAAGGTTAGGTCTTGATAAGGTACTGAGTGATCATGATTCGATAGGTGGTAGAACTTATTGATAATTCTGAGGTTTTTATTAATGTCTGTTGGTTGCAAACAATAGATAAAACCTATTTTGATTTGCTTGAGAAAGAAATCAAATATAGTGGGAAGTGAATTATCAACAGGGACTTGGAAACACTCTGTTTAATAATCAGTGCTGTAACAAGGTTGATTAATGTGAGGAAAAATCTCGGCAGTGAATATAAATTCCCTAAGTCCGAGAGGATTAGGTAATTAAATGCTTAAGTAGGTCGAGAGACATTTAAGCATAACTTCGATAAAGATAACTTGTTGTCCTACTTACAATGAGAATCCTGAACCACTAGTAGCATCTGTCAAGTACCAAAATCCCTAGTGAGCATAATTCTGGTTTTTTATAAGCTCTTGATTACGAACACTAAAATTAAAGTGACCAACAATTACTTGTTAACTAAAAACCCCCATTTCTAGAAACATCCAACTATCAGTTGATTACATTTCTAACGACTTATGTTCACACCATATTCCTGGTGGGATTCGACCCCAACCTAGTTGGGTTTTATATTGACAACGATCACTTACATTCTCATTAAGAGGTTTGGTTTGAGCGTTATCAAAAATGGCATCGTTGCTGGGGAATACGATTGTAAACTGAAGTTTGTGTGTGAAAATTGACTTTTAATTAAGTTTTCTAGTTTTACGTTTATTTGTTGTTTTTGTTTATATTGCAGGATCTTTATAGTGTATTCCAAGAAACAGAAGTTCCAGAGAACCATTATTACTACCTAATCCAAAATCGCAACGAATTGGAAAAATGGCAGAACAGCAAGAGGCTGATAGACTGGCAGCCTTAGATCGAGCTCAGGTAATGTGCAAAATGTCGAGCAATAGGCACGACATCCAAACCCTGAGGATGAAGATTTGGGAGAGGAGGAGTTGCTGAATTCTGGTAACCCAAGGCGTACAGAGCAAATAGCTGCACCAGTACGTGATAATATTAGTAGGAACCATCAATTTTGAGAAAGACAAGAGTACCAGCTGGTCTAGTATGATCTCAATGATGATGATTATGGAATGGATGGAGCAGGTGCAACGAGTGCAATCATTTCTCCATCTTTGGCACTGGGGCAAAGTTCAACATTATGAGTACAATGATCCAACTCCTAAATCTGAAGGGGTTGTTTGGTGGCCTTCCTAGGGATGAACCTAACTTGCATCTGGTGAATTTTGTCAGCATCTACAAATATTTTGATAACCCAGGAGTAGGATAGAATGCTATCCAGTTGAAATTGTTTCCATTGTCTCTATCTGGGGAGGAAACTTTATGGCTAAATGAGTTGACACCTAATTCTATAACCAACTTGATGCAGCAAAAAAGATCTTTCCTAGAAAGGTTCTTTCCTCCTTCCAGGAGGGTATAGTTGAGGGATGAGATCAACAACTTTAGGCAGCTCCCGACTAAAGTTTTGCATAAAACCTGGGAAAGATTCAAGAAGAAGCTGACACAGTGTATGAACCACAACATGACAGACATACATTTAATGGAGACTTTGTACAGGGCTCTAAACTCTGTTACGAAGCCAATTGTTGATAATTCTACTGGTGGTTCATTCGTTGATCTGACATTCGTAGAGGCTTTGAACATGATGGACCGAATGACTAAATAGAGTTGGGCATGGCATACCAGGGACTCTGTGGTGGCCAGCCCCACTGCTTCTGTAGGTATTACTGTGGAACAACTCAGAAGAGAAGAGGAGCATGACCAAGACATGGATCACCTTAAAACATAGATGGACTTGCTAAGCTAGCACTTGCTATCAGGCAAGATTGAAAAGGTGAAAGCTGTGGGATCTAAGGATAGGAGGGAGGCTGATGCAGATGAAGAAGCTAACTATGTTAATAATCAGGGGGTTTTCAAGGCAATATCCAAGGGAATCAAGGTCGGAACTTTTATGATAAGCCTAGTTATAAAGATAGAGAGAAGGGAAATTGGAGGAATAACAGTGATAGGAGTGGGCTATATGTTCCTCCTGGAAATCATGAGGCTGCTTCAACAATTTCTGAAAAGATGTCCATGGAGGACATAATGGCTAAGTTATTGAAGGGAGTGGAGGCTACCAACTTTGGTCTGACCACCATGAAGACCGATCTGACATCCATAAGTCAGTTGGTGCACTCACGCTCCACCGTAATCAAATAGTTAGAGCAGCAGATAAGCCAATTCTCTGTAGCATTCAACTAGAGAAAGAGCGGAACATTACCAAGTGATACGGTCCAGAATCCATGTAATGATGGCTTATGTATGGCTATTACCACTAGAAATGGTAAGATCTTACCTGGCCCTTCTGTGGGCAAACCTGTGGTTGATGAGGTAGTTGATGATGAACCTAAAGAAGGAGGTCCAGTGGAGTCTGAGAAGCTGGATAATTCTGATGATGCCCCAAAAAAAGGTAAAGAAAAGGAGAAAGAGGTACTGCTAAAAACTATCCCAAGACCACCACCTCCATTTCCTCAATGGTTGAAGAAAAAGGTTGATGATGCAAAATTTAGCAAATTCATGGCAATGCTCAAACAATTTACGATAAATGTTCCTTTGGTTGAGGCACTTGAGCAAATGCCAGGATATGCGAATTTCATGAAGGACCTTGTGACTAAGAAAAGAGAGGTGAGCTACAAATTGGAGGGTAATCTCCATCATTGTAGCGCTGTTTCTACGAGGACCTTGGTGCAGAAGAAGCCAGACCCAGGCATATTTACTATTCCCTGCATAATTAGGACTATAGACTTTGCCAAGGAATTATGTGATCTGGGAGCAAGCATAAATTTGATGCCGCTGGATATTTATAGAAATTTGGTTCTGGGAAATCCCACAACCACCAACATGCGACTCGTGATGGCAGATGGGTCAGTAAATTGACCTATTGTCATTTTGTATGATTTATTGGTGAAGGTGTCCAACTTTATATTCCCTACAAACTTTGTTATTCTAGATTGCGAGGTGGACTTTGAGGTGCCCATAATCTTGGGTCGGCCTTTCATCGCAATCGGAAGTGTGTTGATTGATTTGAGAGCGAATGAGCTCTTATTCAGGATGAGTGATGAAGTGGTATGGTTTGATGTGTGTAAATAGATGAAGCAACATGAATAAATGAGTGTGTTATCAGTAGTTGATGTGTATTATGAGGACGAAAAGGAGGTTTCAATAGCTGAGCAACTTGTTGTCGAACCTTTATCCGCGGTTATGATGAATTTTGATAGTGAAGGCATCAGGGAGTATGAAGAGACTATTTTGCTTTTGCAGGAATGGGTTCATATCCTTATGATCCTAAAAAGATAGACCTTGACCTTGCTAATCGGCCAACACCACAAGCCAAGATATCTATTGAGGAGCCACCAGAGTTAGAATTGAAACGCACTTATATCAGTACTTCAAAGGAACAAGAGAGTCATAGGATGGACCATCGCAGACATTATAGGCATTCCCCCTGGCATCTGCACACATAAAATTCAACTTGAGGAAGAATGTATTCCAACCATAGAGCATTAGTGCCATCTTGACAAACCAATGCAAGAGGTGGTTAAGAAGGATATTATTAAGTGGTTGGATGCAGGAGTGGTTTACCCTATTTTTGACAGCAAATGGGTGAGCCTAGCTCAATGCACGCCCAAAAAAGGGGGCATGACGGTGGTTGTAAATAAAAGGAATGTGTTGATTCCACTCAGGCCTGTGAATGGGTAGAGAGTTTGCATGGAATACCACAAGCTGAATTCATGAACTCTAAAGGACCACTTCCTGATGCCCTTTATTGACCAAATGCTCGATCGATTGGCTAGAAGGGGGTGGTATTGCTTCTTGGATGGTTATTCCAGATACAACCAAATCTGTATTGCTCCTGAAGATCAAGAGAAGATGACATTCACATGTACATACAACACCTTAGAATTTAAGAGGATGAAGTTTGGGCTATGCAATACACCCACCACTTTTCAATGGTGTATGATGTCTATCTTCTCAGATATGGCGGAGGACACCCTAGAGGTATTCATGGATGATTTCTCTGTGGTGGGAGATTCATTTGAGATGTGTTTGGAGAACCTGAGTATAGCCTTGCAATGATTTTTTGAATTCAATTTGGTGTTTAACTGGTCAAAATGCCATTTTATGGTAAAGGAGGGCATCGTTCTCGGCCATAAAATTTCAAAAAAGGGGATAGAAGTTGATCGAGCAAAAGTGGAAGTTATTGAGAAACTGCCACCTCCCATTTCAGTAAAGGGAGTGCGTAGTTTTCTTGGACATGCTGGCTTTTATCAGAGGTTTATAAAAGACTTCTCGAAGGTTACAAGTCCACTTTGAAAACTTTTGGAGAAAGAAATGAAGTTTTCCTTCGATGATGATTGCTAGAAGGCATTCAAATGCCTTAAAAATAAGCTGGTTGAGGCCCCTATTGTTGTTGCACAAGATTGGTCAAAACCGTTTGAGATCATGTGTGATGCAAGCAGGGTTGCCCTTTGTCACGACTCAAACTAGGGCCTGGCCGTGACGGACATCTCGAACCATGAAGGCCCGGAATGCCCTTCTTTATCTGGTAATCATGCACAACATTCATATAATAAAAGAAGATACGGAAACATAATCTGCTATGGAAACATGGTCCACTCTGAATTCAACATATGTATGGAAACTGTAAATCAACTATATCTAAATAACATCTGACTCAGTCTGCGAAATCTCTACTATATGAAAATCTGACAAACTGTCTGAAACTGGAAAAAGGCCCCCAGTAGACCAAAACTGAAATTAATGACATAATCTGAAAAGATAGGCCTTTTGGAATAGGGAAGGCTCACCACTATACAATCTAATCAGCTGTCTGAATTATCTACTGCTTATCTGGACGCCTAGACTGAGTGTGAGAACCTGAGAGATAGAGGGGAGGGGGGTCAATACAGATGTACTGGTATGCAGAGCATATCCAAAATAATTATTTATAAATCAACATATATGAGAGAATTTTAAAATAGTTCATAAGTATATAATATAGTAAGAATTCATAAGGGCATTTTAAAGACTCTTTAAAAATCATCTCAACTCTGAGAAATCTATATTACTTCTGCGCTAGGTGGTATACCCTACAACTATGAGAAATTCCATGGGCTATATGGAAACTCCCAATAACTCAGTAGCAAAGCCCCCAACCCAAGTGTGCCACAAGGGTCGGAGTCTCTGAATCTACTACGCCATACGGCCATCACCAACGTACAATAATAATCTACCTGAATCGGCAAATACGGTTTCAGGCTAAGAGTTTCTTGAACTCGCACCTTCTTTGGGTAAACATCTAACCCTCTTTAATCCTCTTTTAAAACCTCTACCAAAACATGTCAACTTCTGATTCCCAAGTCACTTCTTCAATTTTCTGGTTTTGCCACAACACTTTAACTGAGGCTATCTCTTTGTTCCTTAATCGTCTAACTTGACAATCCAAAATCTCTACAGGCTCTTCTTCATAGGATAAGGAGTCTGCCACTTTGATTTCTTCGATAGGCAATACTAAAGAAATGGTTTCCAATACACTTCTTCAACATAGATATATGAAATACCGAATGAACCGAACCCAAACTAACTGTCAATTCTAACTCATACACAGCTCCACCTATCCTTCTCACAATCTGATATGGTCCTATATAGTGAGAACTAAACTTACCTTTCTTCCCGAATTGCATGACTCCCTTCATGGGAGAAACCTGGAGAAACATCTAATCTCCAACCTCAAACTCTAGATCTCTTCTCCTAACATCGGCGTAGGACTTTTGACAACTCTAATCTATATTAAGTCATTCTCTAATGACTTTTACATCCTCTATTTCATGATGAACAAGTTCAGACCAAATATCTGTGTCTCACCTACTTCATGCCACCTTATTGGTGACATACATCTTCTCCCATACAATGCCTCAAATGTTGCCATCTCAATACTAGAATGGAAACTATTATTATATGTGAACTCTATCAATGGCAAGTGCTCTACCCAACTACCTTTAAAATCAATCACCCAGGTTCTCAACATATCCTCAAGGGTCTGGATAGTACGCTCAGCTTGCCCATTTGTCTGAGGGTGGAAAGCCGTGCTTAAATTTACTTGGGTACCTAAACCCTTTTGAAAGAATCTGCAAAACTGTAAAGAAAACTGTGTACCTCTGTCAGATAATATGGACACAGGTGCCCCATGCAAACGAACTATTTCTGCAATGAACAACTTGGCATAATTCTCTCTTGAATAATTTGTCCTGACAGGTAGAAAGTGAGCTGACTTGGTCAACCTATCTACAATAACCCAAATGGAATCATACTAGTTTCGGGACCTCGGAAGTCCACTAATGAAGTCTATATTAACTATCTCCCACTTACACAAAGGTAAAGCTATCTCTTAAGAAGAACCACTTGGCCTCAAATGTTCCACTTAAACTTGTTGACAATTCAAACACTTGGCAACATAGTTAGCCACATCACGCTTCATATTATTCCACCAATAAATGTTTTTCAAATCCTGATACATCTTAGTAGAGCCAGGGTGAACAACGCACCTCAACGTGTGAGCTTCATCAGGGATTCTATTCCTTAAACCATCTACATCTGGCACATACAACCTACCCTAGTATGTCAAAATACCATCAGCACCAATTTTAAATGACATTAACTTTTATTGACCCATATCTTTCTTGATCTGCATAAAGATGGGATCTTCAAACTGCTTCTCTTTAACTTCTGCACAAAGGGAAGATTTAGCTATCTCATGAACAACCACTCCTCCATCCTTGGAATCCAAAAGTCGCACTCCTAGATTTGCAAGTCGGTGAATATCCTTCACCATCTCCCTCTTTTCTTTCCCCACATGAGAAAGACTGCCCATAGATAACTTGCTGAGGGCGTCGGCTACCACATTCGCCTTGCTCGGATGATAGTACAGGCTCATGTCATAGTCTTTTAAAAGTTCCAACCATTACCTCTGCCTAAGATTCAATTTTTTCTGTGAGAAAACATACTATAAACTCTTGTGGTCACTAAATATATCAACATGTACAACATACAAATAGTGCCGCCAGATCTTAACTGCAAAAACCACAACCGCTAACTCCAAGTCATGATTAGGGTATTTCTGGTCATGCACCTTCAACGGCCTAGATGCATAAGCCACTACCTTACTATGCTACATAAAAACACACCCAAGTCCCACTCGGGATGTATTACAGTATACAAAAAACCCTTCTGTACCTTCCGGAAGAGTTAGAATAAGAGCAATAGTCAACTTGTATTTCAACTTCTCAAAACTATTCTCACAGGAGTCAGACCACAAAAACTTCACCTTTTTCTGAGTCAACTTAGTAAGTGGTGCAGCTATGAAAGAAAAACTCTCGATGAATCTTCTGTAATGCCAAACCCAAGAAGCTTCAAATATCGGTTGGAGTCATGGGTCTGGACCATTTTCTCACTGCCTCAATCTTTTGGGGATCAACCTTAATCCCCCCACTAGACACAATATGCCCCAAGAACACAATAGCATTCAACCAGAATTCATACTTGGAAAATTTTGCATACAATTTATGATCTTTAAGGGTCTGAAGGATGATTCAGAGGTGATTGGAATGGTCCTCCTCGATCTTAGAATATACCAAAATGTCACCAATGAAGACAATGACAAACATATCCAGAAACTGATGAAAAACCCTATTCATTAGATCCTTGAAAGATACAGGGGCGTTATCTAACCCGAAGGACATGACTAAGAATTTATAATGGTTGTATCTGGTTCTGAAAGCTGTTTTAGGAATATCTGACTCTTTAACTTTCAACTGGTGATATCCCGAATGAAGGTCTATCTTTTAAAAACATTTAGCACCCTAAAGTTGATCAGAAAGATCATCAATTCTAGGAAAGGGATATTTATTTTTAATTGTGACCTTATTCAACTGGTAATAGTCTATGCACATACGAAGGGAACCATCTTTATTTCACATGAAAAGTATAGGTGTACCCCAGGGAGACACACTGGGGTGGATAAAACCTTTATCTAGAAGATTTGCTAGCTATTCTTTCAACTCTTTTAGCTCTGCAGGAGCCATCCTATATGGCTGAATAGAAATAGGACGGGTATCTGACAATAAATCAATACTAAAATCTATCTCCCTATCAGGTGGTATTCCTGGGAGATCATCTGGAAAGACTTCTGAGAATTTATTCACTATGGGGATAGACTGAAGAGGGAGACTTTTCTCACTAGAATCTTTAACCCGAATAAGATGATACAAGTAACCTTTGGAAATAAGTTTACGGGCCCTAAGATAAGATAGAAAATGCCCTCTAGGTGCTAGAGAATGTCCCTCCTATTCTATCACCAACTAATTCAAAAAAGAAAAGGTAACTCCTTGGGTCCTACAATTCAAGGTGGCATAACACGAATAGAGCCAGTCCATCCTTAAGATGGCATCAAAATCAACCATATCAAGTTCCATGAGATCTTCCTAAGTATCCTAGATGAAAATAGACAAAACATAATTTCTATATGCTCTTATAGCCACAACAAAATCTCCACTAGGGTGGAAACCAAAAAATGTTCAGTAATCATATCAGGCTCAAACCCAAAACCAACAGCCACGCATGGGGTCATATAAGACAAGGTAGACCCGGGATCAAGTAATACATACACATCAAGAGAAAAGATTTACAATGTACCAGTGACTATATCTAGTGAGGCCTTAGACTCCTGGTGGTTGTTCAAAGCATACAACCGGTTCCGATCATTTTCGGTGGCTGAAGTGGCACCCTTCTGAGGTGGTGGTGCAGATGAATTTGCCTATGACTTGGCTCCTCCAACATTACTCTATCCTGCTGGATAGTCTCTCTAGATATGGCCTGGCTGGCCGCATGAATAACACACCAAAGTGCTAAACTGATATCTCCCTAGATGATTTCTCCTGCATCTCCCACATCGCAGATACGATCGAGAGGTCTAGGCTACACTTCTGTGAGACTACGTACCCTACATCTTCGGCCCCTAACTAGACTGAAAATTTTGGGTGCGCTGCTCAACTGTGGGTCTGGACATTGGAGCACTAGCTGTCGATTGTGTATTGCTCTAATTCTTTTTCTTTTACCAATTTCCACCCCAATTACTGCTTTGCTACTGACTATGACTCTGGTTTGTCGCTCTGCTCTCTTTGCCTGTCTTTCCTTTTCCCCAGATTCGGCTATCTTCTTCTTCTTCTCCTCAACTTGTTACATGTGGACTGACAGTCTAGCAAAGTTCATATCCCTATTCAGCAAAGCTCCCTGACACTCAAGCACCAGATCATCTAAAAGGCCGGAAGCAAACTTTCTCATTTGGGCCCTCTACTACTCGTCAAATCAGGAGCATAATTGGCTAGTTGGTTAAACTTTAAAGTATACTCCTAAACACTCATCTTACCCTGCTTAAGGTTCAAAAAATCTTTTTCTTTATCTTCTCTCAGCTCCAGAGGAAAGAATCAGTCAAGAAAACCTTCCATGAACTTGTCCCAAACTGTGGGCTCAGCACTATCACCCTTTGTATCTTCCCACTTGTTGTACCATTAGTCCTACTCTACCTTAGCGCCAGAGAACTTGGGCAGGTTCATTCTCATGAACTGGCCCACTATAGTAAATTTAGAAGTCACAGATGTAGACCCAATATCCTCCAACCTCTGAGTCTGTGCGGCTACCAGCTGTGCCAGCATATGAATAGACTGTCTAAATTCAGCATTAGAAACCTCTCATAATGAGGCTGAGTGCAATTAGACCCTTTCCAGGGAGCTCTGGGAGGACTGGTCGATAGAGAAGGTACTCCCAGAGTAGGAACAAGTTCTGAGTATGAGCTCTGTTATGGGTCTGCATCCCATGGGTGGGATGGACTTCATCATCCTGAGAATTAACATTGGTGCGACTGGGTGGTATCGCTGGTTTTATAAAAAGCAAGAGGTCATTGATTAGGGGACAAATTAGACTCTGAAGGACGAACTAAATCACTAAGAAGAGGAACATTCTTAAAGGCCTAGTAGCCTCCTGCTTATGTGTGGCATGCTACACACTCATAAATAAGACTCTACCCGATATGATTTTGAAGACACTTTGGGACAATGAATCGTGCTTTGATACCAAGTTTGGCACGACCCAAACTAAGGCCTGGCCGTGACGGACATCCCAAACCATGAAGGCCCAGAACGCCTTTCTCTATCTGGAAATCATGTACAACATTCATATAATAAAAGAAGATTCGGAAAAATAATCTCCTATGGAAACATGATCAACTCTGAATTCAACATAAGTATGGAAACTATAAATCAACTACATCTAAATAACATCTGTCTCAGTCTGAGAAATCTCTACTATATAAAAATTTGACAACTGTCTGAAACTGGGACAAGGCCCCTAGTAGACCAAAACTAAAATAAGTGACATAATCTAAAAAGACAGGTCTTCTAGAATAGAGAAGGCTTACCACTTCACAATCTAATTAGCTGTCTAAATTATCTACTGCTTATCTGGACCCCTAGACTAAGTCTCAGACCATGAGAGGTAGGGGAGAGGGGAAGGGGTCAATACAGATGTACTAGTATGTAGAGCATATACAAAATAATCATTTATAAATCAACATATATGAGAGCAATTTAAAATAGTTCATAAGTATATAATATAGTAAGAATTCACATGGGCATTTTAAAGACTCTGTAAAAATCATCTCAACTCTGAGAAATCTGTGTTACTTCTTCGCTAGGTGGAATACCCTACAACTCAAAAAAATTCCATGGGCTATATGGAAACTACCATTAACTCGACAGTAAAGCCCCCAACCCAAGTGTGATACAAGGGTCGGAGTCTCTGAATCTACTGTGCCACAAAGCTGCCACCAGTGTACAATAATAATCTACCCGTGTTGGCAAATACGGCTTTAGGCTAAGAGTTTCTTGAACTCGCACCTTCTTCGGGTAACCTATAATACCCCAAGAAATTTTTCGTTGAAATTTTGTGCGTAAACGTGTTGGGTTCTATCTTCTAGAATAAATTATAAATTTTACGTGCGGAATGTCTTAGATTATGACCCACCATTGCGTAGAGTATCAAATAAGATTTCCAACGATATGTGGATCATCCAAAATGGACTCCCGAGCGACGAGTTATGAACATTCTGATCGAACCATGAATAGTAGTTAACATTAAAACGTGCAGGAAAAAGTACTGAGGCCTGGCGTATTTTTGCTCCAACTTTAAACAATCATAACTCCTTGCACATAATAATTTGGGTGATCTACTATATATCAACGGAAAGCACTGAGAGTCCTCTTTCCAATAAAATTGGTTTCATCCAATTTTTCTAACGAAGCAAAAAGTTATGGTCGATCTGCTTCAGCCTATCAAAAGTGAATTTTTGGGTCAACTTTAAATGATCATAACTCCTCGTACACAATGATCTGGGTGAGATACTATATAGCAATGGAAAGATATGAGAGTCCTCTTTCTACTGAAAATTGTTCATCCAATTTGGATATCGGAGTAAAACGTTATGGTTGATCTACTTCAAACTATCAAAACAGTCCACCAAAGGATAGATTCGAGAGTTATTTAATTTTTAGGGGCATTTTGTTCATTCTTCCTCACCCAAAATCAGTCCAAACCCTATATTAAAGCCTATTAGAAGCATTATATGTTATATTTCATCAAATTCCCTCAAAAATAAAACCCTAAGCTCCTACATTCAACTTCAAGAACCTCTAAAGTTCACCATTAATTCTGCAAATTTATTCAAGATTCCAAGTTCTTAGTTCAAGAACTCCAAGAACCATCATTCAAAGGCACGATTAACATCTCAAAAATGAGTATCGATCGAAAGTTCATCATTCAAGGTATGTGGGGTTTTTCAACAAGAACTCGCTTTCGTTCTTGTGCCCAAAAGTAATTTTCTTTACAAAGGCATGATTTTTATTTGATTTTTACGAATTTGAAGCATGAACCCATATCTTATGATGATTATTATGAAATCTTGATGTTTATGATTTTGAAAGATGAATTTACATGTGTGGAGATATAAAGTATGAATCTTGAACGATATTTATCATGATTTTGATATTTGGGCTGTGAATCCCCATTGGAAATTGTGTTTTTTTTGAGAAAGTGTGTTATAAGCATGTTGATGTTGAATATTTGAGATATTTTGAATGATTTGACCTTTTGTTCTTAATGGAGTTGTTTTGAACTTGAGTGTGAAAGAAATCCACAACATGGTTGATTTTGATAGATGGGAATCATGATGACTCCCAATGTATATTTATATATTACTGAAATTGTTTTGTTGTAGATTGTCTTTGAAATGATCTGAGCTAAGTTTGGGAGAAATCTTTAGCACCGAGTGGGAGATATAAAGCGACCTTACTTCCCTAGAACTGTGTGCCCTCATAGGAGTGAGCCTAAGGTTGATTTATATAGTGATCACTAGTTTGTATGGATTTGATATGGATAGTCCTACTCTGATGGCAAACATAGGACGACTCTCCCCAACATGGGTTGTACGTTGGACTCGATGTAGCTCACGTAGTTTATGTCGGTTATAGGATCTCCCACTGTGTGTGTGTTTCCTTGTATCTATGGTGAATGGTGAAGTGATTTGAAAATAGAATTGTGAAAGTTATTCTTTCGAAAGATTTAAATGATATTTACATTATGAGAATTGATATTCTTGATGAACTGAAAGTGATTGACAAATTATATGATGACTCACACGTGTTATTGTACTTATTTCATCTTCTCATGATTATGATGATTTTCTTCGAGCTATGTGAGTACCTAAACCTATATTCCGAGAAAATACAGCTCTCATTCGAAGATGTGGGTCAGTACCATGGAAAGGAACCATGTATGTGGGGGTGTATGTAGTTGTCTTTCATACATCCTGCATATTTCCTATAAATATTTATGATGATGATGTTTATACAACTGCATTACACCCCCACATACACGGCTCTTTTCTATGGTACTGACCCACATCTTCGAATGAGAGGTGTATTCTCTTGGAATATAGGTTTAGGTACTTAGTTCTAGGTTCGACAGTGATTCTTCGGGCACGCTGTTCTACATCCTCTGTTGTGGTGAGTCCTCATGTTCTGAGGACATGATGTCTGATATTGGTTTCATAGAATCATTTACATTTGATAACTGAGTATAAGTTAGTTGGGGCATGTCTTAATGGCTCGCTGGTTTTATTAATTTTCTTAGAGTCTTGTCAGACTAGTATAGATGTTGGGAGTTGACTAATAATTTGTTATCTTTCTGAAATTCTTTTATTCTTGGACGATGATTACTTTATTGATATTTGAGAGTTATTTATGGAAACCCCGTTGATTTGTGTTGAATTGAATAAAAATGGCTCAAAGGGTTAGCTTGGGGCTACTTGTAGGCTCAAGCATCGTGTGACACTCTGGGACCCGTTTCTGGGGGGTTACAAACTTGGTATCAGAGCCTAAGGTTTTAAGATGTCCTAGAGAGTCTGACAAGCCACGTTAAGTAGAGTCTTGATCATCGGTGTGTAGCGCTCCATATCTATGAGCAAGAGGCTACGAGTTGTTTTAGGAAAAAGTGTGATTCTTTCTTTTAGAAGTCTATCGTGCTTAAAATGTCTCTCTATGCTATTGATTTGTGCTCTTCTCTTTCAAAAATATGCCTCCACATCGAGCGAGAAGAAATAATGATGGTCCACAACCTCAACCCGCTGACCCATTGAATGAGAAAGTTTCTCATACTAAATTTCGGGCAGCCTTTCATGCGCTGGCCAAAGCTGTTACTGTAAATGTTCAGGCCAACCCGACCCCAGCTCCACAGTATCAAGGAGGTGATTCAGCTGCTACCAAGATCTGTGACTTCATGCAGATGAATCTGCTGAAATTCTATGAGTCCAAGTCTGATGAGGATCCACGGTTGTTTTTAGAGGAGGTGCGGAAGATTATTCAGGTGATGCATGTATCTGACTAGTTTGTTTCTTGGAGGAAAGGTAGAGGTAAGAGAGGTGTCCCTACAACTTGGCAAGAGTTCCATGATGCATTCTTGGATATGTTTTTCCCTTTGGAGATGAGGGAGGCGAACGTTGAAGAGTTTATGAACCTGCGATAGGGCTCTATGACTGTTAGGGAGTACTTTCTAAAGTTCAATAAGTTGGCCAAGTAAGTTTGTGACTGGAGTATCTAGTTATGTGGTTAAGGAGTGTAGGTTTTCTATGCTGAATAGTGAGATGAATCTTTCTAGGCTGATAACTCATGCCCAACAGATTAATGCAGATAAAATTAGGTCCGAGCAGCACGGACAGGGTCAGACTAGATCGTAGGGAGGGAGTCGCCCTCAGTATCAGGATTGTTCTTCTATGCCAACACCGTCATCTGCTAGTGCTCCCATGCCTAGAGGTAGGCAGGAGAAAGGTAGCAGGTCATATACATCCAGGTCCTAGTACAGTGCTGGCAGTAAGACAAATTATCCCATGTGTCCTAAGTGTGGTGGGGCTCATTTGGGTGAGTGTTAGGGTGAGAAGAGGGGTTATTTCTGGTTTGGTGAAATGGGTCACAGAGTTAGAGATTATCCACAGGATGGACAAGGGCATCGTGACTATCACCCTCAGACCCAGACTCAGACTATTAGTACTCCAGTTCCAGCGACTCGCCCAGCCTCAATTCAGGGCGCCTCTTCTAGCAATGCTGGAGGGCAGCATCAGAATAGATTCTATGCTTTGCCATTCCACCAGGAATAGAAGGACTCTTCCGATGTTGTTACTGGTATGCTTCGTATATTTCAGTTTGATGTGTATGCTTTGTTGGATCCTGGATCCAGTTTCTCATATGTTACCCCTTTGATTGCTGTGAATTTCGAAATGAGTCCTGAGGTTATTCCTGGGCCTATCCTAGTTTCTACCCCAGTGGGTGATTCGATTGTTGCCCAGAAAGTGTATAAAAAGTGTCCTATTGCCGTTCTTCATAGAGTCTTGTTGGCTGATCTGATTGAGTTAGACATGGTAGATTTTGATGTGATTCTGGGTATAGACTGGCTGTATTCTTGTTATGCCTCTATTGATTATCGGACCCGAGTGGTCAAGTTTCAGTTTCCGAGTACATCCATGTTTGAGTGGTCTGGGAATTCTATGTCACCCAAGAGTCATTTTATCTCTTACCCCTAAGCTATAAAGCTTATTTCCAAGGGGTGTATTTACTATTTGGTTAGAGTCAAAGACACTAAGTCTAAGACTCTAACTCTCCAGTCTGTTAACGTCGTCAATGAGTTTTCTGATTTTTTTTGGATGATCTCCCAGGGATACCTCCTGATAGAGAGATAGAGTTTGGGATTGATCTTCTTCCCGATACTCAACCCATTTCTATTCCTCCTTATCGTATGGCCCCTATAGAACTTAAGGATTTGAAAGAGTAACTCAAAGATCTACTAGTTAAGGATTTTATAAGGCCCAGTGTTTCTCCTTGGGGTGCTCCTATGTTGTTTGTGAGAAAGAATGATGGCTCTTTGCGTATATGCATTGATTACTGCCAACTGAATAAAGTCACCGTAAAAAATAAGTACCCCCTTCCAAGAATAGATGATTTGTTTGACCAATTGCAAGGTGGAAGTTATTTCTCAAAGATAGACGTTCATTCTGGCTATCATCAACTCAAAGTTAGGGAGTGTGACATCCCAAAAACTGCTTTCTGAACTCGTTATGGCCATTTTAAGTTTCTTGTTATGTCTTTTGGGCAGCTTTCATGGACCTGATGAATTGAGTGTTCAGACCATATCTGGATATATTTGTCATAGTGTTCATCGATGATATACTGGTGTACTCTCGTAGTGAGGATGAACGTTCTGATCATCTCAAAACTGTCTTGCAAACCCTTAGAGATCACAAGTTGTTTGCCAAGTTTAGTAAGTGTGAGTTTTGGATAAGGTTATTTGCTTTTTTGGGTAATATCATTTCTTCCGAGGGTATTAGAGTTGATCCCCAAAAGACCGAAGCTGTTAGAAATTGGCCTAGACCTATTTCTCCGACGGATATCTAAAGTTTCTTGGGTTTAGCTAGCTATTAGCACCATTTTGTTGAGGGTTTCTCCTCTATATCGTCTCCTATGACTCGGTTGATCCAAAAGAAAGCAAAGTTCTTGTGGTCCAAATCTTGTAAGAAGAGTTTTCAGGAGTTGAAGACTCGACTCACTTCAGCCCCGTTTTGACTTTGCCTGATGGTGTTGATGGTTTTGTGGTGTACTGTGATGCTTCGAGAGTTGGGTTGGGTTGTGTATTGATGCAGAAGGGTAAGGTGATAGCTTATGCTTCTAGACAGTTGAAACCTCATGAGAAAAATTACTCCACCCATGACCATGAGTTGGCTGCTGTTGTGTTTGCTTTGAAAATCTAGAGATACTATTTGTATGGTGTCTATGTTAATGTTTTTACTGATCATAAGAGTTTGCAGTATGTGTTTACCCAGAGAGAATTGAATTTAAGACAGAGACGATGGTTAGAATTGTTAAAGGACTATGATATGAGTGTGCTGTACCATCTGGGCAAGGCCAGTATTGTGGTGGATGCCCTAAGTAGAGTGTCCATGGGTAGTATTTTGCATGTGGTAGAAGGTAAGAAAGAGTTGGCTCGTGATGTACATCATTTGGCTAGATTGGGGGTTAGGTTGTTTGACTCTGCTGAAGGTAGTATAGGGGTTCAGAGTAGTTTCGAATCCTCCTTGGTTTCGGAAGTGAAGGAAAAGCAATACTTAGATGCTAGTTTGGTCAGACTGAAAGAGTCAGTCAAGGACCAAAAAGTGGAGGTTTTCTCCTAAGGGAAAGATGGTGTGTTGATATTACAGGGTAGATTGTATGTCTCGAATGTTGATGGTCTGAGATAGAGGATTATGGCTGAAGTGCACGGGGCACGATATTCTATTCATCCCGGTGCCACCAAGATGTACCGAGGCTTGTGGGAAATCTATTGGTGGAGTGGCATGAAGAAAGATATAGCAGTATTTATAGCTAAGTGTGCAACATGCCAACAGGTTAAGGTTGAATACCAAAGACCTGGTCGTATGATGCAAGTGTTTAGTATTCCCACTTGACTTTAAGGGAAGTTAGGATGATCACTTACCATTGATAGAGTTTGCTTACAATGACAGTTTCCACTCTAGTATTGGCATGGCTCCGTTTGAAGCCTTATATGGGAGGAAGTGTAGATCACCCATAGGTTGGTTTGAGGTGGGTGAAGCGGCTGTGAGTGGTCCTGAATCGGTATTTGAGGCTATGGAAAAAAAATAAGTTTGTTAGGGAAAGGTTGCAAGCTGCGCAGAGTCATCAGAAGTCATATGCGGATGTTAGAAGGAGAGATCTTGAGTTTGAAGTTGATGACCTTGTGTATTTGAAAATTTCACCCATGAGGGGGGTGAAGAGATTCAGAAAGAAGGGGAAGCTTATTCCCCGTTATGTTGGTCCTTACAAAATTCTTAGACGTGTTGGTAAGGTAGCTTATGAGGTTGAGATTCCTTTCGAGTTATCCTCTGTTCATCCAATAGTCCATGCCTCCATGCTTAAAAAACATATTAGTGATGCTGTGGTAGTGGATTCCTCTGTGAGTGCTGAAATTCATGAAAATCTTTCTTTTGATGAGATTCTTGTTGAGATTCTTGATTTAAGAGTCCGAAGACTAAGGAACAAAGAAGTTCCCCTGGTCAAGGTGTTGTGGCGAAACCAATCTGGTGAGGGTGCAACTTGGGAAGATGAGGTGGATATGCGATCCAACTACCCAAACCTATTTTCCGCGAACTCCGATCAAGCCAAAGGTACCGTTCTCTCCTAAATCATGCACTTTTGATAAAAGTTGCAGCAGTTCAGCTGTCATTTATTATGTGTTCAGCTGTAGTTTCTTGAATTTATGCATTCTATGTTGCATTCGGAGTGAGAAACGATGTGGTGGTGAGTCTAAAGAATGGCTTCATCTGTATGCTCTATTCCCTATCTAATCTTGGAATGTCTAGCGTCATTTGAGGATGAATGTTTCCAAGGGGGGATGATGCAATACCCCAGGAAATTTTTCGTTGTAATTTTGTGCGTAAATATGTTGGGTTCTATATTTTTGAATGAATTATAAATTTTCCATGTGGAATGTCTTAGATTATGACCCACCATTGCGTAGAGTATTGAATAATCTTTCCAACGATATGTGGATCATCCAAAACAGACACCCGGGCGACGAGTTATGAACATTCCGATTTAACTGTGAATAGTAGTGAATAGTAAAACATGTAGGAAAAAGTACTGAGGCCTGGCGTATTTTTTCTCCAACTTTAAACGATCATAACTCCTTGTACATAATGATCTGGGTGATCTTCTATTTATCAACAAAAATCTCTACGAGTCCTCTTTCCAATGAAATTAGTTTCATCCAATTTTTCTATCGGAGCAAACAGTTATGGTCGATCTACTTCAGCCTATCAAAAGTGAATTTTTGGGTCAACTTGAAATGATCATAACTCTTCATACACAATGATCTGGGTGAGATACTATATATCAACTGAAAGATATGAGAGTCCTCTTTCTAATGAAAGTGATTTCATCCAATTTGGATATCGGAGTAAAACGTTATAGTTGATCTAATTTAAACTATCAAAACAGTCCACCAAAGGACAGATTCGAGAATTATTTGATTTTTAGGGGCGTTTTGGTCATTCTCCCTCACCCAAAATCCGTTCAAACCCTATATTAAAGCCTCTTAGAAGCATTATATGTTATATTTCATCAAATTCCCTCAAAAATAAACCCCTAAGCTCCTACATCCAACTTAAAAAACCTCCAAAGTTCACCATTAATTCTTCAAGTTTATTTAAGATTCCAAGTTCCTAGTTCAAGAACTCCAAGAACCATCATTCAAAGGCACGATTAACATCTCAAAAAGAAGTATCGATCTAAAGTTCATCATTGAAGGTATGTGGGGTTTTTCAACAAAAACTCTCTTTCGTTCTTGTGCCTAAAAGTAATTTTTTTTACAAAGGCATGATTTTTATTTGATTTTTACGAATTTGAAGCATGAACCCATATCTTATGATGATTATTATGAAATATTGATGTTTATGATTTTGAAAGATGAATTTACATGTGTGGACATATAAAGCATGAATCTTGAACGATATTTATCATGATTTTGATATTTGGGTTGTGAATCCTCATTGGAAATTGTGTTTTTTTGAGAAAGTGTGTGTTATAAGCATATCGATGTTGAATATTTGAGATATTTTGAATAATTTTACCTTTTGGTCTTAATGTAGTTGTTCTGAACTCGAGTGTGAAAGAAATCCACAACGTGGTTGATTTTGAAAGATAGGAAGCATGAGGGCTCCCGATGTATATTTATATATTACTGAAATTGTTTTGTTGTGAATTGTCTTTGAAATGATCTGAGCTAAGTCTTGGAAAAATGTTTAGCACCGACTGGGAGGTATAAAGCGTCCTTACTTCCCTAGAACTAGTATCTCCCACTGTGTGTGTGTTTCCTTGTGATTATGGTGAATGGTGAAGTGATTTGAAAGTAGAATTGTGAAAGTCATTCTTTCGAAAGATTTAAATGATATTTACATTATGAGAATTGATATTATTGATGAACTGAAAGTGATCGACAAATTATATGATGACTCACATGTGTTATTCTACTTATTTCATCCTCTTATGATTATGATGATTTTCTTCGGGCTTTGTAAGTCTTTCATACATCCTGCATATTTCTTATAAATATTTATGATGATGATGTTTATACAGCTGTATACACCCCCATATACTCGGTTTCTTTCCATGGTACTGACCCACATATTCGAATGTGGGCTGCATTTTCTCGGAATGTAGGTTCAGGTGCTCAGTTCTTGGTTCGATAGTGATTCTTCAGGCACGCTGTTCTACATCCTCTGTTATGGTGAGTCCTTATGTTCCGAGGACATGATGTATGATGTTGTTTTCACGAAATCGTTTACATTTGATAACTGAGTATGAGTCAGTTGGGGTATGTCTCAATGGCTCGCTGGTTTTATTGATTTTCTTAGAGGCTTGTCAGACTAGTAAAGATGTTGGTAGTTGACTAATAAGTCTTATTTTGTTATCTTTTTGAAATTCTTTTATTCTTGGATGATGATTTCTCTGTTGATATTTGAGGGTTATTTATGGAAACCCGGTTGATTTGTGTTGAACTGAATGAAAATGGCAAAAAGGGTTAGCTTGGGGCTACTCGTAGCCTCAAGCACCGTGTGACGCTCCAGGACCTATTTTCTGGGGCTTTACATAACCACCTAACCCTCTTTAAGCCCCCTTTTAAAACTCTACCAAAATATGCAGTCTCTGAAAACATACTTTAAAAACATGCTCTCAAAACATACTCTGAAAACATAATCTGAAAACACACTCTATATGACATAAATACATATGGTATCGTCATACCATTGACTTGCAAGTCACATCTCTGAGCCATTATTAATCTATCATAAATCTCTATTTTTAAAACATAAGTTTTTGGACCACCATTTCAATAACTCAATTCACAGAAACTCTTTCTCAAACCTCATGTAAACACATGCAAGGAACTCATCTTTGTCAAGCATTTCAGTAGTACAGTACAAGGTGGTCATGTCAAAGTTCTCTATATACATGCAATTCTTTCTCTTAAACACAAGAACACATTTATATCAAGAAACACCCTCTCAACAATTTCAAATCATCTCAAATGCTATAATATTGCAAAAACATCTTTCAAATCGCAAAACCATAATCTTTAATTCAATACACGAGAGGGAGTTCATAATTTATGCTCTCAACGATCTTAAATCTCAAATTACATACATATACATATTCATGTAAATCAATTTAGGGGATAGGACCACAAGGTCAAAACAATAGTAACATTAAAACATTCGGAGTACGTAATTTAGAACATAGATTCTAAAACCCCTTTGAAATTCATGCATAAAAATCTAAAAATCATACTCTAATGGTTTTAAGCCCATGTAGTTCTTATAATAAACCCCACGTACCTCTATCTAGAAATTTAAAGGATGCTTCTTGATGCCCATGACTTGGGGATTCCAAATCTTCAATTTGTTTTGAAAACCCACGGTCGAATCTTGAGTTTCTTGGAGGAGAAGTATATGAACTAGGGTTTTTGTTTTGAGGAAAATCTTGAGAATTTCATATATTCTACTTATAGAGGTCTTAATCTACTGTTTGGATGTTTTAAGAGGCTTGGAAAAAGTTCAAATTATCCTTGTTAACTTCTGAATAAAGCTGGAAAAATTAAACTGGGAACCCAATTTTATGGGCCACCGCGATGCATCACTATCATGGTGGCTCACTGGAAATTGACGAATGGGAAATTGGGATCCTCCGAAATGCGTCACTATCGCGATGTCCCACTGGAATTTGATAATTGCAAATTAAACCCTCTCCGCAGCGCGTTAAACGCCAGGATGACGATGTTTTTTGACTAAAACATAAAATAGCCCTAACTTCTTCACTGACTATCCATTTTGGATGAATCTTATAATGACGAAAATCCTATTCAGTCATCTACATAATAAATAGTTAAAATCTAAGGATTCCACCAAGAAAAAAATATAAACCATTCTAGAAGCCAATACCTGATATTTTAGGGACAAAATTTAGCTAAGAAAAACTTTAGGGCTTACACCCTTGGAGATGTATTGGGACAAAAGAGGGACAAACTGTTTCATCCAATATATTATGCCAGCAAGCACTGAATGGAGTGCAAAAAAATTACACCATCACTGAGCAGGAACTTTTGGCTATAGTGTATGCTTTTGAGAAGTTCAGGGCTTATCTGCTTGGGACCAAAGTGGTGGTCCACACTGACCATGAAACCTTGAGGTACTTGATGGCAAAGAAGGATGAAAAACCAAGGTTGATTAGATGGGTGTTGCTACTACAAGACTTTGACCTTGAGGTTAAAGATTGGAAAGGTTCTGAAAACCAGGTTGCAGATCATCTGTCTAGAATGGAAGGTGAACAGGCAATTTGTGATGAAATGGAAAAAAATGATGAATTCCCTGATGAGGATATATTGGCGGCTTTTGTATAAGAAGATATGTGCCAGAAGTAGATGTATTATGCATATTGGAAGATTGTCATGCTTCCCCAGTTTGAGGTCACTATGCAGGTGACCGAACAACTAGGAAGGTGTTGCAGAATGGTTACTATTGGCCAATATTGTTCAAGGATGACCATGAGTTTGTGCTGAAATATGACCAATGTTATAGACAAGGTTCAATCTCCAAAAGACTTGAGATACTTTTGACTAAGATGCTTGAAGTAGTATTATTTGATGTATGGGGCATCAATTTCATGGGCCCTTTTGTAAGCTCGTATGGGATAAAGTATATTTTAGTTGCCGTTGACTATGTATCAAAATAGGTCAAAGCTGTTGCCTTGTCTGATAATGAAGGAAAGAGAGTTATTTCTTTTCTCAAAAAGAATATCCTCTCTCGCTTTGGAGTACCACAGACTATTATAAGCGATAAAGGATCTCATTTTTGCAACAAAGTATTTTGAGCAGCTTTCACAAAATATGGGATGAAATATCATAGAGTAGCAACTCCATATTACCCATAAACTAGTGAGCAAGTGGAAGTGTCAGATCGAGAGATTAAAGCCATCCTAGCCAAAACGGTGAATGCTAGTATGAAAGATTGGTCTTGAAAGCTTGATGATCCCTTATGGGTATATCGAACTGCTTTTAATACACCAATTGGCATGTCACCATTTCAGTTGGTCTACAGAAAAGCTTGTTACCTATCAATAGAGTTGGAAGGCCTTATGGCACTCAAAAGGCTGAATTTGAGTTGGAAGGAGGCAACAGAGATGAGACTGGGACAACTAAATGAGATGGATGAATTCTGTCTTAGGGCATATGAACTAGCAGATCTATATAAAGAAAAGACGAAAAAGTATCATGATTGAAGGATACAGAAATGATACTTCCAAAAGGGTGACTTGGTGGTTCTGTTTAATTCCTAACTTAAATTGTTCCCAGGCAAGATTAAATCCAAGTGGTTAGGCTCGTTTAGAGTTAGTCTAGACTACTCATCTGGAGTAGTAGAACTTGAAGGTGAATGGGAAATGAGTCAAGCTTTACATTGGTACAAAAATATTGATAAAAAGTATCACTACTATCTGTCTCAATGAAGTTTGAAGTAATCGACATACCTGAGTCATGTCGCGATGTTAAATCAGTCGCTGCATGGGATGCAACCTATGACCCTCAGGATTGATCCATTCCAGGTATACTCTAACCCTAAGTTTACTTTTTTTTTGATTTTAAGTTGAGGGTGTATGGTAAATTTGTTGTTGCAAAATTTTGTGGTCAACTAGGAGAAATACTTGTACTTGAGGCAGTTGAATTGTTTTTATGATTTTTTGTACCCCTCTTCAAGTGGTCTACTGGAGTAACTATATGATTTACATTTAAGTGTGACAACTGTACATCTTTGTATGACATTAGTTCTAGTAACATAGTAATCATTGCTAAACTGTTGTATGAACTAAATGAGTCGTAACTTGTGATATAATTGTGTTCCATGTGTGTGTGAGCACCTACTTAGTTCCCTCTGTATGATGAAGCCAGAACTTGCCTGGTAGTCTTACCTAGGTTAAAGGATAGGGGTTAGGAAAGGATCATAGACCATTTTAATATTATCTCACTTTAGCCTAACTGACCTTTCCTATGTGTATAATATCCTTTGATCCCCGTTTTGAGCCTAATTAGCCTATTTCTTTGTATGATACTTGTCACCTTCTCATTTAGATCATAATAAATCTATTTTGGCCTTGGTTCTCCATGGACACTGTGCACCTTGACTTAGGCAAATGGCCTAAGTTGAGGGTGGCTATCATAGGGGTGCATGATAGAGAATGAGTATAAAGAAAGGTAGCATAAAAGAAAAGAATAAAAATTTAGGTGCAGAAGAGCAAGAAAAAGAAAAATTATGAAAAAGAATAAGTAATTGAGAAAAGACTACACCCATCCTAAATAAGTGTGATCAAGAGAAGAGAAGAAAAGAAAAGGCTAATGAGTGAAACCCTAAAAAGATAGTGTAGTGCCAAGGAGTCTTGGTCACTTTAAATACCATCGAGTATCATACAAGCCCCTAGCCTACATTACAAGCCTAAAAGAAGTCCTATAGTGATCTTAGTTAACCTATCTGAAGATCGGGGTAATGAAAATAAGGGCAAGCCTATGGTACTTGGCATACATTGGTTGGAACTTAGTTCCGAGAGTGAGTGTTTTGAGTGTCCCCATGGTTACATATATAATTCTTGATATGAGAAGAGGGGGATTTGTTTGCTATAAGGGCACAATGGGTGCATTGCTAGTTATTGACTCATTAGGGTAGTGTAGTACTGGTCTATGCATGGTTGTTATAACTAAATTGATGCCATATCTTTATTCCTGTGTGTTGCATTAGTGTTCTTCATTGTTCTTGAATGGAGTGACCTTGTTGATGGTGAAAGTGTTTTGAGATAATGTGGAGGATTGACTGCCAAATTTGCCTACTTTTTTCTTAGTTGTGTTGAGTTGCTTGAGGGGAAGTAACTGTTTTAAGTTGAGGGTGTTGATGTGTGAGCTAATGCTAACACATTTGAGTCTTTTAACTAAGAATAATTGCAAAGTCTTGAGCAACTTTTGTCGTTTTTGATTGTTTTGTGTTTGGTTTTACAGTAGAAGCTAATATGATAGAGAACCAACAAGAATGGAAGAAAAGGATTTGAAATCTAAAGTAAATAGAGGCAAAATATGGCTGATGACATTTGTGATAAGTCGTCAACCTTGTGATAAGCTATCAAGTTCATCGTCAGTCGTAGACAGAGAATTGGCCTGAGTTGAAAGCTGTGATGATATTTTGTGATAGGTTGTCAAGGATCTGATAAGGTGTCAACATTGTCGTTAACCTAAGGCAGAGCATGAGAGCTGAGAGTGAGTTGTGATTACATTTTGTGATAGGCTACCACAGAGCTAATGAGTCGTCAAGTTTGTCGTCAACTTTAAGCAGGAAGAGCCAAAACTAAAGAAGTTGCTGACGACATTTATGATAAGTCATCAGCCTCCTGATAGGCTATCACAAATGGCGTCACCTAATCCATAAAATTTTAGAATTTTATTATTTTGTTTCAATAATTAGGGTGAACTATTTAAAGACTTGTTTAGGGTTTTCTAGAGAGTTTTTCACATTAGAGTTTTGAGCAATATACTTTGATATTTTCTCTCTCTACTTCTGGGATTATATTAATTATTTTGGGATTTCCTTTGTGATTTAATCTGAGAATCTCTAGTTTCTATTCATCTTGTGGTAATTTTATCTTTCAAAGCATGAATTCATCTAGTTTCTTTAATTTTTACGTCATGAGAGTCTAAATTCCTTTAACCTGAATTATGGGATCTAGGGTTAGGTCTTGATAAGGTGCTGAGTGATCAGGATTTGATAGGTGGTAGGACTTCTTAATAATTCTAAGGTTTTAATTAATGTCTGTTGGTTGCAAACAATATATAAAACCTACTTTGATTTGCTTGAGAAAAAAATCAAATATAGTGGGAAATGAATTATCAATAGGGACTTGGAAACACTCTGTTTATTAATTAGCGTTGTAACAAGATTGTTAACCTGAGGTAAAATTTGGGCAGTGAATATAAACTCCAAAAGTCCAAGAGGATTAAGTAATTAAATGCTTTGAAGACATATGAAGAATTGTACACACTGTTGAATCGAATTTCACAAAGGAACCCTAACTGGCATACAGACTCGAGGAGTACTCCTAAAATGGTTGCAGGGGTATTTGAGGTAGATGAGTTCACTACATTACAGACATAAATCACAGCCATGAAAAATCATATGATTACCCAGCTTAATAATATAAAGTTGGGCATTACTCAACCGGCAGCTACAGTGAATGCAGTCCAACAGTCAAATTTTTGGTATGATATTTGCGGGAGTGGTGAGCATGTAGCTGATGCTTGAACGACTAATTCAGATTCTGTCAACTATGTGGGGAATGCAAATCTGCAAGGATAATAAAATTTTGAAAAAACTTATAATCCCAACTGGAGGAACCATCCCAATTTTTCATGCTATGAAAATTAGGCGCAGAATGCAAATCAGCACAAGGGACAAGTGCAACCTAATCCAAAGCCAGCTCAAAATATTCAAGCAACTACTCAATCTAGCAAATGGAGGAATTGATAAAGCAGTTTATGGCTCAACAAGCGCAATTTGAAACTGAAATTAAGACATAACAGGTACAGTTTGCAGCTGAGTTAAAGAGTCAATAATTTCTTACAAGAAATCTAGAGTTGCAGTTGGGTCAAATTGCAGGGGTACATACTACAAGACCTTAAGGAGCATTACCTAGCGATACAAAGACAAATCCCAATCAGGTAAATGCTGTTACAATAAGGAGTGGGCTACAAACTAAGGATATAGTTCAGGAGGAGTTTAGTCCCACAATTAATGATGAGGGTGCTAAAGACAATGCAAAGAAAGAAATCAAGGAAAAAGTGGCTGGTGAAAAAACTCATATAGAGAAGAAGATTCTTCCCTTACCTTTTCCTCAATGGGAAAGGAAGTATCAAGAGAAAGGTAGTTACAAAAAGTTCTTAGATCTTCTAAAGAAGGTTCAAGTGAATCTTTCTCTTGTTGACATTTTGCAGAGTGTGCCAAAATATGTAAAATACCTGAAGGATATAGTTGCGAATAAGAACTGGTTGACCAAGTATGCTACAGTTGCACTTACTCAAGAGTGGACGTCCAAGATTCAAAACAAATTGCCCACGAAGCTTAAAGATCCGTGTAGTTCACTTTGCAGATTACCATTGTACAAATTATTTGTGCACGGGTATTATGTGATTTGGGCGCTAGAATAAATCTTATGCCCACATCGTGGTATCGGAAGATGGGTCTTGCGAGTCCCAAACCTACTACTATTATCTTGTAGCTGACGAATAAATCACTTTCTAGACTGGATGGTATTATCGAGGATGTTTTGGTCCAAGTGGGATCCTTAATCTTTCCAGTGGATTTTGTAATTCTTGATGTTGAGGATGATCCTATTGGTCCATTTATTTTGGGATGAACTTTCTTAGAAATAGGAAAGTCACTAATTGATGTAGCAGTGGGGAAAATGACAATGGGAGTGCATGATAAAGTAGAAGTATTTCATATGTACAAGGCATTGAAACTGCCAACTACATATGAGGAGTTTTCATCTATATCGGTTATTGATTTTGCTTCAGAATGGCATTTACTATTGTCTAAAGATCCATTAGAGCGAGCTTTGACAGTTCATGATCTTTATGGAGATGTGGAAACATTGGAATTAGTCCAGGTTATGAATTTGGCAGTGGTTGAGATAATGAAAGTGCCTGTCGAACCATTGAATAGGCCAATTGGTCAATCGCCCAAGCCCTCAGTTGAAGAAGCTCCTAACTTGGAGCTTAAGGTTCTCCCTCCTTATTTACAATATATTTTTCTTGGTGATCGAGATACTCTGCCTATTCTTTTATCTGCAGGATTAACAAATATGTAGGTAGAGGAAGCTATAGCAGTCCTAAAGAGGAGAAGAAACGCAATTAGTTGGTAAATATCAGATATTATAGGAATTAATCCATCATTTTGCATGCACAACATTTACATAGAAGAGGGTTACAGACCAAGAGTGTAGCAACAAAGAAAGTTGAATCCTGTGATGAAGGAGGTGGTTAGAAAAGAAGTGATCAAGTGGTTAGATAGTGGTATTGTCTACTTAATTTCTGATAGTAAATGGATGAGTCCACTGCGCTGTGTACTAAAAAATGAGGGATGACCGTGGTAACTAATGATTATAATGATGTGATCCCCACACGCATGGTGACCGATTGGAGAATCAGTATTGACTATCGAATATTGAATGAAGCTACTCGTAAAGATCACTATCCTATTCCTTTCATTGACCAAATACTAGATAGATTGGCGGGAAAAAAGTATTTTTGTTTTATGGATGGGTACTCCGGCTACAATCAAATAATCGTAGCACTGGAAGACTAGGAAAAAAACCACTTTCACTTGTCCCTATGGCACATATGCGTCCAGACGCATGTCATTCAGCCTATATAATGCACCTGCTATATTTCATAGATGTATGATGGCTTTATTATCTGACATGGTTGAAGACCTTGTGGAGGTATTCATAGATGATTTCTCTGTGCACGGTAAATCTTTTAAAAAGTGCTTGCAGAATCTTGATAGAGTTTTAGTTCGATGCAAAGAGATAAACTTGGTGCTGAATTGAGAAAAGTCCCATTTTATGGTTAAGGAAGGAATTATCCTAGGACATAAAGTGTCGTGTAAAGGACTCAAAGTAGATAAATCAAAGTTTGAAGTAATTGAAAAGTTGCCACATCCAGTCACAGTCAAAGGAGTGCGAAGCTTTCTGGGACATGTAGATTTCTATAGGTGGTTCATTCAAGATTTCTCAAAGATTGAAAGCATCATGTGAAAATTATTGGAGAAAGAAGACAAATTCGACTTTAGGGTAGATTTCCATAAAGCTTCTAAAAAACTAAAGAAGAAGTTGACTGAAGCACCTATTCTGATCGCACTAGATTGGGAGTTACCGTTTGAGCTGATGTACGATGCTAGTGACGTTGCTATGGGAGCAGTTTTGGGTTAGAGAAGAGATAAGGTATTTTTCCTGATCTATTATTCTAGAAAAGTATAGAATAAGGCTTAAGTTAATTATACTGTTATAGAGAAAGAGATGTTGGTAGTGGTGTATGCATTCGACAGGTTTAGATCTTTCTGAGTTGGCTCTAAGGTTATTGTTCATACTAACCATGCTTCCATTAAGTATCTTGTGAACAAGAAGGATGCAACACCTCGACTGATTAGGTGGATTCTTCTATTACAAGAATTTGATCTTGAGGTTGGGGATAGGAAGGGAGCTGAGAATCAAGTTACTGACCACTTGTCATGTCTAGAAAGTCGAAGCCATATTGTTGATGACTCTCTTAGTATTAGGAAAAGTTTCCTAGTGAAACGTTGTTGTCTTTAGATGCAGTTGAGTTCCTATGGTATGATGATATTGTGAATTTGATAGCTTGTAAGGTTTACCCTCCTTATTCACCACACAACAAAAGAAGAAATTGCTCCATGATTCATGTGCCTATATTTGGGATGAACCGTATCTCTTTATGAAGGGTCCAGATGGTGTCATTTGTAGGTGTATCCCAGATGCTGAAATTTAAAGGTGCTTACAGATTGCCACTCATCTCCTTATGGTGTACACCATGGGGGAGAGAGAACTATGAGAAAAGTGCTACAATCAGGTTTTTTCTGGCCTAAGTTTTTTAGGGATGCAATTTCTTTTGTGAAAAATTATGATCAATGTCAAAGGTGGGGTACTATATCTGGGCATCATGAGATGCCCCTCAACAATATTCTTGAAGTATAAGTCTTTATTGTTTGGGGGATCAATTTCATGGGCCCATTCCCACCTTCAAAAGGTAATCTGTACATTCTGGTAGCTATGCATGACTAAAGTGAGTATTAGGAAGAAAGGACAGGTGCTCATGATTGAAGATTTTTGTGTAAATGGTGAAGTCATTAGTGATTAATGCTTAGAGTATGTATTGTAACAACTTTGAAATGCATTTTTGTGATTACTGCTGGATGTTTGATTATAATAATTGTGAATTAGAAAGGGGAAGTCTGAGTATTCTAGTGCATTCATATACAAAGTTGTGCTAGCAATTAAGTGTGGAGAAAATTTCACACTTAATGGTGGCTAGATTTGAAGATTCTTGTTTTATATGTTTGTGGGCTATTATGTTTAATAGGTACAATGTCAAGAAGCCACCAACTAAAAAGCAAAGGTAAAAATACAGCCTGACCATCTAATCCAAGGCACAAGAGGAGCTGTGAAGCTGACCGGGTACCTACAGCCCCACATGTTCCTAGGGGCAAAAGAGTTTTGGAACTAAGGTTGTGGTTGCGGCAGGATAAAAGTGGTACTCTCAACATAAAGATTCAAAGTATTTGCAGACCAATTTATCAACAGGGAAAGCTTGATGAAAGAATATCTTTTGATGGTGAGAAAGATAAAGGCCCAACACATGAGTTTTCTATTTGAGCAGCTAGGTGAATTCAGTTTTAGCCTGGTACGACAATTTCATGACAACTGGAACCCGAAAGAGTTTGAGGTTAGGTATGTAGTAAGATGATAACTTTTACTATGAACACTGTTAACAAGCTGTTGGGTGCACCATATGCTGATCTTTAGCCACTAAAGAGAATGATCATTGAACCACTATATTAGGATATCCGTCATGTTCTATGTGGAACTCGATCTATGGAGAGGTGGATTTGCCACAAAGAGGGAGGTACGCATGTTTCCCTTTATTTGATCATAGCAGGGAAGCCCATTTATGGGCCAATTAATTTATGCCTATCTTGTTCATGGGACACATATGATGGAGGTGACCCATGGTAGGGTATGTATTATTTATGCCTTGGTACGTGATGATGTGGATATGAATATGGGTGCCATTATTTTCTCGGCGATGAGAAAGTACCGATTCTTAGGAGGTTGCAGATATGGATTTGGTGGGTTGCTGACCAGATTTTTGAGGAAACATGATGCGCCTAAGGAGGATGCAGACAATTTACCACCAGTTGGCGACAATCCACTCGATATTTCTAGCTCCAACGGACCAGCTCCTAATGGTATGAATTTGACTATGCCTAAGTGTAATGCTCATGCTGATGAGATCACAACCTATATGTATGGGCTGACTATGCTGCAGTTGAAGACTGGGGGAAATGCGGCCACCCAACAGAGATTTATGCTATGGAGCTGGACTACCCATTATGACCTCATGTTTGGACTTTAATGCGTATTGGCCCAGATTTTGATGAGCCTGTAGATGATGATGTACCCATAAATGAGGGGAGGTACATGGCTTATTCTGATGATGAGTCCGAGAAAGAGGAGTAGTCTGATGATGGTGACTCAGGTGACTCAGTATTTCCTTGACCAAATACTGGATAAATTGGTGTGACAAGAGTATTATTGTTTTATGGATGGGTACTTCGGCTACAATCAAATAATCATAGCATCGGAAGACTACGAAAAGACCAATTTCACTTGTCCCTATGGCACATATGCATTCAGATGCATGCCCTACGACCTATACAGTGCCCTGCTATATTTTAGAGATGTATGATGGCTATATTCTCTGACATGGTTGAAGAATTTGTAGAGGTATTCATGGAAGATTTCTCTATGTATTGTAAATCTTTTGAAAAGTGCTTGCAGAATCTTGACAGAGTTCTATCTTGATGCGAAGAAAAAAATTTGGTGATGAATTGAGAAAAGTGCAACTTTATGGTTAAGGAAGGAATTTTCCTAGGCCATAAAGTGTTATGTAAAGGACTCAAAGTAGATAAAAAAAAGGTTGAAGTGATTGAAAAGTTGCCACATCTAGTCACAGTCAAACGAGTGCGAAGCTTTCTGGGACATGCAGGTTTCTATAGGTGGTTCATTCAATATTTCTCAAAGATTGCAAGCCTCATGTGTAAATTATTGGAGAAAGAAGCCAAGTTTGAGTTTGGGGTAGATGTCTATGAAGTTTTTGAAAAACTAAAGAAGAAGTTGACTAAAGCACCTATTCTAATCACACTAGATTGGGAGTTACCATTTGAGTTGATGTGCGATGCTAGTGATGTTGTTGTGGGAGCAGTTTTGTGTCAGAGAAGATATAAGGTATTTTGCTCGATCTACTATGCTAGCAAAGTATTGAATGAGGCTCAAGTTAATTATACAATTACAGAGAAGGAGATATTAGTAGTGGTGTATGCATTCGACAAGTTTAGATCTTTCTTTGTTGGCACTAAGGTTATTGTTCATACTGACCATGCTGCCATTAAGTGTCTTGTGAAAAACAAGGATGCAAAACATCAACTGATTAGGTGGATTCTACTATTACAAGAATTTGCTCTTGAGGTTCAGGATCAGAAGGGAGCTGAGAATCAAGTTGCTGACCACTTTTCACGGCTGTAAAGTCAAAACCATATTATTGATGACTCTCTTAGTATTAAGGAAAAATTTCCTAATAAAACATTGTTGTCTTTAGATGCAGTTGAGTTCCCCTGGTATGCTGATATTGTGAATTTGATAGCTTGTAAGGTGTACCCTCCTGATGCAACCACACAACAAAGAAAGAAATTACTCCATGATTCATGTGCCTATATTTAGGATGAACCGTATCTCTTTAAGCACGGTCCAAATGGAGTCATTTGTAGGTGTATCCCAGAAGCTGAATTTTCAAAGGTGCTTGAAGATTACCACTTATCTCCTTATGTGGACACTATGGGGGTGAGAGGACTGCTAGAAAAGTGCTACAATCAGGTTTTTTCTGGACAAACTTTTTTTGGGACGCAATTTCTTTTGTGAAAAATTGTGATCAATGTCAAAAGTTGGGTACTATATCTAGGCATCATGAGATGCCCCTCAACAATATTCTAGAAGTCGAAGTCTTTGATGTTTGAGGGATCGATTTCATGGGCCCATTCCCACCTTCAAAAGACAATCTGTACATTCTGGTAGCGGTTGACTACATCTCTAAATGGGTAGAAGATATGGCTAGTCCGACTAATGATGCAAGAGTGGTGCTAAAATTTGTGAAGAACATATTTTCCAGATTTGGTACACCAAGAGCGATAATTAGTGACGGAGGTATGAATTTTATCAACACCTAGTTTAAAAATCTTCTTGATAAATATGGTGTTAGGCACAAGGTTGCTATGACGTATCTTTCCCAAACAAGTGGACAAGTTGAGGTGTCCAACTGGGAGATTAAGCAGATACTGCAGAAGACTGTGAATGGGAAGCAAAATGATTAGGCTGAGAAGTTAGATGATGCAATTTGGGCATACCAAACATCTTACAAAACTGCCATTAGTACATCTCCATATTGCTTGGTGCATGGTAAAGCATGCCATCTACCTATGGAGCTAGAACATCAAGCATACTGGCCTATGAAGAAGTTAAATTTTGAGATGAAAGCCACGGGGGAGAAATGATTATTGTAGCTGAATGAGCTTGATGAGTTTAGACTTCATGCCTATGAAAATGCCAAATTATACAAGGAAAATACCAAAAGATGGCATGATAAACAAATTCAAGAGAGAGTATTTGAAACCGGACAAATTGTTTTGTTGTTCAATTCGAGGCTTAAGTTATTTCTGGGTAAATTACAATTGAGGTGGGGCGAATGACACCTCATGTTTCTGGTAAATGGATAGCTTGTAAAGCACTAATGGGTGGATTTTTCGGATAAGCACATGGAATCTATCACCTTTGCTGATGAGTTGAACTGAGTTGAGTCGGGCCACAACGTAAAATAAGGCGCTATCTGTGAGATAATCCACACTTGTATTGTAATAGGTAGTTTAAGTTTTAGCTTGTAAAATCAAAAAGAAAAGAAAAATACAAAAGGATGAGTCATGCCATGACCAAAAATAAGGCGCTTGGTCGGAGACAACCCACTTTTACTTACATGATTTTGTTGTATTTGATTAATTTACAGATATAAGGAACCTGGTGGAGAAAGAGAAGATGAGAAGATGAGAAGATAATGAACATGGGCCTTTGAGTAAGTAAATATGTGATACATGGTGATAAAAAGGTAAAGGGTATGTAAAGATACAATAACATATGGAAAATTTAGCCTTAAAAATTTTGAGGATGCAATTTCCAGTGGCTTAATGCTATCTTGGCGTGTCGCATCGAGATGCACCAATTCAACACTTAGAAAAATTTTCAAATGCTATTTCCAGTGGATCAACGCAATTCTGATGTGCTGCGTCAACCTTCAATGTGTTATATGATGTGTCACGTCAGTGTTCATGAGGTAATACTTAGATAAACGTTTTGGGGAAAAATACAAAAACATGACATGAACTCAACGCGTTGCATTGAATGCCCATCGCGATATCATACGCGATGCGTCGATCCTTCATTTCTGGGTCACCTCTATAAATACATCCTTAATCCATTCCATCACTCACCTAACCCTAGCACTGCCGCCACCCTCTTTTTCTCTCAAGTAAAAAGCAATTCCCCCTCCCCTCCCATTTTTCTTCATCAAGTCAAAAAGGTAAGTCATGTATTATTTTTATTCTTTAATCAGAATTGCTTTGTATAGTAAAAAATGCTTAGAAAGATAAAGAGTTAGTGATAAAGATCATGACTTTTTTTTTAACTTGAGATGATAAATGACATGTTGAGGTGAAGTAGTGATACTAATTATGTTGGTTGGGAGTTTTATTTGGACTAAAACTTGTAGATTTGTGGTGGTGGACTATTGAAACTTTGTTGATTGCTCTTAATTTCTGTGGTGTATTTTCATGAATGACTATAAGATGTGTAGGGATTTGAGTGTTTATGTGATTGCTAAATTGATGAAGTGAACTTTCAAATGGACTAAGTTTCTAAATAAATGAGTTGTTTTTCTAAATCATGGGGGAAAGTTTAATGAATTAGGATGTGTGTGATTCACTTCATGACAACAACTAAGTGTGGGGTGAATAACCATGTCACAACACCTTAATGGTAGATATGCATGACTGAAGTGAGTATTAGGAACAAAGGAAAGGTGCTCATGATTGAAAATATTTATGTGTAAATGGTGAAGTCTTTAGTGATTAATTCTTAGAGTTTTCACTGTAACAACTTCGAAATACATTTTGGTGCTTACTGCTAGATGACTCATTATAAGAATTGTGAATTATAAATGGGAAGTCTGAGTATGCTAGTACATTCATAGACAAAGCTGTGCTAGCAATTAAGTGTGGGGTAAATTTCACACTTAATGGTTGCTAGATTTGAAGATGCTTGTTTTATATGTTTTTTGGCCTGTTATGTTTAATAGGTACAATGTCGAGTGTCCACCAACAAAAAAGCAAAGGTAAAAATACAGCGGGACCATCTGAGCCTAGAATTAAAAGGAGCCGTGAAGCTGACCGGGTACTTGTAGCCTCACATGTTCCTAGGGGAAAAAGAGGTTTAGAACTAAGGCTGTGGCTGCGGCAGGACGAAAGTGGTACTATCAACATAAAGAGTCAAAGTATTCAGCTGATTAATTTATCAACAGTGTAAGCTTGATGAAAAAATATCCTTTGATGGTGAGAATGATAAAGGCCCAACACATGAGTTTTCTATTTGAGCAGCCAGGTGAATGCAATTTTAGCCTAATGCGGGAATTTTATGCCAACTGGAACCCGAAAGAGTCTAAGGTTGAGGTACGTAGTCAAATGAGAAATGTCACTCAAACACTATTAATGAGCAATTAGGTGCACCCTATGTTGATCCTGAGCCACTGAGGAGAATGATTATTGATCCACCATATCAGCATATCCATCATGTTCTATGTGGAACTCGATCTACTACGAGGTGGATTTGCCACAAATAGGGAGGTACGCATGTTTCCCTTTATTTGCTCATCTGAACAGGGAGGCCCGTTTATGGGCCAGAATCATTTATGCCTGTCTTGTTCATGGTATACATATGACGGAGGTAACCCGTGATAGGGTGTGTATTATTTATGCCTTGATACATGATTATGTGGATATGAATGTGGGTGCCATTATTTTCTCGGCGATGAGAAATGCTCGATTCTTAGGAGGTCACAGATATGGGTTTGGTGGGTTGCTGACCAGATTTTTGAGGCAACATGGTGTGACTGAGGAGGATACAGACTATTTACCGCCAGTTGCTAATAGTCGACTCGATATTTCTAGCACCAAGGGACCAGCTCCTCATGGTATGAATTCGACTTTGCCCGAGTGTAATGCTCGTGCTGATGAGATCATAGCCCGTATGTATGGGCTGACTATGCAGCAGTTGAGAACTAGGGGGCGTGCGGCCACCCAACAGAGATTTGTGCTTTGGATCTTAACTACCCACTGGGACTTTATGCTTGAACTTTGATGCATATTGGACCAGATTTTGATGAGCCTGTAGTTGATGATTTACCCACAATTGAGGGGAGGCACTTGGCTTATTCAAATGATGAGTCTAAGGAAGATGAGTAGTCTGATAATTGTTACGACCCAAAATGAGGCCCTGGCCGTGATGTCATCCCAAACTAGGAAGGCCCGAATACTCTTCTAACTTGAAATAATAAACACCATTCATACACATATAAGGAAATGCGGAAAATTTCAACAAAACGGAACCATGGTCATAAATCTGATATAAATTCAATAATAGAGAAGGACAATCCAAAACCATCTAACAACATCTGGAAACTGTCCGCGAAATCTCTACTATAAGATCACTAACACAATCCGAAAAATAGGACAAGGCCCCCAGTAGACCAAAACCATATCTAATAATAGTTGTCTGAAAGTAAAAAGGCCTTCTGAAATAAAGAAGGCTATCCAACTAGACACTGCAACTCTGCCTGATAAAATGTACTGCTTTTCTGGACCCATAGACTGAGCCTCAGAACCTAGAGGAAGGAGGGGGGTCAATACAAATGTACTGGTATGCAAAGTAATCCAAAAATAAAGCTTGTATATATATAAAATAGTTGGAGAGCAATTGGTCAAAATATCATACAGGAAATAGTTCTAAACATATGGGCACTTTCTGAAATCATAAATCATTCTTGTCAATGCAATGCCTGATATTTGCATTACTTCTGAGTTAGGTGGTACACCCCTATAATTCTAAAATCCCACGGGCTGTATAGAATTCGCCATTGACTCGATGGGGAATCACCTAGACCAAGTGTGCAACAAGGATTGGAGTTTCTAATTCTGATATGCCACACGACACTAGGCTAGCCTAATATAATGTACCCGGATTGGCAAATCACGGTTTCGGGCAATGAGTTGTCTGAACTCATTCCTTCTTTAGGTAACCACCTAAACTCTCTTTATGCCTAATCTTATCCTGTTCTGAATCATGCATTTTTGTTAGGTTCAATATCTGAAAAATCTTATTTCGAACATGGGTTCTATTCTTTTCTGAATTATCATAGTGTAAATGAATTGGTGTCATCTCACCAAGACTTGCAAGTCCTATTTCTGAGTCATATTACATCATGCATAATTCTTCATTAAAACACAGTTCAGACCACCCAAACATGCAAACAGTATAAAATATTTCATGTTTCGAAACATAAGTCGAAACTATGCTGAGATTATTCAAACATATGATGGTCACGTGTTCTTTTGGCAAACCATGCTACTCTTTGTTATATCCATATTCAACATTTATCAATATGAATAACCCTCTGTTTTTATTTCGAAATCATATTAAAGTCATAGCATAAATCAAGACATTTCATATCATCCTTTCAAGATGCAATTTAAAACAATTCATAACATATGGAAGGTGGAAAAAATCATAACAAGAGAGGGGTTCATTACAATTCATGCTCTCAATTGCATATTCATCGTTAAACACATGCATACATATATATAGAATTTCTAATCAACTTGGGGGAAGGCCTAAAAACCAAAACAATATCATTGATACTTCTAAAAACATGATTATAAATCATAAATCTAAAACCCTTTTCTTAAAATATGATTTCTATACCCATCAGATTTTAGGAAAACCCCGCGTACCTTAATTTATGACTCTTGAATGAACTCGTGCTTTAGGGATTCTATTTGAACAATTGATGGGTTATTCTTTTAGCATTCGCAATGGGGATTCCGAATCTCGAAGAATTATTGAAAACCCACGGTAAAATATTAATATATTTGGGTTTTTAGTTTGAAATCCTAGAGAGATTTTCTTTTGAATTTTTGAAGAGAATATGAAATGTGGTCACTTGGGAGAAAAATTCCATGTTTAAGTTGATAAGGGGGAGGGTGGAAATCACCCAACATGGCCTTAATGAGATAGAATAAAATATAATTAGGAGCCCAATTTTATGGGCCACCACGATGCGCCATTATCGCGGTGGCTCACTGAAAAATGATGAATGAGATTCTTGGTGTCACCACGATGTGGATCCATTGCATTGTCCAACTGGTTTGGAACTGGAGCTTCAGCGCGACGTGCCATAATCGCGCTAGGCTACTGAAATGTGACAATTGTTAACTAGACCACCTCCACGATGCTCCAAGCACCAAAATGATGGTTTTCGTTCTAGACTGAAATCCGGAGTGTTATATTATTTCCTCCTTGGGATCATTCATCCCCGAATGATGGGTAGGAACATTAACTTAAAGGTATGGAATAATGTAGACCTGATGTGTCCTCTAAGAAAGGATATAAATGATCAGAAAGATTTAAACTTCTATCCTGAAACTGACTTTTGAGTTGACTTGCCCTTACTTATTTTAAAAAGCTGACTCATGCTGAGTGTTTAGAATTTTCCCCCGAAGTGTTTATGCTCAAATCACACACATTGGATAAGGAAGTGATGACTTAGGTAATTATGAATCATGAGGCTACAAGATTTAGATCGTACAAAGGTATTACACTGTTTGAGCTAAAATAGCTAAAAAGATTTGAGATTATGTGTTGAACTCTTATCAACTGAGTCATTACTAAATAACTGAATTTGAAACATGATTCTTGGACTAAACTGAGTTCGCAACTTACACGAATGGAATAGGTCATGTTTTGGGATGGTCATACGCATTGGACTTCAGATAGTAGGATGGAGTATCTCTTCAACAATCTTTCTAGAGAAGTTCTAGTAGAACTCGGAAGTAGAGAATCTTGGGCATGATCTACGCCAGACATCCAACCTAAGGAATCACAACATCGACACTAATCTATAGCATGGAATGTAGACATATAACTAATAAACTAGGATAGAATTTCTAGGCCTTACTTTCAATCTTAGCACACTTCTCTAATACTCCCATAACTATATTATTCCATTTAAATACCACACTCATTTGATTCAACTTAGAATTCTTATAAGGGCATTCATAATTCTTTCTACTAATAGCTAAAGTAACATAATTCCTCTCACCATGATCAAGCCTAACTTCAAATCACAAAATACAACATGCCACACTACGATACTAGTCTAAACCATATGATTCAATCTTCTATATATATATATAAAAATATATTTTAGAGATCACACCCTAAACATATCGTGCCTTACCACTTCAATGACTAACTCTTATCTCTTACTATGGATCCACTAGCGCATACTGCGTTCCTCCACTTAAAACTCAACATGTCACTCAAGCCTATCTTTATAATCACATATGAACTCCAAGACAAACATCCATAAGGACATACTTCACATATTCTATAATCCACTATCAATATAACTCCCACGCTCTACCCCAAGAGGATACACACAAATTTATACTAACCATTACATATATCAAAGACTTGGCCCCAAATCTTACTTCACACTTATGGCCTTATCTAAAATAAGCATACTATAATCTTCCATTAACAAGAAATATTTACTTATCACCACTATCATCATATAAAGAGGAGTCACTAAAAGGTTAGAACATAAGACCACCACTATCATCACATAAAGAGGAGTAACTAAAAGGTTAGAACATAAGACCTTGAAGCATGGAAGGATATTATACGAGACTTGAAACTTAACTGAGGTCGAAGGAATAGCTAATCAACATCAGGATTCATCAAAGTGATCTAAATTGGGGCATACATGACTATAAGCTGAATCTCATCAATCATAAAGAGTATAACATGAATTATGGGAACTGAGAACACTATAAAGAGTGAGTACATGAGTCATGAGCTAGATAACCTCAATTTGAAGTTCACAACTTATGGAATGTGATCCCGACTACTGAATGAACTGGAATTCTTCATTTTAGAACTAGAAGAGAACATGATTTTCTGTCATATACATGAACATGAACTATGATCATGGAATTGAAACATGACGCATGTATAGGTATTGGGATAACTGAAAAATACTGAGATAAGAATGGGTTGAGTCTCACCTTCACTTTCTGACATTCCATATCATACTACATTACTACAAGAATCCGAGAGCCTTACTTGGTTATTTGTTCTATCATCTCCCCCTTAGCTTCAAGCCATCATCTTAAGTTTGAGAGATCCCTTACTAGATTCTAACTGAACTACACTTAATACACTTTAGGGTCTGGAAAACGATAATACATGCATATCATAGAACTTAACCCGATTGACTACAACTGAAAGTGGAAAACCCACTATTAATACTACCTTCTAAGATGCACTCTATCTTTCTATAGCCACCAATAGTCATCATATAATACTTGAACACTTACTAACTTTGAATCTTCATAAGTATTCCCATAGTTGGAGTGCACACCCTATAGCGCTTCAACTCTTATTTCTGTTAGTTCAACCTTCAAAAATTCAAACTTAGATTATAACACTTAATATGGATATCGCGAAGCCTTTGATGAATCATACTACTAGTCTTTCTCCACCTAGAAACTGAACGGTACTACTATATCTACTAGCCACACGTAACATGTAATGGTCTTAGAAAATGCCGCAACTCCATATCACCTTTGGCATACTTCTACCTCATAAATACAACATCATACTTTGTTATGAATCAAATAAACTTAAGCCCTTGTATACAATGTTCATGCCTACTAGATCACTTTCACGCAACTAACACCCATCACTTCAATTCATTATATCCACCTTGATCACAATCTACTATTCCAACTTAGTACCTAGTTATATCTGTGTTGAACCACCACTTCACACAATATTCTTACATGCCAAAACATCTGGAAACATTAATCCTCCAAAACTTCATAACAGTAAGGATCAATCACAATCCTATGATCTATCTTATTTAAAATCCATTAACACATCTTCCTTCTACACATCATTACTATCTACCCCTTTTATACCGCTAAACTTAGTTTACGGCTCCATAAGTCCCAACTAAACTCCCTCTTGCAACCTCAGGGGTATTAAAATTAACACCACTCATCCGCCAAGTACCTTTATCAATAACCTATAATTTTCTTGCACGACAAACAACCATGATTCTATAATCATAACTTGCTGGGTAATCTAGCCATTTTCATATTTCAAGCAAACAACAAATTACCTTAACTAATAACTCCTTCTCTACCTTACCTTCTACTAAACTAACACACAGGGGCGTATCACTTCATTACCAACTCAATTTGATGCAAAAAGATTTTGTTATTCATATATTCAACAAACAAAAGGACAATAAGTTGAACAATAATTTGTTAGTGAATTGAAATAGGCCTCACACGGCTTCACTAGACTTTGATTTTTTTTTCCAAAACACCATGATAATAAGATTATATATTACAGGAGATAGAAAATTGATGCACAATATTCAATAATCTCTGAATACACATCTTACTCTGTATAATTAAAAATTTGAGTCAAACACTTCCCCTCACAGACTATCACATAATCCACACATCCTACTAGCTACCACATTAGTCTATCATTATAAAGTGGTAAATCATTCTCAAACATCGGTTATTTAAGTAAAATATTCATTTACACAAAAGTCAACGTCACTCTGACTTCTAACTTTATGACTTCATATCACCAACTTTTTGATCTAATATCACTACCAATAGGTCATGACACCGATACTTAACTTATACTACTACTTGGGTGGAAAAATAGTTCCAACATTCTGCTACATATCATCCTCCCTTAGGCATGACATCTGCAACATAATTTTTTTTTGAAAAGGACCGAATACACTTAGTACCGTAGGCTGAAAGATATGATTACATCAAGATCAAGGTTCACACTATAATCGATACACACTAACAGACTCTTCTCATGTAGTTGCACGATTTATAAAATCTTATATGATTCAATCAGAAATATCCATACCATTTAGACTCTAAAATTCTGCATTTGAATCACCCCAATAATGGGACATATTTGAGAACATCAGAGTAAGGAAATAATTTGGGATGATTGTTACTTTTGTATGGACGACACCATAGCACGAATTAGAGTATGAAAGAGGAATATTTTGTCTCTATTGCACTAACTAGAACATGAAGAAAGGGGACATTCCAAAATTTCTTGTAGCCTTCTGCTTATAAGTATGGCGCACTACACACCCATAAATAAGACTCTACCCGATGCAATTTCGTAGACACCCTGGGACCATGAAATATGCTCTGATATCAAGTTTGTCACGACCCGAACTGAGGCTCTAGCCGTGATGACATCCCAAACCAGGAAGGCCCAGATACCCTTCTAACTTGAAATCATATACACCATTCATACACAAATAAGAAAATGTAAAAAATTTCAACAAAATAGAACCATGGTCATAAATATGATAAAAAATCAATAATAGAGAAGGATAATCCAAAACCATCTAACAACATCTGGAAACCATCAAGGATATCTCTACTACATGATCACTAACATAATTTGAAAACTGGGGCAAGGCCCCCAGTAGAACAAAACCATATCTAATAATAGTTGTCTGAAAGTAAACAGACCTTCTGGAATAAAGAAGGATCACTAATGGACACTGCAACTCAGTCTGATAAAATCTACTACTTTTCTGGACACCTAGACTATGCCTCAGAACTTGGAGGGAGGGTCAATACAGATGTACTGGTATGTAAAGTAATCCAAAAATAAAGATTGTATATATAAAAATAAAATAGTTAGAGAGCAATTGGTCAAAATATCATACATGAAATAGTTCTAAACACATGGGCACTTTATGAATCATAAATCATTCTTGTCAATGAAATGCCAGATCTGTGCATTACTTCTGAGTTAGGTGGTACAGCCCTTCAATTCTAAAATCTCACGGGCTATATGAAATCCTCCATTGATTTAGTGGGGAAGCCCCTAACCCGAGTTTGCCGTAAGGGTTGGAGTTTCTAATTCTGATACACCACACAGTAGTAGGCCATTATTATATAATGTACTCAAATCAGTAAATCAAGATTTTAGGCAATGAGTTATCTGAACTTATGCCCTCTTCGGAGAACTACCTAAACTCTCTTTATACCCAATTTTATCCTATTCTGAATCATGCATTTTTTTTAGGTTCAACATCTAAAAAATCTGATTTCAAACATGGGTTCTATTCTATTCTGAATTATTATGGTGTAATATGAATTGGTGTTATATCACCAAGACTTGCAAGTCCTATTTCTGAGCTATATTGCATCATGCATAATTCTTTCATTAAAACATAGTTGAGACCACCCAAACATGCAAACAATATAAAATAATTCATGTTCCGAAACACAAGTCAAAATTATGCTGAGATTATTCAAACATATGATGGTCACGTGTTCTTTTGGCAAACCATGCTACTATTTGTTATATGCATATTCAACATTTATCAATATGTATAACCCTCTCTGTTTATTTCAAAATTATATTCAAGTCATAGCATAAATCAAGACATTTCATATCATCTTTTCAAGATGCAATTTAAAATACTTCATATCATATGAAAGGTGGGAAAAATCATAACAAGAGAGGGGTTCATTATAATTCATGTTCTCAATTGAATATTCATCCTTAAACACATGCATACATATATATAGAATTTCTAATCAACTTGGGGGAAGGCCTAAAAAGCAAAACAATGTCACTGAGACTTCTAAAAACATGATTACAAATCAAAAATATAAAACCCTTTTCTTAAAACATTATTTCTATACCCATGAGATTTTAGGAAAACCCCGCGTACCTTAATTTATGACTCTTGAATGAACTTGTGCTTTAGGGATGCTATTCGAACAATTGATGGGTGCTTCTTATAGCCTTCAAAATGGGGATTCCGAACCTTGAAGAATTATTGAAAATCCACGGTGAAATCTTAAGATATTTGGGTTTTTAGTTTGAAAACATAGAAAGAGTTTCTTGTGAATTTTTGAAGAGAATATGAACAATATGGTCACTTAGGAGAAAAATTTCATGTTTAAGCTAATAAAGGGGTGGAAATTACCTAACATACCTTAATGAGACAGAATAAAATATAATTAAGAGCCCAATTTTATGGGCCACCACGACGCGCCACTATCACGGTGCCTCACTGAAAAATGATGAATGAGATTCTTGGGGTCACCGCGATGCGAAGCCATCGTGTTTTCCCACTGGTTGGGAACTAGAATTCAGAGCGATGCACCATAATCGCGCTAGGATACTGGAATTTGATAATTGTTAATTAGACCACCTCCACAATGCGCTAAGCACCAAAATAATAGGTTTTTTTCTTGCCTAAAATGCGGGGCATTACAATGATGGTGACTCAGGTAATGATTTTGGTAATGGCGATGATGCTGATGCTGATGATGTGATGGCCATGGTCTCATTAGACTGAGCAGGGAGTATGATGTAACCTTGCCTTATGCTTATTACTAGCACTGGGATAGTGCTATGTTTATGTGTGGGGTGGTTGGTCGTTAAACTTCTTCATCTTTATCTCTTTTATTTATATATCTGAACAATGTTGGTTTTCGGTTGTGTTGGATGAAAACTTTTTATTTTTATTTTTATATTTTATGGGTTGTAAGTTAACAATATTTCCCTTTTTAGCAAGATAATTGCCCTCTTTGGCAAATTTAGTTAAAAGTATTTTCTTTATTTTTAGTATTTTATTTTCGCCCTTTTTGATGATTTTTGGATTACAAGTATTATATTGTGCCCTTTTTGGTAATTTTCGTTATACAATATCATAGTTAGTTGCCTTCCCCTATGATAGATGGATGAGGACTGTCTTAAGAGGAGTGCGTCTTTAGAAGCTAAGTACATAATAGGACCCTGATTGCTACCTTTGATAAAATGCGGTGTGTTGGGCAAAATAATTTAATTTGATTGTGTCGAAACAAAATGAGATGTTTTTAAATGTAAGTACCATCAATTGTAGTTTAGTTTGATTGGTTTAATGTTGAATTTAATAAAGTACAATATTGGAACCCGCAAAGATTCGACTTGATTCTTAGTATGCACAGTGTGATTGAGTGTTTTTTTATATTCTACATGTATAGGAATGACTAAAACTTTCCTGGTGTGTTTATAAAGCGAAATAAAGGGTGTTAAGTGTAGGAAGTGATTTAGGTATTTTGTTGTTAACCGAATTGTAAAGACATTATTTACCTACCCTTATGCATGACCTTAGTTGAACCTCGTTGAGCATTTACCCTGATTTCTTTGGTAGCTTCATATGTAGCCTAATCCTTTCTTTGATAGACTTTAATTTGATTCATATTTCCTAAGCGCTTTAAAACAAACAATGAAATAAGGGGGGAATGTGAAGTACATTGAAATAAAAAGGTGAAAGTAAATCTCTAGAGAAGTAATTTGTGCATTTAATCATGGAGGTTAGGAGCTAAAACATAATATGTGATGAAAATTTTAGTTATTGTTACCTGGTTATTGTGTTACAATGAACCTATTTTAGCCGTAGTCCGTTAAGGACAATGTGCACCTCAACTAAGGGAAATTACTTAGGTTGAGGGTGGCTACTATAGGGGTGCATAATGAGAATGAGGGTGTAAAGAAAGGCTAAAATGTGAATGATAATGAAAAAAGAAAATACTCTTACCATAGTGTTGTTAATGTGCTTAGAAAGATCTGGGTGAAACAATGGATGCGTAACGATAATGAAATGAAAAGTGTGGTTGACAAAATATGATTTTTTAAAGGTAGATATGTATTAAAGTTCTTAGGGAGATTATTCACTATTTCCAAAATAGTTCCTACCTGTCCCTTAGCCTGCATTACAACCATTAAAAGACCTATTTGCTCCTATATTTCAATATCCAACTATTAGTGGAGTAATACACTAAGGGCAAGCCTATGGTTCATCTCCTATTATGTATGAATTATTTGTTGACAGCGAGTGATTGAATTTTAATAGTCCCCTCCAGATTAAGATTGTTAAATTGTGAGTGATATGGGAAAAACTTTCTTATTGTGATGGTGCATGTGGATGAAAGTATGGATTACTTATTGAGTTGCCTGATTACGTGCATATATTAAGTTTGCCAATAACTTGAATGTCACTATTGGTACAATGAAGTGTAAAATAAAGGTTCCTATGACCAACGCTAGCATGATTCTTAGGTTATGATTAAAAGCTTTGTTGATTATGCTGTTTGAAGTTGTTCGAGGACGAAGAAGGTTTTAAGTGTGGGGTGGTGATCTTGGGCATATTGATACGTCCAAACACCGCTATTTACTCATATTTGGACTTGTTTTGAGAATAAAAAGTGTGCTAATTATATTAAATTTTGAGTTAAATTGTGTTTTATGGCTAATCGATGTGATTAGAGATACAGGGTTCATTTCCCATGGATTTGGAAGAAAATTGGATACACATCATGAAGTGGTGAAATACCATGTGGATCAAAGTAAAAATAAACATATGGAGATGCACGAGAGTAAAGAAAAAAGAAAAAAACTAAGAATTGACGAGATGAAAGAAGGAAAATGGCGAAAAATCCCAGTGACACGACGCGATCTCAATGCGCCGCTTTAACTGGTAAAGATGTGTGCCGTAGCAAAAATATGAAGTACAATTTGTCATGCATCGACGCGATGTAAATGCATCCCGTCGATGCATAAGTTTTGTGCCTTAGAAAATTCTTCGTTAGCAACTTCCAGTGCATCGATGCGATGTCAAAGCGTCGCGTCGATGTTTAAAGTTTTGACACTTAGCCAAATGTCAAGGTAGTAAATTCCAATAACACGATGCTATGTCAACGCGTCGCATCGTGTGGTGAAGAATTTAACTTAGTTTGATTTTCAAAGATAAATTCTAGTGTGGCAATGGGATGTTGACAGGACGTGTTGGTTAGATCAATGCTATGAGTGACACGTCGCGTCATGGATTCAGACCTGATGAAATTTTCCCAAGAATAAAAGGAACAGGTGAGAAAAAATCCAAAGACTTTTGGCAAGCATAGCAGTGGCAGAAAAGCATAAAATTCTTATTTTTAGGGTTCTTATTATTTGTTTTGAACTTCTTTACCTCAAGATTAATTTTTGGGTATGATTATTTACTTGTTTTTGATGTTTAATTCAAATATGAGTGGCTAAATACCCTTGTTCTGGGGTTGAGGCCAAGAACATGATTAATCTTTAATATTCTTCGTAGTAGTTTCTTTTTGGATTATCATCTTGAGTTGTTCTTAATTTTTTGAGCTTACTATTTTAATGCCTGGCCACCATTAGAATAAATTTAATATTTCTATGTGAATCTGAGAGTAGAATCATAGATTAAAATGAGGAAATTAAGGAGCAAGGTTCATACCATTTTATAAAATAAAGGGTTTGAATTAGTATCTAGGATAGGGATATACCTAGAAGCCTTGTTTGGTTCATTAGCAAGAAGATAACTTTATGAATCTAGAAGAATAGTTGTATCTCTGCGGGAGTTCTAGCTGCAATATTCAATAGATAAAATATTTTAGGTCGGGAGACCAAGATCATCGCTTAAGCCTTGTGAAATAACAACCCTATAACCAAGAGAACTACTATAAGAATAGAGATCTATATGACTGTTCGAGAAGCCTCAACCCTGGAACTCTTATCATAACTATTCACAACCGTTGCTTGCTTTTCTCTAGTCATTAACTCTTATTTCTTAATTAATTATTTATACTTTTATTCTCAATCTCAAAAATCATCTTGATACGTTAGGACACTTAAATTTTATTGTCTAAAATGAAAAGTTGGTTAAATTTCTAATTGTCTAGTCCTCGTAGGAACGATATCTGATTTACTGTATCACTATATTACTTGTAAGATCACGTGTATTTGCGTGTGCGTCTGAGCTGCAATAGTTATTGTAGACAGAATGACCAAATTAGACCATTTCTTGCTAGTCCATACTTTTTATTCAACAAAGGTTTATGCCAAGATCTATATTATAGAGTTGGTTAGGTTGCATGAAGTCCCATTATCCATCATATTAGATAGAGGTACTAAGTTTACCTCTCATTTTTAGAAGGCTTTTCAGAAGGGTCTTGGTACCCAAGTTCGTCTCAGTACAACATTTTATCCTCAGATAGATGGTCAGGTAGAGAGGACCATTCAGACCTTAGAGGTCATATTGAGATCTTATGTTATCAACTTTAAGGGAAGTTGGGATGATTACTTGCCATTGATCGAGTTGGCTTACAATAACAATTATCATTCTAGTATTCAGAAGGCTCTATTTGAGGCTCTTTATGGAAGGAGATATAGATATCTTATTGGTTGGTTTGAGGTAGGTTAAACCACGTTGATAGGGACAGTTTTAGTATTTGATGCATTGTAGAAAGTTCATCTAATCAGAGAAAGGCTTAAGACAGCCCAAAGCCGACAGAAATCCTATGCAGATGTAAGAAGGAGAGATCATGAGTTTGAGGTTGGCAACTTAGTTTATTTGAGAATCTCTCCCATGAAGGGAATGAAGTGGTTTGTCAAGAAGGGGGAGCTCAGTCCCCGATAAATTAAACCTTACAGGATCTTGAACTGTTTTGGAAAGGTAGCTTCTAAGCTTAAGTTGCCTACAAATTTGGCTTTAGTGCACCCAATGTTCCATGTTTCTTTATTCAAGAAGTGTATTGGTGATCTAGATGTTGTTGCTTCTTTAGAGAGCTTAGATGTTCAGAACAACCTTTCTAACAAAGAACTCCTAGTTGAAATCCATGATCACCAGATTCGTAGACTAAGGAATAAAGAAGTTCCTTTGGTCAAAGTTCTTTGGCGGAATCAGTCCGTAGAGAGGGCCACTTAGGAAGCAAAAACAGATATAAAAACCAATTATCCCAACCTTTTCTCTTCAAACTCAGACTCAACTCAAGGTAACAGTTTCCCTTAGATTTCCTCATTTCAATTCTCAGTCCTAGCCATGTGATCATCTTCATGTCATTGCATGCATTCATGAATCAGTTCAGTTAGTCACCATGTTTCAGACTCAGTCATGTAGTCATGTTTATACTTATGCATATTCAATATGTAATCTCAGTACCTCTGTATTTTCTCAGCTTAATAAGTTTCATTCGAGGACTAATGTTCCCAAGAGGGGTATATTGTAATACCCCATAATTGTCTTAGATCATTCAGCTCAGAGTACAAGTAAAAGAGTCTTAGAACCTGAAAATTTAGCTAAGTGTTGGTGAATTAATTTTATTTTTGGACTCTTAACTTTGATGATTTTTAAAGTGACCTTCCCGATCTCGAGACTTCAATTTTTGAGTTGATTCCTGTTCAAGGGTGTAAGTAGCATGTCTCGGGCAAGTTTTGGATTTTTCGAACTAGGTTTGGACCACATTTAGATTTTGAAACCAGCAAGTCACCGTGATTGTGGCACATCACGGTGGAATAGCAGTGTCAGCCTTGGCGCATCATGGTGAGAGCCCAATCAGCTTTCTAGTTATAAATTTTAATTTCCCAGGGGCAGTCTGGTCTTTTCCTATGGCCCCAATCAGTAAAAACATGAGATTTATCATCAGTTAAGGCATTATACTCCCTATTTCCACAATTTCTCTTTAAATTAAACCCTATCTATCACCCATATTCATCTAGTTCAACCATTGTTCCTTCAAGAAAACTCAAGAATTCAAGCATCTCCACCCATGAACGATTAAGAACGTCAATGCTCTTGCAAAATTAAAGCCTTAAGGTATGTTAGATGTTCATCCATGGGCCCTTTTCACCCATGGGGTCGAAGAACCTATTTTTATGTTTTAAACTATGTATTTACATATTTACAATGAGTTATTTTCATGATGTCTTTTGGGAATTTCAATTATACATAATGATTACAATTGTTTTAGTTGGAAAGTAGCCCTTACACGTTTGAAGCATGAAATTCCATGTCAAATCCCCAAAGTATGTTTTTAGTGTTATGATTTTGTTATTCCCATATGTTTCAACCATTCTCATTCCTAAGTTCATGAATTTAAAGAGTTTGATGAAATTCCCAAGAGATAAATTTTGAGCAATGACTACTTTTTATGCATTTGAAACTTTGGTATCCTCTTGCTCTTGATGTTATTGAGTTTTATAGGCTATGAATACTCAAAATTTAGCTGGTTACTTAGTCCTAGTACTTTTAGACTGATTTTTAGGCTTATATGTGTATTATCAGTTCAGTTAGTTATCCTATCAGTCAAGTTAGCTTAGTTTAGTAATCCGAGTTAGTTCAGTTAAGAGTAGGATTTAGCACCGAGTAGTCAGCGTAGGTTAGAGATTTTAACCTACCAGTTGAGGGTTGACACATATCTTACCAGAGAACTTTCCAGTAGAGGGTGACTCTTTAGTCCTTCGGACCTTCATTTTAGTGGATCCATGCAGCCAGTGTTAGTACCCGTTGCACGATACTAACACCCTTCTAACTGGGGTCACAGGTTGGACCCCAATTAACTCTTAATTAGGGCATGTTGTTAAATGATAGCTCCCATAGTCTCTGTCCAATATTCAGTCACAGCTAAATTTTAGGTTTGATTAACCACATCATATAGACTATAAATCAGTTATCTCATGCCATTTATTTAGTTATTATTCATACATATGAGCTATTCATACCTATTTCTTACGCTATGATGTCTCATATCATAGGTTCGAACAATTAGGTTCTCAGTATCACCTAGTTATCCCAGCGCACCAGCATCAATAACAGTTGTGATCATGGTATTTTAGTTCAGTCCAGTAGTCAGTTGGAGTTAGTTGGGGAATTGTTCCATCATCTCTACAGTCAGTCAGTTTGAGTCTTTCATACACTTTCAGATAGTTAGTCAGTTATCAGATGTTATTAACAATCTTTATAGTACTATTTTTGGACTTGTTATTTTAGAGAAGTTTTAAATGTTTAAATCTTATGGCGTATCCAGCTTTGTTTTTCGCACATGTGTAGCCTTTATTATCAGTTTTGTCAATGCTCATAGCAGGTACCAGCTCATGGGTTAGCTTATGGTCACTTATGACTGTAAGCACCATGTGGCGTCTAGGGTGTACTCTTGGGGCATTATAGTGTTGGTGTTGACATGGAGACATGGGAGCAGAGAGACGCTCCAGATTTTAGTATACAAGGAAAGGGGACACATGCTACTTCTTTTTTAGCCTCGACTTTGACCTCAAAAATGGTTGATGCATCTACAGAGCATGCTCTCCCATCTACTATAGCTCATACGATAGGTATAATTACTATATCTAGTGAATTTTTGCAGGTCCTAGTAGACAACTAGAGGGACACAACCGCTCAGTTGAAGATTTTTGAGACCGAGATGACTACCCTCTTTAGGCAGATGAGATCAGGGGTTTGGACTAGATTTGAGTAGGCCAAGGCTAGATGGGAGGCTGCTCAAAGGGATGCACTGTTGGAGATGCCTTTTGATTTTTAGACATAGTTTGATGAGATGGAGAGATAGGTTATATCTCGATATACAAAGATAGGTGTGCCAGATCTGGTTAAGATGAAGGAGGATTTTGATATCCTACGACCAGAGGTACACTCTCTTGTAGAGTGCCTGTAGTAGCTACTCATTTGATGATACCCCCTGTAGTCCAAATATTACCTCTACCTGCACCGAGGTAGTTGGAATTATTTATAGAGGATGATGATGAGGTCCCAACAATTGGGATCAAAATAGTTCACTTACATAATTTATAGGATCCTGTTATGACAAAAGAGGAGGCCCTTAAAAGGCTATACATGATTCTTTAGATATTGCATTCGTCGCTAAGCAGAGGTATGACACTATAACAGTGGGGGAATTATCCAGTAGTGCACCGCCACCACTACTGCCTCCACCAGCTTGTATGCCCCCATCTAGGGATGATTCTGATTTGGGCGCATAGTTCGTCCTAGGTATCTTCTCACTTCCCTATGTTTTGTTTTTTTAATGCATTGAGGATAGTGTATAGTTTTTAGTTGGGGACGGGCATATCATGCCACCATAGTTTTTTATTGTCATGCTTCTTTTCTTGTCGTTCACGGTATGGTTGTAGAACCGACAAGTCTAGGATAATTATGCGTTATATTGTGTTCGTTTTTCTTCATATATGTGTTGTTTTTGTGTAATTAGGAGAATTTTTAAGTATTTAGGGTAGTAGTCAAATTTTGACTGATTTTTGATACTCCTTCAAAATTGTATGTTTTAGAACTGTGTTGACGTATATATGTGTGAACTTTATGGATCTTGTTATGGCATTAAAATTAGAGATATGATAATCATTTGTCGACAATTGCATAAACTAGATTGGTAGTAGTGGTGATATAGACTCTATGTAATATGAGTGTGAGATACTAGCTAGTTCTCTTTATATGTCAAATTCAGAACTTGCCTAGTTGGTCTTGCCTATGTTGAAGAATATTCAGTTAAGAAAGGATCATAGGACATTTTTGATTTTAGTCCACTTTAGCCTAAATGATCTTCCATATGTGTAGTATATCCTTTGATCCCTTCTTTGAGCCTTGTAAGCCTATTTTTTCTTGTTTTCACCATTCACCTTTCCATTTGTATTACAATTTATGTATTTTGGCCAAGGTCCTCCTTGGACATTGTGCACCTTAACACAGGCAAATGCCTAAGTTGAGGGTGGCTATTATAGGGGTGCATAGTGTAAAATGGGTATGAAGAAGGATAAAATAGGAAAAAAAGAAAGTAGGGCTTCGTGTGGTAGAAAAAGAAAAGAAAAAGAAAAAGAAAAAATTGTGAAAAAGCAATACAAAAAGAAAGAATAAAAACCACATCCAACCTAATGTGCATAAAAGACTAACAAGGGAGAAATAAGGGTGGAATAAAAGAGGAAATTGGCTAGTAAGTGAGACCCCAAGGTTAGTGTAGTACCAAGGAGGATTAGTTACTTGATATGTCCATATATATCATACCATCCCCCAAGCTTACACTACAAGTCGAGAAAAGTCTTATAGTGATCCTAACTTGACTATCTATATGCTAAGGTAAAGAAAATAAGGGCAAGCCTATGGTATTTGACATGCATTGACTGGAACTTCTTTGTTTAGTGTGAGTGTCTCTTGACCGTCCTTGTATTAACATGCCTAATTTTATATGACTAAGAGGGACATCATTGTTGTGAGACCACTTGAGTCATATTTCTATCTACTTGTTTGTTAGGATTGTGTAATTTGTATATATATGAGTGGTTGTCTGTTACTAATGTAATTGTCATACCTTGATTATTTTGTGTTACATTATTTTACTATATATTCATACATAATTGATTTGAAAAGAGATATAGGAGGGAATGTTGTTATTTGAACTTAATGTGACAACTAACTTCCTTGAATAACTTACATTCTCCTAGTTAAGCATCGTTTTTGTTTTGTTGTGTGTTTGTTGCCTGAGGACATGCAAATGTTCTAAGTTGAGGGTGTTGATGTGTTATAGAAATATAACACTTTCGACGCTTAAAACATGGAAAATATGCAAGTTTATAAGGCCTTTTTGTTAGATATGATCTATTTTGGGAATGTTATGCAAGAAACCATTTTTTGGATGATAAGTTCGTGAAAAAGGTGAAAAGGTGTTTTTTGTCCACTTTTGGAGCGATTATGGATGTTTGGGATATATTTCGGCTTGATGATGATCAATGCATGTTTGAGCGTCCAAGAAGAGCTGAAAAATCGACACCTAGTACCTACTAAGTCAACCTACGGATCACATGTAGATCTATAGACCCAAGGTACACAAATTAGGTACCAGAAAGTCAAAATCCCAAGATCTGACTTGCAAGAAGTGATCCATCCGTAACCTGCGGTCTGCACCCACACCCTGTGCCTGACTGTAGGTGCCACCTGCGCCCTGCCTGACCACAAGTATAGAGAAAAGGTTGCCACCGATATTGTTTTCTAATATTTCATCCGGGCTTTGTTTTTAGGGTTTTCTCTTGTTCATAAATACCTCTTATGTACTTTTTAAAAGGAGTTACACACTTTTAACACTTAAAAACATATTTTGATTTCAATATCCATCTTTGATCCTGGGATTCCTGTATATTGACTTTGATTGATTATTCAGTTTACGATTGTGAGTTTTCATTCATCTTATCATTGTTATTTCATCTTTTCTTTCTAATATGAATGTTATTAATCTCGTCATAATTCATAAGCAACTAAAACCCATAGCTAGGGTTGTGGAAACCCTAGCAAATTGACGAAGTAGGGGAAGTATGATTATTGATCTGAACCAATGCCCATGGCATGCATTGCTTTATCTTTGTTATGATTGATTTCTTAATGGGTGCACACATTAGGTTTCCGCCTTGATATTGTTACTTACTCCAAAAGAGTAGTAGTGACTACGAAAAGATAAAGACAATAGTAGTTTAGGAGTTAATTGCCAATCCATTACGCATAACAGAATATAGTGAATGGCCATTAGCTATCATATAATAACTTGAGACACAAAAGGTAAAGTTAACCGGGATCAAGATAATGGTTAGTAACGCTAAACCTTGAGACTCAAAAGGTAAAGGGTGAAATTCTCCTACTCGTCAAAAAGACCGTAGCAGGTACATAACTTATCAATTCTGCATGCAAGGCATTAGGTTGGTTCAACAACGCACGATAAGCCTATGGAGTTGAGATGTCGGGGGGATACAATACTAGTATTCACCTACGGCTGATTTTTAACCAAGATTAATATTGTTCTTTGCTCGAGACTACTACAAACAAATCCCCCTATTTACTTTTCCTGTTTTTCCTATAGACTTCAACCACTGAGATCCGCAAAGCAACATGTTCCCTTGGGATTCGACCCCAACCTTACTTGGGTTACTATTTCTTGACAGCGACCATACCATTATCTAAAAAAAAGTGTTGCTTGGACGTCATCATACCGCGATGCCCAATGCAGAGGCACGACAGTGAGCTCTCGTAACCTCCGTTGTGATGTGGGGCCATTGCAAATTGGCCCTCTCATGATGCACAACCTATTTTCTATGTCCAAACTTTCCCTAATACATTAGAACCCATCCTAGGGTATTCTATACTCGATCTAGGGATCACGTAAGCTCGTTTTAATCTTGATTTAGACTCTCCAAACACCTGGGGTGTTACAAATTCATTGCCTCGACACTAGTCCTCACATATATCACATTTATCCACTTAAACTTTTCATAAGTCATATCAACCTAAGCTCTTTTCACACATTATATCAAGCCTACTAATTCACTCCCACACATTATGCATCACTATCCTCGAGCAACCATCCTTATCACCACAATCCACATCTAAAGTTTAAACTTAGTATCTAGCATTATCCATGAACTCCAATGACACTTCCCACATAATATACTAGCCCATCAATTCAGAAAATCAACTCAAATTAATTATATCACTAACTACAGCCTACAAGCACATATTCTTCCCAATATTGTTACTAAAATGTAAAATTTACTTCATATCTTCTCACCTACTAAACCGGCTTACAACTACTAGATATTTATCCTAGGGACCCTCAGTATAGTCAAACCACATTGTAAGGATAGTTGATCTTAAACTTATAATATAACCCATTATGGCGTATAGAACATTCACTTCCCTCACATCACATCCATTTACCCATCCATACATCCCAACTACCTCCAAAATTCAAAAAACATCACTGAGTTTCCCCCTTTTCTATGATTTCTCCAAGAGAGTTAAATTATAAATTATTACCCATTCTATCCTTCCATTCACAACCTATAAATAATTTTACAACCACCATAACTATCCATCTTGAGCTCTTTCCCTGTTTTAAATAAATAAGTATCATAGCTGATTACTTCCTCCATGAACTACCATACAATCTTATAATCTTGCTACAATATTAGCTGATCACCATAAAAAGGCATACCACCCTTCACTCAAAGGTTGTACAACTAAAACTACCCTCTTTACTCAAAAGTTACCTTCACTCTAACTTTTAAACTTATGGCTTCATACCACTAACTCTAGGATAATCCTACTACTCATAGGTTATAACACCTTAAATTATTTACCTCTCTGATGGAAATACTATTCCAACATTCTGAAACATATCTCTACCCTTAAGCATGATATCTGCAACAAAGCTTTTGAAAGGGTCAAAAAACACTTCTTACCTCAGGCTCAAATGCATGATTGATATAGATAGGAGTATATTCTTGAGTCAATACACTTGACGTACTAATGGACTCCTCTCAAGTCCTTGTTCTGTTTCATAAATTTTTGATGACTTAATCGAAGTGGACCATATTATTTAGACTCTAAGCTTTTGACCTCATATTATCTCGACAATGATATATAGCCAATAAAATAAGAGCAAGGAAGTAAGTTGGTTAATTTTCAAATGGACAACACTATAGCATGAACTAGAGTATGAAAGAATAGGAAATATCTCTTAAATGCCCGGTAGCCTCCTAATTATAAGTGTGGTGCACAACACACCCATAATAAGACTCTAATAGACATGACTTCATAGACACCCTAGGACCCTAAACAATTTTCTGATACTAAGCTTGTCACGACCCGAGCCAAGGCCCTAGCAACGATGGACATCTCAAACCACATAGGACTTAGAGACCCCTTAGCGTACTATCATAAGCATAATTCATCAGAAATAAAAGTGCTGAAGATACAATAAATTTAAGAAAAACTAATAATCAAACTATGTCAATAAAGTTATGACAATACAATAATCAAATCACATCTACAAAGCCTCAATTGAAAACTAACTGTCTAGGATGGGACAAGTCCCCCAACGGGACCTTAAATTGAAATAAATAATCATATGAATAAAATGTTTTATGAAAGATGGATGGCTCACCAATTCTAACATACCTGAATGTTCTACTGATATGATGGACCATGGGACTGAGTCTCCAAACCTACATTAAGAGACAATGTAGCCATCCGAGAATGGTCCATACTTGGAATGTATTGGTTATGCAGAACTAACAAAAAATTTCATATACTTTATATAAAATAGTCGAGAAAATTGTGAAAACAATTTAACATGATATAGATAAAAATACATGGGCATAATTAAAGAGCTTCAAATCAATCTCGTAAAAGCATAGAAAACACACTTTATTTTACTTCTGAGCTAGATGATACACCCTATAATTCTACAATCTCACAGGCCATATGGAATCTACCATTAACTCATCGGATGAGTCCCCAACAAAAGTATGTTGAAAGGGGGTGGAGTGCTATAATCTAATACACCAAAGGGAACATAGCCATCTTACAATCCATATTTCAGGACATAATAATCCCGCATTAGAAAAACATGGTTTTGGGAAATACACTATCTAAACTCATGCCTTTTTCTGGTGAATATCTAACTCTCTTAGAGCCTATTTTTAGCCACTTACTACCATATCTCAAGCTTATAATAGTTAATCTTATATTCTTCGAATGGCATATCATAATAGGGTATCGTCATACCTATACTTCCAAGTCAAATCATATCATATGATATCCATAGCCCTTCTTATTCAAAAACTTATTATTGACCACCAAGATGTTTTAAATATCATAAAAGAGTTCTCATTAAAAAAGGACATGCAAGTTTTGGTAAAACAATTTTCTTTCAAGTCATAACTCTTAGGTGGTTGTTTCTTTCATAATCAATACAAGTTTCATGAGAAACAAAAGTAGTTCTTTGAAATACATTAAGTGCTCTCTGGAAAATCATATTAAGGAATCGGTCCATAATTCAATAAAAGAGCAATTGAAACATCAATCTTTCTGTATTAATTTGATAACCCACAACAAATGTAAAACACATAATTCTTGTCATAAAATTAGGGTTCAAAGTTCAAACACTTCAAAATTCATAACATACTCGTAATCAAACTCCCAAACTTACAGAAAACCCCATAGTAAATACATAATTTCATCATAGCAAAGGGGTTTCACAATTCATTCTTTTAAATAAATTTGAAGTCCATAACCATAAAAGAGGTAGTTTTCATAAACCATACTCCTAAATCAATTATCAAGATTCATGACAAAAATATATACATAAATACACTGTGAAATACATAAAGAAATCATACTTACGCCCATGAGTTTTAAGATCGTTCTACATACCTTTTGACAGTGGAAAATTTAAAGAACCTTGAGATTGAAAACTATGAGCCTTGGAATTGGGATGTTCTATTTGATTCTCTTGGGAGGAAGAGAATGAGGTTTTGGGTGACTTCTACCAGTTTAGTACGACTTTAGGGTTATAAATTAAGTAATTTGTTGCAACAGATTACCTATCTGTTGTAAATTATCAAACAAATAAAGTCATCTATTTCGAAATTATCAAACAAATAAATTCATCTATTGCAACTAATTACCCATTTGTTGTAAATTATCAAATAGACACTGTCATCGATTGTAGTTGACCCTATAAGAACTAATAAGGTATTAGTTGAAAATATAAGGTAATAAGAATTGCTTCAGCTTAGAGTGATCGATCGATGGCTCTGGTCGGGAGAAATGCAATACTGTCTCATCATGAAATTTCCAAAAGGCTTAATTGAAGTTGTAGTTGACCCTATGAGAACTCACTCCTTTCCTAGATTAATCAATTAAGTACTAGTTGAACATATAAGGTAATAAGAATCAATTCAGCTCAGAGCGATCGTCAATGACTCTGGTCGGGAGGAACACAATACTATCTCATCATGCAATTGCCAAAAGGCTCAATTAAAGTTGTAGTTGACCCTATGAGAGCTCACCCCTAGTCCCAGATTAATCAATTAATGTACTAGTTAAATATATACGTTGATAAGAATTGATTTAGATTACAGAGATCGATCAACCACTCTGGTTGGGAGAAATACAATACCGTCTCATCATGCAATTACCAAAAGACTCAATTAAAGTTGTAGTTTACCCTATGAGAACTCACCCCTAGTCCTATATTAATCAATTAAGATATTAGTTGAACATATAAGGTAATAAGAATTGATTTATCTTAGAGTGATCGATCGACGACTCTAGTCAGGAGGAAAGCAATAGTCTCATTATGCAATTAACAAAAGACTCAGTTGAAGTTGTAGTTCATTCTATGAGAACTCACCCCTGGTCCTAGATTAATTAATTTAGGTATTACTTGAATATATAAACTCAATTGAAATTGTATAAAAATAAATGTTTAACCTGTTGCAACAAAGAAATTATCTGTTGGAATTGATCAAACATATATAGTCATTTTTTGCAATAGATTACCCATCTATTGTAAATTATCAAATAGATTAAGTCATATATTGTAATAGATTACCAATCTATTGTAAATTATTAAGCAGATTAAGTCATCTGTTGCAATGGATTACTCATCTATTGTAAATTATCAAATAGGTGCTATCATTTATTGTAGTTGACCCTATGAGAACTCACCCTTAGTCCTAGATTAAAAATTTTAGGTGTTAGTTGAACATATAAGGTAATATGAATCGATTCAGATTAGAGTGATCAATCGATGACTCTGGTCGGGAGGAACGTAATACCATCTCATCATTAAATTGCCAAAAAACTTAATTGAAGTTATAGTTGAACCTATGAGAACTCACCCCTTGTCCTAAATTAATCAATTTAGGTATTAGTTGAACATAAGAACTCAATTGATATTGTAAAAAAAACGTTTGATATATTGCAACAAATGACTTATATATTAGAATTTATCAAACAGATTAAGTCATCTGTTGTAACAAATTATACATCTACTGTAAATCATCAAACAGGCACTGCCATCTATTGCGACAAATAACCGAGCTTTGGAATTTTTCAAACAAAAATTATCATCTGTTGAAAAATATGACTTCAATGTTGTAAGATCTTTTATTAAAGAAATTTAGGTATTTCCTGTCTCAGATAAAAAAATATAAAATACTAAGGCGGTAAAGAATATTACTTGTATAACTCAAAAATTTCCTCACTGAGTAGTCTTATCAAGTGTTTTCAATGTCACCGTCTCCCTGTTCCCCTTAAAGGTTATTAATGAATATTTAAAACCCATATCTAGAATAATCTCTCTTCTTTATTCTTAGTTCTTTCTCTTCCTTTTCCCTCTCTTTTCTCTCTTTTTTCGGATGAGGATCCGTTAGGATCTTAATCGATCAATATCTTTTCTCGACTAAACTGGATGTTCTATTCCTTTGCTTTTTTTGACATTGCAGGCATGGTTCACTATTGCTTTTTCCTTCTCGTCTTCTATGTTGTATGTTGTTTAAATTAGATATTTACACCTGTTATTATTAATGATTTACCCATTACCAATTTCCTATTTAGTGAAAAAACTAAAGAAAAGGTGACTTTTAAGTCTTGAATGAATGAACCATTAATTTTTTGAAAATATGAAAAAAAAAATCATTTGTTGGGAGAACTTAAAAACCTTGTTTCAGTATATTTTTTTATGTCTTTTATTTGTTACTTTTTGCGGTACTATTATTAGGGGTGGTGGTCGTGTTGGAACATGTGATGTTTGTGTTGTTGATGGTGTTGCAACATATGGAGTTGTTTCTTTATTATTGATAATGTTGTTGGTGGTGTTGTAATAGTTTCCTCAACTATTACAACTGATGAATCATCTGTTAGAACAGACGGAGAAACTTTTTGAAGGTAGCAAGGTTGGTTTGATTTATTCTAATAGATGACCCATATGTTGAACAATGTCATCCATCTTTAACAATAGATGCCTCATAGGTTGAATAGATGGGGAATCTGTTGCATCAGATTGGTCGTATGTTGATTCATTCAATTTTGTATTACCCTTTTGTAATGTTCTTTTTGTTCTTCTCTTGTTTGTAATCAAATGTATTTATCTTGTTTAAAGATAAAAAGAGGTGAATCAGGATCAACTTTTTCCCAAACAGCATTAAAGGCTAGAGTAAAGATGGGTTCGGAGGAATAAGCTGCTTGCAGTTGGAACTACTTCATATGTGGGAGGAATGTATTACTGATCAACCTATTATGAAAACACATATCCAGTACAATGATTTTGTGAATGTTGGTTGTTTACCTATTAGGAATTAATCCTTCAAATAAGATATGGCATTTTACAGTTAAGATTGTTAGGTTCAAACTGTTAAGGCTGAGGGACCAAGTAGGTGGTGTTGATACCCTATTACAGTTTCATAAGGATTTTGATAATGTTTATGTGTCAAGTTTGGAGAAGGGTTAAGTTTTTTAGTGGTAGTGTAAACATTCAAATAGTGATTGCACTGACTTTAAGGGTTCAATGGACTTTTGAAAGGACTTCAAAGCCTCGCACTGCTGCAAACAAGAATGGAAATGAATATAGTTATTGCTCCAGTCCAAATTTATATGGATGGGTTGGCTCAAGGAGAATGTTATACAACAGAAGTTTATTATAAGAACACTTGTGTGGGAAGGAAAAGGTGGAGAAGACCATATATCAACTTAGACCTGATTAAAGAAGAAACACAAGGTAGGAAGAAAAGTGTAGCAAAACTGGCTATGAAATTGACATGAAAAATAAAAAATTTAATGAGTTGCGAATATGAAAGTGTATCCAAAAATAAAAATCCATCAATCATTCGTGAAAAAGAAAAATTCTCAAGTGGACTGGAGTTGTGCACTTTTTTTGAGGACTGCAACTAGCTAGCGTGGCCTGAATGAAGACCCACAAAATGTAGGACCAGACCTCTAAATCAGCTTCGGCAGCACGAAAGGTGGTAAGATTTTTTATCAGGATTGAAACCTGAACTAACCACTCCCGAATTAAAAAATATGGGAGGTAGAATTTCTTAAGTTAAACTTGCATCCTATGCCTCCTATTTATGGCTATGGTTAGGTCAAAGGCAGTGGAAAAAACAAGGCATGAGATTTCTGCCCAACTTCAGGCCTTTTTATTTCTACTACCGTTGACCTAATCACAGACAAAAACAAAAGGCAAGGGATACAAGTTAGACTTCAAAAATTGACGCCTTGGCTTCCCTTATTTTTACTTCTGGAGTTGTTGGTTCAGGTTTCATTCTTGACTGAAAATCTTACCAATCTCATGTGCTCGCGAAGCTGCTTCCTTAGAGTTTTGGTCCTTCCCTTTATGAGTGTTCATTAAGGCCACGCCCGCTAGTTGCATTCTCTAGCAAAGTGACCAACTCTAGTCCTCTTGACAATTTTTCTTTGGCAATAACGACTGACAGATTTTTATATTTGGATACACTTCTGTATTTAAAGCTTATTTAGTTTTTTCATTTCTCATGTCAGTTTCATTGGCCAGATTCGTTAGAAGTTCCTTACACGTTTCCCTGTGATTTTTCTTAAATAGGGTCTGAGATAATATATGGTCTTCTCCACCTCCCCTTTCCCATGTAGGTATTCTCTCAACCACTTTCTGCTGTATTATAGTCTTCTCGAGCAACCCATTCATATAAATTTGGACCAGGGGAACTTCTATTAGTTCCATCATTATTTGCTACAGTGCGAGACTTTGGAGGCCTTTAGAGAAGTCCATTGCTCCATTAAAATTGGTCCAATCACTATTGGATATTTACACTGCTGCCAAAAACTTAAACGCTTCCCCAAACTTGACACAAAAACATGATCATAAACCATTATTAAATCATAATAGGGTATCGACACCACCACCTTGGAACCCTTCGGCCTTATCAGTTCACACCTATAAAACTAAAATGTACAATGTAGAATCTTGTTTGAAGGATAAATGTCTAATCGGTAAAAAAATGCATTCACAAAATCATACTTTATATGTGTCTGTCATGGTAGCTTGATCAATAATACATAACTCCTATGCATGAAAGTGGATCCATTTATCTGCACGCACCTTATTCTTCCTACACCATCAAGCCATGTCAGGCAGTGTTTATTCATCTGTACGCATGTGATGACTATTAAAAAAAGGTGAAGAGTCATGAATTTTTATCTAACATATTCAAAATAGGTGATGAATTAAATTCTCCATCTGTTGTAATTGATGAATCAGTTATTAGAAGAAATCAAAACATCTCCTCCAATAAATGGTTCATCTATCACAACAGATAATACATATGTTTTAACAAATGTATCATTGGTTTCACATACAAACCATCTATTGCAACGGATGGTAAATCTATTTTGACAGACCATCTGTTGTACTTACAGACCATCTGTTGCAATAGATGATAAATTTGTTGCGATAGAAGGATGATCTGCTATAACAACTTAATAATAATGGTTGTTATCAAGGCTCAAACTATTTTGGAAAGGTGAGAAATTTGAATGTAACAAAATAATCACGTCTTTCCATAGAAAACAAAAGCCAGTAGTTTGAATGTAATTAATACAATAGACCTGAACAATCATGCCTTTTTGCATAACACATTCAGATTCAATTCTATATAAATAGGTCCCTCCACTTTTATTTATTTCTTCCATTTTGTATTTTTGGATTACATCTTCAACTACTTCTCTTCAAATAGTATATTCTTTTCTCATTTAGGTAACTTTTTTTTCTGTGTAAATCTACCAGTTCATAGTATACATTGTATAACATTCGGGCACTTTTCTTTACTTCTTTGTTTACTTCTTTTGTTAATTCATGTGTGTTCTAGATATGTCTGATACAAATTGGGATGTTGCAATTCTACAAAACACTGTTCAAGAACTTGAGTCACAGGTTCACGACCTGTAGTGGGAGTTGTCTGCCATGAGAGCCCGGATGATCATGGAGATTCACAAGCTTAGGAGGGCCTTGCTTCTGTCGGTTGAAGATTGGCCGGTTGGTAATAATAATGCTGCTACTGATAATAATAATAATTGGAATATATTTTTTAATTCTATATAAGATTTATACCTAATGTATTTTATTTTTTTAATGAAAAATTTATTGTTGGTCGACTTTAGCTTCTTAATTCTTTTTTAATTTTCATTTTGTCTATTCCTTCTTCTAAACATCTTAACATGTCTACTGTTGGAGCCGTAAGAAGCAATTTTGCATCTAGTAGCACTAGCAATTTCGGTATTTGAGTTATTTAAACAGATGGACCATCCGTTGGAATAGATCGATTGGGTTTCTGTTAGCAGATTATCCATCTGTTGGAGGAAAAAATTCTAGTTTGATGGAACTGTGTTATGTTCTTCCAGCTAATGTCCCTCTGTTGCCACGGATGGGTAATCTATTGAATATAGTTGTCGTCTGCTGTATTATTTAGTTCATGTTTTACCTCTTTTTTCTATACCTAATGTATTTTTTTTGTTTAATGGTAAATTTATTGTTGGTTGACTTTGGCTTTTTAATTCTCATTTAATTTTCATTCTGCCTATTCCTTCTTCTAAACATATTAACATGTTGATTGTTAGAGGTAAGTAATAATTTTAAATCAAGTCGCAATAGCAATGTTGGCATTTGAGTTCTTTCAACAAATGGACCATTTGTTGGAACAAATCAGTTGGGTCTTTGTCAACAGATTATCCATCTATTGGAGGAAAACATTCCAGTTTTATAGAACTGGGTTATGTTCTTCCAGCTAATGTCCATCTGTTACCACAGATGGGTAATATAATGAAAACAATTATGGTCTGTTGTATCATTTAGTTCATGTTTTACCTCTTTTTATTAATGAAGAAGTTATTAAAAAGATATTTTATATATAATAAATGATAACATTACATTCACAAAAATGAGTTAAATATATAAAATTCCACAACAAACAACAACACAAGTTTTTCTAATTGCAATGATCATGGTGGATTACAATTCAAACATGTAGTTCTTTAGTGGCCAGCGCGCTTCCATATGCAGCACTTATTTCTTCTTGATAAAAATGATTCTCCGACTCCACGTCTCCTCTTATATGGATTTATTCTTGGTTTGATAGTGCTTGGGTTATATATGGATGAGGTATTAATCTCCCTAAAATCTCTGCAGGAACAACCCAAGATTCTTCGGGAGTCATTGGAGTAATATTCCCACTATAGTCATTTCATATTTTCCACCGAATAATATGGAAAGAAGTGCTCATAAATTTTAGGTCTATATTTTGCACCGTATTAAGATCAAAGCGCTGCCATAATATGTGGACAGGGTATTTTATCCAAGTAAAAACCTCTGCACGTATAAGATCTTGTTTGAAGATAGATCGTGGCAACATCACCATGACCAGTGATACTGAATTTGTAATCCGCTATTTGATGAGATAATAACCTATTCCCTAGATTAATATTCATTGATATTATTTTTTCAATTTCTAGAACAAATGGGGTTCTTCTTGGGCCCTCAAACTGCACACGCCTTTCATTAAAAAAATTAACCATACTTCTTATTTATTTTTTCAAATAGTCCTTTAATGGAAAACTCTCTTTCATTGCTAAACAATGAATTCACCGATTCAGCAATGTTTGATTTCATAATATTGTACCTATACAAAAGAATCACTTAGTATGACAACATACTACAATTGTAACCCCAAAAAGACATTAGATTCATAAGAATGTACCTATCTGCCGGATAGCATGTCCGACTCCATCTCTCAAAACCAACACGTACAAGATGTTATGCTTCCTTGGGATTCATATCTGCTATTTTATTGAAATGGTCTAAAAACTTTTTTTCTACTATATGCTCTTTAGCTGCTCTATAAAAGGGTCACGACCCTTTCGTTATGATAGTTGGTCCGAATATTCTATCTAAGATGCCTGATGCAACAACCTAAGTAAGCTGAAGTGAAGAAAATTGAACCTATCTTTGGAATACTTGGATGCCTATCCAAAACAAAACATAACTCTTTAGTATCTTTGACGCATCTTTGTAGTTGTTCATAATAAAATCCATAAGAGGCATCACATTCCTTATCTACTACACAAAAATCGACAAGAAAGATGTGATTCTCTGCATCCTGCGCCACCTCGGCTAGCAGAACTTCATTATACCTGCACCTCAAGAAGGTACTATCGATAGCTATGCCTTTTCTCAAATTTTAAAAATCTTTAATCCAAGCACTATAGGATATAAAAAAGTAATTGACCCTTCCATATTCATCAACTTGCAATGCCATCTTACTTCTGGGATTTGTGGACTCAATAATGTAATGGTTGGCATCCAGGATTGCATACCTATGCTCGTGTGTCCCCCTAACAAAATCCTTGTAAATACCCATGGACATGTATATCTTCCAATGACTGAACAGGATACTCAATTTCATAAGGATTTGATTGGCCTTAACCGTTGTAGAAAGGCCTTTCCCATCGGGGAAACTATTCTTAAAATATTCACCGAGGACCTTTGTCGTGGCATAAGGATATTTGCTCAAGATATGCTCCGAACCATATGTGTGATACTTTTCATATTTATGAATGATTAATCTGTCAGAACATACGTACTTTACCGCTCTCAACCACCATTTACAGTTTAGAATAACACATTTGTAGGAAAAGACACTGCTCAAATTAATCACCTTCTTTATTATGAAATCTTTTTCAATCAAGAAATAAATAAAGTGGTAGATAGTTCTTTCATGTTCTTGAATGACATTCTATTGAAAAAGCTGATCCCATTATCTTGAAGATTGCCAGACTATGTCAATCGAGAAGAACTGCCAACTGTATTGGTCGCATCAACGGGCGTAGGTGTTTGATCATTATTTGGAATATTCATGTCTAGATCATCCAATATATCATCAAAGATGTCTTGTTGTTATTCTTCTTTTACGTTCTGGTTCTCATTCTCTCTCATCTTTTAAACCACGTACATCCTTAACATCGACCTGGATGAATCACTAAGATAAGCATAAAACCAAACCTGATCGGTTATCTTGAAATGTAGTACTATCGGATTTTCAAAGGAGCTGTACATGTAGCTGATGACGAGTTCTTCCGGTTGACAATTCAGTCCACAATAGTTGATGATTAATTTCACAATATCATCATATGAAACATCACTTTGGACTGTCATAGCTCTCTTCTCCAGTATTTTACCCTCCTTTCAATGCCATACATATTGATTGTTCTTCTCGATCCATTGACTATGATAATCTACCCCTATGTTATTGATCCTTCCTTTAGTGGTACCTAAATAAAGTCATTTGTTAAAAAAAGTTAATAGTAATTTCATAGTGTCGTACATGAATCCCAACAGATGTGTAATCTGTTGCAACAGGTACGTGATCAGTTGCAACAGATTACTTACCTGTTGGGATTCATGTTACGCTTCTAAAGCTGATTTCAACAGAAAAGTCATCTATTATAACAAGTGAATCATAAGTTGCAACAGACTATATATCTATTGCAATAGATGAAGTGCTTGTTGGGATAGATGTCATAGTACTAAGGCACCATTGAAGCTAATTTTAATAGATGAGTGACATGTTGTAACAGATAATTAACCTATTGCGATAGATGACTTATCTGTTGTAAAAGACGATGCATCTATTGAAATCAAGGTTAGGTTCTATAATAACAGGTTAATATGTTGCAACAGATATTTACCGTCTATTGGAATTGATTTCATGTTCTATTGCAATAGTTTATTAATCTGTTGCAACAGATATTTACCTTGTTGCAACAAATGACACGTATGTTGGAATCAAGTTCAGGTTCTGTTTCAACAGATTACTAATCTATTGTAATAGATATTTATCATGTTGCCCCAGATAACTAATCTGTTGCAATATATGGGTCATATGTTGCAACTGATGACCCATTTGTTCGATTCATGTTACGGTACTATAGAACCATACATATAAATCCAACATATGAGTCTTCCGTTGAAATATATCTATTTAAATAGATGGATCTTATGTTGCATTCATGTTTGCATGCTATCTATTGCTGAAAAAACTGCACAATAGCAGTTATCCAAATGATAAATTCAACTAAAAATCATAATTTGACTTACCAAAGTATCCTTTAAAGTAATGCCAAAGTGGAAAGTGATGTACGAAATAAAAATTTGACCTAAGAAATTGGTAAAATAACAACAGTAGCGGTAACAACAACAACAACAATGGTCAACAAGAAGAAGATGAAGATGATAATGAAGTAGAAGATGATAATGAAGTAGAAGATGATGAAAAAAGCAGAAGCAACAATGAACAACAAAAAATTCTAAGAGAGAGAAAACAACAATGGATGAGAAGAGAGAGAAACATGATTTTTTTTCCCCTCTGTTTCCCTTTATATTAGGTAAACATTTGGATCAAAGAATAAATTTAAAAACTTGTAGGTTATTCTAAGACTTACCCAAATTTCTTAATTCATAATAAAGTAATTGTAACCTCCACTCAATTATAAGGACTTGTGTCACCTACACCTCATTTTCAAACTCTTTTGTCACTTTTAGCTCAAATCCCCAAGTATTCCTTTATGTTGATGAAATTTAATCTAATGGAAGTTTGATATCACTATTTTGTACTTAATTTATTGCATTTTGTGTTGCAACAATGATATCACCTGCTATACTTTTATTCTAAATAGTTGTTTAGTGTCAGATATAATGAGTTTGTGACAACCTTTGACTTCCCATATTTGTTAACTTGGATGGATTACGTGTTCCATTTGTGTACAATTGTTTGCTTTCTTTTCAAAATTTCTTATTAGAATTTCGGTGTACTAAAGATGAAATTAGTTCTTATGAATGATCTAACTCATGTTGATGTTCATCATGATTTATGTTGGGAGCGCAAAAAAGTCTCACATTTGTAATTGCACTTAAAGGAAAAAGCAAAGTTACAGTTAAGGTGTTAAGATATTCTTATATGATCTAACTCTTTTTGTGAAACAAATTGCTTGCCTAACCCAAAGAGAATAGTATCACATGACCATGTGAAAAAGAGTCTTCGCTTTGGTATAAGGTCCAATAAAATTATACCACAACTGATAGATAGACGGAGCGAGTATGAAGATAATGCAGACTAGGTTGATTGTGACACTTGGACGCGTTAGAGAAGTATAAAAGGAGAAGTATGTGGGTAATGTGACCTTAAAAATACTTTAACAATGTGAGAGACACATAATGGATATCCTGATATACCTGTCAATCTTAGTGGTTGGCAATGCAGTACTAGGTTCGAGTGTCCCTTCAATTTTCGATGAAGGACAATACTAGAATTAGTTTGAAGGAAATTCGTTCATGGTGCAAAAAGTCTCTAACACCAGTTTAATATATTCTTATATCTCATATGCAATTTTTTTTGCTCCTCTACTATCAATGTGGTAATTTATGTGCAAAACAACACTATAATGTTATTTCATTTATGAGTTTTACATTTTAATGTTGGGAAGAGAAGAATTTATGCCCTGCCCCCTCCCCCCCCCCCCATCCGCAGATGACCATGGTGTGAGAGCTTGTATTTATTAAGGGCTAGCTTTGGCAGTAAATGTACAATATTCCAAAAGTGTACATTTAATAGAATTGTTCAAAGCACCTATCTTTTGTATCAACGCTCTTTAGTTCATACTTATCCACATGTAACTTTTTCATGTCTGACAATAGGGTTTACTTCATATATTTTGTTTAAATATTCTAGATTCATCCACCTCAGAAGAAGAAAAATAAATAATTTGTAACGCCCCGAAAAACGAGTCCCGGAGCATCACACGGTGCTTGAGGCTACGAGTAGCCCCAAGCTAACCCTTTGAGCCATTCTCATTCAGTTCAACGCAAATCAATGGGGTTTCTATAAATAACCCTCAAACATCAACAGAGAAATCATCATCAAAGAATAAAAGAATTTCAGAAAGATAACAAAATATGACTTATAAGTCAACTCCCAACATCTATACTAGTCCGACAAGCCTCTAAGAAAATCAATAAAACCAGTGAGCTATTGAGACATGCCCCAACTGACTCATACTCAGTTATCAAATGTAAACAATTTCCTGAAACCAACATGAGACATCATGTCCTCGGAACATGAGGACTCACCACGACAGAGGATGTAGAACAGCGTGCCCAAAGAATCATTGTCGAACCTGAAACTGAGCACCTGAACCTATATTCTGAGAAAATGCAGCCCACATCTGAAGATGTGGGTCAGTACCATGGAAAGGAACCGGGTATATGAGCGTGTATGCAGTTGTATAAACATCATCATCATAAATATTTATAAGAAATATACAGGATGTATGAAAGACTCACATAGCTCGAAGAAAATCATCATAATCATGAGAGCATGAAATAAGTACAATAACACATGTGAGTCATCATATAATTTGTCAATCACTTTCAGTTCATCAAGAATATCAATTCTCATAATGTAAATATCATTTAAATCTTTCGAAAGAATAACTTTCACAATTCCACTTTCAAATCACTTCACCATTCACAATAGACTCAAGAAAACACACACACACTAGGAGATCCTTTAACCGACATAAACCATGTGAGCTACATGGAGTCCAACGTACAACCCACGTTGGGGAGAGCCGTCCTATCCTTGTCATCGGAGTAGGACTATCAATATCAAATCTACACAAACTAGTGATCACTATATAAATCAGCCTCAGGCTCACTCCTATGGGGGCACGTAGTTCTAGGGAAGTAAGGTCGCTTTCTACCTCCTACTCGGTGCTAAAGATTTCTCCCAGACGTAGCTTAGATCATTTCGCATACAACACACAACAAAATAATTTTAGTAATATATAAATATACATCGAGAGCCATCATGCTTCCCATCTATCAAAATCAACCACGTTGTGGATTTCTTTCACACTCGATTTCAAAGAAACTCCATGAAGACCAAAAGATCAAATCATTCAAAATATCTCAAATATTCAACATCAACGTGCTTATAACACACACTTTCTAAAAAAAAACACAATTTCCAATGGAGATTCACGACCCAAATATCAAAATCATGATAAATAGCGTTCAAGATTCATGCTTTATATCTCCACACATGTAAATTCATCTTTCAAAATCATAAACATCAAGACTTCATAATAATCATCATAAGATATGGGTTCATGCTTCAAATTCATAAAAATCAAATAAAAATCATGCCTTTGTAAAGAAAATTACTTTTGGGCACAAGAACGAAAGAGAGTTCTTGTTGAAAAATCCCACATACCTTAAATGATGAACTTTAGATCGATACTCATTTTTGAGATGTTAATCGTGCCTTTGAATGATGGTTCTTGGAGTTCTTAAACTAGGAACTTGAAATCTTGAATAAATTTGCAGAATTAATGGTGAACTTTGGAGGTTCTTGAACTAGGAACTTGAAATCTTGAATAAATTTGTAGAATTAATGGTGAACTTTGGAGGTTCTTGAAGTTGGATGTAGGAGCTTAGGGTTTTTGTTTTTTAGGGAATTTGATGAAATATAACATATAATGCTTCTAAGAGTCTTTAATATAGGGTTTGGATAGATTTTGGGCGAGGGAAAATGACCAAACTGCCCCTAAAAATCAAATAATTCTCGAATCTGTCCTTTGGTGGACTGTTTTGATAGTTTGAAGTAGATCAATCATAAAGTTTTATTCCGATATTTAAATTGGATGAAACCAATTTCACTAGAAAGAGGACTCTCATATATTTCTTTTAAGATATAGTAACTCACCCAGATCATTGTGTACGAGGAGTTATGATCCTTTGAAATTGACCCAAAAATTTACTTTTGATAGGCTGAAGTAGATCGACCATAACTTTTTTCTCCGATTGACAAATTGGATGAAACTAATTTCATTAGAAAGAGGACTCGCAGAGATTTCTGTTGATATATAGTAGATCACCCAGATCATTATGTACAAGGAGTTATGATTATTTAAAGTTGGAGCAAAAATACGCCAGGCCTCAGTACTTTTTCCTGCACGTTTTACTGTTCACTACTATTCACAGTTTGATTGGAATGTTCATAACTCGTCGCTCGGGTGTCCGTTTTGGATGATCCACATATAGTTGGAAAGATTATTCGATACTATACACAATGGTGGGTAATAATCTAAGACATTCCGCATGAAAAATTTATAATTCATTCTAGAAGATAGAACCCAACCGTTTACGCACAAAATTTCAACGAAAAATTTTCCGGGGTATTACATCATCCCCCCTTGGAAACATTCTTCCTCGAATGACTCTAGATATGCCAAGATTAGATAGGGAATAGAGCATATAACTGAAACCATTCGTTAGACTCATCACCACATTATTTCTCACTCCGAATGCAACATAGAATGCATAAATTCAAGAAACTACAGCTGAAGACTTAATAAATGATAGCTGAACTGTTGCAACTTTTATAAAAAGTGAATGATTTAGGAAAGAACGGTACCTTCGGCTTGATCGGAGTTCGCAAAAAATAGGTCCGAGTACTTGGATCGCATATCTGCCTCAGCTTCCTAAGTTGCACCCTCAACAGATTGGTTTCACCACAACACCTTGACCAAGGGAACTTCTTTGTTCCTTAGTCTTCGGACACTGAAATCAAGAATCTCAACAGGAATCTCATAAAAAGAAAGATTTTCTTGAATGTCAGCACTCACAGAGGAATCCACTACCACAACATCGCTAATATGCTTTCTAAGCATGCAGACATGGAATATTGGATGAACAGAGGACAACTCGGAAGGAAACTCGACCTCATAAGCTACCTTACCAACACGGCTAAGAATTTTGTAAGGACCAACATAACGGGGACTAAACTTCCCCTTCTTTTCGAATCTCTTCACCCCCATCATGGGTGAAATTTTTAGATACACTAGGTCACCAACTTCAAACTTAAGGTCTCTCCTTCTAACATCCGCATATGAATTTTGATGACTCTGCACAGTTTTCAACCTTTCCCTAATCAACTTTACTTTTTCCATATCCTCAAATACCGAATCAGGACCACTCACAGCCGCTTCACCCACCTCGAACCAACCTATGGTGATCTACACTTCCTCCCATATAAGGCTTCAAACGGAGCCATGCCAATACTAGGGTGAAAACTGTTATTGTAAGCAAACTCTATCAACGGTAAGTGATCATCCCAACTTCTCTTAAAGTCAAGTGCACAAGCTCTCAATATATCCTCTAAGGTCTGGATGGTCCGCTCAACCTGACCATCGGTCTGCGGATGAAAAGCAGAACTCAAACGTACTTGGGTACCAAGACCCTTCTGAAAACCTTTCCAAAATTACGAAGTGAAATGAGTACCCCTATCCGAAATGATAGACAAGGGAACTCCATGCAGTCTGACTAGCTTACGAATATACAATCTAGTGTAATCCTCAGGAGTATATGAAGTATGAACAAGCAAGAAATGAGCAGACTTAGTCAACCTATCAACCACAACCCAAATAGAATCATGATGGCGTCGGGAAGGAGGTAAACCAATCACAAAGTCCATATTTATCTCTTCCCACTTCCAAGTGGGAATACTAAACTCTTGCATCATACCACTAGGTCTTTGGTGTTCAACCTTAACCTGTTGGTATGTTGCACACTTAGCTACAAATGCTGCTATATCTTTCTTTATGCCACTCCACTAATAGATTTCCTACTAGTGTCGGTACATCTTGGTAGCACCAGGATGAATAGAATATCGTGCCCCGTGCGCTTCAGCCATAATCCTCTATCTTAGATCATCAACATTCGGGACACACAATCTACCCTGCAATCTCAACACACCATCTCCCCCTTGGGAGAACACCTCTACTTTTTGGTCCTTGACTGACTCCTTCAGTCTGACCAAACTAGCATCTAAGTATTGCTTTTCCTTCACTTTTGAAACCAAGCAGGATTCGAAACTACTCTGAACCCTTATACTACCTTCAGCAGAGTCAAACAACCTAACCTCCAATCTAGCCAAATAATGTACATCACGAGATAACTCTTTCTTACCTTCTACCACATGCGAAACACTACCCATGGACACTCTTCTTAGGGCATCCACAACAACATTGGCCTTGCCCGGATGGTATAGCACACTCATATCATAGTCCTTTAACAATTCTAACCATTGTCTATGCCTAAGATTCAATTCTCTCTGGGTAAACACATACTGCAGACTCTTATGATCAGTGAAAACATCAACATAGACACCATACAAATAGTGTCTCCAGATTTTCAAAGCAAACACAACAGCAACAACTCAAGTTCATGGTTGGGGTAATTTTTCTCATGGGGTTTCAACTATCTAGAAGTATAAGCTATCACCTTACCCTTCTGCATCAACACGCAACCCAACCCAACTCTCAAAGAATCACAGTACACCACAAAACCATCAACACCATCAGGCAAAGTCAAAATAGGGGCTGAAGTGAGTCGAGTCTTCAACTCCTGAAAACTTTTCTCACAAGATTCGAACCACAAGAACTTCACTTTCTTTTGGGTCAACCGAGTCATAAGAGACTCTATAGAGGAGAAACCCTTAACAAAACGGCAGTAATAGCCAGCTAAACCCAAGAAACTTCGGATATCAGTCAGAGAAATAGGTCTAGGCCAATTTTTAACAGCTTTGGTCTTTTGAGGATCAACTCTAATACCCTCAGAAGAAATGATACGACCCAGAAAGCAACTGACCTTAGCCAAAACTCACACTTACTGAACTTGGCAAACAACTAGTGATCTCTAAGGGTTTGCAAGACAGTTCGGAGATGATCAAAATGTTCATCCTCACTATGGGAGTACACCAGTATATCATCAATGAACACTATGACAAAAATATCCAGATATGGTCTAAACACTCAATTCATGAGGTCCATGAAAGATGCTGGGCATTAGTTAACCCGAAATATGGGAGAGCACGAATCAATACCAGAGAGAGACACTTTAAGAACGATAGACTTTTGAAAGAAAGAATCACACTTTTTCCTAAAACGTGTGGGGCGCTACACACCAATGATCAAGAATCTACTTAACGCGGCTTGTCGAACTCCCTAGGACACCTTAAAACCTTAGGATTTGATACCAAGTTTGTAACTCTCCAAAAAACTGGTCCCGAAGCATCACACGATGCTTGAGGCTGCGAGTAGCCCCAAGCTAACCCTTTGAGCCATTTTCATTCAGTTCAACACAAATCAATGGGGTTTTCATAAATAACTCTCAAATATCAACAGAGTAATCATCATCCAAGAATAAAAGAATTTCAGAAAGATAACAAAATACTGTTTATTAGTCAACTCCCAACATCTATACTAGTCTGACAAGCCTCTAAGAAAATCAATAAAACTAGTGAGCCATTGAGATATGCCCCAACTGACTCATACTCAGATATCAAATGTAAAAAATTCCGTGAAATCAACATCAGATATCACGTCCTCGGAACATGAGGACTCACCATGACAGAAGATGTAGAACAGAGTGCCCAAAGAATCAATGTCGAACCTGGAACTGAGCACCTGAATCTACATTTTGAGAAAATGCAGCCCACATCAAAAGATGTGGATCAGTACTACGAAAAAAAACCGAGTATATGGGGGTGTATGTAGTTGTATAAACATCATCATCATAAATATTTATAAGAAATATGCAAGATGTATGAAAGACTCATATAGCCCGAAGAAAATCATCATAATCATGAGAGGATGAAATAAGTACAATAACACATGTGAGTCATCATATAATTTTTCAATCACTTTCAGTTCATCAAGAATATTAATTCTCATAATGTAAATATCATTTAAAACTTTCAAAAGAATAACTTTCACAATTCCACTTTCAAATCACTTCACCATTCACCATAGACTCAAGGAAGCACACACACTGGGAGATCCTATAACCGACATAAACCATGTGAGCTACATGGATTCCAACGTACAACCCACGTTGGGGAGAGCCGTCCTATCCTTTCCATAGGAGTAGGACTATCGATATCAAATTCACAAAAACTAGTGATCACTATATAAATCAGCCTCAGGCTCACTCCTATGGAGGCATGTAGTTCTAGGAAAGTACGATCGCTTTATACCTCCCAACCGGTGCTAAAGATTCTCCCAGACTTAGCTCAGATCATTTCAGAGACAATCCATAACAAAATAATTTCAATAATATATAAATATACATCGGGAGCCATCATGCTTCCCATCTATCAAAATCAACCACGTTGTGGATTTCTTTCACACTCGAGTTCAAAATAACTCCATTAAGACCAAAAGGTCAAATCACTCAAAATATGTTAAATATTTAACATCAACGTGCTTATAACATACACTTTCTCAAAAAAACACAATTTCCAATGGGGATTCATGACCCAAATATCAAAATCATAATAAATATAGTTCAAGATTCATGCTTTATATCTCCAAACATGTAACTTTATCTTTCAAAATCATAAACATCAAGATTTCATAATAATCATCATAAGATATGGGTTCATGCTTCAAATTCGTAAAAATCAAATAAAAATCATGCCTTTGTAAAGAAAATTACTTTGGGGCACAAGAATGAAAGAGAGTTCTTGTTGAAAAACCCCACATACCTTCAATGATGAACTTTAGATCGATACTCATTTTTGAGATGTTAATCGTACCTTTGAATGATGGTTCTTGGAGTTCTTGAACTAGAAACTAGGAATCTTGAATAAATTTGCAGAATTAATGGTGAACTTTGGAGGTTCTTGAACTAGGAACTTGGAATCTTGAATAAATTTGCAGAATTAATGGTGAACTTTGGAGGTTCTTGAACTTGGATGTAGGAGCTTAGGGTTTTCTTTTTGTGGGAATTTGATGAAATACAACATATAATGCTTCTAATAGGCTTTAATATAGGGTTTGGACGGATTTTGGGTGAGGGGGAATGACTAAAACGCCCCTAAAAATCAAATAATTCTTGAATCTGTCCTCTGGTGGACTGTTTTGATAGTCTGAAGTAGATCAACCACAACGTTTTACTCCGATATCCAAATTGGATGAAACCAATTTCATTAGAAAGAGGACTCTCATATTTTTCTGTTGATATATAGTATCTCACCCATATCATTGTGTACAAGGAGTTATGATTGTTTGAAGTTGACCCAAAAATTCGCTTTTGATAGGCTGAAGTAGATCGACCATAACTTTTTGCTTCGATAGACAATTGGATAAAACCAATTTCGTTGGAAAGAGGACTCACAGAGATTTCCATTGATATATAGTAGATCACCCAGTTTATTATGTACAAAGAGTTATGATCATTTAAAGTTGGATCAAAAATACGCCAGGCCTCATTACTTTTTCCTGCACGTTTTACTGTTCACTACTATTCACGGTTCGGTCGGAATGTTCATAACTCGTCGCTCGGGTGTCCGTTTTGGATGATCCACATATCGTTGGAAATATTATTCGATACTCTACGCAATGGTGTGTCATAATCTAAGACATTCCGCATGAAAAATTTATAATTCATTCTAGAAGATAGAACCCAACACGTTTACGCATAAAATTTCAACGAAACATTTTCCGGGGTATTACATAATTACTATGGTCGGTAGTCTTGAAATTGAAATAGTTGAAATAGGAAAAATTTCTAAGAAGAAGAAAACCTAAAGAAGTATTATAAGGTGTAAAGCATTGTCCACTCTTCTCTACCTTTGCATCAAATCAAAAAGAAGTTGCCTGCGTAGCATTTGTGTTAATTGCTACTACAACATGATGTTTGGTTATGCTTGAAAAGTATTAGTCAGCTTCACAAGTTCAAATGTATACTAACTTTTCAGAGGAACCAAATTCCTCTATTTTCTACTTTCTTAACTATAAATTAGTACTATTTCTCCAAAACGTAACACTGCTATATATATTGATAAGAAGGACAAGAAAATCACCAAAGCAAGTTCTAGGAAAGGCTTCACATGAGGAAAAGGGAACCCATAAAATGGTTGTTGCATCTACTAGGGTCTCCGCCAGCCTACATGTGAAATAGGTGGCAAAAATTTGTAAGCCCAACTATGGTCCTTGCCTTGGGCTGGGTAACTTTGAGACTTCTTACGATTTAGTTGTGGCGTATGATGTTGTTCCACATAAACTTTGTTGTGATAATGCCCAACTCTATTTTCTTGATCATATGCACACCAAAAAATAAACCAAATATTCAACCTACTCTAGAAGCTCGACACACATTGGTGTTTTAGAAAATGTGAAGCTGCTACTCTGCAGGGCAAGCTTCACTTTTGTTATTGGATATCAGCAAAAAAGTTGAAAAAGACAACAATGATGAAGGTGTAGGATTTGATGAAGTGTGGAAATATTAGAATGTTAACAGAATGCTGGTAACCTGGATGATGGTATCAGTTATTCTCCATGGTATTATTATACTTGAAAGAAATAGGTGCATCTAAATACATTTATACATGTGTTGATATTAACATATATAGTTAGTTTTCTTAAAAAGGTTTTCTTTCCTATTCAAGACATGACCTTATGTGTTTGTAAGACTGGGGATGTCAAAGGAAATGTTCTACACTTTGACTTACTATGTAGGCTGCCAAATTTTGTCTCTGGTACTTCATAATGTGTCCAAAATCAAGCATAATGAAGGGTAACGTAACTAATTGTTTAAGAATAGGCGAAAATGGTTGTCGATGTAGTAAATCAAAAATCAAAAGTTAGATAAGAAAAGAGTTGGTAAAATATCTTATTGTCATATTTATTCTCCATATAACTCTTTTATCTTTTCCATCAGCAATTCCCTATTTCTCTCAACTTCATCTTCCCTAATCTCTGCTTCAACGTTCATAACAATAATCAGAACAGTCATGTGCTATATAAGAACTATTATACACCTCTCCAATTTTGTCGGTAGAATTTGTCTGAACTATCAACCAAAAATATAGGGAACACTTTAGTGTAAGAAATAGAAGAATGTGGTGGTAAATATGGTTTTAATAGTTTAAGAAGGAAAAAAGTAAGAGTGAGACTTTGATACCAAATTCATAAGGAGTTAATGAATTATAAATACATAACATTTAAGCTATGACAGAAAGGATGAAACAATAAAGAATTCATCTAAAACTACATAATCATGTGATAATGCATATAAAAACACAAAATGGGCTCCCAAACCAAGGTCCTGGATGTAATGGGCTCCCAGACCAATGAAGGCCCGAGAGAAGATCCATTTAAAATAGGAAAAATTACCTAAAAGAATAACTTAAGTTTCTAAACTACTAAAAATCCCTCTAATTTAAAAATATTATATATATATCCCAACATTTACTGCTTTTACTAAAGGCTGAGATACATGTTAAAGCACCCTCATCCAACGCCCTTACTTTACCAAATTAAGAACGATTTCTCCTCATTCTACGCCATTATTTCAAGGGTCGATTTCAATTCTATTTTTTCCTCTAATTCAAAATTTTAAATTAAGGTAAATCTTCCCCCTAAAATCTTTTTCAATTTCATCTAATCTGGGCTGACAGTTTTATTTCAATAAGAAAAAATTTGAGACTTTTTTTATAAAGTGATTTTTTGCTGTTATGGATCAGTCGCCGATGCCGGTGACTCCAACGGAGCAGCCGAAAACTCCATGATTTATGCTTTGGAAATTTCACCAAAATCATATCTTTTTTAGAATTACTATGTTGTGCTTTAATTTGTTATATGGTGCTTGATGTGAATTTTACAAAAAAAGAAAGAATGGAATTACTTTTTTTTCGTTGTGCTCTAGGGCTTTAGATTTTGGGAGATATTGTAGCTTTGTGTTTATGTTTCTTTTTTTTCTTGGGTGAATCTGCATGAAATTTTGGTTGAATTGGGAATGCCATTTTTTGTGTGTTTTTCTAGAGAATCTGTTGATTTTTATAATCAAGAGATGTGATTTCAGATGTATTTGCATGTTCAGATGTGGGCAATTTTAGACCGAGATACATATTTAGACACTAAATATATATTTTTTTTCAATTTCTTGTATATCTTATTCTCTGATTATGTTTTTATACGTATCTCTTGTTTTTTAAGTTTTAGTGAAATAAGCATATCAAAAATACATGTTAGTAAGTTTAAGAATACATATCGTGTACAAGGGTGTTTTGTTTGTATCTCACATTATTTTTTATTTTGATTCAATTATTTATATCAAAGATACATATTATGTAAAACAACAGATACATTCTTGTTATTTTAAATCTGACTAATTTTAGGCTTAGATACATATTTATGCATGCATGATACTTTTTTCAATATCTTGTATCTCTTGTTATCTGTTTACGTTTTATATGTAACTCTTATTTTTATGTTTTAGTGAAATCAACATATCAAAGATACATGTTAGTAAGCTTAACAATACATATCGTGTATGAGAGGTATTTTATATGTATCTCGCAGTATTATATTTTTTGGATTCAATTATTTATATCAAAGATACAAATTCTGTAAAATAATAGATACAATTTAAGCACTTTGTATCTCTGGTATTGTGTTATTGTAGATGTATGTATCTTTTGTTATTATCTATATATATTTTCTTGATGTTCATACTTCTCTATATTTTTCTTTGCAGGTTTTCCCCATATGTAATGATGATATATCATCCACTAATGTCACCAAGGATCTATAGATCTATGACACTTTGTATTAAACAAAATTATTGTATAGAAAGCAGTCAAAGATTTATTGAATATGTCGAGAGAAATGCATAAGTTTTTCATTAACATATTCTACTGATATAAATTTTATTTGAATTGAGGGGTATGACCTTCATGTATGCTTATTGAGTATCTTTATATATGACTTTTCACTCTGTTCAGAAAATAAACTACTTTTATTTCTAAGATGATTAAAGACGGATCCACAATTTTGAATGCACATTGATAAGGATAGGCTCCTGCTTTGACTACCTTATGCAAATTGTCAAGTATCGCACTGTAAAAGTTCTACACTCGAGGTAAAATAAAAATAATGTTGGCAAAGTGCTAAGCAAGAAAACTTAAGATTCACTAGAAACTAAAATTCTTTAGTAGTAAAGTTTGTAGAATAGGAAAAAAAAGTTATAGATTTTGACAATTTATGATCCTTAGTAAGTCTTTTCAAGATATAGCATAGAGCAATACCTTCTTTGAATTTAAAGGAAGATTGAGGAATATAAAATATGATGGACTTGAAAAACCTAAAAATAAAAACAAAGAAACTTTCTACAAAAGAAAATAGTATTGCATTCGAAAAGAGTTTGAGCTAATTTGTAAGCACCTTAAATATTCCATGGGATAACTGCTATTTATCATCAACACAAATACCAAATAACTCTATCAAATAAATCTTGAATGGATTAATATAGAAATCATTTAGTGTTTTGATATATTATAATTCTAACTGAGTGTTTTCATGCTATAAAACAGAACAATGCTTCCTTGAATTTTAAGGAGGATTTGGGGAATATACAATAGGATGGACTTGTAAAGCATAAAAAGAAAGAATAAGATAAACTCTCTACAAACAGAAAATAGTTTAGTACAAGTAAAATGTAAAAACAACTTTTTTCTTCCCCTTTCAGCTAAATAACGCCCAATTTATGTTTCTTGGACTATTTAAAAATGGTGCATGCATGTTTGAAGGATCCAGCAAGACTGAGACATAATTTTTTGAGATTCCATTATATAGTCTCCAACTAATATGATTATATCCACTTAAAGAGGTCAATCCCCCGTCTACAAGATGCCTTAAATATTCATATACAATCCTCTGAATGATAATTTAAGGCATAGTTGTAATCATATAAAAAAAACATCATAATCTATTGATATATATATACGCACACACACACACAAACACTTCACCATCGTGCAAAAAAAAGAGAGATACATACACTGCATAATCTTTCGTATTCTTATATCACTAAAACTAAAATATCACATGATACATATTTATATACAATCAGATTACCAGAAATACAAGAGCATAAAAAATGTATCATGCATGGTAAAATATGTATCTTGGCCAATGACCAACTTAAAGTAACTACAAAAGTGTTACGTAAAATAATAATCAATTTTATGTTAGATACATAATCTATTAACAAGAGATAATTAACTACTTCTGATACGTTAAACAAGATATATACCTTTTCTTGTTCGATCTTTTCGCATAGAAATTGAAGGAATTCTCAATGGCATACCTTTCCATACATTGCTAAATGGCTCAATCGCATATAAATTGAAGGAATTCGGTGTTATGGACAAGTCTCTAGTGCCAGCGACTCCGATGGAGCAGTCGAAAACTCCATTACAACCTCCGTCATCAACCATCAACGATAGCGGAGTAACTCAAGAATTTGGAACGGCAGAAGAGTTGGTAGTTAAAGCTATAACAAAATCAAGAATAATAAAAAAAAAGTCGTACAAATAGTTTGAAAAGTGATGGTGGAAGAGAATTTGTTTAAAAAGTTGGAATAACAAACAAATTACCTTTTTTCATGGATTTTAATTGAGTTTTTACCGTAATTAGTTAGGTTAATTGCTATATAATACAAGTTAACCGTTACACCCATTAAAATATGCTAATTACTTTAATTATTACAAGTATCTGTAGGACGTATCTAACATAATTTATCTATATCATCAAAGGCTAAAAGTTGAGATTTTCTGAAATTGAGAAAATAGTTGGGAATTTTGGCAAATTCTAGTAAACATATCGTTATATAGGAAATTTTACTTTAAAATATAATAAAAATTAACCAAGTGTTTGAAACAAAATATTTAAACATCTCTATAGGTCTACAGAGCATCTAATATAAAAGTGAAAAATCTAAGTCGGGATATGGCTCAGATAATAGTGAGAGGTGTGAAAATGAACCTAAATTGAGCTAACCCAACCAACCCACTCAATATTTAATGGGTTGGGTTCAAGATAAGTTACTATTGGGTAAATCTCAACCCATTAAGTGTCAATCCATTTTTAAATGGAAAAATTATACATTATAGATAAAATAATTTAATAATTACATGGTATGGTTAATGTTTTAAAAAATTACAGTACATAGTTAATAATTTTTAATAATTACATGGTATGGTTAATGTATATATCAAAGGTAAGTAAAACTTTCTCACTCATAATTAATTTTTTACTTTATTTCTTAGCTAATTGGAGTGTTTAGAGGCAATATGTCATTCTTTTATTAGACGTTTTTATCGGCAGTATGTATTCCTCCTAATTCAACAAATCTCAAAGTTTATTCTAGCATATATCAAAGAATATTCTTCTTTCTAATTCTTCTTCCAAATTTTCTGATATTTTGTTTTTTTCCTTACACATTCGCTGTATTTTTTCATAGAAGATTTTCTTAATTCAACTAAATTGTTATCAATTGTATATTATGTTTCAATTATATATGTGTATATGTCTAAGTTGTATATATGATGTAATTTTATAAGTCGTATATGTATAATTCATACATGTCAATTGTATATGTCAATTATATAAGTCATGTATGTATAAGTTGTTAATTGCATATGTACATTGTTATCAATTGTATATTATGTGTCAATTATATGCTTATATATATAAGTTGTATATTAATTGTGTATATTATGTAATTGTATAAGTCGTATATGTATAAGTCAATTGTATAAGTCATATGTGTATAAGCCATACATGTCAATTATATATGTCAATTATATAAGTCACATATGCATAAGTTGTTAATTGTATATGTACATCTAATTTCTTTTTATAGTGTATATTATATAACTATATATATGTATATATATACATTTGTAGAATGTATATTCAGTGGGTACATATACATTTTCCACAATGTATATACAAATATACGATTCATGAAAATAGAAAAAATAAAAGAATGAGTAAGAGGGGGGAGCGAGATAGAGGGATGAGAATAGAGGAAGGGGAGAGAGATAGAAAAGAGGAGAAAAGAGGAGGAGAGAGGTGAGAATGAAGGACAGAAAGGAAAGAATTTAAGGTATATCTATATTTTATAATTATGTAAACTTTAACCATCCCTTGTAATTATGGACTAAAAGTTACCTACATATGAAGGTAAGCAAGATAGAGGGATCGGAATGGAGAAAAGGAAGAGAGATGACAGAAAAGGAAGGAGGAGAGAGGCGAAAGAGAGAGAGAAAGAGAGGGATTTAAGGTATATCTATGTTTTGTAATTATGCAAACTTTAACCATGCCTTGTAGTTATGGACTAAAAGTTATCTATATCTGAAGTTTTTCAAATAAGTCTAATTTAATCTCCATTTCAACCCGTTTAATAGAAAATGATTTTCTTAAAAAAATTAGGAAAAACAAGCAACAATTTTTCCTCCACTCTCAAATGACACACCTCACCTCACCTCACCCTCACCACACCCCAACCCCACTATACCCCAGCTTACCCCACTCCTACCCCGCCTCCATTAAATATATTATTTTTATTTTTTAAAAAAAATTATAAATTTTTTTAACCTCACCCTACCTCATCCCCATCCCATCCATACCCCAAACCTCCACCACCTCCTCCACCTCAAAAAATTAATTCTTTTAATTTTTTTTAAAATAAATGAAAATCTTTTCTTACCTCACGATCAAAATCCTACCCCCCAAAAAAGATATTTTTTAAAAATAAATAAATAATTTTTTTATATGTAAAAAAGAACTTACCCCAACTCCCATCTCTCCTACCCCCTACACCCCCCATACGATAATCCCCACCCCACCCCCACCTTCCCAAAAAAATATAGTTTTTTATAAAAGTTTAATTTTTTTCTAGAATTTTTTTACCTCTACCCCATCCCTTTCCTACCCCCCCACCCCATATCCCCACCCCTACACCCTCTCAAATTTTTTAAAAAATATTTATTTATTTTTTAAAAAATATATATTTTCTTAAAATACTTATTCCAACCCCATCACCCCGTAACCCCCACTCCACCCCCATGGCATATCCCATTCACCAAAAGTTATTTTTTTAAAAAAATATATTTTATTTTTCAAAAATTCTTACCTCAACCCCATCCTAACCCCCGATCCCCTACCCCACACCCCTCCCCAAAAAATAATTTTTTTATTTTTTGAAAAATTAAGTTTTAAAATAGATTCTTACCCTACCCCATTCACATCCCCACTCTCTACCCACCCAACTAACTTCTCAACTCTATCCAAATTTATTTTCTTGAGTTGGATTTACAATGGGTAAATATCAATACATAATATTTTTTAGACTAAATGGGTTATATTGGGCAGGTCAAGACCCAACCTGATTTTTACCCATTTCAATCCAATCTATTTCAGCCCAAAGTGATTTGGGTGAGTCATAACCCAACCCGATATCCAATTCACCCCATTTAATTTTTTAAATCTCAACCCAACCCGTCCATTTGAAACCCCAAAATGATACCATAAAATGAACAATCAAGAAACCATATGCCTTCAGAAAGATGGATGACTCACCATTGGCTAATTGTTGTCCCAAATGAATCCTAATGCTGAGTAGAATCACTGATAAATGCTTTAGAACCTACATTATAAAAAGATATAGCATTCGAGGACCGTTAGTACAATGAGTACTGGTATGCGACCCATGGGAAGGGACAACTCATTTTTATAAAGTAAGTCATAAAATTCATAACATTATACATATTAGAAAAAAAATGGGCCAGGGAATGGAAAACATAATAACATAACCATTTGAAAACTTTATTTCTGAACTATGTAGTTTGCACCAACATTACATAACTCACAGACTGTAATGACCAGGAAATACACCCTGTTCGCCACATAGTGCTTATGGCCCTGAGAGACCACAAGCTAACCCATAAGCTGGTACCTGCTGGGAGTACTGGATAAAAGTAACAAAATACACATGTTTGAAATAACTAAATATGCCTTAAGGTTTTAAATACTGACAACTTTACAGAATCATAAGTCTAAAAACAAGTGTCTAAAAACTGATAATCTAACTAGCTTCCTGAAAGTGTCTGAAAAGCCTCTAACTGACTGACTATGGAGCTGATGGGACTAACCCCCAACTGACTCTGACTGAGTAGAAATACAGAACTACTTAAGATAAACTTAAATAAATAAATAAAGTCCTCAAAATATAAGGACTCACCACTAATGTTGCTGATAATCTGGGTTATCTAAGCTCGGTCAAGAAACTATGCATCTGAACCTATGATATTAAACATCATTATGTATGAAATGAGTATACGGTCAATACTTTGAATTTATTAGTATGCTAGATGAGGTTAGGCTGAAATACATGGGATAACTATGTATGAAAATAGTAATTACAGACATGCGTGGAAATATTAAAAACTTACTAAACAAGACTAAAAACTAACTGGCTGAATAACATGAGATAAGTGATGCATAGATATATGAAAACTGTAAAATCCGAGTGTGCGTGACCAAGAATATAATGTGTTTCTGAAAGTCTGTAGACTGAAATTCTAAAATCTAATAACTGAATAACTGATAACTGTAAGCTTTGGTCAAGCAAAACTGAACTAAGTTATAAACTAAATACTAAAACTGAAACTATGGGAGGTATCATCTAGCTACATGCCCCAAAACTGAGCTGATTGGGTCTCAACTTGTGACCCTAGTTGGAACAGTGCTAGTACAGTGCCCCAAGAACTAACAATGATTGTGGATTCAGTCCTAATCTAGTGGGTGACCTCTGAGATTAGTCCTAAACTGGCAGGTGATCCCTCAGAATGTCAGTCTTAAGCTAGCGGGTGGCATCTCATAACCTACGCTAGCTAAGTAGTTCTGAAACTTAGGGATTGCTTCTAAGGACCCAGTCCTAACTAACGGATGAGCCCCCATCCTTAGGTTCACTCGATACTGAATCTTACTCCTAACTGAACTGATCTAAGTGTGACTGACATGATAACTAACTGAACTGATAATGCTCCTACATATCTAAAACCATTCAGAAAATGCTGAGGCTAAGTAAATAGCTAAATTTTGGGTATTCATAACCTCCAGGACTACATAGCAATAACAATAGGGAAATACTAAAGCTCAAAAACCATAACAAGAAAGCATTATTCAAAACTCATCAGTTAGGCATTTCATCAAACACATAAGGATCAAGACTTTAGCATGGGGATACTTTTAATCATGACGATATAGCACAATCATATGACAAGATAAAAAACTGAGGATTTATTCTGAATTCTCATGAACACGATATGGGAACCACAATATTTAAAACATAATGCAATGCATTCCACTTGAAACCAATTCTAATCTTAACTTGAAATTTAAATAGAAATAAATTCATGGACTTAAGCATGGGAATATTTAAATCATGTAATAATCACATAATTTCGATATTAAAAACTTGGGTTAAAGATTTCTTATGTGAATATCAGCATTCAAACGTATCAAGGGCAATTTCAACCCAAAATAATTTATAAATATGATACATTATTTAAATTCATGAAATTCCATGGATATAATACATATTAACACGTAAAAATCATAAGTTTGAACTTGAAAATGGATTCTTGGATTCCATGGGTGAAAATGGCCTATGGATGAACATCTAACATACTTTAATTAAAGAATTTATGGAAGTTCTTGGTGATTTTTTAAAGTTTGAGCTTGAATCTTCAGGGGGATAGGGTTTTTTCTTGAGAGAGGAAGGCTTTATTTTGAGAGATTTTTTGTAAAGGATGACTAAATATGCTTTTGGGGGCTTCAAATCTCATGATTTTACGGATTGGGGTGATGGAAAAAGTCAAGAACGACCCTCTGAAAAAAAAATTCATAACTGGAACGCCGATTAGGAACTCACCACGATGCGTCAAAGCTACCATTGCTATTCCACTATGATGCACCACAATTGCGGTGACTTACAGTTTTTGAATTCTAAATGTGGTCCAAACCTCGTCCAAAAAATCCAAAACTTACTTGAGACATGCCCCTTACACCATTGAACATTAATTAACTCAAAAACTTAGATCTTGGGGCTGAAAAGGTTACTTTAAAAATCATCAAAGTTAAGAGGCCAAAAATAAGGCTAAGTCTCCAACACTTAGCTGAATTTTCAGGTTTTAACCCTCTTGTACATGCACTATGGGCTGAACTGAGCTAAGGCTAATAAAAGGTATTGCGATATCTCCCCCTTGGGAATATTTCTCCTCGTATGTGACTGATTCAGCTGAGAAATTCTGAGGTACTGAGATTATATGCTAAATATGCATAACTGAAAACATGATAACATGACTGAGTCTGAAACATGCTATATGAACTAAATTTCTTTCATGAAATACATGCAATGACATGAGAGTATTTATAAGGATGAGATAGAAACATCAGAGTCCACTTATGAGTATCCATTACTTCAAGCTGGATCTTGTTTTGCGAAGGAAAGTTAAGAGGTTTAGGACATAGAAACTCAGGGTATTACAACATCTGGCCCTTGGGATATTTCGTCCCCCCCGGATGATATTGTCTTGGCTGAATACTGAGGGAAGACTGAGATAATGCACGGGGCATTTACGAGCTAAATCATGATTGAATATGGTGTCGGAAACTGAGGCCTGAGGAATAGAATATCAACAACATAAATTCATCAAAGAAATCAAATATAAGGATATACATGACAAAATATAAATTTCACTAATCATTAGGGGTGTAGCATGAGTCATGGGAACTGAGCATACTGTAAAACATGAATACATGAGTCATGAGCTGTATAATCTAAGTTTGGAATTCATAAATTCATGGAATATGATTTGGACTGCTTGGTGAACTAGATATCCTTATACTAGGAACTGGCAGCATATATGATTTCTATTAAGTGCACGAATATGAGTCATAATCATAGGACTGACATGTAATGCATTAGTAGATATCATGATGACTGAAAAAATTCACATTGAGGTAAAAATGGGTCGGGCATCTTCCTTCCCTATTGATGTTCAACAATACACTGGCATTACTACTAGAATCTGAGAGCCTAACTTGGTTACTTGTCCTATAATCTCCCTCTTAGCTTAAAGCCATCATTCAAAGTCTTAGAACCACTTAATCAATGTCTCTAAACTGAATTTCCACTATTTTACTCTAGAATCTAGGGTATAATAATACGCATAATTGGTAAACTCATCCTGAATGGTATACTCGATAATGAAAAAATTATTGTTAGTACTTTCTTTTGAGATACAACTCTTATCCCTCTATATCCCCAATAATCATCATGCAACAACTTTAAATTGACTAACTTAGTATTTTCAAGTCCTCTTTCTATTAGCTCAACCTTCAAAGATTCAAACTTAGATTCCAACACATAACATAGATATCCCCAAATATACTACTTTCATCATAGCCTACAAATATCATATCTGCAACTTATGTTTCAAATTAACAAACCTAAATTCTTGCATAAACTACTCAAGTCTACTGATTTACCTTTCATACAACTAGCCCCATAAAATATAATCTGCTCAAATTAAGATAACACTATCCCAACTCTACTACTATTGCCAAACTCCTGGTTTCCTGATTTGAATTCTTGATCATATGCTATCTCAGGATTTTGAGAAGGAATCTAAAAACATGTCTGACTCCTAAGAACTGAGGTACTAACCCTTCATTCAATGATTGGTTCATTGGGAAATTGAAACTAAATGACTTAAGTGGTTTTCTAGGATACTGGGCCATTTCTTTATACCCATCTAGCTATGATAGATTTACCCACTGAGGTAGACATTGAGAAGGGCTCTACTACTATTTCAGTTC